>OX638206.1:11917741-13299015 GCA_951805265.1 Schizotus pectinicornis | reverse complement strand
CGTCGAGTTCACATCCCATACGCTATTAGCGCAGATTTATGGGTTCCGTGTGATGATAAGTAAAGTCGTAGCGAACGCCCATCTGGCCGAAAAACGCCACCATTCACATCAACATACCCAGTTGGTTATTTTACTATTTTACAAACAGGACGATTACTCGAGAAATTGAGATCGTTGCAGACGGATACATTTCGACTTTTTTGACGCGTTTCAAGAGTGTGAACACGCCTTTTAATTTATGGTGCACTCTTTCAAAGACGGGAACACTTGTCAGCTGGCGTGTCAGAAGAAGCCGCCCGGACGATTTTCTTAATGAATTATTCTTAATTTAGATAAGGAGCCGCTCCATTAACACTCGGGAGTGAAAACTTAATTAGCCGTTGCGTTGGAGATACTGTCGCGAAACTGGTAAATCTGCGGCTTGGAAGAGAGTTGTTTTTTTCTTCTGCAATGAGATGAAGACATCAAGACGGGATTATCCATCAATACGCTAGTGTCTAGATGATGACACAAAGGCCGGCCGTTGGTAATGGACCCGACCCAGCCTCTTTACTCGTGTGTCGCTACTCGATCCCTGCTGGGTCCCCTTTGTCCCCCTTTCAAGCGATACAAAACTGTTTGGCTCCATTGTCCCATTGTTTGCCTCCTAAGTTGGCAAGATATGTTGTTATTGTTGCTCTTTTCTCTTTTTTTCCAACTACACCGCCTGCCTCATTTAGTGTCACGTCAGTTCACTCGACTTTATTTCCCCTCTTGAAACGTCATTTTTTTTTCTTGGAATTCATTATATATAGCTATCTAAGAGCAATTAACAATTATCCCACTACTATTGCAATTAATCAACGAGAACGGCCCCCATGTGGGTTCTTCCGAGTTATGCACGAAGGCGCGATCCGGGGATGCCGCGGAACCTGGAACCGTCTAGACCTCCCCCGTATCCGTCAATCAAAAGTAACACGAAACCATATGTGAAGACAGGATACGGATCTGGAAGCGCCACCGAAGTCGACGAAACGTTGCACGCTAATTTGAAACAACCGCCAGGAAGTTGGGGCGTAATTAATTGCATTTGTAGGTGGGCTATAATTTTATTAATTTTTGGCCGAGACTGTCCTGGCGCCAACTGCGACAGGGAGTCACCCAAGTCTCAATTTATGACCCTCTTCTTAACTGGCAATAAAACACAGTGTTAACCGCTGATGATTATCAATTCCGCGGGGCGCCTAGAATTTTTTGTTTTCCCCACAACGTCCAATCTTATCACTTTGGTTTCAACAAACCACTAAATCGTCGAAATCAAAAAAAGTAGAGGAGAAGAAAATAATGATTGTTTTAGTATTATGTTTCTGGATGCTGTTTGGCTTGATGAAGTTGTCTGGTAGGTAAGGTCGGAATTAGCGAGACATTTGGAACTAATCCGTCTGTAAACGTGGGGCTTTCACTGCTTGTCACTGCGGTTGGAGCGTGGCCAAAGGTTGATGGAGAGGACGACGAAATTTGCGATTGTCGTGGAAGAAACGCAACGTTTCATCTACCTACCATCTTATGTCACGCATTGGTGACGCAATTAAAACGTTATCAGAATAGATCTCCCGTTCACACCTGACGTTTGGGTGGAGCTATCAGAAACACGTGCACCTGCTATTGGACTGAACTAGACATGTTTTACTTGTATGTCACGGTGGAATTGAGCACCCGCGGCCATTTTGACACTCATGGTTAATGATCCTTCTAGGTATAAACATTTTACAGGTTACTTGTAATTTGATGGGATTTTTTTTTCTTCTCCCAGGTGTTATTTGCAGTCGTTGATTATTATTACCTACAACCATTTCTGTTTTGCATGATTTTATTGCCGCTATACAGCCTTAAAGTTCGTGTATCCTTAATTTAGAGAATTGTAAAAACCGATGAAGTGATAAAAGAGACATCAGGAATTAACATATTATTACTAGAATTATAATATTAAGTAAACAGATACTTGTTACTTTTGGCCGGTACTTCTATAGCTTATACAGAGTGAGCCCTTTTGACCATGCATTAGAAGTAGGTATCTTGAGAAAGGAAAAAGCTGTTGACCTAAAAATTTAGCCAGTCTTAGTGACGTATAGCATTTAATCAGTGATTACTTTCATAGTAATGGCACTTTCGCATAGGTATACCGAGAGTTGACATCAACTTTGTTAAAACATTTTAAGACCATTTTGTTAAAAAATTTACTTCCACCAATACAGCAAAAAGTCATTTTTACAAATATACACCAATTGGTATAGAAGAGAGTACCTAAACTAGTGACACTAACCATTAATATTACTTTAATACATTATACATTTTTTTTATTTGTCAAAGAAAATTGAATATAGCACCGACTTTTAGGAGGCTTTGCCTTTAGCAGTATTGTTGACAAAACAAAGTTCACAACGAATTTGACGGATAATAGACGCAGTTTCTGTATTTGATCTTTAATATCTACATTCTTGGCGTGTAATTGTTGGAAAGATGGCAAATAACTACTCATATTTGAAATCTCTCGTTGAAAACTCCCTTTTGCCAACAATACTGCTAAAATCTAAGCCTCCTAGAAGTCGGTTCGGTTGTAATCAATTTTCTTTGACAAATTAAAAAATCGCAAATTCTTATCTACTTATAAAGAACCATACTTACAGAAACCATCATACCTACCTACAACATTAGAAGCGCATTACTTTCTTCTACCAATTGCAGTATGTAATTAAGTATCATGTCAATTTAAAAATAGCTATTTATGTAGTAAGTTGCAAAATGAGTGGCCAGAATTGTTAAAAATGTAAAAAGAAAGAATAAAATTGCACATTCTTACTGCAAAATCTAGTTTACTTGCAATTTTTCTCCGGTAAGACTTGCTTAATCACAACTTATCCGACCAGTTAGGAACACAACCGTGTATGTACTTATTATATGACTCTAAGAGCCGTATGACACCATACTTATTTTAGTACTGATTTCAGTAGATACTGAAAATTTAGTGCTACTACATCCAAGAAATTTGAACCTGCTCTATTTTCTTGTATGCAAGTTGACTTCAATTGGCGCTTAGTGATGCATTTTGTTTTTGTTAAAATTTCCAATCTTGTCCTAAATTCGGAACTGAAACTGCCGAAAAGCTGCGCGCGCAGATTCAGTACTGAAATCAGTACTAAAATCAGTATCGTGTCAGACGGCTCTAAGGCCCGGTTGCACCAACGCCAGTTAAATTTTACCTAAATGTCATTTAACTAAATGTCATTTAAAGTTAAATCTACAGTAAGGGTAGTTTTTGTTGCACCAACTTAAATGGCATTTAAAAATCCTCTGTTACTTAAATGTTGGTGGAAAGAAAAGTCCCTAAAAATTTTCAACACGCACGCGCAAAGAAGAAGATTTTGTGGAAAAAAAACAAAATTTAAAGCTTTAACTTTTAAAAATGGAAATTGAACAGAAGAAGAGAGAAATCGAGGAAAAGCTCATTATTCTAAATATTGAAAAGCAATTAAAACAAAAGGAGCTAGAATGGTTGTAGCTGAAAATTGAGAAGGAAAACAATTGTAAATAATAATAATAATAATTTATTACAATACCCAACAGGCTTACGCCCAATTAATGATTTTAATTGTAAAAAAATGTTTATAAAGCGAGCTAAGTTGAAAGCATCTCGTAGCATAAAGTCGTAATGCTATACAGAGTTGGTTTAATTCTGAAACTGGCATGTTTCTTGCTAGCCCTGCTAGCCCTGGGCCAATTACTTCTAAAATCGCCATAACTGTATTCTTGCTGAAGCGAAACCGCATCTTGAAATCGACTACATCATACATTTCCATTAGATTATTTCGATTCCTTATGATGCGAGCAGTGGCGGCTTGTCCATAGGATCACAGGAGCACGTGCACCCCCACGGCCCCAAGAAGAAAAGAAAAAAATTAAATTTTTTGAAATAATATTATTTTTTTGTCTAGTAGGTTATAGGTAATAATTCGTTAAGAAAAAAGTTAGGCCGCGCTTCGACTCCCAACGTCCGTGTTTCCGTGCACCGTGACTATTTTTAAAACAAGCGCACGTGCTCCATTCCGTAAAGACTTTAGGTATCACCGGGGGGACGGAGGCAAAGGGAAATATGCCGAGAATATGCACAATTTGGTGCACAGTTTCACTGTGCTCCTTAGCAGTTCGGGCTGTTCGGAACTCGGTATTTACGACATTTTGGTGTATTTTACAATTTTACCGTCCAGTGTCCAGTATTAATAACAATGGCTAGTACAAGTAATGTAGGTGTAAATATAAACAATAGTGTAGTGAATATAAAAAAACAATTTGCTGCTTTACCGTTGCAAGAAAAAATTGCTTTCAAGAACTTGGGGAAACCAACACCCGATATTAATATAGTGCATATTACTAACTCTAAGTCAAGACAATATAAAAGAGAATTTAAACGTGACATTTATGAAAAAACCGATTGGATATGTGGATGCGCTGAAACAAATCGTTTATATTGTTTTCCGTGTTTGCTATTTGCTCGTGGTAACATCGAAACTAATTGGACCAAAACAGGTGTCAACGATTTAGGACATTTAGCGCAGAAAATAAAAAAACACGAAAACGCCCAATCACACATTAACGCCCAATTGGATTTAAAGTTACTTGGAAAACAGGACATTAGACAGCAGTTGGACAACGCATATAGGCGCAATATTCAACAACATAATGAAGTGATAGCAAAGAACCGATACGTTCTTTCCAAAATTATCAACTGCATTAAGCTTTGTGGAGTTTTTGAGTTGGCCCTGCGTGGTCATGATGAAACGATGGATTCTTTGAATCCGGGAATTTTTCGAGGGCTCATAAATTTTAGTGCCGAGTTAGATATAGCTCTTAAAGATCACATAGAAAAAGCCACCATATTCAAAGGAACATCCAAAACGATACAGAACGATTTGTTAGACTGCATGCTAGAAGCAATACAAGATACTATTAAAATAGAAATTTCAAGTGCCGAGTTTGTTTCTGTCATTGCTGATGAAACCAGTGATGTTTCATCCATTTTTCAAATGGCGATAGTGTTTCGATATGTACTACCCAATGGTGATCCAGTCGAGCGTTTTTGGAAATTTGTCAATCCTGCTGGCCATGATGCTGAAAGTCTAGCAGATAGTATTCGTGATGTTTTAAAAGAGGTAGGAATAGACAAACCCGAGAAACTCATTTCTCAAAGTTACGATGGAGCTAGTGTGATGTCTGGGAGATCTGCGGGAGTACAAAGAATTCTACAAAGAGACTATATTTACGCCTTCTATGTTCATTGTTACGCTCATCAATTAAATTTAATATTAGCTCAAGCAACAAGCCAAAATCAACAAGTTAGAGTATTTTTTTCAAATTTAAGTGATATTACAAATTTCTTTGCGAACTCACCACAAAGAATAGAAGTTCTAGATAGAATAGTCGGCAGAAGAATTCCACGTGCTTCCAATACAAGATGGAATTTTAAAAGCAGAACTGTTGCTACTGTATTTGAGTATCGAGAAATCTTAATTGAATGTATGGACGAAATAGAAGAAACATCAAAGCAAGCGACAGCAATAAATCAAGCCGGCGCGATATCTCGTATGCTCCAGGATTCCACATTTGTATTTTGGTTAAGTGTGTTTCATCGTATAATGCCTCATGCTGATCTTCTGTACAATCAATTACAGAAAATTGGAACAGATCCTGTTGAAATACGGCATTATACACAAACTTTTGAAAATTGTATCCAACAGGAAAGAGATAGTATTCAGGATGTTGTGACTGAAATATCTGAGGAAACACATGAGTTTAAGCGCCGGAAAAGAAATGTTGAAGACCCTTACATTACAAAGGTGGTTGCAGCCAAGGAAGTGTGCGATACTATTATTACTCATACAAAGGAGAGATTTTCATTTGCAAATCATCTTAGTGCTTCTAATCTCTTCTTATCCCAACAGTTTCCAAATTTTAATAAAGAATTTCCAGTTCATTATTTGAACGCAGCAATTGAATCATATCCATTTTTGGACGGAGTACGACTGAAAACTGAATTAGAAATAATTTACAAAAGACCAGACTTCAGAAACTTGTCTGGAGCAGTAAATTTGCTAAAATTTATAATAGAAAACAATCTGGAAGACTTATTTGCAGCAACTCTAAAGCTCTTGAAAGTTATTGTTACTATTCCTATGACGACAGCAGAGGCAGAAAGATGCTTTTCCACGTTGAAGCGCATTAAAACTTTCTTGCGGTCTTCAATGAATCAAGAGAGATTAACAGCTTTGGCAATGTTGTCAATGGAGAAGAGACTTATGCTGAATATGGTAAACTTCAACGATTTTGTCATAGACAAATTTGCCTCAAAAAAAAATAGGAGAATGGATTTTACTTTAAGGTTTTGTACATAATTTCAAAAAGAACGAACCATATAGTTTAGTGATGCGTTAGTGACCGGCAAAAGACCTTAAATAAAATGTAGTGTCGGGTAAAGGAAAATGCTGGAATATTTACAATAGACAGTATTATGATTCATCATCATAAGCGCAGACAGAGGAGGATAACGGACTTGGCATTAAGTAGTAAGTACCTCAAAATGCTTTAAAATTGCATTTTTAAAGCGAATATTTTCGAAATTTTCTCCGGGGGGCCTCTCAGAGACCCCCCATGGGGGGCTGCCCCTCTCTCATATTCCCTGCGTGGTGACCGTGTACACAGTGAACCCCCACACTTTCTACTCACGGGCCGCCACTGGATGCGAGGTCTTGGCAAAATATTAATAATTTCCTTATCAGAGTCTGAAGATGAAGAAGTATCAGTATCCATTATTGTTTATGGTCAATCTAGAATTTATGCACTTTCTTGAATAAGCACTTAAATATAACTTTGACTTTTGTGAGTTTTGATACTCACTACGCATGTGCAAAGAATTTAAGTCTCTGTTAAATTTTTAACTGGCGAAAATCGGGCATTTAAGTAAATGCCAATTTTAAAGGGCTGTTAAAGTTAAATGACGTCGGCGCAACTCGTTTTTGCTTAAATGGCAATTTTAACAGTCAATTAAAATTAAATGCCATTTAAATTCTTAAATGACGTTGATGCAATCGGGCCTAAGGCCCAGTATTTTAGTCTCAGTTTAACTAAACTGCAGTTTGAACTTTGTTGATTTTTATTGTTACGACAATGGTTTCCATGGATATTAACCAGAGGTTCAGGTAAACTTGGTTTAAACTAAGACTGAAATACTGAGCCTAAATATTATCTATCTTTTTTTTCGATTAAGCCTTCATTGAATACTGTCCTGTTAACTAAATAAATGATGGCCGTTGAATCCTACCTATCGAACTTACAGTCCTTTTTTCCAGAGGAAAGAAAACTATTATTCTTCTATTTCTCTCAAATGTATTTTTTTTTTCAGTCAAGTAGGTAGATGGTAGATCAATTGCTTTTCTCTACAAACAATTTTTGTGGAGAACCGGATTTTTTTTCTTTAACTTAAAGCTTGCATGATAATTTCTATAAGTTCCACACTTCATTTTGAAGCAATCAATCAGGTCAAGGTTGGTATGTACCATTCTTGGCGTCGTAGTAATATATTTATTGATGAGGCAAGATTGAATCAAAATATAGAATCAAATGGAAGTGTTTCTGTTTTACCGTTTGTCAGCATTCCCAATGCTCACAATTCACAAAATAAGCTTAACAACTTACAAATCATATCACACACGGACAGTCACAACACATTCCAGTTACACTTCGACTCACAACAATACTCACAGTTGAATACAAACACAAAACAGCTATCTATCCACCTAAATTTAGGAATTGTTATTTTAGATATTGATTGAGGCAGGTTATGTGTCTTAATTTAAATAGAGCCGGGAGTTAGTAAACGTTAAATTTGATGCCAGGATCTCCATGCAGGTCTGATAAATTGTTATTGACCAAGTTCCGAATGGTTTCGACTTTATCAAAGGACGTTTGTTTAACGACGTTTCGACTCTTCTTAATGACGTCTCGTTTGGTTAGGTTGGAAATTTGTGATCCCGCCGACGAAAATTGATACGCAAAATAACGTCCTCCTGTCCACGTTGGATCGAATAAACGGCCGTTTGTTTATGTACACGGAATGTGTATAATGGTTAGGCCGGGCGACGGACAGGTATAATAAATAACCGGACCGTGGTTGTCTGTCCGTTTTAATTACGTTACCGAGATGAGGAGATAGCGAAGGGATATCGTATATCAGGGTTCAACATGCGGTTTACCTTTCCTTGCCATCGATATCGTAAAAATACCTGGATGACGAGATCCTTGAACCCGCATCAGAGTCTGGACTTGTCTGGACGCACCAGCAAGCATCACCACTATCAAAGGGGTCACGGCTGTAATGCCTCCAAATCGTATTAACTCCCGCAGATTGGATTAAAAGAGGGTGGCTCCCGGACGATAAACAAAATTACTGTCGAGAAACGCGACATTAGGAGCACTCTAACATTGTTAACGCTATTCATGGACGGATGCCTTCGCTTTCTAGCTGATTCATTACGTTCTTATTGAATCAACATCGATTGCTCAGCGAATTAAGACAGTACCAAATTAATCATTGCTCTAAGTGTTTCATTTTTTAAAATCGACGGAAATTGGGGAGCTCAAGGGGATGATATTCGGAGATCGAGCAATAACAACATGAAATTTTGTGTGTCTCTTGTAGTTACATTTGGTGTTTGATCGTTCAGTAGGGGTGGTTTCGTGCCGTATCGCATTTAGAAATGAACACTCGAGAGCACAGCAAACACTAAATCATCCCCCGATCGAGGTTGCTGCTAAGCTTCCCAAATAATTCATATAGAACATCGTGCATTACGCATACCTAATCGTCGTGAGTCACACTCATCCGAAACAAAATCGTCCAACAACCCAGAAAATCGAATACATGTTAAACGACAATAAAATAAACGTCATTTCGGTGTTATTTAAACGTGCAGTTAGGGGCACAGTAGGCAAAAGTTACCATTAAACTAATTTATGTATCTCCAAGTAATATCGTAAACACAATGATCGTATCGTGCGACACAGTTATAAAAAAAAAATTATCCGCAATTTGCTTTGGAAAAAAATCAAAAAAAGCAAGTTGCAATGTCGTCGTTGTGGGACGGGTGGAAATTAAATTTAATTGGCGCGCGGGGCCCATGTTATGGGTGAAATGGTTTTATCTTTAAGCCGAACTCGAATACTAATTGACGTGTATAATGAATGAGATGGTAAAAGTTTGAATTCCTGCCGCCATCCGGGGTGCTCAAAAAAATTCCGCAGCGGACGGTGAGAATTCAGATTTCGCATTAAATTACCTGCTTAAGCGCGCTAATTAATTTCAACTACCGAACGATAAAATTACAAGACTCCCAATAACATCGATTATTCCAGGTGTTGTGAGGAAGAGGCCCATCGTAGATAAGAATTTGTATATGTCGTAGTCATTGGGCGTAATGCGTCATTTCATGAAATGCCGGCATTCGCTGTAATTAAGATCATTAAAATAGCTGTTTTAGGGCAAGGAAAAGCACAGGGAAAGGTGAGGAGGATAAGAAACACCAAATTCATAAATTGCTATAGCCTCCTAAAACAGCTAGTTTAACGATCTTAATTACAGTGATTGTTGGCCTTTCATGAAATGACGCATTACGCCCAATGACTACGACATATACCGGGTGGACCATCACTTGTGGTTGAATTTTTCCCGTCCAAACGATAAAAGATTTGAATTTGAGCTTCCGAGGATATGATCGAACCATTAAGATCTACTTTTCAAAAAATTTTGAAGTTTTTTGGCCTACTCCGTGCTCGTCTACACGGTGATTCATTCAAAATTGTAAAAAAGTTGACAATAAAGCTGCAACTTTTTTTATACCGTTGTACGCAGAAAATTTTTCAGATTACGGCGGTCTCTTCAGAATTTCGAAATTTTGATTTCTGGGGCCGTAGTATTTTGTTGAAAATTATCTGAGGTAAAGGAGGTATTCCATGAATCAACTTAGCTGTTGCATTTTTACGAAATACTACGGCCCCAGAAATCAAAATTTTGAAATTCTGAAGAGACCGCCGTAATCTGAAAAATTTTCTGCGTACAACGGTATAAAAAAGGTTGCAACTTTATTGTCAACTTTTTTTACAATTTTGAATGAATCACCGTGTAGACGATCACGGGGTGGGCCAAAAAACTTCAAATTTTTTTGAAAAGTAGGTCTTAATGGTTCGATCAAATCCTCGGAAGCTCAAATTCAAATCTTTTATTGTTTGGGCGGGAAAAATTCGATCACAAGTGATGGTCCACCCGGTATAAGTTCTTATTCTTGATCGAAGGCGTGGTTTTTGCTCATTGATAAATGCAAATTTCAGATTCCTCGATGATACAAAAAATACAAAGGGCGAGTTATAGGTAGCACTTCAGTTCAGCATTGAACTTTGATCAATAGCCTTAGCAAGCATTGTTGCTCTACGTGCTTTTTGGAATATTATTTTTTTTGCTGAAGCATATTTATATAAATGATAGGTGAAATATAAATGCTTTTGTCGGTTTTAGGCTGTAAGAAGGTCCTTAACATTCACAAAAGTTGGTTTGTAATGTACCTTATAACTATACTAGGAATGTAAAAATGACATATTGGTAATGTAAAAATGATATATTGGCAATGTTATATTTTTACAATGCAATTATTAATTTGCTGCCACTGTATGAACTCAGTATAACATTTTTCGTATCTCACTTTTGACTTGGTTGGAATAAGTGCTTGCATTGCTTCCTCGGCACTTTCTAGCAGGTTTTTAGGCAAATTAGCGTCACTCATTTTACAAATTATGGAATTTTTAAAAATTAAAATATTTGTTGACAAATAAACATCGTTGTGACTACCTAGCAACCAACTTGTATAACGACTGATTTTTACGGAAGAAGTTCCAAATGAATTTTTGATTTATTAATGCAGTCATAATAATTTATCAAAATGCGTAGGTGGTCGCCTGAAACCGATAAAATATTGAACAAACCTCGATGTTATAACATATTACAGCCTTGGATGTCTTAAAATTTTTGCTCTTCGAGCTCGGATTTCAACCTGACATCTGCGGCTGTAATAAATGTCATAACATTTCTCGGTATGTTAATAGATATAAAATACGTACGTCACAAATATGGATATTAACTCTATCATAATTTTTCTTCCAAGAACCTCAGAGAAGGGACAAATGTGTTTTTAGGCATGCAAAGACAAATTATCTATAGGCATACTCAACAAGAGAAAGGTTCGCTAAAACAACAAATCTAAAATTGCACATTGCTGCCGTTTAACTTAAATAGAGTTTACAGATTGGGATTGAGTTAGAAGAATTACTCACTCTTAATACATATTATAAGAACTGGAAAGCTTGTGTCGTATGACGGTATAATATGGCTGGCGTATTATTCATACTTACAAAAATAATAGGTGTCATAAATCACTAAACTCAATCAAATCAAGGGAATTGCGATTATAGAGGAGTGACCTGATTCTAAACCGATAATCATTCTGGATAAATTCTAAATTTTGAGTTTGAGAGGGGGATAATGGGGCAGTGAATAAATAAATAATTAAAAATATGTTACTATTTTTTTTCCATAAAATCTTTTGATTCAGATGGAAGAAAATTCTATCAGAGAACGCCCTTATTTCTAGGACGTCTTTGAAAATCTCGACTGGTAAAATAAAATTCTTTTCTCCAATATTTACTTCCTACCTAACCTAATGGAAGCGTTTTCTATTGTATCACTATTATGATATCTATGCCCGTGTTTGACCCCTTTCCTTATCACAGTGGCATTTTTATACCTATAATCTAAGCCCCGATTGCACCAACACCAGTTAAATTTCACCTAAATGTTTTTTACTAATGTCCTTTAAACTAAATCTATAGTTACTACAACTTTGTTGTTGCACCAACTTGCGAGCTTAAATTCTCTGTTATAGGTTGGTGGAAAGAAAAGTCACTAAAAATATTAGAACACCAATGCACGCGCATTGTACGAGTCTGCACTACTTTACTTTCCCCGTGTTCCTATTTGCCTATTGCTGTGACAACTGACACTATCGCAATTTAGAACCTGTGAAGGATAGCACATCATACCACTGGATTTATTTTCCTTTTTTTATGTGCATTTTCTGTGACAATATCTTTTCTACCAGTTGAGCTAAATGGAAACCAAAATCGAAAATTTTATTTTAATTTAATATCAAGTAAACCGTGGCAAATACCTATAATGTCAAATCCTATTGAAATATGCCCTAGCGTGGATAACTTTCTAATTTGGCCAAACTCCTCACTCTTCAAACAAGTGAGATCCCCATATACTTAACATTCTTATTTCTTGAACATGCTGTATAATGTGCATATACCTATAGCTTAGATGAATAAAGCACTCTGTTCAGATACTGTCAGATATTTCAGAAAATATTTTGATGATTTCGAAATCTTTGTCGTTTAGAATGGCCACTGGTACGGTATACTTTTGCACAAATTTGACTGAAGTTATCAGTGCAAAACTAATAGAAATTATTCATTGTGTCTCCAACTCCAGGTTCTTTTGGATCAGTACTGCTCTATTTATTTGTGGAAAATAGAATTACTGGTCGTGGCCGATGCAGAAAACGTAATTTTTTTATTGGGTAGATATATATCAATAAATGTAGTTCATATCTAATAAATACTAATATTAATAACTAATTATAATTAATAATAAAATTTCGACAAACTAACAATACAACATAATATAGGTAGGTATCTATGTAATGATGTGTGATAGTTGTATACGACGTATACAACTATCACACATCATTACTATACGATTACCTACCTAAATAAGAAGACAAAGCACGTGATTAACAAAAATGAACTGGAAGCTTTTCTCTAATATTTTCAACCTTACCCACCCAAACCTCTTGAGGTTTAGATTCCGCATTAAACTAGCAATATGCTCTTTGGAAACATCTATTTCAAAAGCGAACCCCAAAATCTGTTACAAATCAATCCGTGTAGTGATGGCTGGTCCCCTGCTTGTCCCGCTCCCCATCTAGCCGTACAGCCTCCCCGAAACAAATTACGTCAACTCTAATAGATAAATGAGTAGATAAAAAGCTTGTGTGGCGGCGGGGTGGGTGCATTAGTCGAGATTTGGCCCGAAATGGATTGGGAACTTCACACGTGTCGCCTTATTACTGTGGTAAAGGTGCGTCCAGGTGGTGGAATACGCACAATAACTCATGGAGAGAGCTTCGCATTAACCGTGACTGAAGCTCGTAATTTGTTGCAACAAGATTCAGGTTGGTTGGGGTGGAATCGAAAACATCCCTGTAATTTACCTACGCAATTACTGGTGTTGTTCGACTAAGTCCCCGGAGAGATTTCTTTCGTCCTCCCCTCCACCATTATCAGCGATGTGATTACCGGATTTCGATGTAATGGGGTGGGATCATCGAATTGTAGTACTTCTATTGTGTGTTACGGGTGCGGACAGATAAACAATACAGTTCCCTTCTGCGTTATACGACACCTTCATTTGTCAAACTGGTATCGGCCCTCGGGGCACTGGTGATGCTGATCTGTTTGTGTTTGCCGTTGTCAGCTGGTGAGTAAGGAAAAACATTGATGTTGCTCGTATTCTTGTCCGCATCGTAAGTTGTCGTCTCCTTACACAAGTCAATAGAAAATGTCAATCACCTTTATATAGATTCGATACGTGTGCCTCTTCTCTATAGCCATTTGACGGTAATCCCACTTTTTTGTCTATTCATGGATTTATTTATATAGGTAGGCTACATAGATATGTATGTAGGTATTGAATTTTGAAAAATTGAGTGTCGGACTATGGCAATGAGCTTTCAATTTCTTTACAAGTCGGATCAATAATTCCAACCATAATATTAAAATTGAATCCTTAAATAATCAATTAGGTATGTCAAACGAAATTTCTAAATAAGAGTAGATAAGACTCTGACAGGTGATACCAAATGTATTATGTAGTTTCAAGAATTGACAACTTTCTGGAATATTTTTTTGTACTCGTCGGTCTGCTTATGCAATTTTAGGATCGTCTAATCAACGAGTACCTACTTATTATATTTTATGTGTTCTCACTTGAAATTTGGTCCAGAAATCTGCTAGATTCCTTCTGCCACCCATAAGGTTGTAAGAAATCTGTCAAGGGATGTTTCGGACCATGTCAATGTTTATTGACATAGTTTTTCCGGAAATATGCATTTAGAACGGGGAAATGAGTAGTGAAGTAATATTTGCCGGTTTAGAGTCTATAAAAGTTTAACAACAATAGTGGACATTTTTTTCGTATTAATAATATTTCACGTATCTTTATATTTGACAATGATGGTCCGAAACAAAGGAAAATGGGTAGTATTAGGTATGATGTGACAGAATAAAATAGTCTATTTGTTTATTTGTTTGTGGCAGGATTTCGTAAGGGCTGTTAAAGTTGCTCTGACCCTCAGCCGGATCTTTCCAGTCGTTATTATTTTATTGTTTGTTTAATGAGCAGGAGTCAACGTTCGTGTCATTCGAGCGGGCCCCATTATTTATGGCAAGTCCCGACTGTCACCCTGACAGCTAGTTTATGTGGACCTGTTCCGATCGGAATGTCAAGATAACACTCGATATTCAACGGGCCCATTGTTTTACCTGGTCGTTGTTACCCCGAAAACGAGCTCGTATTTGGACAAAAAACTGCAGAAATTTTCCCAGAACTCGCCTTGTTATCGGGATTTAGTCCTGTTTGTGAATTCGCTTCAACCAGGACGCTCCTGTTATCGCCAGTTTGGCGGGTTGCGTGCTGATAGCGCAGTCTCGGCTTTTGCCAATGTAAAGCCTGGACGGTCGCCAAATCAATATTATCTTGTATGGAGATCGGTTTCGCGGCTCCTCCTACAGATTTAACGCGCAAGGAAGCGGCCATCTTGCCGTATACACACGTCGAGTTCGCGGTTTTGATTGAATGTTCGTATTGCAATAATTAATTTTTTTTTATTGATGTAAGAAACTGTTGGGTTATTTGTGGTGTTTTTATTGCAGGTGCTCAAGTTTTGTGATCATCTTCATGGCAAGTGGTACTTTTCGGAGGTTCGCGCTATCTTCTCAAGGAAGTATCTTCTTCAGAATGTTGCCATCGAGATATTCCTCGCCAGCAGAAGTAAGATTTTTCATTATAATTATTAACCTTAATTCTTAAAGACTTTTGGATATGTTTTAATTTTGACACCTAACACAAATTTTTTTAATACGCAACCGAAGTAGAAAATAGTATCTACTTATCTACAACTGGCTAATTAATTGATGATGGGGCAGAAAGCTGCATTTACACTATTGGATGAAATAAAGCCGCAAACTGAAAATTTTATTATTTTAATTAAGATTGGATTTTCTATTTTATCACATAAGACTTGATTGTTGCTCGATGTTTCTGTTTTATTTGTCTTTTAAATGAAATGATGATTAGGCTGGCCATTGCAAACCTTTTGTAGGTACATACATAATGTTATTTATCTGGAGAAATTTCCTTACAAAGTTTAAGTTGGTCTTTTTATGGTAAATACGCCTCAACTTCTGAAAAGAGTAATAATTCTATTTACTCTTTAGTGGACACCGTTCTATATAAAAACCAAATTAATAGCTCAATTATCTACTAGAAAGCAATAATGTGCTTATACCGATCAAATCTGCAGGAATTTCTTCCACTTATGTCTTGCACTTCAACAAAAATATTAGTTGAATTCAAATATAATTCGATAGACCATGGAAAAGCGTTGTGAATGACAGACTTGGTCATATAAGGATATGATCAAGTCAATCATTCATATCGCAACGGTTTATAATAGGTACTTGTGGCGATACCTATGTTCTCGCATAGCTGATTAAGGGCCGGTTTTACGAAAGGGAAATTTACCTGGAATAACGCTATTCCAGAATAACTCGAGATAAATGCGCTTTTACGAAAGTCGAACAAGACAAAATCCAGGTATAAACTGTGGACCGAAGGTATGTAAACCGGCCCTTAGTCCGGAATAGTTATTCCAATGATTATCCGACTTTCGTAAAACTGGCCCATAATTTGATTACCTACTGGGTCATTTTTATCGCGTGGGACGTATTTACCTACTTTGGTGTTGAATTATGAACCACAATACCATTTCCTAATCTGCACAAGGCATTATTACATTCTAAAGAATGTTTATAACCAAAAGGTTTCATGATACCATAAGTGGTATGTTCTGGCCGTATTCCATTTAATGAAAAACATCCCCGCTTCATGCATGAACTGCCTCCGCATGCTTTGAATTAAACTTTTTGTTCTCCTAATTTTCTCACACGATGGATGTCATCGAAATTGAAAATGTTATGTACCTACCTACCTAAATATGTAGGCTTTTGTTACCTACTGAAGAAAATACCTTTCTTCTCCGCTTATTTTTGGTCTAATTATCGTTAGGTACTATAGGACACGTTTGGTACACATCAACCTGATGACATCAACCTGATGCATAAATGAGTTTGTACAAATTGAGTCGTGTAGCTTTGTTTCTAGCAAAATTAGTGTTTTTCGTGAGTTGCGTGCGGAGAAGCTTTCCTTGAACTAAACTTCTTTATACTATCTTTCTACTTGCCGCAAAAATTCTAGATTTCCATAATGATGGTGGCCCTAGACTTTCATATCAGCTTGACACTCCCCTTTTATTAATCTGTCCGTCTGTCAATGTGCTAAATATTTTTTTGTTCTTCTTGATTTCGACATAGTATGAAGGATGAAGATGTCTTCCTGAGAGAATTTGGATAAAATTTTCTATTTTTGATACTAGTGTACAGGCTCGCTTTAAATTGACTTAAATTCCCGACTTCGCACTTCGTCTTCAAGGCGTTTAATAATTTTTGTTTTACAGTAAGACTACATCTGTAGTTATTTTGCTTCAAAAGTTAGTTTTAATGTGACTGATGAAAATTATTGCTGAGAAGTAAAAAATGGGTTGTAAACTTTACATTTTGATGGAATATTTGACGTGCATGCTTCAATAACTGAATTTTTGATTTTATATACCTTCCAATAGTAGGTATAGGTAGTTTTTAAGTCTGCTACTCTTTACATGAAGCAGCTGATGACGCAATAATAATAAATTTTTCTTGTCAGTAAGTAAGTACAAGTTTTGTGCGAATTGCCATTTAAAATTTTTATAATAGGTGCAGCTTGGAGAAAATGTTTTGTCGTATCGGGCGGCATTGCGGGCCGCACGACTAGATTGGGCGACTGTCCGGATTGTCCTGTTGGCTTATTTTGAACTCTTGGAGGGAGGCTAGCCCGAAATTATTTGCTTGAGTCTGCACAAGGAGATTCCCAGCTAGCCTCTCTCCAAGGGTCCAATATAAGCAACACGACAGTCGCCCAAAATAGTCGTGCGGCCCGCAATGCCGCCCGATACGACAAAACATTTTCTCCAAGCTGTATCTACCTTCTATACCCGGTGTCCTCACAGCGCAACTAAAACATAGGGAAATAGCATGAGAAATTATAGATCTTCTTTTCATGAATTATATCTTCCTTGATGTGAATTTCACACGAATTTTTAAAGAGAGGTTAGAATGGCCTTAATCAAAATCTAAGAAATAAGAAGTGATCGGGTCAGAATAACAAATTAAAGTGGTGTATTTCCCATGGTCCGATGAGCTATGAGGAGTCTTTATATTATGCAGGTCAGACAATTAAGTTTTCAGTATATAACCTATGTTAGCTGCAGATGTCAAATTGTCTCGTAATCTCGCAACTGATGCTTTCGATCATTTTGCGAAATGAGCTTGTTTAATTTGCACCCTTGGCGAAAGAATCGACAACACAACATATTATTAATTACAATAATGGGCTGATGCACAGTACCGTTATCTAAGAGCCGTATGACACAACACTTATTTTAGTACTGATTTCAGTACTGAAACTGCGCGCGGACTTTAAGCGCTATTAGAAATTTGAACCTGTTTTATTTTCTTGTATGCAAGTTGACTAAATCGACGCTTAACGATGGATTTTGTTTTTGTTAAAATTCCTAAACTTGTCCTAAGTTCGGAACTGAAACTGCCGAAAAGCTGCGCGCGCAGATTCAGTACCTACTGAAATCAGTACTAAAATAAGTATCGTGTCATACGGCTCTTAGAGGTATTTTTTTATTAATCAACAACGTTTTTTAAACGTTCTCTTCGATGAGACTATTTGCTGCCAAAGAAGTCAAGTGAGAGCAAGGCTTCGTGATATGCGGCTACAAGAAAATTTACATGTACAAAAGGTGCAAGTGCATTGACTACAGCATTAAAATGGAACAATAAAGTAAATGCCACAATAGCATCTTGTTGCAATAAGTAGGTAATATTATTGTTTACTGATATTCTATACCCTACCTAAATAAAACGTAGGTATCTCAGTTTTTGAATTTCTCCTTTTTTACACAAATTATATTTATTATTTGTCATTACTTCGATCTTTTATTTTTCCGTGTTAAATGCCAGCATTTTTTTAAAAAGCACCAGACGCTTTGCAACTGTTACTTGAACTCAATTGCCAAAATGGCACAATTGATCGTAATTTGAGTGCACTGTTTGCATATTGAGTAAAAATGTGCTCGTATATTGCCAAAGTGGTGACTTTCTTCGACATCTGACCATTTACGCCTGCTCAGTTCCAGAATATACTTACCTATTTATTTCGGCATTTGGGCGAATTTGGCATCTGATGCTAACACATACTATACCTATACCTACCTCGTGTTCTTTTGGATAATGAGAGCAGTATTTTTTCTATGCTTTCTTGCATTCTTTCTTACATGATTTTTTTTCGGAAAACTAATTTTCATACCTTATACACGTTTTTTAATTTATACATTTATTTTCAATGCTCATAACTTACTAAGATACACATTATTTTTTTGCGTTTGATTCAATTTTAATAATACCTATTTAGACATGTTTAGCTCATACAATTTACATTGACGCTCACCTGATGTCTATACTTATGTAATTAGATGCTTTTCGCATCAAATTATTCCTGTCTTAGGTATTCTACCTCTTTTCCCTCTTGTTAACAGTATTTTAGTTTTTAATAGATAAAACTAAATTTTCGTATTGTTGTTAAAACGCAGGTGTTTCAAGTTGATAATTTATGCTTATACGTAGATATTAACAGCTTATTGTGAGGATAGTATGTAGTACAATTCGATTCCCAAAGATTACAATCTGAATAATTAAATTCTAATCCGTATTAAATTACCCCTACACTATTGTTTGTTCCGGAATTATGAATTGTTTTATTAAAATAGGCACAGTAGTTCAGCATCAGAACCTGCATGATACAGCAACGTAGAATTTTAATATTAATATATTACCATAACAATTATAATATCGTAATTCAACACCTGTTTTTGTTTTTGCTGGCCAGTTGTCTTCGTCAAGAATTTATTTTAATCCTCTCATTATTTATAACAATCGCGCGAACGACTTCATATGAAAGAGCCTAGCGTTTTTAATGAGCTTTTTTCTCTGTAAATAAAATTGTAATAATTTATAACTCGCCCGTCTCAATTTATTTGAAAATCCCCAGCCAGACACTAATTAATGAATTATTTCAGCTTCCATCATGTTTGCCTTTCCCGACCAAGCCACCGTGAAGAAGGTCATCAAAGCCTTACCCAGAGTAGGCGTAGGTATCAAATATGGAATACCTCAAACCAGGTATAATTTTCTAATTTTTCCAACTAAATATCAATTTACCTTTATAACTTTACCAGGCGCGCCAGCATGATGTCACCTCGTCAACTGATGAGGAACTCCAACATGACGCAAAAGTGGCAACGGCGAGAAATATCGAATTTCGAATATCTCATGTTCCTCAACACGATTGCAGGTAAATTCACGGAAAGAAAACGAAAACTTGCGCCACTTATAGATGAACATAATTAAGTGTTGCTGGGTTCTCGGTAAAGAGGAAGTGGGAGTCTCATGCGAAATTAGCGCTTGTCAAAGGGGCTATCTCTAAATTAAAAACGTATACATCATGCGACGCAACGCGTCGCAACTAATTATAACGTCGCCGCGACGCAATCTCTTCTGATTCTGTCGGGCGATATTTGGAAGCTACACAAATAGATTTCGCTAAGGGGTAGCGTCCTGTAATCCGTCCGAAGGGGGCTTACGGCGCTCGGGTGAGTGAGGTGGCGCCTAATTCGCGTTGACGTCCTCCATCCGCCGCGTCTTAGCATCCCTCGTTCTTTCCCGAAATGACATACCGAAATAGAATCCGTGAGTACTTATGACTGTGGATACTTTCGAGGAGAGATATATTTCAAACTAATAGCATAATTAATTATGAAGTTCGTTGACTTAGCCGCGTGACCTTGTCGTTTGATTTAATTAATTTATTTTCAACGTGATGCTGATGACGGGACGCAATTCCGATGGCGTTAGGGTCGTCCTGATTTATAGCGCTTTACTTGTCGCGTCGAGTCGCAAATGTAAAGTGGATTTTTATGGGAGCAACTCGGAATTTCAATTCTTCAACTTTTTGGCAAATATATGAGATTCGCCCGGCGCCTCCGCCAAAAGCGCGTAACCGCCGTTTTGTCTCCAGGTCGGACCTACAACGACCTCAATCAATACCCTGTGTTCCCTTGGGTCCTGACCAACTACGAGACCAAGGACCTGGACTTGAGCCAGCCGAGCAATTACCGCGATTTGTCAAAACCTATCGGGGCCTTGAACCCAAGCCGTCGCGCCTATTTCGAAGAGAGGTACTCGACTTGGGAGCACGAAAGCATCCCGCCATTCCATTACGGCACCCATTATTCCACTTCAGCTTTCGTCTACAACTGGATGATCCGAGTGGTGGGTTTTGATTACCGGAACCTTTTTACTATTTCGTACATTGTTACAATATTTTCAGGAACCGTTCACCACAATGTTCCTAGCTCTACAGGGCGGCAAGTTCGACTACCCTAATCGCTTATTCTCCTCAGTGGCTCTTGCGTGGAAGAACAGTCAAAGAGACACTTCCGACGTTAAGGAACTCATACCGGAATTTTATTTCTTACCGGAAATGTTTGTAAACTCGAACCGATACAGGTTGGGGCTCAACGAAGACGGAAAACCGATCGGTGATGTCGATTTGCCACCTTGGGCGACTTCTCCCGAAGAATTTGTTAGAATTAATCGGATGGCGCTCGAATCTGAATTCGTTTCGTGCCAGTTGCATCAATGGATCGATTTGGTTTTCGGCTACAAGCAGAGGGGGCCGGAAGCAATCAGGGCTACCAACGTTTTCTACTACTTAACTTACGAAGGCAACGTGGATCTAGAGGCGATCCATGATAAAGTCATGAGGGAGGCTATTGAGAATCAAATTAGGAACTTCGGACAGACCCCTTCGCAGCTACTGATGGAGCCGCATCCACCCAGGAGCTCGGCCATGCATTTGGTAATTTTTCTTGCTGCTTCAGTTTCTATATAAAGAGTGAAAATATGGTTTTCTTTTTGTTTGACGTAACCAGTTGGATCAAATTTTTCCAGAAAAAGTTTTGATGGAAGCTATTAATTTAGTTCAATGGCGGTTTATTTAATTATGATCAGAACTGAGCATCGTAAAACCGAGGTCGACTAGGAACTCTTGCTGCATTTTTACCTGCAAAAATATGACCTTCTTTTGTCAAGTTGGATCTGGTTATATTATACAGGGTGTCCGACTTCGATAGCTCGAGTTCTATAATAGGTAGAAACTTGATTTAAAAACACAATTAAACTAGAGAAAAAAGTTTATAGCAGGAAATTATTTTTGAACATACAGGGTGAGCCAAGACAATTATACAGGGACAAGTGACATTTTTTTAAATGGAATGTGGTGTGCAAAAGAATATTTTTCGGAGCCTTTTTCTAGACTCTTTTCAATCCAATATTATTGCTGACTATTTCCAAACCACTTGGATGTAGCGATTTTTTTTGTTCAAATAATGGCATCTGCAGATGCATGCATGTTAAAAAAATCACTACAGTCACAATTATGAGTTCTAAGAAAAAATTATGTAAATACTAGTTATGAAACAGCTGTGGAATGTTTTTGAATCGTTTTAATTTTTAAAAAATTATACAGGGTGGCTAAATTTAATTTTTCAATTTAGAACTTATTGAATTTAATTTTCTCCATTTTTTCAAATGGAACACCTTGTATATTTTTTAACGATATGATGTAGGAACTAAAAACGAACATTTTTTGTATGCACATCCCTATGGCTATTTGTAACCATTTTCGATTTATCGCCCAATAATTACAAAAATCAAGAATAATCCTAAATAATTAGATTGTTTTTTAAATTACCTACTCGACAGATAAAATTGTAATAAGTGCTCCAGATGTTCTGTTTATAAAAACAGCATAATTTTTTTTACTAAGTTTACTTTATGTTTGTATCTTGATCATTTTGCATTTTATATTATCCGACAAGAAATACAGATTTATCGCAGTTACCTGTCGTCAGTTGTCATTTTTATGTCTATTTTGAAACATTTGAAGTTTCTTGTCGAGTCATTTGGAAAACGATCTAATTTTTTAGGATTATTCTTGAATTTTGTAATTATTTGGTGATACTTCGAAAATGGTTACAAATAGCCATAGGGGTGTGCATACAAAAAATGTTCGTTTTTAGTTTCTACATCATATCGTTAAAAAATATACAGGGTGTTTCATTTGAAAAAATAGAGAAAATTAAATTCAAAAAGTTCTAAATTGAAAAATTAAATTTAGCCACCCTGAATAATTTTTCAAAAGTTAAAACGGATCAAAGACATTCCACAGATGTTTCCTAAGTAGTCTTTACATAATTTTTTTCTTAGAAGTCGTAATTGTGACAGTGATTTTTTTAACATGCATCTGCAGATGCCATTATTTGAACAAAAAGAATCACTACATCCAAGTGGTTTGGAAATAGTCAGCAATAATATTGGAATGAAAAGAGTCTAGAAAAATGCTTCGAAAAATCTTCTTTTACACACCACATTCCATTTAAAAAACTCTCATTTACCCCTGTATAATTGTCTTGGCTCACCTTGTATGTTCAAAAATAATTTCCGGTTATAGACTTCTTTCTCTAGTTTATCTGTGTTTTCAAATCAAATTTCTATCTATCATAGAACTCGAGCTATCGAACTCGGACGCCCTATTGCCCCACCCTGTATACTAAAATTTATGTTATCTACAAATCGGTCCTTCATTTTAAGGTTATTTGAAGAGATAATTTTTTTGCGAGAAATTTAGAAACTGCGTACTTCCTTAGCAACGAAGCACTTAGCGTCAGATTGTCTTATTTTGACCTAAAGAACCTGTTGTTAGTCTGTGTCCATACTTTTACGGGGCACCGTGTATGTTACTCTATAATCTACTGGAAATATGAACTGTAGTGATTACAAACGTTGACGATTCTTTTGCAGTCTCCCATGATGTTCTCCAGTATCCCAGAGGACGTCTGCATGACCATGAAGTTTTTATCGAACAGCCCCGTTGTCCACATTTCCGCCAACACGTACCCTCAACTCTCCAACCCTTCAGTGGTAACAGTCACAATGCACCAACAGTTCGCTGTTAACCGTTGGAATTCCGGTTATGCCGCAGTTGCTCAATCGCCAAGTTACGCCGAAACGCCCCAAAACCAAACGGTTAACTTACCGTTGTCAATGGATCCCGTTCTTTGTAAATAATTTTTAAGATTAATTTTTCTTGTGTTAACCAGAATCGGTTTCAGCTCAAACTAACAACAGCACCAATCAAAACCAGATGTCGCGTCGACATTTGGGCGACAATTTCAGTCAGAATCTGCGTATACGTTCCAATTGTTTTGTGACGACTGTCGATAGTAAATTTTTGATAGCTTGTGGCTTTTGGGATAACAGTTTCAGGGTGTTTAGCACGGAAACCGCCAAGATCGTTCAAATTGTTTTTGGTCATTATGGAGTGGTTACATGTCTGTCACGATCTGAATGCAATATTACTTCGGATTGTTACATAGCATCTGGGTCAGCCGATTGTACCGTGCTGTTATGGCACTGGAACGCCAGGACGCAAACCATTGTTGGGGAGGGGGAAGTACCGACGCCTAGAGCGACGTTAACAGGACACGAACAGCCGGTTTCTAGCGTTGTCATCTCAGCAGAACTCGGACTTGTTGTTTCCGGATCTTATAGTAAGTTTTTCAGTGCTTATGACCAATTACAGAGAAGTTCTTTATCAAATCTTTAATTATTAACCAGTCAGCAATCGCCACGTAATTTTAAATACAACAATATTAAAGAGTACCAAATCGACAAGGGATTTTGTGTCATTGTGTGCCGCTGACTGATAACTTTCGGGAGAAAATTATATCAAATGTTAAATTTTTAGACGGTCCAGTGTTGGTGCATACAACCTTTGGGGATTTGTTGCGTTCTCTGGAGCCGCCTCAATCTTTTGTTTCACCTGAAAATATCGCCATGTCGCGAGAGGGAGTGATCGTCGTCAACTACGAGAGAGGCAACATTGCAGCTTACACGATTAACGGAAAACGCCTGAGACACGAATCCCATAACGATAATTTACAGGTAGGTACCTTTCTTTCTTCAATGGATTTTGTTATAATTTTTGCAATTTCAGTGCCTATTACTTAGCCGAGATGGCGAATATTTGATGACCGGTGGTGATAAGGGCATTGTGGAAGTGTGGAGGACGTTCAACTTGGCTTTATTATATGCCTTCCCAGCGTGTGATAGTAGCGTTAGGTCTCTTGCGTTGTCACATGATCAAAAGTAAGTCGTTCATTTGCCTCAACTCAACGTCATGTTTATCAGCTTTTGTTGTGGTTATTACGCATGTTTGTTTTTTTGCTCATTGATCATTTTTCGCATGATTTTCGGTCCGTTCTTGAACCTTTAATTAAGTAAAACTCATGTTATGATTCTACGGAAATAAAAAAAAAACAAATTGCCGATACCTGTAATGTTTTTAAGGTTCAGTAATGGTCCCAATTGATCTCTAGCTAGTAAATGGAATTTCGTTTCAGGTTTTTGCTAGCGGGTCTAGCTCTAGGATCGATAGTCGTATTTCACATTGATTTCAATAGATGGCACCATGAGTTTCAGCAACGTTACTAAGCCTAGCACGTACTAATGAATTCCTGTTTTAAATGTAGTTCTTCAATTGTTCGATTATCGGTAGCGAGGCCAGATTGTTTTAATTATTTTGATTGATCCAATATTTTAATGTGCAATACGTTATTTTACAAATTAATATGTACGTAGGTACTACTAGCGTTTTGATTGTTATTCCAAGATTTTTTATGGCTAGATGTAGATATGGTTTTTATAGTATTGCTTCCTCCGTTGTAAGATACTTAAAACTATTGGGGTATAGCGTGCATTTATTATTTTCTAGGAATAGCTTGTAAGGGTTAAACAGTTCGAGTCAATCTTAAAAGCTGGCTTTTAATGAGTTGTGAGTTTAAGCACGTACCGTAGTATTGCTTAGAGCTTGCACATCCATTGCCAGCAATTGTTGAGCCAGTTCGGCGCACTTTTTCGAGGGGGCACGTTTGGCGTAGCGCTGAATGTAACGCAGTGCTTCGTTAATCGTGCACCCATCTTAAAAACCATTCCCTCCAGCATATGTATTATATATTGCAAATCTGTCCAGATGAATCAAACTTATTGTAAATAAGTAAGATTGTTTTTTATGATAAAGCGCTATTTAATTAATTATGTGTACTTAAAGTGTTTCATTATCGTATTATTTTACTACTTATGAAGAAAATTGTACTTAACTGTAAGAAAACATTGTATGTTTGATGTTAGCAATAAAAATTCATGATTTGTATACACAATATAAATAAATGTGTTTTGTTCAATTATTTATTTAAATTTCTCCATTAACGTTAGTAAGCTGTCATACAACAAGGTTCTCGAGTCTTTCGCCAGGACGAAATCTAAATGGTTAAAATTTTTGTAAGGAATAGGAAATTTTCCCACCACGTTGGGAAGTTTCGTCGCCAGGACATCAATGTCCTGCAACAAAACAGCATTAAAATTTTCGTCCGTTAATAATATCTCTTCAAATCACAAGATTAATATAATTTTCTTCATGTGCACTGTTAATTAAAATAAAGATTAAACAAAAAGATACTAGAGGTTAATGGTTAAATCTTGACTTGAATAGTACAGTTTGTCACAAAAATAAAGATTTACCTTTTCAGTCACAAGGAAATCCCCTCGGCCAAAATGTAGCGACACCGGCGCTACTACTTTAGATAAATTATAGACTGGTGGAATTGTGCTATTGTAATGTAGAACGTTAAGCATTTTGCTTCCATAGTCGTACCTTGCAAAATTTCCTGCAAACAATTCCGTATTGTCAATTAGCTTAACAAAATTTTAGCTTCACCTGATAAATAATATTGCATCACGTTAATTAAGAATAACGATGAAGTCCCGGCCGGGTAGTATTTTACGAAGTTTGGGAAGCTCGTCTGAAATTTTTTACGATCAAAATTAAGAAAATTAAAATTTTTGCTTAATTTGTAATGTAAATGTTATTTTTATATTTTGCGTCTTGTTCATTTTGCTTGTGGATGATTTAAATTTACCTTGTTGAGTTGCCGAGTATCACCCCCTACTGTTAGGTATATGGCAGTTAAACACAGCTCTTGAGTGGGGGCCCCTTCCTGGCACAAAATTTCGGCCAATTTACTAAAATGCGGTCTCCTGGGCACAATTTCGAAGATGTTTTCAGCTAGAAGAAAATCCTGAAAAATTAATCTCCATGTCGCATGAATTAAATCTTTATAGAAATTTATAATAGTGGCGACCTCTCTGTTGCTTTTATGGAACCTTAGAAGTTTGGATGTAGAAATTATTCTTCTGCTGTTCCCACTACGGTTAGATAACGCCACTACACTAAATTCGTTAAAAAAGGACTACTCTAAAGGTCCGGCTCATACTATCGGTCAAGGATGAGATGAAGCGCAGCTCTAATTGGATAGCCTGTCCCATTTCCGTCTGTGCTGTGGTTTCAATTTTTTTTTCCACGACCTTAATCCGAAGGTTTTTGAGAAATAGTGTAACAGTTAAGAAAAGCTTAGTTGAAATAATATGGTAAATTTAGTATTTTGCTGAAATTTTTTTTGGCACTTTATTTCTGGCAACAGTGACTTAATTTCCGCGTTCGCCGTTAATATCGCCCTATTTTAGGGGTGAGATTTAGGACTTACAGCCAAAAGTGGGACAAGCGAGAAAGCTAGCTTGTGAATTGGACTCAAAGTGTGTTTGACGGTAGCGAGGGGTCCTAGTCCCATTATTAACTTAATTTTTTCGTTATATTCCGGCTTGAGGGAGCACAAGATCAGGCAACTGGATACTCCGACTGAATGTCCCAAATAGTACATTTTCTCTTGGCCCGTAATATTTAGGACATAATCAACGGTGACTGGAAGGTCATAACTTCCAGTTTCTTCAATGCTAGAAGTCGTAAAATCAATCGATTGACTTGTCAACGTTTCAGTGCGTACCCAAACATCCAGTATTTAATATCTTTATCGGGATTTAACGTTTTGTGTCTTCGTGAGTAAACATTGCCCCTCATGTTAAAAAGCCAAACATCGTAGCCCGCATCTGCTAATAAATAAGCTAAAAACGTAATCATTAACGAAATAACTATAGCTTTATTTTACAATTACGTAGGTCATGCTGAGGTCCCCGGAGTAGCCACATGTCGGAACTGCCAAATAATCCATGGTGGATGAACGCGATGGGCCTGCTGGAATTGTGGAATCTTTGAGGCTTTCTCCCTCTGGGAATCCGGTGAAGCGTCAAAATATGGCCGGTTTCTGAGGCCACTTGATGGGTGTCCAGCCGGTAACCGTGACCTTTCGCTAAATTTTCCTGAAAATAAACGAAATTCAGAACAGGGTCAATTATAATAACAGGTAAACCTCGGTTGATTACGGACTTACTGCTTATGACTTGTATCGTAAGTAAATAAAAGACAACAACATAATGTTCGTGTGAGGGGGGTGGTGTGTGAGTTTCCGTTCGAAATTTCCTACAATAATTGTAGAGAAACGCCGGTAGGTGTTTAATTATCGATTTTAAAAATGACTTGTATTCCGGTCAGTGTGTTAGGAAATAGATGTTCCGTGCTGCACTTCTGCGTTAGTTAAATATTCATGAGCATTGGCGAAGGTTACGTAAAATCTCAAAAGGAGGGTGGAGGTCCAATAACGAAATTTCCCTTAGGTTTGTGACTTATGATATGACTGAACATGGGAATTTATCTGCTGCCGCATAAAAAAATATCATCTTTGTTTCAATTTATCAAGAAAATGTTACTTTTGATCCCAAAATTTTATTTCTTAAAACTTGAAGCATCGATAATTTATCCAGAAATGTTGCTAGAAATATTTTTTGTTTACGTTCTGTATTTATGTTTATGCTTGTTGTTAATTATTACTAACTATTTAAGTCATAACAAGTTTTGTTAAATATTAGAATATAAATTCAGGCTGTCACTGGTTGTGATGATGCTGGTCAACAATTACCTGACCTCCGTTGAAGCGAGTCTTGCTTTATGAGATGTTTTTGGATAAATGCAGCTTGCCTTGAAGCAAGATAATTTTTATCACCCCTTTTTGAATAAATAATGTACAAGCAAAACATTTACATGGTTTTAGAAGTAAATTTTTATGGGCTGAGTAATTATCTCGAGGAAAAAGCATGCTTCTTATATAAAGCTGATTAGTTGCTAGCACGACAGTAATAATGGGGATCGCTAATTAATTAAATTGTTGCTATTTCGTGCTAAAATAGATACGTTTCAAAATCCCGCATTAGATAACTGATCACTTTCGCGTTTGATCTCAAAATAAATTCTGGGTTTTTTCCTGAATTTTCTAAGGCAGGTTTCCTGCTCAGGCGATAGTTTCTTTAAAATGCAACAAAACAAACCGACGGCAAAATGTTTCCCAGAATGTTTTATTGATAATTATTTGCACTTTCCCGATTAGCACATTACTAGAACGTCGCTATCTAATATCTATGCACAGCGACAGTGTATCAAGGAAGTCTGCCGATTAGTTAATTTTCTTGAGATTTTAGTAACGCGTTTTGTTAAGAAAACTAAAAATAATTGGAGCAACACAAATTCATGTTTTATTCAATAATTATTCCAAAATTTCAATATTTTATATAAAGATGTAATTTGGAACAACCAACTTGCACCGATATGCCACTTGGCGAGGAAAGTTACTTATAGCCATAAATTACATTACGACCTTTATGGTCTTTCGAGACGGTATGAGTGCATAGCCAAAACATTTTTTTCAGAATGGTGTTACCTAATAAAATTTTAGTATCTTTTTGGCAAACTTGTTGCAGAATTCTTATATAATAATTACTGATGTAATAAGAGCTGGAGTGATTTGATATGCATTGCTGAGGACTACATAATTTAGCAGTCACACACATTGTAATTAAAATTAACTATTTGATTGGTATGCTTAATTAATTATATATGTACCCCTTAAGGCGAGTAGTAGTGGTGATGTAGCATGGTGTACAAATAAATTTTTTGCAGTTCTGGAAAATAATGTTAAATGGAGAAATGGTGTTGTGCAAGTAACCTTTCTAGAGTTTATAGTCTTCTGGTTTTCTCTATTTCTAGGAACTACCAATTTCATGTTGTCCCTTGCAATAATTTTAACATAAATAATTGCTTGGAAGTAATAGGTGTTTCTTTATTTAAAAAATGAATTAAATTAATTTTTTTAGTTTTATCGTAAGCTTTAATTACATAGTATAGATTTTATAAGAATTTTTTTTAAATATTTACCCAGTTTTTATCATATGCCAGTTTTTAACGTAAAGTTCTCAAACCATCTAAAAGAAAATGCTCTGAGCAACTTTTTGCAATTGCACTAACTACCTGTACTTACCTAAAAGTTATTTTTGTAGTGTATATAATATTTTCTTGGTTCTTGCACGGTTTCAAATGAGAAGTATATAATAAATGTATATGTGTAGGCTTTCCCTACGAATTTACATTTTCTTTCCGTAGAACTGTGCCATGCATTGCTGCAGGAAGAAATTGAGACATATCCCAGTCCAACGTTTTACCTGTCCATTTGTTTACAAAATTTTCACTTCGTTATTTATTTATGTTTTATTTGTGAAGAATTATTGATGAGTGAAACTACAAAGGCCCACATGGCATAGCTCACTTTCTTTAGTTACGACCTTTTGAACCTAAATTTTGGCTTCATGGAATCAATTATTTCTGTCCTAAAAGAATTGCTCTAATTAGTAATTACACTTATTGCTTCCCTCAAACTGCAAGGCTAACAAAAAAAAAAGTTAATTTTTTTTAAATTTTGAGATGTTAAAGTCCAGGTGGTGGATGGATGTAATGTGTGGGCTCTTTCTTCTGACACCTAAATTGCGAGTCAAGGTCATTGTTGTGGTTAACGGTAACGAAATTGAGATTTTGTTTGAAACGACCAGACAAAAACAACAATAAACTTTCTTTGACGAGGCCCTCGAAATTTCTCCGTTTTCCCGTTGACAATGTGCGCGGGATTATAGGTAAGTAGGTACGACGATGACGAGATCGTTCTTCATCACCGTCCCATCCCGGAATGCTTGAAATACTTAATGGAAACGGAACCGGTACCAACACTTGCTCGATCACCACGCAAGAATTCGGCGTGTGCTTGATTGTCTCTTGGACGGGTCAACACGTTAAAAGTTGGAAAAACTCACCGGAATCTGCTGGTTGAAATCGGGTGAGGCCTCTTTGACACCGAGCCTCGGCCCGAACATAAACTCCCAAAAATCCATGGATTGCGTTGTCCGGACACTCAACACCATCAAAAATACGGGAACTAAATAAATTTTGCGCGGCTCCATGGCTAGATTCGGGTCATCTTCAGGTATTTTTTACTGTTGTTCTTCGAAATTTTTATTATCACCGCCGTCGCCGCCGGTTGTGAGAAAGTTCTAAATATGTAGTGGTAGCGTATTGTATATAGTCGGTTCCATTTCCATGTTGTTTCGTCGTCAGGGACGCGATCCCTACACCAACTTTAATATCGCTACATTGACCATCAAGAATCCGTGACGATTGGTCACTTAACTGGAGGATAACGCGAATAGACAACTAATCGTGATGAACATCGTCCGGAGCTGAAACTGATTGAAAGGAAGCGGGCGCTTGCGCCCGGACCCGGGCTGGTCCTGACCTGCATTTTCGGGAGAATTTAAAGGCGCCTCGCGCTGACATAAACAATTCAATAATTAATAAACCAAACTGACCCACTTGACCAAGTGAAACTGTTTAAAGAGGTACTAATTGCGTAATTCCTCCGGTGATACTCTATATATAGACATATCTATGTTTAGTGTTCTATGTAGGTATGTAGTAGAATGCATTTAACTCGGAAATTTTAGCCCTTTAGGCTCTCAGGAGCGTCGTTAACTATTAATTGATAGCTTTTAATTAATATTTGTTTCCATACAAAATGTAAAAATTTTCAAAGAGTTGCTCCAAAATGTGTGTTTAAAGTCCGAACTCCAAGGATACTGAATACTGAGTATTACGTAGTCAATAAAAGCAAGACGTTTAACTGCTTAAAAAATTGAAAAACGACGAGGTATTATTATAAGAAAGAGTTTAAAATTTAAATTTTTATTGTTGAGGAACATGTAGAGTGAGATTCGACAAAAAATTAAAAGATAAGTAGGTACGATGTAGGTAGATGTAGGTATACAAAGTGATTCTGTTTCAGAAAAGATGTCGCATTTTTCTGAAACAGATTTGTATGCATAATGTACATAAAATATAATAGAGACGAAGAAGCAGATTTATTTGGGGAGGGCTTAGGACTATAAAACAAAAGCCATCGTTTCGAGTCAAACTTTGGAACCTGAAAACACCCCTAGCGGGAGATAGAAAAGAAATACCTACCATTTTCTCTAGGTATATAGTATGACTACTTCGAGCAATTCTTCTAGCTAGCGTTATTGTACATCTGAAGCCCAGAGCGCAAGGTCTCAGAAACCAATTGATGCAATATCGCTAAATTTGTAACTGTTGAAAGATCAGACGCAAAATCATGTTAACAGCTAGTAAAGAAACCAGCAACAACCAAAGCAATTCACTCATGTAAAATACGAAAATAGTCGCAAACACATTTTAGAATTTACTGAGAATAATTATTGATCTGTAATTCATAATTTAAAAGGGGATTTTTCTTTAAGAATTAGACATACTTTTAAAGTCTTTAAAGTTTTAGTCAGCAGCTCAGATTCTTGATGCTTGGAAGGATTTCATTCACCGGAATTTAAAAAATTGTCACTAACGACAATAACTACAGCTTTTAATAATATGAACTCGTAACACTTTGGTCGATTTTGCAAATATTATTGTTATTATTATTATTTCATTACAGAAATGAAACGGAGCTTTGGGTTTTAAAGAATTTGAAGCTGAGTAGACTATGACTATGTGCCTAGTTTGAGATTTTTTTATCTCAAAAACTTAAGATTATCATTCATGTCCTATATCCAAAATACCTCAATTGCAGATATGTACTGGTTTATTGAGAAAAGTTGCTTGATGCTTGTGTTGATGTTCATTTATTACCACCCAAATTTTATCGGTCTAATCATGAGACACCTTGCAGAGATGTAGTGGTAAAAGAAACAAAAAAATTTCTGTTGTATTAAAAAGTTTTATATTTATTAACATTTTGTACCATAGCTAGATAATATTAAAGAATAAGAATTTATAAAGCAAAACAAACTGTTTTGAAAAGGTATAGCTCCACGGCCTTCATGTGGACTAGATTTAGATCATGCACTAAAGATTGGATATTATTAATGAAACTCAAGAGCAGAGATATCTCAAGGTCACTATAACCTTAATAAAAATAAATTTTCATATTGTTAAAATTACATTTTTTATTCACAAAATCTTCAAACGCTTTTACGTAGGTAGAACCTAATAATAAAGAAAACGAGATCCCTAATGTAAAAAATAAAAATTGCATTAAAAAATATGAAATCGCTTATTTAGATAAAAGAGCGCAAATAAATATATAAGCAATTCTCTATTAATAATTTTGCAAATAAAAATATGTAAGTATGTAGGTAATAATGACAAAATTTCAGGATTTATTAGAAGGGTTAAACCTCGGTTTAAACTATGATATTAGCGATGTAGATATATTTATCAATAGGTACTCGTTTTATTTTTTACTCTTTTATAAACTTTTCTAACTTAATTCTAAAATTTAGGTATATCGCCAAGCCATTCGAACATCAACACTGTCAGTCAGTGTCCCGAAATTAACACCAAATTAGCTGTAGAATGTAATGTTTACTTAGATTGCCAAATTTCTATACGCTTTCTTGGCCGGTTTTCGCGAATTATTCATAAAAGATCAATCCAAAAGGATCACCTCTATTTAGGATGCAATCCTCAACAACTCCAGTTTATATATATATGTTCTATTTCTCTTACTGTTGCTCTTTTTTGTAGACTAAACATTGTTTGTATAAATTTTACGTTGTAGATATACCTAATTGCAATTTAATCGGGAACTACATCGCAAATAAAAATACGACTTAATAATATTGATACGGCACACATTAATATTTTCGAAAAAAATACAGAATCATTAAAGTATAAACCTTTAAGTCGATGTTTGTGTCACCCATCAAGATTATGTCACCTTAACTTTTTTTACTAAGTGCGTTTATGTAGAAAACAATACAATACAATAATAAAGATATTGATATTGTCATTTGCGGCCTTGGTGACTTGTGCGTAGTGCTCTCAAATTCTGTATTTTAAGTATTATTCTTTTCTCTCCGCATCTTCTTAATTTTCCACAATTGCGCTCCCGGGGGCTACTTTTATATAGCTTAGGGCACGTAATCATCTATCCCCCATCCGATGACACCTCCCTCAAAGCGCTCCGTTTTCCCGTTCAGATTTTTGACAACAACTGTAAATTAGTAGTATATGGAAATGCCGAGAAAATAATGTTATATAGTTTCTTTTATTTTTAAATTATATTTTTTATTTGCCTTTGGTATATAGGCAGTACTTAATATGACTTTTTACCCTAGAGTCTGTGGAACGTGGAACATAGGTATATCAGCCGATCTATGTTCCTTGTTTGCAATTCATTACATAATCGAAAATTTCAGTTTTTATTTAATATCAAGTAAGCTGGCGCAAATAGGTCAAATGTTACTATTTTATTGAAATGGGTCCAGGCTTGGGTACCTTTTTTGCAATTTGACCAAAGTCGCTACTTTTCAAATAAACGAGATTCCCATGCTTATCTTTCCTACCCTGGGAATATATTTTTAAAATAATATGTAAATAAACAACTATAAAAATAATAATTATTTACAATAAAGCATGTCGACTAGAAAGCACCTGGCAGAAATCATTTAACTAATTAATCTTAATTTTACCCATCATCGTCCAATAAATTGTATGCCCCTAAACAATGAGAACGCAGGCAACCAAATATACGGATGCGTATATTCCTGGAGTCGAAGATCGTCTTGTTTTCATGCGCTCCTATTGAAACTAGCCTTCTTGGCGAGTTCGGTTGGAGGACGCTTATTCAATTAATTCCAGATTATTAGAAACACTAAATAAATTGGTCTTGGGCGATTATGAATGAATCGATGTGTTTCGATAATAACCGAATAATCGAATCAATTATTCGATAGTATGTTCGTAAAATAATTCCTTAGCATTCTTAATTTGTGGTCAATAAGCCAAAAATTTTTGCTAAAAATATTTATACCTATTGATTTAATTTTAAAAATCGTATTAATATTGCGATAAATTAAATAATTAATTTTTAAAATTCATTGACAATAGACTTTTCCAATTTTGTATCTCAAACGGTCAGTACATATTACATATTATATAGGTATAACACAGGGTTGTCCAAAAGGTCCGCACCACCTTGAAAGTGTGTTATCTAGGATTAGTGTAGAGTACTAGAAAATTGCTAAAAAAATTCCTCTCTCTCAATTTAGAAACTACAAGCAATTTAAAGTTTGAAAAAAAACAACACTGTTACCGGAGTGACGAGCTCTGTTAAACCCCTACCTGTAAATCTGCTATCTTTTTCATTTTGGAGAATTAGAATGAGACGCCAAAAGAGGTGTGTTTAGGGGTGCAAGTTTACACCCACTGAAGCAAGCCGGGTTGGGGCTAACTGGGATAAACTTGTCGTTCGCTGTGAGTAGAAAGACGTCGACAGAATAGGTGCGCGTGGCTACATTTTGACAATTTTATGCGATCGTGGAGTTCTTAGAAAAGTTTGACTTTACAAGCCTACACTCACTGAAAGGCCACCATATTCGAATAAATTTGTTGTTCTCCGTGAGCAAGAGAGACGTTGATAGAAAACGTAAGTTGCAGCTCGTACATTCTGACAATTTTATTTGATCGTGGAGTTGCTAGAAAGAGTCTACTATATATTAGAGAGCCAAACCAGAATTAAGAATTTTAATTTTTCAATTTGGTGCATTGATTATTAAGAAAACAGAAAGGAAGCCGATAACTACACTAGATTCGCTAAACTCGCTGCGTATTGCTGCCAATCCCATACTAACTTGATCAAGAAATTTCAAATTCTCAAGTAATTATATGAGGTACAAGCAGATTTTTTGAAAATGAGACTCTTGAATCGCAGATTTGACTGATTTGGCAACGTTGTAGACTGGTCTGGTAAAATCGAAGGCACCGAACCGACCCGAACGCCGGGCAAAATCGGTTCGGTGCCTTCGATATTACCAGACCAGTCTACAACGTTGCCAAATCAGTCAAACCAGCGATCAAAAAATCTGCTTGTACATAAGTAATTTTTTGTTTTCAATCAATATGATTTTAACACCAACTATTTCATGGTGTCTTCCATCTTCTTATTTTAATAATAAGATTTGACATTTTATTGTCATATTTCTTGGTGTTACTGTTTGTAAATAAACTGCTGCTGGCGTAAATTCTCGTGACTCAGGACAACCAAACCCAGGTCCAGAATAACAACATATCTGCAGCTTGTCACTTGCTGTTTACGACCCGACTAGCTAAGTCGTAATTTTTAGCTCTCTTTAAGAACCTATCTTTAATTCAAATTTTTGTTCTATAGATTGCCTGATCTAATAATGTCTATTATTATTATTAACTTTTTCACTGTAAAGCTAAAGAATATACATATTACGACAGTTACAAACTAATTTGTCAAATTTAATCCGTCATCATATCTCTTTGTTGTCTTTTCAAAATTAAATTTGTACTTAATTGCCATTTTCAAAACTTTACAATTTCCAATTTAGTTTGTTTCTCCTTTATGAAACCCGCGAATCAGCTCTCCAAATAAAAACAGGATCATAGCAGCAACAATCACCACATTGTTAACACTACAAAGTTCAGATTAATAAGTAAACTGACTTATGCCAAGTGTTTTATAGTCAATATACTTTATTGTAAATAATTATTTTCATATTTATATATTTACATATGTCAAAAATATATTAAAATGCATATTACTTCGAAAGCAATAAAAACAATAATACCTAATTGAATAAACCTGTTATTAACAACAACTTAACAAACAGAAGTAACCTTAAAACTCTACAATATATCGGACAATATATTGAGCAAAGGTCTTAATTTTATCCATCATTTTTATACATAGTTTTAATTTACTTTAGCAAAAGGCAAAGGTACTTAAATATTCATCATACAAAAATGTATAATACTATTCTTCACTGCGATTCACCCTTGGATAAAGCTGAAATCAAAAAGTAATTAGTTATAGTTTCTACAGTTTGTTAAGTTTGTTTACCCCAAGAAGATTTCTAGGAACATATCCCTCTTTATCGCCTAACTTGGACCACCACCATTCTCTTTCATTTTCGTCCCCTTTTCGTAACACCGTCAATTGTTGGCCCGCTTTAAAGCTCAGTTCATCCGGCTGTTGAGCTGTATAATCGAAAACAGCATATACAACACCTCCAGATAGGATTCCTAATTTCTCCTGTACACCTGTAAAAAAAGGTCATCAAAAATAAATTTTAATTTTTACACCAACTTACTATACAAATATTCGGAACACCCATCGAAACCCTCTTCGTCTTCTTCGCACTTTTCAGCTGCCGTTTCGTGATCGCTCAACGTTGTTGCAAAGATGCAAGCTCCGTGTTCGACCAAAAATTTTACCATTGCAACGTTGTTGCAACTGGCGGCGCAATGTAACGGCGTCCATCCGTCACTGTCTTGAGCGTTGACGTCACAACCAAACGCCACTAAGTACTTGACGATTTCCAAATGGCCAGCGCAAATTGCGTTGTGTAAAGCCGTGATTCCTTCGTCATTGGCGGCGCTAGGATTGGGAACTTGCGTTGCGGTTTTCTTGACTAATTCGAGTTCACCTTCGAGGGAAGCGTCCAGTAACAGTGCTAAGGGGTCAAAACTGACCCGCCTCGACAAATTCGATTTGCCCGTTTGCTTCAAGTTGCCTTTTTTACACCGTCTTATCACCCCGTTTTCATCTTTTTCTTCTTTGTTTTCGTCGTTCGTGATCACCACCGCCTTATCGGTTTCGTCTCCCGACTCTTTTTTGTCTTCGTTTTGAAGTTCTGGAAAATTAAAAGGTTGTTGTTGGGGTCGTTGGTTCAACGCTGATAAACCGTTTAGTTTCGTGAATGAGTTGATCGTTCTTAGTTTGGGTTGTTCGCTTAACGGTTGTTTTTTGATCGTTAACGGTTTGGCTTTAATGATCATCTCGGGATTAGTTTGGTTATTTGTTTGAGTACCTGGCTTAGGCCGTGGCTTCGATTCGTCAGGTGGATCGGACAAAGGCAAAGGAGGCGGCTGGGATGCGTCTTGGTCAGTGAGGGTTTGACGAGGAGGTGGTTTTATCGCAGGTTTAGGGGGTAGAGCGGGTTTCGAAGATTTGTCCAAGGAAACTTCGGGAGTGTTGTTAGTCAAGGGGGTGCTGCTAGACTGGGGAGGAGACAATGGCAGCGACTGGGGGGATTGCACTTGTTTGGTACTGGCGATAGTTTGGGGTTCCACCGGCTGGACTTTAATCGAGGACGTCTGGTAAATGTTTGATAACACCCCGGAGTGGTGCACCGACGTCGGAGCCACGCTGCTGACGGGCTTCTGGAAGAAAACAAAACAAAGTTAACAACTGACTGAACCGTGTTCGATTTAAAGTTAAGATTTATAAATATCTGATGGCACGCTTCTTTTGCTTAAATAGAAAGACACTTTATGAAGAATCAAAGGAATAGTGGACATTAATTTTGAAACAACGGGGTTATTATTCAATTAATATCAAGGTCTGAAATCGGCCCAAGAGCTCTGACGTGACATTATCTACTATATTGTGCAAACAAGATGAGGCGAATCCATATTTGGTGGAGGCGCCAAGACAAAGGTGCAAGATTTCGGCTTTTGCCTGGTGATATCTATCTTCTAATTCGTTCTTGTGATGGAAGTTTCCTAACCTGATATGTAATTCCGTTAGAAACCGCTGACGTGCTGACTGGGTAGTCCTGTTTCTGAAAGCCGTTACCGTTCGTCACTTGATCGCCTTTCCTGTTGAGCAGATCGGTTTGGTTCAGAGGTGTTGCTATGTTCTTATTAACTACAGACAAAGGCGCGCTATGGACCGTCATGTGTCCAGACTGGACATTGGAGGATATGTGATTTGTTTCGATATCTTTACATTCGTTGCTATTCCCATCGAGGCCTTCGTTCCTATTGATTATTCTATTGGGCAACAGGTTTACTGTGAACTTGGTGTTGTATGGCAAAGTTTGATATTTGGGATCCGATTTCGACACGGTAAATTCCTTAAGAGCGTCGGTGTCTTCCGTTCGAGGCGTGTACAAGTTCGCCATTTTACTGGACAAATCTTGGGAGTCTTGGTTGCCGTTGTCTCCATCTTTCTTGATATGGTGGTTCTGCTGATATACCGGATGATATGTGGTGTTCTAAAAAAACATATTTCAGTTATATGAATGGAGTTTTTAAAGATAAAAAAACAAACCTCTTGGTTATTGATACTTTTGGCTTGTGGTCCAGTCCGCAACGGAACGTGGTTGTAGGGTTCGACGGCGGCGATGTTCCCCCGGGATAACCCATTCGGCGGCTGGGCGTTTTGTTGCTGTTTCCTGGCGAACGCCTGGTTGTTTTGCTCGCTGTTCCCCGTTAGTCTGTCAAGCAAAACGGTTTAAATTTAATAACTTTCAAAGTTTTCTAAAACCTTTGGGATTGGTTTAAATCTCCATGTCGATTAGAAATGGACTCGAATATTTTGATTCGGTTCAGCAAAAAGACTCGTTCACACTAACTGGTTCATATTGTTCTGCTCATCTACCGGTTGGCTAAAATTTTAACACACTAAAGACATACAAAACAAAACGAACAGGTAAACTAGAAGTCGCTTTTGTCTTTATAATCTCGTGAGTAGAGCATCCATAGAGGTCCTTTATTAACATAGAAGTGTATGTCGTTATTGAAGAGCTTCATCAATTGGTGCTCGATGACTCCGGTCTGTCGGTTTCACATTGCAAAGTGAACGAATCTCTTTGAACGAATCGAATTATCTAGTCGTCTAACCATGATTTACTCAATTCTAGTTGATTAAGGGCCGGTTTTACGAAAGGAGAATATCCCAGGTATAACGCTATTCCAGAATAACTCGGGATAAATGGGCTTTTACGAAAATCGAATCGGATAAATCCAAGTATAAACTGTGGACCGAGGCTATGTAAACCGGCCCTTATTCCGGAACAGTTATTCCAATGCTTATCCAACTTTTGTAAAACCGGCCCTAAGAAAAATAATGGTAGAGAAAGGTCTACAATTAATAGAAACGTCTATACGAGGTTAATCAACTCTTTCACTGAAACAGGTCGTCATTGCATCGCTTTCAGAGTTACTGACATGTTAGTATAAATGTATTTTTTCCGAAATAAAATTTGGCTATTTTGCAAAACGTTCAGACTGTTAATTGTTGGTAGATTAGATTCTACCTTTGCAATTACTAGCTTTTACCTCACTAATTGGTGATAGGCCGCTTTATGAGACGCTGCGCTGATTTGGTTGGCCAACTGTTGATTGAGAAGCCGCTTTTTGTGTAACCTTTCCTGTAACTCCGATATGCGTTTGTCGATGGCGCTCATTTCTTCCTGTCTAGCAGTGAGAGCCTCCCTCTGCTGGTTCAGCCTTTGATTCTGTTGCTCGTTCAGTTTGTTTCGGTACTGCAATAAAAAAAAGTGTGAAAGTCTGACCCTATAGAAGTAAAATATCTAATCAATGCACATAGTAATTTGCAGTTTAAATATGTATTTGTGACGTCTGGAGTAACTATTAGCGGAGTCGCCGCAGTGTTGTCATAAAGCAAGTCGTCATGACGTAACCTGCTCATACAGAGAAGAGTATGGATGCGCGGTATCGTGTGCCTTACTCGATATGCAAGCGTGCGTTGTAGACAGGGTGGCAAATGCGCACTTTGCGTCAAGTTGTCAACCCCATAAAAAGATAACATGGTTGGTCATGAATAATTTACATGAAATGTTTCAGGTTTTTGTACTGTCAGTCTGTCAATTAAGTTGCGGCGCTTACACCGCGTATGTAGAGTTAAAAATTTCGCAAAAGCAGAACGTGATGTAGTCCTCGAGTTGTTGCCTTTCTTTTTAATTAATAGAATTACCGGATATAAGGTGGGACGCAAAGTGAATGGTGATAACAAATTCAAAAACCCAAATTTACCGGCATTTAGTTGGCAAACTTCAAAGTTTTGGGTCTATCTCCATATTATGTAATTACGTTAAGACAGCTACGTTTGGCACTATTACATTCAAAGGAATAAAGTAACGCATAGGTAGGGCCGGTGCTGAATAATTGATGCCCTCAACAGAACGGCTCTCGCAACGGAAACGAAGCAATTGGTACGAGGGTCGAATTTCTAGCAGAACTCGCAGCAATAATAAGAGTGAACTGCGTTTCTTGTTAGTTGTTCGGATGCATAATACAAAATTGTGCTGTTGCAACTAACCTAATATAGACGCTTTGACGCTCAATGATTTATTCCAGCGACACTCACCCATTACATGTGGGATCATCATTCTTTTGTTTTCTGAGATTACTTTACCAGAACCGTACTGCATTTATTTGTCCCTTTCTTCATAACCCAATTTCAATGCTGATCAGTGCAAAATGTTATTGATGTAGATCACGAGGTAGATCAAGAAGTCTCCACTCTTCAATTTTAGTAACAATATCTCAAAAAAACCCTACATTAATAATTATTAAGTCAAGAATCTGATGATAACGGCGATAGTATGGTTATTATCGGTTTCATTAGTTGCAGAAATTCTAAATTGTTTAATTTTTGACTTCTAAACTTTGTCTATTTTTGATTATACAAGGTGTCTCAAAACTACTGCACGCCCCTGAATTATCTAGAATTGTAGTAATATGCTGTTTAAAAAATTCTAGGTCATTTAATGTTCAAGTTATGGCGGCACAATTACAGTTTAAATTTAGAGGTACACACGGTTATTTCAAAACCGAAGAAATATTTTGGAATATACGGGGTGTTTCAACGAGAACCGCCGGTGCCAAATTGCGTATTTCCAATGGAGTTAAAAATTTGAAATTTGGCAGAAATAAACTTTAATGAATGCGCTACAATGTGGCGTCATTGTTTGATCGATAATTAATTCCATGCGCCGTCGGGACGCCATAAAGTGCTTTATCAGAAATTTCCAATATATTTTTTTATTATTATTATTTTCGTAATAATGTTGTTAAAAATTTGAAATTTGTAGTTAAAGTATCGCTAATTGTGTTTTCAGAAGTTCGCGGACTTTTGACGAATTTATGACACGACTGCTTTATTGAAGCAGTCAAATTGCATGACAAAGACCGCTTAAACGGCCCGGTTATTTATGATTTAAAAGCAGTACCTACTCAAAGATCTTTGAAGCACAGAAACCATCATAAAATCTAATGTGGTTACCCGCTAGGTAAAGGGCCACAAAGCTGTCAATCAAAAATGCCTTCAGCGCTAAAATTTAAAAATCCATGTAATTCAATAACGATTTGATATAAAAACATTTCAATTACCCGTTATCAATCTTGGAGATCGTGACCATGAGCTTTAAGAAAATCAAAGAGATGAAGTAAATATTTCGATATGAAATCGCGATCGAAAGCGAAAACTCACACCGTTTAAAAAGAGAAAAAAATGATAATGTCATCTTGTAGTGCATTAATTATAGTTTATTTCTGCAAAATTTCAAATTTTTAACTCCATAGGAAATACGTAATTTGGCACTGGCGGTTCTCGTTGGAACACCCTGTATGTACAGTTACCGGCATTGAACAAGCCCAGGGTAAAGTGAAATTCATTCCAACTTACGTTACACTTGCAACCAGGCTAGACCACGCGGTAGAGTTTGTTTGAGAACCGCACAGGTAAACTAGGATTGGTCGAAATAGAGCGGCACATTTCAGTTTCAAATTCAAAACAGCGTCAAGCACACCCCCCATGACGAGAAATTTTGTTCGCTTGGTTAGTGATGCCAATTGTCACCATTCGAGAGAGTTGGGATCAGGGGTTCGATTCCCTTATCTCCTCGTCTTTTTTTATTTTATATTTATTATTTCATATGCAATTTAGTAATAATTATGACCTTAATTTGTGTTTCTGATATAATTACAAGCCTCTTTCTAGAATATTAAAATAGACAACTTTCTGAAGCAATTCCAGTAAAATATTTTCACTTATAATATCCCTAGTGCATTGATTATTTCCGGAAATTTTTTCGAATGCATTTCCAAAACATATTAATGAGCCCGAGTGGAACACGAGGGCTAATTACGTTTTGGAAATGCACGAGAATAAAATTTACGGATATTAGTCAATGCACGAGGGCATATTCGGTAAGAAAATCGCAACGACACAGACATTGGTCCATTATGTCGATATGATGTCATTATTAATAAATAAATAATTTTGATTAGCTGAAATAATTTACACTTATTAATTTCATGCTAGGTGCAAAAATTTCCAGGAAATTTTTACATTGTCGTAGAAATGACACCGAATTCTATTTTTCTATTGGCTACTTTTCAGTGTCGTGCGATTTTCCGTTTAATTATCAATTCACTTTAAATGTCGGATTATTTAGTTTTCTGAAAAATACTATTGCAACAACGGGCACGAATTAATTATGAATGTGAAGAAGGAGTTAAATTTCTTTTCTTAAATTATTATTTCATATGCAATTTATTAATCACCATTAATCTCGTTCTTTTGTTGTACGTATTTCTGGAGCCCGATCCTGGATTTTAGTTTTTGCCCTCGGTTTGCAACTCGACAACGGCTGCTAATTTCCGATTCCAACGCTCATAAATACCCATTACATTGCAATTGCACTGACTGCACACACTCACCATAAGCTCCCTGCGCAACTTGTCCAGCTCCAGGGCAGAAGCGGGAGGTTGGTCCCTGGCCGTCCGTCCTCGCCTCAACTCCTCCAGTTGTCTGGTCAACTCTTCAACTTTCGCTACCGCCATCGACAGTTCTTTCTCCTTTTCATTGAACAGGGCACGAATCGAATCAAGGTCACTTGCTGTAAACACCCAACAAATCACAAAATTAACTAAAATTTCCAGGCGATCTAATAAATCATCAAGCCCGCAGTCATTGTCAGAATAGCAATCATTGTGACCGGGTGAAATCAAACAATTTTCAATATCGGATCGGATCGAATGTAATTAGTGGTTGCCACATGTGTAGAGTCGGTCAAAAAAGAGTTGGATTCGACTGTACCGGTCTCTGAATGCCAATTCTAATTGCGACTCAACCATCACATAAATAAACAAATCTCTCCGGCAAACATCATCATATTGATATGTTGCATGATGTAATAGTATCATAGCGCCGGGGAGAGGTGCATGCAACGTTACAAATGTAGCGCCAGGTCTAAAATGACACCCAAAAAAACCCGTTAAGGGGGTTGATTAAAAATCGCAACATCTATCGATCACAGACGACGGTACGTGGAATATTTTCAATTAGACACCCGACGCCGCCGACGCTTCAGCCGCTCTGGTATAATTATATTGTAACATTACCCGGGGCGAATTGCGTATAATTCGCCGCCTCACTACCTCAAAATTAAAGTCGTAGTCGTCGGTAACCGGGTCTTTGTTTAATTAAATTTTGGATTTGTCTCTAATCTCATACGTGTCGCGTCTATCTACTATCGGAGAGGAAAATTATTTTACATTGACTTTAACTTTTTGTTTACACAAAAGAAGTTTGAAAATGTACATACGAAGCAACCGGAACTGGACTATATAATTTTTATTTACTTAAGTCAAACTACATTTCTAAACATGCCCGATGGTAAAAACCGCAGTGCGATACCTCAATTTGTAAAAAAAAAAAAATTAAATTAATTTTGATTATGTAACGTGGACTATGCGCTTATTACTTGATGCGCCATCCTTCACAGGCTGTATGTACGTGTTCAACGCACGATGCTTACGGAAGCGCAAGTGACGTCATGAGAATTCTAAAAATCGCTGTAATTAATAGAGTAACGCTTAAAAACTTATATTTTATTCTATTAAAACGAGTTTATTTAGTTGTATACCCTCATGATGTTAAAATCTTTTAATTCCGGTAGTGTTCTGTTGGTTTCGTTCCTTCGATTCAAGTGCAATGTCGTTCGTGAACAATTCGTTCAATTTGACCTAGTTATACTTGATGGTCACGCTAGCTATTGAACGAATTCGAAAAACCTAGAAACTTAAGAGAGATATGGTTATGACGTTCGAACCACCCGAGCTACGATGGGTTGAATGAGATGGCGGTTCCAGATCTCGAATCGTTTCATCAATAGTTTTGAGACTTGCAGTTTAGATAGAACAAAGCCCGGGAAACCAATTTGTTAAATGAGTCGGTCGGTTCAACTAAATCAAATTGTTTTGGATGACGCGTTAGTCACAGAAACAATCGTTAAACAACCCTTAAAAATTCTTATAATTTTTGCAATGCTAAGGAAAAAATATTTAAATCAATTCGGTTTTGAACTCAGGGCCTTGCAACCACTGCCTCGCTTCCACTGAGTCACTCAGTCATAAAAGCCTTCCCTGCGACTAGTCTAATGGATCAGTTAAATCGACTCATGCATTTTAAAGTTATTAAATATGCTTACTATTTTTTTTGAAAAATTTTCAAAGTTGATACTGCCTTTTGATGCCTTTTGATGTAAAAGACTTGTGGTTAGTCTACGTCCAGACTTTTACGAGACACTCTGTATTATACTCATATTATTTTACTCATGCCCGGTTTCTCGTATATACGTTGACAATAGGGTACTTCACTAAAATAAATATTGATATTTTAAATCTCTAGATGTGTGCAAATAACTAAAAGAAACTTAAAATATTTTTTTTTCATAATTTTGTTTCATATTTTCGTTACTATGTGCAAATGTTGTTATTGATGACGTATCAGTCCCATATATCTAAGACTCACACCTATATTAAATGTATTCTCGCTCCAGCTACTTTGCTGCGCTATCACTAGAGTGCGCCACATGTGTAAAGCGGATTCAGATACAATTATGTTACGCTAACGATTTTAAAGTAACGCCATCTTACAATTTCTTTTAGAACTACGCAGCACCCGGGACCCTACGTCACAAATCCGGAAATTAAAAAAATTATTCTGGGCAGAATATTAATCCAATAAAAAAAAAATGGGTGTAATAAAATCGCCTACATTTTCTAAATATTATATTTCCCAAACATGAGGCAAATACCCCATTGTTTTACCCCATTGTTTAATTGTTTGATAAGAAGCCGTTAAAATTTTATTATTATTACAAGGCCATCTACTCCTCTCAAAAGATTTATGTAAATAGTTAAAACCGAAATGTATATCAGATACTTACTAATGCCCAATTGCATAAAACTTCAGGATAGTATAATCGTTCGTTAAAAAATCATTACACTTTTATTGCAGTACTATCCGTTTATTTGCAAGAATTTGACCGGTTGCAATGTTAAACTCTATCAAACATCTACGAATTGCAACAATAGATTAATCGCCAATCAAAGTAGTAAAAAACTTGGAGAAAAGATAACGCAAGATTTAACAACTGTTAAGTTTTGTGCAACTGGGCTTAAATGTAACAAAGAACTGGTGGTCAATCGACCTATAATAAGAATTTTAACGATTTTTTAACGAACTGTTATCGATTCGTTAGCACAAACTTTGCTTTCTGTTCTTCGACATATTTTTTTTTTGCCATACATTAGACAAATTTTTAAACTTCCGCACTAAAATTCAGTAACCAGTAAATGCAACTCGAAAAGAAGGAACTCTATGAACGAGTTGAAATCGAGGAACATTTATGAGACCGCAAATGTCTTCAAGAAGCATCGCTTGATCAAGTATTCATTAAACGTGGGAGAACGAATGTTTCTTCCAAACCATCAATGTGTGCTCTCTGTAGCACAGTACTGTATATCTATATATGTACTGAAAGACGTATATTAATTTTGGTTATACGTTATACAACCTTTATAGAACACCTGTAGTGGGATCCTGGAAAAAGCGAATGCGATCGAGTCGCTATCTTTACGATTTCGGTCGCTTTGGAGGGAAGGGGTTTAGGAAAGAATCTTTTCACAAATGCGAAACCAATCATTTTTCAGCAATTTGTTAAGGTGAAAAGTTTTCAAACTACCTAACCTAAGTATCGTGAACGTAAACCTCGTGGACTTTAATACACTAAACAATTGTCACTTATAATATTCCTAGTGCATTGATTATTTCCGGAAATTTTTTCGAATGCATTTCTAAAACGTATTAATTAGCCCGAGTGGAACATGCATAAGAATAAAATTTCCGGAAATAATAATAATTTTCAGGAAATTTTTACATTGTCAGAGAAACGACATCGAATTCTATTTTTCTATTGGCTACTTTTCGGTGTCGTGCGATTTTCATCAAAATGGATACCAACGATACATGATAACTTAATTCAGTAGTACATGTGCAAACATTCGGAAAAATTGATCATAAGAGTCAAGAGTTACGACAATTTTCAAAAACTCTTCCTCCGTTATCAAACGTTTTCGAGAACGTGTTTATTAAGAAAAGCCGTTTAATTTTTTGATTTTATATCCGCCTCTCAAGTTTGTAACAGTTATTCCGGGACACTCTGTATACAAAAATTGAGATATGCGTATGGATTCAAACTTGCGTTTCAATCTGACAGAGTTAGAATATAAGCTACTGTATAATATGAATCCAACAAATTATTATAAATGTAACAAAATTTGTGGAGGATATTATTTTGTATAGAAACATACTTTATGGTACGATTGTACCTAGGACTTTTGTTTACAGATATTTTTTCTGAATGTAATTACAAATGTCCAAGTTGACTGGGATGTAACGTTTATTCAAGGAAATAATTAAAATGTTTGTCGAGATTAAGATTTTGTAAAATTTGCAAGCACGTTTTGAAGAAGAAATTCAAATAATCTAGAAATCATTTAAAAGTGGTTTCGGAAATGAAAATTGTTATTTTTTACCTACAAAAGTAATAATATTGGTACATATTATGAACAACAAGATAAAGATAATTTAAAAACCCCTTGTTAATCTCCAAATAACGATAAATATGCAGTATCCTGAAGAATCGCTTTTAAAGCAGCACCTTTGGAGTTGTAAAAACGGTTTCTACCAAAAACAGGTGAACTTGGGTGCCGGAGGCTATAACCCTTCCACTTGTACCTGAAAATATCTGAAAATCCAGCCCCTAAGCCGTCATCTACCAATGCCATTCATAGGGATGCACCTTCGAAACACCAAAAAAAGCGATAGCCTCTTGGAACTCTCTGTTTAACCGATGGAAATCCATTGCGACTCGGCTGATATCTATCCAAAGCAACCGTTTTCGGTTGCTTAGAAGCGACTCGGTCGCAATCGCTTATTCCAGGATCCCACTATTGATGGTGACTGCATAAACACTACGTTATGCAACTGTGCGTTAGAGTCTAACCCAAACGTAATGTGCATGCATATTCATAGAGACAATAGTTTGTGGAAGATGTTACATACCTTCAAGCAATTGATATTAAAGTGTTCAGTTAATTTATCAATATCAAATATTTGTATAAAAAAATCACCAAAGGATTAGATCGCGAGTCGTGACAAGGTTCCTACTTTAGAAATCGGTCCTTTATGTTGAGACAAAATGTGACAAAATCTGCATAAATCGAAAGTGGAAATCATTGTCGCATTGTTCATTATAAAATTAGACAAAATCCTCCGTAAATATTTAATAGGTACATCGGCAGACAACTAAGACCTTCAAATGCGCGTTTTGTAATGTAATGGGGTACAGGATGACTGTCGAAGAAATTTTGATCCGACGTCAACAAATCCAATCGAAACACAAACAAGTTAGCAGACAAAGCGAATCAATCATTTCACGAATCACCGTCACATTTATTGTGGGACGTGCCCATCGGACTGTAACAGCCGTAAGCTGTTTTGCAAACAACCGGAAATGACGTTCGGTTCCGCGATCTCGATTCCCCCAAAATCCCTCCCTCCAAGCAAACTTACTGAGAGAAATATTGTTTTGTTTTTGGTGGTCCACTTGTCCTCTGAGGGCGCGCAACTTCCTCAACTTCAACTCCTGAGCATCGACGCGATCTCTCAATCGCCTCAACCGTTCGCTTTCGGCCTGAACCCGTTGCTGTCGCGCCTCCTGCTCCTTCAGGTACCTCAACCTCTGCTCCTTGGCAGCCAGGAGCTGGTGCTGCGAGTCGATCTGCGCCTGCTGTCGGCACGCCATCTCGCGCAGCTCGCCTAACGTCAACTGCACACCGTCCGGTAACTATAACAAAGAAAAGAAAATTGTAATAAAGCAAAAAGTATTTATAGGGACATGACGTGCATGGGTAGAGAATTGAAAGTTTATGTGGAACGCGCGGGGGTGTACATTGGAAAAATCAATGCGAGTTGGAGATGTCTCTGGGAAATAAAACGGAACGACTTTCGGCCGTTTTGCCCTCGCATCGATATTAAAACGGCGATGAAGGGGCTGCGAGCTTTTTTCATTTCATAAATTTGGCGCAAACAAATCGGAATAAAGAGTTTGCAGATGGCTTTATGATGACTTGAGGTTTATTGCGTGCTTCGTAATGATGAAGTGTGGAGCTCTACACTTTCAAGGTCACATCAACTCAGAAATTACTTGCGACGGTTTCAACGATTCAAGCGAGACGTGTATAAATAAATGGTGAAGGTGCCGGGAGAGCGCTAGTGCGTTGGAGAACGTTAGCCTAGACCTAGACTTGAACAAGAAGAGTAGGCGATATTTTCCACAACTTTTGACTAGAAAAGCAGGTATAAAAACCAAAACTACAACCATAAGAATGAGGCTGCATAGGAACTATACCTGCCTGCACCTTCTGTGTGAAATTGTTAAAGTGTGTAAAAAATTAATCACATTGCAAGCTACGCTCAATTTCAAAATATTTTTGCAAACTAGCTAAAACGAGTATAGGTTGTGCTACCTAAACGGCTGTAGGTGTAAGGAAAACGAGGCGCCTGGGGATTGTCCAAAATCCACCTCATAACAAAACGTATAAATTCAAAAAGTTTGTCTTGACCGCGGGCCCCCCTGAACTTTTCCAATTTATTAATCAACCCGCGCGACGTTAAAGTTGTTACCGCTCGGAGCGACAATTTCGTCCCCTAAACGGATTGTTACCCTTAGCGACTTAACTTTTCACTTAAAAACTTGCCGTGTGTTCTTCCCTAGTTGCCTCAATGACGCACGTTTCAACATTAGCCACGCTAAATTTCGCGATATTCCCCAAATATAACTGTCGTCCGTTGTTTCACTTTGCATGAATACGAAGGACAAATTTTTTTGCTGCCCTTTCTTGACGAAGGACTGACATCGGTCGCGATAAGGGTGGCAGTTTTTTTAGTTTCTTTCTGGAAATATCGACGCCGGAACCAGGGCTTAATTCGCGCTTAATCGCCTGCGGAAAAGCGAGGAAACTAGGTTATTATCCTGCGTAGGGCTCGGATGTCTTGCGGTATCGAATTCTGCACTCTTGTAATCCTCTCGATCGTCGCGTAGAGTTTGACGTCATTTCCGGACAAAAATCCCATTATCTTGCTCCGGTCTGGTTCCGGGAACGTATATAGAGCACGAACCGGGAAGTTGGGGGTCGGAAGCTCAGTTCCATTCATGCACTGCACACCTGCAGGGAGTCACGTCTATAAAAGTGCAGATCTTATACGATTACATATTTCTTAATATTTAGTTTTAGAAAAGATTTAGGTAGCTCAACGACATGATATATCTCTACGAAATTTATCTCTTCGAGTTCACGAACTGTATGATTATAAGTTTCAAAGTTTATGCTTTTATTGCAATTTAATATCTTTCATCTCCAGTATTTTCGCTTATTCTCTAGAGTTTTCATTTCTTTTTCTTATTTATAATTAGTATCTTCCAGGTTTTACAGCTAATAACTTTTTGATGTTAGCTAAATGATAGATGCATGTAAAGATATATTAGTAAATGTACAAAAAGATAAGAAGATATTTAATTAGCACCATCATTAAATATTTTAATGATTTTGTTCTGTTATTAGTGTTAGACAAAATCAATAATTATTTATTATTAGACAGACGTGCGAAGTTCAAAACATAGTAAGATAGGGAAGATAACAGAGGAAATGTTGGCATAAATATATAAAAAGAATGGACGCAAACGGGATAGTCCGCAGGGTACTAGAGGGAAAACCGAGAGGACAACGCCCCTCTGGAAGACCACCAAAAAGATGGCGAGACAGTTGGAACTCGCTATCGCAGGAGACGCAGGAGATCGGTTGCAGAACGTATCCATAGACCTTTTGGAAGAGGAAGAAGAAGAATAATTAATACTCTTAATTTTGTCGTGAAATTAAGAAAAGGTCACGAAAAGTATTGCAGAGAAATAAAAGCATCATGAGCTTAAGCATCAGCATTCAAAAACTCTCGACAACCTTTAAAAAAAATTCTTGATCAATCAGCAGAGAAAAATGATAAAATTCAGGTTTTTAGTTGCACGCTAAGGGGTCGTAAGTATCTACCTAATTCTTAACTGTCTTCTTATTGACAATTATTAATAGTAAACAGTAAATTGTACTTTATGAAAAATCACGAAAATCCAACATTATTGGCCTGTCAAAGGTTTGACAATTCTGATTACGATGATGGCTTGAATCCAGCATATTCGGCTGATTATAGTCAAATACTACTTCTAACTATTGATGGACATTTGAACGTTAGGTAAGTACTCCTCGATCAGAAAGGAGCTTTTAGTGTTCTCTGACTGTAGCTTAATGTTGAGACTAAGAAAATATTATGAAAGTGGAATTTTCAAACCTCATCTCAAAATCTTAAAAGTGTACAGAATTATACAATATTTTAAGAGTTTCTGATGGCGACTTTCGAATAAAATTTCCACATTTTCTTCTAGAGACATGAACAAAAAAGCATCAATTAATTTAATGACACACTAATTTTCCAAAGCGACCAAAAAGCTTCAATGTCGATCGAATCGACTTGCATTTCTATCGATTAAACAGAGAGTTCTGAGAGGTTATCGCTTTTTTTAATCGCTTTGGAAGCGATGCGGTCGAAACGCTTTGTCGGGGATCCCAGTGCAGGACTAATTATTTTCGGGAAAATAAATTAATTCAAGTTAAAATAACAATACAAATATGTATGTATATTGAAACAATATCAAATATTGGGATGTCAATAAAGAAAAACAGAAACTACGAAAGCAAATATATGAATGCAAAATGCTTTTAGTCCGGTCAATGAAAGGGGTCTAGAGAGGTACAATTTTTAAATTCAGGGTTCTATTAAGAGTAGTTAGGAAGTAAACATACCAAAAGTCCCAACTCTAAGAAGTGAGAGAGATGCAAGGGGGCACAAAGAAGAGACCCTTCTTTTGAGTTTTTCGCTTATATCTCAAAAACGGTTAGCTCAAGCCAAAAAGTGGTTACATACCAAAATAAAAAAAAGAAAAGGATTAAAAAGCTTTGGCCCATATCGCTTCAAATATTACTCTGTAGCCTGGTAATACCATTCAGGCAATTCTTCTTTAAATCCGTTACTAGAGTGTCTATCATAAAGAATCTGATGTAGCTCACGTCTTCGAGCATGCTACTCAAATCAATCACCCAAGTACCCATAATATTTCAATTTATCAAATAAAACTTATACGTAAAAAAATTCGATAGGTACGAAAATTTGTCAGTAGACCACGTTAACGGATAGACCCTCATCTAGGCTTCAGGCTCTTCAACCAATAGGTGGTAGTCAAGCCACCACCAACGAGGAAATCGTACAGATTCACCTTCAACTTTCTCCACAACTTTCCAATTTTGCAAAAAGACGTAAAATATATGGGAGACAAGTTAATAGAATAAAACCCTAAATTGTTTTGACTAAATTTATTATTACCAAAATTCATGGGCATCGTGGTATGAGTTTCAGAATTATCTTAACAAGATCGTTCAAATAGTGTAGATGTAGTGTAGATAGAAGAAAAATTATACGATTCTAATATAAGTAATACATTTTCTGACAAAAGTCCGATTATTCTTCGATCCTTCACCTCTCATCCATTCTAAAAATGTGCCTATCATAACCGTGGTCAAGGTTAGAATACAATATAATTCAGACCTATTACTAGATATTGCAATAATTCCAGGGCACCTGGCATGCTGTGCAAATATCAAAACGCAATTATACTTCAGATCCTTAGAAAATAATTTATCAGATACACCACTGAAATCATTAAAGCAATTACTCTAATTATTCCATAATTGTTAACAACTGAGAAGTAGTGCAGAACTGCAGTTATCCCAATTAATTATCTTTAATGAAAATTTTAACACAGAGAAAACTTCATAGTGTGATCGACATCAATAGATTTGATGTCGGCATACTTATATAATTTTTTTAATTTTTCCTCAACTGACTTTAGTTTAGGAGAAATCCGCAACACTAATCGTACCTTGTCGAACCCGTTCGTTGTGGGCTGGTCGTCGTCCTTATCGCAATCGCGTTTGGCGACACTAAGAGTCGTTTTTTCGCCGCCTTCATCCTTATCCCTTATCTTGCCGACCTTTGTCCTTTTGCATTTGGTTCTGGGACGTTTCTCCGCGCCGCTGCTAGAACTGTCGCCGTCCTTGAGTCCGGGAGGGTCAGTGATGACGGGAGTGGTGCTCAATCGTATCGTCCTTCCCGGGCGCGAGACGTGGCCTCCTTTCAACGGCACAGGAGACCTCCGGAAAATTCCGGGATCGGCCGGCTGGCACACGCAGGCTAACATTTTTTCACCATCGTCGCGACGCGCTCAAGCCGAAGTCTCACGATTTATGTGGTGCATGCACCGATAAGCCCCGGGAAACACCTGTTGGATGTGTTTCGTTTGAAAATGTGACGTTGAAGCTGTGGCGGCCCGACGCGGATCAACCCCAATTAATCGTTGAGTGTACGCCTTGCACAATTGTTTACTAATAATTTAATCTTTTTAGATTAAATAAAAAACTATTAAGTTTAGCGGTAAGTGGTGGTTTGTTTTAATTTTGGGGGTTATTGAGATGGCTACCGGGATTTAGGGGATTGCTTGAAGCGGGTCCGGCTGGTGGCGGCTTCTTTCAGAGGCACTAAAGAAACTGTTTACTTTCCATCACGTTTTAAATGAGTGCGCCACAATGTGAAAAGAAATTCAAAGCGGCGACGGCCGGAATAAAGATATGTTTCGGTTATGCAAACACCAGCCATATGGAAATGTAACCGGGCTCGGGAACTTCCGAACAGTGGAAACGCTGCAATGGCGTTTGGGGATCAACGGGTACTTAAGCGGTTCCTCTCAGCGCAATAAAATCCCAAACTACATTTATTCACGGTGCTTAAAATTCACGTGCATATTTACATGGGGATTTTGAGCTTTAAATTTCGACTCGATTTACCGGAAAATCATCCCTAAACTGCATTAGCGCTGCAGCGGATCAATGGAGCGTGCGTGGGATTCCGAGGATGTGCTTAAATAGTCATCCATACAATCGAGAGTTTTCCTCGTTTTGATTGGCTGAAACAAAAATAATCCCTCGGCGCCCAATTTTGGTGTTGCATCAAGCGGAAGTGTGCGGCTTATTTCAGTTTCATTCCGGCGTTAAAGTTAATTGGTGCATAAGCGTAAAAAGTTCGATGCGATAAAATGCAGTTTTCAGTTGTGAATATTCATTTCTGGAACATTTCCGTCAGGGATCTGAAGCGTATCGCTTTATTAAATTAAATAAATTGCAAAATTGCTGGCAATCTCTGGAAATATGGAAATTGCCAAGAGGTTTCCCGACTCAATTTACGAACCCCCGCAACGGACTAAACAAACATTTGGGCAATCACCAAAGTAACGACGAAGATAGAAAAACGCCAAAATTTGCTCTGTTGTTCCTAACTTTATGTGGCTCGATTTCACTCGTCACTTGTAAGTTCACATATTATTATACTGACAATCTTTTTGATCTAAAGTTATTTAACTGATGGAATAGTTTCTGAGACTGGGCATCAAAAGTGTAGTACTCATTTTCAAGATAGGCTTCCTATACGACAATCAATTCTGCTGCAGAATAAGTCGCCAACACTTAGATCCGTATGACACGATACTGATTTTAGTACTGATTTCAGTACTGAATCTGCGCGCGCATGTTTTTGGCAGTTTCAGTTCCGAATTTAGGACAAGTTTGGGAATTTTAACAAAAACAAAATGCATCACTAAGCGCCAATTAAAGTCAACTTGCATACAAGAAAATAGATCAGGTTCAAATTTCTTGGATGTAGTAGCACTAAATTTTCAGTATTGAAATCAGCACTAAAATAAGTACCGTGTCATACGGCTCTTTGTAGGTATTATGCGTTTAATTTAATCTTTAGAATCTATGTAGGTACATTAGCGCTGACCCTAAAAGAAATTAACACAAGTAGTCAAAGTCTGTAACCAAAATGTAGTTCAATTTTGTCATACAGGGTTAGTGAAAAGTGTGAAACCAAGCTTCTTCTGTCTAAACTATTAAACTTATGCCCAGTTGCAGAACGTTAACGAGTTGTTCGATAAAGAAATTGGTAAAATTCTTATTAGGTTGACTGACCACCAGTTCTTTATTATACGTATTTAGTAGGTATGTGATCTTTTAACGTTAAGTGACTAATTTGAGGGCATATTAGAAGATATTTTTTTACGAAGTTACAACGGCCATCTTTGCCTGCGGCAACTTTTTTTTAACCTTGAGTAGTCACGTGGGGACAAGTGGCGCCAGCCCAAGTTTTAAAAGTCTTGCCATTTTTTTGCAAAATTTTCTTGTAGGTTTTGTCCAATTTCTCAAATAAGGTTTTAATATACGTATGTACAGGGTGAGTCAGTTAAAGTGAATCAACCGAAATAGCTTCGTTATTAGTAAAATTACAGCTTTAGTACATGATACAATTAAATAGCTAAAATTATTTCCAGTACATACATGGAAATTTAGTTTGCGATAGCTTTCAGTTTGCTTTAGTTTGCCATAAAAAAATTCTATACTTTAGTCAATTGCCAATTTCTGCATTAAAAACGAAGGGCAGTTAAACATATAATTCAATGATTCAAGATGGTCCATTTGTGCCCCCGCTTCCATAATTTGCATTTCACTTCCCAAGACCTTTCAGCTTCACCTTAGTCCATTCACTACTAATATCCAAGAAACTACCATAACATTAAAAAAACACCTTTTTAATGTGACGCATGTGTCTGCTTCAATATTCTACGAAAACGGAGCATAAAATTGTTCAAGTCCTAGATTTAAATGCTTTGTGGCTCACTTTTAAAGCATCATGTACCGTCTTCGCGCAGTTCACAAAACGCAGTTTTCCTGTCCACCTGTAAAGTCTATAGTCCGGCCGTCCAATAGATAGAGTAATAAAAATATCAAATTCATAAAAAAAACATATAAATTTCAAAATAATTGAACTTCAATTGTGAAAAATTACTAGAACTGCTCAGTTATTAGTTATTTTTCACAATTAAAGTAATTTGAAACTTATATGGTATTTTTTACAAATTTGATTTTTTTATTACTCACCGCCGAACAGATAGATCTATCTGTTTGGCGGCCGGACTATAGTCGGCAACGTTTTGCCAGCACAGTCAAAACGGAGTAATAAAATGGTGCGTGTGGACCAAGCTCAAAAAATATAAATTACTAAAAAAAATTCTAAAAATTGTTTTCTCCCGGTAGGACTGCACGTTTTTTGCAGTTGTTTGATTGTTTTATTATGTTCTTATTAAAATATATAATGGTTAAAAGTAGGTATAAATTGTGGGCGGTCAGGTTAGCCAAATATTTTTCGTGTTAAAGTTTATACAAGAAAGATGCGAAAGCACCTATTAATCAAGATATCATAATGTTATTTTAATTATTGATCAAGAATGTGTTGCTTCAATATGAGATGTAGGAGTCCGTGAAAGAGGTAGCACATGAAAGTAAAGACGTCAACTCCGCGGATACAAGAGAAATATTTTGAACTCCACGAACTAAAAAGGTCCAATCAGAAACAGCAAAGTGTGTTTGGATGATTGCGACCATTGTGTTTTGCGTCGAACAATACACGATTTTCACGTAACCGAGAAAAATGTCCTGAAAATGCAGCGAATTCATAAAAAGCTTTGTGATGATGTTGGGTTTGAAAATTTCGTATTTCGAATCCATATTACGAAAAGCAATAAAGAAATTGGATTTCGTTGAGAGAAAAATTCGAAACAATCACAAAGTTAATGAAACGCCCAATCGTCAAGGCGTCTTGGGATGGAAATCGGCAGGATTTAGAACCAGCATAAAATTTATATGGATGGACCTTACCTTTACATTCGTCACATATGCCTCACATTAGATAAAGATTTTAATGCAGGATTATTTAACTCCATGTCAAAAGAAGTCTGCCAAATTATTTTTTATTATGCTGACGGTTATGCTGACCGTTTGGGACAATTTTAATAATAAGATATGAAAAATAAATAATAATTAAATTATTGCTGAATCTGCCCCGTAGAAATGTTATTGTGATTGGTAACAATATTCGCAATTTGGAGCTTAGAGAAGATTTTGATTGCTAAAAGGTTTGGGCCAGAGATTATACATTTTCGAAGCAAAGGGTTTCTTCTGTTGCACATCTAATTTCTGCGGGTCAAGCTATCCTACTCTACCTCCAAAAAAGTCATTATTATTATAGTATTATTTTGTAGTCACCCATTTTGGCATAGATATTATTCAAGAGGGCCGACTTGGACTATATAGGTGTAAATAAGAATTGATAAACAATAATGCATTGTTATGTAGCAGCCTGTCATTAGTTACCTACGAATGACAGGCTGCTGTACTGAAAGATGCAACATTGCTGTGCATCGATGGCTAGGTTTCGTGATTTACACAAAGACTATAAATTTGCATTGGTTGCAGTTCGCTGCTTTTACAGAAATCAGACCTATCTTGACTGATGAACCGTGATGTAAAAGCAACAAGTTTGGGCGTCTAGAAACTTGTTTCGATGTAAATTGTGCCTTGAGACTTCTTTCATTTGATTTCAGGTAAAATTGGTTGGCAACGTAGCGAGAACATTTATATTTTATTATAAACTCTTGTTATGGACTAAATTATACACCCTTCAAGAGATTAGCAGAAAAACAACAAGCATACGTAAACAATTTTGGCGATCATTTAGCTCGTGCTTTCGAGTAACTTATTTATATTTTTTGCAATGAACAACAAGGCATAAACCACTTACGCCCAGTTCCACCAAACTTAACGGTGGTTCAATCGTTTCACGACCTTCCTGAGAAGACACAGTCACCAAAATAAATTTTTATTTTTCCAATAAGAACTAGGAAGAACTACTTTTCGGTCTAAACATTATCCAACAGAACGGCTGCATAGAAAACACTGTTTTTTTTACAACTTGTGACCTAATATGATTGCCAAACAAATAATTGGTTAGTAACATTCAAGGACTGTGAGCGAAGGTCAAGTTTCTACGGAAAATTGAACCTTGCAAGAAGGGTCGAGGCTGCAAATGGTAGTTGCGCGTGTCTGCTTTGACCCCATCGGCAAAGATTAAGAAAAATGCAAAGTTTCCGGAGCGCTTACCGGAAACCACCTGTGAAATTTCCAGCAAGTTTCCAGACAAACAAGTCGTTTCTTTTTCGGTCGTGCCACTCTTTCCCCTGGCCCTGTTGTTTTATCACGCAACACCACCTGATGTTCGTAACGCGATGGGGTTGTAGCGTGCGTGCGCCGGATTTATGGCCTAAACCCCCGGATTTAGACAAAACTACTAAGACGGGAGGGACATTGAAAAAACAACGACTTCAGCTCCAACGAAAATAGAGCTCTAACAACGTCTCTGAATTAACAAAAGGATTAGGACGCGTTGAAAATTGACTCCGCGTGAGAATTTAAAAATAAAGTCGACGTTGGATAATAGAGGGGTTTTGTTACGCAAATTGGGGAATAAAACACAGGGATAGTCACGTTTTCGGAGGTTTGGGCATTAATTCGGTCTTATCACTTTCATGCGTTGCTTAGTTATGGGATTTGCGCCATAAATCGTTGCCGTTTGATAATCCTCGGGGACGTTACTTACAAGCTCGGATGATTCCTAAAAATATTTTCGGCCGTCTTGGCCCTAAGCATCGAATTTATTGCTTCACCTCACATCCGAGACGCATTCCTCATGATTATTTAGGGGCGGTCTCGAGGTGAAACCAAACACGCCGCATTCATGATTGCTGGTGACCGTCGTAAAACTTGGAGGAATTTGATCGAAATGTTGCGTGCCCCCGACACCAAAATTAACAAATTATCCTGCGGCGCTTTTCTTATCTTCGACATTAAGTGCAATTTGGGGTGATTTGAAAAAAAGAGATTTTGTAAATTATATATGGAGAGAAGCGTAAATGGTGGAGGCGCCGGGCGATCGCATGTGTCTGAGAAAATAGTATCTACTTTTCTAGATAATTAAATAATGATAATAATTGTTGAAAACAGGAAATTTGCCATAAAAAAATTGAGTAATTTTGATAACAACAATAATTGGTTCAAATGATGTTAAAAAAAACTGCAGCGGCAAGACTATTCTGTAGACAACGACTTAATTTGTTGTAGATGCAATTTATCCAAACGCATCAACGCCGAATGTTAGCAACAATAATTATAAAGTTATAAAAATTGTTTGCAAGGAAAAGTTATTTAACGTATGGCAGAAGAAAAAGAAATCTTTTCAACTCAATTTCGGTGTGAATTACGCGCGCACACTTTGCCTCCAGTCCTGCAAAACTCGACTCCGGTTAAGAAAAGTGGGTTGGTTGGAAGTCGTATTAAAAGTGTTTTGCCACCTCAATTTATAGCCATAGATCAATCGACACCGGAAAGCTTTCTGCGCTTATTGGGCTGCTCAATAAACCTGTTAAGACAGAAAACTCCGTCAGGAATTATTGCAACGTTCGCTAGGGATAACTAAACAGTTGCCGTTAAAATTCTATAAGGACGACTTGAATCATCAACTAATGGTTTCATCTCACGCCATCAAAACATCCTAACTGCAAGTGACAACGCCACTTGATGGTTTTCGAACGGCACAACATGAAACAAGAGCTTTTGTACAGGACGACGCGCCCATTAAGGAAGATCGATTTCGCAGTAGTTATTTGAAGTTGCAAGCGAGACGTCCGGAGTTGCGTGGATTGCGGACAGCTGTAGCCACGCATAGCTTCCAATTACATATGCATCTCGCCTTAAGCGCCCTTTTGTGAAAATGCTGCTACTGTTCGTTTTCATTTATGGAAAAAAACACATATTTGTGAGAAAGTTTCAAATTTTTCTCAAAATATGCTTTAACCTTCCACAGACACAAAATTAGAAAGAAGCGAATAAAGCTTTGTGTTTACCTCTTCAGAATTCAACTCAAACGAGCGGGTATAAAGGTTCTTTCTATTACCGAATCATAACATAAGATTTCGGAAAATTGTAATTTCCTGTCTCACTTACTTACAAATATCTAATAAGTATAGCGCAATATATTTTTGCGGTCAACTAGAATGGCAGAACGGGGTAAAATCTTGACAAGGTGTTCAAATAAATTACCGTTCGCCGCCGACCAACAAAGACTCAGCCTATCGGAAAATTTTCAGTGCACAGTTACTTATGCCTGGTTTCACAAACGTTGACATTTCTACTGCTAACAGTATGTCGAGATTTGACAATAGAAACGGATCAATAAAATCATTATCGATATTTAAGGCATTCATGGGTGATGGGGATGTTTAATTTACGTTCATGCAAGCCAAAATATCGATAATGATACTCTGGATCCGGTGATATGTGAGGAGTTCCCTGTCAATCTCAAGATACTGCTAGCAGTATGTCAACGTTCGTGAAACTGGGATATCAAAGAGTGAAGAGGCGACAAGGAACAGAGTCAATGTTTTCGACAGAAATAAAATAATAACCCAGCCCAAAAGTCCTTCCTGCGTTCTGCACAGTAGTGGGATCCTGGAAAAAGCGATTGCGACCGAGTCGCTTCTAAGCAACCGAAAACGGTTGCTTTGGATAGATATCAGCCGAGTCGCAATGGATTTCCATCGGTTAAACAGAGAGTTCCAAGAGGCTATCGCTTTTTTTGGTGTTCCGAAGGTGCATCCCTATGAGTGGCATTGGTAGATGACGGCTTAGGGGCTGGATTTTCAGATATTTTGAGGTACAAGTGGAAGGGTTATAGCCTCCGGCACCCAAGTTTACCTGTTTTTGGTAGAAACCGTTTCTACAACTCCAAAGGTGCTGCTTTAAAAGCGATTCTTCGGATATTGCATATTTATCGTTATTTGGAGATTAACAAGGAGTTTTTAAATAATCTTTATCTTGTTGTTCATAATTTGTACCAATATTATTACTTTTGTAGGTAAAAAATAACAATTTTCATTTCCGAAACCACTTTTAAATGATCTCTAGATTATTTGAATCTCTTCTTCAAAACGTGCTTGCAAATTTTACAAAATCTTAATCTCGACAAACATTTTAATTATTTCCTTGAATAAACGTTATATCCCGAGTCAACTTGGACATTTGTAATTACATTCAGAAAAAATATCTGTAAACAAAAGTCCTAGGTACAATCGTACCATAAAGTATGTTTCTATACAAAATAATATTCTCCACAAATTTTGTTACATTTATAATAATTTGTTGAATTCATAATATACAGTAGCTTATATTCTAACTCTGTCAGATTGAAACGCAAGTTTGAATCCATACGCATATCTCAATTTTTGTATACAGAGTGTCCCGGAATAACTGTTACAAACTTGAGAAGCGGATATAAAATCAAAAAATAAAACGGCTTTTCTTAATAAACATGTTCTCGAAAACGGTTGATAACGGAGGAAGAGTTCTTGAAAATTGTCGTAACTCTTGACTCTTATGATCAATTTTTCCGAATGTTTGCACATGTACTACTGAATTAAGTTATCATGTATCGTTGGTATCCATTTTGATTAAAATCGCACGACATCGAAAAGTAGCCAATAGAAAAATAGAATTCGATGTCGTTTCTATGACAATGTAAAAATTTCCTGAAATTTTTTTTTCCGGAAATTTTATTCTTATGCATGTTCCACTCGGGCTAATTAATACGTTTTAGAAATGCATTCGAAAAAATTTCCGGAAATAATCAATGCACTAGGAATATTATAAGTGACAATTGTTTAGTGTATTAAAGTCCACGAGGTTTACGTTCACGATACTTAGATTAGGTAGTTTCAAAACTTTTCACCTTAACAAATTGCTGAAAAATGATTGGTTTCGCATTTTTGAAAAGATCCTCCCCTAAACCCCTTCCCTCCAAAGCGACCGAAATCGTAAAGATAGCGACTCGATCGCAATCGCTTTTTCCAGGATCCCACTACAGATTCGCTCTGTATTCCGAAGCGGATGTGCATATACATACACGATGTCCCGAAAAAAGTGTGCAATATTTTACCGACGGATTTTACAATAAAAAACATAAAGTTGTCTATAAACATAGGGCTAAAAATTCTTTCTAAGGGAACTAGAGCCCTCTAAAGGTAAACCTCTGTAGCAGTGGTTTGCAGTGAATATCTTCAAATATCTAAAAAACAAAAATTAGATGTATAAGTAATGTTGATAAAGACATATTATAAAAAAAAAATCGAAAAACGAGGATAAATCAATAATTAATTCAACTATTAAAAATTGCAGCCATCATTACGAACGCAATTGTTAGCGTAGTAACGTATGATTATTTGAAAACATGTGCAGTAGTCGATATTAATAAATTCCATCGTGGAAACTTATTCATAATTTTTGCCGAATTAAAGTTCTTTATTAATATCTAATGTAGATATGCGCTTGGGTTATGGAGTGGACATATGGTAGGAAACATTTGGCCTAGCACATGTTTTGAGGCTGACCGGATGGTATTTTGTTTCAGAGTTGTTGTGAATTACACAAAAGATTACAGATGACAGGACAGGACGGACACATGTATCCCGATTTGTATAATATTTCACCCAAGATTTATTTAGAAAAGCCTACAGTTATGAATGCGGCTTCTTCACTGGAGCACAATGAGTTTATACATTAAATAAATGTTTGAAAAAAACTTACTTTACCCACTCTTCTGGATTTTCATCTATAAATTTTGCATAAAATTATTTATCATTTGCACAACATTTCATTACTTAAAATGGCATTATAAGGATGTTTGACGATGGTTTTCAAAAAAAAAAACACCACAAAAAGCGAGAAGTGGGCATTGTAAACATACATTGTAATACATATTTATCAAATATTTTTATGTTTTTCAGTTGCAATTAAGTACCTACATAAAATTAAGACATATGGTGGTTAGATCAACAAATCTTTGCAGTTTGCCATGTTTCTGAATTAGTTCAAATACATAATAATAATTAGTAATACAAAAGTCAGTGGCGTACTATTTGTTTAGTTTATTTTTAGAGAACTGGAATTATCTGCAAGAATTGATATTGATTTTATCGACCCCAACCCAACGCATTCATCTTGAGAAAACGTGTTCAAAAATTAAACCACGGTGAATTAAACTGACTCTTATTTTTCAGCAATGAACAAAGACGCAGTTTTTCTTTAAAACGTGTGCAAGTATAAATAAGTAGTTTCAAATTATGATCAATTAACCGTGATTCATTATTGCGAAGCAAAAATACCTTTGTACAATCCCTAATATCATACATACACCTAAACCTTCATCCAGAGTATTAGCGGTGCTTGCTCGTTGTTGTCTAGAAATGCCAAAGTTTCAATGAATTACCTAAGTGAGTTCTGCTCAACTGCAAAAGCAGCCCGAAGGGATCTTGACTCGTTTTCGCGGTCGCGGCCTTAGTCCGACCCTGACCACGACCCATATGTAAATCCGGCGACCGGCGAGCTCGCGTGCCTCGCCTTTATAAATTAACTGCGTCAATAGCGTTGATGCTATCTAAAAATTGAACGGCATAATTCAGGTGCGGAACGAACTGGGCCAATTTCGGCAACGGTTGCCCATTTTCGTCCAACAATTTCTTGGACGTGTTTATTGACTTTTCAGTTTTAGAAATTCCCCGCCACTTTCCCGTCGAAATACCCGAGACCCGGAATTCGATTACGTTATTGTCCTCTCCTCATCCCCTTCGCTAAAAGACACTAACGGCTGATTGCGACGATCGACAACCACCGGCGGACGCGATATAAACCCCAGCAGGGACGATAAATTAATTAGCTTATTGCCGCGTAAACGGGCGAATAAAACACCAACAGTGATGGCGAGTAAATATTTTACGAGTAGGTACGGGGGTAGAGGGAGGGGGTTTCTCTCCAGGGAGTCGGGGAGACACGAATTCTGGTTTGAATAAAAGGACTTGCAGGTCAGGTAGATGGATGAATGAAAGGGCTTTTATGCGTATGACGGGGACAGGTAAACGGAAATGCCCCATCAGGGCCACACCGAGAACTTTCCGGCGCCTGCAAAATCCGAATACTGGCGCAAATTTGGTGCAACGCCTCGACCAGAACATGGAAAAATGTAGCGCCAGTTGAGATCAGGCCGATAAAAATTACTGCTGTAATTTGTAGGTGTATGGGAGGGTGGGAGTTTTCCCGGTAATTTTTTCAAGGTTTTCAATAACCGCGCTACCCAGTTAATCATACTAATCTACGTATAAATTCATAAGTAGGTAAATACAATATTTTCACCAAAATGTTTCTATAGTAATCACTTCCAAAATTACTTGATATGCTACCACGGTTGAAATTACTAATTATGAGTGACGTTAGTTCTTTTATTGGGTGTGATTAAATTAAGACTGAAAACTGAAATTAAGTTTGTGAAAGAAATTACCGACCACACTTTCACGGATTTATATGAGTAAAATAGAATTAGACGGCACCTGATTCAGAAAATTTAGTAATCACGAAGGCAAATAATTGTGCAGCAGCAATGCAGCAGCAATTGTGCAGCAATGCAGCAAGCATTGCAAGCGAAGTATAATATACTTTGGTTTCAACAATAATTTTAAATATAAAAAATTATTGTTGAAGCCCAAGTGATTGAACTGAAGGAGTTTTCTCGATTTTCAATCTAGATCCGGCTCTGTCGCCCGAAATACCGTCGAAACATAAAATTTAATACCGCCAGGCAAGAAGTTATTTACGGGCGAACCATAGCGCGGAATCGCCGACTAATAAAAGAATTTAATTAAAACGCTTTAAATATTCAGAACTTTCGACGCCGATTCGATTTAAAGCCGGCCGCGGGGGTTGAGTTTTTGTTGTTGTTTCGCTAAATTCGGGCCGCCACCGCCTTCACCCCCCTTCCACCCCGTATATTTACCAAAAACAATAATTGTATCGTGAGTCCGGAAAACGGGCATAACAAACGACGGCACTCAAACACACTAAAATGCGACACCGAAATAAAACAACCGACAAAACTTCGTGCATCGGCCACTGACTTTACGTGTGTCGAAAATACGGATTGAGGGGCGGCAGGCCACCAACCCCTACGAAGTCGCCGGTCACACTGGCCGTTGTGTCTTGGTGCCGGTGACGACGATGCCGGTGGAGGATTTCACTTACCGCGCACACTCCCGCGGACGGATCGGATAAGGGTTGGAGGAATACCGTCGTGTGTGAGCAGGGCAGGGATTTCAGGCCGATTCGGTCCTGATAAAGTTACAATGTTTCAATGGTAATGATGATGATGACACGTAATTGGTTTTTGTTTCGGAGATAGACTTGGCGGCTTGAACGCGAACGCGATTTTCCCAAACAAAAGGCCAAGGTGAGTTGAAGAGATTTCGTTTTATTGTTCAATCAGATCCGTCGAAACGACCCAATTAAGGGCGCGAATTAAAAGGCAAGAGCGATTTTAAGAGTCATTCTTCACACAATCCAAATGACACTTAAAACGTTGTTCGCATTGACAACAGCGCGCCAACATTTTTCATGGATTTTCCTATATACAAAATGTTGTATGTTGCAATCTCGTCCCTTGTTCAGATTTTGAAGGGTTATAAAGAAGAACCCCAAAGACAGTCAAGAAAGTTTAGAATACTAATAATAATTTTTCTAACTGAAAGCATGAACTAGGATTTGAACGTTTCGTGTCCCCAGGCGAATCAGAACTTTGCACTACAAGTTCTTTTCGATCGCTCCTTCGCTGCTTCGGCCCATAATTCCCGTTTTCAAATCATTAAATGAAAACACATAGTTTCTAGTTTGTGAAATCAAAGAACGTTGGAATCCGAAAATATTTAAATAGAAAAACAGTCATAAATCGGGACTAAAAGCCAATTTTCTCAAGAATCTTCCGAGGTCGATTGTGTCTGCTTTAAATAATGTAAAAGATGTGTATTTTGACAAACTATTAATTATTTTTGTTGACAATTTAGGTTTCAGTTGATCATTTTAAAAAAGCAGTTTCTTTGGTAATTGTGCCAGTGGGTAAAGAATAATTTTCAGCTAAGCTAACTTTAAAAATGTTTGATAATAATTAATATGGCATAAAAACTAATTCAAAAGTGAAAGTAATGTAGCGCACATATTGGGGAATAATTCAATTTCAATTCATTAATATACAAATTGTTGTCAGTTTGAAACTTGACAGTGTCCTAATCAAGACAAAATTTCTTTCTGAACATAGTTAATATCACAATGTAGTAATAATTAATCTACTTTATCACCAGATCTAATCATGCAAGTAGGTCAATAAAGTTTTATTTGTTCACATTGTTTCTAACGTAACCTTAACGAAAAAAATTCAATTTATACGCAAATAATTTGTCAAAGAGATTAATGGACACTGGGTTTAAATATATAAAACATAACAATATCGATATATTAATATCGATATTGTTTTATTCCTTTTACCATACCACAGAAGAAATAGATTCGCTGGTAGCATTCTGAGCCATTCTCGGAAAGTTTGAAGCAAAACATCGCAAGCTGTGAATCACAGATGAGATTCTTGGTTGCAAACTACCGAGACATGGTAAGCAATCTATATAGAAAATTTAATGAATTGGCTGTAAACAATCATTGACAAAAGATGAAAAAACCGAGCTAGGATGTCCCACTTGAACTACCAAAAGATTAGATTGCACAAGGAGTTAGCATGGCACTCGACCAAAGAATATCTACGTATAAATACGAACAAGAAGCGACACTCCACGAAATTTACATTGTATTCTCGCTTCCAAATTCTATGACCTTCAAACCAATTTTGATCACGAGTGCGCATGACTACCAGCGACAGGCGTAGATAGTCATGCGCAGTTTTATCGCAATCTCAAGTGTCGCTTCTTCTTCGTATTTATAAGTAGATATTCTTTGGCTCAACCACGCGCTCAACGACCGAAAACGTGGACTACTGACATTTCTGGTAGTCATGCGCAGTTTGGCACAGTTTCATGGCAATCTCAAGTGTCGCTTCTTGTTCGTATTATACGTAGATATTCTTTGACTCGACTTCAATTCAAAGAAAAATCAGAATCGTCTATGTTCATATAATGTAAAAATCCAAATTACGAAGAATTTGAATAGATGATAAGAATTCCTCAAGATAAGACCAAAGTAAACAAATCTAAAAATTAAGTTAAATTTCTGAAGAATTTCAACGATATTTTTTATAAGAATTATTTCCAACATAAGTACATAGCCATTGATGAGTGCTGATTGTAGAAATCCAATTGAAAAGTCAAGATGCCTGAAGAGCTAATAGATGTTGAGAACAAGCAGAGGTCTATGTGCAGTAAGTAATCAAAGTAATTTAGATCTTTCATTCAAAAACAAAATATAATTAATTCACTTCATATAAAGTAGATACTATTACATATATTCTTAACTGTCACCCAACAGGGTGTATTCTAAAAAAGCCGTAACCCCGTTATTTATTATTGGATTTGAAATAAACATAAAACTTTAGAAAATGGAAATGTATGATCTTTATACTTTGGTTTGACGGAATATTTTTTTTACGAATGTTATGATGTCTAAACATTTTAATTTGGTATAATACTAATTCGACAAAATAATTAAAAAAAAATGTTTGTCAAAATTACATTGGGATTCTTGTAATATGTTCAAGTGGTGACACCCGAGAACTAAACCGTCTCTCAAATCTACAGAAGTCATTAATGATCTAAGAAAATAGAAGATTAGAGTAAATAAATATAGGTGAGTGCAGCAACTGATTTTTGATTAAGGTATAGTGAAAATTAATTAACAACAACTGTCATAACCTGAAGGCGCAATACACTCCAATAAACACCCGACCTGTCAGAAACATAATTTAACGAAACGGCAGCAACTGAGCCTGTAGAGTTATCGAAATTCTACTAGTCAATCAGACAACGATCTAACCACTCACTCGAAAATAAAATGAATGTAAATAAGATGGTCATAAAACCTATAGGTATGTAGTCGAGACTAACCGCGGCACGACAACCAAAGACAAGTTTTTCTATGAAAAACCGGTTTTGTGAAAAAAATGCAATAGAAATTACTTTTCTCAAAAAATAATATTGAAAAAAAAACAAATACCTACTGGCGTTTAATACAATGTGTTAAAGCAAAGATAACATATTTGGTCCTTTCTTCTCACTTAACAATTTTGTCCTTTTGTCTTAAAACGGCTTTGAAGACGAGGTGGAAATAAATAATCTTACCAAAGAGCAAAAGCCCAATTTAAAGTTGTAACTTGTGATTAATTGCAATTGTTCTTGCTGCAAAAACACTGTAAACAAATCGTAATTTGTCGTTTCCCATCTCGGTGTCAAGAGTTGCGATCGGACTTGCTAAAATGCAATCTCCCCTGTCATTTCTCTGCGACAAAATTCGAAATGTGATTAAAATTAATATTTATAACCCGTGCAACCTTAATTAAGATGAAATAAATCCCCTTCAACCGAATTGTGAAGTAAATAATCATGAATAAATAAATAAATCTAACGAAAGTGTAGGGATCGTTGGCAGTGTCGCAAATGGGGAATTTTTTTCAAATGCTTGAAAAACAAGGCACCCCGCCGATTGGTCAAACTCCTTATTTTTGAAGGTTATCATAAAAACGCGAGTAGAATCAACGAAGATTTGCGATTATCGCAAATCCAACTTGAAATCGAACCTTATGTCTATGACAAATAAAAGCCGAAAAATTATAGATGGATCTAAATCGATCAAATAGACAGTATCTGAAAGTAGAACCGCAAGTATTGACAACTTATAAGCTCTTTTTATAAAACATCGATTTTTGTTAACCCCCTAGTCTAGAACTTTGTTCAAAATTATATGCCTAAATTATTAAAATTGTCTTAATTCTATAAATTCTCAAAATTTATTTAATTTGGACATTTTGCCAATATTCCTGTAGGTACTCCTGTATAAATTCAAATTGTTGCACGCTGAACTGCTCAAATGTCCAGTTAAAAGCGTGCATTAAAATTGAAAAGAAGTTTCGAATTTCAATTAAATAACGGACCCAATATTTGTCTCCATCCGCGGTAATCAGTCAGTCTCAAAAGACCCGAAGTGATAATATTATAAAAAAAGGAGCGCGTCTGCGAGGGCCACATTTAGGGGTCGTCACCGTAACTGTTTTATACCGACGGGGCTGACCCCATAACCGCCTATGATCGTCGAATAAGAATCGGGCAGGCGATTTTACGACTTGATGCCATTCGGCGATACCCTTCGGATTGGCAGCGTTCGATATTTCATATTCCTCTTTTCCCGTCGAGAAAATCTCGAAATAACGCCACCCCTATTGATTTTCAATCAGTCCCACAATTAAACTTGCGAAATTCCCAGAAGCGAAAAACGCCGCAGGCGACGAGCCATCCGACGCTCCGTGGGGGGCCCCGGGCCGCTCCTCAAAGATCCGTCTGGTGCGCCTCTGATACGTGTCGAGAACCCGCCTCCGACTCCCCCATCTGTCTCCTGCATCACCGGCTTCGCATGTTTTACGTCGTGTCTAAGTGCCTGAAATTCACTTTTTGCCGCCCAACAAATTGTTTTCTGATGTTTTCCCAAAAGAAATATGAACCTAATCTGGGCGACAGGCTATCTTAACGGCGCGTTGATGGATCCGCGCGTCAGGACCGGCCTCGGAATTATGCGCGCAATTAAAAAGAGAACCGCAAGAGACATCCTGTTGCATGCGACCTGTAGAAATTCCAGGGGGAGCCTCCCGCATGCATAATGAATCAGGTAGCTGACGTTGCGTCGTAAATTCAGCGTCTTTGTATCGATGCGGGACTCACCGGGGAAATTCGGGAGTTGCGGCGGAATTCCAGGTATGCCTCGGAACAATCGACGTTATCGTGGGTGTGTTGTGTATAGTTTTTAGGAATGCCCCCAGAATCTAAATGCGCGCCTTTATCCCAGCCACTAAGAGGATGTGCCCGATAAAGAGCTCGCTTTCAGCCCAAAAAACCTACGCCCTATCTTAAGTCTTACAAGTTCTTTACGCAGTGAAAGGCCAAACTTTATCAGCGTCCCCTTAGCAGATAACTCACGCGACGAGGCTACTCTGCCCTCTGACGTTAAACACCAACAATTTCGCCTCATATTGCCAAATCAACTTATTATAACTAACAAAACTTGCTCCACTACACTAACAAAATTAATACTGATGCTACTTTAATAGAGTCTGGATTAAAATTGGGGTAAATCTGCCAGAGAAAGGCTGATTTCCGCCAAAAGATGGCAATTTGCTAAAAGGAAGCCAAGTTCTCTTTGTCTTTTCGCCTTTTTCCTCCATTTGCGGTCCAACCCTCAAAACACAATAACCGACTGACAGTGAGTCGTAGATAATTGCGATCGGCTTCCTCGTCGCTCTCGATTTTTCCCTAAATAAGTTAATTATGGAACACGCAACCCCTTATCAATTCTTTAACGTGACCCGTAGGTCCAAAGCTGCATGATGATGGGGGGAAAATCGGAGCCTCTCGCGACGATTAGGCACGGACGCAATTAAAGGACGACACCGATAATTGCGTTGCCGGCGATGCGAACTTTTGTCGGTGGAAATGGGGGACGACAGTGTCGTCGCGACGTTGGCCGCAGGGCGCACAACGTCGAAGAGGCGCGAAGATTGATTGTTTCCAAGACGGGTATCCACATCTATTTAACGAGGGCGACCTCGGTATAAATGGCAAAATATGCGAAATGTTCGCCCTTAGGCTTGAAGGATTACGGCAGTTCGCGACCATAATCAGATGGAGGCTGCGAAACGACGCCGGTTTTATGATTGCCGCCAATTGTCAATTTTGAAGTTTTGCTGAAAGATCTGAGCAGGACACGAGTTTAATCATAAATGGCGAGTAAATATTTTGAGAGATTTTTCAATTTCAGAGACCTTTACTAGAACTTTTTCAAACCAAATTTATTTAGAATATTTGATGTAGAATACTTCTAAAAAAATGTGGAGCCACTGATATTTCCGTTTAGACCTTATGCAACGAGTAATGCTTTTCATTATGGTTTAACACTTAAACTGTCTTTTTAAAACTATCGAAGACGTTTTGAACAATTATTATTGTAAGAAAAGAAAAAAGTCGTAAATAATAAATAAATAATTATAAGCCAAAAAATATATTAACCAGAAAGCTGACAGCAAGAGCCCTAAGAATAACCGAAGAAAAATCAAATACTATAATAGTATAAGAAAAAACAAAATTAACAAGGAAACAAAAATAGAGCTAAATGACAAAACTGTTGAACAAATAGATACCTAGGACGACTATTTGTACAAAAAAGAAAGTGAAACTCAGAAGGCGGAAATTAACTGAAGAGTCAAAAATGCATCACGCATGTATGTACCACAGCATCAAAAACACATTCCTGAGGAAGAAAAAAGGTTTCAATAAGGCAAAAATTACTTATCTATTATTACTCGGTGTTCCAACCCATCTATCTAACCTAAAAATGTGAGTACTGGGTTTTCACAAGCAGGGCGAAGAATATAAATAGGATCCAGAATACGAACATCAAATTTTTAAGAAAGATTATTGATAAAGTAAAAGTAATGTTAAAATAATTCAGGAAAAGGGGAGAACTCATGTGGCGGTTAGCAAGCCAGGATGTCCATTAGTTTAATGGAATATACACTGCTCAAAAGAATTAGGGGAACACTTCTTGTTGATCCCATAAATTTTAAAATAGGAACGCCATTAAAGTAAACTTTCGAAATTTTGAAAGATACGCATTTCTTCATGAGAAAGTGGCTTCAGCAACATTCAACAAATCTGTTACTCTAAAGACTTAAATTAAAAACGGAAAAAGCAACAAAAATTAAAATGAATCTGCTAAGATTTCACACATAAAACAATGCTCCATTAGCCCCCATTTTAAAATCAATAACATGTGTGTCCTCCACCAGCAACAATAATCGCCTGGCATCTACGAGACATACCCCTGATTATTCTTTTTAAATCTTTTTAAAGAATTTTCTCCTATTTTTTTATTGTTGCTTCTTCTAGCTGCTAAAGAGTTGGAGGTGCATTGAGACGCCTGCAAATGGTTCTTTTTAGCTTATTCCATACTGGCTCTATTAGATTTAGGTCAGGACTCATTGCTGGTCATGCCATGGTTTTAATATGCAGGTCTAAAAGAAGTCCATAATAATGCGTGCAGTATTAAGTCTCGCATTATATTGCATTAAAATAAAATTTGGAACCAAACCATATGCAGCAGGCACAACATGATCTCCTAGCACTATACCGATGCAATTCTGAGCATTTAGATTTCCGCGGATTACCACAAGATCAGCTCTTCCGTTAAGACTGATTCCCCTTCAAACCATAACAGAACCTACCCCAAATTTTTGAACTTTGCATATCGCAGACTGAGAATAGAGTTTGCCTGGACGTCTGTACTTACGTACTCGACTTCACAACGTGTGAGACGGAACCTTGACTCATCAGTCAAGAGTATAGGTCTGCGATGTCAAAGTTGAAAATTAACGTGTTCACGGACAAAATTTAAACGGTATCTTTTGTGCCGCCGGGTCAAGATTGCTTTTTGCACGGGTCTTCTGGACCTGACGTCCAGAAGACTGGCTTCTCTAAATCGGTTTCTTATGGTTTGACCTGAAACTTCCAGTCTGTGAGTCAACCTGAGTGAATTTTTGTTATCTTTTGCTGTTGAGATGCGATTACGCATGGAAGAAAGGACTAAAAATCGGTCTTGATTTGAAGTAGTTTTTCTCATACAACCCTGTCCGTGGCGTTTTTAATAAAGACCAGATGCTCTATAGCAATTCCAAAAACGCTGGATGATGGATAGGCTCTTCCCAACATCTTCTGCAACTTGCCGACGAAGTCCCATTTTTACGTAGAGCAACAGCACATGCAACTTCTACCTTACTGAGATACCTCATTTTGATTCTGATAACTGGTTAAATGACATTTAGTGTTAGTTTTCACTAAGACAATAGACACTTGTTAATTTAATCAATAAAAAGTTGCATCACATTTACACTGATTTTTGTAGTTTTTTTCATTTTTTGTTCAAGTCTTTAGAATAAAGAATTGGTTGAATTTTACTGAAGTCACTTTCTCACGAAAAGATATGTATCTTACAGAATTTCGAAACCCCATCTTAATGACGCTACTATTTTAAAAGTAATGCCGTCAACAAAAAGTGTTCCCCTAATTCTTTTGAGCAGTGTATTTAATACAAGCTACGTTAATAAAACAAAAGCCATACTACTAAAAGCGCCATAAACATGTCGAGGGTAGTCTTATACAGAAAAAGGTAAATCGCCTATGAGAAAAAAATATAACAAAATATTTTATAGTTAATTCAAGAGTGATAAAATAAAATTGCATTTTATCGAAAAAGTCATAAGTGAAGGCATAACTATTAGATATTAAAATGTGGTTAAATGAAAAGCCCATTCAATATTGCATAATATGGATCCATAGAAGTTAAAAGAATCTACCTCGTGGTGGGTTGTTGAGAGAAAACAAAAGTTCTAAAAATAAAAACTGACTTGTTACCACTCTTCCTCCAAACTTTCTGACAAAACTTAACAACAAACTACAATTTCTTCTAACATAGCGAATAAAAGCGCACAATATCTTTATTACCAGAGTTAAAAATTAAATTTAGGGACCAAAAAATTATTTTGAATAATTTTGGAAAATATGAAATGTGATTGAGTTTTTAATTTACATTTAAATTTTAATTGTTTAAAAACTGTTCAACAAAGGTGTTCTAAATTAACACTGAGCCTCATTATTTGCAATACCAGTTAGTTATCTCTTCATCAATTTTGGCTCTGGAAATACTATATTTATGGCATTATTGATTCCTCAACAGGTAAAATCTAGTAAATAATAAAGATTAAAAAGAAAAATAATTAACAAAAACAACACAAGCATCACGAAATATCTAGACCCTGCAATGTATCTTTTAATGCAAAATTAAATCATTGAAGTTTTGATTTATTAAGCACATTTCAACATACAAACTTTCATTTAAGGTTGTTATATTATTCTACCGCCCCTCCGAGACGATCCCAAAAGGAACAGACTACAAATATTTTTAGTGGTTTTCTCGTGGGTCATATTGTTTATAATATTTACTCTATTAATTTGGAACAAATACGTCCGAGTTATAGCATTTCTGTAGTATGGCTAAGGGAGAAGAGATGGCCTATGCCGAAATGTACAAGATTATAAAAGCGAAAGGGTCCCAAAACAATGTACGAGAACAAGGCCGTGCGAATTTTGACTTACAGTGAATTATTACATTAATGTCGTAGGTAAGCGTGTGAATAGAACTCAAAGACAGTTGCTAGCAGAAAAGTTGAGGTTGCCAAATCTAAACATTGCTCCGTTGCCAAATGATCAAATGGCGGAGGCGCCGGGTGAATTCTGATCGGAATAAATTTGATTTAAAGAATACCTAATGTACCCCAAAAACTGCCAATCAGCAAACACGTTGAAAAGAAGAATTGCTGAACTGCCTATTTTTAGGAGACCACATATTCCTATACGAATTAAATGTTCGATAGGTACTTGACAACAAACTGAAAGAAACGAAAGCCTGCGGCTAAGGTGACAACTTTACTATCAATTTTATTACCGGCCCATTTGTCATCAGTTCACAAACGCGAACGAGGTCACGCCTTCACCCAATGAACAAGATTCAAGCTAAAGACACGACATTGGGGTTGTTCCTCCACTATTAATCACGCATTAAAATAGTGAACGCTTTTGCGCGTTGAATTCCTGAGAAGTATCGAATTCTGTATTTTGCAGAGAATTTACTTACGGGTCCTGTCGGGGCATAAAAGCATCCCTAAAAATTTCACAAGCAAAATCGCGTGGCGTCTAAAATATTCATTTCGCCTCTTAACCCGAGGAATCGTCGAACAATCCTACCGAGACGCAACAGGCTGCTTAATTAAAATCGAAATTCGATCCCGACCCTCTAGCATTTCCCCATTTTTTCGTCAACTTATGTTAATTAAAGTCGTCGAACTTTTAATAACGAGAGGACTCGTAAACTGTGTTGACAGGCGCGTCGCTATTAAATTACCCGAAAACGGTGCTTTTAAAATCGGGAAAACAATCCAGGTTGAAACTCAAAATTTCAGGTGCCCCCACTCGAGACCGTTTGTGTAAAGAAAAGCCCGTCGATGATTTAATCAATCATCGCGGTCCTGAAAGCGTTATTATCGGTCCGAACCGCCATTTCCCGCCACTCCCTAATTCATCGCCCCGATAAAATTGATCTCGGATCTTAATAGGTTACAGGCCATTAGAGATTACACGTTTTCGAGGCTATAAATGGATACAAATGTTGCCGAAATTGCCTCTTTTAAGAGCCGCCACGGAAGCGGAGCGGAGATTATCCTTGTCCCGGAACCAGATATTTTTCCTCCTTCTTGCAAAAACTTTAAGACGTCTAATAGCCAAATCCCGCATTGTTTTTATTATTAATAATCCCTCGGTGTGGCGCGACGAAAACGTCTTCTCGCGCTATATTCACCCGAAATCGCCTAGGTAAAGCAATTATCTATATCTCCGTTTTGTTGATTTTCATTACTGTATTTTGACAGAAACTCTCCGGAGCTTAAACGCGTAAGCTCTGGTTACTGTTTTATTAGGGAAATGGGAATTTGGGAGGCTTTCATAGCCTTCGGCGTTGCCTCGAGGCGAAAAATAACTTACCAACCCAAAGTTGTGTTAAACGGGACAGGGAACGTCAAGAAGAACTCACCTGGAACAAAAACAATCATTTTAGAACAAGATTAATTCAGTGGTTGATTTTAATTTGATGGAAGCTCCATATAGCAAACAAAATTTGCCGGTTTATGCATACGACTTTCAAACTTTTAGAAACTAATACACTCATAGCTTTATTCTCTTGGAATTCTGCAAAAGTTTTATTGCAGTCTCGATATACCTATGTGCTCCTCAAGAATAAAACTGCTTTCTATTTTTCGTTTGCAATCTGTCTAGGAACAAAGAATCTTTCCTCAAATCTTGTTACCTATAATGAAAGTAGACGGGTACAGAAATTCGCGAAATATAAAAAGAGCCGATCTATTATGCTTTTACTTTTAATCTTTTTAGCTAAGTATATTACTGTAGTAGTTTTTTTAAAATTTACTTGTAATTTGATCCCCACTTCTCCCTTGAGAAAAGACTTGTGAGGAAAGAAAAAAAGTATTTACAAAATACACTCTCCTTAAGACATGGATATACCTACGTTGGAGAATCAAAATTCAAAGAATCTGGACTTAGAAGTAATACTACAATAAGGATAGCAATAAGCTAAAGAACAATTTAAAAAAAATATTTTTTCTGTAGGGCTTAAAAGGAGTAAATAAAATATGTAAAATTAATGTAGATAAATGAAACGCTTGCTAAAACTATTGCTTTTATTTGATTCATTGGAGGATGTATTTACAAAAAACTCATTGCACGCACACCTTTATCAGCACTTGAGCTACATACTATTATTATCTATTATTTGAAAAATAACGTGTTTTTGTGCTAATGTGACAAGTTTTTGAAAATTGTCGTGCCTACAATTACATAATAAAGAACATTGCTTTACCGACATTGACACTGTTGAGTACAATAATACAATAGATAATATAATATAATACATAGGTAAGTACTACATTAAATTTAATATTAGACAAAGGGTGACATTTGCACTGGTGTTATAAATAAGTACTGTATGTCAACATGTCAACACAGGAAAAATTCCTAATTTATTGTAAGCAATCTTTGGTCCACAAACTGATTTAAGAAACTTATAATGTCAGCATGCAGTTACAGTTCCAATGACAAATTAATTTAATATTTAATTAATTTAACTTCCGAATTATTTTTTGAAAGATGAAAGAATTGGTCAATGCAGCTAATAACTTTAAAAGATTAAACATTCGTACTTCCTAAAAATATTAAATTTTGTAATAGTGATCTCCTGAGAAAATTTAGAGATATTTCGTTGTCACGTCCCGTTTAGACAGTCGATAAGAGGAGAGGGGAAAGGTAAAAGTGTCATCACCAATTTTTGCTAAAACGCTATGTAATAGAATCTCATTGCCTCGATGAGCTTTTAAGCAGGCTGGTGTTAAATCAGTTATCTGGGTTCTGGGGTTGCAAACTAATCCACCAGGGCCCTTTCGATCCGGCGCCCTATGAAGGTATTTGAATTAATCAAACAACAAACAACATATAAAACGGATTTAGTAAAGCAAGCATACATCAAAAATGACTAGTTAATCCTACAAAGCAATCAGCAGCTTTCATCGACCCCGTTCAATCCGCTCCGGTTATTATTTATTCACATGGATGGCGACACATTGTTCTCGGTTCTATTGTTAAGCCATTTCAAAGCAAAAATGCCGGACCCGAACGGCGCTATCCCATCCGCATAATACACCGCTATCGTGACGACGGCGTTAGTTCTTCGTCGAACAATTAAGACGCATGTTCCACGGAACGGAACTATTCCGCCGGGCCAAAATCCGGGCTGCGGATTACGATGAGTAATGGAGTGGGGTTCTTCGGGATTGGGTTAAGGCGACTCGACTCGTTTATTTAAATTAAATCATTACTGAAGCCCGGAGACTAGGGGCGACTTGAGCCGGGCGTTATCAAATCTTATTTTTCAGGAACGGACGGAAACGTTTCCGGGATTACGTCCGAGATCCTTGTAATAAGTACAGCGGGAGCAGAAAAGTCGCCTGGTTAAGAACCCTCGCCTGGAGAGGTGCTCGCTTTGTGACCGGGTTATTGATCCCCCCAAATCGAAACCAACAACAGCTCGCCTAATTAATCCACAATAACTTTCCGAAGAGTTCTTAGGATTTCCTGGTTAAAGCGGGGACAGTTATTCAAATTTTAAATTTCCTATCGAAGGTTGTATCGCAGAAGTTTCGGGCAGTTCCGCGACGTCTCGGGTAATTACAGGAGTCGTCACAGTGTTCCCGTCAAATAAGCGCTGATTTGTGTAAAGAAAGGCAGAAATTAATGGTATCGTAAAATAGGACGAGTAAAGACCGTTTCATTTTGTGTTACGCATGATTTTTCATTCACCGAGTTCTCGTTGCCGTCAGTAAAAAAGTTTTATTTCCAAAAAAACAAATTCAAAAACAACTGTGGATAAAATCACAATTTTCGCAATTTTTCCAACAGTTTAATAATAACACTACACTCTGGTGGAAGATTGCGTCAGTCGCAGCGTCATTCGTGACGGTTGCGGAAGCGCTGGCGATTTTGGCAAGTTTCCCGTTTTTTCCGTCGACTTTCTCCGGGCTGTTTATTTTGGAATCTTGTCTGGTCGTCGGTTGCGATGCACTTTCAACACCTCAAGACTGGTAAACAGTCAGGGAATGGTGTAGAGTTGAAAATTAATGTGCAAATCGCCCTTCTGGTCTTTATTACTCATAATAGGCGAGCGTGCGTGCAGAGGCGTCCCGACGGCTACCGCCCGAATCGATAATGGACATAATCTGTTTTCTTGGTGGATTTCGCGGGTGTCGGCGACCGGCTTATCTACACCTGTGCCCGATGTCTCCCGGAATAATCCAGGCACGAGTTTAAAGGTCAGGTCCGCGTCCCCTCCCTTATCGGAACGGATGATCGCGGGACCGTCCTGAAAATTTTTATTAACTCCGCGCCTCGTGGTAAATCTTCGGGAACCGCGTTCCCGGACCGTTCCGACATAAATTCACTTTCTAATTCGAGCCGGTCGGGCGCCAGGTGCAAAGGAATTTCATTTAGAGAAAATTACTTCGTTATAAACGTAAATTATAAAGTGACACTCGCAGCGCTACACCTCCAATAACCGGCGAGGAATTAATCGCGTCCTAAGTGGAAACCCTTCAAATGCTACAAATTGCTAGCGAGCCTGCAGAAAATAACTGACAGATTTTGAAAAATTCCAATAAGTAGACAACCAACATTGCACGACCAATCGCTACTTTACGACTGGATCTTGTATAATAGGAATTTAATTTAAAGAAATATGAAATCTGGTTGAAATTTTCTAAGTTATTAATTAAAATTTTAGTGTAATATCTTGTAAGCACGTTTGAAGCTCTTCAAGTTTCCATCTTAGTAGGATCTAATATTGACAAAAATTCCAGAGAAGTTTTGCAAGTTTGTTACTTACAACGTTTCATCTAATTTTCATTCTTAAAATTAGAAAAATTCAATTTGGCCAAAGGTAATACGACAGTTATTTTACGACTAGGTCTTGTATAACATGAAATCTGGTTAAACAATTTTTCAAAAAAATTTAACATCCAGATCTATTGTATTCATTAACAATTTTTGTTACAACTGTATAGTCAAAGGTGCATAAGTAGTCATCTGGTTGGTCTGCGACTCGATTTCAGGAGTTGCGATGCTTATATAAGTTGTCTTCGTAAGTTAGCAACGTCGCAAAATAGCATTGCGGTTAATGACTTTCCTACCAAATTTGGCATCGTTATAACTCAACTAGAAATCGGTGCCTAACATGAAAATGCCCTACTATTAAAGAAATTGAAGTTTCATTGGGTTTTTAGTGAACAATTTTGTGAAAAAGCTAAGATATCATTGGCCAGTCCAACGAGGTCATTTATTTTAAAGACACTACATTGTATGTAATTGTTTGCGAGAACGTGGAAACGTTCTGAGTAATTGTTCAATTTTCGTATTGTAAATTGCTGCTTGTGGGTTGTCACAGCTTTCGGTATGTTGGAGCGTGCCGGCGCGAGGAGCTGCATGATTTACGTGCTCAGGATGTGACGATTTAGGGATCGGTCCTGCTGATGAAGATATGTTGGACTAAAACCTGCACGGCGAGGAAGCTTACGATTGTTTTGAATGATGGTTCCGTTGATTACGTTGCTTTATATTATAACAAATAGGTATGTTAGTTTAATGGATATTTAAAACTACCGAATGGGAATAAGTTTAGAGGACATTCCTTCGACAGGAGTGCTGAGAGCGGCGGTGGACTTTGAAGCAATTAGATGGATGACGATGGGGTAAGGTAGCAGAACCTTACGTGGAACATTCCATGCAGAACAAAATCAAGATCATCTATCAGAGCTGTGGTGATGTCTCGATAAGCATACTTCAAGTCTCAAGGCTATTAAGGATCTTCTTTAGTCTTGAAGCTGATTGAGGCTTTATGAATTCAAATCCAAGCAATTACACATTCAATTTCAACAAGAATAATCTCATTCTTACAATCAATGCACAATTTAATAAAAACGCCAAATTCTTTCGCGAGTTTTTTTTTCACGAAGTATTATTATAGTAGGAACATTATTGATTTTCGTTCAATAGGTGACGTTATTGCTGTTTAGCAACTTTATAGGATTATAAAAAGCATGAATATGCTACAGAAGGTCAACAACCACGATTTATCAAAAATTACTACCTATAATCTTTTTTAACTTAAACTATACAAGGTGTTCCCGAAATACGTGCGAAAAAATTTAAGAAAAGAATGATGAAAAACTTAAAAACATCTTTTTGGTAAGTGGTCTGAAGAAGATGCAGCGGGTCCTGGTCAATGGTTTTTATTTGATTGCTGGCAAATCTTTCAAGACAGAAATATAAAATTTCATAGTTTGATCTCACAAAAAGACATACCTACCTACAAATAAGTTGGGGGCAAAATTATAACTTTAAACTTCCAAAAACTGCCTAAATATTATTCTGATTATTGTAATTGTTTGTGAATTGATAAGAAAATTACTTTATTTCAAAAAAATCATACTGCACGAATCAATTAAACAGTAAGTACTGAAGAAGAAGAAGAAATGCCAAATATATGAACATGGAGTTGACCACGTCATCACATAGGTATAGTAAATTCCATTTATCTTTATGTGGTCCAATGCTGCAAGAAACGAATCAGGAGATATTAAAGTACATGAACCTTTAATGTATAGGCTAATTTCTAGACCAGTGGTTCTCAACCTTTTATCAACGGCGACACCTTCTGGAGACTTTCAACTATACGCGACACACTACCAAAAATTGTTTTATTCCTATATGCTTAATACTTATACAATTCGAATAAAGACGCAATATGCAAAGTAAAAATAAATTATTTTAAATTTAAAAATTGGGGAAGCCAGCATTTTTTTTTTTTTTATAAAAGTTACTGGCGACGCGACACACCTAAGGACCTTCCGCGACACACCGGTTGAAAATCACTGTTCTAGACGTTTGTAAGTCTTATTTTTGACATGTTTCCCTTTTCCAAAAGCACAGGAAATGGTTGGGAAAAGAGTCCTTTCTTGACATAAAAACGCACAGCCGAAAACCTGGTTCCAGCTAAAAAGCTTTTATCGCTATATTAAATCCCCTAACAATAAGTACGAAATGAGAGATTTGATATCTTTTCCATTCGCCAGTAATATGAGGTTATTAAAGAAGAATACAAGCGAAATCACTAGTAAATATTTAATGTGCAACACAACACGGGTGCTTTTGCAGCTTAGCATTCAATAATAAGAAATATCTCCAAATAACAATCCATTTCTTACAAAATAAATCCGTTACATGCTGTCGATGGCGATGTAGCTATACAGTAAACTTGGTAATATCATATTACCGGCAAATATCGGATTAAAAACTCCGGTTTTGCAGTGAGAGAATTCGAGTCGCCAATGTAGAAATTATGACTGGTGATTTGCTAATAATTCCGCAATGATTCGTCAGTTTCGCTGCGAGCTCTTGGTCCCATTGGTTCCGATTAAGGACGTCAGGAAGCGGCGTTAAGTACCGGCCAAAAACCCACTGGCGCTTTAAAGTTAGCTTATTTATGTTGGAATTTGCATGCAGATCCAAGATTGGATTAAGTCTCTGGAATAACACACTGCAGCGATGCGGCGCCCCTAATCAATCCCAAACGAAATAATAATGAAACCGGTTTATTTTCCATTAATATGCAAATAATTCCGACAAAACAATGGAAACTAATTAGGGACTTGCGATATTTCAATGAAAGTTAGTAATTGGAAGCGGGGAAAAAACGGAGAGCCCGTCTTCAATTAAAACCGATTTTGTGCGAGGGACTCACAAGTTTCAGTCCGGCCCATTTCAACGTCCTCCTGAGCTTGTCGGCCTTGCTGAGGATTTCCCCCTGATTTTCACTCGAACTCCTCTCCATACCCTCCGGCCGTAACCCTGTCGCGAGTTTACACCCAAATTACGTGGTAACGACTTCTTGTTTTTTCTCTCGGTTCAAAACAATTTGTTTCGTCGTCGTCGAAACGTTACTTGCGCCGGGATCGGCACCAGACTGTAAATTGAGTGAAATACTCGGACATGATGTCTGGATAGTTAGTATATTTAGCTCTGGCGGGGTCACGTGGTTCACTCGCTGCAGGGCGGGCTCGAAATCTTCTGAAAGAAGTAGGTAATTACGGGGGCAAACACTGGCTCGGTTTCAACGACATTTTCGCGTTTTTTTTTCACAGAGAAAACCGAAACTGGGTTAGTTAACACTAGAGCTGAGCACCACCAGGTCTAATTACAAGACTCGCAATAAAAGAAACCTTGTCGCTGAACTTGAAAAAATCTCATTAAACGAACCCGGAAAACTCCCAAAGGTAATTGCAGAAATCAACCACGACGGCGTCCAACGCAGGTTTCTGCGTCGACAACGCCATTAATAAAATTTTTTTGCTCTGCTCCTCGATCTTTGGCTACAATAGAAACTTTTCGTTTACGGCAAAGTTCGTTGATGGAGTGCGGCAGTTTCGGCGGGGAAGAATCAAATTGCTAATTCCCCTTCGTCTGTAAGGTGCGCACTATCGAATAAATCTGGCCCTCATTAACTCGAGCGTAGATCTTACCAACTCGCTTCGAAAGCTGATTATCGTCGCGTGTGTTTTCGGAACAGGAAACATCGTTCATCATTTGAAAGGGACCGAAGAAGATTATATTTGCGGTTGATGTCTTCATAAATTTTTAACGAAGAAACTCTTTAGTATTTCCCAACTTTAATAAAGAAGACGATCGATGGAATGGCAGCCAATCCTTGTTAACAGTCGCCCTCCCTTAGCGAGAACGTTTCTAAAATTCGCCCCAATGAGACTGTTCGACTTGTTAATAGCCCAGCTGACACGACTATTGTTGCTACGTAGCGTACAAAAGAATCAAGACACGAAAAAACCTAACCCTTATGTTGCCTCATGAGCAGAGGACGGAGGATGGAAACAATAACGGAAATTCGGTTTTGTCACTTCTCTTTTCCTTCGCTCGAATCGAGCCGTCCTAAGCCTAATAATTTTGTTAGAAGTGGGCACTCATTTCAACAACCCAGAAAGTCAAAGTGTCTCCAGAACACCAATGCTGAATAAGGACGATGGAGAAAAAGCAGCCGTCCTTCCCTCCTTATCAAGTTACACCGACTCTTCTTGGTAACTTTTGAGAGAGGAAATTAACCATGTTAAAAGTCCGGAGGCTTCGAACATTACATTGACAAAACCTGCCGCCCACTTTCAGCATCAATCTACAACAATTACTCGTGGCCGGCGGCCAAACGCGTCTCGTTGCCGTCCTCTGGAGGATGGCCGAATCTTGTGACAGCGGAATGGTGCGTAGGAGGCCTTGTCCCAGTTCCGGCCAGCTAATAAAACAAAAACGTTAGCATTTAGCTCGATGCCAGAAGGTCGCATCGCATGTTCGACGGCACGAACGATTTGCGTGTTGACATTCATAAGCGAGATGGGAGGAAGGAGTCGACGTCCATTGAAGAGGTTGTTGCGCACACCAACGATAAAGATCTGTTTGCCTCGGAACCTCGGATATAGAGGAGTGGTCATGCTTTATTACGCACACACACTGCATGCTACATGCCAGGGTCTGGCTTCTGCTCACAGAACGTGCAACAGTCTTTGATACAATACAGGACCGGATTGGGGACGATAGAAAAATTGACGTCCGGACAAAAAGTGGAGGGGACGTGGCTGTGCTTTACTTAACAATTTTACTTAACAATTTTAGGGGCCTGGCTGCGTGTCTCCAAAATCGATGGCGGCGTTTTCCGTAAGAGTGTGCCGGCGAAATGGCGATTTTTCCAGGCTCGCGGCATAAATTAAGGGCCTTTCTGTACGTTACGCATTTGCGATGGAGATTCGTTGTTGAATATGGAACTGGCTGCTAGGTTAGATCCCGGCTAAAATCTCTGACGACCGTTAGCAACTGTTTGTTCATAACTTGGCTGTGACCAATTTTTCGATATTAATTAAACTGAGCGGTTGTGACTGGACTAATTATCTGAAATTAATTCACTTAAGGGTCGCGAGAATTTAACGACACGTGCTTCTAATTGACGTTCATTAGCTCTGCACGTCAATACCATCATGGGCTCATCCGCGAGATTTTAGTGGTTAACGGGGCGGTAGTTACTCGAATCGTAATTAACGGGTTTGCCGTATTCCCACAGGAAGAGACGTGGGAGCTCTTCCGCAAACCTCAAACAAGCCACTAGGATATCATGACACCAGACCGCGTTAATAATTACTACCAAGAAAGTCGAAAAAAAGCACGTTAAAAGCACTGTAGATTAATTTTAGGAATGTAATTTTTCAAGGACATAATTCGAAATTACTTTATTAACTACGAGACTCTTTCAGTTTCTTCCTTGAAATCTTTCTTAAGAAAAGTTTACGCAAACTTATCCTTACAGAAATACGTAACGTTCTACTATCTTTCTAGTCTTCTAGTCACCATATCTTCAGCACGTATTTTGTCAATTTTGCTATAATCACCTATTTGAGTCCACTCCACTTCACTGAACATGAAACAGTGATGATATAGATATTACAGTTGCAAACTTGGATACGGTGCTTCGGCTTTATGCTAGTTATCCAAAAATTCTTGTTATCGATTTGATGTCTTGCTTTGTGATTGGCAATTTGAACTGATATTGAAAGCTGTGATTTATTCATTTCTATTAGTTGCGGTACACATTTATAGAATGTGTCAAAAATAATGAATAAATTTAGTTAGATTAAGTGTGATCTAAGTGATCGTTTAAAGTTAAACGATCAGGACATAATCAAAGGCAGAACGTTCTATACAGGGTTACAAGCTCAAAGAAATAGTTCACAAACTTTTATAACAACCGAAAACATCAATTAGATGAGAGTCAGGTAAAGAACTTAACCCATTCCTACAAAAGAAATTATGTCCGAAAATGGGACTATATGAGGAACTTATACGAAGCAGGTTGTAAAACTTATTTAGAATTATCCGGCAAATTATTAATTGTTGAATTTTTTGTATTAAAGACAATAAAAGAAACGTAACTCTTTATAGACAATGGTGTTTCGTTAAAAATTCAACAAAACAAGTATATAATTGAAATTTTCAATTTTAGCTGTCCATATCTCGATAACTTGAAGATTGGAACACTTTTTACCATTTTTCCCAGACTTTATGAACGCTTCCGTTACTGAAAAAAGAAATGTGGGAATTTATAGTAACTGGAGTGATTCATTTTAATCCTTCATTAGAAGTATCTCAAGAGGAAAAAAGCTACTCTACTGATCTCAAAATTTAGCCATAGTCTTAGCGAATTAAGATATTATCAGAAAAAAAATATTTCGAAAATGGTGGCACTTCCGCATATACCGGAAGTTGACATCAACTTTGCTGTTTTAAATAGAACACCCAAATTTTAAATTTTTTTCTTTGATAATTCTTTGATAATCAAATTTAATTTTTCTAAAAATTTTGACAAGAAACAAAAAAGTGATGCGCCTGAAAAATTATAAGCTCAGCAACTTCTTGACGGCAAAACGTTGAATTTTTTATGCCGGTGAGATATTACGTTGGAGCTAATGATGCTTTTTCTTTTCTCGAGATACTACTTATAATGAACGGTCAAAATGAATCACACTGTACACAATATAGTACATAGGAACATAAGGTATGCTTTCTTTATTGTGAAATTTTCAGCTTCTGCATTTCTTTCTTCTTTAATGTTCTTCCATTCTATCCAGTTGTTCACAAATTCCATTCGCTCTCGTTACTGTTTACTGATAAGTTTTCATTTTCTGTTTTATGTGACTTCTTTTTCAATCTCAGGCTTGTTTCTTTACTCTATCACAGCTTCTACATATACATTTGTTACCTGCACCCTGTTTTTCCTTTAGGTAGACATTTTTATTATTTTATCCCTTCACACTTTTGTCTTCACTAATTATTTGAATTATCGTTTCATGCCATTCCTTATATTACCAACCCTCTTTTAGAAATTGTCCATTATTTTCTGTTGTCTCTTTCACCATCTATTCAAATCTATTATAACTTTATATCTCACATGCCACATCCGTTGAGATTTTCTTTCAGTCTAAATTTATTTTGCTGTTATTACTTTGTTGACACCAAACATCAATGTTTACTTACTCACTCCTGAATCCTGATCATTTAAGCACAATCTATTTTTTACTTTAACGGAAATTTAAGCCGGTTAGAACTTCTACTTCTTGCTTCTTTATTTATTTCCTCCTGTTAGCCCAGTTATGAAATACTGACTTTACTACCGCAAATTCCATTTATTTCGTGTCATTACTTTTTTGCCTGTTAATTAATAAAATTTAATGGTTGATACTTCCTGCTCTGTCTTTATTTACCATTCACTTTTTGCTGCAACTTCTTAAAAGCTCTGTTCATCATCTGATCGGTTGGCGCTCGGCGGCCCTCCGCCGGTCACTTTCCGCTGTTACAATAAAGCAAACGATTTTATGCCAAACGTGCAAACGTTTAGTTATTATTCTGTACGCACTGTTAAGCGGACAACGACAAAAAAATGTCCTAGTTCGTAAATATAGTAGATTACACACCGAGGTGGAAAATGTCTCTTTTCTGTCGAGAGCTAATGCTCGAGACAGAAGGAAATTTCCACCGAGGTTTGTATACTATTTTATTCGCAATCATTCATTTTTAGCAAATAAACCAAAATTAATTTCTAAAATTTTCCTCTGCGCCATCTACCGAGCGATTTTCATACTCACAGCAGGGAGGGAAAGTAAGGTCAGGAATGGATTGTCAGAAATGATGAGATTAGGAATGGACATATTAGGTACCTATATGATCGCGAATAAAATACATTTTTGTTCAATAAACACAATTAAGTGTTAATCCGCTTTGCATATAATATAATTGTTTAGTGTGCTTTTCATCTGAATTAGCGATACGTCTACAACGAAATAAAAAACATGGAACGCGTCAAACGCCTACTGCACAGGCCTCTTAATGTCAATCATGTCTCCCATCGTATAAGTACTCATAGTAGGCCAGTGAATAGAGACGTGATAACTAAAAAAATTAACAAAAATTTTAACACTTTTTAAACTTTGCCGTGTAATGTGTAACAAATCGAAACGGAACTATAAAATTTTGCAACTCGATTAAAGGTCGGCATCATTGTAAAAATCGGAAAAATTTAAATTAAGCGATACCTATCTCGAAGAGAAAAATTGTAACATCGTTGCAAACTCGATAGAGTTTTCATTACAATATTCAAAATACACAGCAAAATTTGCAGGAACTTATGAATTAGGCATAATAATTAATTATCATTAATAAACATTTTTTCATCTAACTTTCCAGCAAAAATATTAACATGCTTGCAAAACTAGAATCAACTTGCTAAAGTCGCCTTACAAGACTCTGTAAATTTGCAACTCTATTCTGTGGCGGCATGGTCCATTTTTTTAATTTACAACAAAATCAAGAGTTATTTACGTAAAAACGATTCGAAACAAAAGTAACAATGTGTACATGTTAATAACTCTTGATTTTGTTGTAAATTATAAAAAATGGACCATGCCGTCACCGAATAGAGTTTCAAATTTACAGAGTCTTGTAAGGCGATTTTAGCAAGTTGATTCTAGTTTTGCAAGCATGTTAATATTTTTGCTGGAAAGTTTGATGCAAAAATGTTTATTAATGATAATTAATTATTATGCCTAATTCATAAGTTCTTGCAAATTTTGCTGTGTATTTTGAATATTGTAATGAAAACTCTATCGAGTTTGCAACGATGTTACAATTTTTTTCTTCGAGATATAGCTTAATTTAAATTTTTCCGATTTTCACAATGATGCCGACCTTTAATCGAGTTGCAAAATTTTATAGTTCCGTTTCGATTCGTTACACATTACACGGCAAAGTTTAAAAAATGTTAGAATTAATGTTAAATTTTTTACCTACTCACTGGCCTATTGATATAGTTATTATAATATTGGTTTGCCGTTTAGCACTGCTTTTTCCGCATTTTTGCTCTTCACACCTATTTCAAAATGTTTACTTACTTTTTTCTTTCAATGCTTATTCCTTTAACATTTCCTTGTCTTACTTTCTCGCTATAATTTTCTGCCAATGTTTCATATCAACTCACAGTGCATTGACGCATTTCATGTTAAATATTTACTCATTAATTTTACAATGATAACATTTCTCTTCTAATGTAGCTTTTCCATCTAATCCTTTTCTCTCATTTTACCAGCGCTTAGGCGTTATTGCTTGATACCCTTCGCCCTTTTCCTTATTCTTCCTGTTCTTACTTTGCTAAGCTTGTATTCTTATCTCTTTGTTTTGCTAATTTAGTTTATAGTGCATTCCCTCATTAATTTACTCAATCTCTTATGCATGTCATGCTATTCCATGTGTCTGAAACGTGAGTGATAAAAACTACTTTGTTATGCATATACCTATATATGTATTCCCTTTTCGCTATTTATCAGCAAACGGCAATGATACTTTGGTAGGTACGTTGCTAAAGCCTGGACCTGCGTGGCACGATAAAATGTTAATAATAATAATAATGTTCTGTTGTAGTTTGACTCAAGTCACCATTTTTTTAAATAAGTCAATTTCCCAAGTTTCACATTCTAATTCTGGACACACTGTATATTAATAACTGAAATGCAAAACCATGTGTATCATATCACAACTCCGTCGTCTGGCTGGTTACCTATAAGAAATCTCCCCTAACTCACTCGCAGCTCACTGAGAAAACACTGCCTGACTCGTAAAACCAACTTTTGGTGTTAATTTAAAAAAAGTCGAAGATTTATGTATACTGCCTGCTGTATGGACAAATTGCTGGAAGAGCCTGCGTTGGCCTCCCTCATCGCCATTCAGGCTTCGACCCGATTGGGGGGCGATATTGTAATTCGCGACGTGCGATTTACGATTCAGATTCCCCGGAAACCTGCTGAAAACGCCAGTGCTTCTCCCGTAGGAAAATTTAAATAAAAAATTGAGCGCGCTTGGTCCACTCCTCTCGCGTGTGCATGTGTAATTTGCGTATGACGAAAAGCATGGTGGAAAGTAATGAAACTCCTTGGATCCCTCGACTCCTCGTTATAGCCGGAAGGCTCGAGAGTTTTAATAAAGTTGCCCGTTATTTGTGGTCCGAAAAAATTGTGTCTTCCTCCTTCGCTCTTTAAGCAGCTTAACTACTCCCTGACGACGTGAAAAATTCAGCAGTTATTAAAAAAATAACGAAAAACGCAATATCAAAGCGCGTTCGGACCCCGACCAAACAAATTACAGTATTTCGGAGCAGTTCAGGCGAAATCCCTCAAATTAATCCCTCCAAATCGGAATTCTAAAGTAGCTAACAGCACAAATAAACTGCAGCGTTATTTACTAGAGCTATAATTGCAAAATTGTTGTTTAATTGAATAACGAGTTTAATCAGTCTATTTATTCCGGTCCCATGATTGGATTATCAGCAAATGTATGCGTTAATTGCACTCTAACTTAATTAACATATCTACTCGTTACGTAATTGAACGCGACGAGATAATAATGAACAAATCTGGGAGGCGGGTTTAGATAAAATTTCGAAAAGTTTCGGAATACTCGATAGTTTTACAGTGGTACGAACAAACTTTATTTGTTCCAACATTACTTTTCCCCAGCCGCCGCAAAACTTTAATGCGCCCTAAACCCGCCTCCTGTTGTTCGGTTTCATTTCATCCCCCAGTCCCAGTGTGGCATTGAACATGTCTAAAACCTGACTCCTTCAGCGGTAATTGCGGGGGCTCTCGCGGCATTTAGGAGGTTTCTTAACAATTGTTTCAAGGCCTTTCGTGCCTCCTCCCTCTGTCTAACGAACAAAAAGCTGTAAAGCAAATTAATTTCACTGGCATTCTGCGGCAAACAAAGAGAATGAAGAGTTTTGCGATAATTGCCCTCGCCAATCGTAAATCATTTTCAGAAAGGTAACGAATGCAGTAACGAGACGCGGTACAGAATCGAAGCAGTAAACAGGAAATTCGGATTGTTTCCTGAGGCAATGGAGTCCGTCATTGCTCCAGCTCGCTCAGGTTCAACGAAAATTAGTTAAGGCTTTGAAGATGAGATGTGCAACCACCGAGCCGCCACTACAGCTTGGAAACTATCTAAATAACAATAAAATTTCATAATTAAAATTCCAACAACGTTTTTGGGGGCGAAACACGCGAAATAGCGCTGTTCTTCTGATGCATATTTCATTAAAGTGGGAGTACGTCACAAGAAACACGACAAAATTATGCGGTTTTTTCATTATAATCTGTAGAATCTGCAGGAAACGATTGAAGTTGGCGGCGTCGCCGAAATCAAGTTCTGGTTATTACAGGACGTCACCTCCGTTCACCATGAAATATGGACTGTCGGCATTTTAGAAAATAATGGTTTTACACTTCAGTAGGTGACCATTAGGTCAAGTCGAATCGCTCCAAGATCCGTTCCAGGGCGGTCTAAAAATATTCGCTCGTTAAATATGGATTAGGTCGATTTAAATAAAGGCGCCGGGACCCATTATGTGTATATCACAATGTAATTTGTAGTATGGAAATAGGGCGTGTGCTGCATGATTATTTATCACGCCTCGATATGCGTCACTACGGGATGGATAGACGCTGAGTAACAGTCCTACCTACAGTGCGAGTCCAGTCCTGGAAAATGGTCCTGCGACGACATAAACGTTTATTTAATCGCGAAGAAATTGGATTCGCAAATTTAGTTCGGAAGGATAATGAGGGAAATAGGAGGATTTTGCAGCCGTTAAATGTTTCACATTTTTATGGCGTAGAGCCAGAAAAGGGTGGCAGAATTGGCGATTTTCCAAATTAAAATTTACCACCAATTTTTTCCGAAATTTAACGGCATGTAGAATGCAGAGCTGTTAACTATAAGTTTTGGAAGATTATCTCAATCTTTCTTAAATCGCCGCTTCAGATTTGCACCATTAGTCTCACATGCCACGGAAAAAGTGCAAGTCGATCAAAAATAGTTTACCCTAAATTTTTGATTTTTGATTCAATAATTGTATTGAATCTTAGAGTTATTGCTGTATCGACATCCAAAATTTAAACCACTTTGCAAAAAATACTATAGGATTAGATAAAATTGACAAACTAAGTGGTCATTCGTTAATTGCAAATAAATCCAGGTAATACCAATCAATAAAGACAACAATAAAAGCAAATCTATAAATTTATGGAACAGAACAGAAATATCGTGAATGAAAGCGTCAAGAAATAAAAGTACATACATATTTAGGACAAGTTTTGGAAATCAAAGTAGGTACGTCACTACATAGAATAGACATATGTACTACCAAAACTTTTGTAAAGGGTATTTTTTAATCGAACTTATAGTTTAACCGGAAATCAAGTGTTCCGACACATTTGCTCCACCCTGTATGGGTAAGTGGGATTCGGAAAATGAAAGTAAGATAAATAGGTCAAAATAAATTACTTCAAATGACAGATTGTTGTTCGAAAATAGAAGTTGATATTGTTAAAAAAAGGGGAGAGGTAGAAAACAGATGTTAGTAGGCGTGGCTCAAAAGTCAAAAGGATCACCATAATGAGGAGTTTTCATTTTCTAATAAAATCACACACGCTCACAAAGCCAGTGCAACATGCGACAGGGTAATCTAATAATCTTGATATACCGGGTGTTTCAACGAGAACCGCCGGTGCCAAATTGCGTATTTCCAATGGAGTTAAAAATTTAAAATTTGGCAGAAATAAACTTTGATGAATGCGCTAAATGTGGCGTCATTGTTTGGTCCATAATTAATTCCATGCGCCGGCGGGATGCCATAAAGTGCTTTTTCAGAAATTTTCAATATATTTTTTTATTATTATTATGTTTGTTTGTAATACCGTTAGGTATACGTTCCTGTTGTTAAAAATTTGAAATTTGTAGTTGAAGTATCGCTAATTGTGTTTTTAAGAAGATCACGGCATTTTGACAAATTTATGATTAGACTGCTTTATTGAAGCAGTCAAATTTCATGACAAAGACCTTCTGAACGGCTCGGTTATTTATGACTTAAAAGCGGTAACTACTCAAAGATCTTTGCAGTACAGAGACCATTATAAAATCTAATGTGGTTACTCGCTAGGTAAAGGGCCACAAAGCTTTCATGCTGTCAATCAAGAATCCCTTCAGCGCTGAAATTTAAAAATCCATATAATTCAATAATGGTTTGATATAAAAATATGGTAATTGTTTACAATTTCCACTCTTCGCTTTTTGTGCTGTTTTTTTTGGAAACCATCGTAAAACATCATTAGAATGCCATTTTGAGCAATAAAATGTTGTGCAAATGATAAATAATTTTATGCAAAGTTTATAGAAAAAAAAAAAAAAAGATGTGCTAGGGCAAGGAAAATGAGTAAAAATAAAAGTAGTTTGCACAAGAAAAGATATTGATTTTCGTACTGTATACATGGTGACGAATGCGTTGGTGTAATTAGTTTTTTGAAAATCGAAGAGTGGGTAAAGTAAACAATGACCAATATTTCGATATAATATCGCGATCAAACCGTTTAAAAAAAAAAAACGATAATGTCATCTTGTAGTGAATTAATTATAGTTTATTTCTGCCAAATTTCAAATTTTTAACTCCATAGGAAATACGTAATTTGGCACTGGCGGTTCTCGTTGAAACACCCTGTAGAATAAAGCGACAGATTGAAGTGCTTCCGAACATCGTTCCTAACCATTCCCACTGACTCTTCTATAAAGAAAACCCTGCCCCAATTTAATCGGAGTAACAAGTTGCAAAGCCGCAATTTGTTAATTTTAACGTAACTCCGATCGGGTCTCTCGGTTCCGCGGTCTTCCTGCAAGTTTCCCTAGACCGGTGGTGCCGTTAATTCGATTCGGCGGTTTCGCTCCAGCTTCTCTGCATTGTTTCCGTTCGTCCCGAGTAGAACGTCCAAAAATGACCCAAAACCGCCGTCAAATCGCTTCTGCAGATTGCCGCAACACAATGAAACGTTTCAAGTTTTCTCATGTGTCGGAAACGCCCGTTTTGTGCCTCCCTGACGTCCGCAACGAAAGATGGATAGGGCGCCAAACAGAAGTCGGGCAGATACAGGCCGCGTGTCGGCCTAACCGGCGATAAATAAATGGAAACAATGGGAATGTACAAACTACAAACGTTAATTCCCGTTTAATTTGCATAGCGATGGCGAAACCGTTGTTTTTAATTGTGTGTAAATTGGTTCGGAAGAGATGAATAAATTGGAGGCGTGCGAGGAAATAACGAGGTGGGAAAGTGGTCAAGAGACCACCGCTCCCTTTTGTTGGTGGTGAAGTAGAATGTGGAGTGCTTGTTGCGGTCAGTTGGACGACGGGTCAATTGCGCAAAAATTCGCCGATAGGTACTCGAATTACCGTCGGCGAGGTTGTTGCAACGTTTTTGTAACGTCTTCGTTAATTCAATATCGAAGTGCAACTGAGCGGAAAATTATTTTCGACTTAATAATTTTTTTTGTAATGCTCGTTTGCCATGCATTTTTAAGGTATTTGCTTTAGACGAGTTCCTTTAAATTCACGAGCAAGAAATTGTCACGGAAATTTATCGCGTAATGGATCTCGCTCAAAGCGACTTCTTTCGGGTTTTTTTTAGATGGAGCAAATTGTGAAAAATGTCGGTTTTGCAGTTTTATGGGCGGCTTTTATTGATACATGTACAGTAAACGACCTCGAGTTCACTGAGATGTGGTCAAAATGCAAATTAGACGAAACTGCCATGTTTTATATTTAGCGAAAACACGAAAGAAGTTTAAAGAATCGGACGCGGCGTCTCGAGCTGGATGAAATGGAAATTTTGCCATTACAACTTTTTATTTAAGTTTTATTGCATCTGGGATCATAATTAAACTCCACCATAATAATTAGACAAGTACAAGCAATAAAAGCAAAAAAAGAAAACGCAATTAGAATAATTACAAAATAATAATTAAATGGTTTATTGAACAAAAGAAAAAGTTAAAATAGTCAGAATAGAACTACACTGCTCAAAAGAATAAGGGGAACACTTTTTGTTGACGGCATTACTTTTAAAATAGTAGCGTCATTAAGATGGGGTTTAGAAATTCTGTAAGATACATATCTTTGCGTAAGAAAGTGACTTCAGTAACCTTCAACCAATTCTTTATTCTAAAGACTTGAACAAAAAATGAAAAAAACTACAAAAATCAGAGTAAATGTGATGCAACTTTTTATTGATTAAATTAACAAGTGTCTATTGTCTTAGTGAAAAGTAACAGTAAATGTCATTTAACCAGTTATCAGAATCAAAATAAGGTATCTCAGTGAGGTAGAAGTTGCATGTGCTGTTGCTCTACGTGAAAATGGGACTTCGATTCGGCAAGTTGCAGAAGATGTTGGGAAGAGCCTATCCATCATCCAGCGTTTGTGGAATTGCTATAGAGCATCTGGTCTTTATTAAAAACTTCACGGACAAGTTTGTATGAGAAAAACTACTTTAAATCAAGACCGATTTTTAGTCCTTTCCTCCATGCGTAATCGCATCTCAACAGCAAAAGATAACAAAAATTCACTCAGGATGACTCACAGACTGGAAGTTTCAGGTCAAACCATAAGAAACCGATTTAGAGAAGCCAGTCTTCTGGACGTCAGGTCCGGAAGACCCGTGCAAAAAGCAATCTTGACCCGGCGGCACAAAAGATACCGTTTACATTTTGTCCGTAAACACGTTAATTTTCAACTTTGACATCGCAGACCTATACTCTTTACTGATGAGTCAAGGTTCCGTCTCACACGTTGCGAAGGTTGAGTACGTGAGTACAGACGTCCAGGCAAACTCTATTCTCAGTCTGCAATATGCAAAGTTCAAAAATTTGGGGTAGGTTCTGTTATGGTTTGAAGGGGAATCAGTCTTAACGGAAGAGCTGATCTTGTGGTAATCCGCGAAAATCTAAATGCTCAGAATTGCATCGATATAGTGCTAGAAGATCATGTTGTGCCTGCTGCATATGGTTTGGTTCCAAATTTCATTTTAATGCAGGATAATGCGAGACTTTATACTGCACGCATTATTATGGACTTCTTTAAGACCTGCATATTAAAACCATGGCATGACCAGCAATGAGTCCTGACCTAAAGCTAATAGAGCCAGTATGGAATAAGCTAGAAAGAACCATTTGCAGGCGTCTCAATGCACCTCCAACTCTTCAGCAGCTAGAAGAAGCAACAATCAAAGAATAGGAGAAAATTCCTCAAGAAGATTTAAAAAGAATAATCAGGGGTATGTCTCGTAGATGCCAGGCGATTATTGTTGCTGGTGGAGGACACACATGTTATTGATTTTAAAATGGGGGTTAATGGAGCATTGTTTTATGTGTGAAATCTTAGCAGATTCATTTTAATTTTTGTTGCTTTTTCCGTTTTAAATTTAAGTCTTTAGAGTAACAGATTTGTTGAATGTTGCTGAAGCCACTTTCTCATGAAGAAATACGTATCTTTCAGAATTTCGAAAGTTTACTTTAATGGCGTTCCTATTTTAAAATTTATGGGATCAACAAGAAGTGTTCCCCTAATTCTTTTGAGCAGTGTATAATAAAACAATACTACCCACATGCAACAAAGCTTGCGAAAAAGACAGCATTTAGTGCAGTTTGTTTATTTTGGTAAGTACAACTTGAAGTTGAAACCCGTCACATGGCAGAGCCGTCTGTATATGGTAATAAAATTGGATAAGAATTCAATAGAAAATTAAGCTATCGAGAGCAAATACCTAACAACTCAATAATTAAATTAATATGTAAGTAAAAACAAATACAAACTCTTTACCGACAAGTGAATCAGATAAAGTCTGTGTACAGTGGCGAGCAAAAAGTTAGATACGATTTTTCTTCCCAGTGTAAACCAGCTCCATTCGGTAGGATGGGCAGGGCATTGCGACCCACCTATTTCCAGATTACTCGCTGCCGGGCGAGAGAGGTGGATCCCCTTTGGGATAGGTATAAACTCCAAACAAAATAAATATTTATTACCCGTAGCACCATTGGGCGATAAGAATTTCCTGAGGTCTAATACGATAGACTGTCAGTTCTCACTAACATAGTCACTCCTACACACCTTCAAAATCTCCGATTTCGCTTCATGAGTCGTACCTAATTCTTTACTAGCCATTGTAATAATGGAATTTCAAAAAAAATATTATTTTCCTGCTAGTTGCAGCCAAACATATTTAAAAAAATTTTCATTTACCATTTCTTTTCCGATTAACTTGGTCACTCATCTAACTGCAGGCAGGTAGTAGGAACGAGTTTAAATAATTACAGGAGTTAAATAACATTACAAAGGTTAGAAATATTAGGCCAGAGACTTTATATTCGCACAAAGCGTAATGATGCGGGACACAAAGAGAAGTTAAAGAAAAGTCTCTCCTTTGTGGTCGAGAGTCCACATGTTCGGTTTGAAATGTGAATAAATACCTAAATTTACCTTGGATGGGCGGTTAATTTCAATAACTGGCTTTAGGTCGCCGATGCGGTCCTGCAGAGGCGCGACCTTGGTTTTCATTGTAAATCGCCTAGTTCAAGGCCATCGGGTTGTGGAATGCATGGCGGCGATTCGCGGGTGTTCCTCCACGAGCTTTAAGACAACGTTTATTATAATACATCTGACCTTGACAACCGTGAATTAATCGACGGCAATTTCATCAAATGGGTCTTTCTATGGACTTGCATCTTTCTTAAAATCCCCAAACAAAACTCGACGCAATTCCAGAGATTTCTTTCATCACAAAAAGAAATCTTTATCAGCACCATTAAAACAGAACGCCCGAGAAGCTTATAACAGTTGATCTCGAACAAGTTACGTTCGTTGCTGTGCCGTTGGGGGGTAGTTTTTCGGGTCACGTCCCGGAATATGCCGGTGGTATTGTTAGGTCGAAAATTGTTTCGCTGATCTAGTCTAATAATCGCTTTAATATCTTAACATTTCTACGTCGCCAAATTGGATCAAACGAGCCGAAGCTCGTTGTTTGCGAGCAAGAGGGGCGTTCGACTTCCATATCTAAGTGCAGACGTCGCGAGCAAATTTCACGCCTCGACGACGACCAAAAGCCGTTTGGCTTTTAACTAGGACGCGATTCTTCATTGCGACATCGAAACAATGACTGCGGAAACTACGGCGTTCATCGAGACCATGCCGCCAATCTACAAGGAGGGTCCGTAATCAATCAGGGCCGCCCTTCGAACGAGCGCGAATACGACAGTAATACATCAGGAAACCGTCAACTTTCGCGATGGTGGCCTCCAGGCGACGCCGAGGTCTCTGCCTGTAAATCAGTCGGTTTTCTATTGTAAATCGTCTGATGCAACGACTTTCTCGGATACTCTGTCAAAGTGTCACGAATGCCTTTTAGGCTTTGATTCCACTTTTCAAATCCCATCAGTTGAGTTTCTCTGCCATATTACTTTCCTTATATTTGGTAATTTTCGTCTTCATCATTTTCCTCCAGCGTTACGTCCTATTAGAACGGTATACCTAGGTATTATTATGACTGCAGCTTTCTAAGTACATACCTGAAAATCCCCACCCATATTGCTGTTTTTGCCACAGCTTGTTATTCAGGAATGCGAGTTTACCGAACCCAAACATCCACCTTATAGCCCAGATATGGCTTCAATTGATTATTAAATGTTTTTGAATGTTGACCTCCACGGGAAAAAATTTACAAGTGATAATGACCTGCAGGCCGCTGCTTGAATTCATTTTGAAACTAAACCTGAGAGTTCCGAAATCCAAACTGATAGTTACTGATGTTGTTTACACCTTTTCTATAACTTTAGAATAATATTTTTTAGCGTATCTTTATGGAATCTTAGCAATTTATCTGTTATTGAAAAGTTCTACTGCTAAACATAAAAAATATTATCTTCCAATTACTTTAGTATTTTATCCCGTACAATCCAGATCTAGAGTCTTTATGATTTTCAAAACATCTTAGAAAGCATATACAGTAGACATTCGATACCGTGAACACCGGGTAACGGAAACCTCTAGCTAACGTGAACAGCGTTGTTCATTGCATTAGCCACCGTATAACGTGAACATGAACGTATTCGCTAACGTGAACTTTTTATTTACGTTAATTCTGAACTTTTATGGTTCTCAGAACTGCAACTCCAGACATAACATGCACCACGAGGGGACCAATTCATTTCGTGTTGCTTCAGTTGACTCCATTAGACCACATAGTGCGTACCGCTTGTTTAGTATTGGCAGTGCAATGATTTTCTTTTCAATGTCTCCAAAATTTCCAAAGTGCCTGACACTTCGCGAAAAAGCGCTTGTTATTGACGAGCTTAATAAAGGTACAACAGTGACAGATTTATCTGAAAAATACGATGTGGCAAAGTCTACAATCTGTAAAATTAAAAAGAACAAGCAAATGATTTTAAATGCTGTGGTCGATATCCATGTTGGACCGGGGAAAAGAAGAACGTTAAAGAGATCTGTATTGCCAAAGATGGAAGAAAGGCTATACAGTGGTTCACGACTCAACGACAGAAAAATCTTGTAGTGTCTGGTGAAATGGTAAAGGAAAAAGCCAAATTATTACATTCTGAAATAAAAGAAAATCCGAAGACATTTACAGAGAGTGAAGGATAGTTACAAAAATTTAAAAGGCGTTTTGGTATTAAATTTTTAAAGATTTCGGGAGAAAAACTTTCCTCGCAACCAGAACTTGTAAATTCTTTTAAACTTAAATTAAAAAACAGAATTCAAGAACTAGATCTCACATTAGACCAAGTTTACAATGCTGACGAGAGCGGTTTATACTGGAAACTTTTGCCAGATTCACCAGAGACAGCAATAAATGCTTTGAATACAACAATTCACAGATGTTATGGTCCTCAAACAGTTGCGGGAACAAGCAGTCAAGCAGACAGTTGAACAGAAGAAGAAACAGAAAAAAATTGTTGACTTTTTTCAGAAACTACAATAATGTATTTTTTTATTTAAGTATCTACAAATAAACTGTTTAATATTTCATGAATTGTTATTGATTAAATAAATGCTTTTGAAACATTAAAAAATGCCTTTCGTTAACGTGAATAATTCGCTAACGAGAAAAGTGTCGGTTTTATTTTGTTCACGGTATCGAGTGTCTACTGTATATGTCGTAGTCATTGGGTGTAATGCGTCATTTCATGAACTGCCCGGCAATCGCTGTAATGAAGATCGTTAAATTATCTGTTTTAGGGCAAGGAAAAGATCAGGGAACGGTGAGGAGGATAAGCAACACCAAATTCATACATTGCCTATTCTCCCCTAAAACAGATAGTTTAACGATCTTCATTACAGCCATTGCCGGGCATTTTATGAAATGACGCAGTATGCCCAATGACTACGACATATTATACATCTTTACTTTGGTAAAGTTGTAAAGTACCATCCTCAACAATGAAATAATTGTGTCATCTGAAGACAGTTTGACTTTTAGTTGGCTAATTCTTATGTCTTTAAACATATAGCATTAGTTTTGCCCAGCTTCAAGATCGAGAGATAATCCGTCTATAAGCTATTAATCCGATAAAATAGTCACCAGACACGTAAGAGTTCCTTCACAATGGTCCAGACCCATTGCGTGCGAGTCACTGACGAAAGTCGACGTTTTAGTTTGTATTTTCTTCTAAATTTTGCTTTATTATTGTTGGAAATAGAGATTATAATATAAAACCTTATCGTTCCATCCGGAGTTTCGGCTTCTTATTCTTTAATTAGGACCTCATGTTGAAGTAATCTTCTAATTTTCACTAAGATGTGAAGGAGGACGCAGCCAATTCCGCGTCTGAGAACTAGTTTAGTTCACTATTTACTAAATTAAATTTTAGACTATACAGAGTGTTTCATTAATAATTGTACATAAGCTAACTGGAGAGCTCTTGGAACAAAATATGAAGATACTTAAAACAGCTAAATAAAATGTGCCTCCTTACTGAAATACATATACAGAAAAATAAACGTGAAGTAAGAGCACATTATTTTCGTAAAACATGTCTAAAAATTTAATAATCGTAATAAAAAAGCGATTCCACCAGTGGCGTAGAATTTTGAAGAGGGAAAATATACCTACGTCCTTGCTGTACGCCTCTGGTAATAGCAAGAAACTCTATTTTACTGTAGTTTAATGTGTCTTGAAGTACTCAAACTTTCTGACAAAGAAATATTAAACAGTTTAAAATAACGGGTAAAAATAATTTTCAAAGGTTGAAATAAAACACCTTGTATCTCAGTAAAGAAGCACATTTTATCCAACTGTTTTAAGGTTTAATGTTTATATCTTGTTCCAAGAATTCTCCAGTTAGCTTATGTATAATTATTAATAAAACACCCCGTATAAAAAGAAAAAAAGATAAACTTCTCAAATTATTCAAAATGTTTGAAAAAAGTGTTATGGCAAAGTCATGGTTCTTCTTAAAGAAGAAAATGATCAATCAACGTTATTGTCTAAAGCTGATAAAGTATAGGGCAGGATGGCACCCGGCTCTTAGCTCATCGGTAGTAACAAGTCTTTCCACAAGAAAGCGATAAAAGAAGAAAAATTTCTAATCATGTGAATAAATTGCGTAAAATTGCATTATATTAACTTTAAAAACTTGTAATTACACTACATATATCTACATTTCTCATGCACATGTATATTCATCCAATTCAACATCTGAGCTACTTTGAGGGTAACGACTTCATGATATATTTTAAATGGAACGCATTAATGTGTAAATTAAAGAGTAAATAAAATTGTCAGAAAAACGTTTTGGTTCGCTATGTAATCAAATCGATTGTAACCGTTGCTTTTGAGGTTACGAGATAATGAATGGCTCCCCTACGCGCGCCGCCTGTGCTTGCTCACTGGTCGCTGGACTAAAAATTCGAGATGATTCCAATTAGGTGTTCGAATCCCGGATTCGTTTTATCATCTCTTCGCTGGCGGGTGTTGAAACCAACCACTCGGCATTAATCAAAGGGTTGTCGACCTTTTTACCAACATTTACATGAAATTTTGTGCTCTGTTAAACGGCCGACAGCGATTCATGAATTTGATACTCTCTCCAGGTCCACTTATCGTTTAGTAATTAATGCAAACGAGCGCTTTTCAACAACGGCCACCGAACAAGTGACATATTTTTATGCCAACAACGAACCTCATCGGACAAACAACCGCCACTAAATCCATCACGTGATGACTTTCAACGTTACCTCCTTGGCGCAAATCTAACGACAGCGCGAAGAAGAGCTAACGCTACCTGTTTGAATTTTAATGACTGTTATTAATTTAAATAATCGTCGCTAATCAAATTAGCGCCTGCTCCATTCGAATTATGATAATTTTTCCATTATCCGCGTTGTCCTCCGAAATTCGCGTTTATTTACGACACCGAAACCCGGCTAACGGCCACTTATCTCCCAAATTTCGCCTGCCGGCACGATTCAGATTGCGGTTTCTTCCTGTTGTTGTCTAGGTCGTGTAACACTAAAATTATCCGGTGAACGGCAAAGAATTCGAGACGTGACGCCCAGACCCAAAGGAAAAAATCCGAAATAAAATGACGACGATTGCGGCACAATAAAAGTTAGGTTACGAGAACTGAATATAATTACAGTTCATAATTTTGTAGCAAAATATACACGTTGCTTGCAGGTATCAATCGCAAGTTTTGCTCTCTAATTCGGTGTTTACTCAAAAATGTAGAAGCGTCTTTGAGACCTGCTACGGTCTTGTTGGGCCTGGTTTCGAATTTCTTTCGAACAATAAAAACCCGGCTATAGCTAGTTTTATTGGTAAATTATACTTGCTTAAGAGGGTAATAAAGTTTTGATTTTATAGCGGCATCAGCGGCGGCGGTCAATTGCGTTTTGGATATAATGAAAATAACGCAATAAAACTTTATTTCCCCTTCACGAGCGTTTGCAACGGAATCGAGATATGATGATGCTTGCCCTCGAGTTTTAAAACTCGATAAATATATGCAAACACCGGAAATAAAACTGACACAAATTCCGCTTTATCGAGTTATTTTCTGCTTGATTAACAACAGAAAATGAACACAAACGACTAGTAACTACCAGTTAGATTGGAAGCAGAAATGGCGGAGGCGCCGGGAGAATCGCAACTGTGGGCATTGCATTGTAATCGGGGATTCAGAGGACGAGACGGTATTTTTAAAAAAACTTGGCAATCTCCACACCGATCAAGGCTTGATTCTAAGCAAACAGCGGAGCAAAAATATACCTTTTAGTAATATTCTCAAAATAAATTTACCGTTAAATGTAATAAAAAAACTATGAAAAATTGACAAAATTTAATTTCAACTTAAAAGTCAACGTCACAAATTTTTTCCGATGTTGGATTAACATTCTCGCACTGAAAAGTTCGCTTAAAAATTCGCCCCCGTTTTGTGTAGCTTTGTTACTTTGTCGGGATACTCGCAACAGCCCGATAGCCCTGTGGCCTAATAGGACGAAACGTGACACCTGTTTCTCCACGCCACAAAGCCGGTCTGTACATGTGAACCTCCGATTTTTATTGAAATCTCGTCCCCGACGTGTCGGATTTACCTTAAAGCTGTAACAGGATACTCATCTCGTTCGATATTCGCACACTTGGAAGAGTCGGTCACGTCTTACCGAGTCGACCACGTCGCGCTAAGGACCTCAGGAACATCCTTTCGACAACAAAACATCCCGGCATCAAAACACGTTATTGCTTTTGCCTCGCGCCACTTCTTTCGATGCACTCAAGGATATTGCAAGAGACGCGGACGACACTTCGACTACCAATCCATTGTTTTGCGTCTTTTTCTTTTTTTAAACGAAACGTTATCAAATATTCACATCTGGCTTGTCGTTATGGGGAGCGTTAAAACAACACGAAAGATGGAAGCGAAGAGGAAAACACAACGGGAAATTGACTTACCGTTTCACCGAAGTGATCTGGCTCCTTCATACCATTTCTCTTTTCGTAAGTCCCCCCTGCAACAACAGAATAAAATAAAAAGTTATGCCAACACAGAACTTCCATTAAAAATGGACCTTAAACTAACGGAGTCTAAAGAATCAAGGGCCATCAGTAGTTCTAAACTATCAAACTTAAACAGGCGAAAGCTAGCACTGGTTTACATTGACGTTATTTTGAGAACTGTAATTGATAATTAATTTTGAGTAATTTTACATTTATTTATTATTAGTAATTAAATGACAGCTAAAATAAATCTGCGTAGATCTACAGTAGGTTGATATTACCCAATTTTTTAAGCACGCTTTTGTATGCTAATGAAAAGTAAAACGTTGGTCACTTTATAACTTTTATTAGTTATCATACGTCAATAATGCCATCTTTAGACTAGAAGTCAATAAAATAATGGAAGAAAGATATAAGAAAAATATGTTTACATTGTACCTATATGTTGTCCACAAAACTCTACTCGAGAATAAGCTAGAAAATAACCTGCCTACCACTAGTCTAAAATGACAAAATAAATACTTTAGCAGGACAATTTAATAAAATTTGCAATACCAACAGATTTTGCCAACAAAGTAAGAGTTTTTTTTTTTTTTTTTTTCTACTGGGTCAGAAAGCACTCACTACGTTCAGTTTTTAAAAACGTTCCGTTCCATTCTAGAATAAATCTCCTTACAAAGCAATATTTGACGTGAACCTTAGAGTTGGGTTTTTCTACGCCTGTAGTGTCCTCAGATATAATAATAATTAATAATATTAAAGAATATTTTAAGAAAATTGTAATAAATAAATAAAACTTGCTCAAGAAAACTAACAATAACAAGACAAGGAAATTGTTATCCAAAGAAGTCTCGTTAGATGAATCAATATTTGTGAACTGTAGCAGTAAGATTCAGTTGTACAGAACAGGGGTTTCTTCGCTGCAGTAGCAGCAATAAAAACTTACTTTTAAAAAGACTTTGCGTTCTGGCACCTATACAAAAAATAAATTAGTTTTGGGTAACTCCAAATGTCACAGAAGTAGTAGGGCACCGTATAAATAATAAATATTATCCTTTCGAAGAAGTTGCAAGTTTTATATACAGGGTGTAACCGAAATAAGTGCATTAATTTTAACTAGTAATAGAACTCTTCAAGACGAAAAACTTTTCTTAATAATTTTTTTTAAAAAACGTTTTGGTTTTTGTGTTAAAATTATTTTTAAATCTTACACAATTTTCTTACACTGGAAGCAACGTTATCTAGTCAACAAGATTACCTTATGAATTAATTGTATTATTATTGTTCTTTGTTGGAGCATTTCATAAGACGCTCGTCAATTTGTAGAAGGAAAAATGATTTTAAAAAATTCGATTTCGAAAAAATGGTACATAGAAAAAAAAATGCTTTGATGAGTTCTACCACTAGTTAAAATTAATGTACTTATTTCGGTTACACCCTGCATTTTTTTTTACTTTTATTTTCCATTTATGTTCTTTATTATACTTACACCTAAAGAAAAATGGGGCTTTAGACAGATATAAAATCTATCCAATCATAAAAATTATGAAACAATCAATACTTTAATTGAAGTATACAGATTTAATTAAAAAGAGTTCAGGAAGCTTGAAAGAAGAGTCGAAAGAAAAAAAAATTAGGAACAAATGTGCAGCTTTTCTTTACACGTATGTTGACTCTTGATTAATAATAATATGGCAAAGTATTATCACTTTTGCGTTAAAAGAAGGTAGTAGTGGTAAGTGGTCGTTAATCTGACTTTGCATGCAGCAAAAACGTCATAATTCTGAGTTCGTTCTAAGCAGTTAAATTAAATCACATTCCATGCAGAAACTTCAACGGTTCTTCATAATAGTTTAGAGGGCGTAATTAAAATGGTTGCGCACTTGGTCTTATTGTAATCAGCATATTTCATTAAAGTAAAGTAGAATAGACAGGAGTAGTTAGAGCATCCCTCATGTCATGAAAAACACCTTTTTTCAGCAAGAATACGTAAAGCTTTCAGAGCCTCATCGGTTCAATACCAGTTGGAAGACTACTATCGACGACTGTTGGGTGTCGACTTTCCAACGTGCAAGAGCCATCAATTCATGTTTTTATTGTCAAATTTCACTTATCAACGTAATAAAACCGCAACTTTACGGCTCAACGCTTGGCCTACCGGCTGGTTTTCTTATTGAAAACTTGCGTGGTGCTTTTAATTACGCTTTTAACCAAAGTAAATTCTCGTTGAACATAGTTTATTTAAGGACTCGGCCGTTAATGGAAGTTACGAGAAACTTTTAGTCGTCGTAGGTAAGTCGATCTGTGCTACTGCCGTCGCCGTCAAAGATCACGACATATCTTCTTCTTCCACCTTTCTGCCTCTTCTCAAAGCCTCCGATCGAAATGCGCGCATGAAACATTATAGACGTTATTGGCCAGAGGACATGCGAGACCAAGGATGTCATCGCTTCGAGATGACAGTCACGACCACTTTCACTGCAGCTTACGCAGAAACGTCCACGAACGTAACTTATCGTTTTCCTGCGCTTTAGCGTGATTCCAAAGTGCACCATTCTTGGGCATGTCACGTTCCCGAACCAGTGGCGGCAAAAGGGTGGAGATCTCGCGCATTCCATAACCGCGTCCTAGAAGAAAAATTTTGTTGCGTGGCTGCTGCACGATCGGAATTACAGGTCATTACCGGGAAAATGACGACGTTTCGAGGGACACAACTGTTGGTTTCAATTAGCACCCAAGTCCGGTGCAGTCAATCCGGTGATTTTATAGGGTCGTAAAAAGACGACGTCTTCATCGCGTCGAGAGGGCCCCTAGCCGATTCAATTGCGGCTTTCGTAGAAGAGAACAACGTTGGGAGTGTCACGTAAATCAAGATTTTGACATTGTCTGATGATTGTTACCGGTTGCTTCGCTCTGAGTTTTTGAATATGGTCGTATACTAAAATTTAAGGCTAAATTTCAATAAGTTCACTTTTTTATATAAGACATTTCAAATTTTTTTCACTTTTCATATAAGTATTTAATATAAAATTGAGGAGAGCGGAATCCTCGGAATTGTCCGGCAACAAAGAAGAACAAGAACTAAAATTAAAAAAAAACGTTTTGGTCTGGGGCAACATTTTTTTAATGGCAACGTATTAAATTTTCTATTTAACCTGACGTAGAGAACTATTCTCTATACAAGCCTTAACTTATTTTTTTCCCACATCAAAACGTTTATTTTTAAATAAATAAAATACATTGGGTTTCAACTATGAAAGTCCGCTTATTTCAGTCACCTGCAAAATTCGGATCTAGATTGTAGATTTCAGAAGGGTCGTTTGGTTTTCTAGCCTTTGTGAACTGCGACCAATGAGGTCTTTTGTTCAAAAATGCGGATCTATCCCACTACAAAACACAATCGACAACACCATCAGAATGTTACCTGTACTTTCAGTTCAAATGTAGACCCCTATTCATTTGTGAAGGTATGTACAGCCGACAGTAGCAATAATGTTCACCTCTTAAACTTTAAATTCGTTTATTTTCTACATAAAACAAACAAAGACCTTAAAAAAAATCATATTTATGCCAAGCATATGAAATAGTGGAACAGATGCATTGGGTTTCGTTTACCTAGTAGATACATCATCTGTAGAAGAAATTTAAATTTTGAAAATGTGAGGTTAGTGAGATGGACATTATGTCTGTCGTCGGTCGCACCTCTCCCTTATATGCCTTGTGGGTGCGGATTTGTTAATAATCTCGTATGACTCATCCACCTTAGTAAATTAGAATGAAACAGCAAGAGAGACGTTTGTAGCTATCGACCACAAACTTAAATCTACTGAGAGTCGATAAAAATACGTATGTTGCGGCTGATTGCAGCAGTTATATGGGATCGTGGAAGAAACCTACTATAGTCGACTGATCGTGCACAAAATAGTGAATCACTAAAATGAATAGACCTCGTAATCTAAACTAAGCTCTTGTAAGTCCAGGACTATTTCTAGTTGATCAACTCGTTTGCTTCTTTTCCTCAGTTAAAATTTAAAAAACGAGTTCAGAGGAAAAAGCCTGGTCCAAAGATATTGCAAACCCAGAAGACAAACCATTCTTGGTATCCATGAAAAATTAAACTCAAGAAATTAATGCCAACAATTGTTTGCCTTCTAGGTTTATAAAATCTCCATAAAATGAAGCTAAAAATCAACCCTTGTTCCAAAGATATGAACGTGGATGTATGTACTATCTTGCTAGCCGTTTTTAGCCTTGAGTGATTATTGGAACGGCAGAATTACAATTTCAGAGAGGAAATGTAAATTTCCTCCAGTTTTCCATACGTGGAAGTGGGAAACATTCGGTGTTTTAACTTTAGGGATTTCAGTATCCAGAAGGAGAGCAACGTAGGATAGAGTCTCGTATGTGGTGGATGTTCCAAAGGCTACACACCGATAATTAGAGAAGGGTAATTTTTCTCTCTATTTGCGCTGAACGTGTCGGGCAAAAAACTCCCTATTACAGCACCCAAGGGAAATTTCGCCGACATAAACAATACTGTTTGCTGGCAAAAACAAAAAAAAAAACATTTTAATACTGCAGGAAACCAGCCATTTAATTACGAATTATTAATTAATTTCCCAGCTAATTTGCCAGCTTCAACCCCCGTTAATTGCTTAGTGGCGCAATAAAACGCATCATTTTAAGGCCTGGCCGTGAAAGGTCACTTTACTGCGTTAATTTCCCGGCTTATAACTTAGTTGAGTCTGCCAGGACCGTAATCGCTTGATTGCGGCCCTCGATGCGTAAAATTTCTGCAAATGAATGAATCTGCCATTCATGATGCGCCAACAAAAACGGGTCTGTTTACCGGATTTCCTGGCAGACAATTGTGCGTATTTTGATGACGACGGTGTGTATCCAGCGCGTTTCCTGTTCGTTTCCGGTCGCGTTTGCTGATGAACGGGAGAACCGTTAACGTCGCACCCCCCTATCCGGTAAAGGTTCAACGTCATGGCGTCGGGACGTTGTCGAAATTTTCGAAAAACGACGGCAGGTGGTCGCGGATAATTCTCGAACGCCGGAGGATCGTGGGAACCGTAGAGGAATGTCGTTGTGGCTTTGTGCGTACCGAGCAGGTTGCGCTATTGAGTTTTATTTTATGGGTTCTTTGCTTGGATTTGTCCAAAATGGGACTTTTGTTCGGATGACGGGATTGATGGGTTTTTGATTTATCGACGTAGCGGCCGTAGGTGTATCTAACGCTAAAGCGCGATTCCGGTTTCCGCGCTGTCAAAACTTCTCTAAAAAATTATACTGGGGCTTTCCAGGGTCCATTAAGTTGTTTCTTCCCCCCCACGTGCTTGTTTTAAACAATATTTTTAGAGAAGTATGCGTCCGTAATGCGGCTTTACGCGCGCCATAAATTAATACATGCCCATTTATGACCAACTTTAAAATTTTTAAGTAAAATTTATTTTACTCCTCCCCCCCAACCATTTTTTTTAATATAGTACTAAGCGATAGCTTGTTGTATGCGTAAATTAATGAAGCACGTAAAAGCGCATACGACAAGCTACCGTTTGGTATTCATTTTAATAAAAAATATTTCTCTGGAAACCAACGAATAGGAGGGAGGGGGAAGAGAGAGGAAAAAACTTAACGGATCCGTCTTTCCAAGGCTCAGGACCATGGAGTTTTCGGTGCACGATAGAGGTTTCGGTGCACTATAATTTACCACTCCCCGTTAAAACTTATTCTAAAATAATCTATACAATATATTATCTAAGAACAGGGTGTAAGAAATAGATCCTTCATAAAATATGTTTTTTGACAAGAAACAGGTAGATAGATACACAACACATGCAGTTAGGTGACCGTTCACTTCGGCGTAGGTAGTGCGAGAGGGTTATGACCGCATAATTACAACTTTGTTTTGTCTGAGTTGGCCAACTCCCAGTTTGGACGATCAGTTTTCAAACAAAATTCAGCTGCCATGTTTATTTTTTCTTCTTTTGTGACTTGCTTGACTTGAAAATGAAGGTAAGTTAGTGAAAGCTTAGTATATGTATAATTGTGAAGCAACTTTGTTAACAAGTCGTCTCAAATGTTATTAACCCTAGATTACTAATATGATTTTAATTTACACAGTTACTATAGTGTCGTAAATTTAACGAGTATTATCAAAATAATTGGTTAAAAATTTAAACTTTATCGGAAACAAATTACAAAAATTATTACTATACTCTGTTACATAATTACGTTAAATGATATAAAAAACTAAACATTTTCTCTTAATTTGTTGCTAAAAAAAGCTAAAAATCCAACAAAATCGCACACGTGTATCTGCACTAATGGCAAGATACTAACCAAACTAGAAGGTACTGAGGACCTCAAGTTGCTGTTTCGACCGAAAAGCTCGAAAATATGCGAAATGATACGAGCGTCGTAAATTTTACGACCCATTAGTAATCTAGGGTTAAATCAAATATACTGATAGACCAATGGCGAGCTTTTGGTGTAAGAGCTTCAATTTGTGAAGCCTTTATATAAAACAATTAACGAATCCACAAAGCAGTTGCCGGCTTTGATAATTGTTGTAAGTAATGGTTTATTTACACTTACTGACTATCTAAGTAATTATATCAAACCAGAATCCTTTAGAATCATACAAAGTTTCCTCAAAACATCAAAAAATTTTTTTAAACAAACGAAAAGTGTAAATGTTAAACAAAACTGGGATGCAACTTCTGTGAAACAATCATTACTAAAGGAAGTAAACATATTTTAATTATTTCTTTCAACCAAAGTCAACTTTTTAGACACCATAAGACAAATGCGTTTAAATTTGAAAAAAAAGAAGTTTAATTATCAAAAAACTGTATTTAAAAATAGTAGGCACATTAATAAAGGACAGCTAACACATTTTATGGTACGAGTGCAAGATTAGAAAACGAGCCGCACAACGACGAGTTTTGTAATAAGACGAGTGCGTGCCATAATTGCTGAATAAACGAGTTCTTTATATTATTTTTTTTGCTTTGGACCAATTTTAAATCTCAATTAAAATTTGGGGAATTTGATCGTGGTTGGTAGTAGGTAGGTACTTATGTTGGATTTAAAATTACCCGTGAATTTTTTCATTTTGACCTTTATTTTATGTTTTAATGACTTTTAAAATCACAACTACGAACCTGAAAAAAGCAAATTGCACTATCGCTATTACGACACCCAAAAACCACTGTTTTGGGTGTCGTAATAGCTTTATTATAGAACCAAAGTAGAAAAAAGAGTTTAAACCATTCAAAAGTCTGGTCATCAAAAACTTCTTGAAAGATGCTTAAAATCCACAAAACTTTTTTATGAACGACTTGAATGTGAGGAGACACTTTTAGAAATTTAATGGTTTTTAAAACGTCAAAGACCAATACTGAACACAATGTACTGCCTATCTACACAAAAAGTTAATGGAATAGTTTTGACAATTATTTCTTTACCAAAAATGCTGAAAAATTGCGCCAGCTCTGCAAAAAAATAAAGTGCCAATCATCCAGATTTTACGAAAAGCATTATGCCATATCATAATCCATGAGAAGGACTTTTGAGTCTACAAACACATATGAAGCAATTCAGATAAGCTATTGAGTGAAAGCCCAAAGAGTCTACTTCTATTAACAGGCGTTAAAACGTCGCTTTAACATAGCTAAGAATACTGAATAAGAACAATAAAAGTATTGAAATATTTCGTTTTCCATATCAAGGAAGAATACTAAAGATAGATTAATCAGATTAGCCAAAGAAAGTAAAGATTTATCAACAAGAAAGATATAAAGTAGGTATATAATGTCTAATCAACAAAGAAGACTCAGCAAGTAACCATAAAATGAGGCGAGACGAAAAAATACAGCTTCTGGAGTAAACCAAAGTGGTGCGCTTGTTCCATTATTCGTACAATTAAAATCAAATTTTAGTAATCATATATTACAGTTAACTGACCACTGGAATCTGAAAACGGGCGTTCTAGTTTACAATGAAATAGGGATACTTTCTCTCGTCAAACTCCGATTATGCGGCAACCGACCCTTCCGTGTTCCCTGCGCAGAGGTTGAAACGGCTTACAAATGACACGTTTCCGTCTTAAAAAATAATGTATGCTATTAATAATAATTATTAAATTTATGATATAAGTACCTACATAACTAACATTACCTACCTAAGTGGAAAAACTGTCAAATGGTTAATGTTTTTAATAAATAATAATTTTCACAGGGAGCTGACAATTACATTAAACTTATTGTTTGAGATGCCGCGGTGCGGTTGAACGAGTGTATGTAAGTAATTAACTAAAAGTAAATACCTAGAATAGCTTGTATTTACAGTTATTTAATTTTTTCGGCCTATTTATTTTTTAATTAACAATCACGATCCTCAATTGGCCTTCATTGGCTCTTCTCCCGGATCGGTAAATTGTCGCTAAACTTCAACGTAATCAATCTTGGTTCGGGGGTCAAGTTAATCGAATTTAAGGGCGTAATTTCCCCAATGGAGGCGTTAATCTGGCTGTTGTTCCATTTTAAAGCATCGTCCTATTTATTTCGAAACGGTTCTCGATTGTGTCTGTCAGTTGCATCGACTCCCTGGAATCTCTTAATTAAAGTGAAAATTATGCACAGTCGAGAAGACTGTAATGACTCCTGTATACAATTAATATTAAACAGCAAGGATATTTCCAGCTGGCTTCCATCCGAACAACACTATTCTACAATAATATGATGCTGAATGTTATTTCTTTGTCGTTTTTGCATACTTGAGGATTTCCTTTCGCATTCCCGCTCGCTTCGATCACGAAGCTATGCACTGGTTAGGCGTAATAGGGCCGTTGAGACATGCGACGTAACAGATGTTTCCGATACCGTTAAGCGTTGATTTCCACGTTTCGCGCTTTTATAGCGACCGTTCTTTACGAACAGGTAGTAAAATAAAATAATGTAGAAAAATACAAGAAAAAAAAGAAACAGCTCAAACTCGGCTTTGTTAGCTCCTAATCCAATTAGCAGTAAAATTAAAAAACATTTCTGCAGTTCGCTGTGTATGGAAGTACGAAAACTAATTGCCTGGCAACTTTCTATTCCCGGTCACTTAACTTCTGCAATCGCGATAATATAGCTCTCTCGGCTGCGACCGCCGGCAAATTAGAAAATGTCACAATACACAATGGAAACACCTCCAGTCGCACGAAATGTATCCTCTAGGTTCGAACGAAATCGAAGCCGCGATGGCCGAAGTAAACCCATAGCGAGGCAAAGGCGAAGAACCGCGAACGATCTGACGGGTTGACGTCGAAACGAAACCGGCGTTTTTCCCTGGGAGTTTCGTCTCGGTTTCGTTAAAATCGCAAGTTGCGATTCCTTCTTTTTCAGTTTCGTGTTGTGTCGAACCGTTGATTGAGATATTTACTGGAAGATGCCCAGCCTTACCGCCAGAATCGTGCCTAAAAATGATGCTGGCGGATAGGGGTCCAGAATCGGTCCATCTGTCCCCCAGCATCATTATTAAATGCAGTTTAGTCGGGTTCAGAAATTACAGATAGCTGTAATATTACGACAACAAGATGTTGCCACGTAGTATAGTTTATTTCAGCCGTTTTCTCGATCTCTTTTCAATTCATGACACTAACAGAGATGGAACAAACGAGCGGGAGGCGAGCTTATTGTACGCGATAGACAAGAAGTGGTGTGGGTAAATATCTTTTGCACCACGGCTTCAGTGTCCAAATGCTGTAAACAAAATATGAAAGAATTTTTTTTTATTTGTTAAGAAATTTGTTAACCACAGAAAATGTGCTTAACTTTTCTCATTAAATAATTATACATATTTCGATAATGTGTAGTAAAAAGTAGAAAACGTTTTGCAAAAAATTAAAGATAAATATCAAAGCACACAGAACCGTAAAGGTTGTGGTGCAAATGTACGGTTTCTTTGGCCATCACGGTTGGCACACGGCAGGTCCGAGCTCATTTGTGCGGTCTGGGCTTTTACGATTAGAGGACTAAACGGCTGAAATGAACAGTACCTTGCCGAACAGTGTAACATGGTGCCAATCAATAATGATGGTGCTACACTTACGTCAGGGGCGGATGGAATGAATGATAAAACCGATTAGACGTTCCGGCCAGAGAAATTTAATTTGCTGACTTTCTCAAATTTACACTCTAAGACGAACTACATACTTAGCTATTGATATAGAGCTTGTGTTATTTCGATTTTAATTTAAGTGTTTATTAAGAGGAACGTCTCCGCTTTATCATCTGTGATTGTAGAACGTCAGCAAAATGCATTAACGTGATTTTTGTATTAGCAAGGGCACGTATTAAAATCTTGTTTTACACACAACATTCCATTTAAAAAAATGTTATTAGCCTCTGTATAAATTGTCTTGGCTCATCTTGTATGTTCAGAAATAATTTCCGGTTATAGACTTTGTGTTTTTAAAGCAAATTTCTAGCTGTCATAGAACTCAAGCTATCAAAGTCGGACGCACTATTGCCTCACCCTGTATAATAATTCTTGAATTTTTTTTATTTAATTAAAATTTTGTTTACATTGATTTGGTTTATGTGATTAAATCTTGAAAAACAAACGAACAACTGTCAAACCACACAGGCAAAAAAAATTTGTTCTAAATTAGTTTTGTATAGATAGGCGTAAGGATCTTTTTTTATATAATTTTTGAACTTTTTGTAAATTGTTTTTTTATTTAATTAAAACTTTGTTTACTTTGATTTGGTTTATAAAAATATAATATTGCCTGAAAGGCGACTTTAATCATCGAGACGTGCGACCTAAACCATGAAACGCAGACCGAACGGAATAAATACACCGCAAACATATCTCTTCCCGTCCTGTGCCCACATTCCACACCATAGACAATTTGGCAATGTCGCACACGTACAAATGCGTAAAGTGAGCCTTCTGGAGCCGGTACCTGATTCATAAAACCGAAAACCAACGTTGGCCGTCTGTGGCGCCACCGTACAGTGCAGACAATGTGGGTGAGGGGACGCAGGGCAAAGAAGGGAAACTCGGTCGACTATTAGCACGGGGTTGGGTATCTTCCAGTAAATATCTCAATCAACGGTCGAACGCTTCCATGTCACGCTTGAGTTCGTTTACATAGCAAATAAAAGCGCCAACGTCCTACTTGTCTGTAACTGTGTGTATATAACACAGTAACACACGAACATTGAGGTCGCCGGAAGGTGATGTGTTGACAAAGAGATGGAAAATTGATCAATTCAAACATTTATTGACGCGAACAGACACGACGACAAGGACGTTGCTCCTCCAGAAACGTCATTTCTGAATCTTGCTAGAAACCATTCTGAAAACATTTCTAAAGAAAAGAGTTTCTGGAACTTTTTGACAGGTTTGAGGGTTGAATCTTGCAATTTTTTATTATTCTGAAAATTTTTTGTTTTTCTTTTACTTCAGTGCGTTTACGATCTGTAAGTGTTGGTCAAAGTTTCTAATAATGCCTGTTTACCTGCGTTAATAATAATTTTTGCTCGCGCGTCATTGAGTTTTAGGCTAATAAACGGCCTGATGACCCACGCAAAATACCTGCTATTAGGCCATTTATTTCCGCCGCCCGCGCGTAATAACACAGGGTCATTACGATTAATCACCCTCGAGAGCGATTTAGTAAAGGTTGGAGAATAATTACGTATTTAGTCCATCCAATTATGAAGGTTTAGAGGCATGTCGACGAAGAAGATTCGCAAAATGGTTCAGCGCCCACCTTCGGGCGTCCGTAACTGCCACTTTCATAGCCATAATGTGTTTCGTGTAATAAAACAGACAGTTGCCAAATGACTTATACTAGGAACTAAATTCTCAACAAAAATGTGTCCAAATGAGAATGGTTGCCCATTCAATATGAGGTCGCTTGCAGGTCAAAGCCTCGTAACTGCAAACCCATGTGCCAGCAACTACTTGCAATTGCAATCAAAATCTGCCAGAAATTTGAGTCAAAGAAGCATTTATTAACACACGACCAGATGTTATCAATTCCGCTACAACTATCGATAGTAAAAAGAAACAATTTCCGATGATTCTTCTAGTCTAGAAGAACCAGTGGAAAAGTCTGTAATGCTCACTGTGTACCTTATGTTCTATGTCAGAGGTATGTATCATAATCCTGGCATTTACTGCTGATCAAAAAAAAATATCAATCTGACAACCATTCAAAGACAAAATCGTATTGTAGTTTGTGGTGAATTTTCAGGTCGCTTTCAAGCTGCAACCTCTACAAGCGCGTCCTGAATAGCGCATCGTCTGAATATTAGTAAACAGCCTGCAGTCCTGAACTGTCAATCCACAGTCAGAGGGGGCACGTTAGTGACTGAACAAGCACTCTATAACTTGCACTCTGTAACTTCAATTACAATTTTTAATTTGAAAATATACAGGGTGTTTTTGAGAAATCCTGCGGCGCCTAAAAACATATTTCTAATAGAGTTACAAATTTGAAATTTTGCATGAATAAACTTTAATTAATGTGCTACAGTATGGCGCTATTGTCTGGCTTGTAATTAATTTCAAACGCCATCAGGACGCTACAAAGTGTTTTGGTCAGCAATTTTCAATATTTGTTTTCTTATTACGTTCATACGGTAAGTACATAAAAATTTGAAATTTTTAGTCGTGTCTTTCATTGTAATTTTAAGGACTGCCTGAAAATTTTGAAGGATTTATGACAATGACGCTTCGGTTATTTATGACTCAATGGACGTATGTACTTTTCAAGTAGGTAAAGCTCCAGTGAAAGCAAAAGACATAAATGGTGATCGAGTGGCCACAAAAAAATCACTCAGTAAACGAGAAATTAAGTTAATATGAAAAGCGCTTTGAGCACAGAAATTTAAAAATCCGTGTAATTCAATAGCTATTTAATATAAAAGAAAATCCAATTACTCGTTATCCATTTTGGAGGTTGTGATCATGAGGTTGAAAAAAATGTAAGGGATAAAGTGGATATTTCTATACGAAATCGCGATCAAAAGAAAAAAGTGACCAAAAATAAATTGGGAGAAACTGACTTGCCATCTTGTAGTTTATTTCTGCCGAATTTCAAAATTTTTACCCTATTAGAAATACGTTTTTAGGCGACGACGGTTCTCTCAGAAAGACCCTGCATATTATGTGCGTACCTGACATTAACAATCAATGAATGTTCCTAGCTTTGCTTCTACTAGAGAAATAAAATGAATAAACTGACTTGATATTAGTTTTATTGTGCTATAATCTAGGAACCCATGTACCGCTGTACCATGTACCATGTACGTTCTGTAAATCTTAATTTTACATCTCTTAATAGTGTAGCATGCAAACCCGTCTTTTGTAACTATGTATTGCTATTCTGTGCTATTTTGATCCTTCATGAATGTTCGGTACCCTTATTTAGATAATTAGTTCATTTTTTTCTTTTTTTATAGTTAGTTTGTTTTCTTTAGGTTAGTTTACTATAAGAACAAATAGTTTAGCTGGATGCTCGCGATCGCGTTTGAATTCCCCCCAGGCTGGAACCCACGTGATGTGGTGAAGGATGGAGGTCAGCATCCATCTGGCTCTTCTCTTCAACCGATTAGTCACAACTTACTTCTCTTACAACCCTTGCAAGGGACAGTCATAGTCGAGTCGGTCTAAGGTCCCCTAGTTTTGTGCGAAACCACCCCGGTTCCAGAGCACCCCGTCACCCGAAGCCGACTACACCACAAAATTCGCCACTATAAGGTAGGTTCAAACCCTAGTGGGAATTAATATTTTTCGTCGTTTTTATCGCTATTTTGGCTCTTCATAAAAGCAGGTCTACTGACTCTGCCTGAAGACATGGTCGTAGTTGCGTATACACTACGAAACAATGAACGTTGTTGGAAAGCTTTGTGATGTAGTGTCAACTACAATGCAATACAACTTACGCATGCGCTGAAGAACACACTTGTTTATTTTTGTGCTTACTAGTTAGTAGCCCCCTATTGGTTGTCAGTTAGCTCTCAAAAAATACGTCCTTCCTTGAGGCGTTTTCTTTCCTAGAAGATGAAAATAAAGAGTAGTAATTCGCGTACACTGACACTGAACGTTAGTTATACAAAACGATTCTGTAGAGAGTACAATTTTTATTACATTGTCTTTCTAACAGAGATCGAGCGTTACAGTTTTCGTCTCTGTCGTACTAGCGCACGCTATAGCCACAAGAATTTATTATCCCATAGTACAAATTTCAAGAACCAGAGAGATATTGGCTAGGACATTTACCCAGTTCATGACAATCCTGTCTCAATTAGCTTTAAAATAAATAAACATTTTGTGATACATTTTGAAGTGCTATTCAAATGATTGTTTTTTGTACTTCACCGCTCGACTGCAAAATAGCAAATGTCCAAGGCTAATATTTAGACATGGTGTATCTGAAATAGACGTCAAAAATTTAAGAGGATGCAAATCAAGTCAAATAGTAAAGGAAACGACAGTAACATTAATTTTTCTGATGAGTGACCCCTAAGGAAGATGTAACCCTTCAACTATGAGTCCTAACAAATTACTTTTATTTGATTGCTTACAAACCATTCAAGATAAAAAGTTGAAAATTTGTGGGTATTTTAAAAATTCAAAAAATTTTAGAAAAGTCGTGCTTGTTTTGAAGATTTGTAAAACGTAACCACCTATTGAGGGCCCTATAGGCTACAGCGCCCAGGGGAGCAATCAGCACCCAACATCGAATAAATGGTAACCTTAATAGAATTTGAATCCATCTGGTAAGTTTTTGTTCTTGACATATAAAGTTTTTTGACATTTGCAATTCAACGACTTGTCGCAACGAACCGGTATTTCTCTGGCACACAAGACATTGACGAATTAAAACCTAGAATAACCAAGTTAGGACAACAAACAACTTTCAGCAGTATTATCGCAGCGATATATTTCCACAAGAAAACTCAACAGAAAAAAATTAAAAAGTGAAATTCTTGACCAAAGAAGCGTATAGTGACGTACTTTCTAAAACCTACAGAATCGTCGAAAATGTGGGTCACCACCGAATGCTGTATTTTTTCAAATAACAAGCCTCAAATCTCGCGTTCGAAATTTAAATAATATCCAAGTAGGCCAAAGATTGTTGCTAGTATTATTGTCGTGAATAATAAATTTTACTGTTATCTCGTTCCAGTGGGCGTTTAATTCGACCGCCCGTTAAAGTCCATTCAACCGTTCGCGTTATTCGAAACTACCTCCAAAACCACTAAAATAAAACAATTCAAACAGCAGCAAAGATAAATACAAGGTAAATTAGACAGGTTCTAGCGAACGAAATAAAGACAACTTTGGAGCTTTTGAGAACGTTAGCGGGTGCGTGGATATTTTAATTAAATACCCAACAGCAGATTTGCACGAAAGATTAGCAAGCGTTAAAAAGGATTCGGGACATAATAACAATTAGTAAAGTTTGCGATAACGACATTGCTTAATAAATAACACAAACAGTGCCCACAATTAAGTAAATCGCAAAATTTAAATGCTAATTGCGGCGATAACAATGGTGAATTGACGATGCGCCCTTGAGGGCGGCGAAAAATAAGAGTTCAGAGAGATAAAAATAGTCCATCGGGTAGAGCGCGTTTTCCGGAAATGAAGTAACTTGTATGAGTATTCGACGTCGAAGATGACACTCGGAGAAATCAATCCATCTTACTTTTATTATAAGAAAAAACTTGCTGACAGGTGACAGGTGGTGGTGACAACGATTGGATAATGAGAATCCCGGAAACAGTCCCGAAATCCCGGCGGGATCATTCATAGAGTTTAACTACGCGAGAGGGGCCACCAAGGGCCGTCGATTCAATTTCCCCACTACAAAGTAGGTCCGCGCCCCACATTAGCCGCTATAAACCGGCACAAGACAGTAAACCTTCATCGCCCGTAAACGGATGAAATTTTATTGATGTTGCAAGCGTGAGAATGTGGGCGTACTTATCGGAACTTTCATTGAATAACCCAATTTCGTCGATATATCATGCGCCAGTTAATTTGTCTTGTTCTGTTCCGACGGCGAAGTAACCCTCTACTTTGTTAAACTACCGCCAGCTCGGAAATAAAGAAACGGATTGTGGATGGCACTCTGTTGGTGCTTACGTCGTTAATCAAGAGACCTGATTACTCCGCTGAGTCAACTTCCAAGTGCTCCCTCAACGGGGGGGTTGAAGTCAAATGCCGGCGTGTTCGTCGCCGAATCAAGTTCAAGAGGGTCGTAAAAAGCGCTGTTGGGAAGGTAGGCGAGGAAATGCGACGGACACTCGGGAAGTTGGAGGGCCGGCTCGAGGGAGCTTTGCATTCTTCTTTAACCAGGTGTTCGGGAACGAGGTCAAGTCTCTTTAGGGAAAAGCAATCAATCTTGTCACCAACGCGTATCCTGCTTACAATTATTTTTTGAAAGCCCGGAAAAGCATCCTTACTTGCTCTACGGGGTATTTTTCAACTCTGCATTTATTAGGAAAAAAAATTATTTTGAAAACTTGGCGAGGAAGAGGGCACTTTTTTGCTTGTAAAAGTTCTGCAGTATAACGTAGGCTGGGTAGCACGAATAGATTTAGTGGTGGTCTAGTTAAAACTTAAATGACCACTATAGCTTGAAAGTTCTCACCCATCAATGGTTGGAGGCTAGAAGAAGTGCTTAAATATCGATTCACACCCCATGAACCTTGGAAGTTGAGTTTGCCCTATTAGTCCCCAAAAAGACATCAATGTGCACTCAACAGCCTTTAGACCTAAATAAATCAAGAGAAATATAAGTAAAAAATAAACCCAAAGCCCGAAAAAATAAATAAACCACAATCACTTAAGATCGCGTTAGGACCCCTTAGTAAATGCCTTAATTGCCCAAATTCGTAAATAAGCCTACAAAAAAATACACCGACCAAATTTTCCGCCCCATCACAAGACGACAACGAATTAACGTGCTAAGTTACGATGAAAAACTCTTTTATACGCAAAAAATATCAACATTAAAATCAAAGAAAACCAAAAGAATAATAAAGAACGCAAATTAAAAAAATAAAAAATGGATCTAAAACCAATAACTCAATCGATAGAGAGAAAGAGAAGAAGATACTTAGATACATGTACCTACAAATTAACAAAGCCATCATGCAACAGAGGACGTACCATTAAATTAAATGTTAAAAGAGCAATGGGAGTACATGAAAGAGAAATTATTGGAAGTTCGGGAATTACACATCAAACCTTGTCAACAAGATAAAAGTAATTTCTGAAAAGTCAGTGACAAACAAGAATCGCTAAAAAATTAGAGTGTTTAAAAAACATAAATCGCTTGTTTAAAGATAATTTTATTGTATTTAGAATACCAGATTTGTTCAAATATTAAACTACATACTTTCTAATAAACTGCTTTTATATTGTTAATTACCTCATTCTTCATTGATTTTACATCATTTCAATTTTTGCTAATACATATTGTTATTTACGTACGAATGCAAGAAAGTAGAAATTTACAGTACGAGAGCATGAGAGGTATGTCGAACGCTTAATAATGAAAGCGTACCTGCTTGGAATTATTTAGAAGGCCGGAAGAATAAAAGGCGATGCAAATTTAGGCTATTGTACGTTGGTATGTTTCAAAGGTACAGTGGCGAGCAAAAAATAAGGCATGATGTTTCTTCCCAGTGTGAACTAACTCTATTCGGTAGAATGGACAGGGCATTGCGACCCACCCATTTCCAGGTGATTCGCTACCGGGTGAGAGAGGTGGGTGCCCTTTGGGGTAAGAATAATAATTTATTACCCGTAGTACCATTGCGGGCGATAAAAATTTTCTGGGGTCCAATACGGTAGACAGGCAGGTTTCGTTGACACCGTTACTCCTATACAAGCCGTGTAAACCAGCTCTATTCGGTAAGATGGAAAGGGCATTGTGACCCACCCACTTCTAGGTGATTTGCGGCCGGGCAAGGAAGATAGATAACCGTTGGGGTAGCAAAGGAAACAAATATTTATTAACCATAGCACTATTGGGTGATAAGGATTTGCTGAAGTCCAATATGGCAGACTGTCAGGTCTGCTGCCACAACCACTCCTACAGCTCGATTTACACCACTTCAAAATCGCCGATTGCTTCACAAGTTGTGCTTTAAATATTGCTCGTGAGTGTACCAACCGCGGCCAAATCCCCCGAATTTTAAATTTGCAAATTTTTATTTAAAGAAGGTCCAAAGTAAAACAAATTAAACAAAGAGTTCGTTTATAATCCAATTATGGCACTCGTCCATTACAAAACTCGCGGCTGTACAGCTCGTTTCCTAAATTTGGACTCGTGCCATAAAATCTGCCTTATGTCACTCGTTCTTTAATGTACTATTCTTTGACGACAAATCATTCTGCTACAACCCACAACCATATAAGATACTTAACTCTGGCAACTATATCTAGTAAATTCCTAATATCTGTTCATAGTTCGATGCGGCGCACTAGGACGACCTTCTAGATATTATTCTGAAAGTGCCTACGTACTTTTTTTATGAGATTGATTGATGAGTTGGGGCATTGGCAAATTTTACTTATACGCCACCGATACACAGTCAAGAATTCCTGGGGTGGTGGATAAACCGCGGTTCAACAAAGAGGCTTTCAGAGGCTTCCAGCTCTCGCCTCCGCAGGATGTGACTATAGCGCGTCCGGAACGCCCGACAAAAGCTGTGATAAATCCGAGCAATTTACGCGGCATTACTCGAGGAGCAGGCACCTACTCTATGATCTCCAATAAACATAAGTAATGGCTGCTGGTTGTTAATGAGCAAAAAGACTTAACGGGTGCACGGAATCGTACACGACATAATAATGCTCGCGAATTATGCACACGCTGCTTTCCATAATTCATCGCGGGCAAGAAGCCGAGGAGGAGAGAATTTACGTTTTGCCGGCGCAGCCCGAGCGGCATAATATGCGGTTTACGGCAGTTTAAGTGCCCCGTTTCCATATGAACGCGCCTTAAGCCTCCGTCAAATTAGGAATCGGTTTAGCAACAACGAACACGCCGATAAAGCTTTAATAAACGATCAAAGGCTGGCGCAATCACACAAATCGTGGCTTGTATATCTTAAATAATTGCTTGCGTTTGTTGGCTTTATTAATGCGAAAGTCTTCATTTGAATATTTTTATTAAATCCCGATTCGGTTTCATATAAATGCAAATGTTGCAATGTTGCGTCTTCGGCTTTCGCTTAATCGCGTGTGTGGTAGCGTCGGTATTTTTAATAAACTCGGAGGGGTTGAAGTTCCGGGTTCCGGACGGGATTTTCGCAGGTGACGGGCTACGTTGTCGGGGCAGCGAAAAACGTTGGTCGGAGCAACGGATCAGTTTATAAACTACACGATAATTAAAGTTGGCTTAATTAATAATGAACGTGGGGAATGTTTTGAGGTTGCCCGCCCGATTTCGTGCCGGCGTGTCGTTTGATAATTTTGATATGGAGGTTTTATTGCGGTCAGTTTCGCGTTTATTGCGTTTTTACTGGTTGCTGTTATTTTTAGGGTCAACCCAGGAAACGTGACCGCCAATCGGAACACTGAGCACCCGACCCTAAGTTTAACCAGATTGTGGAAACCGGATGCGGAAGGTCCAAATTTTGACAAAATTAGCAAAACTGCTTTTCTGAAATATGCCGCTATATCTACTAAAGTTATTCGAAATGTACTTGACTTTCCTTGTACACTGGCGAGCATAAAATTAAGCACAACTCGTGAAGCGAAATCGGCGATTTTGAAGTAGTGTAAAACGGCTTGTAGGAGTAACTGTGTCAACAAAACCTGCCGGTCTGCCGTATTTGACCCAGGAAATTTTTATCGCCCAATGGTGCTACGGGTAATAGATATTTATTCCGTTTGGAGTCTATATCTACCCCAGAGGTCACCCACCTCCCTCGCCCAGCAGAGAATCACTTAAAAATAGGTGGGAATGGAGTAAGGTTCACACTGGAAAGAAACATTGTGCCTTACTTTTTGCTCGCCACGGTACATAGCTCCAAGTCTATAAAATAGCTATACTTACAGAGTACATATATCAAAATTAGACAAACTCTCTTCTCGGACCACTTTTTGAGATTTAAAAACCATTGAAAAAAAAAATACAAACAAAAGTACCACTTTATGAACTTGAATTATGTAATTGACTAATAAAGTTAGAGCGTTGGGAGAAACTTGTTTTCATTTTATACCGTTTTAACAAGAGGATCAAAATTAACGATACTTAATGGACAACACCAAATATATTGTCCGCTTTATAAATTAAAATCAGATTTTTACAAGTGATTTAAGGCAGTAAAAAAAGACAAAACCTTTTACAACGGATAAGTTTTTACAAAAAACTCCGCATATAAATAAAAGATAAATCTAAAGGTTGGCATAAAGCTTTCAAGCTGACAGAAACTGCGCCTGAATACAAAAAAAATAAATGTACTTAAATAAGATCACTTCAGCAGTAACGACGATTTCATATTAAATTTAGCTAAAAAGACCAAAAGCAACGTGAGCAAAGTTGAACTAATTAAAATTAATGGTCATAATAATATACCATCTATTTACTCTTACTAGCAATTAAATCAAGAGCAATGGCAATAAACTGGCGCAAATCATAACAAGAAAAATTACAAAACGACAGGGGTCCAAATATACAGAGTATCGTTCTTCTTAGCATCGTCACCTGGAGCTTTTGAAAGATATAGCAATATGTAATTACATCTAAACTTTTACATCATTTGAAGACTTAAATCACTTTAATTAATCTGATCAAAGTTATCACTATAATTTTCCACTTACGCAAATTAGAGCCACTTGTATAACCGCTGCGTAACTCTAACTGGAGTTATATTACGTTAGAAACAATTGTTACAATAATGGTAATCAAGGCTTTTGACTTAGGTACAGTTAGAGTTTACTAGCGGTTATACAAGTGACTCTTAGGGATATAATTTATTTAAATACATTAAGGGCCATTTGTATAACCGCTAGTAAACTCTAACTGTATGTTAAAAGTCTTGGTTACCATTATTGTAACAATTGTTTCTAAGGTAATATAACTCCAGTTAGAGTTACGCAGCGGTTATACAAGTGGCTTTTAGGAGACTATATGATCGTAACAATTTCTCTTTTGCACAATGGTATTTTCAGTAGCAAGAAAATGCCAAACATTATATGTCAAGCTCTAATGAAAAAGAAACCTATGATAAAGGATCCATCAAGATAATGTCGTTAAAATAAAGCAAAAGAGGAAAGACCGATATTATTAACTTATTCAAAGACCAATAAATTTTATAATAATAGGTAGGTTGTACTCTCGCGAGCAATATTTAAGACAAGGTGTTTCTTTCCAGTGTAAATCAGCTCTATTCGGTAAGATGGAAAGGGCATTGCGACCCACCCACTTCCAAGTGATTTGCGGCCGAGCAAGGGAGGTAGATAACCGTTGGGGTAGCAAAAAAAATATTTTTTTTTTATCCATAGCACCATTGGGCGATAAGGATTTGCTGGGGTCCAATAGGGCAGAGCAGACTGTCAGGTCTGCTGCCACAACCACTCGTACAGCTCGATTTACACAACTTCAAAATCGCCGATTTCGCTCCACGAGTCGTTCCTTAAATATTGCTCGCGAGTGTAAAAAGCCAAATATGTCGTTTATCATATACCATTGTTAGTCAATGGACATACCTCACAGGAAATTACATACTTTTAAACTTTTATCAGACTCGCGAGATAGCGTACCCCGAAAATATTGTTAGCCTTCCATTTTTGAAATTGTAATAAATAACAAGACGGTCATTCAAGTGAATCATGCAAAAGCGAACTTTCTCTTGGATTCTCTTCGATGTGTGTAAAGATATTTTCGGAAATAGGATTAAAGGAACCCTCAACCTCAAAAACGTATTATTATAATAATCAATGAATATTATTGAGTTTTCCAAGAAATCTAACTATGAAGTACGCCTGAAACATATCAAACCAAAAGCTTGATGCTGTACAAGAATTGTATATGTCCCAGCTTTTCAGATTCCAACCAAAGTAGTTAAAAATTCTTAACCGATACAAAAGTATAAAAATAAACTTTACACAATATGTAATCTGCAGAAGTAATTTTCATCTTTAAAATATGTGGGAAAAAAAGTCGGAAAAACATTGTTAGTTGCAGTCATTGATCCAAACCAATTTAGAACCATTTAAACTCTATGCCATTCAAATAAGTCATTCTGCCAACATTGACTAGCAAAGCAATCACTAATTTTGTGAGCATGCCTTTGGCAGTTCCGAATTGGTCCAAATTGCTGGTTGGAACCAACCTATTATGCCATCACCTATTAGACGTGAAAGTAAAAAATGAGGTATACTTCCCAACCATTGGATAGAACGTCTTAGAGCCAACTCATTAATTCGACGAATTTAATATCATTACATTTCTTTTGAGAGCGCTTAAAACTTCAGAAAAGAGAGAGTGAGGGCAGGTCGTGATAATTTTCACAATTAATTTTTTTCATCAAAAATTACCAGACAATCACACAAATTAAATATGCACTAAAATAATCAGCCAATCTTCTGCTTGGAAAGTTAAGTTTGATTTTGCCTTTAATTGTGTAGGTACACAAAACAGTTGTAAGCAATTCAGCACGTCAATACACAATGTAACGACGTTGGACTTCAGTTCAATGGCATTGTCTCCTAATTTTGAAAATACATATAGGTAAAATAGTACCTAGATATAATTTGAATGTAATATTCCCAAATGCGGCAAGAGTTTTACAAAAAAAATCAGTATTCAAGAGCATGAGCGCAGAAGCTTCGTAATGGCTTCTTTTTATAAAAGAGATAAAAAATCTAAATTTTCGAGATTATGTATGATCATACAATGATAGTGTTGTCATAAATACAGGGTGGCCCAAAAGATTCGCATCACCTTAAAGGTGCGTTATCTAGAAATATGCGGACCTTTTGGGACAGCCTGTATTTATAACAACACTATGATCATACATAATCTCGAAAAGTTAGATGCTTTAATTAATTTACGTAAAACGAAAATAGCCTGTAAAAAGTATAAAATTTAAAATACGAATACTATTAGGTTTATATGTAAACTTTTATCTTCGACCCCGTGTACGAAAATAACTACTAATTACATAACTTCACGAAGAGTTGGTGCTATTACTTGGAAATCAAAGCCTTCTTTACAGTTCGTTGCAGCTTAGTTGAGCGGTGGGGAAAGAGAGTGCATGTAAGCACCCCATTGCACCAGGTAAATGTCAAATCATCGCTACGCACAGTAGCTTCTACGTAGTAGCATTGATCATGAAGTTCTGGCCAGAGACATCAAAATGTCGACTTTTATAGAAAGCAGCAAAGTGTAATGGAGCAAATATAGGAACCATATTTCCAAAACCGTTCTATATAAGAATGCTAGATATAGTTGTTAAAATATAATTATTGTTATTTATAATTTTGCCACAATAAACATTCGTTTGGGCCAACCCTTATAGTATAGGTTTCGTGACTTATAAACTTTCTATTCATTAGGCAAAATCAAGTAAGAGAGATAAGTGGAAATACAATTTTAATTCGCTGTTTCCCTCGAGACAAGAATTGCCTATTCCACTTTGCGAAAGATTCGCTTGATAAAAACTAAGCATTCGGAATTGCGGTCGCCTCCGGGCCTTCGCCAACCCCTCCATCCTGATAATATTTAGCCTAATGGCAATATTGTGTAACTTCTGGCTCCACCATCCCTACGTCGTTCCTCCCCATTTGGCGAGTGGTTCCTGTATCGAAATTTCTGGCATCGCCAAAATTAGTCGTTCCATTGATAAAAACTTGGCAGCTTCTTCCTTCACACCCGCAAAACTAATTATTACTTCCGTCTTTTATCTATCCGTCAGTGTCTCGTTAATGACGGTCTGTTACACGAGCAAGTCACGCGAGATCTTCATTCCAACTTCCGCAACAATGGCGGCGTATCGTGCACGATACGATTTAATTATTATTGCTCTATTTCGTTAATTAACATCCCAGCTGAGCAAATATTAACGGTAACATGCCGCATCCGAATCAATCTCTTTAAACGACGACCGGAGATTGTTCAACGTTGCTCCGTTACCTGCCGACTCTGCCCAATTTTTTTTCTTGTTTTTGAGGAAAGACAACATGATTGATGAAGTTATTGTTTGTAATAAATTCGGGCGGAGGAGAGGCACTTGTTGAGCAAACTCGACGGCGGTATCTCGACTAGGCACCGGGTTAGTTGGAGTGTATAAGTTTGTTTCGTGTCGAAACTTTTCCGTTTATCCTTTTCGTTGCCGCCAGGGTCGCCTGTCAAAAATGAGTCCTCCCGCCGAGAATTGATCAACTTTGCCCGTAGGTTCGGCCAATTTGAGGCGGTGCGAAGCCACAAATTACATTTGGACGCAAAAGCCGTTTCAGGAGTTCTCAATCCACGCACAAACTTTATTAAAAATTGATTTCTTATGAAGGAAAGGAAAAGTTCAAAACTATTGTTGGACCTTACAGGCAACATTTTTCACGGTTAAGGACTTTGTTTATCCCTAGCTGTTAGTATTTGGGACGGGAGCCTCTCTAGACGAATCAGCGAGTGTTGCATTATGAAAGATTTTTTGCAGCATATACACAGGGTGTTTCTTGAAAAACGTCTCAAGCCGTAACTGCGCTATTTATTATCCAATTTGAATAAACAAAAAACCTTAGAAAATGATTATTTATAAACACAACAAATCGTGATTTGTTTTTTAATTTTTAAATACCAGCTATAATTTTTTCATTGTCTTGCTCAACATCTATTTCAACATTTCAACCTAATTTCGTTCACACTTAGGTTATGTCTTACCACTAAACAGATCCACGTAGAGTTTCCACTGTTTCAGATATCATTTTAAGACCTCTCTACAGACAAAATAATGTTGCAGAAATCGTTGACAATAAACCGCAACGATATACAAAGCATCACGGTACTGAGGACGTTAGTTACCGCCACAATATGGCTGTTTCGTTCTCCACCCTCTATACTAGTGTGTAGCAAATTTTGGCGTAGAACTAACTGGCATAGAGTACTTAGTGATGTAATTAGAGATGCTCTCCTCATAGAAATCGTGAGTTCGACACATGCAGTGCGATAGATTACGATTCCCTTTTAATGACATTGTTATAGTTGAAGCGATAGCGCTTCTGTTGTCGTGTACTCTGCTTTTATGCACTTGTTTGCATTGTTGACTAGTCGCGATTAAATTTAACGCCGACTGCTCGAAGGACAATCTGCGTCAAAAGGGCGCTTTGTCGAATTTAGGACTGGGGCTAATCTCCCGGCGCGGCAATGGCACAATACACATGCAAAACCGTGATGTATGTATATAGAGGAGGGAAAAAAACGGCTTTTGTCGACGTTGAAAAGTGCCTCTAACGGAATTTTTAAGCGCGGTTAATGGTGCATTCCAGCGAAACACTTCCACGTTACGTGCAATTAAAAATGAATAGTTGAACGAAACTGGCGCTCATGGTTGGTGGGGTTAACTTATAATACGTGAAAAAGGGAGATTTTTCAAACGTGAAATATGCCCGGCCGTTGGCTCGATGCATAATAAAGTGATTTTTCCGGCGCATTTACACCGACATGCAAATTTGAATAATTATGTAATAGGTTGTGTCAAGGAAGCGATGAATAAATCCGCAGTTAAAATGCAGGAAGCTCTGCGGCATAATTAAAATCTTCTACCTTTTATAGAAACATTTCTGCTAAACGGTAGACAAGACGAGTTTTACCCCGAAATTAATTTGGGCACTTTCAATTACCAAATCTAGAAAATTGAGAACGGAGACCTTCGACCCTAACTTGATAACGCGGCCAACCCGCCATAAACCTGACGAAACTGGAGCGAAGCGAAATAATTTTGTCAATTGATTTTAATTAATTAATTAAGATTAGGGAGAAGTATCCAGCGCATGTATACGGGAGATTTTGAAAAGTTATTTACGATTCTTTTGTCAACGTTCTTATCAAAAAGAAAGTTAAGAACGATGAATGCACAACAAGAAAAAACACCGGAAAACATACCTTTTCTTCCAAGCAGTTCTGTGAATCATTTAACTTAACTCCTATGAAAAAAGGGAGATTACGTGCAGTCTGGTAAACTATCCCTTTACTCTTTTACGAATTTCAATATTTATGTTACTCAAAAAGAACCACTCTCAGGAATGGATTACCTCTAAGATGACCAGTGGCGGATTTACTCTAAGGCCCGGTAGGCCCAGGCCTAGGGCGGCCAGATTTAAGGGCGGCCCCAACCGTGTCAAATATTATGGCGTTTTTTCCCCAAATTTTTAAATCAATTGAGATAAAAGTTGGCAATAAAGTAATTTTATTATGTAGTCTATACAGATTGTTTCACCAAAAACGGACGGATTTCTGGCCGAGTTATGTGAAGGCGTAGAGAAGAAATTCTGAATCCTTCTTGAATTGAGGAAAAATCTTTACGATCGGCGTGTACGAAACTAATTCTGGCACTTCCGGTTTGGACTGGAAGTAGACCAACTTTTGATTTTTAAATAAAAACATATCTTTTATTCGCACTGAAATGAAAGATTGCGAATAAAACAGTATACAAACCTCGGTGGAAATTTCTTTCTGTCTCGAGCATTAGCTCACCTCGACTCTACGGGCGTCGGTAAGTTATAATCTCAACTCTCGACAGAAAGGAAACATTTTCCACCTAGGTGTGTAATCTACTATTTTATTGCCCTATCTGATAGAAGAGGTTCTGCTGATCACAAAAATGTATTACACTTATCACTTTTCTGCTCAAAATTGATTCAGGCCTTGATGTCTAATGTAACTGTTTCTCCAAAACTTACGGATTTCTGCCCGAGTTATTTGAAAACGTAGAGAAAAAACTCTAAATACTTCTTGAATTGAGAAAGAATCTTTATGCCAGAATTAGTTTCTTACATGTCGATCATAGAGATTTTTCCTCAATTCAAGAAGCATTTGGAGTTTTTCCTCTACGTCTTCAAATAACTCGGCCAGAAATCCGCCCGTTTTGGTGAAACAGTTGCATTAGAAATGAAGACCTGAACTAATTTTGATCAGAAAATCGATAAGGTCAATACATTTTTGTAATCAGGAGAAGTTCTTTTATCAGATAGGGCAATAAAAAAGATATGTTTGTATTTAAAAATCAAAAGTTGGTCCACTTCCGGTCCAAACCGGAAGTGCCAGAATTAGTTTCTTACACATGGATCATAGAGATTCTTCTTCAGTTCAAGAAGAATTAAAAAAATTTTCTCTACGTCTTCAAATAACTCGGCTAGAAATCCGTCCGTTTTTGGTGAAACAGTCTGTATGGTGCATGCTGAGAAAGGGGCGGCTGCGAGACTGCAAATCCGCCACTGAAGATGACTCACTTTAGTACAAAATAATTAATTAATCTTGAGATTTATCCAAAAATTCCTATAATAGCGGTCTTAAACATTTAATTAAATAAAAAAATGTCCCTTATTAATATTGCTATAGAGTTGTTTATAATTTATTTAGAAGAAGACTTTATATAATATTCAAGAGACAGAAACACCACAAGTAAACAATTTTTTCTAAAAGAGTTGTGCGTTACTTATATCGCTTCATATGCCAAAGAGTTTTGAAGACATTACACTAGCAATCTGTACACGGTGATTCACGAAGACCGTACACTTACATTATTTGAAAATAAAACACGTGAATCGCTGGTTTGACTGATTTGGAAACATTGTACTTGTCATTTATTTTACTCCGTTAGGTATTTTTGTTGTTTAAGAAGTTTTTAACCCAATTAGAAAGTTAATAAACTTTTTAATCAACTTGCCTCTAAAGGATTTGAACTTTGACATCTACTTCATTTCCGAAGACAATAAGCATCCATCCAAGAAGATATCCAACCTTTATCTAAACCACTCTTGAAATTTTTTTCATTTGGAATTGAATAGAAAAAGATATCCAAAATTTGGAAAAGTTGATATCTAAAGTATCTATACTATTGAAAAATCTACAAACAGGTCGCACATTCAAAATGTCATAGAAAATCATAAATTTAAAAAAAAAGCATTTTTTAAACAAGAGTTGCCCTTAAGGTCCAGTTTTAGGGCCCAATTCTATTATGGAATTGCATTCTAGAATACTTCTAGGATAAAGATTTCTCGCAGCACTACAAAGTAATATAACATGCAGACCGTAATTTTTGTGATAACTTCGAACTTCGACGTACTTTGGATAAGACCTGCTTCAACCCACTTGCCTCATATTTGGGAAATATAATATTTAGAAAATGTAAGCGATTTCATTAGATGCGTATTTTTTTATTTGGTTCTAGGATCAATATTACGCCCAGAATTAATTTTTTAATTTTTGGAGTGGGAGATTTGTGACGTAGCCGACCCCTGCACGGCGTAATTCTAAAAAAATCGTATGATGGCGCTTTACTCAATTTCCTTGCATTCTATTTATATATCGAATGCCAATCCGCTCTACACATGTCGCGCCCTCTGTTAGCAGCGCAGCATAGTAGCCAAAAACAAGAGTCTATTGAATATAGGTGTGAGTCTTGGATAGGGGGGTCCAATACGTCATCAAAAACAAAAATTGCAAATATTTACAAAAATATCAAATAAAAAAAATTGGGAAAAAATATTTAGGTCTCTTTTAGTTATTTGCACGCATCTAGAGAATAAAAAATGCAATATTTTTTTTAAGCGGGTACCCTATTGAGGAGCCAAAAATAAGTTTAAATTTCGAATTAAAATTAATGTGATAATCAGTAAAATCACTACACTAGTTGAAATTTTAATTTCGACCTGCAAGTAAACTTTATTTACAACAAAACGAGAAGTCTAGTAATTACCTTTAATATGAGGGACTGACAAGCACCTTTGAATGTAATTGGCGTCAGCTCTTTTATGACCATTTACAATGCTGCAATTTTGCCAATGATGAGCTATTCTATTGTCCAGCACCGACTAAGACGTATTAAAGTAAATAGAAAAATCCTTTGTACGGCTTTTGCGGCCGCGTAACTGTCAAGAGCAAAATGATAGAACTTTATATTCACTCATGTCGCTTCTTAGCACCCATCTACACTCTTGAGAGGAAACAGCATCAGAATATAAAGACGCCACCGTCTATTTTGTCGGCGTGGCTCCTTTCCAAGATCGCCATCTATTAGATTAAGAATACATCCATATCTCCATATTTCGTATGGAGGTACTCCAATAGAGGAAAGAGTGTGTGATGTTGGTCCTTACCCAAGATATTCTGCCTATTCTGTCCAACCGTGATAAAATTTGAGATTCTGAGTAAAAAAAAAATGGGAAAAATAATATTGCCACAACTTCTTTGGTAAATTTTCTTACTGTTCTAATTTAAAACTTTAGAGCATTCTACAATAAAAAGATATTGTTGTTTCATTTTTAGAAGACGAGTAAAAATGATTTAAACCTTGTTATATGGAAAACAAAAGTAAATTTCATATCATCTTAATTTACCTTCACATCATTTATTTACGTTTGCTGACAGATTTGTCAAACCAATTTTTAGACTTGTTGCAATGACAGTGGTCTGGTATCGAAATGACGCTAATATCGAGAAGATCTAACAGAATCATTGCTTGACCTATGTACCAAGCATCAGATGCTGTATAAATTATTGATGTCTAACATACTTGAGTTTTCTATGGCAAACTATTACTCCGATTCTGTTTATGTCATATCAGAAAATTTTTAACTAAATTTCTTCCTATCAAAATGAAACAAATATATCTACCTCCTCATAGCCAAAACTGAGGCCAAAACTATTAAAAGCTCTTATTACATGCGTTGAAGAACTCTCGATGTTATAGTATAGAGCTATACTCGATACATTTTTTAAAGTCCAGATTAAAGAAAAATAATATTTGCAGACGTAACGCAGCAAAACGTATTAAGATAAGAGAAAAGCAATTGGTTCCTGGCATAATTGATTTCTTGGAAATTATACCCACACACCGCCACCCTCGATCCCCGGTAATACCAGAAACTGTAGATGATGCCAGAGCTTAAGTGCATTACTTCAAATAATTGATTTTAACATAAAAACAAAATATAAAACCATTGTGTAGGCTAGTGTGCAGCTTTTTAATTCAACATCCCTCTATTCTCCCCTAAAAGTATGAGATTTGTGGCTTCAGTTGTACCTCAACCTAGTTTAGTTTTTGCGTAACTCCGCCAACATTTCGAAATTGTTAAAACAGATGATTGCCGCTGCAAACAAAGTTGGGAATATTACAGGAATAGTTGATTGTTTCGTCGGTGTTGCTATTGAATTCGTTGCATAACAATGACGTAAACCAAGACAATGATGCAGACCGATTTGCGGGAATCCTCAACACTCGCTTCCGGATTTTATTACGATCCGAATGGCGCATCAAGCGCCTTTTTACGGCGGAATGGCCCACTGCAATGAAATTTTAATCTGCAACCCGAGACGCTAGAACAGAAAAAACTGCAAGCTCTTTACATTTCCGGGTTTAATAATGCAAATGCAGCCGGCCGACGAACGAAAATAACCCGCGCGCGGTTATTCGCCCCAAAAATTCCAACGATTAACAACAATTTATTGGGATTCAGATGAATTTACCATTCCAGTGTTGAAGAAATAAATATTTATTTATAAGGCAGCAGAGGTGAATCTCAACGGGTTTTAATTCCTAATGGAAACTTTGAACTTGTTTTTATTTTTAACCATCTAAACAGTAAAAGCGCGCTTCAACCGGAAGGAAACCGTGTTGGTGTTTTAATGCTGAATAAATTATTCTTATTGCGTTCGGGACCTCGGAAGCGGAATTGCGGCAAAAATGTGATAATTTTGCAATTCACCCTGGAGACTTCGTAATAATTAATTACTCTTACTCGTCTTGAGAAAACCCTTCGTTACCATGAGCTTTCCGGGCTGCACCGCGCTCTTCTCAAACTTTTCCAGACGCATTCTTCGCCTCTTCTTTTTTGGCGCAGTAATTGATTTTATCTGGATGCGTTCGCGTCCGGAATGGCAGTCGCCAAGACCGCTTTAAATCCATTCGAAACCAATAAAAACTGAAGGACGCTTTGGCAGTGATTTTGTTAATTCCTCGCTCCAATGGAGATTTTCTCCATTGTCAATGGGAATGTTTCACTTAATTTGTGCGCTATGTGGAAACGTTCAATGCCGATGAAAGGACGACGTTCATGAACGCTTCTCATTTATCACCACGTGCAAGAAGCGCTTTGAATGGTTTTGACGTTTGAATACGGAACCGTATCGCATTGACAATGTTGGATTGTGACATGTTAACATGCATCTGTTACTCTCTTCGATTCGATTCAGAACGCGAAACCGATAGTATAATCAACGCTGAAACCTCATCAGCTAACGCGGTGAGAAGCTGCTCTCAACTTTGCAACACCGTATCCACTGATGATGCATGAAGCATGCAAGTAGGTTGTCACCCATTACAGCACCGCAAGCAAGAGGAATAACGTTAGTATTAGCATATTAATCGAAACCTCCATCTAAACTAAAGAAAATTTCACGGAGTTCCGAGTGCAAACCCACAAAAGCTTCATTGTATTCTAGCAAAACCGCAGAACCTTCAAAGCGTATTCAGAGTCGCATGTGCTATTATTCAAAACCGTTCGCACCTCCGACAAAAAAAAAAGTTCGTGCATGCAAGCTTCGCCCCCCGCTGTCCGTTCAACTTTCCAATTGTTCGTTTTGTGCCTTTATGGCCGTATTTTTTATTGTTCTTACTTTTTAAAGCGACGACGGGATCGATTCAAACGACGTCGTGTCTCGGCTTAATTAGGCGGTGTTAAGGGAAAGAATGAAACTGCGTCCCGATAAAAATTCAACGCTTAAAAAGAACAGGTGTGGATAATTTATGGGCGTCGTGCGACTCCTTGAATAATGGATAAGATAATTGCGGAACTCCCTGTAAATCGCACTTTGCTGAAAATTAGGACGACCGGGATCCCAACTGAGCGAGAGGGCGGTTGAAATGAAGAATAAGATCGAATTAGGTATTATGGTCAAAAATCTGGAAATAAGATTGTAAATGAGGCGCTAATAATCCTCTGGTAGACTATGATGTTCGCAACAAGGACTGCAAAGTGTTTAAAATATCATTTTATTTTTGGTCCATCCCCTAAGAACAAAATAAACTCCATTGTAATAGCATATCATCATACACTATTTTTTTCTACATACAATATTGTTAAAAGTAGATTTAAAGGTGTTAAAGATGATAAAAGTGTAAAGTTACTAATATGTATGTAATAACTAATGCAAAGATCGCATGACTTATAAAGTTGTGTCTACATAGCAAAAATTGTTTTATTGTTAGTATGCAAATAATAGTAAATATAGCGTGACACGCGTTCACACTTTTTAATAAATTGTAAATAATAGTCAAAAAAATGAACAGATTCCGCCCGAAATTGAAGAAATAGCTAATAGAACGACTTGAAATCTATTACCTACGAAATTAAAACGGCATCAGCACGAAATGATTTAGAATAAAGGCGTTTTTTTAAGACAGTGTGTAATAATAAATGTATTAGGAGTTTCTCACAGAGAACAAACTGTACCAAATAATTTTGCATAATATCAAAAATTCGTTAATAATTAATAATTACCAGGTAAAGTAAGATAACTTAACACCAACTTTCAGTAGGTACTTATTGTTAGTAGGTTGTACCTTCGCGAGCAATATCTAAGACACGGTGTTTATTTATTATCTATAGCACCATTGGGCAATAAAGCATAAGGCAATAAGTCTAATTGTAGGGCAGACTGTCAGGTCTGGTGCCACAACAACTCCTAGAGCTCGATTTACACAACTTCAAAATCGCCGATTTCGCTTCACGAGTCGTGCTTTAAATATTGCTTGCGAGTGTACGTAGGTATATGATATAAAACTTCTCTAAGGTCTCCCAAAAAAGCTGTGGCTTCTAATTGGTGCAATTAGAATTTACGATTAGTATTTAGAATAATTTGGAGTAATATAATTTCGATTAGTCGATCAACAATTAGACCTACTCGAAATAGATTTGTGAAAGCAATAAAATACAAATAGTATTCTTTTAATTACTTTTTGTGGGTAAAATAATATACCTACACACCGGGTGGACCACTACTTGTGGTCGAATTTTTCTCGCCCAAACGATAAAAGATTTGAATTTGAGCTTCCGAGGATATGATCGAACCATTAAGACCTACTTTTTAAAAAATTTTGAAGTTTTTTGGGTCACCCCGTGCTCGTCTACACGGTGATTCATTCAAAATTGTAAAAAAGTTGATAATAAAGCTGCAACTTTTTTTATACCGTTGTACGCAGAAAATTTTTCAGACTACGACGGTCTCTTCGGAATTTCGAAATTTTGATTTCTGGGGTCATAGTATTTTGTTGAAAATTATCTGAGGCAAGGGAGGTATTCCATAAATCAACTTGGCTGTTGCATTTTTACGAAATACTACGGGCCCAGAAATCAAAATTTCGAAATTCTGAAGAGACCGCCGTAATCTGAAAATTTTTCTGCGTACAACGGTATAAAAAAAGTTGCAACTTTATTGTCAACTTTTTTACAATTTTGAATGAATCACTGTGTAGACGCGTACGGGGTGGGCCAAAAAAATTCAAATTTTTTTGAAAAGTAGGTCTTAATGATTCAATCATATCCTCGGAAGCTCAAATTCACATCTTTTATCGTTTGGACGGGAAAAATTCGATCATAAGTAATGGCCTACCCGGTATATTTATATTTCAAAAATATGATTAAAAATAATCATAAAAAAACATTTTAAACTTTACACTTTATACACTAAAATTATACCCACGTCAGTTTCGAATAGAATAATTTACAGTTGAATATCTGTCTCAATATAAAAAATGGTGATTACCTTGATAAAGGTACACACTGCAAGAAAACGGCTTCCAGTGAGGTAGTTTTGAAAAGTTTTTCAGTCTAACTATCGTACAATATGAACATACTTCCAAACTCACTCGCAACTTGCTTCAATCAGAAAATTAACAACAAAAATTTGGTTAATGTTTATCAATGGATGACATTCAAAATAAGACTTTTTGAAAAGAAAAAAAAATTGCTTAATTTAATAGAAAATCAACGAACGCTACTCAAACCTTGGTTCAAAAAGTTTAAATTGGCAAGCAATGTATTATAGGATATAAACTTCTTTGCCTGTCTTTCTCCTGGAAGTTGCTTCCAGTAGGTATGTTATTTTAACATTTTTTTCACACCTACAGATTTCGGCCCTTCTGTGGCTTAGCCCACAGAACGGTTCTAATTCTATAAATGGTGAGTCCGTGCGTTGCTTATAGCTATAGTTAATCGCCATTTCATTTTACTTTATACTTTATACCTTGGTGCTCTGGCACCCACATGAGAATATGTTGTCTCTCGTCAGTTGCTTCGATTGTTTGCACTCCCAGGCAATTTTAGACTCAAACCTGTAAACCTTTAGAACTTTAATTGCTGCCTGGGTATCTGTTAAGATATAGATTTGCTCCCTTTAAGGTTTTTTGCTGGCACTCTCTTAACACGTAAGCCTTTGTAGCTTTTGTAGCTGACCTTCGGACAGATTTGACTGTTTTTGTACCTAAAAGTCTTAAAAGTAATAAGAGTAACTTGATTAATAATTATTGATAAGATAATGGCCGTGCACTTGCTTAAGTTTTTGGAAACATTGTATTTATGAAAACAGTCATAGGTCATTGGGACGAGCAAGAGTAGGACCCATCCAATAAGCAAAAAATGTATATTTTGGGCTAAAGAGAAAAAAGAGCAGTCGTCAAAAGACTTATCCCATGCCGTTCAATATTCTGCAAATTTGGCAACCTAACGTTACCATCTTTTTCCAAAGTAAATTGAATAAATAAATAACACCTTACATCGAGGAAATTATGTCGAAATATAAAACTCACATGTTATCTATTAAGCAATTGTTTTTATACTAGACCACAAACTTTTTAAATTATCTTCATACAGCATAATAACATTGATGTTCAATCTCAAGTTAAAAAGAGAAACATTCAAAGATTTTCCAAACGCTCTCTAGGTTTGACGCGTACAAAACTATCGAAAAGTTCCAAAATAAAAAATAATTCAATCGTTATGTTGATTGATTGAAGAAATACGTCCAAATTTTAAGAAGGTAGGTTGTACATGCTTGAAGCATAATTTTCAATTAAACCTGAAAGCTGAAAAGCTGGGTTCGAAAATTTCTAGTGTAGCAATGGTCAAGTCCGCTTAATATAATTAGATTCTAAAATAAAACCACTTTCAATAAAACCGTTTAGCAATTATTAATTTAAAATAAGAATACAGACTAGGCGGTAACCAACGTTTTTATATTTAAAAACTTGTTTTCACAATAATTTTGAATAAAAATTTCGGTTGCTTCATTCAATTACAATTGTTTACCTCAACTTCTATTCTCTTAATTGAACGTGTCGATTTTGTTACATAAATTGAGTTATTTAATCACTAATGATCCGGAATTAACTGCAGATATCCGAGATATGGAAACGCAAAGATGTGGGCAAACGACGTCATTAGAGAAGATTAGCTCTATGGTAATCGGCCCCATTACGAATAGATAATATACTTCTGTTGCTCAATCAACTTTGTTGCAATCTTCAAATTGAGATTCTGTAAAAGATTCGCAAAAATCTTATGCTTGTAACAAGTTCGATATAGAAAACTTAAAAAGAAATTAATTAATTAACTGCATTTTATACATTCTACGACTACTTTCTGTGCTTAAGTGCTGGAAAGAACTAATTTTGCCAATCCTGTATATAAGAAGTGTTCCTTCCCCCTTTTCCATCCGTCTTCGAACATTGTTCGCAGCCCAACCCTCAATTTACACGGCAGTTCTGCAACATTCTATGCAATTTGTCCATCACTTTACGGTCGAACCGCTTGACAATCTTGACAGGCCAAGATCCGCCACAGTACCTACCAATCGCGGTGTTCTCATGCTAGCAATTATTACGTAATTAGACGAATCAAGAACGGTTAAAGAGACGGAAAAGAGTGAAACTAATTCGAAATTAGCCGCAACCTCTAACGACCGAACCAGAACCGTTATACTCAACGAAATTACGGCAGTTTCCGTGCAAATGCTTCGCGTGTACCTATTGAAGACGATTGTTGGTTTCTTGCGAAACAACCTTGGAAATTGGGTACTTGAATTTGGTGACTAAATACGTTACGCGCCACGTGAGCCGCAAAAAACACTTGCGAGTCACTCGTCTGATCCGAAACGAATCCAAGGACAAAATTTGCGAGGTAGGTACCAGAAAACAAAAACGAAGATGTTCTTCTGGCGGTCCAGGATCTCGGGACGAACCATTGACAGTTACGTAACGTAATTAGGGGACCACCCGGAAACCGCGCGTTTTCGCCTTAAAACTACCTAAATGCTACACTACACAGTAACAGTTCGAAAGTAGTACCTGAAGTGCGAGTACCTAAAGAGCGATCGGTTCGTGCTGGCGGAAAGTCGTGCCCAACTTTTGCATTTGTAATTCCAGACAGGCCACCAACTAACTTTCAAACAACAAAGCACTTTATCGACGCTTGCCACAAAAACCAACTCGCACAAAACACACAAACACTTGATCACTGACGGGTACCGTTGGCGGTGCACATATGGCGACACATTTCGCGTTGATTTTTCATGCGTTAATTCGAATTCGAGCACATACATACACACACACACTGACGTTGAAAAACCGTTGGTCGGTGGACGCGCGGTACCTACCGGTCGTACCTCGGTTCAAACTGGTGGTATGGCAACGACATCAACCTGCAGAGAAGTGGGGAGTACCGCCGACTCGGCCGTGGGGCCGATGGTGATGGAGCGCGTTTGCCGGCGCTAGCAAGCTGCACCTGTCGGTATTTCGGCCGCAAAACCACAACGAAAGTCCAAAAGACACGTCATATCAGCTGCCGGCAAGGGAAGCTCATGGACAAACGAGAAATCCCGCGAGGGGGTCTCGGTTGGCGCCCGGAAGAAGACAACTATAATTTCTTCATTAGTTCCTACTTCATCACTATATCCTCCCAACCGCGACTCTTGTTTAAAAAAGAATAATTGTTTTCCGAGTCAAGTAGTCTTGTCCGGTCAATTCCTTATTTCCTTGTCCTGTGTGGGACTACTGGTTATGACGCAAGACGCAACTCACTCCCACTAGCGTTATGACCCAATAAATAACTTTTATTTAGGTTTCTTTCCCGGCCGGCAGCTTTAAACAACCAGACAATGGACGATTGTCCGTCAATTCCCAGCCTTCTCTGTGCTCTGATTGCTGCGCGTTAATGCTTTTATTGGTTGAGTCAAGTACCCGAAACCCTGGGTACCGCCTGAAAGGGTGTCGCGTGACTATAAGAGCCCCATTGTTGATTTCGAGTGCAAAAACTCGTACATAATCAGTGGCTTTATAATAGTACTTTTACTTGGTAATTGTTGGGCGTGAGTGGTACCAATGAGCAATTTTCAGAATATGGTTTTTTGAAACAACCAGACAAGAACGGAGATGTGCGTGGGATCGGAGACTACCTTAAAAACCTGGATTTGCATGCGTCGGCACGCAAGCAGGTACTCGAGGAGGTACCGGATCCGCTGTCTGACTGAAAAACGGCGGGAAACGCCGATAATTCTTAACCAAGACAATAGTGGACTCCTACGCCAACCATCTCCCGGAAATTGTCGATAAATCGTTAGCGAAGAGTCGATGTGGCCAACGGAAACTTTTTCGACCTCTTTGTGTTTGCGATATAGATCATGTTGTGTGGCTTAGGGATTTGGGTTAGTGAGGGTAAAGAGTACAGGAAAGTGTTGATCTCCTTTGAGAAAAGCAGATGTAAGGTAGTTTCACTATCCTACAGTTTACACGTGATAACCACACGAGTGTCAATTTCCAATTAGTTATGTACAATACCTTTTCCCGACACTAGAAAATCTTTTTATTCAACACTTTATTTGAATTTTGAATTTTTCTTCACATTTATCTTAGTGCCAGAAGCACTAATAGTGCGGTCAATCAGAAACTAGTTGCCAAAAAAATCTATGACTTACGTGTGTGCACCACGCGTGTGTGATATACGGGTTTCTATAGTATGTCTAAATGAATTTCTAATCGAAGTTGGCTTTAGCCGTTTTTTGAGTGCCAATTTTACTTGTCGTTTTTAGTTTTAGAATTATTTAAAAAAAATAAAAATTTTAATTCTTGTTTTAATTTTTTAAGCAAATACCATTGGCAGAATCCAAATTTGTCATCGTAATTTACATAATACTCTATCTAGATCCAAAAACTACAAGCTACAACATCCAACTTTAGTTTCTCTTATAGACGCCATATTGTATTTTAGCATTTTTTAATTATTTTTTTTCTGTATATGATGTATGACATAACACAATAAATTTTTTTTACATCTACGCTTAATTTTAAAACTTTTCAATTTTGAGAAGTGTGCTTTGGAAAGACAGCGACGTTTATTTGTTTTAACAAAATTCTTGACAGTTTACCCTTATTTATTCTGTCACAAGATAGTTGCAATGTAAAAGAGAAGTATTATGGGTGATACATTATTGTATTCAAAAAAGAAAACTTAATCAAAAAAAGGAAAAATTTATTGGCGCCCATAAGAAAAACCAAAGTTGAATATTGTAGCTTTTGCCTTTAGGGTGCTATGAAAATTACGATGACAGATTTGGATTCCTTGTAAAAAAGTGGCTTAGTTAAAAACGTCTAGCTCCAATGGTTTTTGGTTAAAAAAATTGAAACGAGAATCAAAATAAGCCATGCCGGCACTTAAAAAACAAAACAAACACTCTGTACGTATATAGTTTTTCTGTATAATGAATAATGGATAAAACTGTTTAAGGAAAACTATGGCGGCTAGACGCTTCCGTAAATGCAACAAAGTTTACCATAGTTTGCTCAAGACTAAATAAAATTTTTCTCTTTGTAGCAGATAAGAGAATTAAACAATTTTTAAAGAAATGTATGTTTTAAAGTTCCTAGAAGTAAACTAATGACGTAGACCATATACCTATAAGCTCTGGTCAATTAAGGTTTGAGATTTGGGTTTTTCGGTTGTTATGATCGATTTTACATACCCCTTTACCCACCAATAAAACAAGTATATGCTTGTATCACAACACTTAATCTTTCGGTGGGGTCATCATTACAAGAAAAAATCCGAATTTTCTTCCACTGTTTCCATCATCCCCGGTTTCGGCTCCTCTTGCGTCCGCACGGTCTTTACCATCTGGGTCGGCTTAGAGCCAAATTCCTTAACCTACAAACACCTGTTGGAATGCGGCTTCGTTCTTCCTTTTCTCACAGTGGCGGCCGCAGGCGAAATCGTTATATACGGACGAAATCCACCGAACGGTTATCGACTGGAGGTGGTCGAGGAGCTAACGTCCAGCGGTTGTTGTTTCAGGATGTTTGGCGAATTTTTTGCCTGCCCGCCCGAGGGGAGTTCAGGTTCGACCAATCTTCCAATACGCCACCAAAATAATTGTAACAGAAGTCATGATGATGACAGTCTTTGAATTCATCAAATGTACTTGAACTTGCTAGTTTTTCGAAAAGTTGTCTGCAGCCTGCAGCCAACTTCCACGATCGCTGTCGAAGCGAAAACTATTGAAACTATTAGTAATTTAATCCGGAGCGCTCTGGAAAGTTCTGCAGGAAACGACCCAGTTGCTGACGCATCGGGTGCAAGTTGCAAGTTTGAAAACTCGAATTCTCTTCCAGTTACATCCAAATTATCACCTTTAAACGTGTAAAACAATTACAGGGATTGTAAAACTTTGGTCTAAAAACCTTTTGGATCACGTACGTCTTGGTAACCTATACAGGGTGATTCACGTAGCCCGTCTATAGAAGTTTTTCAACTTCCAGTTGGATTAGAAATTTGAAACTTGGAAGGCAGTCATTATCAGTCATGCTCATTCTATCTAAAATATTTTGAGCTCTCTAGCTATACAGGGTGTGCGAAAAGTCGGTATCAACTTTCTTATTTTACATAGAAACGTACCATTTTTTCTACATGGTTTAATTGGTCTTCCAATTTTGAGTTTTTATAACAGTTGTTACGTGAACTTATTTGACAATTTTTGACATTATGTTAATTTATGGGAAAAAAATGATCGATGTGGTAGCTTACGGAGAAATTCGTATCTGGCAGACGGTTCAGAATTTATGAAAGCTAATTTGTAAAGTGCTTAGTTCAAAGTCCAGACTAACTTCTGATATCTTAATGGTGGTTCTATCTTGTACCATATGGGTGCAGACAATTTTCAAATATCGCAACCAAAAATGGTCAAGAAGTCATTTTTTTCAAAAAGCACCTACAGATTTTTTTTACACCACTCGATAGAAAATTGTATTTTAGGATGAGTTACTTAAGCATTCCCTATACCTAACTTCATCCCCTATCAAATTAAAAATTAATATCCAGAAATTTCATCAATTTTGCACAAGATTTTTTTGTTTTTTTAGTATGCCATGGAAACAAAAGACAATTGCAACAATTTAATTATGAAATAAATATCTTACTAATTTTATAAAACAACAACAACAAAAACTATCAAGAACCATCTTAACAAAATTCTAAAGTAAATGTTCAATGTGAGCATCATTTTGATTACTACATTCTATCATTTTATATCATTGTGTAGCTCTTCTTATTTCGTTGGTGTCAAAACTGTCAAATGCTCTTATTATTCTCCCGCTTAATTCCTTCATGTTGCCAAGTGGTGAAGTATAAACTAAATCTTTTATATTCGATCCCAAACATAAAAGTCTAATGAGGTAAGATCTGGAGATAATAAGAGCATTCAGTCTTGGTCTCAACGAAATTAGAAGAGGTACACAATCTGTTCAAAAAGGTTTAATAGAATGTATGTAGTAATCAAAATGGTGCTCACATTGAACACCTACATTAGAATTTTATTAAGATGGTTCTTGGTAGTTTTTGTTGTTGTTTTTTTATAAAATTAGTAACATATTCATTTCATAATTAAAATGTTGCAATTGTCTTTGGTTTCCATGGCATACTTGAAAAACTAAAAAAATTTCTCGGCAAGATTGATGAAATTTCTGGATTTTAATTTTTAATTTGATAGGGGATGAAGTTAGGTATAGGAAATGCTTAAGTGACTTATCCCAAAATACAATTTTCTCTCGAATGGTGTAAAAAAAATCTGTAAGTGCCATTTGAAAAAAATGACTTTTTGACCATTTTTGAGTGCGATATTTGAAAATTGTCTGCGCCCATACGGTACAAAATGGAAATACCGTTAAGATATCAGAAGTTAGTCTGGACTTCGAACTAAGTAATTTACAAATTGGTTTTCATAAATTCAAAACCGTCTGCCAGATACGAATTTTTTCGTAAGCTACCACATCGATCTTTTTTTCCATATAAATTAACATAATGTCAAAAATTGTCAAATAAGTTTACATAACAAATGTTATAAAAACTCAGAGTTGGAAGACCAAATAGACCATGTAGAAAAAATGGTACGTTTACATTTAAAATAAGAAAGTTGATACCGACTTTTCGCACACCCTGTATAGCTAGAGAGCTCAAAATATTTTAGAAAGAATGAGCATGATTGATAATGACTGCCTTCCAAGTTTCAAATTTCTAATCCAACTGGAAGTGGAAAAACTTCTAACGGACGGGCTACGTGAATCACCCTGTATAGCCATTTGCAAAATAATCAGTACATTATTAATTTCACTATAACAGTCAATTTGTAGCGCAACACCAACTTTTTAAAATAAAAAAAACGATTATTGGGCCATCATAAAATTTCTCATATACACATCAAGAAAAGGAAATATCCAAAAATGATTCGTACATAAATATAAATATGTATTGTTCTTCCAGGTAGGTACTACTAGTATTTTTAAATAGTCAAAACTTTTTAAACGTCCAGCAAAAAAGAGAGTAATGATCTATACTATCTTGATCTACTATCTTGAAGTGCAACCAAATAAATATTTTTAAGCTGTTGTGTAAAAAAAAACAAAAGGATTAAAAAATTAATTTCTGCTCCTGCTTTGGTCTATTGTTCTTATACCGGGTGTCCCAGAGCAGGCGGGTCATAGGGAAATAGCACGCGAAATTATATTTTGGAAATAATATCTCCCCAGGTAAAATTACGTAAAAACTGAAAGTGTGAGAGGGGTTACTGAATAGAGGGGCACATTAAGTTGTAAAATTCATAGCAAATTACGATTTGGAAACTTGGGAAATAGAATTTTTAAAATACTACATGTCACGACTGATTAAGTACTAGCGTGAAGAAAATTTCAACGAATTCCAAACATCGAGGTCCTGGGTTCACATCCCATCCAATGTCTGCACTTTTTTTCGTTTTTTTTTCAACAATAGTTAGAAATAAAAAGCTCAGTAACTTTCTAATCATTAAAAAAAAAAACGTTTTAATTTCAATGAACCTGTCAAGAAACTAACGTAGCAAAACAAACAACAACTTTAACCACTACACCACCGAGGCAGGCGTTGAAATTTTCTTGACGCTAGTACTTAATGAGTCGTGACATGTAGTATTTTAAAAATTCTATTTCCCAAGTTTCCAAATCGTAATTTGCTATGAATTTTACAACTTAATGTGCCCCTCTATTCAGTAACCCCTCTCACACTTTCAGTTTTTACGTAATTTTACCTGGGGAGATATTATTTCCAAAATATAATTTCGCGTGCTATTTCCCTATGATCCGCCTGCTCTGGGACACCCGGTATGTCCAGTTCGGAAATATGAAAACATCAGCCGCTCGTATAGTCTTAGCGACAAGACAGACTTTTATTAAATTTGTTGACTGTGATTTCTAATAGATGAACTCACTAAAATCTGTCACTAAAAGTTGGTTAAATTAGTTCAAAACTATGTTCAGAAGCTCTCATCACAACTACTGTTAATTCTAAATTTCATTTGTCAATTAAAAACGCGACATGAAATAAAAGCAGCATTTCAATCTACTAATCCACACACCCTTGTTAACAATCCTCTTATTGCGTACCTCGAAAATCGCCAGGCCGCTCCTTCCATAAATAGACGAAATTAGCTTCGAAGCCGTAATAATTTCAATTAGTTTCTCCTGCAGGCGGCGTCGGGACGCCGCCGTCATCAACCCGGCCACTCGATATGCGTCGGGTGTCTCTCCTCGCGTCAAATAAGCGCGACCGTATTTTTCAAGGGGCCCTTCCAAAATTAATTAACGTCTTCCGAAATTTAATACAAATTAAGGGACGACGCGGGGGCGTTTCACCCGGAAAAAAGCTCGTTAATATCGCGCGGGGACACGTCAACGCCAGCAATGGATTCAGAAAAAGAACTGCGACGGATTTGGCGGGGACTTTAATTTGGTGCGGAAGAGAGGACTTAATGGTTACGAAGGGTAAATGCATCCATAATTAACGAATTTCAGCAATAAACTGCAATGGAAGCAGTGCACACAACAGCCTCGAGGCTTTGAAACTGGCAATTTTCAGGTTAATGAGGGAAAACCGCAACTTAACCGGAGATTTTAATGGAAAACGTTGTTTGGTTTAATGGGTTCGTGTTGGACAAGGCGGAGAGGTGAATGCACGCCGATTGTTACATTCGGAGCAAGTGCTCCGGAGAAAAGCAGTAAACGATCATAATAAAATTATAGATACAATTATTAGTAAAACAATTGAGAAGGTTCCAGAAGATCTTCATATAGGTACTCGTGTAATAACCAAGAAAGAAATTCAATTACAAATATTTATACCAGAAACGTGAATTGAGCAAAAAGAAGCTGTGCAATCGTCACCTCTTGAAGAATATTCTTAGAGATACCTATGTAGAACATGTGTTGGGGTTTAGCCATTAACTAAATAATCAGTCGGATAATGAAACATTTTAATAAAACTGATTTGACAATGCCAAGACCACACGTGGAACAATATTTATTTAACGGAGTGAACCCTTTTTTAAACAGTAAAGTTTTGGAAGTTAAACTTTTATAATAACTGATGGTAGTACATACATACAATACATTAAAATGTAATGATTTATTTGAAATTATCAAGATTCCTGAATGAAACAACTATAGAACATAAGCTGAGAAGCCCACTAGCAGCCTCGGTGCTGTCTAATAGAGATGACAAAATTATGATGAACGTGAGCAAGTCTGATGAAGACCTGCAAAGAGGTTTGCTAATTGCAACATTTCTCCATCAAATAGAGAGAAGCAGGCATGTTCGCAAACGTTGCAAAATACAGCAAACATAGCTAGTTTCAACGGTCTTTTGAGCAAGAACGAGCGAGGCTGTGCGCAAAAGACAGCATGATGATACCAATATTTTCTTAGCTGCTGCTCAAATAACTTTTCAAAAATCTTTGACATTGCGGGGAAAAAGCTGATAGGCCTTAGATCCTTAAACTCAAACGGCTTATTGATCTTTGACAGAGATAAAACGGACTTCTTCTAGTAGGAAGAATGAGCACTTTTTTCAATACAGTAATTTACAATTAAAATAAGAATATACGGGAGAGCATAGTTTTAAAAACTTAATAGAAATATTATCACCATGCACAAACTGCATTCGAAGAAATGCCGATTATCTTTTTAAGTAAGGTATATCGTTCTCCGCAATTGGGTAAAATTTAAATTCATTACCCATGTCATTTTTGTAATAATTTATTAAACTAGTCTTTATGTGGTTAGGAATGGTACCCGAAGTAGTGTTACTAAAAAAAAAATTAATTTTGTTTACGTCATGCAAGTAATCTATCTGGAATAGTATGTAACCTCTCATAGCTATACTCTAATATGCCCCCAAACTAATTATTTGACAAACAGTTGTTTTCATTTTTTTTAAGTCCAATAGTTTAGGCAGAAGAAGCTTGGTTTCACACTTTTGGCTAACCCTGTATACTTCACAGAACTGCAAAGCAAATTAAAACTCGTAATGATGAACATAAGTAGTCAACTTTTTAATAAGAGAAGTTTAATAGCTGTCGTAATTTTTTAAGGTACATAAATTATGTGCGCGAGACTTGCAATTTGTATGACGCCGCCTATAAAATTTAGCATTTATAAACTGCACGTAAGTGTTAACGTTGTCAATGACAAAAGTAAAATGTGAAAGATCATTTTGAAAATGAGAATTGCAAAAACTTAGAAGCGGTCTAGTCTTTCCCAGGAACATTTAAATTACTTGCTGAATGCCGATTGAAACTAAAAAGTATATTTCTGCAAATACTCCAAACTATTAATAAATAATATTTTCAAAAATATTTCAAAACGTGGACTCATAAGGTATGTTCTGTGGTTCCTATACATAATAGTTAAGTCAACTTATTTTATTACATTTGAACATTTTAGTACAATTGCTTGCTAATCTACCGTCCATTTCTTCATAATCTAGATCTCAAATAGTTAAAATGGATACTTAAGAGATATTTTTCTCACTTCAACGTTGTATCACTGTTGTATACAACGGTTTATATTCGAAGGATCAAGTAATTGTATTAGTATTAATTGGTAAAATTAGGTAATTTATTAACCGTTATACAGAGTGGGGCAATAGTGCGTCCGATTTCGATGGCTTGAGTTCTATGATGGGTAAAAATTTGGTTTAAAAACACAAATAAACTAGAGAAAGAAGTCTATACCCGGAAATTATTCTTGAACACATAGGGTGAGCCAAAACAATTATACAGGGGCAAGTGATATTTTTTTAAATAGAATGTGGTGTATGAAAGAAGATTCTTCGAAGTCTTTTTCTAGACTCTTTTCAATCCAATATTATTGCTGACTATTTCCAAACCACTTGGATGTAGTGATTTTTTTTGCTCAAATAATGGCAGCAGATGCATGTGAAAAAATCACCACAGTCACCATTACGAGTTCTAAAAAAAAATTATGTAAAGCCTAGTTAGGAAACATCTGTGGAATGTCTTTGAATTGTTTTAATTTTTGAAAAATTATACAGAGTTACTAAATTTAGTTTTTCAATTTAGAACTTTTTTAATTTAATTTTCTCCATTTTTTCAAATAAAACACCCTGTATATATTTTAACGATATGATGTAGAAACTAAAAACGAACAACTTTTGTATGTACACCCCTATGGCTATTTGTAACCATTTTTGATTTATTGCCCAATAATTACAAAATTCAAGAATAATCCTAAAAAATTAGATTGTTTTTCAAATTACTCGACAGATAAAATTGTAATAAGTGCTCCAGATGTTCTGTTTATAAAAACAGCATAAGTTTTTTTAGTAAGTTCACTTTATGTTTCTATCTTGATCATTTTTTGCATTTTATATTATCCGACAAGAAATACACATTTATCGCAGTTACCTGTCGTCAGTTGTCATTTGTGTCAATTTTGAAACATTTGAAGTTTTTTGTCTAATTATTTGGAAAAAAAAAATTTTTAGGATTATTCTTGAATTTTGTAATTATTTGGCAATATTTCGAAAATGGTTACAAATAGCCATAGGGGTGTGCATACAAAAAAATGTTCGTTTTTAGTTTCTACATCATATCGTTAAAAAATATACAGGTTGTTCCATTTAAAAAAATGGAGAAAATTAAATTCAAAAAGTTCTAAATTGAAAAATTAAATTTAGCCACCCTCTATAATTTTTTAAAAGTTAAAACGAATCAAAGACATTCCACAGATGTTTCCTAACTAGTCTTTACATAACTTTTTCTTAGAACTCATAATTGTGACTGTAGTGATTTTTTTAACATGCATCTGCAGATGCCTTTATTTGAACAAAAAAAATCGCTACATCCTAGTGGTTTTGAAATAGTCAGCAATAATATTGGATTAAAAAGAGTCTGGGAAAAGGCTCTGAAAAATCTTCTTTTACACACCACATTCCATTTAAAAATCTGTCACTTGCCCCTGTATAATTGTCTTGGCTCACCCTGTATGTTCACAAAAATAATCCCCGGTTATAGACTTCTTTCTCTAGTTTATTTGTGTTTTTAAATCAAATGTCTACCCATCATAGAACTCGAGCTATCGAAGTCGGACGCACTATTGCCCCATCCTGTATATTAGACAATCACTACTGCTTATTTTCTTGAAAGACTGGGACATAAATGGCAACCCAATTTATCCAAGACCAACCCAAAACAGTTTATTAAAAAAATGTGTTGTATTTGTCAAGATGCAAGATTGAGTGAAAGTACCTACGTCCTACGTTTACAGTCCCAATAGTGACTGAGTAACTTTTGTAATTATGTGAAACACAAATGAAACTTTTATTGCTTATTCCACAGCATAGAATAAGCAGTTCTAAATAGTTAATCTGGTCTAATATCTACAAATGCAAGAAAAATTGTTCGGTAGGTAGGTAATTTTCATACTGCATGAATGGAGAGAGTTTATCTTTACTAGACACCCACCACTTTGATTGAGGAAACCGCCCACCTTCTTGACGTTAAATTATATCCCAAGTTCCGCAAAGCAAATGAAGCATTGCTGATTGATGGAATTATTGTCCAATTAAATTCCAACTCAAACGTCCATCATTGCCGTTCTGTCAACGTCAACCGCCATCAATTAGGCAACTAACACTAACAAACGACCAAAACGCAAAATTAAATTTGCTCCATTGAAAACCGACTTTTACAAGAACACTTTGCTTGAATGATATTTTAATGAGTTAGTTTAGTTTCGTAAAAACATTGCTGGACCCCACAATTGCGTCCTCTATTGCAAATTGCATCATTAAATAAAAACAGAAAGATTAAATTTGAGACGTGATAGTAAGAAACATATAAAATGGGTCACAACTCCCATTTGCACGTTTGTACGTGTGTTTCAACCAAAAACCGTCGTAGAGTTTAAATTAAATTCAGCATTGCAACAGTGCATATTTGGATTTGGCAACTTTGGAAGCGGCACACGTTATTACGCTGGCAGTCTCTGCGGTCCTCAATCAGTGGTTGAACGGAAATGGGTTCGCCGAAGGAGTTTTACTGCTGGAAAACCCGATTGGATTGTAGAGGATCACCAGACGGATGGCCCAATCGTTCAGTTTAATTGACTACAGTTTTGTTTAAACGGTAATCGCAATTCAGGACCTAATCAGTAATCAAGAAATTGTATAGCGAGGCAGAATCGGAAATCGCATCTCCAAACACCCGTATTACTAACTAATGTAATTACAGCCAAAATTGAACTAAATATGTAGTACGTAGACACAGCTCGAACTGTTACTGCTTAAGGCTTTGTTACTGCATGATGTCGGTAGAAGTTTATCCATTTACCTAACAATAATAGAAACCCAGACTGCAGTAGGTATTTGTCAAGATGATAACTTTCTGAAGATTCTAAATTGGCTGTTACTGAAGATAAGTAAATTTAGAAAGATACGGGAATGTTCCAAGAATTACATACAATAACCTCATCAAATTTCAGTTGTTTAAAGTCGCGTTTTTCCATTCTCAGGTTTTCCTAGAGATCTTTGGTATAATCAGTTAGAGGATCTATAAAATGAGTGCATAAACTCGAAGTTGCCTTCTGAAATTTCTAGATATGAAAACAAATCTGTGTTAATTTTCTTCAATTTGGAATAACAACAAGAAACATTTTGTCTAAAGCGCCCCACAGACGCTACAATTTGTTGTACGACAGGTCAATCAGTTGTACAGTTATAAATTGAAGAAACAGATCGTAGAGAGTTTTGTCCACAAACGTGTTAATATTCCAAAGACAGCTAGTTAGTATATTGTTTGCGATGGCACCAACCGTTTTCAAAAAAGGAAATTATAAATTTGGTCCACAAATCATCTTACATTTTTTATATTTCAGAAGCAGTAATGTTTGCGGTAAAGTTTAATAAGTTGTGTCCAAAATACTTTATTAGCTTTCATAGTTCTGTCAAATATTCTGACAGTACACTGAATTTATTTGGAGAAAAGTGATGAAATCGTAAAAACAAGTTGATCTCACACGTTCGAACTTATCGTACATCCAATTCAGTTGTACGGGAGATTTTTATGCATGCCATACTTCCGTAGGTACGATTCAACCGCGACGTACTGCAGGTCGTACTATACAACGCCACACACGCTGCAATTGCCGTTCAAACAGTTTGATCAACTTAAGTTGTACAACTGGTTGTACGACAGATTGTATCGTCTGTGGGTCGTTTTACGCTCTAAACTGCGTCAACAGCATGGAGATGTAACCAAAGCGCCGAGAAGAAGCCTCGAAACTGATTAACGTTAATTCCGAAAAGTTTCCGTCAACAAGACGCTAAATTAGATTTTCTTCGTCCCGTCTCTGATATCCCTGCAAACGCACTAGCAACATACTCTTATTAAGCAATAGAAATTCAAATCGTGCCCCGCAACGCACATGAGGGGCGTTCCGGGCCATATTCCAGCGCTATCAGACACACGGCCGCCTTCTACATTAGCCCGGATTAGTTCTTAGTTCATTAACGAAGGCGCGACTTATGTACGGCTCACTTTCACCCTAATCCGGTCTACGAAGCGTCCCACACCAAATCGTTTTAATTAATCCGAAATCGCTTATGTCAACTAGAAACTGGCTATGTCACCTTTTTAATTAACTTGGAGAATTAAGGTAAAACGTCGATCCTCGTAAAAGAAAAATATACGTGTTTGGGGAGGCGACGTTAATGGCGTTTCTCGTTTGAAAAGTGGGGTCGTGAAGCCGCGCGTAATCAAGGCCCTTTGCCGTTTTTGTTTGGACGTTTATTAGCACGCTCCGGCGATAAGCAAACGGACGATTGCGCTTGATGCCATCCGGCTCGAAGGACCCAATAATTCCAGTCCGAAGCTCGCAAGACCCGCCGCCACTTGCTATTATTTATCATGCAAATGCGTGAATTGAAAGTTTCCGTTTTGTTATGCTCTGGAACGACGTTAAATTTCAGGGATGAAATCGCTGCCATTTAAATGCATTGCGCTCGAGCGCCTCCTAAGTGGCGGACTCTGCGATAACAATTAACTGTTTTTGCAGGACTCAAAGTCTCTGGAATATCTTGGCGCGTCTGGGAGTTAACGACGCTCAATTATTGAGTCGTCGCTTTTTTGTCTTTCATTTCGTCTGTTTGCGGAGAAAACTCTGAGAAATCCCCCGCGTGATTGTCAATTATAACTGTTTATATTATTGAAAAGAGGAGGAGGAAAGTTTCTTTTATTTAAGAAATCAAATAAATTGCACAAGTCCCCGTGGTGTGCTTCAACGGTGATGGATGGGGTGTACGAAAAGTCTCTAAAGAAGTAAAGCCGGGAAATCCCTAATGAATCGCTACAATAAATAACTCATTCAAAGCTTTTCTTTACGTCTCGACTCGAGCCATTGAAGCTGTAATTACGTTGGAAATTCCGGAACCGAGGTGCTAATTAATAAAAAATCAAGAACTAACGCTAATTGTCGCACACGCTTTCCTTTGGCTCTTTGGGTGATGATAATTGCAAAAGAGCATGAAAAAGGCTTTTTGCTCGCGAATAATAACGAGATGCCAAATAAAATGCATTATTTTCTTTTTAACGCGCGTTCGGGGTTAAATTGCCTTATGCCCCAACGGACCGGGTCTTTGTGCTCGTTGTCGCTCTTTTGCCCGTTTGTCACCTTCTCGTTAATTCGAAATTCTCATTTGCGTCACGGATTTCATCCGGGACTTTTTGTAGCTGTTGGCCGGATAACTTGTTATTTCGGCGAGTTCGCGAGAATGACATGGAAAAAATTCAAGTCATCTGCATGGATCCGACGAGGTCGATGGACAACAAATAATTTTATAATACGTAATTTTGTCATGCTGCGACGCAATAAGAATTATGCCGCAACAGAAGCGTTAGTATGGTTGCATACGTTCTTTGCGGAAACTTTATTAAACAAATTAAGTAACACAGTAGAGAGAGAAAAATGCAAACAAAAATCGATGATAACAATAAAAAAATTGCAAGTATCCTTAAAAACAAAAAAGGGCTGAGAAAAACAACGAACTGTGACTATACGAGGGGTACTAATTATATTATCAAATAATTTGTTTTTGTATCTGCAATCTTTTCATAATAAATTTTGTTATACTTATTGGTTGAGGAGAGCTTGTAAAAATGTTGTTACATTTAGAAGAGGATGGGGGTAAGTAACCACATAATTATGCGAAATGCGAGAAAGTATTATTTTGAAAATTACCTTGGGGTAAATACTCTCGGAAAGATAAGCTGACGTCAGAGATACGTCCAAAGATAATGACGTAACTTTCAAAAACAGGTTTATAAAAACCTGCCCCCAAAGTAAAGAAACAAAATATTTCAAATATTTTACAAATACAATTCTCAAGACTACACTACACTAGAAGAGGAATCAAAAGGTTCTAAACAATTAAACAATTAAAACAACAATAAAATGGCCAGTGTCTCGGCCCAATTTGTGGAACAAAAATTATTCTACAGTTTATCCGACCGATTTTTAACTGTATGAGTGTCTGTTGTTAGTGATTGAAGTTTCTGGAGTTTGCGTCTAAATAGAGTATTTTGTAAATAAGTTATAGTAATAAGTTTTCCGTTTGATCCTCCTTAAGTTAATACTTTGAAAGCCTTAAGCGATTTGCGATTTGATCCAGCTATGTCAAGAACATTCCTTTACTGAAACACATACACAATGCTTCAAACTCCTTACAAAGTATCACGGCGTTCCCATAATTATATTGATCTATTCTCGACACTTGTTCATTGTTTAGAAAGGGTGTGTTATATAATGACTGACAACAATGTGTATGCGTAGTTAGAAAAAGTGCTGCTTGATTATTTTTGAAGAAAGAAGCAAATTTGCAGGAACTATTCACTGTATATCATTGATAGGTAGAGCAGGCGCCAGCAATTTATTCAGAAACGGCAATATAGTGTTAAAAAAATTGTTTATGGACAAAAGGAGAAAATACCGTTAGTTTATATCGGGTGCCCCAACACTTAGATTTACCCAAAAATGAGCATTAATTTTAAAGGTAAAAATTTCAAACTCGGAATACATAATTATGTAGTACATGATGGACTAGAAGAAAATGTCATTACTTTATTAAAACATATTATTATGACCTCTGAGCACATTCACCACTTACCTGTCACAAGGTGTCATAAATTCTTATTTATGACGGTCTTGTGTCTTGCGGCGATAAGTCCATAATAGCTATTTATGTAGTAAGTTGCAAAATGAAAGTGTTTTTCGCACCAAGACGTGAATATTACCAAACGAGCGAAGCGAGTTTGGTAACACGTCGCGTGCGAAAAACACGAATTTTGAAACGTACTACATACAAGATTTTTTATACAATCGTGGCCAGAATTGTTTAAAATGTAAAAAGAAAGAATAAAATTGCACATTCTTACTGCATAATCTAGTTGCACAATTTTTCGTTTCCTAGGAAATGCGACATAACAGAATCAACATTTCATTGATAATTGAGATGTTTGTCAGTTAATTTTACATTTTGTATCTAGTGCGAAAAAGTGACAGTATAGTGAAAAAAAACACGTCATTTTAACAGAAAATGACATTCGAAATGGTACTATTTCGATACGATTGTATAAAAAGTTATATTTGTGACACCTGAAGTTAAGCTTTAAATCTTGGAGAATAACTGTTTAATTGTAACTAAATTACAATTTTGATATTTCTTATCAAGGCAGTAAACATGATAGGATATAAGGAAAGAGAGTATTATTCTGTGCTTTTCAGAGTGTAAAATAAAATTTTGTCTATTTTCTCCTCGTTTTTGTACTAAATCTGACGGAGAAACAACTATTTGTTTTCTTTTTATATTCTTCAAAGATGTCGTTAACTTTGCATTAAGAACTTGTTAATACCATCTTTTCAATACAATTATCCTTCTGAAGAGATTGCACTAATTTCTGGAAGTTAGAGCAATTTGTTTGATATTATTTCGCATTGGTGCGCTCCACAAGAGATTAATTGGGTCCTTCGATCCGGGTAACTGACACAAACTTTGGACAAGAAGTTTACTAATATAGTACGTAACAAAGTCCAACCAAGTTTCGTCTCTGATGAAACACGTCTATGACGCTTCAAAAATCAAAACATCCCCTTCTGACCTACCACGGCGTTCATGATGAAATTAATCTATTCACCACCATAAGTGCGTTATCAAAAATTAAGTCCGTTTTGGCATTTCCTGGCGGTCACGTTAAATATTTGCCACACAACAGCCCCAGGTCGTGGTTATTTGCGGGGTTTTCATGGCAACCTCTCTCGTCTAATTGTACCCTCATTTCGCCACATTCTCACTACTGACGCCCAGGGAGTCCAATAATTAAAGAGTTGGTTGATGGGATGCAACGAATTCGTTGGTTTTAATTACGCAAAGAGTCCGTAGCCCAGGTCCTTACGAAGATAAAACAGGTCATGTGTGAAACCTCGGCAACGTAGAAGAACGTGAGAGCGTCGAAAGTTCGTCTACATTCCCGCCAGCAAACTCGGGAGCTTTTTAATTTGAGATCTTTTTAACACTTTCCGGGAAATTCGAGACAAATTATTTGATAACGGCAGATTTTCAACAGTAAATTCGCGCAGATTACGCTAATAAATCAGGAGGTAAAATTAATTTTGGCTTCGAAGCAAACAAAGCGGCGTTTTATTAAGTGCATATTTCAAATTGCAATTAAAACTTGAGCGAAATCTCGGCGGGAAAACCAGTGGATAATTTGGTCGAGTCATAACGCAATTTGGAAGTTTACCTGAAAAATTGGCCGCTGTTTTAAAGAGGGATGCAAAATAAATATAGTGGTAATATTTTTTTTAAACCAGCGGAATAAATTTTTGTTAAAAGTCCGTGTTCCGATTTTCAGGACCGCTATTCAGAAACAAGTGCCACTAAATAATTGTTTTAATAAATAATTCCGTCGGGTGGTGCTTGTTTAATCTCGCAATTTTATGGAATATTCATGGCGTTAACAATCCCGAGATTGGAAGAGCGTCATCCTGGCCGCTGCAGTAATCAAGTTTAGGACTTGAAGGAAGGTGTTTCCGGAGTTGCGCGGACCTCGCCTGTGACCGTCCTTTAAGGACCGTTCTGGAACGTCTACAAAAGCATTCCTGGCGTCTCGACGCTCGTTCGACCCTAATAACAACGGAAGCTGCGACGTCTAGGGACGAGTTCTACCGATTTTTAGGTCCAATTAGTCATACCAACAGTCCGCCCCGCCGGTTCAACTTCGCTCCAGAAACTTCATATTTACTAACTGGCTGTAATTAAATCGATTCCCCTCCTAATTGGTTGAGATGAGCTTGATAAAAAAATATTGCAAATGATGGGAATTTTCTCGTCCGCATTGCAGTCGGGAATTATCGGAGTTGCGGACTTTTCGAAAAGTTAAGTGGAAGTGGTCTAAATATTGGCACTATTATCCACGTGCCATTAGCATATAAATTGCGCCGGGGCGAAGGTCGCACCGCCCCCGGCCCGGTCAACACACAATTACCCTCCGCTTTTTCCGATCGCAACCGCGTAAACCCGGACGTTAACCGCAATCGCCCCACTATTTATCAATTACGGTCTGACGGTTAATGAAGACGGCGGGACTTCTCCTCTAATCCAGATTTATGAATTTCCAGAGGGTGAGTCGACCTTGTCGTAAATCAAATTGGACACAAACACAATTATATATCTCTCTCTCCTCGACTGAATTAGGAATGTTTGTGAATGTCCTAATTAAGGGATTTAATGGAATTTGGTTAATAGTTAATATCCGGAAAGTCCGCAATGTGGAGAGTTGCATCAGTTTAATTTGGAGAGGAGGCGAACTGGAACCCTGACGCTGCGGCTTTTGTCGGAAAGTAATCCCCAAGTCAAATATGTGGTCGCCGGCCGCAGGAGCGGACAATGTTTTTTCGACCCCCACTCCATCGGGTCGGCAATCGCCCCGGCTCCTTGGAAACTCATCCTGTATTCAGTCGGGGCGTCGCGTCCTCATGGAGCTATGCGGAAATCTGGACATAAACATCGGATTTCCAGGGAGCCGACCCACATCTGGATCACTTCAAGTTAGGGCGGGAAAACGTCAATTTTATTAAAATCGCAGGTAGAGATCAGCGCTAAAGGTTGTCCGGTCAAAATTGCTCCATTATCAGAACATAGAACATGAAAATAGTATTGCAGAATTTTCAAATTTGCTCCGCTCAGCTATAAACCTATAAACCAAAAACAAACCTTTGCAACTTATCAAATACTCGGAAAATGATGATAGCTGATCCGTAGATATAAACACATTGGCGATTTGTGAGGCAGTGGACATTGGATTCAGTCACCTAACAGAACTGTGTTTGTCTATGAAAAATCACAATTCATATTTAGGTGTCACTAAACATGAGAAAAAAAATAAAAAAAATTAAAATAAAAAAATAAACGTGCTGTATACGAAAAAATTAAAAGTGTAACAGAAGAAGAACACAACGATGATGATGAGCGATCATAAGTGCAATAAGCGTTTATAAGAAAAAGAAAGTGATTCTAATAATATCTGCTAGTTTCACTCCTTGATAATTGAGACCAAAATAGAAAATACACTGAATACTAGAAAAAGAGACAAAAACATAAAGAATAGGGATTAAAGTAGAGAGAAAAGTTAAATTCATATCGTATTATCTTCAATATTTTCATAGTTTATCATTTTGTTTGTTTATTTGCAATATGTACATAAATAAATTTTGTTTTTTGATAACATTAATTTGATATCTATGTTTTGATTTACTTTAAATATACAGGGTAGGGCAATAGCAGTGCGTCCGATTTCGATGGCTTGAGTTCTATGAAAGCTAGAAACTTGTTTTAAGAACACAAATAAACTAGAAAAAGAAGTCTATAACCGGAAATTATTTCTGGATATACAGGGTGAGCCAAGACAATTATACAGGGGCTAGTAACATTTTTTTAAATGAAATGTCGTGTGTAAAAGATGATTTTTCGAAGCCTTTTCCTAGAATCTTTTCACTTAAATATTATTGCTGACTATTTCCAAACCACTTGGATGTAGTGATTTTTTTTGTTCAAATAATTGCATCTGCAGATGCATGCTGAAAGAATCACTACAATCACAATTACGAGTTTTAAGAAAATATTATGTTAGTACTAGTTAGGAAACTTCTGTAAAATGTCCTAAAATCGTTTTTACTTTTGAAAAATTATACAGGGTGGCTATACTAAATTTTTCAATTTTGAACTTTTTAAATTTTTTTTTCACCTTTTTTTCAAATGGAACACCCTGTATATTTTTTAATGATATGATGTAGAAACTAAAAACAAACATTTTTTGTATGTACACCCCTATAGCTATTTGTAACCATTTTCGATTTATCGCCCAATAATTACAAAATTCAAGAAATCAAAATTCTACCTATCATACACTCAAGCTATGAAAGTCGGACGCACTATTGCCCCACCCTATATAACTATCGATTTACAATAATTCAAACCACTTGCGCTCTCTTGATTGGTCACCCCTATTATTGAAACAACCACAAACAAGAGCTCATTCTAAGTTTTAAGGTTCTAAATAGTTGTCAACTGCCTCATTGTTTTTCGAGTTACAAATATTAGACAAGAAACTTCAATAAACATCAAATAGAATAAATCCTCATTTTTTTAAATCATGAAGCTATGTTGTAGCCAGAGCCACCAACCCCCATCTGTCATCTGATAGATGGGGGTTGGTTGTTACAACATTGCACGTATTTAACGACTTCCTTTTTCTCTCCAAACTTATGTCCGTGTTTCCAGTCCGTTGCTTTTAGTTTCCTTTCTTGTAACTCACAAGAGCACAATTTCAGTAGTTTTCAGCTGGCAAGAGGCGGACTTGGTTTGTTGTCTCCCGTGTTAATTTCCCATCCGTCACGTCCGATTCATGAGTATAGTGCGGTTGCTTCGACGAGTCCTTGACACGTCTCCCGTTAAATCTCCTGGATACACCGCCAGAGTCTGTTTCAAGTCTAAATTGCCGTTTGTGAGACTCCCTCCTATGTTTGCCCAGTCCCCGAAAACTTTGTTAGGTGGCCGCCTTCCTTTACTTCCCCATATTTGCCTCGTTACCTAACACATTGTAAACTTGGTCGGCACATAACGGCATCGATTGTGTATTATTGCTACGGCATCTCGCCCTAGGGATGTTCAAATGTGACGTCGTCGGGTTTATGCGGCCGTAATCTTCACATCGAACGACGTCGTCGTGTGTATACAACGCGAACAATACGAGAGCAACATTATAACCGGAGGCGTTCTAAAACGGTTTCAGTGTTCATGACGCTGTTGACTCGGCCCTTTGCTTATATTCAATCTGGTTTAGTGACGCGACCTCAACTGTATAGCAAGACGTCATCTTAAGGTGGAGGTCCTTCCGGCGACGCCATTAATTTCCCGCCAGCAACGTTCGGCCCGGTTCCGGAGCCGCGACGGATCTCTTTCGCGGATGTAAGACTGCGATATTGGCCATTGAGGTGATTCATCATAGAGTATCTGATGGGAATTACGATATTATTGCCAAGATTCCCTGCCGAGATGCTAAAAACTTCATTCACTTGCTGGAGGGCGTTAAAAATTGTTGAGACCGGAAACGAAATTAGCGGGTTGGTGCGCGTCGCGACGCTAAAGAAAATCCAGACGTTATCCCGAACATCATTTCTTCTTGTTTGTTAGAACGGGGACCCGTAACGAGCTCGAATATGAAAACACGCTGAATTTACAGCGCATCCATTACAGGCTCTGCAAAAAAACTTGAGAAGTATGGGGATGACGTAAAATATGGAAGGGCATACAGCAGTGGCGGAGCAGGATATGATATACGAAATATTGATAGTTACAGATGGCGAGGTCACAAATTTTAGAAAGCGATCTGTTTCGAAGTGAAGCGGGCACTACGTAATGTCAAGGAACGAAGAAAAGTTAGGAAGTGTCATTTCTAAAGATCAATTTTGGTTAAAGAAAACTTCTATGGAGTAAAGCTTAGAAACATAATCAAGATGGGTTCTTCATGAACTTAACTGTAGTTTGAAATCTCCTTCAGGGTCAGGAACTATACAGGGTGGAGCAATAGTGCGTCCGACTTCGATAGCTCGAGTTCTACAATAAGTAGAAATTTGATTTAAAAAAAAACACAAATAAAGTAGAGAAAAAAGTCTATAATCGGAAATTATTTTTGAACATACAGGGTGAGCCAAGACAATTATACAGGGGCAAGTGACATTTTTTTAAATGGAATGTGATGTGTAAAAGAAGATTTTTATGAGCTTTTTCCAAGACTCTTTTCAATCCAATATGATTGCTGACTACATATTTCCAAACCACTTGGATGTAGCGATTCTTTTTGTTCAAATAATGACATGTGCAGATGCATGTTAAAAAAATCACTACAGTTACAATTACGAGTTCTAAGAAAAAATAATATAAAAACTAGTTAAGAAACATCTGTAGAATGTCTTTGAATTGTTTTAACTTTTGAAAAATTATACAGGGTGGCTAGAGTTAATTTTTCAATTTTGAACTTTTTGAATTTAATTTTCTCCATTTTTTCAAATAGAACACCCTGTATATTTTTTAACGACATGATGTAGAAACTAAAAACAAACATTTTTTGTATGCACACCCCTATGGCTATTTGCAACCATTTTCGCTTTATCGCCCAATAATTACAAAATTCAAGAATAATCCTAAAAAATTAGGTTGTTTTTCAAATTACTCGACAGGTAGAATTGTAATAAGTACTCCAGATGTTTTGTTTTTAAAAGCAGTATAAGTTTTTTTAGTACACTTTATGTTTGTATCTTGATTATTTTTTGCATTTTATATTATCCGAAAAGAAATACACATTTATCGCAGTTACCTGTCGTCAGTTGTCAATTTTGCAACATTTGAAGTTTTTTGTATTTGGAAAACGATCTAATTTTTTAGAATCATTCTTGAATTTTGTAATTATTTGGCGATATTTCGAAAATGGTTACAAATAGCTATAGAGGTGTGCATACAAAAAATATTCGTTTTTAGTTTCTACATCATATCGTTAAAAGATATACAGGCTATTTTATTTAAAAAAAGGAGAAAATTAAATTAAAAAAGTTTTAAATTGAAAAATTAAATTTAGCCACCCTGTATAATTTTTCAAAAGTTAAAACGGATCAAAGACATTCCACAGATATTCCAGAAGTAGTCTTTACATAATTTTTTCTTAGAACTCATAATTGTGACAGTAGTGATTTTTTTAACATGCATCTGCAGATGTCATTATTGAACAAAAAAAATCGCTACATCCAAGTGGTTTGGAAATAGTCAGCAATCATATTGAATTGAAAAGAGTCTTGGAAAAGGCTCATAAAAATCTTCTTTTACACATCACATTCCATTTAAAAAAATGTCACTTGCCCCTGTATAATTGTCTTGGCTCACCCTGTATGTTCATAAATAATTTCCGGTTATAGACTTTTTTCTTTAGTTTATTAGTGTTTTTAAATCAAATTTCTACCCATTATAGAACTTGAGCTATCGAAGTTGGACGCACTATTGCCCCACCTGTATATAGTACAAGTGTTAAAAGTGCTGTTTTACTTGGACGCTGATGGTCAACTAGCTAACAGCTCACCGGCCAATCCGACAAAAATAAGGTTTTTCCCAATAACTGGTTTACCGGTAATTTTAGAGGAAGAATGTGGACATGTTAAAGGACAGAAAAGTAGGTTTGTGGATATTTTTATACATTTTATTATACCTAATTCATGTGATAAGGTAATCTCGGAGGTTGCTCAGAGGGTAGAAAAGTACGAGATATATCTTACCGTTTCTGTAACATTATCTGCGCTGGTCAGATCTGACATAATCTTAAATCTTGAATAGCAAAAATGGCGAATGCGCCGGGTGAATCTATGCATCGCTTTCAGTTCAAATTATGAGGAAAATAGACGTTTAGCATGGGTAACTGTTGCGGTTTCGTTGAGTTCGAAGGACCATAGATTTTTGTATTATTTATTGATAAAAGCAAAACTAACAAGCCACAAAACCAAAAAACACATGCGTTTCCTTTCTTAGGTTTTTACCGAATGCCAACAACCGTTATCTCCGGTCTTGCGCACACACACGCGCGGCACAGAAGTCATGAAGGCCTAGAGCGCAAGGCGCATAAGCAGTAACATAAGGTAACATAAAAGTAATAAAAGTAACATATACTCCCCCCGTTGGAAGAGTAAAGTTATAAAATAAATTTGAAATTCCAAAGAGTACTATAAAAGTCAATCTGGAAAACTCAGTAAAGGTGATCACTCACTGCACTAGGCCGCGAGTGGCAAAACACAAATTTTGTTTATTGCACGTTGGGTGTCACCGCTGGAAGTGCGAAGCGTGACGACTCGAACGATGTTGTCAGCTCCTGGATGCAGCTTGAGGATGCGTCCGAGGCGCCATTTGGCAGGGGGTAGGTTGTCATCTTTCAAAATGACCAGCATGCCTTCCTTCAAGTTTTGATGGCGAACCTGCCACTTATTGCGGCGCTGAAGCTCTGCGAGGTACTCCTTGGACCATCTTGACCACAGATGCTGTGTAATGAGCTGGATGTGCTGATACGTGTCGAGCCTATTTGGCCTCAGGTGTGTCAGGCGTGGATCCGGAACCGTAGTCAAGGTTTTACCCAGTAGAAAATGTGAGGGAGTAAGAGGAGTGAGGTCGCTAGGATCACTAGATAGCGGACAAAGCGGCCTTGAATTTAGAATGGCTTCAATTTGTACAAGTAGAGTGTTAAGCTGCTCAAATGTAAAAGTTAAATTTCCAGTTACTCGTCGCAAATGATTCTTAACTGACTTGACGCACGATTCCCAAATACCACCCATGTGAGGGGAATAGGGGGGTAAAAAAATCCAATTAAACTTTTCGTTTTTGAAAGATTCTGTTAAATTGTTATCGATTAGGAATTGACCAAGTTCTTTTAATTTGTTGTTCGCGCCAACGTAATTTTTTCCATTATCGGAGTAGATCTTTGCAGGCATGCCTCGGCGAGACGCAAATCGTCTCAATGCTAAAAGAAACGAATCTGAGCTTAAATCAGATACCAATTCCAAATGCGCAGCTTTGGTAGCAAAACAGATAAAAACGCAAATGTAGGCTTTCGAAACTTTCGCACCCCGACCTTTTCGGTCTTTCACTAAGAACGGACCGGCATAATCGGTACCTACAATTGTAAAGGGCGAGTGAGGAGTGACGCGATCAGCGGGAAGATCTCCCATGAGGTTGCTGATAGAAGAAGGCTTTGCCCTAAAACATGAGACGCAACTTCTAACAATATTTTTGGCTAAGGACCGGCCACCAAGAGGCCAGTAAGTTTCCCTGATGGTTGAAAGCAATAATTGTGGTCCAGCGTGCAGTAGGCGGGAGTGCTCCTTAAGAAAAAGCGCTTTGGTTAAAGGATGCTTTCCAGGAAGCAGTATGGGATGTTTTTTGTCGTGGGAAAAATCAGATCTCGATAAACGCCCACCTACTCGTAGTAGTTTTTCGGTCTCATCAAAATATGGGTTTAAAGCAATTAATTTGCTGCATTTGCTTAGACTTTTAGAAGCCTTCAAATCTTGTATATCAGTGGAGAATTCTTCTGACTGAGCAAGCCTAATCAGGAATAGCAGAGATTCGTGTAATTCGACAATTGTCAGAGGACTGGTTTGGCGGACATTTTTTGAGACGCGGCAGTTTTGAATAAATCGCCGAATATATGCGGCTACGCGTTCCATTTTTGAAAGAGAGGAAAATCTTTGAAAGGGAAAACCTGACATGGGAATTTGTGACAGGCACGCTTGAGTCGTGGGTTTAGTTCCCTGAAATCTGTGGCAGAAGACAGATTTTTGCTTGGGCCATTGGCGCTCGTCCAGCAAGAGGAAATCCGGACCATGCCACCATAGCTTTAAGTTCGCAACTTTGCGAGGGCTAACGCCTCGTGATAGCAGATCTCCGGGGTTTTCGCTGGTATGGACATATCGCCATTGCTCGCGTGGTGAAATCGTGTGTATTTGAACGATCCGGTTGGCTTCGAAAGTCTCTAGCTTGTAAGGTTCAGAGTTGATCCATGCCAGGACGATTTCGGAGTCTGTCCACAAGAATATAGAGTCGACATTCAAGTCCAAAGAAGATTTCACTTTTTTGAGAAGTTTTGCAAGTATGGCAGCGGCAGACAATTCGAGTTTGGGAATGGTTAGGTGCTTCAATGGAGCAACCTTGGTTTTAGCACAGAGAAGATGAACTGAAATTTTGCCCTGCCTATCTATTGACCTAGCGTAGATACAGGCGCCGTACGCTTTCCTGCTTGCATCAGAAAATCCATGCAACTCGATTTTAGAAGGCTGATGGCACATTGCATGCCGAGAGATTCGTAAATCATTTAAGATGGGCAGTTCATTGCTGAAACTTTCCCATTGGATTCTTAGATCAGGTGTTAGAGGGTCATCCCATTTTAGCTGAGCCAACCATAGCTGTTGCATAAAAATTTTTGCAGAAATAGTACAAATACTTAAAAGACCGAGGGGATCAAAAATTTGACTAATAATGGACAAAACTTCACGTTTGGTAGGAATTGATGCATGTTTTTTGAAACCAATGCTAAAAAACAGCTGGTCAGAATGAGGAGCATATGATAGACCAAGAGTCTTAGTGCTTTCATCCTGTTGAAAGTTTAATACCATTTGCGATACGTTGCCATCATTGACACAATTAAGAACTTGTGGCTCATTCGACGTCCACTTGCGGAGAACAAATCCCCCTGATAGAAGAATTTCTGATATTGTCTTACAAACATATCGAGCTTGCTCAAAGGAATCGATACTGGTCAACAGATCATCGCAGTACATATCTCTTCGTATGATTTTAGAGATTTCCGGCTGTGTTTTTTCGTGAGAAGCAGCTAACTCGAATAAGCACCTTATGGCAAGGAAACTTGAGGCCTTTTGACCATATGTGACAGTACATAGCTCATAACCTTCAATCGGAAGCGAAGGGTCGGGTCTCCATACAATTCTTTGCAGAGAACGTTGAGCAGGATCGATAATGATGGAACGATACATTTTGGAACAATCGCTGGACAAAATGTACTTGTAACGGCGGAATCTAAGTGCGATAGAGAAAAGATCATCTTGAATTACGGGGCCGCTCATCTGAATGTCGTTAAGAGATACTCCAGAAGTAGTGGGAGCTGAAGAATTAAAAACGACTCTCAGCTTTGTAGTCAAACTCTGCTCGCGTATAACCGGCAAATGTGGCATGTAATAGCTGTAAGAAGCTATATCGGCATCGTGACAAAGCTTGACCATGTGACCAAGAGATTCGTATTCGTTAATGAAATCAGAATAGGCTGTTTTAAGAGCGGCATTAGAAGAAAGCTTCTTTTCAAGAGACAGAAATTGCTTAGTCGCTCTTTGTTTTGAATCGCCTAAGACGCTAGGAGAGCTTTGTAGCGGGATGGTGACTACGAAGCGGCCCTCTTCATTTCTTTTAGTTGTCTTAACGAAATTGTCTTCGCAAAGTTGTTCCTCTTCAGAAAGAATGGGTGCTGAATCTTCGCAGACTTCCTGCTCCCAAAAACGAGATATTTGTTTCGAAAGCGTGGAAACGGAAAGATTACAGCTTATGTCATTATTGGTTTGATTCCTTAAACATGAAAAGCTACCAGAGATCAAGTAACCGAGTTCTGAGTTGATGATGTATGGATATTCGTGAATGTAGGGCTGATCAGCCTTTATGAGCTGCCAGAAAACATCAACCCCTAACAATATGTCTATTCGCGTGCTCTTAGCGAAATCCACATTGGCTAAAGCGATTCGAGGTGGAATGGTCAACGATTTCATGCTGAAGTTTGCAGCAGATAGAGTTTGGGTTATATTTGGAAGTATTAGAAATGATAGTTCCGCTGCGAAATGGCTATGAATTGACTTTATCTTGGCAGAAGTGCTGAAAGAAATCTTTGACCTTGTTTGATTAATGCCAGCGATTGAAAAGTCGCTATGAATGGTAGGAAGGGAAAGCCTTTTGCATAACTGAGAGGTCATATAAGATCTCATGCTGCCAGAATCTAGTAGTGCTGTGCATTGAATTTGCTTACCATCCTCCGAGATTACAATTATTTTTGCGGTTGGCAAAATTTGTTCTGCGTTGCAATGAACGGTATGGTTCGAGAGAGTTAAGGGGGTAGGAGAAGTACGCTCGGCTTGATCAGAAATGCTGGTGTCTTTATGCAAGAGGGTTGAATGAAATTTGGAACATTTTTTGCAATGTCGAGATCTGCAATTAGACTTTTTGTGACCTTCTCGCAGACAGTTAGAACAAACTCCGATTTTGTTTACCTCCTCCAATCTTTTATCGACAGGCATGCTCAGGAACGAGCGACATGCATATAAAGGGTGATCATTTTTGCAAGAAGGGCACGCGTTATACTTTGTCACAACATGAGATTGAGACTTTGAAAACTTACCTTCGTATTTGTTTTTGCTTAACGCTGAATCAGCATTATGCAGCTTGGTCATTTTTTCTAACAATCTGCAGCGCTTTTCTAAGAAGTTGACGAGATCGTTATAAGTTGGTAGATCAACTTCCTTTGCTTCTTCAACCTCATTTTCCCATTCTTTTTTGGTTTGATACGGGAATTTATCAACTACTAGGTATATGAGCATGCTATCCCAGTGCATTACTGGTTGCCCTAAACTTTTCAAGGAACGATAATGCGTTTGAAGGTCATCGAGTAGCTGACGAAGAGATTGAAAAGACTCTTTTGGAATTTTAGGCGCATCAGCAATGGCTTTGACGTGATTGTGAACCATTAGCTTTTTGTTTTGGTATCTTTTCTTCAGAAGTGACCAAGCAGTAGCATAGTTAATGGAGGTGACCTCTAATGATCGAATGACCCGAAGCGGTTCTTCAGAAAGTGCCGACCTAAGGTACAAGAATTTTGATAAGTCGTCAAGCTTGCTATTGTTTTCTATGAGACTTTTAAAAGCATCAGAAAAGGCGGGGAAATGTTCAGGCTTGCCGTCGAAAGTTTCGAGTTTTAACGCTTGTAATTTAACAGTAGTTTGTTCTACAGCTGCTTGCGCATTTTGCGGCAGCATAGGTGAGCTAAAGCTTTCAGAAGCACTGTCTGATAGTGAATTTTGAGCGTTTGCACCAACTTGAAGCGGATTTGGAATTTGAACCTGGTTTCCCGATAACAACTGGCTTGTGGTTGCTAATAATTCGTAAAATAAAGATTCAAATTGCTCTCGTTCATTGGCCTGCTGTGCAAAGAGCTCCTCCGATACTGTAATGTCTATTTCGTCTTGAATTTTGTTAAAATCGCTTATGAGTTGTTTAAAACCTTCACTACGTTGTTCTACCTGCAAGAAAAATGTTGAGGAAGGTGTGATTTGAGAATCAAGCGTGTTTTTGTCAAGAAAGTTTTTGAAGTTAGTAAGCTTTGTTTTTAAAGCGGCCCGTTTTCGTGTCAATAATTTGACGTTCGCGTCTTCAGCCATATTTATTGTTTTCCGAAAATTGCACGTGAAATTAAGGGAAATTGCTAAATGAAAGCTGGAAAGGACTCACTTTTGTTTGCGTGGGTGTAGGTTATTTTGTTGGCGAGTTGGCGTCCCCGGTCCGGCCCTGTTGTAATGGCGGCGGTTACGCTTGCTTCGTGGCTTCAACAATTTCTCGGTGAAGTTGCTGGTTGCTGGGCGGTACAATCCGGTTCGATTAGGACCATTTTATGTTGCGGTTTCGTTGAGTTCGAAGGACCATAGATTTTTGTATTATTTATTGATAAAAGCAAAACTAACAAGCCACAAAACCAAAAAACACATGCGTTTCCTTTCTTAGGTTTTTACCGAATGCCAACAACCGTTATCTCCGGTCTTGCGCACACACACGCGCGGCACAGAAGTCATGAAGGCCTAGAGCGCAAGGCGCATAAGCAGTAACATAAGGTAACATAAAAGTAATAAAAGTAACAGTAACCTTTTCGAGTTCCCACTTACGACTAAATTTCGAAAAAGGTGCTGCTTCTTAATTGTTCGGAAAGTACCTAAACGTTTCATGTAATGGTCGAGCTTCTAAAGGATGTTGCATAACTAAATGTTCTCGTTTGTCGTTCGCAGTCGCTGCAGCACCATCTCATTACAAATCTGTTCCGCTTATATCCTCGCATGTCTTTTCCGAAATAATTCTTGAACTTTAGACGCAATAAAACGGTCGCTTAATCTCGACGCGCTAAAAATTCAGTTCGTTACTTCCGACAACTCCGAGTCCGATGTACTTTTCTGGTAGCTCTAATAAAACAACGTCTGGACATAAAAAAGTGTTTGTCATTCTTTTTGTCGAAGACGCTAGAAAATTGCATTTCGCCGACTGTAATTTCATTCGGCAATGGCGTCGGCTACGTCGACTTGAAATGCCAAAGGCGTTTCGGATATGGATGGCGTCGTTCAAAAGTTGACGTTGTTCCGATGTTTCGTTATTCGCCGTCTCTTCACCGGCGGCTTGACTAATGGTCGGTCTCGGCTCAGACAGATGCGTACGTAATGTGCAATGTATCCGTGTTTATATGACAGATGACTCGAGCAATTCCGGTCGACGTGCATATATAAGGCGAAATGACAAACTGCGGGAGTGGAAACGGAACGAGCAGGACTCAGATCCTGCAAAAACACGTGCTCTGCGCTTGACGTTTTTCCTGCTCGACAAACAAGTTTTATACCGGGTGTTTCTGAAAAGTCGTGTTGGCATAGACATTTGAGGAAAGTTTATCTCAGTAGATATATCTAAATATTTTTTTTGCAACAGTTTAAAGTTTTCAAGCGGCAAACTCGGGGGGAGGTAAATGGACACATCTGTGTGCCAAAGTGCCGGTCAAGTTTTTTGACCCAACACCCTCAATGCAAAATCCAGAATCCATGAAGATAGATTCAGTACATAGAGCTGATCTTCCAAAATTTGTATCTTGATCAAATATAAAACAAACTTAAAAACTTGATCAAATGAGTAGGTAACAAGGATTCAACCACAGAAAGACCTATGCGGACAACTTTGAAAATAAATAACAATTACTAGATTAAAATCTTCTCAACTAAATCTGCAGTACTGATTTTCTCTAAAGATCAGAAGATGACGCTTCTAACGAAATGGCTTTAGCGAGAGCTTTAGAGAACGAAACGAGAAAAAGAGCTCTTGTGGGTCTAAGAAAGCAACATTTAAATCTAATAAATAAAAACATAGTAATAAAAATCAAAACGTGTACATTAGTTACAAAAAAATGATCTGATGAAAAAACAAATAATATTGAATAGTTACCTAGCTGTCTCTATTTCTGCGAACAATTTTTGAAATCAGATAAGCGAATTACTCGTTCAATGCGGCATTTAGTGCTTTTATGATAGGTCGTCCATGAGACTTTGTCATCCATCATTGTAACTCCAAATGACATAATTCAAAGCGTTATAGCTCACTCCCGTGTAACAGTAAAATCGAATTACAAAACTGGAATCAACAGATTTTTAGCAATTCCGCTGTCGAAACAAAGGTAATATTTCACGTATTTTATTTGTTCAATTTCCCGGAATTTTGCCGGATGATTGTGTTTTTTTGTACGAAGCAATTTAAATAACCTAAAATATTAGGTGTGCGTCCCAACAATTCCGGGCATATTACCCAAATTAAATCGGTCCGCTTCGGGTGGGGCACGTGAAAAATCCGGGATAATCCTCGAAATAATCCTTCATTAAATCCGCAACGACGCCAACCACCCGAAACCTTCTCCATCCCTTTAATTATGTAAAGAATGATGAAAAGCCTGTGTTATTTTTGTGGAAATTCCGGCGCAATTACACGACTCCACAATAACGTGACAAGCGATTTATGCGTTGCTAGCGCCATGTCCGGGACAGCTTTATGGGCCCTTGCGGCGTTACCGCGTCACTCCCCCAATGAAATATTCCAGTTCGGCGACGTCCCGACGCCTAAACTATTTAAATTCAGTAGGTACTCACCGGTCGAACTGAGAACGGTGTAGCGCAACACCAAACGGCCGGAGCCCCACCGTTGGAGGATCTCCAGGGGATGATCCGTCTCTCGCAGGGGACATTCTGGAAATGGAAAAAGAGCCGGTGAAAAAAAAATCTGCGTAGCATTACGGGCGATCCCGCGATATTAGGCCATCCGGATCGTTGACAAGTTCGATTTCTTGAGTCGACCTCCTCGGAGAATAACACGAACTGTGTCCATTGAAACGTTGAGTTCGACAACGGGTCTCGGGGGATGGGCGAGACCCAACAATCCGCCGCGGAAATCGGATCTGCTAATGGGAATTCCGGCGTTATTCCGTTGCTGTAACTTTTCCCTTCGACTTGCCAGTTCTGATGGTTTTTAAACGGATCGGACGCGTCAGAAACGTATATAAATGGAAAATATTGATAGTCGCGTTGATGAAAGCTCTGGAGGGTGTCTGTAACTATTGGGAAAATGAAAGACACGGGAAGCAAAAAATATTTGTGAACTGAATAATTGAAGTCAAGATATTAAAATGAAAAATTGCTGGAATTTCTGGAAACAATAATTAATAAAAGTAGTCCCCTCTAGAAATAGTTAAAATGTTTCTGCTTCTGAACGTAAAATAAAGACGTAAAATCTGCAAAAACATTGTTTTTCCTCTCCTTGCGTATACCTTTACATTAAACAATTTTACCTTACAGCAATAACAAACGATTCACATTAGATATAAAAGCCGTTTTACACGATCAATAATTATAACAATAGTAGGAAAAGAATGTGGGTTCTAGATCACCCCCCACCACTATTTTTATTATTGCGTCGGCTGCTTACTCAGTTTGCTCAACTTACTATATTTCATGTTCTAAACAACTTTGAACAACTTCTAAACAACTTTAAACGAAGCTGTTAAGAACATGTTTAAAGTTGTTTAGATCATGAAAAATAGCAAGTTGAGCAAACTGAGTAGGGAGGCAACGTAATGATAAAAATAGTGGTGAGGGGTTATTTAGAACCGCCCTTCTTTTCCTACTAACAATAATTCTGGCCACACTTGTGACCAAGACGCTAACGCCACATCCAAATCCTCATACCATAGATACAGGGTGTCCTAGAAAAGTGCTGACACAAGTTAACCACAAGTTTCTTAGATCAAAATAAGTCGATTAGACATAATTTACCTATATCCGAAAATGCCTTCTTAACACAGAAGATATTCGTCAGATATTTGCCTTTCTCCTTATTTGTTTCAGGAGGTTTTGTCTTTCTTCTGCATTTTTGCGCTATTCTCGAATAGTGCTCGTGATTCAGCTGAGAGCTGAGAGGCCTTCGACCTTGTTATTTTTATAATGTAAATTTTTATATTTCCAGATATAGTAGGTAAGTAATTTTAGTGGATATGTATAAATGTGACAATAAAGATAAGTAGGTAAATCCAAACTGGGGTGAGTTCAATTTGCTAATGAAAATACGGTCGCGATCCGCGTTTGTCGCGTTCCATTCACTTACCACTTCTAATGTTTTTTAGGTGGCCCGCGAGCCACATTTCCAAATGGAAAACGTTGATGGTCGCGCTGATAAAGGCCCTTGAGGGTGTGCCAGCGAGTGGCTTTCCGCTTCTCAGCCACTAAGAAGATTACCTGATGTAAAATTCCCGAACCAGTCGTCTCTCCGGGTTAAATCTCCCCGTTTATACGATTGGCATAGACAATCGGGACGGTCCCGTAAATCCACGGAATAAACTCAAACGCATCAAATATCCAATAATGGATAGCCGTGATTAATTAGGGTTTTAGAGTTGATTTAGTCAAGTGGTGCGTTGGGGCCGCACTTCCGAAGCTGCACCATTATACATCATCCTATAAAATTAATCATGCGAACACGTTATCCCTGTACCTCATGTATCATATGTACGTGATTGATTCGGGTTTATATGCGCTCCGTATTCCCTGAAAGATGGGCTCCGCTACGTATCAAAAATACAAAAGCGCGCACAGGTACCTCATTCGAGGGTGTGTCGTGTTTCATCCGAACCCGTCAGCACTGACAGCAAATGAATAAGTAAATAAATAAAATATGTCGCTATGACGTCAAATTTCCGTATACAGTCAACCTCCTTTTTAATTAAATAAATGTCAAAGCTGCTGATCGAAATGCCAAATTTTTAGGTAAGGGTGCATTACCAACATGTAAATTCAGAATCAGCACTATAACGATCGAATGAAGAGAAACGTACAATAATTTCATGTTCTAAAAGTTGTGTCTCTCTACATGACAGTCACGTAATTTAGAAAAGATCCACTTAAGTATACCAAGAAGAACCAAAAGACATGGTGTTTCCACATTTCATTATCTCATATTCTTTGCATTAAAATGATTATTCTTGAATATGCAGCGTCTTCACCACCCACCCCTAAATTGACCTATAAAGATATAGAAATCTAATTTGACAAATAAGATGCAACAAGTCTCAAGTTTAACTTCGTGATCTATAGTTAGCCCTGTTCTCAAGTAAACAATCAGCGGTTGTTATAATGTCAAATTCGCTGATGTTTGCGAATCAGAACCAAAAAAATAGCAAAATTGAACATTCTCTAAACATTTTCTGAAAACCGTGCGGACGCCATCTAGTGTCCGTAATAATTCTTCTGGACTTCTTATATAAGTTGAGGCAACGCAAATGCAAATATACCATTGATTTTCCGCGGCTTTAATAGAATCGTCCCCCGGCTCGCAATTGGACTCCTCCTCGAAACAAATTACAAAGTAACAAACAATTCGGACGTACCAATTTTAAGCGCATTTGCAAGAGACGGCGCGCCCCTCATCAACAGCCCATCTCTTCTCTCATCACTGATGGTCTCTCCGAACTTCGTCCCGACAGACGTTACCACCATCATGTTAGTTTCGGACCAAAGAAACTCGATTTTTAATCAACCACTGTCCAGACGCAACGTCGCGACGCCCGTTCCCCGGAAAACTGATGGAGAAATTCAATAACGAATTCGATCCATTTTCATTGTCCAATGACAAACATGAGGAGTGTTCGATCGGGAACGTCTGCGTAATTTAACGTCATAATATATTCAACACTGCTGGGGCCCGGTAAGCGTAATGATCCAAGGAGGGGGCTCAGATTATTATCGAAATCGGAAAATTGGTGGAAAAACTCGATTAGCACGTGGTGGGGAAAATAGACAACTGAATAGGAAACATCGCGGTACCACTCCCTGGGTTGCGTGCCTGAAAAAAGCTAACCGTGCGGGCCAAGGACGAAACGTGTGATTTATTTAATAATGAAACGACCGCGTCGAGTGTACCGGGGTTTAAGGGGTGAACGCACAAAAATACACTGACAAAAGCAGTTAATGTTCCAAAAGGCCAGTGAAGTCGTTTTGGAAATATCTATAATTCCTAAGGTAGTTTCGAAGTTCTTAAATAAGGGAGTAGTTACAAATTTCAAATATTCAATTATAGATAGATTTATTAATTAAAAACCCAACAAACTCGAACAATTTACAGAAAGTAGACAAAGACGCATACAGCCATGCAGTTAGTAGCAGTAGGATCAACGGATCTTCAATTCTGCAATTAGCTATGACGATTAGCTGTAATCTGCATCCTACATTTTTACTCTTAAAAATTGGTCGAATGTTAATGTTGGGAATTTACAACGACATACTACAACCTTTGTACAGCACATAAATAAAACAAGACCGACTATGAACCCTACAGCATTTCTGAACTGATAGTTACACCATACCACTTCTTGCATTTTTATAGCAAGCCGTTTTACTATTTATTGTCTATAGGTATCAATGTAGAGATTGCGTATTTAGAATCAACCACTTCACCTTCGGGGTGACCGCCGTCGCCTCCCCAACAGAGACACCATAAACCTAGGGCTATCATCTACCATGTTCTTTGATGCTTCCCTTCTTACATTGGTCCCCACGCCTTCATCATGAATCTTCAATTGGCGGCGTAATTTTACTTGATTAGCCGATTAGCACATGTATTAACTTCGACAAAACCAGATGTGGAACCGTGAGTAGCTAGTTTCGGGTCGACCCCAACTCTTCCCCATTCCATCAAGAACCATCTCGCTGGATTCAATCCCAGTTAGAAAACTGAATAAGTATATTTTTAAATTCAGTGACGCTCTAAAACTCTTATAAGTATTTTGACAAAAAGTCGGCCTTAGACTTACAACCTCTATTAGCCCGGCGATTAAAGCTGCTGTTCTCCTCCTCCTTCAGAGGGTGCATGACGCATTATTCCTGTGATAACCATCTACCCCACCTACATTAATTAGTAAGTTTATATATGTGCCGATTGTTGTTAAAACCTTAATCCGACCACAAGGCCATGTCAAAGAGAAAATAACCAAATTGTACGGAAGTTGACCGTAATACAAAAAATTCTTCCATCAATTGCTTTTTATTAGAATGTTGCAAAACTATTTAGCTTTTAAACTTACACAGCAGATATTTAAATATCAACTTTAGTTAAATAGAATGAAGGAGACAGAAGCTAATAAAAATGTCTTGTGTAAAACAAAACTTTTTTATTAAACAAGAATTGAAAATTCCAACGAGTAAAAATACAGCCAAAGAATTAAGTAATACACAAGGGATGCGCAAATAGTTTACTTTTCCCACGTTATCATCAAGTGTAACGTGGAAAAACTTGAAAAGGACATGAGAAAAGCATAGGGGGATCACAAATCGTCAGCTTTTTTCTCGTTACACTTGATAATGCGACAAAAGTAGGTTATTTGTACACCCCCTGTGCATTACTTAAAGGCTGGCCTTAAAGTGCCGTTAATCCATATCACTTCAGTGTTTTAGGGTAAGGAAAAATATTAGAAAAGATCTTTTCAAGTAGTAATTTTTAATCGTCCTTTAAAAAAATACTACAGGGCCCTGTACTGACCTTGCGTAAATTTCTTTTTTGCAAAAATATATCGTTCGAACGAGGAATTCAACCTGAGACCTGTCGGTTCGTACGCTACTTCTTTTCCACGTCTCTATCGACCTCGCTAGTCGTTGCGTGTTCGATCTTTGTACTCTCTCGTCTTTCCGTGATGACATCACTTGCGTGTTGCGCGCGCAATAACGGCATCTTAATAGAAAGCCGTTCGACGGCACTTTAAGTACAGTGTTACTTAAATCCCCGGCTGTACATACAGTCTAACTTACAGAATAATAGTCTGACGTCACGGCTAAGTTTGTACAAGTCAAAGTAACTGCCATGACTGGTAACGTGTGTTGATCAACGAGTCAAATCAAAAGTGCTTTAGTCAAAGTGTAAAAGTCATCTTAAATAATAAATGTATTTAATCTCAATAAATTCATGATCTCAGACCATTCTCTTGTGAGTTAAACTGTATGTATATGTATTTCATCTTCCAGTCAATCAATGATCTGATTAAAAAATTGTACATGATGTACACCCGGTCAATTAAGTAATGCACAGGGTGTGCGCAAATAATTTACTTTTCTCACGTTATCATCAAGTGTAACATAGAAAAACTTGTAGGAGACACTAGAAAAGCATAGGCGATCACAAATTGTCAACTTTTTCTACGTTGTACTGAATAATAATGTGGTAAACGTGGGTTATTTGCGAACCCCCTGTGCATTACTTAATGTGTACACTTGTTTACAATTAAATCGCGGACACCAATTTTTCGCTGTAATAAATTCGCTTTATTTATTTGCCACTGTCAGGGTCATTCTGTTATAATACCAAAATGGCTAGGGAGTATTAGATAAAATAGTGACATCGCTGTCAGTTGATAACCTACTTAATAGCTATTAACATACCGAGAAATGTTATGACATTTATTACAGCTGCAGATGTCAGGTTGAAATCCGAGCTCGAAGAGCAAAGATTTTAAGACATATAAGGCCGTAATATGTCATAACATCGAGGTTTGTTCAATATTTTATCGGTTTCAGGCGACCACCTCCGCATTTTGGTGAATTATTATGACTGTATTAGTAAATCAAAAATTCATTTGCAACTTATTCCGTAAAAATCAAAGTCGTTATACAAGTTGCTAGGTAGTCACAAAAATGTTTACTTGTCAACAAATATTTTATTTTTTAAAAAGTTCAATAATTTGTAAAATAAGTGACGCTAATTTGCCTGAAAACGTGCTAAAATAAAAAGTGCTGAGGAAGCTATGCAAGCACTTATTCCAACCAAATTGAAAGTGAGATACGACGAATGTTATACTGAGTTCAAACAGTGGCAGGAAACTAATAATTGTATTGCAAAAATTTAACATTACCAATATATCATTCTTACATTACCGATATGTCATTTTGACATTCCTAGTACAGTTATAAGGTACCTACATTACAAACCAACTTTTGTGAATGTTAAGGATCTTCTTACAGCCAAAACCGATAAAAAAATATAAAGTCAAAATTCAGAAAAGACGCACAATATTGGCAAAACTAGGTTGCTTGATTTATCAGGTGTACTCGATCTTATTGCACACAAGTGTAGTATGAACAATATAGTAAGCTGTAATAATAATAAACCCACTTTTTCTGAAATAGCATTTCCTGAAAGTTGATGGGTGCTCCCTGAAGATTCCCGAGTGAAAACAGCTCGATTTCCCGTCGATTTCCTGGGAAATCAACCCGACCATCCATTTAAGCCAAATAACCCGACTCGTTCTTTGACATTATTGGCCGCGATTTCTTGCACACGCGATCGTAATAACCGTTTTCCCACGCTTAAGCCGGCATCGTGCACCAACACGAACCCGGGACAAATTCAGACAAGTCACGTGAAATCTTTTCATGTCGCCACCTAATCGAACAACCATCAGCTTCGTCGCCGATCCGGACCTGCGTTAGAAATCAGTCGTGGCAGCACACTATGCTAGTTCGTGAAGAAGACGTGCTTTCTCGCCCCCATGATTCGCGCCGGCGATAATTGATATTCATGGGACGTCATGGGTGGCGGGTACGTGATTGCGATTCAAGATACACAGAGAAAGGTGGGATTGAAGAGACTCTTTGCGGCTGCTCTATAGTCCCGTGAAGCCTTCTATTAGCGAGCTATTGCCATGGCTTCATTTGGATTGGAATCCGGAGCGCCTCCGCCAAATTCGACCTGCTCCGTAACAATTTCGAAATTCCTCAAGTTATGCAACTAATAATACGTACCAGCGGTGATGACGTATAGATATCTGGCGGTCGCGTTTGTAATACCGATAGTGCCTTTCCGGTGATCCTGGAGGAAGCTACCAATTCCTTTAATAAGGCAGTCGGGCGAGACGCTGGAGGATTCGCTTCGCTACGAATATATTAAAGTGGCTGCTTGCCGGTTCTATTGAGTCGAGTTCGAGTCTATTGTATCCACTTGATTCCGTCGATCTTAATGCTGCAACGCTTTCATGTATTATTACGTTTGTATTGCGTTGCGGTTATTTGTTTAATCTGTTTAGTAAGTAGCTCTGTGCGGCGGTGCAGAATCCGGTTCGCTTCCTCTTGCGCCACTAGTCAAATATGCCCGATCTCAATTGAAATTAGAAACGGTGGAAATTTGAGCTGGTTACGTAAATTCATAATGCTGAGCAAATTAATGAAAGCAACAAGCGATTTATCGACGACAATTTCGTCATTGCCAAACCGGACCAGATTTATTACGAAATCAATCAATACGCGAATTGAGTGCAATTTTTGCATATATTGAAGATTTTACGTGTCACAGAAAACCAAAACCTGCAACATTGTCTTTTCCCGTCTCATCAACAACGGGATTCGGCAGGACAAGCCATTATGTCGTAAAATTAATCTTCTGAATCAAAACAATTTTATGTTTGCTTTTTTTTATTTTTAGAATGTATAATTATTATACACAACTACTGATCCTAAATCAAGTAAATCGGTCATTTAAAACATCGCTAAAAAAAATTAAAAAAAAAATTTTTTCAATCACAATTCATTGTCCTTCAAACAGAGTTTTAAGAAAATTCATTTTAGTGTTGGACCAAACGGATTTTTGTAGGTAGTACCATAGGGTCCTGTGTGTCCGACATAGAACGCAATACTGCATAAATTCCACTCTTAGGCGCATCAAAAAGAATTTGTCAACAGTTTTCCTTCCAATTGCTCCCACCTCCCATTCCGTTGGTGGGTGCATAGTTACAGATTTGTCTATTTTTTAGTTTTCAAAGAATCGTTTGGTTTCTTAGCCTTTTCAAACTGCGCCCAGTAAGATCTTTTGTTCAATTGATTGAACGAAGCTTAAAATGCGTCTAGATGCTCTGTCCTTTTCATTAAAGTAATTTCAAATTTCAAATATCAACCTTTCAATTTGTTTCTGGCTGCTTTTAAATAATATTGAGATGTTTAAAAGAAAACTAGAATGCCAGTTTTCTATTTACTACTTAATGTCATCTTAAGTGTAGATAATAACATGCTGTTGGTCAACACTAAAGACCAAAAAATGCGATAACCTTTTAACATTAATAGAAGAAACCATAAAGTTTGGTAATTTACTTTATAATAAAATCGTCAAGTGCATTTTTATCACCCATTTTCAGAAAGCGTCAACTCAACGAAGATTTATTATTTTTTCTCAATTTATAAATATTTACTTTGTCACGAGTATTTCGGGAAAATTATCGCCAGTAATATTCCAAGTGTATTATAGTAGAATAATAGCCGATTAAATTTTGACGTTTAGAAAGTTTTGCACAGAAATATGTCAACTAAATTTGCTAGGCATAAAAATCCTAAGTACAAAACACGAGGGATTTAGGGTGAAAAATTTACGAGACATTTCTTTAGCGCAAAATTTTTTGACATAAAAATCGTCAAAATTTATTCAGGCTATTTTAATACGCGCGGGATATTTAATATAATTATTTCCTGAAAGCTTTACAATAGTAAGATATCGTTTTTTTAAAACTGACATCTTATTTGTTTGAATTCATTATACGTTTAGGATCTATGCAAAAAACCTTCGTAATTACGACTTTTTATTATACATATAGGTACAAGAGAGAAGTAATCGCAAATATCAAATATGCAGAAAATGGATTATTCTTTTGTGAATGAAGCATGCCAACTTACAGGTAAAAAATATAACGTATTTTACCTTACAATGGTCGTGTTAGGTGAATTACATAATGTTCAAAGTCATCAGTGTGTCCCTTGTACGCTTAGAAAAATGCATGCAATAAATAAGTCAAATCCTCCATGCCTTTCAAGTTTCCAAAAAAATACTAATTTTCTTAGAGAAACTTTGGAACTTTATACTGCATAATAAATAAATTTAGAAAATGGGTAAATTTCGTTAAATTACCTTATTTGACGTAAGAAACCTATGTCCACATCTTTACGGACAACGGGGTCCCCACCGGAAGAGTTTTGGGGCAAAGGCGGTTAAATTATGGTGAATCGCCAGTGCATTAGAATAATATTTTTACATACCTACGTAAAGAGAGTGAAAAGCAACTAAAGACCTAAGTTAGCTCAAAATAAACTTAAAGGCCAAGAAAACTATGGTCAGGGTAAAGTATTGCACTTTCTTGATGAGATTCATGACGGAAATAGTCGCTTTTGCATTTCACTAAGTTTTTCCAATAATTACTAGAAGAGTCCACGGCATAAATTAAACCGATTCAGCAAAAATCTGACGACACTTGACATTAAAAAAGAATAGGCAAAAAGAAGAAAAGCAAAAGATAAAACAAGTGAAAAAAGCTCTATCATCTTCGAGGTGATAGGGAACTTTTACTCCAGGAACTAAAGGGCGTTTGCACCGTATTGCCAACGGACATTTTGTATGCATAAGATGAAATTTAAAACAAGCTCAAAATTTAAGTCTCGCCTCGCTTAGCAATACACGGCAAACGGGCGTAAAATAAATCCTCATACTAGATGATCTAAAGAGATAAATCTTACCCAGGACGTTAAATAGGTAATGCACAGATCGGAAAAACATCTTAGAGGTTTAATAACAATTTACAATTTAATATAAAATAAGATCAAAAGGGAAATCAAATGTGTTCTTAGTTCTGCCTTAGTCCAATTTGTCTTAACTTTTTTTAACATTCAAAATTCTCAAGTACTTTTTTACCAGTTGTTTAACAATAATGACATTAAATAAATGGGCATATATGCCAACACTATCTAGAAATAGATTTGCTTTGTCATTGATTGGTTGATACCGGTAAATTATTAATAATATAAACTATTCTTTTAATACTTATAATAGGTAGGTATTCCTGTTTGACTTCTTTAGGTGTAAAAGTCTCTTGACAATTTAGCAAAGCTTTATTGGTTTTTAATGGTAATATGCACGTATTTGAGGAATTTAGTATTGAAAATTGAAAATGAATAGATAGATAGATAGATAGATAGATAGATAGATAGATAGATAGATAGATAGATAGATAGATAGATAGATAGATAGATAGATAGATAGATAGATAGATAGATAGATAGATAGATAGATAGATAGATAGATAGATAGATAGATAGATAGATAGATAGATAGATAGATAGATAGATAGATAGATAGATAGATAGATAGATAGATAGATAGATAGATAGATAGATAGATAGATAGATAGATAGATAGATAGATAGATAGATAGATAGATAGATAGATAGATAGATAGATAGATAGATAGATAGATAGATAGATAGATAGATAGATAGATAGATAGATAGATAGATAGATAGATAGATAGATAGATAGATAGATAGATAGATAGATAGATAGATAGATAGATAGATAGATAGATAGATAGATAGATAGATAGATAGATAGATAGATAGATAGATAGATAGATAGATAGATAGATAGATAGATAGATAGATAGATAGATAGATAGATAGATAGATAGATAGATAGATAGATAGATAGATAGATAGATAGATAGATAGATAGATAGATAGATAGATAGATAGATAGATAGATAGATAGATAGATAGATAGATAGATAGATAGATAGATAGATAGATAGATAGATAGATAGATAGATAGATAGATAGATAGATAGATAGATAGATAGATAGATAATATTTATTGCATTACAATTACAATCACAGTCTACAATCCACAATTACAAGTACAGTGCAAACCACAACTACAACTGCAATACAAATGGTGGCAGATCAGCACAGCTGTTTTTCATCTACCCCAACCATCACACAAATATACACATATTACAAAGAACATAACTTCTACACAACCTACCCCTCGCACAGCATGTCCCTAAGCTGAAATTTGAAGTAGAATTCAGCTTTATCAATTAACTCTTTGAACTCATTTAGTATTCGTGGTGCAGAGCTTGAAAACCCACCATCAGATCCAGCCGTGCGACGAGCCGGTATCACAAAATTGTCATATCTTAAATTACGATCATTAAAGTCTGTCCTTCGTTTTAACAGAGTAAACAAATATTTTGGAATTCTCTCTCCTTTTAAGTGATACAGAAAACATGCATACAAGTACTTCATCCTGCTATCCATTTTAAGCTCTTTTAATTTGTTTATATACGGTGTTACATGCTCACCAAATTGAACATTACAAATATAACGAATGGATGCATTTTGAACCCTCTGTATCCTGCCTCTGTGTTGTTGGCTAAGATGCCCATAGTACACAACTGAGCAATATTCCAGCTTAGGATAGATTAGCGATTTCACTAAATGAAGTTTTGTTCTTTCATCAAGCAGTTGCTTGAATGGATATATAGTCTTTAGTGTATGCATTGCCGACCCAAACACCCTTATCCACGTGTGGACCAAAATTTAAATTGGAGTCAAAATAAACTCCCAAATTCCGGGCACCCTCCACCATGCCCAGCGCCTCTCCATTTAGAGTGATTGTGTTTGCCCTCAAATCAACCGCTTCTCGTAACCTCTTATTTCCCACGCACATCGAAAGACATTTCTTAGGGTTTAAACGCAAGCCGTGATCTCTACACCACCCGGCAATATTAGTTAAATCTTCATTTAGTTTTTGTACAGTAATGTCTACGTCGCCCGGTCGGAAAGATATATATATCTGCAGGTCATCTGCGTACATATGATATCGGCAGTATTTTATATTTTTGTGCGGGTCAGCTGAATAAATCATAAACAAGAGAGGCCCAAGTATACTGCCCTGCGGTACACCACTCTTAATTTCAAGAAACTCCGACAACCCGTCGTCCAACTTAACTGCTTGTCTTCGATTGTTTAAGTAATTTGTAAACCAACTGAGCTCCGTGTTATTTACTCCTAAAAGTTTCATTTTGGCCAGCAAGAGAGAAAAATCGACCATATCAAATGCCTTACTTTGGTCTAGGAGTACCAGAAACGTCATAGACTTGAATCCGAGTTGGTTGTCTTTAATAAGACAATGATATTGAAGAGAAAATGCCAAACCTACTATAGCTTGATTTAAAAAAAAAATGGAATAAGTAATTGATTATTATTATTTACTCTTTAAAGATTAGAGTAAGTATGTATAAGAAAATATTATACTAATTCAACATACAGTAAGTAGTATGTAGTTTACTTCCTAATAAGTTCTGTTACCTAAAAGGCAGTTATTAAAATAATTGTGGTCAACCCGGCTAAAAAGAGTTTGGAAATTGCTTAGACAACAAGCGACAGATTGCCTTCTCTTACCTTATGTTAGATTTCTCGCATTCGCAGCCTTATTGTTAATTTTAAGTATCACATGAAATAACTTGCGACTTGCAAACTTTGTACGAGTATAGCATCTTACCTCGAACTGATGAGAAAGATGGCAAACACGTTAGGTGAATGAAAACGTACGCCAATGAAACGTTGCAAAAGTTTTATCAAAGAAGAAAGTTACCTTCTTTCCAGCTAATAATTTTCCGTTATTGTTACTCTATCTGTTTTTCTTCACAAAACAAAATACTCAAGAGCAGAAAAACTTCACGAGACAACTCATTTGAGAACTTTTATGCGAGACATCAACACAAATTGCCAGCGACCTTCTTTAGCGATTTACGTAACAAAGGCAATCTCTGACAAGATTTAGCTAACAAGTTCTCAATAAAGTTTGCTTTGGCATCTTCCCCCAATAACCTTAAGTTTATTTTTTTTTGTAAATTCTATTTATCCAGTTTAAAATGATTTCTTCAGCAGCAAAAGAAAATAATTTTTTCTGGAAAATTTACAAGCATCGCAAAATTCAGAAAACACTGAATAACAAAATATTTATATTTTTAGATGGTTGTTGTTCCTTAAAGAGCTCCACACAAGAACGTCCGGGTAAGACAATTCTTTTACCCAAATTCAACAATGTTTCTTTTCTGTGTTGTTTTGCAACTAATGCCGCTCTCAAACCAACAGACCTTCTTTCCATAGTTGTTCGGTGAAAACTGTAGAAATAAACTCAATATGTGTGGTCGGCGATCTATCGTTCTTACCCCTCCGTAAGTTCTCCACGAATTGTAGTAAGAAATTACAATTTTCCGAAATCGCATGTAAAATGTGTAGAGCATGGCGCTCTAAAGATCCTGCATACTGGTGGCTCATCAATCTCCTCTAGTTTTAATGGTCTAGCGGTAACGTGATTTACGCAGGAGCGGCCCTAATGTGACCTATTGTCCCCCGGTGTACACATCCCATCCAATACTTACATTCTCGCTTCCTCTGGGAAGCTCGGACGAATTCGATAAGAATAAACAACGATTCGTTCCGACGGAATTAGTTTCCGGTTGGAACGGTCCGTCCGCAGTCTCCCAGGATTAAAATCGTGAAAATTTATTTAATAACACAGCTCCATCAGCTTTCCTCCTTCTACAAAAGAAACTCATCTCGCGATACAAAGACTTCCTTATATCTTGCCTCATCAAAGCAGTGGAGATTTTACAGGACCATAATAGAATCTTCAGGACGCAGGAACACAATAATTCCCGGCTATTATTTCAGTCCGACTTTTTTTATTTGGTCATTTTCCGTGTTTATTGTGTTCGTCTTTAGACGAGACAGCATGCCGACCATAAAACCAAACGTACACCCCGCCGCCGTAAAAAGGTAATAATGGTCGTTAACTTTTTTAACGTAATTAAGTCAGCTAAAAGTGCGGAAAAAATCGCTTTTTTATTATTCGGTATTTCAAATTTACGTGTTCTACCATGCAAATTCCGGTCGAATCAAATTGTCCAAGTTTTTGGTTGTGCGAGAACGTAACTTAATTTAGGTGGCGCAAGTTTACCCCGTCGACAAAATGAAGCGTGAAACTATTACAAGTTCGGTCGCTGTTTCGACAAACAAAAAGTTGGAACCGCGACCGACCCACCGGTTTATTCTTTATCAATCCGGGTTATAACGACGCAATCAACTTGAGCAAAAGTTTCTTCAATCTTGTTAGAGCAGGGGTTGGGAGAAAAGACGCATCTCCATGCGCTTCGTTAGATTATTAATGAAACGACGCTTTTTCACCGATCGACCCCGTTCCGTTAATTTTTTGGTGCCGAACGAGGGCGCGCTGAAAATCCGCCCAAAACACGCATAACAATAAAGGAAAACGGTGAATTTTTCGCTCAATCATTCACTCGAGGGACAGTTGTTTAATTAATTAATAAATCACAAAAAAAATAAAAAATAAAAATAAATCACCTGACCCCCATTGTCCACATCCAGTCCTCAATACCGCGCACTTAGCAGCCCCCTGAATTAGATCAGTCGCTTTAATGGTCCCGTGCTGATATTAAAATTAATCCCAAGATAATTCTAGAACAACATTGGCAGTTAACTATACGTACATGACAAATTTAAAAAAGTACCCTTTGTGTTAAAAAAGTTCACACTATAAAAAGAGGATATAAAAACTACAGAAAACCATAAAAGTGTCAAATTATTGTGGTTTTACTATTACCTGAAGTACGTTTTAGTGGGTGTAGACACCCTTTGATTCTCATCCTCGTTGGCATCTTATTATAATTTATTAAAGTCAACACAACAGAAGATTTAAAGCGGTATAGTACAGTGCTAATCAATAAATAAAGCACCCTACTGTAACCTTCCCAGTATAACCAAACTCTACTCAGTAAGAGGGAAGACCATTGAGATTGGTCTATTCTCACTTTATTTTTTGAAGCAGTGAATCTAGTCCGGTTTCCCGTACGATTCCATTTAACTAATCCGTTTTTTGTGTTCTTAACTAGTTGTTCGCCATTTTCTAAGTAGAATCTAATAAGTTTTGTCGCAGGTGTAGATGGCGAGGTAACAAGTAATATTGTCAAGTCCTACGTCCGACCACTACTAGAATAGAATTTATAGAAAAACTTGGAAAATTTATAGACAGAAAGACTCAAGATAACTTAATTCTCACTTTTAGACCTAACGAATATTTCTGTTTAAAGAATCCGGCGATTAAAGAACCACTAGAGAAAGATGTAGAAACAGAAGCAAAATAGGCATTACAACAAGAAACACGACAATTTTCTTAACAATTACGATGAGGGGTTTTTCATGCCAATAATCCAATCGATAAATATTTTCTGTAAAGATACATCTGCAAGTGATGAGACAAACAACTAACTAATCTAGACATAATTCCTACTCAAGTAGACACTGCTCATAATGTACTAGATCAGTGGTTCTCAACCCAAATTGGTCCGCGGACCGGCTAATGGAGAAGCAAAATCTCAAGGGCCTCGAGTAGGTGGGCTCTGAGGGCTACTCCTTAAGAAGCTTTTCTGTTTTATTTTGTACATACAGGTTTTTAAGTAGGTCATTTTAATGCAATTTTAGCGCCTACTATAATGAAGGGTTAATATTAAATTTATTAGTAACACTATTAAGTAATTGAAATGGAAAACAATGTTGTTTATTTTAACTGTAAAATATAAGCAAATAATGAGTAATAAATAAAATACACGTAATTAAATAATTATCTCAGTGAGATTGCTGTTGCTTTCTTGAAAATGTGACTTCACACAAGTAGGTGGTAGAAAAAGGCAACAAAACCTTCATTGCTTTTTGCATAAAAACGTGGGTATTCCGTTTTACTTTTTACCCAAAATTGAGGTAAATTATTAAGTGAGTCAAATTGGGATTTCCATCCCAGATCGGAGCTAAGTTCAATCAGTTCCTCTTCTTCGGTCTTAGAAAGTTTATTACTTTGGTGGTCAATAGACGGATTACTTATCAACAAATTTCCGCCACGTCCTACATACATTCTCCTCTTGTGGGTAATATTTTTCAAATGCTTGAGTAAGTGCATGCAAATGTTCCACAATAATACTTGCGATTGATTTTATGTCAAAATCTTTTGCGGTAATAAAATCTCAAAAAGTACAAACATTACGAATTTTTTTTCTTCTACAACTCGTTCGTCCCAGAGTTTGAGCTTCTTCTTCAATACATCAATTTTATTGTACAAGGTAAAAACAGTGGTACTGGTACCTTGCAGACTTGGATTTAAATTATTTAGGTGAAAATATGTCCGATAAATGACAAAGTTTTGCGACTCATTTTTGATTACAAAAATACATACTCAATGAAAAATGTTTCTGGTTCAGAAATATTTCTACTTCCTTCCTTAATTCGAACGATCTGGTCAGAACTTCTCCTCTGGACAGCCACCGTACTTCTGCATGCAACAATGAATGTTTGTGATTTGACCCCATTTCTTTACAGAACATAATAATAATAAAGAAATTTTATGGACCAGTATTTTTTTAGATTGATGGCGGACCGGCAAAAATTTTTCACGGACCGGCACAGGTCCGCGGACCGGCGGTTGAGAAACACTGTACTAGATCATTATTCATATATTTTACTTGTGAGTTGTAACCTCACCTATCCCAAAGAAAGTTCTTCACTTGAAGCTTCTTACTGAAAACTTTTCAAAGCACTCTCTAATTCAATATGCAATGCACAAAAGTGCACAATGTCAAAAAATAGATAAAAGAAGGCTACGTAAAAAGGTCAATGCAGGCACGTACATGCCATACATGTTCAACTAAAACAGAGGGATCATGGTAAAGCCTTTCTCTAGCGGAATTCACCCGGCGCATCCACCATTTCTGCAACCGGATTCCTTTAATTCCGCCAGCATTTTCACACAAACTGAAACTGCGTACCTACAGACGAAACTAATTAATAATTTGCTCTATTCGAACTTCATCGGCAATTGTCAGCGCCAGATACCGTCCGGTGCGCTTTTTAATTGCTTTCGGTCATTAATTGAGTTCCCCGGAATCCGTTGCGACGGGTCGTTTCGACGCCGTCCGAACGATTGGTCCGAATGAAAATCGCTCGCCACGTCAAACATCGTTAATCAAGAGAAGTGTAGTTATAGGACACTTGGACAGTTTCGCCGTGTATCAACTGTTATGACAGGAGTTAAGTGGAAAGGGTGGAGAGGGGTGGTCGTGGGGACTGTTTGCTACTTTGATTGATTGTGATGCCGCCATCGGTCCCCGTTGTTTGCGGCCGCACCTAAGTACTTGGCTGTTTTGGCACCTTAACAGCATCCATTATCAAGGGCAGGTTCAGCCGCAACAAAAACATTGCAAAAGAGGAACGGATCCGATGGCAACTGCTGTCAATTAGAAGTTGGCGAGGTTTACGTTTAACATTTCAGTTGCAGTCGGAGTTCCCAGATTGGACCAGTATAGACCAAAGTCATGTTATACAGTTTTTTCACAAATGTATTTAAAGAGAGGGTTAGAATTTCTAACATAATTTTAGTCAATTCCCAGGGGTGTTATTTTATAGGTATTTGAAAGTTAACTCTCTTTAGTGTTGGATAGAAAAATACTCAGAAATAAATTTTATTTGAAAGTAGAAAGTGGGAGAGTAGTTTAGGCATATTTCTCAAACTTGACGTCGTTTTTCTAGTTTGTTGCAGACTTGTCCGTGTCCTGTGCGGTTTTGAGCTACTTTTAAGGTTTTGACTTACTGTTTATAATCAAGGGTATGTGAAAGAATTTTTTTGCCGTAAGACATTTAGATTGCTACTTTCGATGTCAACGTTGTGGCGGAAAGTATCAATATTCAGGGGCAGCTTGTAACATCAACATAATTGAAACAGTTGAAGCTAATGGGATGTTGCGTGTCTATATCTAATCTATCCGGCTCGGCTAATTCTTGGTCCGAAATAAATAACAGCTCTTCTAGCCTAGAAGAAATTAAATTACATCCGAAAAAGTTTATACTACTAAACGCAGCTGAATAAAAGAAATAAGATTAAAGTTTTAGGCAAAAGACAAAAGAAAAAAAATTATAAAAAAGAGTTTGTTATTACAACCGGGAGACATAGTAAGAGCTTATATACATTCTCAGATGCGAACCCTTTATTCTTTGAATAGCAGCAAGTTGTTGGATAAACTTTTGCAACCAAATTGGAGTCAAAGCGATTCTTGGAGCTTTCAATTATTAGTCAAACGTTAAGAAAAACATGGAGGAAAAGACAATTTCAGAAAGTAATTGTTTGTTTCAAATTATTGTACGATAGATCAACATTCAAAGTGATAACGAGTCTTACCTCCATGTTCAGGACATACGGCGACCAGAGCACAAGTTTCATCGCCTGGATCTCGACAACACTCAATGACATCAGAACACGTAGTGTCAGGTGTCACAGGAACATCTGTTGAGGCACCATCACCAAGTACCTTGACAATCATCTGAAACAGGGAAAACACCATCAATAAATAAATTTCCGGAAAAATTTCTACATTGATCCGCTTTTCCAAATTCACCAATTTAGGTATATCTGTTAGAAGCAAAGACCGAATTCGGCCAATGGCTGGTGGAAACGGCCAGAACGTGTTGGTTGGATATACCAATAGATTTTCCTTGCCCCAAGACTTGTAACATAGAAAAAATTAGCATAAAGATGCTACCTGTTTATGTTTATTTTTTCTATGTTACCGTCTCCACCGGCCATTGGTCGAATTCGGTCTTTGCTCTTAACATATTATTATGTATACCTATTAGGATATGATCCAAATTTCTTTTTCTTTTAAATTAACTTTTATTGTGAGAGCCAACTGAAATATTGCAATTCCTAGTATATTATACAGAGTGCTGGCACTAACATTTATTAAAAACAAACTAAAATGTTTCTGATCAAAATATGTTATGTATTATGTTTGACACATTCTTCCAACATTATTCACAATTTTGCGTAACGGGGATGTTGGAAACTAACCTAAGCTTTTGTTTCTAATGTAAATGTACTCGTATCATCTGTTATCTAAAGCGTCTTTTTATGGCAAATTTTACAGACCATTTATTTTAAGATTTGGATTGTAAGTAGTTGTTCATTTATATACAAAAAAAATTGTTTTCTAAATTATTTTAATTTTAATAGGTCTTTAATTTATATCCCAAGATTGTCTTTAAAAAAACCTTTCAGCTCTGTAACGACAAGATATACATTTTGTATGTGAAAAAAGTTGAGGATTGTTTCCAGCCCTTACGCAAAGTTTTAAATAATTCTGTAAAAATATATCAAAGAAAATAAAAGACCAGTCATAGAAACTTTAGCTACTTTTTTCTGAGTTTATTCCAGTTAAAGTCAGTACCCTGTGTATGGATGTAATGACTTTTACAATTCTCTTGCCTACTGAGCAGCCAAAATAAAAATACTATTGTTTCTTTCATTATTTTAAATTAAAAAAAACTTCTATTGCTTTGAAAATAGTAAACTTTGCTAGACAAAAGACCTTCACACTTTTTCGTTGGAATTTTTTTTACAACCTCTCAAGAGATGACGTAATTTTCAAATTTAATTTAATCTACCTTATTCTGAACGTGCATCATGTTTTGTAATCAATTCACTACAATATAGGATGCCTGCATAATGGAATTGCTACTTTTATTCATGTCAGTGATTTCTCGCTTCTCTTTTGCAAAGTCTTTCAGCTATTGAAATCCGACCGATACAAACGACCTTTCATTAATTCCTTAACGTAATTTTAATTATCACAAAATCCGATAAAAGCCGTCAAGAACGCAATTTCACCCGATAAGACTCCTTCGATCGGAATATTGGAGTCACCCTTCGCAAGTCACGCATCGTTAAGGTGGAAGTGTGGTCGATCTGCGGGCATTCCCGGAACACAGCATCGTCTCCGATCCGTAACCAAATCCAATAGAAAAATCGAACAGCTGCTCTCGATCTAGCAGTACTTTCATTACCAACCACAATTACTCCAATATTTATCATTTCTTCGAAAAGACTCGTGCTTAACTGTACATCCCCGAGTTTATTGCGTTTCGCACAAACTCACAGTGTTGTTGTTTTTGTTTGTCAGGAAATGCACGGTTTGATTTGCGACCGTTTATGAGAGAATGCTAAGGCACGCGCTCTTTTTTGCCATTCTTCTCCGTTTGCCGGTTTTCAACGTTCCACCATCAGTTATCTGGAAAATTGTGCGATCAAATACGAACGATTTTGTCCGTTATACGATGATGTCGACAACATTTGCCAGGGTTTAATTAGTTTGAAGTGCGGTTCAATAAACCGCAACGAGATTCTTTAATTAAATTATTGTTGTTATGTTAAACACACGAGCTGATATTGTGGGAGAATTCACATGGGTTGTCTCAGGAAGCGAGCAATACGATGCGGAAAGAAACCGATTTTTTGTATCGGCCAATCGGGAAAATTGCCAACGACGAGTTTCTTGTCCTTAGGGGATTATAAGGCAAGTTTGGTTGAGGACTAACGTCAGTAGAAACCCGCCCAGCTTCCCATTAAACAACCATTTATTTTAATTTTTATTGTTTCTACTGCTCATTCTTATCTAGAGAAATGGTTGGAAGACAATTTTTTTCACATCCATTGATACCAATAACTATTTTTAATTAATTGTCAATAATTCAGATTCGAAATTACTAATGTTTTGTCTCACTTTTCGTTTATTTGAAGTTTTAGTTACATTTTATAATCACAACTATCAACCTGCAAAAAGTAAATTGTACTAGTGGTATTACAAAACCCAAAAAGCTATTGCAGCACTATTTTGGGTGTCGTAATAGTTTTATTATAGCGCCAAGGCAGAAAAATTGCTATATTAACTTACTTATAGCAATAATACAATTTATTTTAATTAACTAAATTGATCGGTTGATAACATTTAAAATGTGACAAATTTGTTAAAAAGTTAATAAAGCAAAAAATACTATTACTATTAAAAAATATCTTATAATTAGTGTAAATGCAAGTTATTATTATCATTTACGTCATTTTATTACCATCAATATAGACAGCAGAGCAGAAGCCTATGCAATGTAAATCACCTCAATGCCTTTCTATCCGATATACACAACCCCTTCCGGCCACAATCACACATACCTCAGACGCAAATTTATCAAGGCATATTAGCGCACATGATATTGGCTTACTATCCCAATCCTGATCTGTTTGAACATCAGTGTGCAATTTTGCTTATAACAAAAAATAAAACAATACATACAGAAAGGTAATTACCAGTAATCAGGCGGCAGTCTAGTCTAGAGCTTTTTTAAATTTATTCATCTGCATGGTTATCAGTTTCTTCGGCGTAATAGAAAACTTATCTGATATGAAAATTACCAGCAATTACAAAATGTGACTTTCTGGTACCAATACTGTTTTAGAAGAAAATATCTGGAATACTTTAATGAGGTAGTATATACTTTGCATAACCATCTTCTATACCTATCTTTATTATTCTTTGTGCAACTCCTACTATTCTAGCTATAAGCAGATACAATAAATTATGCTCTTACAGTTTATTATCCGTTTAAAAAAGAAAATCCCTTCTATAACAATGAGTTAATTCTAAATACAAATTTAAGAATGTCCCAAATGGATCGCTTTATAGTCTACTTAACCTCACTTTAAATTCAGGTCTGACAAGTAAATTTTTTTTTTGAAAATTATTATGTAAGAACTTTCGTTAATCATGAAAATGAACCTAGAAAATACTTTAACTGTTGAAAGGACTTTCTATTTGTGGTTTTTCAAACAGACTAAAAATGGGATAAGGAAGGAGAAAGATGGAAAAGGCAGAGACAAAAAAAAAAGAGAAACCTAAAGAAAGAGATGGGAGATGATAATAGAAAAACATGTAATTGTAATTAAATTTATTATTATTAAAAATACAGTCGCTTGAATTTGGTAATAAATCAAAGATCAAATTTAAATGATTGAATTTTTAAAAATACCTGACCGATGAACTTCAAAAATATCACCTCCGAGGCTGTTGTTTACAGATTCTAAAAATCGAAAAAAATCCTAAAAACTCGCTTTAATTTTGGAGCCCGACTTGACGCAATCATGGAATGACATGGGTATACCGCCCATTGGGAGCGACAAGGATGCGCTATCTTCATCCTTGTCTGTTAAATCCAAGCCCCATTGACTGGTTGGCAACTTGTTTGGTAATTTTACTAGATCTAGGGATTTGTGTTTTACTATACGGTTTATACTTGGTTGTTGCAAGTCAGTTTAATTTACACCGCTCCGTTAAGATAAACCCAGTTTAACAATTAATAGGCACTTTAATAAAACTTTATACAAGTGGCTGTAAAAATAAAAATAACAGCGTGATAGTCTTATGTAAACTATACTGAACCAACATCGTTCAATTTTTTTCGATTAGTGACCTTCTGAGTTCAAGTGTTACTTTAAACTTTGCAGGTAATTTAGATGGTACACTAACTTTGCAAGATTTTACCCCATCTAACTTTACTAATATAGGGGGGCTGTCAGGATGTCCACAATAGTTTTTATAAAGCTTTATTTAGATAAAATGAAACATGTTTACACTTAGCGGGCAACGGTGCGTCATGGCCAACCGCCATCACTTTTACTACTCTCTCACTCTATGGTCTCGGGACGCCAGCTGTCAAGTTGACGCGGGCATTTTAAATCTAGCTACTACACTAAGTTTAATATACCTGCTGACTGACGCACTCAATTTTTTTTTTGAAAACTTCTTTGCCTATCAATCTCGGCTCGGTCGCCTTTGAAACTTTGCTCCATATCTTGGTTACATTAGTGGTTCCCGGCGTCGCGACGCTATCGATAATTAAAATTTGAGTCAGCACCTCGGTGAACAAAACAAACTCGGTAATTAAAAGCGTCGCATCGATCATCGTCGCAGATAGCAAGCGGCCGGAGATGGCGAAATAATTACAAGACGAAAGGACCTTAACGAGCCGAATGATACGTCTGGCGCGATAACAGAATTCATTACAGAGTGCCGAGTTTAGCTCCATTAGCGCACACACACTCCATTGCTTCCGATTTGAATGAACGTCGGGGTGTATAAGCCAACCCCCCTCCTCTTTCCAGGCTCTCATAAATGTCCGATTCGGGCTTATATTGCATTAAAACTTTACAAAGTTGACTTTTCGATCGACAAGATGAAAGCTCTTCGTCGTGCAACTCTTTAATCTTTACGAGAGTCGAGAGGAAGAAGGAGTCTGCAATTGGATAATCCCGGAATCGCAGCAATTTACTTAATGTTTAAACTTTATTAATTACACGGAACTTACATCAAAGATCACGTGCGCGCTTTCAATTTACAATTTTGCGGGAGACTTTCGGATTAATTTAAGGGTCGCAACACGAACTACTCCATTTCTGCCAACTTCTTGTCCAATTAGCGTCAGAATTAAAACCGTCACCAACCTCATCTGCGGGAAGACGAATTCTTTCAGTTCTTCCTCCAACCCTATTTTTGGCAAGTCCTGGCCATTCGTAAAGTTAACGGCCGAATTTCAATTTGGGCTAACCGGAATACCGTCAGCCGCCTGCAATATCGCAATCGATATCATATAAGCCGCCGGATGGGGTTGTTACGCGTCCGCGTTCGATTCGTCCTGATATATTGGCGGTATTACGGTTAAAGGACCCGGAAAGTTATCGGTTATCTCGGAAACTTTCACAATGCCGCCTTTATTCTATATTCAGTTCTGCAACTTTAATTGTCGAATCGCGATTTAGGGCGTCAAACAACCAGAAATTGCCTCCACCTGGCTGTGCATATTTGGGGGGTTGCGTCATAAACCCGTCGTTACGCCGGGACATCTCATCTTACACGCTAAATAAGGCAGGCGATAATGATGACAGAGGGAGCGACCGCACAAGTTATCAAGTCAATTTTCAGGAAATTTTGCGATAAATTTTTGCGAAACTCGCTGGATTTACTGGAGTTGTTCGAGGAAGGGGGGAAAATAATTTGGCACTGAAATAAGTTGGGGTTTGTAACTACTGACCCTTGAGTTTGACCCTAATGACGCTCCTTTTGCTGAAGCTGGTTTTAGTCCAGGTGTGGTACGGACACTTCAACTTGAGCGCGAATTTATGTTTCTAGTTCTAGTTCAACAATATATCCGTACCTACTTCAAAAAAAAATATATAAAATTAATTTTTTTAATACTGCTTGTGTAGATGATAATAATAACGAACGTTTTGATTATGGCAATGAAAATATACTTATAGGCAATTTTTTTTCTTTTAATATTGATTTAGGTTTGAGACAGATAATGAGTTCGAAACTGGGGAATAAATTATAAATACTGAGAATAAGTTGTAGACACTAAAATTGCGTTCGGCATTTAAAATATATAATGTTTTATACATAGACTGGGAATAAATTTCAGACTCAAAATTTGTTCGAAACTGAGATGAAACTATAGACTAAAAATTAGTTCAAGGCCGAGAATGACTTATAGACTGATAATGAGTTTTGAGACTAGGAATAAGTTATTGGGACTCGGGACTGAAAATGATTTCAAAACTGGGATTGAAATATAAACAATAGAAAAGAGTTTAAGACTAGGAATTAGTCATAATAGTGGGAATAATTTATAGGGACTGGAAAAGAAGAAAACTAAAAAAAATTTAAATAGACAGTGAGAAAGATTGAGATAATCGCTGAGAAAGATATTGATTGGATAGAATGAACAGAAATAAACTGGGAAATAATTAGGTAAACTGGGAAAGAAAGATTAACTATAAAAGGTAGAGATAGAGTAGATAGACACTAAAATAGATTGAGAGAAAATAGATTGGATAAAATAAATACCACTATTAAGATAAAAACAATAATGGATGGCATTAAAAGCATATTACTTATAAAATTATAAACACAAATTTAAAAAATTCTTGCCATTAAAATAAAAAAAAAATTAAAACAGAAAAATAAACTAAATACTTTAATAAAACAATCACCGGCAAAAATCACCCTCAACAGGAGAGGCACAGTAGGTATGTTTAATTGAATTTCTTATCTATAGTGGGTTCTGGAAGAGATGAGTCATGTCAAAGCGTTTGACGGACGGTTTCCTTCCCTATCCCTCTTCACGATGTCTACAATAATTCGCAATCTTTACGCTAATTTAATTTCAACAAACCGCTATTTCTTGTTTTCGACGCTTTGCACATTTGTTCGTCATTCGTCATTTGCAGTAACAAGAATCGATGTAAGATGGTGGTTACTGAGCAAACAACTTTTATGATTCTAAACTTAAAATATCAGTTGGATTGGGATCTCAGATACGGCTTTTATAAAAACAAAACGTGCCAAAGTCAACTTAGATGAGAAATTCAATTAGACATACTGCTAATGCATTATAAACGTTGATAGTACCTTTTCCCGAGTGATTTTTAACGGAAAATTGAGACCCACATTTTGAAGACACTCAATGGAAAGGTCGATAGGATAGAGAAAGAGACGATATGTCAATAAAACTGACAAAATTGTCAAAATGAAGAAGTTCGGTAACCTGATGGGCTCTGATAAGGTGGCAAGGCGCTTCCCAAATCCTCAAGTAAAATTTGCCAAAAAGTGAGAATAAATGTTCCACAATTATTACGACCCAAAACCAGTCGCCCAAAAAGATATTTTTAAAGTTGGGATCCATAATAAGTTGTTAGTTTTAAAGGGCTGCGTATTTCTTCTTAAAAACGTAAAAAAACAACCGTTACAAAAGATGAAACGAGATCTGCTATAGAAACCATATCAAGAGATAAAATATTAAGATTCCCCAATAAAAAATTTGCATAAAAAAATGACGTCAAAAAAAATCTACCAACATTAACAAAAAGCCATTTACCATAAATAACTTTTACCAAGAAAAAATATATATAAATACAATTACCATCAAAAAATCGACTCACGTATGTGGACCCTTTTGCTAGGCGGCCTTATAGATTTTCAATATTATGCATTTAAAAAATATATTGTGGGTTGTTCCCACATGCCAAAAGTAATCAGATTTTTAGAGAAAGTTTTAACTCAAACTGTTTCCAAAAATATTTTTTGGTAACTTTTTTCACGAATTGCACAGCAGTGACGTTTTGCATTTGTTGGTAATGTGCGTAATGTGTTACATAATTATGTATTGGCTTTGATATATTGTCTCCCAAGAACTAAATTTTACATATTTTAGATAATTGTTTAAAAAGCAGTTGCTGCTTGAAAATTTAAAAAAACTGTTTCAATTTAACTTTAAGTATCAATCTTAGAATCGTTTTTAAGATCACTGAATAAACGCCTCTTAATGGTAAGTACAAACTATTTTTTTGAGAATGAGCATGATATTCTACTTTGTGGCCTGCATTTGTTCACCCAACTATTATATTACTAAAGTTTAATTGTTGACAATCTTTTATATCATACCACCTGGTATATCATACCAGGTATAATCATCCCAATCAGATAATTTTTTGATTTATTTTCAATATTAAATAAAATCTACTCTCGAGAGTAAAATAACAATATTACATATTATGGCAATAACACGAGCGAACAACATAAGTTTAAGTTTATCTACATACAGCTGTTCTTCACATACCTTTTAGTTACATGGAAAATAACGAAACTACTCTAGTAATAGACAAATAATAGTAAAAATAATGGTCATAAATTAGAAAATCCGTAACTTGAGGAATTGGCCACCAGCAAGGAAACCAAGATTCTTTAGGTGTAATTAGAGTTTCAAGCTGCAATTCCCTAGCAATATAAATACCGCGTCGCACAAATAGGAGTTCATACAGTTTCTGAGTTTTGTTAATACAACAACACAACCTACATAATTACAACAATGAAATCTTTGGTAAGTTTTTCAAAATATAAAAAAATATTATGCTTTCTTTACAAATTTTTTTTTTTCTAAAGGTGATTGTCGCTCTTCTGGTCGCTGTTACTTTGGCGAAGCCCGCTACCAACCAAGTCTCCGTGACTCAAGACACCATCGGCAATTATAAAGTAAGCGTTGATGTCGATGGGGTTTCGAGAATAGAAAAAGGTAACGCTGATGGTAGCGTCAGTGGAACTTACTCCTTCATCGACGCCGATGGCCACGTGCAAACTGTCCAGTATACTGCAGGAGTGGACGGTTTCCGGGCCACCGGAAATCATCTTCCCGTCGCCCCCGGTCCCGTGCAATACACTCCGGAGGTGGCTGCAGCTCGCGCCCTACACTTCGCCGCCTTGAACGCCGCTTCACATTAATACCAATACAAATTGTTAACACTCTCATCATTATGTTTCTTGTTAATTAAATAAATATTTATAAAAGTTAGGACATGTGTTCTTATTTTTCTTTCGGGGCAATTTTTTTTTTGTCTTTTTTCATTATGTAACCAACCTGTTAAAGTGTGTTTGTGAAATGGGAAAAAGACTTTGACAATTTTTTTTTAAATAGCGAAAATAAAACGCAATAATGACAATGATACTATATTTGCTTAAATCTCTGAGTTACCATCAAGTCTCCGAAAGTCACCTTAATTAAATAAATATTTAACAAAGTTACGACATTGGATTTCTAAATGAACTAGAGCCTTGGGGATTTTCCCAATGCCCTCCGGACCTGCTATTTGCGCGGTAATCGCAATTTTACGCTTTTCAAATTAGCGTTTTTTAATCCATTAATTTTTAACAAGCCGGTTCAGTCGCGAAACTACAATAATTGAATCCGTGCCTCTCTTAAATCACGATTCGAGAACACAAACAAAGATAGATGTTCAATCATCCACTTAAGGGCGGCATCTATAAAACGTAAATAACAGCGATCCCAGCGACAAATCGTTTTTTGATAGCAAACACGCGAACGAACCACCCCTCCGTGTGACTTTTACCTAATGACAGTTTCATATCTGCCATAATCAATTTTCGATTTTCTCTTTTTACGGGTGAAAGCGTCTTGGGCCCACGCCATTGTCTCAGACATGGGTCCGGATCAATCGTCGAGAACATCTTCCGCATTGTTTATTCCGCATTCCGTCACGCCTTTTCTCTATATGCCATCCGCCATCATCGGAAACGCTTCGGTCGGGAAATAGTTGAGAGAGGAATTTGCCAAAATTCAACCCCACATTCATCTAACCACGGATGAGTAATGGAAACAGAAACTCGTTCACTTCAGAATAGAGGCTGTAACTTATACTAAGTGAGCTCGTCCATCAGCTACCGTCGATTGACTCGGTTGTTTTTGAAAAATTTGAAAGAAGATGAGATGTACCTTTTAGGGTATCAGTAAAAAAGTGGCAGTGTTTTCTTATTAGTAGTGTTTCAAAAACTTATGAATCTAATCATCTGAGAAAATACCTAGTGTAGCTGTACCTAGTGTAGCTGAAGTTATAAAAAGTTTTGCAACAGAAATTCTGTCACTCTTCTTTCTACATATATATCATAACGATACAGGGTTAATCAAAAGTATGAAACCAAGCTTCTCCTGCCTAAATTATTACACTTAGGGAAAATGATAACTGTTTGTCAAATGATTTAAGGTCATATTAGAGAATATTTTTTACAAAATGGCGCTAGCTATCTTTGCCTACGGCGATTTTTTTTTTCTTAAATAGCAACGTACTTACTGATATTTCTGTTTAGACTAACGTAGAGAAATATTATCTACACAAGCGTGAAAAACTTTTTCTTCTACATCAAGCATATGTATAAACAAATTTCGCGTTTAAGCTCTCTTGAAGCTATAAGGCCCGTCCAGTCAGAGTTACTTGGAAAATGTGGGTGAAACCCGGCACAATTCACAGTCAACAACACCATCAGAATGTGATCGGTAGGGTCTACATTAAGTGAAATATTATTTAAAAATCATTACTTACAAGTTATCTAAGCAGATTATCAGTAACAGTCTAAATAGATGTACTTACCAATTAGTTAATTAATTACCATTTAAATAATAATTAACAATTAATAATTTAAAAGTTGTGTTGCTTCAATCAATTTCAACCTTTTATTTGTGCCCATAATAATTTAATTTAGATTGAATTCGCAGTAGTATTGGGTCAATTGCAAAACTCTTCGATTAGTGGTTTTTCCAGTTTATCCACTGCATATTAATGATTAACGGCTTATGGACCTCCACATAAATTGGCAACTTGACTTTTACTCTCTTGTATTATCTTCAAATGTTAAATTAAAGATTAGCTTTCTTGCTGGCAGGAGTTAGAATCTCTTCTATCTGCTTACATTGGGCATGAGGCGTAATCACAGCACTCTCCTACAAGATTGTCTGAAACTGGTCGTCAAAACCTATAGCATTCATTTCCTCTTGGGCATCTAAAGTTTTCTTAGACTCAAAAGCCAATCCCGAGCCAATGTAAAGCTTGATAAGCTCAACTTGTCTTTGCTATAAGAGTTTTTGAGACCTGTCGCCATTTATAAAAGTTTTCCTTGCTGTTTGTAGAATGATTATTGCTCTAAAGAATATTTTCAAATCCATGACAAGAAGTTAATATAAAACATTTGTACAGTTCATTATTGTTATTATTATTAAAAAGTATTTTGTTTCAGAGAAAATGATATTTTGATAATAATCTAAAATAAACTAGCCTTTACACACACAGGTTTTTCAATTTAACAACTTAGAGTAAAAACACGGAGAGCCAGTGTAGTCTGGTCTTTAGATCTTGTCTGGTCTGATGCAACAGGAAGTGTTCAAGAGAACTTAGCTTCCACCACCAAACGCTCAAATATCGAAATATATCTCCGCTTATCCTGTAACGTAATATTTTAATTCCAATTGGGTCTGACAAAATTCCGAGGTCTGTTGCCTGCTTATTCTCACATCTCACCAAGAATAACATCATCCGATATCCTCTCACTTGAGCGATTCCAAGTCCACATTTCGATTCCACTCGACACGCCGGCTTATACATTCAAAACCATTCATGGTTTCTTGGCTTACGACGATACATGATAGCAGTCACCTCGAATTATCCGTTGCGGTTGGTAATTTTTCAGAGTTATTCGGGAAAATTTCGGACCTGCCAGTTCTCAGGTTCGTCCGCGTCAAATTACTGAAACAGCGATTATTCACGTGGTCGAAAGAGAGGAATCGATTAGGGCGAAACGCGTCGCCGTCGAATTCGGGTCCATTCCATTAATTAACCCTTTTTGCGTTCGACGAAAAAAGTTATCACGTCTGTTGTAAATAATGTATTATCCGGATGATCGATTAATAACGTGGCGTAAATATGGCGCTCACTCGTTTGGTTTTTGAGAGCATCTGAAGGCGATAAATCACATCGGATAGAGCGTCACTTTTGAAGTGTTTCACGTGATCGATCTCGAACTACCGAATACGGGGCTAATAAATTAACCCCATCGCGACGAACGACCGCATTTGCAAGCGCTTAGGTGGGATCCCCGGACACCAAACCCCACGGAATTAATTCAAGGGAGACCGAGACGGGAAGCCAGAGAACGGACCAGCAAAACAGGGACCGTACCGTACATGCTTAATAGATATCAGTCGAATTGAAAGGACTTAATTTTCAAGAAATCAATCAAACGTAAATAAAATCTGGAAGTATTTTTTAAGCAAAAATGCTACTATCAGAGAGAAAACATATGGTTGCTTTATAAACAATAAAAAGACTTTCAATTAAGTACAACACACAAGCTCATGTATGTTCTTAAAAAAATAGATATACAGGAGTCAGCTAAAATGAATGCGATTAAATAGCTAAAATTAATCCCAGTACGCCACTTAGTTTTATTCTGTTTAGAGATATTTAATTAAATGTATCAAATTATTTTTCTCAAGTTCAACTATTTTTTTAGCTAACATGTAAAGGTAAAAATCCCTGACTATGATACCGGCGATAAAATTAATTAAAGGATGCAAATGATGTTATACTCATAAATGAGATCAGGAACTGCGACTGTCGAATACTGAGGCCCAACGACGTATGTCGCCAGCTTCTTTTAAGAAATTTGAAGCTCCAAGAAAGATTCGCAATTGGGTAGAGATGTGGAGTTGTAAGAGATGTGAGCTGGGCTAACTACATTGGGATAATGTACCTGCAGCAAATTGCTGGTAAAGGGGACATTCAACCTAGAAAGGCATTAGAAACCGCCTATGGTAGACTTCAAAGTACACCCCGTTCCATTGTCAACAGCGAGGAAGGGCAGTCAATTGGGTGGATAAATTTTACGATTTCAGAAATGATGAACGACGTGCTTCGCGAAGCAGACAAATTTGAACCATTTGTAGCAGAGCTTTTTAAAATAAAATTATGCTCATTTCCGCAACTCTTTGAAAATTTAAACAATTGCATTGTGATAGTATTTCTAACCTAAGCTAAAAAAAATACTATTATCTGGAAAAAATGAAAAAAAATTGATACATTTAATTAAATATCTCTAAGGGCCGGTTTTACGAAAGTCGGATAAGCATTGAAATAACTATTCCGGAATAAGGGCCGGTTTACATAGCAACGGTCCACAGTTTATACTTGGATTTCTCCGATTCGATTTTCGTAAAAGCCCATTTATCCCGAGTTATTCCGGAATAGCGTTATACGTGGCTTATTCTCCTTTCGTAAAACCGGCCCTAAGCAGAATAAAACTAAATAAAAGTATCCATGTACTAAATGGCTATTTATGTAGTAAGTTGCAAAATGAAAGTGTTTTTCGTACCAAGACGTGAATATTACCAAACAAGCGAAGCGAGTTTGGTAACACGTCGCGTGCGAAAAACACGAATTTTGCAACGTACTAAATACAAGATTTTTTATACAATCGTCGCCAAAATTGTTAAAATTGTAAAAAGAAAGAATAAAATTGCACATACTTACTGCATAATCTATTTGCACAATTTTTCGTTTCCTAGGAAATGGGACATAACAGAATCAACATTTCATTGATAATTGAGGTGCTTGTCAGTTAATTTTACATTTTGTATCTAGTGCGAAAAAGTGACAGTATAGTGAAAAAAACACGTTATTTCAACATGAAAATGACATTCAAAATGGTACTATTTCGATACGATTGTATAAAAAATAATTTTATATATTTAATTGTATCATACATTAAAGCTGTAATTTTACTAATAACAAAGATATTATTATTTTGATTGATTCACTTTAGCTGACTCAACCTGTATAATAATATAGAGCAAAAAAATATCCGATGCATTACATTAAAGAACGAGTGACATAAGACATTTTATGGCACGCCTCCAAGTTTACAAAACGAGCCGTATATAACGGCAAGGTTTGTAATGCATGGACAAGTGCCATATTTGTCTTGTGAACAAGTTCTTTATACTATTTTTTTTATAATTTAGACCGATTTTAAATAAATATTCGTTATTTTAAAATTTAGTCGTGGTTGGTACTACCAAGGTTAGGTACATGTCAGATTCAAAATTACTCGTAAGTCGTTACGTTTTGACAAAGTTTTGACGTTACTTTGATGTTTTAATGACATTTAAAATCACCAACTGCCAACCTAAGAAAAACAAATTGCACTATTGCTATTAGGAAACCAGAATAGCTATTTATGTAGTAAGTTGCAAAATGAAAGTGTTTTTCGCACCAAGACGTGAATATTACCAAACGAGCGAAGCGAGTTTGGCAACACGTCGCGTGCGAAAAACACGAATTTTGCAACGTACTACATACAAGATTTTTTATACAATCGTGGCCAGAATTGTTATAAATGTAAAAAGAAAGAATAAAATTGCACATTCTTACTGCATAATCTAGTTGCACAATTTTTCGTTTCCTAGGAAATGCGACATAACAGAATCAACATTTCATTGATAATTAAGGTGTTTGTCAGTTAATTTTACATTTTGTATCTAGTGCGAAAAAGTGGCAGTATAGTGAAAAAAACACGTCATTTCAACATGAAAATGACATTCGAAATGGTACTATTTCGATACGATTGCATAAAAAAGCTATTACAGCACTGCTTTGGGTGTCTACTACATACAGGGCATTCTTGTAATACATGCAGATATTAAACATTCTGGGCCTATGCCAATAACAATAAAATGTTTGATATTTCTAAACTTAATAAAATATTATTTAAAACTTTTACCTCATCAGTTTCGGGGCTCATAATCAAACCACGTTTGTTTATCATATAGTCCGGACCACAAATTTTGACTTACACGTCATCAGTTTATATATGTCGTGCTCACTTAGTGAAATTGTGCATTGTGCATTTCATGAAAAGAATGTCCACTTCATGAAAAGGATATCCACTTCATAAAAAGAATTTTCCTTGCCCTCATCCTTTTCATAAAGTGCACATCCTTTTCATGAAATGCACAATTTCACTAAGTGAGCACGACATATATACCTACAATTAAAAGACACGTCAACTTCGTGCCGGTTCATCAAATCGAATCGGCAGAATTGTAGCTTTTACAATAATTGTATAGGCCAATAATTGTGTAGGGTAGGCCAACAGTTGTGGTCTCGACTATAGCTGCTAGAAACTTTCTCAAAACTTTCTGTTTAGAAAAAAGAAGAAAATTTTCTATGAGGGGTTTTATGTTATGCATAATTTACCAACATACCTTTTACACAATTTCTGTAAATATTCTTGATTTATTGGTATTTCCAATAACTTTGCCCCACCGTTAAAGTTTGGACTTCATCCACGATCCATACTCATACTCGATTAACACCAGAAACTTTATTATCATTCACCATGTAAGTGATCAATAGTTAATAGTGGGAAACGACGACGAATCGAAATATCGCTGATAAATTGCAATTGCAATTCCCGGTTTCAACAGCGTAACAAATAAAATAGAATGTTAGCGAATCTAATCCGCGTATTGAATGGATGTTGTAAAGACCGAATCAAAATTATTAAACAGAAGCTGCACAGTGACGCAAAAAAAAAGTGCTATAAAACGTTGACAGGAAAACTACAACTACCTACAATATTGTTAGAAGAATCATTTGTACCTCTCAACAATTGTTACGAACGAACACAAAACACTCCTACGTCTTCAGGAAGCAGACGATTTCGTCTATTTGCGTACTGAATTGGAATCAACACCTACTGTTCGAAGAATAATTGACACCAGACTAACATGATTCATGTAAGTTCCTCATGTGTTTGCCATTTCCTAGCGTTCCACCAGATAAAACGCATACGTAAATTATCAAAGAATTTTTGCGTGGAGTTGCTCGCAACATAACTCGTTGATTAAATCGACTTACCGGCACAATCGGCGACATTTGGTAACCATCCTCGCGTATCGAATTATCGACTGCGTATCTAGACAGGGCCAATGCCATTACGGTTCCTCATCTGGAACATTTACAAAAATAAGCAGATTAAAATTAACACCAGACCCATTTCCATAACGAAATCAAGACAAATCGTCAACCAGATTATCGACGTATCAAGGTTGACGCAAACCGCAAACCAGCCACGATTTACCACGCCAACGGCAAAAATCATCCAACAAACTCCGTTCGAACAAAACCAGCTAATTTAATAAGCAAACAAACGCAATGTTTATTTACAGTTTGGCGAAAATTAACGCAGAACTAACAATCACTAACAACGACGCCACACAATGAACAATAGGGTTATGATGACGTCTGAAACCTCTCAACTCTCCATAAGACACTGAAAGGTAATCGGACACTAACGAAGAAGTGCGTCGCTGCTACCTACCTATTTGAAAAAGTTGCGATATAGAGTTTCGTCTTATTAAATTACTTGAAGCTCTAGAAGCTGCGCTGCTAGTGCGATAGCCTCGTAATTAGCGCGATTCCTTCTACTTTCCGCAAAAACTTCTTAAATTGACCATCACCAATCGTTTCGCCGTCTGCAATTGCGCTAATTTGCCCCACCGCTCGAGGTATTATGGTAATGGGGCAGATAGCATCGATATTTTTTAGTAGCAGCAAATAATGTCAACAGGAAGCCGCAATGATGATGATGTTAGAGGTACTTGGTAATTGCGTAGCTTTTTATCGGCGCTATCGGTACTGTCCAAATTGCTCTTACCGTAACAGTTCATTCGCGTGAAGAAAGAGGGTCCCGCAAAGAGCAAACCTCGGTCCCATCCTATTATCTTTGCTGCCTGGCCAGATCCAATGGGGTTCAAATAAAAGCCCGTGTAAGGGTGTCGCTGATTTTTTACTGTACTTTCCTAGCTTTTACGGCGCTCAATTCTAATTTATGATGACTTTACGTTAAATTTTATCGCGCCATTGAAAAAGTTCCGAGTCATTACATTCAACCTTCACCGGGCTATGAACATCAAAACGTACATTTTCAGCAAAATTGGCGACGACGTAAAAAAAGTAATAACAACGTTCGAATATTGTCGTTTCGCGTTATTGTAGCGTCGCTTCACTAAATCCTGCACAAACACGGAGATTAGTAACGTTTAATTGGTGTGGAGCATGCGATTGTTGGAAGATGCAACAACCTCAATTCACGGAATCCCATCGTTTCTGTTTTGATACGAGGAAATTTATATTGTGGCAATGATGTCGTGAACGCCCTCCAATTGCAGGTTCTGCCTGCCTTCAAACACTTAACCCGCCGCAATGTTGATACATGTGGGTAATTTATTGTTGGCGTTCAGTAATCAATAATCATGTCAATCGCACATACTACCTAGTGTAATCGCCAAACAATCCCTCCTGCTGTGTTGTTTCCTTAAGCAATCTATTGTGTTAGCGGCAATCAATCAATTTCAAAATGAGTATGTGGAGCAACTGGCAAATTTGAGTAGGTGCTGTCGTTACTCAAGAACGGAACCATCCATTGAACTGTCCAAATAGCCACCTTATAGACCAATATCGATTCTCCGAAGCTCAGAACAACAGAATATAAAAATATAAATAACGAGTTAAAGTAAAACAATTTTGGCACAATAACGGAAAGATGCAATTTCCACTGGAGCAACATGTGGCATGCGGCAAGGCGCATACTACACGTAGTCTTCTCAATCCAGGAAATTAAATTTGTGTACGGCTGAACTGTAGAGTTTTTGGAACCAATTTATCTAAAAAGTCATTCCAAGTGTTTTGAGTCTTAGCATTATAATAATTCTCCATCGGAGCATTTGCGTTATGAAATTTTCATTAAATACCTGTAATGAATAGTAGATATACATAAAAACGACATCACCAATAATAAATGAATTAGTTAAAGGTTAGTGGTTAATGGTTGTATAAACAGTAATTGCGCTTTAAGTAAAACAATTGTAATTTTTTTCTTTTTTTTATTCCATCTAAAATGTTTTCAGAAAATATCATCGAAAATTTAAAGGAATTTCTACTACCCAAAGACAATTTAAATAATATTTTAGACTTATTTGAAGAAAACAACTTCGAAACTATTATCTACTTCTACTGAGTTATAAATTTACATCGATTGACCTTCAGCAACATGACTTCAAACCATTCCCAATCAAAAACTACGAAAAATAAGAAAAAAAATCAACCTGAAGGGTGACAACCAAATATTCATATATTGAGCTCAAATTTGAATGCATTCTCGTGAGCGTTTAATATTTTAAGTACTGAATGTTGAAAGAAATTGAAAACAAAAATGAGAATTTTTGGTCAAACATTCACGTTGAGAGCCATTTTTATCTTTTGAGCTAAAATTATTTTAAGCTTGTTTTCTCAAGGAATTAACATTTAAAACCACTTTTGTCGGAAAAAATAAAATTCGAGACACCCTAATGCCTGCGTTTATTTACGAATTTTTCTTTGGCCCTCATCATGTAGTTTTTGTTGTCATAGTGGGTGACACTTCTCGCAGCTTCCGTCATACTTGCCAATTCGGAGTTCACCACCGTGTGCTGCTTCTTTCCTATCATAGACATGTGACATGTTGATAAGTTTAATACCAAGGTACAATAACAAAAACTGTTCAATTAAATTCAAGTTCATGGAGTTGTCTACAGGATTGAGTTCGTTATGGAGGTGCGAGGTTATGATACCTTGCTTCACGATACATTAGTCGGACTATATATAAATTGCAGTATTTCCCCAGGAACACCAATGTTAACTTCAATGAAGAACTGTGAGTTGGAGTATTGGCATAAAACTTTTAAGAGGCTTTCACATGGTTCAGTAATGACACTTTCATAATACTCCATAATAAGGCTATGGAGATCCAAAAAGCTTCAGTATTTAATCCGCTGAGTTTCTCTTATTCTCCACCGTTCGATATTCCTACGTTTTAAGACTGCCGACTGTGGATAAATAACAAAACTCTGAATTCAGATAATAAAAAAAATATTTATTGAGTATTAGCCACACCTTCGTCATAAATGTTCTTAATGCAATTACTGGTTATCATTCTGAAATCACAAGTGTAGGTACACTCGTGAGCATAAAATAAGGCACGACTCGTGAAGTGAAATTAGCGATTTTGAAGTTGTGTAAATCGACTGTAGGAGTGGTTGTGGCAGCAAACCTGACAGTCTGCCCTTTTGGACTCCAGCAAATCCTTATAGCCCAATGGTGCTATGGTTAATAGATATTTATTTCCTTTAGTACCCCCACGGTTATTTACCTCCTTTGCCCGGCCACAAATCACCTTAAAGTGGGTGGGACGCAATGCCCTTTCTCTCTTACCGAATATAGCTAGTTTACACTGAGAAGAAACACCGTGCCTTATTTTATGTTCGCGAGTATACATACGTAATTTGTAAGCCTTTTATCTTTTTCTTTTGCTTCTTGTAAAATTTTCATTCTAAATGTTTTATTTCTTTAATTTTTTGTTTAGTTCCCTTCCATCTATTACGATTTTACTTTTCAAGTCCTCCTAAGCAAAAACTCAATCAATTTGTAAATTCTTTACTTTCCTTATCTTCTTAGTTTTTCGTTTCTATTCGCTTATGTTCTTCACATTCGATCACTAATGATTGGTTAAAAAAATAAATACCAAAATGGGTAATTTTTTCTTCATTGGGTTTTTTCTTAAATTTTTCATCTTATTCTTGTTTCTCTTGCTATTGCTTATTTTTATTATTTTCTCTTTTAATCCTGGTTAAGATCAAATTTTCTCTGCTAAGAACAACCTTTTAAACTCCTCCTTAGCCTTACTTCTTTCTCACCTTCATAGGTAGGATTTCTCCTGTTGTTAATTATTATTCTCGTATTTTGATCTTTAAGCTTTATTTAGACAAGTTGAGTGTTGGTGATTTATTGAAGTATGCTCTACTTTATTTTCCACCGTTGTTTCTCTTTTGTTCTTTAGTGATATTTTCCTTATTTACTTCTTATCCTACTCCATCTCCTATTTCGTTTTTATAAGTTGATATATAAAAATTCTTACTTATTTCTCTAAATAGTAGGCAGTCTTTCTTTTTTAACATTTTCTATCTCATTTTCTCTAATTTGTTCCAATTCTTATAAATTTATTTAAAAGTTTGCTTTTCAGATTCTACTCAAAAAAGTCACAACTAATGCAATTAATTGGTTTACCTCGGATGGCAAACCACGTGCGACACAGTTTAATTAAAACAAAAGGTGCAGTAGACAACATAATTATTATAGCACGTAATTATGTCACCTATGTTCGTAGGTTCGTAGTGTAGCTAATTACACCTTGACTAAAAAGGACTTTAATTATTATTTATCCTATATAACCTAAACATAGTTTTGCCGCATCCAAAGGTTAGAGAAACTATTCAACATGCCTTCGTCCACCCGGACAACAATTTTATGTCCCCATTTTCTTATAAATGCTCCTTATCTTATCACAGCGTTAGGCTACTCTAGCGGGAGGACGCTTTCCTCACCAGCTGATCCATTCCCATCATGATTTTGATAACTTCGAAGAGAAACTTTGAGTTGGGCTCTACAAAAATTTTGGCAGATTTATTGGAGACACTTGCATAAATTTTATTACAAACCTATTTAATATTTAGTCCTTGTCCGATTCTTCCTTATTTGTTCTATTTCTGTCATTTCTAATTTTAATTTTATTCATTTTGGTATGATTTATTCTTTCTTAATTCGCTATTTCACTCTTTGTTGAGGACCATTATCTACAATTCTTTTATCACTTTCTTCTCATTTTAATTTATTTTCGCGGTTTTTATTTATTTTTAATTGAAAGAAAATCGTAGTTTTACCTTTTTGTTCTCTTCGTTCTGCAGTTCCATTTTTGTTCGCTTAATTTTTTTCCTATTAATTATCTACATTTTGTTTTTTTTCTTGCTTAATCCACTCACGACTTTCAAGTTCTGCTTTAACAAAAACTCAACTAATTAAGAAGTTTTTCATTATTCTTTTTATTTGGATTTTTATTTTCGTTACATTTGTGATCACAATGATTGTTTCAAGAAATCAGTAGGCACTTAAGTAAGTAATTATTTCTTCTTTGCCCACTTTCTAAAATTTAAAATTTGTACCTAAATCTTGTTTTTCTTGTTATTGTTTCTTCTTCTCTTGTACAACTTTTGAACTCCCCTTCTTACCTGTCTTCCTCCTCTTCTAATTATTTAATTTTTTTATGTGACCAAAAAAATTATTAGGACTTCTGTATTTAAATAGTTTTAGTCTTCTGTTCATCATTTTTTCTTGACTATTTTCTGCCTTATTTTCATTCACTTGTCTAGTTCTTGTGAGTTTTCCTACTGTTGTGTTCTTCAACTTTTACTCAAAGGGATCTCAACTAGTTCAGAAATTGGTGTTTAGTTGCACGGTACAAACAAAAATGTCTTCGACACAAAAAATCAGAAATTAAATCAGTCACCCACATATTGGGCTATTTTATTAAAATAATTAAAAATACACAAAATTATCTTATATCCACATTCTTTTTATAGACCTTCCTTCTATTCCGCATTACATTCTGTTTAGCTTCGTTCGCGGAGGACGATGCTTTTCTCGCCGCGTCCTTCGTACTTGCCAATTCGGACTTTGCCACCGACAATTCCTTTTTCAATTGTTCCAATCTCGTTGAAGCAGCGTCCATTAACTGCTCCTTCTCTGACAATTGTACTTGAATACCTTCCTGTGTTTGCATAGCGTTAGCTAGATTACCATCGGCCAACTGCAAAGCCGTAGTCAATAACTTTTTTTCAGCCTGAGCTTCCGCCAATGCTTTATTGGCGGCTTGGGCCGTCTGCTGCAACTGCGCCAAACTCGTTTGCTCTTCCTGCACCACGACCTCGGCTTCTTCTATTTCTTTACGTAATTGTTGAACTAGTTCTTGTTTACCCGAAAGCGCCGCTTCCGCCGCTTTGGATGCTTCCATTGCTTTTTCGGCGAGTTGTTCCTTGACTTGATGCGCGGCTTGTTGACCGGCTTGTTGTTGGGCGTCTTCGGCGGCTTTAGCCTCTTGAGCTGCTTTCTGAGCAATGTTAGAAGCTTTTTGATTAACTCCCTCTTGACCGCCACATTGTTTTTCGTGGTTGGGTCCGCCACCTTCTTCGTGATGGTTTTCAACGGAACTTCGAACGAACAAAATCACTGTTGCAATGGTCGCTATTAATTTTGGTCCCATTAAGCCTGTGAGCACATTAACGTTGTTGAAAGCGTGTAAAGTGATGTAAAAATATTGTTTCTGATGACAGTTGTCGCCCAATCCATTGACAACTTACGTTGTCTAGGCGGCCTGCTGTTGCCTGCGAACGTGGTAGATAATTGTTATACAGAGAGGTCTAGTCTGCAAGAAGACAGTTTAAACGCTGGGTATGTGGCCGTGCTGTTACAGGCGATTACAGTAATTTTTAGAGATCTCTTGAGTTATCAAGCCAATAAATACCTGCTGGAGCGCTTTTGACTGCGAGATTTAAACTGTTTACGTTAATTTAGTTGGGCGAGGGCCGTTTAACAAAAGGATTAATCCTGTTAGGACGGTGGACGCTGGCGATATCGCAAACAAGCCAACGCGCCAAACAGACGATTTAATTAACTGAGAATAATTGCATACCTTGTTTTGTTCCTGTATAATGACACAATTGCGCCTGAAAATTTCAAAATTTTTGAAAACTCGCCCACTACATAATTACTCGCCGACGTCAAAACACGAAATTCTGCGTACAAAATTTATAATAAATTTAGCAAAAGTTAATTAATATTTAAGTTGCGAAAAATTTGGTTTCCACCAAAAAATTTTTTTATAGTAATAATAATACAACGATTTGTCTACCGGCTTAATGGCTCATATGAGAACAAGAGTTTAATTACCAAAGTTTCTTCTTTTGGAGTCCATCAAGTATGTCGGTGTGACTCTATATGTACATATTTGATAACTATTTAAAAGTCATGGTGTAAAATATTTTAACATTCAACTTTATGAGGAACGTCACCGCTTTATCATATGTGATTGTAGAACGTCAGCAAAATGCATTGACGTGATTTTTTGTATTAGCAGGGGCACGTATTGAAAAGAGAGAAAATGCATTTCGTATTTCCAAAATAGCTCCAGGCAAAAAATATCTGACTTTTGTTTTTAAGATCTGATACGTAGCAATAAAGACTCCAGGGCTAGATGCTTTGAAGAAAGTTAATATAAACAAAATACAAATCTTTACTTTAACATTAAATAAATAGCCCAATTTTACTTCAGTTTGCTGTAAAACTCATCATCCGCCATTCGTTATCGAATATTCTAAACAAAAATTTAATTATATTACTAAATACAGGCGGTTGGACTGCTCACGGGACACTGCCCCCTCAGAAGACACCTCTACATTGTGGGCTCTCTTGAGGACCCTATGTGCAGAAGGTGTGAAGAGGAGGAAGAAACGCCTCTTCATGTACTGTGTCACTGTCCGGCTCTTGCTGCACAGAGATCCAGGTATCTAGACTTCCCCTTCTTAGAGGAAAGTGAAATCAGGAGGGCTCCCATGAACAGGCTACTGGGCTTCATCAGAAGCACAGGCATGCTCTAAAGGGCTCCCCAGAAACCACACAGGGGTGCACACAATGGGCCTATCTGGCCTCAGTGTGCGGCTCGGCGTTCAGCCGGGCCCCCCAGGGAAAAAAAAATACATGCGTGTTTTTTTGGCAAATTTGGAAATACAAATTTGGTGCTTATTGTGGTTCTCTGTTCGACACTCATAAAATGGGTTATAGCAATCTCTCTCAGTTTACGGCTACGCGAAATAATGTAGTACAATTACTCTGCAGAATACTGGAAATGATCTCGCGTGAAACATTATGAATATTATCTTGAGTCATCAAACTGGCGTGCGAAAATCAGGCCTGTGTTAACACGTTTTATTGAGTATAAAGTAACAACGTGTGAGGCAATCGCCGCCTGAATACTATACTGGATTAAGGCGGAACGTACCACTGTGGACCAGCTGCGTACTCAATGCATGCACGCGACGTCATTCCATTAAATTAACTGGATTATTTACTTGGACTTGACTCATCCCATTTTCTTTTACGCAGTGATCTAAAATGAGAGAACTAATCTCTGCACGTCAAAATGCATACAGTGAGAAAAAACGACATGTGATAGCATTATCTTTGGCCTTAAGTCAATTTGGTTTTTGGAACCGTAAGTTTTACAATAATTATTGATAGCTGCTTTTGGCCTTCCAGCATTTAATTTGAACTCTTATCACAAAGGTTCTGCTTCCTCCGTTATTTTTCTTTCCATTATTGTGTTGCATTCACTCTTATAATATTTTCATTGATTTCATTGATAGAAAGGAAGCAACTGGTATGGTACCGCCACGTGCAACAACAGACGGCCAACGCACGATTCCTTCACAAACTATGGAATGACAACCAGAACATCAAAGGAAAAGGAAGAGACCCAAAGAGAACTGGAAGAAAAGAATAAGGGTGGTAATGAGTGGCCGCAACCTTCAGGAGGGTCAGTAGGAAGATAGGAAGAGCTGAAGTGGAAAAATTGGACAAGTGTGGAAGCAAGCTTCTGCTTAAACTATTAGAATTAGAAAAAAAAATTAAAATTGTTTATCAAATAACTAATTCGAAGGTATATTAAAACATATTTTTTTAAATAACGTCGGCCCTAAAATAAAAATAAAAATTCGCGGTTCAGCTCGAACTAAAGATTCACCCAATTTAGCCTATATGGAAATTGGAGATGTTCCCAACACAATATACAGTCAACAACACCATTAGAATGTGATCGGTAGGGCCTACATTTGATATGAAATATTATTTAAAAATCATTACTTACAAGTTATCTAAGCGGATTATCGGTAACAGTCTTCCAAATAAATACCTACCAATTAGTTATTTACCGTTTAACAGTTGAGCATATTTAAGTTGTGTTAAAAATATTTATTTTCACTTATTATTCAATATTTGCGTAGTCCACAACAACATTGATAGTATTGTTAAATGATAAGTAACTAATTATTGGTGGGTACATTCATTTAAAAAAAGGGTAAAAAATAACAAACTGACATTAGTAAAGTGTTAGCAAGGTGAGTTTCCCGATTGTTGACTACTGAACAAAAGCAAGAAAATTTGTTAAAATAATTTAAAAAAAAAACACTTTAGACTATTTAAAAATTGACCCTTAGATTCTAATTGACTGATGATGTGACCTGGGTACGTCACTGGGATCTTGAGAATATTAAAATCTGGGAAATGGATTCAGTGCATAAAGCTGCAAATACTTTTAGTCAATTCTCTTTTTTTACACGACTATTTCTGGTAATGGTTGTTTATGTATGTACCTACCAATTATCACCCATTGGAGTATATTAACCCAGTTTAGTCAACCATAAGATCATCCACTCAAGAAACGCATCATTAGATTAACAACCCCGGGGATCAAACCCAGGTCCTCCCGAATAGTGGGTGGAGGTGTTGGCGCACTTAGGCACGGTAAGTACTGAACACTATCTACTTTCTCGTTATTTATACGATCACTCTACGCACAATAAAATTATTATAGTTTTCTTGTTTCCGCTTTTTCTAACTTAGAAACAAGGTTTACAAAACAATTTATAGGTTGCTGCGGAAATTAGATTTAAAAGCAGTCGAAATCCGACCACCCCGTTGAGTTAGTGCTGTTAAGGTTTTATGCTAATTAATCGTCTAACCGAATAGTGTCATAACAACAAAGTACACCTCTGTTAATTACCGTACCCACCAGTTCAAAGTGCGCACTATAACAACATTATTGGCACTATGTTTAATGACATCATTTCGTCTATTTCTTTTATGCCTCTTTAGCTACTGAAAAACAGAAGCTTTTAAAGAGGTGACATTACCAATTCAAAAAACAAAAATTTATTGAATTTCGAATTTTTTTTCAGTCGCACTGTATTGACAAAAATAGGTTCTCCGCATCAGTTTGTGATATTGGGGCCACTGGCTTACTGGGTATGCGTACCGCAAGTCTCAAGGCTGCTGCGGCATCGCCAATTACAGCAGGTGAACTTAGCTCCGGGGCCCGATAACCCGCGGCCAAAATCCGGAACCATCATGGGTCAACCCGCTAACTGTAAATCGGACCAACACGGCAACCGCATCGCAGATACAATGTAACAATAACAACCATCGAAAATGCATAAAGCATCCACCCCGGAAACAAAAACTAGCCAAAAAAAAAGTTAATGAATGGAAATTACGAGCAATTTCAATCAAATCGCAAAAAAGATATCGTGAAGAAAGATCCCACGCACCTTTTAGACCAATTTGTCGCGCATTTGTCTAAAATCGGTTAGATATTCTAATATCCACGCGAACGGAAGACTAAACTTTCAGATCTGTGGATGTGATGTAGCCACTGAAGAATAGGAAACTGAACAATTTCTTCTTAATTTTTTCAGATCAAACTGTGTATAAACCTAAACATGTCTGATGGTGGAAATTGCAGTGCGATATCTCAATTCTGAGTATTATACCTTAAAAATTTTAAAACAAATTTTGATGACGTAGACTGCGCCTATTGTATGATGCGCATCATTCACAGGCGGTACGTGTTCAACGCACGATGCTTACGGAAGCGCAAGTAACGTCATGGAGATTCTTAAAATCGCTCTAATAGAGGGACCCAACAACTTATTTTTTTTTTTTTAAATGATTTATCGAATGTCTTGATAATGTTAAAAACTTTAAATTTCGGATAGAGTCCAGTTCCTTATTCAGATATATTCACTACATGCTCTATTATTCTTTGGCGAATCCTACAATGAGTTGTAAAATTACTAATAAACTAGATCCTGGACCTTAAATTGCTGAGAGAGCGCCATATTTAAAAAGAGTGATATTATCATCCGTGGCTAATATCCCACGATGAGCTATTAGTGCATCAGACTCGCACCCGCAAATTGAAGCAAGTAATTGAATAATCACGTTATTGTTCCCAACAATAGAAATATCGAATGAGACGCTTAATTTAGTGGATTCGACACGGTCGCTGCCAGGAATATCTATGGAATTTTTGCAGAGTTGTCTCGGCTCAAGGTAACGAACACAGCCAGCGCTCTTAACGACGACGATTAATTTTTTAATAATAAAGGACCAGTGGCGTTCGTCAGCCCTTAATCGAGGTTGAGGCCGCAAAAGAGCATCAACCCTGTTAATACGTTCGGATCTAGAGCGACGTCGGTGTTATTGATGGTTTTTGGTTACTACCAATGAAAGATGGCCGTTTCGACGACCGCAAACTATGTTAATGAGCATCTCGTTGCTGTTCTACAACATTTTTGCCGGGGAACAACAATTTCAGGAACTCGCTTTTTTCTAATGACAATTAATTATTGCACAAAAAAATTGTTGTCAGAAAAACGCAGCAAGGTCAAAAATACAACGTTGAGTTTTCGGTGTAATTTCCTGCCATATTTATTCTTAGCTTTGGAGGACACGAGGCCTTATTATGCTAATACGAAGGCGTGGGGCCTCCATTCAAATCTAATCCCAACAGGCGCAGCTCCAACGCGACTTTCGGGCACTTTCGGCTTTTCCACACTTTCCGAATTCTTCTAGCATTTTTGCCAGGGTTTGGAAAGGATTTATCTCACCTATCATTGCAAGTCATCAAATTTTCTCTTAGAAAAGTTAGACGAGGTCTGTAAGAAAACTGATATTATAAATCTATTAAAAACACCATTTTGCTGCCTATTAGGTAGCATGCTACATGGTAGGTACTGCGAATTCAGTTCTTGCACTATGGAAGAACGTTAAAAAAGCAGTTTTTGGTAAATGAATCTATAGCAAGCTTCAAGGAAAAAAAATAAAAATAAATACCAAGAAAAAGATACTAATGTGAAAGCAATGTTCAAATATTAAGGCGAGGTTCACTATAAATAGGATCTAAAAAAGCAGACGCTAAACAAACGTTACCTATAAGCTCTGAAAAGATAAATAAAAGTCTACAGCACTTACTTACACCAATTCATTCATTTAATCTTATTTTAATTAAAAATCCGTGGCTAACTGTCGTGAAATCCATCAGTAACCATTTTCGTGATGTGACTTTTAGAAATTTCCGATTTAAGTAGAAGAGATTTGAAGATGTAAAAAGCATTTTATCAGAGGATAAGACCAAAAGAATCGAATTTAAGAAAAGGCTAGATGAGCAATAAGAAGCAATGCTAAACAATGAATAGCTCTTCAAGAAGATAAAGTAGAAGCAGCTTCTAAAAGTTGTGGACAAGATCAAGAGATACCATGATATTTAACAACTTCGACGCAAGAACTTCTATTTATCTCATCTTCATATTATTCAATGTCTTTCATTCACCTAATTGTTTATAATGTCCACTTTTCGCTTTTTGTGGTGTTTTTTTTGAAACCATCGTAAAACATCATTATAATGCCATTTTAAGCAATAAAATGTGCAAACGATAAATAATTTTATACAAAATTTATAGATGTAGATATGCTAGGACAAGGAAAATAAGAGTAAAAATAAAAGTGGTTTGCACAAAAAAAGATATTGATTTTCGTAATATATACAATACATAGTGAGGAATGCGTTGGTTGTGTTGGTGTAATTAGTTTTTTGAAAATTGAAGATTGGGTAAAGTAAACAATGATCCCATATTCATCTTATCAATCTTTCTTGATCAAATACAGTGTAGATTCATCTAAAGTAAAGTTCAATTTTTCCAGTGGAATATAGCAGAAAACTAAGGATTAAATAAATTACGTAGATAGTAGATAATTTAGAAGCAATGATCAATTATTATAAGGAGATTCGTCATTTATGTGTTCCATTATGGAAGTTCTGAGAAGATCAGAAAATGTAGGATTCATCTATAGCACTGGGTAAGTGGCAACTTTACTTTTGACAACATTGCTATCAAAATCGAATAGCAAGCTAAACTGGGTAAGGGCTGCACTGGAAAGTTCTGTTACTCCAAAATTTAGTTTTTTCAGTGGAAACGACATTCATAAAAATCTAAACCAAAAGAATGAACGCAAATATCTGAACAATGTGCTAACAATGCTCGCCTACGAAAATGAGGTTCACCATAAATAAACTCTACGAGGCCGGACATACAATATGGTGAGTAGCAGCTTCACCTCGACTACGCACCCGCCCATTCATCTCACATTATTCAAGATTTCGTAACTTTAAAACTCGCGTGACCCATCTGCGTCAGCCTAACAATCCTGAAATGGCGTCCTACAATTCCCAGCCCTTAAAAGAAGAGATTGGAGGATTTGGACGAGATTATACAAAATGCGACGTGTCAACTTCAGGCAATTGCAAAAGCTTCAAGATCTGAGCGTAAAGCCCCTTAAAAATATTTTCAGGAAAATTAAAGCAATGACGCGAATTTGAGCAACAATTCACGACTACGAAATTGAGGTTCATCATTAATAAGCTCCAAAAGAACAGATAATTTCCGCAGTGGTCTCGTATATTAGCTTGGAGGTCAGAAATCGGCGTCTCCGGTTAATTAGAAAAAGTTGTCGGTTTCGGCGAAAGGGATCCGAATTCGCAGGAAGTGAAAGAAGCAAGTCGTCGAGTCTAATATAGAGATGTCAACTGCTGCCGACAACGAATTCCCACATTCCGATACAGTACCATCCCAGCTTTGAAGCGGTGTGACCAGGGGGCCTCAGCCTAACAAAAAACCTATTGACATTAAAATCGCCCGGCTGGCAACATAAATAATTCATTGCCGAACTATAAACCTATTCGTCTATCAACTTAAAAACATTTTTCCCAGCCACAAGCGTCACCTTAACCCAATCCGCGGCCCTAATTAGCATAAATTAACAATGCGAATACATCGTATCGCAAGCCGAACTTGCCTTTGGTAAAGAGATTTAAATTAAGACATAAACGAGTCGTTTCGCGGTCATCAAACCAAGAGAAAACTCCCCAAATACGCACAATCCACAATCAACAATAGAAAGCTGATGCGTGAAAGTGGTTGCGTAAGAATAACCGGGACGTCGTGGGTCGCGTGGCCCTCGCAGGAGTCCGCCTCTGTACTTACACTTATGCAATGGCATACCTCATTTTCGACGATGGCTCCAGGACTGATTTATCGGTTGGATAGAAATTTAATTAAATATCACCGACCTGAGGGTTAATCGCTGGCAGTTCGGTGTTAACCGCGGTGAATCCAACATGGTGGTAAATGGGATGCTATTAAGGATGCATAAGGGGAGGTTATAAAACACGGCTGCGCCACTAAATCCGACAATTAATTAAACGAAAGTTGATTGTTTAGGGATGTGGTTGTTGTGGTGGTGAAAAGGCTGCACGATTTTCGGGTCGTTTCGTGGCCTCTTAAGCGCCGTCGAAATGATCGTTTCGCATTTTTATTTAGCATTTAGGGGGGGGCCAGGATCGTTTTATTTTATGCGAAGAACGGCTGACGGCTTCTTCCGGCTTACGCGCTTCCGGCCGGTTCATTTATTCATCGCGCAGGTTTTGGCTGCTTCCGCAAAAAATAACTCGCCCCGTCTAGAAAACAAATGGCAGGAGCCAGCCATTCGGGATATTTAAATAAAAGCTTGCAACGTCCTATACGGTTGTTTTTCTACATCAAACTGTTATAAGTTCTGGTGAAAGGTCGGATAATAATTTGGGCCCCACGCCAATGCTTTTTTGTTACTTTGCAACACTTTATTCAACAATAGCAAAAGTTTGAAAATTTCATTTGCTTGATAATTCTATTTCACTCGTAAGCTCAATCGGAGTGTTAACTAAATCGATATGGATTGTGCAGCTAGGAATTGTAGATTACGTGGGCGCCATGTAATATAAATTAATTAGTTCGTTACTTAATTTCCTAATTGTAAAAAAATGAGCAAAAGTTAAAACATATTACCTTTTATACATTACCAATAATGAGTACGTAAGTACCTAATGCAATGTACAGCGCTGCCTAAGCAGATATGAAATCTATCGATAAATCTACTATTGCATACAAATCATGGCCGGAAAAAGGTATTGTTTGAACCTTACTTGACTAAACTGAGCTCACCAGAATCTAGAGAGTTATATTAATTTACCTATCTTAGTTCACAATTTGATATGAACAGGGTGTCAAAATTAAAAGTGCAAATTCAGTCTTCTCACTAAAGGTGATAAAAACCAAATCAAGTAGAAAAGCCATTCTCCCTAACAAATTTACTTATAAATGAGTTTACAAGGCATTGTCTCGAAGTGGAAAAAGTCAAAAAAAGACAAAATGTATTATTACCAAAAGATTTGCACTGCAAAAATATTAATCTGCCATTTTCTAATGACAAGCAGGAAACTGAGAGGCGTAGCTTAGAAATCTTGAAAACATAAACAGTTATCTATATACCTATAAGTACTCCATAGTCCAATACAAACATACAAGAGCTGTTAAGTTGGAATAAAAGATAAAAAATTAAATAAAACTTTTGTAAAATCGACAGAAAGAGGATCGCTTATAACTTCGGTTATGTGTCCGTCAGGCTATTTCATTCGCGCTTTACCCCCATTTTCCGGGAAAATTTAAAGTGGAAGCTTATAAATGGTACACCTCTAAGGTGTATTTATGCATGCCACTCATCCAAAGTGATTCAGTTCAAATTATTTACGGAATGGTTTAAATCCTTTATAAAACCTGTTGAGTCTCTAACAGCTAATCCGAAATTCCCTTTGCTAGACTAACATTTCAAAAACGCATAAAAGACATGTAAATTTTTGGTTTGCCTACTACCTCATAGTTATCATCAAATTTAATTCCGTCAACGCTCCTTTATATCGCCATTTAAAACATATTGTAGACTCGGGAGGGATAAACGTGACTCAAAATTATTATGCTGATAAAAGAATTATCTTAGGTATACCAAATTAAAGAACTTCTTGGAGATGTTTGTACGTACTAAACTAGAGGCTTTCAAAAAGCTGGACTGTTTCTTTGCAATCATCATAGATTCAGACCTTATAAATCTTCGATTGAAACTACATAGTTATATTTCTTAAACATGCATCGAGTATAGACTCCATCCCGTTCATCTTCTTGCTAAATCTGGTGTGGTTGAATACAATAAACTCCAGAATAACTACAATTTAATCGCGGATCGGTGTAGAACAAAATGCATCATCTATCTACAGTGTTGTTCTCCAAAATATAGACAAATCTTAAAAGTTTTCTTGGTGGAAGCTGACTTTAACATCTACTAAAGTCGAGTTAAAACGACAGCAATTAGAAAAAGTCAATGCACCTGTTATATCAACAGCAAAAAGTGATAACATAAACAATATGGTTGGGCAATATGGTTGGGCAATATGGTCCTCTATGCTTTTCTTTTCCAATGGGGGGCCCGGCTGAACGCCGAGCCGCACACTGAGGCCAGATAGGCCCATTGTGTGCACCCCTGTGTGGTTTCTGGGGATCCCCTTAGAGCATGCCTGTGCTTCTGATGAAGCCCAGTAGCATGTTCATAGGAGCCCTCCTGATTTCACTTTCCTCTAAGAAGGGGAAGTCTAGATACCTGGATCTCTGTGCAGCAAGAGCCGGACAGTGACACAGTACATGAAGAGGCGTTTCTTCCTCCTTTTCACACCTTCTGCACATAAGGTCCTCAAGAGAGCCCACAATGTAGAGGTGTCTTCTGAAGGGGCAGTGTCCCGTGAGCAGTCCAACCGCCTTCCTCAGATCCTCCCTGCTGAGTCTCAACAACTCAGCGGTTCTTTGCTGATCGGGACCTAAAATGAAGATCCTCGACTGTCGAGGTGCGTTCGCCTCCCATTCCCTAGAATGCCTTGCAGACACTCAGTTCCTGAGGGCACGCTTTAACTGGCTTGGAGAAATGCCCAGTTCCGGCTCCGGGCCAATCAGGCTTATCTCTGAACCCTTTTTGGCCAGGGCGTCAGCCCTATCGTTCTCCCCATGCCCCTGATGACTAGGAATCCAGCAGATAACAACCTTGTTGTGCTCCGCCAGTCTCCGGAGTTTCACGTGACAGTCCCAGACAAGCCTTGAAGAGGCCCTGAAAGAGCCTAATGCCCGTAGGGCAGCCTGACTGTCCGAGAAGATGCAGATACGCCTATTCGCATAAGCCCTCTCCAAATTCTCCGCCGCACATGCTGTGTCCTCTATGCTTAGCGCCACGTCCAACTTTCCGTTTGAATTGTAGGTACAAATGTATGGCTTCAACTAATACCCAACTGTGCAACTGTAAATTTCAAATCAAAATTGATTTGAAAAAGAAGGGGAATCGTAAATTCTACTGATAGCAAGCTACGAGCATAAAGGTTCCTCATGTAACGTTTAATGCCGCATTGTCCTTAGTATGTGACAGATGACTTTTAGGGCATTCAAAAGCTTTTGGCTCTTTCAGAAATTTTTTTTGTTGTATTTATTGCATTGGAGATTAGAGATCCGTAAGCCAATCCTTCTAATGATCACAGCCATTCCACAGAATGGCTTCAATTTTGTAACATATTTTGAGCCACGACATGGTTCTAGAAATTTTTGAAATTTTAATTTTCAAATTCAATTTAGAATTATCAATTCAAAAGAAACCTCCAGCAAGAAATTAAACCTATTTTACAGTATATGCTTGAATTAGTTGTCTGATTTCGTTTTTGTCATTTAGAAGAATGTGCAGTAAGAAGAAGTGGACATTCTAATTCATTCAGTGTTCAAAAAGTAAAACCTTCATCATAACTCTTTAAGATTTCTTTTACGCCAGTATTGTATTTAAATTATAATTGCTATCAATTACTAAACAAACAAATTATTTTATTTCATCTCTCACTGCATTTGGCTTTGTAAATAGATAAACTATTGAAGAATAAATTTATTACTACTGAAAGAAAGACACGGAAGTACCCCATTGAGTATCATATAATGATACAAAACCAGGTTGTTGATAAGTTTTAGAAAGAATCGAAGTTCCAAGATCAAAACCTGCTTCTAAGAAAATACCATTGTGACTTGTGTAGCCAAAAACATCTGAAAAAACATAAAAGTTTAAAGAGTTTAGAAAAATTATAGAATCCAAATTAGTCTTATAACCTTCAATTGAATCTATTTGTAAAAGAGGAAGAGATAGAAGGGTCTCAAAAAAAGTATTAAAGCAACAACAAAAAAAGTTGTGAAAAAGTAGGTTTCTGTCATTTTTTCCATGGAATTAGAAGCAAGGGTCGGAAAGTAGGGAGACAAACCATAATAAATTAATTTTTGTAAGCCTAGTCTTAAAATTTAGTTGTTTTAGCTGGTACTTGTGGGGGCTCAATCTTAACTCTTCGTTTGTACGGTGGATGTCGAAAACCGCCACTTGCGCCGCCTTCGTCCTCCGCTAAGGTCGAATTTGAATATTTAAAGCGGCTTTTAATATTAACGCCGTAGTGGCGCAGCCAATTAGACTGAACCAACATTTCCCATTGCAGCAAACATTTGTGCCGGCGTCTACTCCTTGGATTCTTTCGCGTGTTAAAGCCGCCATTTACCCATTGCAATATTTGCTTAACGTCCGATTATTTGTTGTATTTCAACCCGACAACGCCTTTAACGATGAGAACTAGGTACCAATTTCAGGTTAAAATAAGCACAAATCGACTTGCCCGAAGATAACCGTTGAGAAAAATTAAAAACATCGTCGCTAAATTGGGGGTTGGCAAAATCGATGTGGGTTTTAAAATCGAAGGCTGCAATCGAAGAAGAATTGCTCTATCGTGGAACACTGGTAGGTATAAAAACGGGGTGCGTGGGTACTGCCGGTTTCTAATTTATCGGCTATTGTTGTGAATTGCTGATAACGTTTTCGTTTTTGCGTATTTGCGAGAGAGTGGCAAAATCTGAACTTTGGCGAGTAAGAGGCCGTTTCTAGCCAATTAATTCTGTAGTGGGACAAGGAAATTATCAGTGAGCGATAAAAAAAAACTCGTCTTAAAAATCTCGAGGTGTTGCAATGGCAACAAATTAATTCGTACAACCCAAATCGACCGGAGAGGGCAGTAAAATTGCGTTTTAACTGTCGTCAATAAAACAATTTTATGTTGCCTACTTGTTAGGATCAGCCGAGCAAATTAATTAACGGACTACGGTCAATTTTAACTGTTAGCTCATAATACGTACATCTAGTGGCAAAACTGAATTTTTATAGCTCGATTTGAATATTTCCCAAAACGCACGCGATTGCGGGACTCGCAAACTCTCCGCGATCAACTGTTTCACAGCATCCAGGTAAATTCGTTGCAGTTTTACCAAAATCATGCTGGCGTTTTTCCTCCCCTCCAATACCGCGTTCCTGTCGATAATTGCTAATTTTTCTTTTTTTCAAGCTTATTTACCTTAAAATTGCAGCCCAGACCTTTGGAGGCTGGCTCCATAATCCAACATGGCACGAAATCAAAACACTATTAACTTAGCGAAAACACGCGCACTCGATAAAATGTCACTTTCCCACCGAAATTCGCGGTTAACCTGCAAAGCGCAAGGCCGTCGAGGACGACGGCGTCGAATTTAAAAATGTTTCGGCGCGAGCGACGCGACACGCCAAACTGATCGTCGCTGGCGATGGCGGAATCGACGATGTTTTGCCGTCGTCGAACAACGGAAGACCGCGTGGTGGCGGCAACCACACTAGATCCGATCCCGATCATATGATCGGCCTACTCTGCTGCAGCAACATGCAAGAAGAAGACGTGTGAGTCATCGCAAGTTTTCAGCGACGTCTTCCGGACTAGCTAGCGACTTTAAGAAGGAAATACGTTCTCGATGTAATTTTCTTCTTCTACTCCTGATTATATGTATGTACGTACTAAAATTTTAATACATAGGTATAACAAAGCAGTGGTGCCGGTAAAGTAAAATCTTGCTTAATTATTAAGAAAAAGACACGCAAAATAAAGCAATCAACAAAAGATTTATCCAAATCATAATTTTACATAATTGCTTCCTATTATGTTTACCTGTCAATTTTTTTTATTTTTAGTTTCGTTGAATAACTCCGAGTGTTTGTTATGTTTGTTATTGATTGCGCCAGGCGACCCTGGCGAAATTACACCACAGTTACAAAACAATAATACATAATTGTGGGAAATGTGCCTAAATACAAATTACCTACGACGCTACTATGTGAATGAGAATTTGACTAAAATGCATAGGTTAGGTAGTTAGGTAGTATATACAATGGTAGTATGTATGTTACGGGCAAAGACGATAATCCGGCCAATAACGTTATTGGCCGGTCAGTGACGATAACGACCAGACAAGTTGGACATTATCGATAATGACCCGTCAATAACGTTAATGCCCATGTAAGTTGGGCAATGTTGATACTTCATAATACAAGTGCGCTGTTAACATCGTTGTCCGGGCGATGTCGTTATTTCCCGTTAGACAGCGGGCGTTATGATAAAAAATAGAAAGTTGGGTTATATTAGAGTCTAACATAATAAATAATATGCCAAATAATTGCAAAATTAAAGAATAATCCTAAAAAATTAGATCGTTTTCCAAATAACTCGACAAAAAACTTCAAATGTTTCAAAATTGACACAAAAATGACAACTGACGACAGGTAACTACATTAAATGTGCATTTCTGCATGATCATGATACAAACTTAAAGTAAACTTACTAAAAGAACTTATGCTGTTTTTATAAACAAAACATCTGGAGCACTTATTACAATTTTATCTGTTGAGTAATTTGAAAAACAATCCAATTTTTTAAGATTATTCTTGAACTTTGTAATTATTGGGCGATAAATCGAAAATGGTTACAAATAGCCATAGGACTGTACATACAAAAAATGTTTGTTTTTAGTTTATACATCATATCGTTAAAAAATATACAGGGTGTTCTATTTGAAAAAATGGAGAAAATTAAATTCAAAAAGTTCTAAATTGAAAAATTCAATGTAGCCACCCTGTATAATTTTTCAAAAGTTAAAACTATTCAATAAGAGCCCACAGATGTTTCCTAACTATCGTTTACATAAATTTTTCTTAGAACTCATAATTGTGACTGTAGTGATTTTTTTAACATGCATCTGCAGATGCCATTATTTCAACAATAGAAAATAGAAATAGTCAGCAATAATATTGGACTGAAAAGAGTCTAGAAAAAGGCTCCGAAAAATTTTCCTTTACACACCCCATTCCATTTGAAAAAATGTCACTTGCCCCTGTATAATTGTTTTGGCTCACTCTGTATGTTCAAAAATAATTTCCGGTTATAAACTTTTTTCTCTAGTTTATTTGTGTTCTTCAATTAGCTATCATAGAATTCGAGCTATCGAAGTCGGACGCACTATTGCCCCACCCTGTATAAATTACAGAATTATTTTGAGATTTTAGGTACTATCCACGGTGTTTTAAAGCACAAAAGTTCACCAGATCTGAGTTTAATCCCTGCATTGAGAAGTTTGTTTTACTGGAGAACTTCAGCGATTTTGCAAAAAATAAAGAAATTTCCCTTAGAGAAGCTGCTGCTGAAAGCAATATTTTAGGGGGGGCAGGGTTACAAGCGTTGTCACTGCAAGGGTGGTAGTAAAAACAATAAGTGTGCTTGTCGCGCAAGCAAGAAAATTTGTAATTCAAAGTGCCATGGGTCACTCTCATGTCACAACAAAAATGACTAATTTCCAGTTCTTTTAGTATTAGTTGAAAAATTAATATTTTTTACTTTGCGTTTTTTGTTTTCTAGTTTCTAGGTTATCAAGTAGAATTAATAAGAGTGACTATAATATTTTTTTACCTAGTAAGTAGGTGTCTACCTCAACGGTGCAAATTTGATAAATAAATACAGGCTGTAAGCGAAATAAGTGCATTAATTTTAACTGGTAATAGAACTCTTCAAGACCAAAAACTTTTCCTTATATATTTTTTTTAGTTTTTGTGTTAAAATTATTTTAAAATCCTAGACAATTTTCTTACACGCCACTGAAAGCAACGTTTCCTAGTCAACAAGATTACCTTATGAATTAATTGTATTATTATTGTTCTTTGTTAGAGCATTTCATAAAATGCTCGTCAATTTGTAGGGAGAAAATTTTTTTAAAAAAATTCGATTTCGAAGAAATGGTACACAGAAAAAAATTTTGTCTTGATGAGTTCTACCACTGGTTAAAATTAATGTACTTATTTCGCTTACACCCTGTATAATAAAGAAAAACATATTATGCAGTATAGTTTCAATAATAAACATGATACCTATATCAACATTTCCCAGCCGTTTTTGGCTAATATCGTTAATGACCAGACAAAGATGTTAACATAAAAATAAAATGAAAATATTAACAACGCTGCCCGCCCCCAACTGGTCATTAACGTCAATGCCCGGCCCTTACCGATATTGGCCAGAAGCAATGGACATTCACGTCATTGTCCGTCCATTATCGTCAATGTCCCATTATCGTCTTTGTCCGTAACATGTATACCGGATGTTTATTTTGAGAGGAAACGGGCATTTTCTGCTAAACTATACACTTTATGAAAAAAGTTTTTAATGGAAGCTATTGTACAAAATACAGTCTTCTCAAATATGCTTTTCAACATTTTAAGAAAAATTCTGAGAAAAATGACTGAATGTGAAGTCACATTTCGTGGCATAACCTTACTTGATAATGTGAAGTTCCCACGCCGAGACACAGGAAGAAATAAGATAGAGCGATTATGGAATTATTGTTGAATGCAAATGATATGGTTTTAAAATAAATGTGCGATCTGCATTCCATTTTGTTCTATGCACATAGCACATCTCCTCCAAATAGCGTTAACCGAGTCTTATTGTTCAAAATCGAGCAGAAACGTCATTTTTTTTGTCACTGTCAATGTCAATGGCATTTGCATTCAACAATAATTCCATAATCCCTCTATCTTATTTTTTACCTGTGTGTCGGCGTGAGAACTTTTCACATTATCAAGTAAGGCTGTGCCTCCAATTGTAATTTCACATTCAGTCATTTTTCTCAAAAATTTTTTTATACAACTACCCCTTTGTAATACATCGTTGGATTCAGAATTAAATTATCTACCAGAATTTTTTTTTAAATAGAATGTTATTTGTAAAAAATGATTTTTTGGAGCCGTTTCTTAGACTCTTTTCTTTTCACTCCATTATTATTACTGACTATTTCCAAACCACTTGGATAAAGTGATTTTTTTTTTGTTCAAATAATGGCATTTGCAGAAGTGGTACTGGTAATGAGTAGATATAGGACGTGATGTACATCACCACCGGAACGCAACCTCATGTTCCAAGTTTGTAGGCTTGGGTAAGTGGTACTGGTGATGGATAGGTATAGGATGTACCACCGGAACGCAGCCTCACATTCCAAAAGTTTGTAGGCTTGGGCAAGTGGTACTAGAAATGAATATTTTAGTGCTACTGGGATGCAGTCTCACACCCCAAGTTTTGTGACTTTGTCCGTGGGACTGGATTTTAAAAGGTTGGAAGGACCATGTTCAGAAAGAGATGGAAGTGGAGACTGTCGGACCGTAGTATAACGACACACAGCGTAACGTCTAACAATCTCAATTTAATTAATAATTATAACAAATATATATAAAAACAAACTTAACATTAAAACAGAAACTACGGTCATTGTTTACTTTACCCACTCTTCGATTTTCAAAAAACTAATTACACCAACGCATTCGTCACATTACGAAAATCAATATCTTTTTTTGTGCAAACTATTTTTATTTTTACTCATTTTCCTTGCCCTAGCACATCTTTTTTTTCCCCTATAAATTTTGCATAAAATTATTTATCATTTGCACAACATTTCATTGCTCAAAATGGCATTCTAATGATGTTTTACGATGGTTTCCAAAAAAAAACGCACAAAAAGCGAAAAGTGAACATTGTACACAATTACCGAAACTACAAAAGTGTTGATTATTTCAATTATACAAGGTGATTCACGTAGCCCGTCTATTAGAAGTTTTTCAACTTTCAGTTGGATTAGAAGTTTGAAACTTGGAGGGCAGTCATTATCAGTCATGCTCATTCTATCTAAAATATTTTGAGCTCTCTAGCTATACAGGGTGTGCGAAAAGTCGGTATCAACTTTCTTACTTTAAATAGAAACGTACCATTTTTTCTACATGGTCTAATTGGTCTTCCAATTTTGAGTTTTTATAACACTTGTTATGTGAACTTATTTGACAATTTTTGACATTATGTTCATTTATGGGAAAAAAATGATCGATGTGGTAGCTTACGGAGAAATTCGTATTTGGCAGACGGTTCAGAATTTATGAAAGCTAATTTGTAAAGTGCTTAGTTCAAAGTCCAGACTAACTTCTGATATCTTAATGGTGGTTCCATCTTGTACCATATGGGTGCAGACAATTTTCAAATATCGCAACAAAAATGGTCAAGAAGTCATTTTTTTCAAATGGCACCTACAGATTTTTTTTACACCACTCGATAGAAAATTGTGTTTTGGGATGAGTTACTTAAGCATTCCCTATACCTAACTTCATCCCCTATCAAATTAAAAATTAAAATCCAGACATTTCATCAATTTTGCACAAGATTTTTTGGTTTTTTAAGTATGCCATAAAAACAAAAGACAATTGCAACAATTTAATTATGAAATAAATATCTTACTAATTTTATAAAACAACAACAACAAAAACTATCAAGAACCATCTTAACAAATTTCTAATGTAAATGTTCAATGTGAGCATCATTTTGATTACTACATTCTATCATTTTATATCATTGTGTAGCTCTTCTTATTTCGTTGGTGTAAAGACTGTGAAATGCTCTTATTATTCTCCCGCTTAATTCCTTCATGTTGCAAAGTGGTGAAGTATAAACTAAATCTTTTATATTCGACCCCAAACTTAAAAGTCTAATGAGGTAAGGTCTGGAGATAATAAAAGCATTCGACAGTCTTGGTCTCAACTAAATTAGAAGAGGTAGGTACACAATCTGTTGAAAATGGTTTAATAGAATGTATGTAGTAATCAAAATGGTGTTCACATTGAACACCTACATTAGAATTTTGTTAAGATGGTTCTTGGTAGTTTTTGTTGTTGTTTTTTTATAAAATTAGTAACATATTCATTTCATAATTAAAATGTTGCAATTGTCTTTGGTTTCCATGGCATACTTGAAAAACTAAAAAAATCTCTCGGCAAGATTGATGGAATTTCTGAATTTTAATTTTTAATTTGATAGGGGATGAAGTTAGGTATAAAGAATGCTTAAGTGACTTATCCCAAAATACAATTTTCTATCGAATGGTGTAAAAAAAATCTGTAGGTGCCATTTGAAAAAAATGACTTTTTGACCATTTTTGAGTGCGATATTTGAAAATTGTCTGCGCCCATACGGTACAAAATCGAAATACCATTAAGATATCAGAAGCTAGTCTGGACTTCGAACTAAGTACTTTACAAATTGGTTTTCATAAATTTAAAACTGTCTGCCAAATACGAATTTTTTCGTAAGCTACCACATCGACCTTTTTTTTCACATAAGTTAACATAATGTTAAAAATTGTCAAATAAGTTTACATAACAAATGTTATAAAAACTCAGAGTTGAAAGACCAATTAGACCATGTAGAAAAAATGGTACGTTTACATTTAAAATAAGAAAGTTGATACCGACTTTTTGCACACCCTGTATAGCTAGAGAGCTCAAAATATTTTAGATAGAATGAGCATGACTGATAATAACTGCCTTCCAAGTTTCAAATTTCTAACCCAACTGGAAGTTGAAAAACTTCTAATGGACGGGCTACGTAAATCACCCTGTATAAGCAATGATCGATAATGGATATTTGTTGGGTGCCGCCGACTTGACCCCCCAACAAACTTGCTTACTTCCGACAAACGTCCGGGCTGTCAAAACTGGTCGTCAGCAAGTGGGTTCTTTGACTTGTGGAATTCGTTTTCTTCGCAATTATCAATCTTTGATATCCAAAAAACAGGATTATTCATGTTCAATAATAATTAAACAATTAGTTAGGAAACTTCTGTAGGATGTCTTTAGAACGTTTTTACTTTTGAAAAATTATATCATAAATTATAAATTAAATTAATTACATATGAGAACTTTTAGAAACGTTAATTTCAAAACTGAAAAATACAATCTTGTTGATTGCACTGACAAAATGAATCGCCGTAACGTTGTTCATGGCACTATTAATTAAAAATTTATTCTAATTCGCAATTTGTACCATGCAATAAAACATTGAAATCAATTTTATTCAAAAACGGTGCATCCTATCGGTACTGAACAAGAATAGCTTTATTATGTAGAATACTTTGAAATTCAATATTTTACAACCAAAAACTAGAAATAGGACAAACACACACGAAATATGGCGTTATTTTAAACCCCGTGACTCCTCCGTTTGGGACACCCATGGTTTTAGTTTTCAAATAATAAGTTTATGGACTCATTTTTTGTGTTTTCTATCATAGAAACCGTACGTAAAGTACTACACACTTTTTTCGGGACATCGTGTATATGGTTTCGAAAAACTTATTTCTTAATTAAAAGAAAAGGTTGTGCTTCGAAAAAGTAGTTTTCGCTGGTTCTTATATGTATAGTGAAGAATTGAAACGACTCACCGCGAATCTTCAATCGACTGCATAAGTAAAGAATGTTATGCTCACCATCCATCCTTCTCCTTCGCCATTGTAGTTGGAACTTACTGAAATTAACATTTGACAAGTTTCAATCCTCAATTCTTTAAAATAAATTGGATGATAAAACTTAAACTTAATAAATAAATATTTTACCCTTATAGTGGCAACACCTTTCGCAGTCGTCTACCATTAGTCACTTCACTACACAGCACTTTTACTATATTGCAATTTATTTATTCCCGCAACAATAGAGCAAAGATGCTCAAGTCGTAATGATAATCCTTTATTTATAATGCGCTGTCCGCAAGGACCGCGATCGAATTAACCGTAAATCCTTATCGCTAAATTAGAAAAAAAGTGTTTATATTTCTTACGAAACTAATACGTAACAACATTATCGAGTGAAGTCACCGGGTGCCAGGGCCGGTCCCCACAGTAAGTGATTTGGAAATAGTTAGTATAATAATATTTGAGTGAAAAGAGTCTAGAAAAAGGCTTCAAAAAATCTTTTTTTACAAACAACATTCCATTTAAATAAATTTCACTTGCCCCTGTATAATAGTCTTGGCTCAGCCTGTATGTTCAAAAATAATTTCCGGTTATAATTTTTTTTCTAGCTAATTTGTGTTCTTAAATTAAATTTCTAGCACTCCTATTACCGAGTCTTGTTACCTTAATAACTATCTATTTGAATCGATTTTTCCTAAGGAAACAAGTAGCCAACCCCGGAGTTACTCGGTCACCTACAATGTTTTTTTCTTTTTTTTATCATAAGTAAGTGATAGTAGCAATAGTGCGTACGACTTCGACTTTTTACTAAAACATTATAAATTGTAAATAAATATCTAAATACAATAGTGAAAATCACGTATTGCTATTAATTATTAGTTAATAATTTTCAAGAACAGATTATTGAAATTGTAGCGCATGACGTCATACTTTATGTGCGGTTTCAAATTTTGTTCTTAGATATTTTTATTCTACAACTTTGATTCTTACTTTACCCCCTTTAAAAATCACACCTTATTAAAAAAATGGAAAAATATCAAGTTCAGCATTTCAGAATCAACGATTTCAGCTATGAACGCCACACTTATATACAAGTGCGTTTAACTGGCTGCCTACCCAGCTAGATTTTAAAAGAATAAATTTATTTCTTAAATAATAACTTATTATTAATTAAACGCGTTATTCGATAAGCATCTTAATATATAAAAATGTCAACTTTTACTGAAACCATTAAACCAATATGAACTATTTTTAAAAACTCGAACTTTCAGTTTCTGGGCTCAAAAAAAACCGTGTAACAAGGCTCAAATTCACCTTTAACTTTAGAATCTCTGTTCATAAGGTATAAAAAAAATTAAATGTTATGTATAATAATATATTAAATAAACTTAATAGTATACGCAATAATATCTACTTAAAGAATTAAGTACACAATTTTCCCCTGATTAGCATTTAACAACAGTGCCCTTTATGAAAAATGAAAACTGCCTGGTTCACCAGGGAACATTGGTTAATAACAGGAATATAGATTAAACAAAAAAATCAACATCTGACCGAGTTGCATCCAGAAAACGCCATTTTCAAAAATTAAAGCACCCCCATCTTTGGTCAACATCACCCAATAGACAACAATATTGCAAGTTTCAATACGTACAAAAAATCAGTCGCAATCCTCACTTATATAATGACATCAATGACTTTATTACAAATACTGTAACGCTAAAGAGCTAAAAATCTACACATTAAATTCACGGATATAAAAATATGGAATGTTGTCAAGCAGTGACTCCTATAATTGAGCAGTGCTTCGTTTTTCTTTTGGCAGTAATTTCATAAATCTAGAAATTAACTACAAATTGACTTTCTTTTCGCCATTCATAATTTCAACACCTAACCTATCAAGTTTATCACCATCCCTCGCGTTGACTTTATTACTGATGCATTCGAGGAGAGCATCAAAAAAATTCGGAAACCCATCATATCCTGAAAAATTAAAAAATTATAATCAAGAAATTTCAATTAAATTGAAACTTGCCTGGATAAGCGTTAACGTCGATAATGGCGTAATTACCTGTTGAATTCGCAATTACTACATCGACCCCCAACAAATCCATTCCAAAAGCCTTTCTTAAACTGCTAGCGATTCGATCCATAACCGCTGGATCAGGACCCACGTTACTAGTCGCAACATCTTGAGGATCCAAAATGGATAACCTACTTTGAGAACCCGCTTTCGAAACGTCACTGCTATCAAAATAAATCGTTTTCTCCTCACCGGGATAAAAATTCTTCAAAGAAGGTCTCTCAACGTAACAGTGCTTGTCCCCTACTATGAAAATTTTATACAACTTGGCGTTGTGATTGATAAAACTTTGAGCTACACATGGCGGTTTGCAATCACCCAAATGGTTTTCGTTGAAAATTATCGACATTTCATGCGCCTCCTTCGAACCGTGCCCGAGAAACGACTTGCAAATGAACGGGTACGTGACGCCGGCGTTTCTTAACTGTCGTGACAATTCTCGTCGGTCCAACGAGGTCAACTCGCAGAAGTTGGGGGTGAAGATGCGGTACTCGTGCAAATTGGTCGAGTTGATTTTGCTGTAGGATATGTAGCGATTGAGAAGCTGTCGGACATTGGGAATGGGGTCCAGAACTACGATCGCCGGATTCTCGGAAACGTACTTCTCCACTCTCTTGATCAGGTTGACGTACTGCAATTTCGAGGCGATCAGATCTCAGACAAAGGTTTCAAAAATTGAAAATTGCATAAACGGCGATCCAAGAAATCAAAAGTTAAATATTAAAATCCTTTCTAGGGTTTACAAAGTTCTGCCTTGTATACCAAAAGCGACTTGGCAAAATTGATGGTTGTTTGCTCTGTGGTCAACTGGTGAAGTAAAATTTTTCAGGGACAGTGATGATGATGCTAATTAGGTAACATTTTGGGATTACCTACTAATGTTATTGACTTAGCATGTGTTGATGAGTCATTACTTAGAAAGTTGTTTTAATGATAAGATAACAAACAATTAGGCAACAGGATTGGGTAACTTGGAATTTTCTTATCAAGAGTACAGCAAGAAATGTGTGGGAATTATCCAGTAATTTGGTCAAGTTGATTGTCTTGAATCGCCGGTTCCTCTCGCAATGCAAATATTCATCATTTAGGCACTTCCACTCATCAATCGAACCTAATATTTAAAAAATGTCTCACCTTCACGTCGCCCTGATTGGCAGAAGCAATGATATCGGTTAATTTATGTAACAAAACGCAAAACGTACCTTGAGACTCCAAATTCTTATTCAAGTCCAGCTGAAACAAGAGGGTCTTAGTTCCAACCAAAACACCAAAGGGCTCACCTTAAAAAGTCCAAAACCATGCCGTTTACAGGTCCTCTCGAACTCAGTCCAATTAATCTTTTGCAGTTTCTTGTCGGACATCCAACATGCGATACGCTTGTTAGACATTGTTTATTGCGCCGCAAACAAACAAAATCAAATGAAAATATTCAACCGGACACCTACAAAGCAACATTAAAAGTGCGATAAATGTTTATCAGATGTCATTCAAACGGATGACAGGTGCGACGCGCTTGCGCAAATGTGCACGCGAGTATCAATAAAAATTAAAAATTGAAAATTTCGTTCAACTCATTCTTACCATTCTCAAAAATTTGACTGCAGTCGCTATTTAGAGACATAATTGACAATAAGCGGCTTATCTGGACTTTTTAAACCTAATCAATTTGGCAATTCTATAATTCACATGTACTACTGGTTGACAACTTAAAACGTCAAGTCCTCCGCTCACTTTTTCATGCACACGCACGATGATTCTGATAGAGACAGAACATAAACACGCGAATGTGGAGCGCCGTCTAGCAAATGCATAAAAATACCGAAAAATATTTTTTATAATATATTATTAGTTCCAATATAAATTAAAATGGGTATAATGTGTAATCTTTTTGTGTAGGCGTCAGTCATAACTAAATTAAGTTGTTCCGACCGCCAGCGCCATCTTATCAGAAAGAGAAGCATTAAAGCGAATACTAATTGTGATACTAATGCCGGCTCCACACTATGTGGCCAACTAGACGAACACTGGCCGTGTATGTTTTTATTATTGTATGTGTTTAGTTTTGTATGTTTTTAGTTATGTATAGCTTCTTATAGCTAAATAAACGTTATTATTATTATTATAAGATTTGGCCAACTTCGCACACGTAGCATTTTTTTAAATAGAATGTTGTTTATAAAAAAAGCTTTTTGGAGCCTTTTCCTAGACTCTTTTTCTTTTCACTCCAATATTATTATTATTACTGACTATTTCTAAACCATTTGAATGTAGTGATTTTTATTGTTCAAATACATAACATACCTAATGGCATTTGCAGAAGTGGTATTGGTATTACTGGTATTGAGTAGGTATAGGATGTACTACCGGAACGCAGTCTCACGTTCCAAGTTTGTATGCTTAGGTAAGTGGTACTGGTGATGAGTAGGTATAGGATGTACTGTTCCTCCAACATCTAATGCACAGGTCCTTGCTCTGTAGGCAACTTTACTGCCACGTTTTTAACTCTCGCAATGTTTGACACCATCCCTCACCGCTGGCGTCCTGAAGGTCGGTCGGTAGCTCAGGTACCGTTGTAAACACCGTAAAAAAAATTTTGGCAAATAAAATGCTCTCTTTTTTTAATTTTTGTTTGGTTACGCAGTAACAATTCTAGCAACAATAGGTCCCAAATTTAAAAAAAAAAAAGTGTGGGCCTTTGAATAAAAGTAACCTAATTTTTTTCATAACGTGTTAATCTTTGTATAATTATTCTTTTTTTTTCCTGACAAATGTCGAAACATATTAGAGATAAAATGTTTGCGACCGTAGCGTGCAAAATTCATTTTTTATACAATCGTATCGAAATAGTACCATTTCGAATGTCATTTTCATGTTGAAATGACGTGTTTTTTTTCACTATACTGTCACTTTTTCGCAATAGATACAAAATGTAAAATTAACTGACAAATACCTCAATTATCAATAAAATGTTGATTCTGTTATGTTGCATTTCCTAGGAAACGAAAAATTGTGCAACTAGATTATGCAGTAAGAATGTGAAATTTTATTCTTTCTTTTTACATTTTTAACAATTCTGGCCACGATTGTATAAAAAATCTTGTATTTAGTACGTTGCAAAATTCGTGTTTTTCGCACGCGACGTGTTACCAAACTCGCTTCGCTCGTTTTGTAATATTCACGTCTTGGTGCAAAAAACACTTTCATTTTGCAACTTATTACATAAATATCTATTTTACGGTATTTACAACCCTACCTGGGTGGCTGGGTTGATGTATGTAGTTAGGTATCATGCCATTAAAAAAAAATGACTTTAACTGTTTTTGTGAGGTCGACGTATGTCGTTTATTAGAAACTTTACTGTTCAATATTTTAAAAATTTTATTAAACACTCTTAAGTTCCAACATTATTTCTCATCTACATAAAAAATTCAACATGTTTTGGTCAACTGTTGCTGAAATTTTAATTTTTTAGCTACATCCTCGGCTACATCACTTTTATGTCAAATTTTTCAAGAAAACTTGAATATCTCTTTGAAATCTTTGAAAAGTACTGATTTTAGCTATAAGGACTTATTAACAAAACAATATTCAAATTGTTCATAGAATCCAGAAAAAAATTAAAAAATGGGGTATTCTATTTAAAGTAACAAAGTTGATGTCAACTTCCCGTATAGTATAAGCCACCATCTACCATCATCTACGCATTGGGCTAAATCATTGCGCGTATAGTAAGTAACTTTCAAATCTTATTCAGCAGTGTAAGGGTTAAAAAAGTGAGTGTAAAAGTTTCAATTTACACGAACAAGAAAAAATCACTTTTCTTAACGTCTTGAACATGTTATTTTTTCGTGTATTTGACCAAAAGGACTAAAATGTAAAAATGAAGAAAAATTAATTGATTGATCAAGGTGTCATATTTTGCTAACATGGTAGCAAAACAAGAGAACGATGTTTTTAGTAAATAAATTTTTTATTCAAAATCGTGAAGAAAAATGTTGCTAACTGAAATCGTGAAGAAAAGTGTTGTTAAAGATCAAAGTCCCACTTTTCTTTACGATTTTGAATTGAACAATGTACTACATTTCTATCAAATACACGAAAAATTATTTTTTTTTAAATTTGTCAACAGGTTAAAAATATCTGTCACATTTTAAGGGTGCATCATCTCTCAACCCTTTAAAATGGTTCAATTGATCTCTACTTACTATCGATTATTGGTCTTGGTACACTCCAAAAAACGTGTAACAAATTTGTTTTTTCTAAGTTTAAGTACTAGATATGTAGTAAACTACTGACATATTAATTTTTTTCGAATTTTTAAACCCCATTTTAAAGGTCTATAACATTTCAAGGGTGCAACCTTAGTATAAGAGTAAGTTGCGTCAAATATTTTAGGTTTTCTTACATGCCCCTGCTCTCTGTCGGTTCTAATGCGAATCACCCAATTACCCTGTATAATGAAAAAAAGATTACTTTTTTATGTATGTAATTTAATAATGTATTTATTCAACTATTAAAAATCGCAACCAAGAAAACGAAAAATTAACCAGACAAAATGGTTTAGGGCTCGAGTGCAGGTATGGCATGTGGCGTAGCGAGATAAAAGTGTTGTTCCCCAACCAGGATTCGAACCTGGGATCTCCCAATTGCCAATTGGTTGCTCTGACCAATTCAACAAAACTTTATTCGGATATTTACAGGGGTATTATTATGTGGTACAAAAGACTTAAATAAAGCAAATTACCTACATATAAATATTATCCTAATATTAAATTTCCTGGTTCTGAGAACCTTACATCTATTTTTATGGCAATTTACAATTGATACATCGAACACTTTATGCACTAGGCGATCCCGTGCTGCGCCCACCAAAACAGTAATTGGGCCGCTAACACAACGAATTACGTTGCTCTGACCGCTAAGCTATCGAGGGAACACAATTAGTCTCGCCAGTCGCCACGCGCCCATACTAGTGCACCGCCACAATGGTATTTTTATTCTTATGACGCGGATGTTTGGGATTTTTCGTAGAGGGTTAAAAACTATAAAATAGTTGCGTCCGACCTCTCCATACTTACAGAAGAAACTGACTACTCGCTCAATGACCAACTAATGCAAAATTTAAAAAAAAAGTCTCCGCATAGTGAGCGGGGGACCCTTTACCGACTTTTATTCGAACGTCCCTGTACGCCAACGTTGGCCAAGCTGGCCAACTATGTGGCAAATTCTACACACGGCCAATATTGGCCCAGTTGGCCACATAGTGTGAAGCCGGCTTAACGGTTAAACCATGGAGGGATAAACGTCAAACACACATGTCTAGTAGTCTAGTTTAACGTAAATATAACCTCATTTAAAGATGTCAGATTACGACCGCGGTAAATACTATGGCAAAAAGAAATTCCAGGGGCAAAAGGTAAAATTTTTCCTTACCTTAAACAACTCCCGCATAACTGTTTTTTAGGACAGCGCTAGCGGTTACGGCCGGGGCTATTTCGGAAGGCGTAGCCCTTCTTACAAGCTCGACAAGGAGTTTGGTAAAGATTCCGCCAAAGGAGAAACATCAACGAAACTAAAACAGCCTACGATCCTTATTAAACCCAGAGAACCGTCTGATGAACCAGCTGCGTCTCCAAAACGTAATATCAAAGACCAGGAGCCGAGCACTTCAGCAACTACATCGTCTTCAACTAGTGAAGGTGTCCAAATTAATTTTATTTATTTTTATTCAATTGAAGCTTTCAGTCCAAAGTCCGCCGGTGGTTAAATCGATGACAAAAAGCCTCAAGTTTCTAGAAGACTCTATGCTCTGTAGTGAACACATTCAAGAATTTCTGCAAGAAAACAGCGATTTTTTGGTAGTTGGCGTCGTAGGTGCCCACGGGGTTGGGAAGTCAACTATTTTAAATCTAATTGCGCACAATAAGGTTACCGAAGAGCTTAAACAAACAGTATTCAAAGATTGCGAACAACCCAAGGAGGAGGAATATGGAGATTATGTTAGGATTCTAACGGAAAACTTGAGAGATGTTAAACTCAGCGATAAAGACAGAATTAAAAACGAAATTTTCAAAGTTCAAACCGCCGAAACTGTTGAAAATAATTCTAGTGGGAGTAGAGGAATTGATTTGTTTGTTACTTCAAATCGCGTTATTCTACTGGACTGTCAGCCGTTTATGTCGGTTTCTGTTTTGGAGGAATTAGTGCAAAGCGAAAATAAAAGATCTAGTATAGTTAGCGAATTTATACCGTTGGAGAATAGCGGAGAGATTCAAGGGTTGCAGTTAGCAACGTTTTTGATGTCTGTTTGTCACGTTTTGGTGGTGGTTCAAGATTGGTTCTTCGACAGCAACATTGTTCGATTCATTCAAACCGCCGAAATGTTGAAACCGACTCATTCGAATCCTGAGGACGAATTGAACGACCATTTTCCGCACTTATTGCTCGTACACAACCGGGCCCAAATGGAGGACTTCACGCCAGCCAAATTTAAAACTATTCAAGAAGTAAGGCGCCAAAAAATTGAGACCCCTAACTTTATTAATTATATTTTAGACGTACAACCTGCTGTTCCAGAAGAGTAAATTGATTAATAAATCACGTTTGGGGTTAGCATGCACCAAACTAATCACCTGCATTAACGAAGATAGTTGCGGAGAGTCATTCAACGTCTTCCTAGTTCCAGAATATAATCTTAATTCACGTAAGTTGTTTTGTTTAAGAATGGTTTTGTTCGAGTGGCGTTTATGAGACTGCAAATCAATCTTACATTCTTTTCAAAGAACTGAAACAAGTATGTACTATCGGCGCCACAGAAAAGTATACGAGTCTTGAAAGGAATTTTACTACTTTTCTTCAACTTTTAGAATTTATTTACATCAGTGTTGATCATGAAAGTCGATTGGGGAACAACGTTCAAAACGAAGTCATCTGAATATCACTCAAAATTTATCACAAGATCAATTTTATTGTCAGGCCATTTCAAAGCAATTATTATTAAAAGCACTTTAGTGCCATTCCAAAATCATTTGAAGGAAATCATTGTCTTTCATGCAAATGAAAAGTAAAAGAATTATCATGGTTTTTCAAAAACTCTACCGCAGAATGAATGGGGTACTTGCCTAAAAAAATATTGCACTTTTTATTCTCTAGATGCATGCAAATAACTAAAAGAGGCTTAAATATTTTTTTTCTTATTTTTGTATTTCATATTTTTGTAAATATTTGCAATTTTTGTTTTTGATGACGTATTGGACCCCCGTATCCGAGACTCACACAATATTGAATAGACTCTTGTTTTTGGCTACTATGCGGCGCTGCTACGAGAGGGCGCGACATGTGTACAGCGGATTGGCATTCGATTTATAAATAAAACGCAAGGAATCTGAGTAAAGCGCCATTATACGATTTGTTTTAGAGCTACGCCGTGCAGGGGCCGGCTACGTCACAAATTTCTCACTCCAAAAATTAAAAAATTAATTCTGGGCGTAATATTGACCCTAGAACCAAATAAAAAAATACGAGTCTAATGAAATCGACAACATTTTCTAAATATTATATTTCCCAAACATGAGACAACTACCCCATTGTGTCTACAGTGTTTTTAGGATAAGAATGAGGATCTCACTTATTTGAAGAGTGACGACTTTGGTCAAATTACCAAAAAGTTACTCCACCTAGGACTTATTCTAATAGAATAATAACATTTTAATATACTTGTCATGGTTTATTTTATATTAAATAAAAACTGAAATTTTCAATTTTTATTTAATAGTTTCACTGGTTCATAAAAGTTGGTCATTTATAAAGAGACTGTTTCAAGGGTAACTCAAATATGCTATTCAAATTTTTGCGAAAATAACACAAACTTTGTATTTTCTTATGGGCCATGATAAGCTTATTAATAAATTTTTAAAGCATTTTTTTCCTCTTTGCAGCAATGGATCACATGTCAGTCTTTTGATTTCTTTAAAATCGCATTTTTCTGATTCTTGACAGTCAGCTGTGTAATTGAATTTGCATAGCAAAGTGTAACATAAATATTTCAATTATTTTTGGTTTTACAACTTGCCCCAAATATTATTTTCTACCCCCACATTGAGGTTAAGAGTAAGAAGTATTTTATAATTATATAATTATATTTGAAAAACAATCTAATTTTTTAGGATTATTCTTAAATTTTCTAATTATTGACCGGTAAATCGAAAATGGTTACAAATAGCCATAGGGGTGTATATACAAAAAATATTGTTTTTTTGTTTCTACATCATATCGTTAAAAAATATACAGGTGTTCTATTTGAAAAAATGGAGAAAATTAAATTTAAAAAGTTCTAAATTGTATAATTTTTCAAAAGTTAAAACGATTCAAAGACATTCCACAGATGTTTCCTAACTAGTATTTACATAATTTTTTCTTAAAAGTCGTAATTGTGACTGTAGTGATTTTTTTAACATGCATCTGCAGATGTCATTATTTGAACAAAAGAAATTGCTACATCCAAGTGGTTTGGAAATAGTCAGCAATAATATTGGAATGAAAAGAATTTGGAAAAGGCTCCGAAAAATCTTCTTTTACACACAATATTCCATTTAAAAAAATGTCACTTGCCTCTGTATAATTGTCTTGGCTCACCCTGTATGTTCAAAAATAATTTCTGGTTATAGACGTGTTTCTCTAGTTTATTCGTGTTTTTAAATCAAATTTATACCTATCATAGAACTCGAGCTATCGAAGTCGGACACACTATTGCCCCACCCTGTATATTATTTTTCAGTTGTCAATTGTCATGCCTTCATTGTTTGTCATTCAAAGGTGTCTAACTACAAGCTCTATTTAATTAATAAAAGTTAGAACAGTACTTTACGGCACCTAACTGGACAAGTAATAATTTTCGGATTCTAAAAATATTACGGTTCTTGGTAAAAAAAAAAATACTGGTAAAAACCAGTGTAAGAAGCAATAACATTGCGGGTGGCTTTTGGTCGTGACGATTTTTCTAAAAAAGACATTAGCAACAATAATGTCTTTGGAATAGAGCCCCAAATAATCTCCTATTACGTTTTTTTTTACGGGTGGCGCCACCTTTTGACCCCCCTTTTAAAAAAATTCTTACTGAGTGTTCAACCTTCGGTCATAAATTTTATTATATTTAAGCTTTGTTTCAGCCGTTATCTACAGAGGCCATCCCCCTTTAGAAGACTTGGTCAAGAGACTACGGGCAAACCTTTTGGGAGCTGCAAGAATGCCGTTGACCCACATCCAACTAACTGAGAAAACGTGGTTGATATACTGTTCTAAAGTGTGGGATAACGTCAAGAAAAGTTCGTTTTTCGTTGAATACACCAAACTTATGCCATAGCCTTTAGTTTTATTATTATCACAACATTAAAAAACATTTCAATATATACAACTAAAAACCTAAATTAATTACACCGCCAATTTATCTCTTTCTGGTGTTTTTCACGCGAGCCTTCTTCTCACTCTTCTTCATCTTAGTTTTCCTTTTGTCCGCCTGAGCATCTTTGACCGCTTTCTTCCGCGCCTTTTTCTCATCCATAGTTTCGTGTCTTGGTCTTGAAGCATTAATGAATTTACTGGTAAACTCCTCCACCTGATCATCACTGCAAGAACTGTCTTCCTCACTTTGTTCAAGCATTTGGGGTATGTGCATAGTGCCACTCAAATCAGCTTTTAACCCAATCAAGTTTTTGTAAGCCGAATCATTGCAGTTTCCCGATCTCGATTTGATAATATCTGCTTCAACATCAGCAATTTCAACCAAAGTTCTCGGAATACGAATGTTTTTAAAGACTTCCTCGTCAATCTGAAATCAAGAACTTTAATAAAAATTCAAAAAACAATTAAAATCAACAAACCTCTTCATCTGGCGTCGGTTCGGGCTCATTGGCGGCCTGTTCAGAAAGTACTTCCAAGCACTGCTCCATATTTTCTTCGTTGATTGAAACGTCCGTTATAAAATCAAACAACTGCTTCACTGACATTGTTGCTACTTTGTTCCTCCGAAAGAAGTCATTGATGTTGGTGCAGTCTTTCCTCAAAAGTTCGAGCGCATTGGGGTGTTCGTGTTCCACTGATTGTGACACGTCGATAACGTAAGTTTTGTCATTATAATACAACAAGTTGTATTCGGATAAATCGGCGTGGACTAATTTCGCTTTGTTGTACATTTTCCACATCATTACGATGACTTCCCGGTAAATTTCGCACGCTTTCGACTGTGTCAATTTAACTTCTTTTAATTTAGGCGCTGGATAACTGTCCCGCCCAATAAACTCCATGAGTATGACATGGTTGCGTAGTAAAAATGGTTGTGGAACATTCAAACCTTCCGAGTATAGTCGGTTTAAATTCCGATACTCCTTTTCCGCCCACGTTACTACTTTCTTTCGATTGTTACCTTTAAATTTGCGCTTTTGGAACCTGAAGTCTCCATCGACGTACTTTGCACGATCTTTAAACACTAATATGGAAGTTTTGAATACCTTGATCGCTACTTCGCCAGTTTTTTCGGATGGAGCATGGTACACATTTGCTTCTTTTCCAGTCGAAACGCAACCGTTGATCTCGCAGATAGCATTACTTGCGAGCAATTTGAAGATAATGTAGCGTGTTCGCTCGTCCATGACCTGCTCGACTGTTGCACGGTCTTTTTTATCTTTTGAACGTAATTTGTCGACGTTGATTAGACTCAGGAACCGCTGAGTGTTTTGGTTAGGTTGAATTCGGGAGAAGTTGGTGGATGCGTTCTGGGGGTTGCTTTGAGGACCGAGTTTGTGAATCAGACCGTCGTCGCCGTAATCGTAACCGGTGCCGTCGTCGCTGTAAGAATCGTCCTCCAGGTCCAGATCGTTCAGGTTGTAGGTGCTCTCCTCCAGGTCCGAATTGTGCCCCTGGTCGGTTGCTTCCGGTGGGTTCTCATTATTGAACACTTGCGTTCCTTCGTCGGCGTCGCAAAAGAGCTCGTCTTCAGAAAGGGAGGCCATCGCGTTTTCAGATGAAAACGAAGCAAACCTGGAGAATATAGTTTGATAGGTTATGTTAATTTACAAAAAATGTCAGCACATTTACGTGTTTTATAAATGAAAACGTCTGCGAAATAACGATGTCTATGTAGATTGATAAAGATGCACGTGGAGAGCACAGTTAATCCAACAACATCAACAACAAAGTAAGATTGAAACTAAAAAAAATTCAACATGCGGCCGTATTTACATTGACTATCCACGTGGTCGACAACTGCAGCCAATATAACAGAAACAAATTTCTCTAAGCCTTGTACAGCCAGCCAAAGATTTAATGCACAGGGGGGGGTCTGGGAGACGATGTAAAGCAGGCAACACTCCTTGCACGGTTTACGGCCGAAGGTTTGGTACCGCATCGAGGAGTCGGTGATCGCCAACCCAGCCCACTCATGTAGGGTTGTAAATACCGTAAAAGGAATTTTGCACACCAAGGTCGCAGACATTTTATCTCCAACGGTGTTTCGACATTTGTCAGGAAAAAAAAAGATTAATTATACAAAGATTAACACATTATGAAAAAAATTAGGTTACTTTTATTCAAAGGTCCACACCATTTTTTTTTTAATTTAGAGCCTATTGTTGCTAGAATTGTTACTCCGTAACCAAACAAAAATTAAAAAAGAAGAGAGCATTTTATTTCTACATCAACCTATTGTCTATAAACGTCCCAGTTTAAGATCTTATTGGATATTAAATGAAGTAAATGGGAATAATGCTTATGACACTTATGACAATTAATTCTGCATTAAAGAAATTAATGAGATGTAGCATTGAACGATTTTAACAAATACCTAACGTATTCAAGAAGAAACATTCAAAAAATCAATGTCAAATGAAAGTCAATATTGAAAGGCGTTTCTGTGTATAATTTTAAGATTAAAAGTCTTGATAAACATACTTCCATTTTCGCTTAATCTTTCATATACAGGGCGATTAACCATAAAACCCAGTTCTGATTAAATTACTTAATAATTGTAATTGACCCTTAGCAAATTAATAACAATTTTGTGAAACAAAATAATTCAACAACCACAGCCTAGAGAATTGTAGAGAATTTTAATATCCTGCTTTTAATTTAGAAGAGACATACAAATAACTGTTTTTATTTTTTTACTGATAAACACATCAAGATACGAAAAATATTCAAGAGATCTTTTTTATTACAAAATAAAGCACGAATAATAAAATAATTTTTGTTTATGAAGAAAATAGTGGCGTATCATTTTTTTATTCAAAATAATCAAGGTGACATTAATTGGGATGCCACTGGTTTAAACTAAAAATTCGTTGTTTCACAAAAGTTGTGTCTCTACACATAGTTTACATCCACCAAGCTTAATAAAAATATCTAATGTAGTTTCGGAGTTATTAAACAAAAAATCTTTTTTGGCCTGTAGTATTATAAAAAAAATATTTAATTGAATTAATCTTTAAAAAAGCGCAAACTTATGTAAACTATAAAAAAAATCCATTTAAGAAAATTTAAATGTATTTCACTATTCATCTGGTTGATTGTTGATAAAGAGCATTACATGTATTGTTATACTGCTATGCTAACAAGAAAATAATTATCTAATTATTTATACGTAGCACATTGGACCATGTGGACTTACTAAGTCAATATTGAAGGGGGTTAATTTGTTAATTTGTGCATGATTTTAAGACAAAAAGTCTTAATTAACATGCTTCCGCAAAATAATTCAACAATCACAGCCTACTATACAGAGAATTTTAATATCCTGGTTTTAGTTTAGGGACATACAAATAACTGTTCTTTATTTTTTTACTAATAAATAATTTTTGTTAATGGAAAAAATAGTGGCGTATTATTTTTTAATTTAAAATAATCAAAGCGACATTAATTGGGATGCCACTGGTTAAAAAATTTAATCTATTTAGACCTTTAGTTTGCTGATAAACATGTTATACTGCTAACGAGAAAATAATTATCTAATTGTTTATACGTAGCACATGGACCATAAGGACTTACTAAGCATTAACAGGACTCTGATATAATTTTGTATTATTTTTGAGTAACATTGCTTTGTAGCGTATTCTCGCTACATAGTATCGGATTGCAGCATTTTGGCTTGTAACGTATACCGCCAAGATAATTCCAATCTGCGTGAGAGAATTATAATTGTCATAAGCATTAGGTATTCCTATTTACTTTACTTAATATCCATTAAGGTCTTAAACTGGGACGTTTATAGACAATGGATTCATGTAGAAATAAAATTCTCTCTTCTCTTGTAATTTTTGTTTGGTTGCAAAGTAACAAATTATAGCAACAATAGGCCCCAAATTTTAAAAGCAATTAGTTAATGTTTCTTGACAAATGTCAAAACACAGTGAAGATAAAATTTCTGCGACTGTGGTGTGCGAATTTGCCAAAAATTTTTTTACGGTATTTACAACGCTACCCGAGCTACCGACCGACCTTCAGGACGCCAGCGGTGAGAGATGGTGCCAAACATTAGGAGAGTGAGGAACGTGGCAGTAAAGTTGCCTACAGGGCAAGGACCTGTGCATTAATCTTTGGCCGGCTGTACGTCTACGTCTCGAAAGTGTTTTAGAATGCCGATCTACTCAAAGTTCGAGTTGGCTATCGAGTCGTGAGACGGCTTCACTCGCATCGATACGGATCGCACAGAATCCCGGGGCAGGGCAAAACTATAACCAGTGGCGGCTCGTAACTATAGGCGAAAAATATAAAAAGCCTTTGCAAGAGAATTAACGATCACAACGCCCTCTGCCGACCGAATAGCGCCCTCTGCCGACTAAATTGCGACATCTGGTGAGAGGTTTCCGCGTTTGCAGATCACAGAACACTAGCAGATTAATATAATTAATTAATATAACTCTTTATTGCTATTTATATCTATACAAATCTTTTTACAATTATTATTACATACAAAGTTAAGCAAATAGTTTTTGGAATGATAGAAAAATACTCTTGAAAGCAACTTATTTTTAAGTTTCAATATAAAATTAAAGTGCAAAATACATTTAAAAACCTACTAAATATTTGTGAAACTTTAATAATTCGCCATCTACTTCGAGTTATTTAACCCTCATCTAAAGAACATTTCAAGCAGTGAAAGTTCAGTCTCATAACTAATCACATAATTATCACAGCGTTACAAAGGAAAAAATATCAGGAAGGGCCAATTCTCATTTTATAGGCTGCCCAAAGTAACTTCTTGTACTGCAGAGCCGCCGCTGCAGGATCCGGGGCTTGCGTCACTCCTCTTCCAACAACAGCAATGTCCGCGCCATTTGCCACAACATTTTCTGGAGTGTTGTACTGTTGCGATAGATTATCACCAGAGGACCCCACCTGCACTCCTGGCGTTAACTGAATCATCCCTAATTTGTCCAAAAACAAAGGATTTTGAGCAACAACCCCCATGACCAAATCACTATAATCTTCCGCCAACTTCAATGTTGCTTTTGTGTAATTTGGATCAATCAAACTACCCGCAGCACTAGTTTCAGCTAACAAGAACACTCCTTTTTCATCAACCCCACTACTCTCCTTGATCGCATCGAGAACTCCCCTCCCAATGACTGAATGAGCAGTTACTACACTTGCCCATGACGATATCTTGTAGATGCCTTCATTATATTGTAGCTGCACAGTTTTGCCGATGTCAGCGAATTTTCGGTCTTCAAATAAAAGAAAATTGTGGCGTTCCGCAATAGTTTGTAGAGCTAAGAGAAAATTTGGATGAAAATCTTCAATTATGTCAACGTGCGTTTTTAACAAGCAAATGTGAGGCCCGACTTGTTCAGCGAGGTTCAAAATGTCAGTTGTTAGGGTCAAATCTGCTGCGACACATAGCGACGTTTTCTTCTCAGACATTATTTTGAAAATTTTGGCAGCAACAGGATTTTTGGTAAATTTGACACGCGAAGCGTACGATAAGAGACGGCAATCAACTAAAAAATAAAGATTAGTTATTTAAAACAATTCATTTAAAATATGTATCACCTTTATTTGGCAACTCAGTAACTTGAGTTTCCTCTAAATATTTCTGTACTTCTTGCACTGTGGCTTGGTCGACGCACTCCGCTTCGAATAAGTGGTTAACTAGTTGCGTTAAAGTTAACAACGCGTGCATTTTAATATTCTTTTCGTTAAGAAATTTTTCCCCGCCTTGTTCTCGGTTTAAGAGTACTATTGCTTCGCGACATACCAAGCCGCTTCCCTCCAAATCCCGAACAGTTTCCAGAACGCTACTGCCTGACGTCACCACGTCCTCAATAATCAAACAACGATCGCCTTGGGCAAATTCTCCTTCAATCAGCTTTTTCGTACCATAATCTTTGGCTTCCTTGCGACGCATTACCATCGGAATGTCGGTTTTCATAGAAACAACGGTTCCAATTGGCAGGGCTGTGTAGGGTACCCCACATATGACGTCAACCTCGATTCCTTGCCGCTTCAACATTTCAACAATTAAGTCGCCCAAATTGTTCTGAAATCAACGCAAATATAGGAAAGCTGACAGGAAATTATTAAGTAACTTACCAACAATTTTGGGTGACTCACTATGACTCGAAGGTCGCAGTACACGGGGGTCAGCAGCCCTACTTTAGTCCGGAAACTGCCGAATTTAATTCCGTGGACTTTGAACAAGTCCACGGAAAATTTTTTAAGTTTCTCTTCTAATGTTGTTGCCATTTTCAAAAAAATTCTTCTGGAAAACCAAAGCAAAAACTGTAAACGCCACGTGTAAAACACAAACACATAAACACAATAAGTTAAAGTGAGGTAGGTTAGTATTAGTAAACTGGTGACCACGTGCTTCTTTTCACTGCTTTTTTTGGCACCTCTTTTTACTTGGTGGCCATGAAAATCCCTAACGCTGTGGCGGGTAATTTAAACATAACAAAACAGGATCTTTTGTAGAAGGCGCAAAAGATAATACTCATTAACTTAATGTAAATAAGAAAAAAAGTTATATTATAAAATTGTAATAAACATCCATAATTGGCAAGTTGTAGTAATAGCGTAATGACCAAGTTCTAATTGTACAAATTGAGATATTTATACAGATGTTCCGAAAAAAGAGTGCAATAGTTTGCTGGCGACTTCTACAGTTAAAAACATAAAGAAAGTTGTTTATAAACTTAAGCCAAAAACTTCTTCCTAAAGAAACTAGAGCTCTATAAAGGTAAACCTCTGTTAGTGGTTTGCAGTGAATATCTTCAAAACCAGGAAGTTAAAATAATAATATTTACCACAACCATTACTATTTTTGTATGTAACCAGTAGAAATAAAAATAATTCAAAAAATTTATACAGAGTGTGTAGCGCGTGCTACGTAAATGAAAGATGAATCTCAACTTATGATACAGGGTGGTACGAAATACAATGGTGGTACAGTGACCGGCACAGAAAAGGATACGACCTGAAATAAATTTTGATTGAAATGATATCTTGTAAGCACTGTGAATCGACTTATTAACAAGTCGTGCTTTGGGGAGCTCTATAAACTATATACTGTTAAAAATGCGCGCCCTCAAATTATTAAATAAGCTCTTTCCAAGCTCTTCAATTCAACGAATTCAATGTTACCGTAAACTTTTCTGTGCCGGCCACTGTACCAACCTGTTTCCACCACTTTACAATATCCCCCGCGTCACTTACTACCACAATGTTGCCAACTTTTGGAGCGGGAACATTTGAATTCAAAACCTAACACATCAGGATATTAACAATAAATTGGCAAAACTTTAATTCAGAAGTGCCTACAGTCGGATATTCACAAGTTCATTATTGATAATTATACCATCAAATAAATGTACGGAAAACATGGATATTATAAGTTTGTTGTGTGTACTTTAAGGAGATAAGATAAGCACAATCTGTGCTCATTTTTTTTCTCCACGACAAACGCAAGTATTGTGATGCGTCTTAATCTTGTGACTAACACGAATAGTGCAGTCATATCTATGGAGCTCATAGTAGCACAGTTAATTTCAATTTTATCCCTCGGACTAGGGACAGTCCTCATCGGTCTATTGCCGTTATGCTTCATGCATCATGGTCGTCAACAGTGGCCTCTACTTCTCTCTTCGCTTTTATGTTTCGGTGCCGGTGTTTTACTTTCAACATCACTTGTGCACATATTGCCAGAAGCAAAAGAAGCCATGTCCAAATATCAGGAATACAGTGAACTAATTTACTGTGGAGGATTCTTCTTCTTATACATACTTGATGAACTGGTTCATTTATTCTATGAAACTAGCCATCACTCTGGTAACGGTCACAGTCACGTAACATTAAACCGAAGACAATCGTTTGGAGCCTCGTTGACTTATGGAAGCACAGAACGTGACCCTTTAGTACAACAGCAATTTCCTTACAATCCCTCATTTGGCAAAACAAGGAGTATGACAAACTTGTTGAAAGATGAACCACCCTCGCAACTGTGCCACGTAGGGCACCAAGAACCATGCAGATCTGGTGATATTGTAAACATTGGGCTTATTATGGCGCTGTCAACACATGCTTTATTGGAGGGCCTAGTTGTAGGGTTAGCAAAAACGCCCGCAAATGTAACTATTAAAAACTTTCTATTATGACTGTTAAGTGCAGTTTTCTAAATGTAACCAAAATATTTTCAGGTTTTTCTGATGCTAGGGGCAATAGCTTCCCACAAACTCGTAGTTGGATTTTGTTTGGGTGCAGAATTGGCAGCCAATTCGTGCAGCAATGGCTGCAAAAATTTCATCAGTATATTTATTTTTTCATTAGGTTCTGTTGCTGGAATTGCAATAGGAATGTTTATTTCTCACATACCAATGGAAGCGACACAAATTATAATCCCGATTCTGCAGGTACCCCAGCTATTCAGCATCAAACATTTCAAGTACAAGTGATCTTTTTTAGTGTGTGGCTGGCGGCACCCTGCTATATGTAACTGTAAGCGAAGTTCTGCCTCGGGAACGGGCAAGATGGCACCAGGATCATGATCACAAATTGGCTGGTATTTTCCAATTTCTCTCAGTACTAACAGGATTTACTTCGATGGCTTTTATCAGCTTATATTTAGGTAAGTAATGGGATTCGGAAACACAAACTTAACTATAGCATCCTTTTCAGATGATAAGTAACATTTCACATTCATGCAATGTAATTTTATCAAAGTTGAAGCATATTAAATTATTTTTCTACTTTAAAACTACAGGGTATGAGTAACTTTACCGTTACATTCAACAACTTCTACAATCTCTTTATTACTCACTTGAAGACAATTTTCTTCCAGTGCTTTACACTTCTTCAGTTATGCAGCTGGTGATTTGATAAGTATGAGGTTGTTCAAGCTCTCTTCTCTTTTGAAATAGCTGCCTAATACCAACTTCTTGTCGTTTTTATTTTATTTCTTTCACTTTCTTCTTGGTTTAGTCTTCAATTTATGGATCATATCTTTAAACTCGATTACCCCCTCAATGGGGTACTTGCCTCATGTTTGGGAAATATAATATTTAGAAAATGTAGGCGATTTTATTAGATCCGTATTTTTTTATTTGGTTCTAGGATCAATTTTACGCCCAGAATTTATTTTTTTAATTTTTGGAGTGGGAGATTTGTGACGTAGCCGGCCCCTGCACGACGTAGTTCTAAAAGAAATCGTTTAATGGCGCTTTACTCAGATTGTTTGCATTCTATTTATAAATCAAATGCCAATCCGCTGTACACATGTGGCGCACTCTGTTAGCAGCGCTGCATAATAGCCAAAAACAAGAGTAGATTCAATATAGGTGTGAGTCTTGGATACGGGGGTCCAATGCGTCACCAAAACAATATTTGCAAATATTTACGAAAATATGAAATAAAAAAATGGGAAAGAAAATATTTAAGCCTCTTTTAGTTATTTGCATGCATCTAGAGAATAAAAAGTGCAAATTTTTTTTTAGGCAAATACCCCATTGCCAACTCCTAGGAGTCCTAGGTTTGACAGGTGATAAGATCACCGGTCTGGGGAGTTCCTCCTTGTAATATTGGTACCTCTGTTCTAGTTCTGTGATAGATTTTGTTGTTGTTGTAGACGTCTAACCTCAAATTTATTTAGTTGTCACTGGCACGTGGTTTCAACTTTTGTAATGAAAAAATCTAATAAACGCCCCCGTAGTGTCAGTGCGCCAAGTGAGCAGGTCGAGGCTGAGCCCCTCCCGGCTGTGCGGCACTCTGACGAACCTGTACCTAAAAAGGTGAGTGATTGCGTTAAGTAACATAACCGCCACAGCGGATTTTACTTGCAGAGAAAATGGAGTAATAAACAGAGGGTTCTGGTGTTTTGTTCCCGCGGGATAAACCATCGCGATAGACATTTAATGGAGGACTTGAAGAAAATGATGCCTCACCACAAGTCAGAGGCGAAGATGGAACGAACGAAAACTCTCTCAGTCGTTAATGAGATTGCAGAGGTCAAAAACTGCACTAAAGCAGTAATGTTTGAAGGAAGGAAAAAGATGGACTTGTACATGTGGCTATCGAATGTCCCGAATGGTCCTAGTGCCAAATTTCAAATTGAAAATGGTGATTTAAACTATTTTTCTCAACAATTTTTGCTGACTGCCTCTTTTCAGTTCACACTATGGGGGAGTTGAAATTGACCGGAAATTGTCTGAGAGGGTCACGACCGTTGTTGAGCTTTGATCCTACTTTTACAGAAAAGCCACAATATGCATTATTGAAGGAATTACTCAGTCAGATTTTTGGTGTTCCAAAGCACCATCCGAAAAGTCAACCATTTTTTGACCACGTTTATACATTTACCGTCCTGGACAACAGAATTTGGTTCAGGAACTTCCAGATTTTATCAGAAGATGGGGCACTGGCTGAAATAGGACCGCGATTTGTATTTAATCCAGTGAGTGTTACGAATAGAATTTTGTTTTATTTTCACTATTAAGTTATATGTGAATCTCAGATTTAATTGGGAATGAATATGACTGATAGTGAATTTTGTTGCTCACACAATGTTTAGTCAAATTAATTTGAACACATTTTGATGATAAAAATATTGCTTTTGTAGGTCAAGATATTTTCGGGCAGTTTTGGAGGAGTCGCTTTGTGGGAGAACCCCAAGTACATGAGCCCATCTAAATATAGAAGACAAATACGCATGTCTGCAAGCCACAAGTATCAAAATAGGGTGGAGCACAAGGCCTACCGTGAAGCCACGCGTCCTACAGATGCTTTCAAAATGACCCCCCTGGGAGAAATTTTTGAAGGCGATCCCAAACGACAGGCGAAAGAAATTGTTAAGAATAAAAAGACAAAAACGTGAATAAACATTTTTTTATTTATTTTAATAAAATTACCAAGTAAAAAGGAGAGGTGATGCATTTCATTTTGATAACTTTGGGAATTTGTGCTGTGAGGAGTCTAGGGCGACCCACCAATTCGTTAAGTTGGCTTCACACACAATGGGGTTTGCTGGATTGTGGTTATCGCAAATTCCAACTTGAAACCGGACCCTGATACCGTCAATTGAGGAGTTACCAGAAAGATAATTTTGTTGATATCAACATTTATTTTTGTTTGGGTCATTTCGATATTAAATTGGCATCAGCAAACGCGGGTCAAAATAAAATCTAGTTGAGCATTATTAATTTTAATATTATGAAGGATTTTACCTGAAGTAATTGCCTGTTTTTGCGGCTCTAGTGACCGCTGAAATTAATTAAGATCACTTCTCCCGTTGCGAAAACCGGACATCAATAAACTCCTTATAAGATTCCTAAAAAAATTATTTGCTAAATATCAATGTTATACGGATCGCTATCGACTCGTTAGCTTCCTGCAACTGGGCATTAGTCTTTAGCCTCATACTACGTTTGAAATGTAGCGGGGATCGAAACAGAATTATTTCAAGAGACCGAAGCATCATCTCCAGTTCAGTGCAGCGTGTAACTGCCCCTTCCGTGAGCTCTTTCTTACAAAACTCTTCTCAGTAGTATAAGATGGGGGGTTCTCTCCCAGAGGAGGAGGAAGATTAGAAGCAGGTTGACTTTTGTATATTGTGTTGCATACCAGTTTGCTAGACTTACTATTTTTCATGTTCTAAACAACTTCTAAACTACTTCAAACAAAGCTGTTTAGAACATGTTTAAAGTTGTTTAGAACCTGTGTAAAGTTGTTTAGAACATGGAAAATAGTAAGTTGAGCAAACTGGTAGGCAACACAATATACGAAAGTCAACCTGCTCCTGATCCTCCTCCTCCTCTGGGACAGAACCCCGCATCTTATACTACTCTTCTCCTTCCTGTTATCACTTTTCTCTTGTAATGTAGGTAGGTGCAACCTATCCTTACTAATGTATTCAAGCGTTTTTTTATTAAACTGACCCTCGAGGAATCATAGGGTTTATGGGTTTTTGCCTAACAGTTATCTAAGAGTTAACGTTAAATATAAACAAATTGCTCAACCCCAATGTATGATAGTCATAATCGACACAGTGGCGACTTACTTGAGGTACCTAGTTAGAAGAGCAAGACTATTCAGCTGACCTGGTAAATGATTAAAAAAATTCTTCAATTACAGATTCTAAATTATGGTTTATTTGTTTTGTTGTAAGAAACGTCATCGAGTTTTTGGCTTGTCAAATTCATTGATAATGGATAAAAACGACGCTGACGATAGGGTGGCGAAAGAAAAAATTGTCATCAAATACGGAAAACCTATAATGGAAATTAATTGGGGAAAAGTGAAACTCATCACCACTATCCTGGTCGTACTGCTAAGCATCGACGTCCTATTTTCGTTTCGTCTCTTTGTTTCGGCGGTGCAAATCCGAAGACATATCGGCCACTACATCAACATGGTTTCGGATGGAGACGGCGATATCTTGCCGAGTTTGCAGGCGGTTCCCGTTCTCTTTTGCATGTTGCTAGATGGAGTTATAGCGTTCATGCTCTACAAATGCTTCCTTCCCACCAAACAACCAAACTTGAACCGGTTGATGTTTTTAGTGACCATAATGGGACTAATTTTCTCCATAATACTTTTAATTATCGTCATTTCGGTGATTGCCCACGCGTACAGCACCCACACAAGTCTTCACGACGGCATTATGATCGCCATGAGGAACTATTCGTCGAGCTTGATACATAAGACCCGAATGGATCGGCTTCAAATTGAATTCCAGTGTTGCGGTAGCAAAAGTTATGACGAATGGTACTCGGTTAAGTGGTTCGATTCAAGTATTCAACGACCTAAGAGGAGGTAAAATATCATTAACAATGGCACGGGAGTTCGTACTGCAGCTTCTTGCTCCAGTTTGAGAATCTGATATTTTCTAACTCAATGTAATTTCAGTGATGATTCGAATGGTAACACTCCCTTTAGCTGTTGCTCAATGAAATCGCTCTTTCCTTGCATTCATCACAATATCGAAATAACCGGAAAGGCGTATCTGTACATCCCCGAATTTAACTTGAGCATCTCTACCAGAGGATGCTATGATCTGCTTCGGGAAACTAAGCAATCAGTGGGGTGGGGCATTGTGGGTAACTTGACTCTTTTTCTGTTGTTGCAAGTAAGTCGAGTCCCAGAACTTTTAGTTTCCGATTTATAAGAGTTGATGGAAATTTCAGGGTTGTACTGTAGCCGCATTTAGGTTAATACAAACAGCACATTTTATCAAGGGACAATTTGTGGGTGACCGCTGCATCTACACTGCGTGGCTCTTTGGGTGTTACTCGGGTCAAATCAAGAGCGACAAGAAAGTGCCGGAGCTGCCCTCGGTTCCGGAGGAACTAATGCAATAATATTTGTTATATGTTTATTAAAAAAATACAAATTTAATTAAAAAGTCACCAACAAATTTGTTTTTCTGAAGTAAGATTCTTCAATGTTTTTTCAGTTATCAATCTCATGGAGAATGTTGGTATCGAGGAATTATACAAAACGCACAAAATGTTATCCTTAGACTTCCTAGCGTAACACTTATGATATTCTGAACACCAATAAGTTTCGAAGCCCTCGTTAACTTCTTTCCCGTTTTCCTCATCGTTTGAATCGTCGCTAGCAAACAAAAACGTCAACACTGATTGATAGAAAAAAGTTCTTAAAATGTCCAAACGATGCGAGCTGCTCGCAACTTTTTTGGCTGGATTCTGGTGAGGATTCCTGGTAATCATATATTTGCCATAAGTGATATTAACCAAAAGCAACCCTAAAATGCCCCCGTCAATGTGACACGTAACTGGAAAATTTCGTGGGTAGGTCTGCATAGCCGACGTTAGGATATCGGTGGAATTCTTGAAGCACTGAGTAGCCGAATGTTCGACTTCTTCCAGAATCGGAGTGGGGCCACAAAGGCAGCATAACTGCACTTCAGGGATGAGAGTGCAACAAACGAAACGAAACGCCACCTGCAACATTCTAATCAATAACAATTCTTGGTGGTTGTTTTTAAAAGTTACCCCTGGACTTTTGTGGGGTAAAAACACCGGGATATCCTTGGAATTGCCCGAGTTCTCGGCTGACGCCAGCAAGGATAATAGTTTGATTTCGTCGGGGTGAAGCGACCACCAACTGTCCGTTGCGGTCGCAATTTTTCCGTGAATCAAAACACAACTGAACAAAGAATCGACGCATTCCGTAAATGAATCGAGTACAATCTAAAATCTATATGTGTGATCAATTTTGTTGCAACTGGGATGAGGGAGGAACCTGGATCAAATGGTTTTCCGAACATAAGATGGTTTCAGCCATTCCCACTAGATCCGACGAGTGTTTGTTGGAGGAATCCCCACAATCCAGCGAGTCGAGAAGGCGGTCGATGATGGGGTAACATATCCTCAATTCTTTCTTCAACCGTTCGATGTTTCGTTGCGATTTGATCTCGTCTAACCCCACAATTAGGACAACGGCATTGAAGATTGATTCAAGAGTGCGGTTTAGGACGTCGAAAGTGCAACCGCTAGAAATTCCTATCACTACAACACTAAAATTTTGGGAATTTTAGCGAGAAATCGACGATTGTTGGGAAAAAATACCTTTCGTGGAATTCGCGCCAGGCCACCGTGTAGTCTTCGGTTAGGGTATTTAAAAGCTCGATTTTTTGAGATTTGCCGAACATATGGACGCCGTTTAGAGACCCGATTGCGGAAAAGGGCAGCTGCAATTTGAATTTGGAGCGTTAGTTTCAGTTTTAAAATAATTGGAGATGTCTGTCGTCTAAAGAAACCTTTCTGGAAAACTGTTCACAAAAATCTCGTTTTGCAAGAGATGAAAAGATTTGTTTTAATATGTCTATGTACTTATATCAATGTATATTCTGCTCGAGTAAAAAAGTAATAAAATGAATATTAATTTAAAGGTTAGAAATTTCAAATTTGGAATACCTATACCTACATTTTTTTGATAAATGATATTATATGGTCTCTGAACTCGTTGAGTTGGACACATATTCACCGCTTGTTGAGCATAAGGTGTAATAATTTATAATCATTATAGTTGGTCAACATAATGAAAAATATGAAAATAATGATAAAATTATAATTGACTTTACAATAATTATTAATAAAGTTTTTTGACGGTAATTTTTTCCTTTCCTTCATACTTTTTAAAAAGTCGTTACCTTTCTATAGCAATGAAAATTAAATTGTCACCAAACCTTATGTATCATAACGCCACATTTATGCATAATAATTCAAAAAAGTAATACCTAGTGGCATTATGCAGTCGAATATGAGGTACTTATACAGGGTGTTTCATTAATAATTGTACATAAGCTAGCTGGAGAATCTTTGGAATAAGATATGAAGATTTAGCCTAAAACAGCTATATAAAATGGGCCTCATTAAAAAAGTTGGGACATATTTTATTTTTTTAAGTCTGTAGTAAAATTTTCAAATACTTAAGTTTTACTCGAAGACGGTGCAACCTATCGAACTGTATATGAGAATCTTTTTTGTTCAAAGTACAATACCATGAAATTTCATAGTTTGATATCAAAATTTGCGAAAAAAGACATACAAAACAGTTAAGGAAAAAATTATTATACACGCCCTCAGTTATACCTCTCATCTGAATTGTAATGAAATTCAAATTTCATATTTTTAAGCCACTAGTACTGTGCACTAAGAAAAGAAGGCCCGCGCAGAAAAGAGGGGGTATTACCATTGTTTATACAATGTTATTACGATGAAGTCGCCAGCCTTCTGCAAAAGCATAAGTGGCACACATTCTTTCCTCCGACCTTCTTTCCCCGGACAGACAGTACAATGAAGTTAAAAAAAAAAAAATTTTAATGGTGCAACATCTAAATTTTACAAAAGCGAGATTGCATAATTTGCAGAAAAGCGTCCAATGTTTTAGCAGCATATTGATATCGTGAATTTGAAACCAATTTACTATGGTATATTGATCGATATTTATGAGGCTCATTGATTTGATTGATTATTAGCATTTGTTAGTATTCTAACCAATGCTAATAATCAATCAAATCAATTTTCTAATTTTAATGTAAAAAACCGAATGTTATTAGATTTTTGGTACATCCTATACCGGGTGGAAAGGCATCAGAGTGTATCTATACATAGACATGCAGATCGTACCTTCTTATTGTCCATCTGCTTTACCTACTGACGAATGCATCTTTACATTAAATAACGAGCCAAACGTGTAAAATAATAGACATTGGGCTCAAGAAAATCCAAGAATAGATCTTGCCACTAGAACACAGTACCCGCAGAAAATTAACATTTGGGCTGACATCTTTAATAAGACATTGGACCATTTAAAATCTTTGGCAATTTAAATTCAAGAACGTATTTGGAGCTTTTGGTAAATGAGATTGACCCTGCACTGAAAGATGAAGCCGGTGAAAATCAGGAAGTTTGGTTTCAGCAAGATGGTTGTCCAGCGCATTTCGGAATAGATGTAAGAGCCTACTTGGATGAGACATTTCCAAATCACTGGATTGGTCGTGGTGGCAATATAAACTGACCGGCTAGATCCCCTGATATAGCACCTTGTGACTTCTTTTTGTGGGGTCACCTCAAAAGTAAAATTTACAAGACAAATTTATTAAACAAATTTATTGCGGGAAGCATTAACAGCTGAATGCATTTTAGTATCTAACAGGCAATTAACCAATGTAAGAAATGGATTTTACAACAGGCTGGCATATTGCTTAGTAGAAAATGTAGGTATATTTGAATATTTGTTATAAATGTAACATTTTTAAATTACTTTCTAAAAATTCAGTTAATAAAAATAATATTCTTTGTTGTTGAAAAGTTATTTAAAATCAATCTAAATATAAGTTATTCATCTCATTTAATAAAAAATGGCCTTATTTTACTCATATCACTACCATTTTCTTACAAAACCATAGAGAGTAGAAATAATATGTAAGTATATAAATGTTATTTGCAATGTAAATCGCCTATGTTCACCCCGATGCCTTTCCACACGGTATGTGAGATCGCAGACTTTCTTCAGTGCGATTATGTAGGCAAGAGATTTTTTTTTATGTAAAACGTATTATCGTGAATTAGGCACAAGTTTGCCTTTAATTTCTCGTACTCATTATTGTTTTTTGAACAACTTTGACGAAATGATTCATAAAATACAAACTCAAGGAGCTCACATTTTGGTAACTCCTCAAAGTAGCATTTCTTAACTTTAGTTTATATGAGCTTTTTCCATTATTTTTGATCATAGAAGTCGGTGGTTATTGCAGATTAATTTTGCGACACTTCTGGTTTTTACGTCGTATTTGATACCAAAAATCTATAGTAGCTCTGAAATGACATATAACATTGTTGAGTACTCTGAGGCGAGACGAGACCTTCCAAAAATCCAGAGATCTCCTCATAAGGGTTGAGTTCTAGTTATTTTGTTATGGATGTTAAATACTATTACTTTTTTAGTAGGCTAGTCTTTAACATTTCACATTACGTATTAAGTAGAAAAAAAGTTGTTAATTTCGTGCAAATAGCAAGGTGCGACCCAAAAAGTGCCATAACCTAGAAATACAAACATTTTCAGCGGCCCCTTTTCGACGCGAAAATATGGGCAAACCGCCCCCTGACGTCACGCACACCACATACGCAGACATATCGCAGGTTTAAAACAGTCTTATCGTTATCGCATTTTTACAAACATTTTAGCGAGCCCAAAGCTCCGCTTTGTTTCTTTAATTGAAAGCCGCTAGATGGCGCAGAAGCAACCTTGATGGCAGTTTTATCTATAATAATTGAAACCGAACACCATTATCAACTTATCAAAATTTATTCTATATTCTACAATATTAAAAGAGTGATAATAGAGTTTAAAAAGGTGGAAAAGTGGCGACATATAAAAGATAGAACCCCGAATTTTTTATCAGACACTTGGCGCCCCCAGTCGGCGCCAATTTCAAACCAGTAATAGAAATTATTGGAAACTAGACCGAGATTCACGCAATATCAATATGGCAAGGCCGCCCTTCTTCTCTCCGTCCTTGTCGCTGGAATGTGAAAGTGAAAGAGAGTAGATCGCAACAATTCGGGCTTGCACCATTTTGCTAAATCACGCTCCGCTAAAGCTCTAAAAGCTACTGATGGCTCCAGATGCCAACATAACAACGATAATAGTTCCAACGCGGAACATTGAAAGTTACTTGAAACGTGAATATTGTGTTGGCGTTCTGATTCGGTGTTTAAAGGGGGAAATTCAGTTTCGCGAAAAGTAGGGGGACTCTCAACATTCGCTCCTCCACCCACAGCAGAAACAGAAGACCGAATGTGCATCTCTAGAGCGGTTTTCAGTAGTATCATCGCGGTCGCGGATGTTGGCAATAGCGTGTGTGAGGCGTCCGCTAGCCGCTGCATGGTTGATGAGTGCATTGTGACTTGAAAAGGACGACGATGAGGCGGAACGTGAAGGTCCTGCTGCTCTTTTCCATGGCGTGGATGTTTGTTATTATTTACTATCTGCAAACCAACGGAGACGGCAAGGTTCGCACTCTTTTTCGAATTGTATTTAACTATTTTTAGTGTGACTATAGAACGTTAATTCGCCGGCGGTCACCGGCATGGCATGCAATCGATTCGGCGCCGTTTTCAGGAGTCGCAGGACCTAACCTGAAAATTGCCGCCCGAAAACTAGCAGTTTTGGCGGAGGCGCCGGGAGAGGTTGTAAATAGAGGCGCGAGCGATACTTTGCCGAGTGCGAGTGTCGCCTAAAATTTTAACTTTTTTGTTCCACAAACAGAGGCGCACTAAGGTATTTTTGCACCCTAGACACACATTGTTTTGCCGCCCCCGCTCTTTAACAATTTTTATAAAGTAGAACAAATGGAGCGGCAACATATGAGAATATGGCAAAATAGCAAGTAACTTCATTATTTCATAACAAATTTATTACAATTATTTTTATTATTAGATTGTTACTCTTTTGAGCCGTTATTATATACGTTTTCTTTTCAGTTCCAATATTTTCAATTTACAGTGCAACCCCACGCCCCCGTGAGTGCGGGGTGTAGGTATTGTATTTTATGGTGGCGGGAATATGCCATAGATGCCTTTGGCGACTTTTTTATTTTTTATTCAGTAATTTTTCTCAGAATTTTTTTTATATATACTACAACCCCTTTGTAATACATCGTTGGATTCAGAATTAAATTATCTACCAGAAATTGACAAGAAAATAATGTGTTGTCATTTGAAATAATAAAGTTGATATCATTTCTGATTAAGTGCCAAGTGAATAAAAATGTTGAAAAGCATATTTGAGAAGACTGTCCACAAAACGTGACTTTTAACACTTTTTCATTAATTACCACGTAGATGATGAAGCTTGGATAGTAATCTCTCGATGCGTTAATGAACGCAATGAAGACATCCAGGTCTACATTTGATAATTAAATTAGTTAATAGACCGAAAATTAATGTGCCATTCTGGTAATTACTGCCTTGTGATTGTTGTTGCGTTAATGGTTATTGCATGACTGTAAGAATGTAAATAAATAATATTGTCCATAATATGAAGTAATTATTATTGTAGGCACTTTTGAGTTCGTCGGTGAAGGACTCGAGTTGGGTCATTAATTGAGTTAATTAATTAAACAAATTTCGTCTGAAAACAGCGAGTGTTCTAATAGCTTCACCACACAGTGTCAACATAACACTTAATAATGACTGAAGTCGTCGCGTAACAAAGAATGTATTTGCTCTACTCCGTTCTGTTACTAAAATTGATTAATGAAGTGAGAGCGTAATAAAGTTAACCCGCATTTTGCGGTTGTTTACCTAAGTTAAAAAAAGAAAATTTTACTTTTTTTTGAACTATTTATTAGGTTTGGCACAATTTGCAAACTATGTTCCAGCAGCGCCTGCAAAATTTTTTTCATCTTTTCCAAAGATTTTCGATAAAAGAAGACAATCTGATTAAAATATAGTTACGCTAATTAAAAGAGTAGTAAAGAATAATTTCCCAATGTTTTTTTGCTTATTTAAATCTCAAACCGTAACTGCTTTATTTAAAAATAAAAAGTTGTTTCAGACGTTTGTTAGGAGACATTCTGTATATATATAATTTTAATATACAGGATGGAACTTAGATGGACTTGAAATTGTGAACGAGATTTTGTCATTTGTTTCCTTTCTTAAAGTAAGCAAATGTTAGTTTGATAGGTATGTTATGTAATTTGATGTGCGTTTAACGGTTTGCTGACCAAACGTCGATTTTTGTAAAATTTAAGAAAGAAGGCTGGTGATGTCATTATATTTTATTATTTTTGAAACGGAAGACTCCAATCTGGCTTATGCCAAATTAAATGCAGCTCTGACAAATCTGCACTTTCGTTTAAAACCTTTCACATGTGGGTTGCCCAATTTAAACATAATCCTCGACGTAATCGTACCAACTGTGAAAGCAAATACCGCAATTAAAGCTCGAAGCTCTAATAAGGCAACAAAAATTAATCAAAAAAAATGCAGAGAATCGATTTGGACGACCATAAATTGTGATTTAATGATAATAGCGAAGATAACGAGCATCCCACTTGTGCAATTTTAAACGATCAAATGAATATGAAGAAGGTACAGACGCAAATAGTGCTACGCTTTCATTTGCTCCGATTTATAATCTCCGGATATAAAAGGGATCGTACCGTAAGTAGCTGAACTAAAGTGAAGAGAAGAAACATTTCACAAAACTCTTTCCGCACTTTGACATCGGACTAAAAATGTGCTAAAATAATAGAGTTATCCAGAATGAATGAACGTGACGTCAGCATACCGTCTCCATGTTAATCAAAACTTAATTTTATTTGTTTCTTTCGGACACGCATTTGACTGTTCACAACTGTCAGTTAACGTCATCCCTTGCCTGCTGATCACTTTGAGTTTTAACTACTTATACACTTTCGCTTTTTTGACCAAAAATGAGTTTTAATCCTAAATAACGATCAATAAAAAAAATTAAGTAGGTAGGAGTGAAATATGTTAACACGAGACCAAAACTAATCTTAAAATTTGAGGTTCTATTCTTGGAATGTCAGCTATGTACAGCCGAGTTCAAAAGTAATGTCCATCTGCTAAACTTTAAATTCGTTTAATTGTCTAAGTAGAAAAGTAGAGGCAACTTTCGAAGTAACTGACTTCAGTTTGGAAGAGATATCTTACAGGAAGAACAACTGAACCAACTTTATTTCTCGCTTTACTAATTTTTAAATAAGAAAAGAGTGAGATCAATGGAAAGAGAAATTGCGTCATAGTGGTCGTAGAGGGGCAAACAACATATTTTACAAGTTTTAACCAAAATTGAGTTTTATTGTTGCAACTAAAGAATTGTACTAGATCCAATAATAATTGCAGGTCCGATTTTTAATTGTAGTTACAATTATTATTGTAGATCTATTTTAGGATGACTTTTTAACTTGCCAAATAATCTGGAAATGTTGTGATTCTCATTTATTTAACAGTAGCTTAACACACGAAGCGCCGTGATTCACCCGGCGCATCCGCCATTTTTGCATTGATACTAATTGTTATTACACATGAATAACGCAATTACGTACGGGCAAACCGATAGCGTAAACGTGAAATCATGGTTTTAATAAGTTCCCTTTTAGGGAAGATCGAAATTGAATAGAGCATCCAGTTTTCAAGTGAGCATGAGAATTTGGAAAAGTAGTTGTATCTTAGTGAGGACGAAAATGTAAAATCGCATATAAAACAGAATTAACTTATGTAGATAATCTTTTCCACCGAAGAAGAAAAAACCATTTAATTTTCAAAATGACGGCGCAAATGTGTTAAAGTTTTATTCGAACTATTTTCTTTAAAGAGAAAAAAGTATACATTTTAACCAAGGTGGTTGTGACACCACTTTGAAAAGGAAATACTTGTCGTTTTTTCGAAATGAGAGATTTACAGTCCAATCCAAAGCAGAATATTATCTTTTGTAACAAGCATGAACTATCTCTAAGAAGCAGAAATGAGCCTGCAAAAAATGATCGTAAGACCAATAATTTGAAACAAAAGTAGTCTCACGGTCAAAACGATAGTTAAAGTCCCTTCGGAGCCGGAATTATTTTTTGATATCGAGTACAAACTACTTCTGCATTTTATAGAGAGGGTGAGAGTATCAAAGCCCCATAAAATAATAACGAAATAGATATCATGTAGTACCAACACAGTAATCATTTTTCTTCCTGAGAATTCTTAGGGAATGAATGAAATACACTTTTGAACTAGGAATTATCACTAGTTAAGAAAGCAGCTGAACAGCCAAATGGGCACGGCTGCATGAACATTATGGAACAGAATTTAAAACTTTTTGGAAGATCTTGATGTGTTTGGCAATTGTAACTCGTACAAAACGAAAACCTCAAAGATGAGGCGTGGCGAGATACTTTTGTCGCTTTATTTTCTTGAAACCCGTTCTTGTCTTCCTACCATTTAACAACTCTTTATATATAGCCAAAGTCAATAAAAAATAACGGGTGGCAGGTGCAGATGGCCTTCTAATAATGAGAGAGTTTATCCATGAGAAATGGCAAAATGCACGTAGCCAACTGCTCGCCAGATTTGACCACCTGCCATTTCCACCTATTTCCAAACCTAAAGAGTCCAAATGCTTCTTGTATACTGTAAATAGGTATTTTGCAGAGTTTCACAAGGCGTTCTGTAAAAATTAACCGCCGCAATTTGTCATATTCTTCGTTTCATATGAGAGGAACTAGAAGAAATATCCACCTAACTATAACAAGACCTACTGACAAGTGTCAGTTTTTAATATCAATTAGTGACAGGTTTGATATTGTTGTGTGCACGGTTTAAAATTAAAATAAAATTAAAAGCATTTTGTTTACCTTTGCCATAAGCAACACAGACGTCTTGGGTAAGGATTCCAACGTTTTTATATCTCTAGCCCATGGAATATTTTATGTTCACAATATTTTCTCCAATAGCCAGTGCAGACTTAAACTTTGAGTATTTGGAGCACAAAGTTGACGATGTAATATTTTCTGCGAAATTAGAGAAATACACAAATAGGTGATAGTAATACTGAAACTTGCGCGACTTTCTTCTGACGAGACCACGTTATAAGCATTCCATATAAATTTTCAAATATGTCTCGCGCGTTCTTGTATAATTGTAATAATTGTTTTTAATTGTAACAATTGTACGTAGGTTTCTGTTCCGCCTCTGAAATCTTGGGCGGTGTACACAACAAAAAATCCTTAAAAGCACTAACGAAAAACGCTATCTATTTTAGAAATAACTAAGCAGTTGTTATTTCTTGCGATTATTGTTTACCCTTTAATTTTTTTCTTGTAATATCGCGGCCATAGATATGTTGCTGCTGATTTTTAATTAAGATTAATGTTGAAATATTTAATTTCTGAAAGGTCTACAAACAAAATTGTATGTGTAACTTGTGCCATTTTTGTGAAGTGCTTTATTTTTCTCGATCTTAGCTTGTGAAATAGACGGCGTTAACGAGAAAAAAATCCATGTAGCACAAATAGTTATTAAAAATTTTACGTTTGCATTTGCGAAATATTTGCTGCTGCTCTATCGTCTAAATGGGAGATCAGTTCAATGACGATAGTTGATGTCTAAGAGAGAAAGCTGCCTTGATGTCAAGAGAGGCTGCTCCATACCATTACGTCAAAATCCCTCTGGGAACAGGTCGAAATGTATACCATGACTGTGCATTTTTAACGAAATTCACATGTCGTGGTCCATTTCGCCAACTACTATCATCACCATCATTTAACTCGGCCGATAAAACATTTTCCGCTTGACTCGCCAAAAAGCTGCCCGCCCTCCAGCAGTTTTAGTATCTGATGCCGCAAGTAGGTATCTCAAATTCTTTTGTAACAAGTTGTAAATTTTACATAACAAGTTGCTTTTAGCGACGAATTTTGAAGCTAAGTAAGTCAATAATCTCTTCCTCGAGTTTTCCTCCCGTAACGTTTCAGCAAAGCCCTCAACGATAATTTAAAACAGAACAACAACAACCGGGTCGCTAACAAGCAATTTTGTTTAATTCTCACGTTTGGATTAATCAGGAAATGTAAACCGAGCTCCGGAGCGTAACTTCTTGAGAAAATTCTTGTCGTTATTCCACCATTGTTCGCGAGGCAACCGGAGAAATTCACGAATTGCGAAAACGCGTTGTTATTAATTAATCGGGGTGGGCGAGCGGAAAAAGCCGCCCCGAGGATCAAAGGACGCACCCGTCAACTAGAGCAACCTACGCCCTGTTTAAATCGCAAAATGATAAAATTGACCTCCATGTTCAAGTTGATAAATTCAACACTGCTTAAACGATTCGTTACACAAATTAACAGTCGTCTTCACCTAATTGTTTCAATCATTACTGAGAGATTGTTAGGAAAGCGGGACGCGTCATTTTTTGAAATTAAAGCGTTTAAACCCGGAAATTGGCGATTTTTTAAAACAAAACCGCTAACTTCACGTAAATAAATTGGTCGCGGTCCAGTTGAGCGGAATCGATTAAGAATTCGCACCGCACCAACAATCATCCCGTGGAAATCCAAACAAAACGAATTAATGGAACATCTGCCGGACGTTGGCCCAATGACCACACGTCCGATTCTCTGATGGACCAAGAACAATGTCGGGAAGCAACCAAGTGGCGCAAGCCACCAATTGTCGTTTTAATCCCAAAAAAAAAAGAAATGTTCCGAAAGGATGCCTCACTTTCGCCACCATCAGCATCCTTCCAGTTACTTAATAAAGCCGTTCAATGTCACAACAATGTAGCGCATCTAAGCAGCTAAAAATAACAGTTTCACTTTCCATTTCGCTTCTGAACGTCCAAAAAACGACCGTTAGATAATGCCAAGGTTAGCGCAATTTACATAAATGTGTGATCGCCGCGGCGTTCACTATCTATCGGAATTATGGACAAAGAAGACCCATCACTTATTTGCGCCATAACGCCTACATTTAAACAAATCAAGCGAATTCTGTGAAAGTGCAGCTGAAGCTGACGTAACGAACGCGTCCATCGAGATCGTCCTTCCTTTGCCTTTCTCCCGCGGAATCGGAACGCGCGGAACCTGCAAAAAACTGGCTGTAATTATCCTTGCTTGATGGGGGGGTGTTCTGGCGGCGTTGTCGCTGTCATGGCACGATGATAAACTAAGACGCGGTTCAGGGGGTAAGAAAGTGCTGAAAAACGTGAGAGAGGGGCGCCAGAAGTGCCGGAAGGCTCATTTGCTAAGTTTGAAAGTTTAACACCGAACTTGATAAGGTTTTTACGATTGAGGAGTCGTCTTGTTCTTGGTTCAGCATCATCACTAGATGTTACCTCGGATTTTCAGTGTTTGCGGAAAACTGGCCGCAATCGATACTAACCCCACTACGCTCAATACCGCGCCCAGTTCTGCCTCATTAAACAATAAATAAGGATAACAACGTGCATGCACCAAAAGGACGATTAATCAACCTTATTAACCCCAGATAGCGTTGAGTTTGGGTCTCTTCGTGAAGCTGATTAAAGGGAAGAAATGTATGCAAAATTAATTGTCGTTTTTATTGGAGACAGGTTCGGTTGATTCTAAAAACTCACCTGCCCACTTTTGTAATTTTTCAGAACTACAAACAGAATGAAGGTTGGCGATCTTAAATTGAGCCAACATAAGAGTGGTTAGGTAATTCCAACCGCAAATCTGAAACTATGCCGTGCAATTATTTAAACAATTTCGTGATGACAATTGATATTTGACACTTGTTTAAAGACATTAAGAAATGCTTCAAAGTGTTTTACCTACAGTACCATTTTCCACCGCGAAGATTGGCAATAAATGATGATGCATAGTGCTGGGAAATTTATAACCATGATGTTCTTCTTCGATCTGCATTACAGGTTTGTTCGTTTTCACCTTTCATTACAAACTACAGATTTTTTTTGGTGTCTTTTATCTATTCGAACCATCATTCTAGTATTTTCTCCTTTGTGCATGGTGTTTTTATTTGTCGAAGTGAGCGTTTACCTCATTTTACGTAGCTCACTCATTTGTGGTTCCTTTCTTAGGAAGCCTTTTAGCATCTTTCTGGATTTCTTATTTTTCGAGAATTTATGTCCACGATTTAGTTCCCGGCATCGGAAACAACGATTTCGGAGTTCTGATTATTGACGACGATTCGGAATATAAATTAAGGAGCAGTGACAAATTTCAACTCTAGCTGACCCATCCTCAATCTATTCTAATTTCGAGTAGTTGTCTTCCAGTTGATCAAGTATAATGAGTATACGACACAAGGAGTTAACCACTGCAAAGAATACTTAGTATTAGTGTGCACCACATTTGCAAAACATTTTCCACATATAGATACTATATTTACCATGCTTTTTTTCCGTGTTTAGCTCGTTATTTTGTTAACTTTTGAAACAGTAGAGCACCGATTATCCGTGGTAACTGGGGCAACCGTGACCCTGGATAATTGAAAATCACGGATAATGCACATTCAACATTATAATTGGTAGGTACAATGGTAAATATGTAGTCGTCTACATAATATAAAAATACAGAAGAAAAATATTATTTCAGAAAGTAATTTGTAATTTTGGTTTGTTTTCTCTTTGCTGCAGTTGTTTTATTTTAATGTTTCTTATGTACCTAATCCCGAATATGCAAGATGTCAATCAAATACGGGTCATCTTGAGATTCCATGAAGCTAAGTAGAGTTTCCGCTGCAGTCAACGCGTTTTCGCAGGTTATTATGCGTTCGCCAAACGAACATGTATTGACATTGGCAGTTCCGTAGTTCCACAATGTAACTTGATCGATTTATTTAAAAAAAAAAATGTGGAAGCCAGCACGGATAATCCAAATCACGGATAATTGAGCCCCGGATAATCGGCGCTCCACTGTATGTATGTTAATCAAAAAATACAAGAAACGTAAGAAAACTCAATGTTATATTTTATAAACTTCAGAAACGAATGATCGATAACAAACTGATCAACATCAATAATAATGAAACATAATAATACATATATTATCTTCCTTTTTACGGAAACCTGATGGCTTGTTTCATCTATTCTGATCCCCCTCCCTCTTGATGTTCCAGGGATATTGAGTTTCAACTGTACTTCCACCTTTTTGACGGTCGCCCTGGTGGTCGTTTGAATGCCGGTGTTCCGTTTTTGTCAATTTTTACCAATCAATTTTCTTCCATCCTAGACACATGTTTATTTTTTCTTCTTACGGGAATCCATTTTACCATATCTTCTATTTTACATACCTCTAGGATTTCCTTACTTCTCTGATCTGTTTGCCGTTGTCGCTTTTATATCGTAGGTACTTCAATAATTGTTATTAGCAAACTAAGTTCAGAAAAATGGTACCAGTGAGATTACAGGTGGAAAAGTTTGTAAGCAGCAAACTAAACTAGGTACAGGCAATTTGTATTGAAAAACTACCAAATTGGACAATTTTTTTAGCGTTGATCCAAGATTTCAACTCTATGCTGGGTTTACTGATGGCAGTAACAAGAAAGTTTGTAAAATAATTGATACGTTTGAAAAAGTAGGTAATACATCATTGTTTCTTATGTAAACTTTCGAATAGCTGCAGCAGAAATGTGACGCAAATTTGGAGCGTCCGCATTTAACTCTAGAAGAGTTTCTTTTCAGTAAACAATAATAATTCTCAAAAAAAATATTATTTTTTAATGTAACTTCGTTGAAAGAGAGTACTTCAATTTTCTTTTACGATAACGATCAGGGATGTAAAAATTCTACACGATGGGAAAAATGGCAGAAGTGAATGTTTCTTTCTTATAAAACACAGAAAGCATACTTTTACAGTAATTTTAGCAGAACCAACATCACAAGGAGATCCATCATAACATTGTGCGGCGACAACTTCAATTCGCTAGGTGAGCACTGCGATATCCATTATGACAAGTGACATGAAATATTTCGCGTAGTGGAGGAATAGTTATTCGCCCTTTTTAAAACTCCAGTTACTACGTAATCACGTGATGTACATTTATGTTCCTCTTTTTTTGTTATTTAAATAAGAGTCAATTTATTATTAGTTATTTATTATACAGGCTGGGGCAATAGTGCGTCCGACTTCGATAGCTTGAGTTCTATGATAGCTAGAAACTTGATTTACAAATGCAAATAAACTAGAGAAAGAAGTCTATAACCGGAAATTATTTTTGAACATACAGGGTGAGCCAAGACAATTATACAGTTATTAAAGACAATCTAATTTTTTAGCATTATTCTTGAATTTTGTAATTATTGGGCGATAAATCAGAAATGGTTACAAATAGCCATAGGGGTGTACATACAAAAAATGTTTGTTTTTAGTTTCTACATCATATCGTTAAAAAATATACAGCGTGTTCTATTTGAAAAAATAAAGAAAATTAAATTCAAAAAGTTCTAAATTGAAAAATTAAATCTAGCCACCCTGTATAATTTTTTCAAAAGTTAAAACAATTCAAAGACTTTCCACAGATGTTTCCTAACTAGTCTTTACATATTTTTTTCTTGGAACTCATAATTGTGACTGTAGCGATTTTTTTAACATACATCTGCAGATGCCATTATTTGAAAAAAAAGCGCTACTTTCAAGTGGTTTGGAAATAGTCAGCAATAATATTGGAGTGAAAAGAGTCTAGGAAAAGGCTATATAATTTAAGTTTCTTCTGGGTTTGCAAGAGAAAGAATAATTTCATAATAGGTTAGAATGAGTCAACATGTTTATATCGTTTCGGTTGAAGAGCTACTTCTATCCGGAATCTCACCCCCATTTAGGGCTAAAGCTAACCTGCGGAATCATGGTACTGACTATTATCTTATTAACAAATTTGTATTTAATATCCTTATCGGCAAGTCTAGTTCTGTTTTGTGGAGTGACCCACTGGCCGAATAATGTGCCGCTACTAAGTGTTGAGATTGTTGTGGTATTCGTGTAACCACGGTCTTTCTTCGGATTTTCTGCAATCCCTGGTCCATTCTTTGCTTTTTCTCTCAAATTTTTAATAATAATAATAATTTAGAAGGATGTGTTATCGAAAAAATTACTTTTTAATTTTGAATATGTTATGCACATATTATTTTCGGCACAATTAAGGTTTTTGTAGGCCAACGGATCAAAGTTTTAAGACAAAAAAAAATTATCATGCTCCTTAGTAAGTTTATTTTTGCTTTTTATACTTACTTAGGTATAGGTAACATAATTTAATTAATTAATTTATTTTTTGTTCACTTTTTGGTCCATGAGCCGGGGTTGAAAACACTGCTATTCCACTTCTTATTTTATTATTTACAACAAAAGCGGTGGGCATATTTTGATTGTAATTTTCGGGGGCAGTTATGTGGCGGTTTTGCATTCTTATCTTTACCGCTGCTCAATTAATTGCTTCCCGTGTGGTGGTTTAGGATAAGAAAAATGCGTCCCCAAATGTTCAAAATACTTACAATATGACTTAACCACAAAGTATGTTGTCCATAGGTCGGAGCCCACCAAGTTCAATGGAAGTAGCTAATAGCCAAAATTGTTTATTAATTTATATCCCAATTTGTCAATAATGTATGAAATAATGAAAATTATGTTTTTACGATATTTATGTGGTTTATTTTGAACTATTGGCTATTGATGGAAGATTTTCACAATTCTAATCATCTATGGAAAGTAATGAAAGTAGAGAAAATTTCTTTGAGAAACTAAGCCGCAAATTTGGATTCATACATTATTTGTTACACGTTTCAAGGCACCGCAAGTGCAGACTCGTTGTTTGGTTTGGGGTCTACCCAAAGTTCTCCTCAAAGTTCTTAGTTAATCAATAATAATAATCGGAATAGATAATGATTGTACCTATTATGATTAATAATTCCACACGGCCCTTGAAACTCGGAGTGCAGCATGGTATCAGCGCATGAACATTGAGTCTTGCGATATCAAAACGTGTCGTTCTAAAATTTTCATCCGGGAACGTTTCCGGGTAGGTATATTTAAGGATGACACTTCCAGTGCAAATTGGGCCCAGTCACCGAACTTGCCGGACTTTATCGCTCCAAGGAAATTTATGATCGCCGGCGTCTTCTTCGCATTTTAGTGCCGCCGTATATTCCGGGATAAAAGCATCTTGCGGCGGGACCGCAATTAAAGAGTGGTTTACGTCGCGACGCTTCATTAAGATTCGTTTTGGGTCGTTTTGATAAACACACGACGTTCGACGAATCACGAACTAAAACATGCCATAAATTCTTTATCGGGAATCTTCGACGGGCACGTTTTCCTTCCGTTTATTTATTGCGGTTTCGGGGGCGGTTTAATGAATTTTTGATTGGGAACGTCGTTAGTTTTCGGTCCCGCGGCACGACCCTAATTTTAATTTCTTGTACTAAAGCGACTTTCGCGCGCCTGCTCGATAACAATCTAATTACATTGCGCAATTAACGTTAACAAAACGAAGATCTCTGCGGCGGCGAATTCTGATGTGTGCTAATTCCCATTCCCATTGAAAGTCGTTGCTCTTAAGTGGAACTTGGGATAGTTGTATGGAGCGATATTAGCCGCGGTTATTTCGGATGTTCTTATTGTTTACAGTTGCTCCCGTTAAATGCGGCTTGAATTCCGAAATTTCTGCAGGCAGTCGACGGCGGCGTCCTTAATTTAGACACTCGTTTGCCACTGGAACCATTTCACATTTGCATTAAAGTTACATCGGTATTCTGGACGTGGCGCGACGAACAATGTGTTAAGGTTGCACGTGCGGGCGCGCTTGTGCCCGTTTGGTCTGCGAATTAATTAGATTTTTCCCGCAGCCCGGAAAAATCCGGCACTAAGCGAATTCCGGGACAAACAGCCAGCGACGTGCCCAAAACCCCGATTCGCCTTCCAATTTACAATAAAGTTATTCGGGATTCTATAGCGCCTGATATGATTTTTGATTTTCCACATACACCTTCATAAAAGTCTCAATCCTGCGTTTGCAGCAAATATTTTGGGAAAGCGCGGCCTCTACAAAGGAAGTAAGAGACATTAAAAATGCACAGGGGATCGCACATATTTAACTTTTTTAACGTTCTATTTGATGATTATGTGAAAATAGTAGCCTATTCGCATATTCCTTGTGCATTTCAAATTTCCACCGTATTTTGCTGTTAGAGGGCTTTGAAGCTGAAAAGAATATATTGAGTTTATATTATTGGTAAGAAGTGCAGTTTTCAGAGTTTGTACTGTCGGCCAATTAAGTAAAGCACAGGGGTGGTCTGAGTGACGATGTAAAGCAGGCAACACTCCTTGCACGGTTTACGACCGAAGGTTTGGTACCGCATCCACGACTCGGTGATCGCCAACCAAGCCAACTCAGGTAGCATTTGTAAATCCCGTAAAAGGATGTTTGCACACCACGGTCGCTCGGTCGTCGCAGACATTTCATCTCCAATGGGTTTCGACATTTGTCAAGAAAAATAAATAGAATTATCACACAAAGATTAACACATTATGAAAAAATTAGGTTACTTTTATTAAAAAGTCCACACCATTAATTATTAATAGTAGACATTAACTAATTTATTTTAAAATTTGGGGCCTATTGTTGCTAGAATTGTTACTCCGTAATCAAACAAAATTAAAAGAAAAGAGAGAATTTTATTTCAACATGAATGTATTGTCTATAAACGTCCCAGTTTAAGATCTTATTGGATATTAAATGAACTAAATGGGAATAATGCTTATGACAAATTCTGACATTAATACAAAACTATAAAAAAAATCCATTTAAGAAAATTTAAATCTAATTTCACTATTCATCTTGCTGATAAAGAGCATTACATGTATTGCTACACTGGTAACAAAAAAATAATTAACTTATTTCTAATTAAATTAGTTAATAATTTTAATTAACTCTTAGAAAATTAATAACAATTTTGTAAAACAAAATAATTCAACAATCACAGCCTACTAAACAGAGAATTTTAATCTCCTGGCTTTAGTTTAGGGACATACAAATAACTGTTCTATATTTTTTTTACTGATAAACACTTCAAGATACGAGAAATATTCAAGACATCTTTTTTATTACAAAATAAAGCACGGTTAATAAAACAATTTTTGTTTATGGAAAAAACAGTGGCGTATAATTTTTTTCATATAAAATAATCAAAGTGACATTAATTGCGATGTCCCTGGTTAAAACTGACAATTTGTTTTTTCACAAAAGTTGTGTTTCTACACCTAGTTTCTACCCCCCAAGCTTAATACAAATATCTGATGTAGTTTTGGAATTATTAAACAAAAACAAAAAATAAATAATAAAAAATCTTTATCGCTCCGTAATATTATAGAAATTGTTCATTGTTTACTTTACCCACTTTTGGATTTTCAAAAAGCCAATTACAGCAAAGCGATCTTTAACATTTATACATTACGGAAATCAATATCTTTTTTTGTGCAAACCACTTCTATTTTTACTCTAATTTTCCTTGCCCTAGCACATCTTCATCTATAAATTTTGCATAAAATTATTTATCATTTGCACAACATTTCATTGCTTAAAATGGTATTATAATGATGTTTCACGATGCTTTCTAAAAGAGGAACACCGCAAAACGCGAGAAGTGGGCATTGTAAACAATTACCTAGAAATTTTTAACCCTTCTTGCTGATAAAGAGCGTTACATGTTACACTGCTAACAAGAAAATTATTATTTAATTATTGATACGTAGCGGCACTGGACCATATGAATGAAGTATTAACAGGACTCTGGTATAGTTTTGTATTATTTTTGGGTAACATCGCCTTGTAGCGTATTCTCGCTACATAATCAACGCTACATAGTAATCGGATTGGAGCATTGACCTGTAACGTATACCGCCAACATAATTCCAATTTGCGTGAGAGACAATTATTTTTAAAATTTTTGTATCAATCAAGGAAATAAAAAAATTACTACATTTTATTTATTTTTTTAATGCAGAATTATAATTGTCATAAGCATGATTCCTATTTACTTTATTTAATATCCATTAAGGTAATGAACTGGGACGCTTATAGACAATAATAGATTCATGTAAAAATAAAATTCTCTCTTCCCTCGTAATTTTTGTTTGGTTACGGAGTAACAATTCTAGTAACAATAGGCTTCAAATTTTAAAATAAATTAGTTAATGTCTACTATTTATAATTAATGGTGTGGACCTTTGAATAAACGTAACTTAATTTTTTCATAATGCGTTAATCTTTGTATAATAATTCTATTTTTTTCTTGACAAATGTTGAAACACAGTGGAGATAAAATTTCTGCGAGCGTGGTGTGCAAACATCCTTTTATGGTATTTACCGTGGTATTTACAACCCTGGAGAGGGTTGGCGATTACCGAGTCGCCAATACGGTACCAAACCTTTGGGTGTAAACCGTGCAAGGAGTGTTGCCTGCTTTACATCGTCACTCAGACCACCCCTGTGCATTACTTAATTGGCCGGCTGTATGCATTCAAATAATTGATGTAGGTTTTAATTCAATCGAGTCAGTTCAGTAGCCTCGAAGTTAGATATCGAGTTAGATATAGCCACAAAGATGTTGCCCGGCTAGCTCAGTCGGTAGAGCATGAGACTCTTAGGCACAGTTGTACAATCACCCAGAGTCACCCAGAGTCAGCTGACTCTGGGTCAGTTGCTAAGTTGTATAAGCGATTTGATTGGCTGTACCTTAGCAACTGATCTAGAGTCAGCTGACTCTGGGTTAACTCGTGATTGTACAACTGGCCCTTAATCTCAGGGTCGTGGGTTTGAGCCCCATGTTGGGCGCCAAAAATTGCCACGCCTTTCCAGGCAATTAGTGCCACCGAAGCGGCAATCAGTGAGACCAGCTTAAAGGTGGAGTAGGCAGCAGAAAGAAATATGGAAAATGTTACAATGTCAATTGAATGCATTGGCGTTGAAGTCAAGAGAGATCAGGATCATTCAAAGCCACCTCCCAGTCAAACAACGATTGACTACGGCTTTGAAATAAGCAATGCTTTATATCGTTTAAGAAAACTTAAAAACCAACCATCAGCAGATATACAAAATAGATGGTGATCACAAGGTAGGTACGTGCTGCCCCTTTGTGATCTTAAAATTAAGAAAAGAAAACACTATGCCACGCCTGCCTGTCTTAAATTTTAGCAGAGTGGTAATATAAAAGCTATTCCATTATTCTTTTTTAAAAATATTATTTTTTAATAGAAAGATTTTCTACGTGGATCTTTGACGATGATTGTTAACAATTCTAAGTAAATCATTATTAATTTTTATTTCTGAAATTTTTTTGTTCTTTTTTGTTTTCCGTCATTTTTTGCCTTCCCAGTTTATTCTCCCGCTGTCTTTCCCAGATTTTCTGTATTTTTGCTGTTTCCAGTTTTTGTCTTTACCTCTTTCCAAATCTCTTTTCTGTTTTTCTCTTTCTATTTTTGCACTTGTATCCATCTCTTTTCCTGTTTATATCTATCTCTTTCTCAGTTTCTTTCTCAATTTCTTACAATTCTTCTCTTACTCTCTTTCCTAATGTCTCTCTTGTATTAGATAGGTCTCTCCTTTTTAACATACTTATTCACTTACTTTATTTTTTGTTAATTTTAAAGATAAAAATCTCAAACTTGGAATACGTATGTAACACATGGTAGACACAAAATGGAGTCATTAGTTTTTTGATGAATGCTATTATATGCCGTCTGGACAAATATTCACCGCTTATCTTGCACAATGTGTAATAAATTTTGATACATATACCTATACCTACATAGTTTGCCCTCACAATAAGCAATATCAAAATAGCGATTAATTGCAATTTAATTAAAATTTATGAATTTATTCTGTATGTGCCGAAATTAAGTACAGATGTCATAAATCATAAATAAGTTTTTATAGACTCGTCCTGACGAGGCTGGCACAATAAATGAAATTCCGAAAGAAATGCATTTGCCGGCTATTTCCGGTTAGTACCCTGGGATAATTACTTTATGGTTTATAGAATCCCGAACATTTATGACGTTGATTGCTAAGTTGTAAAATAAATTTATACATAATTTTGGGTATTTGCTTATCATTTTTGTATTAAATCTAACCGTAATTTATTTTCTTTCTTGTCATATTTTCTGAAAATACTGTAAACTTTTTAGAGCAAAAAAAAGATTAAAGCGTTACGAAAAGGCCATCTTGATGCATCGTGGTGCTACATTTTTGCATAATTTAATTTTTTTCTTATATCATCTTGCAGTCTACCGTGTGTTACATATGTATTCCAAATTTGAAATGTTTACTCTTAAAATTAACGAAATTTTACTGGGTAAAGTTGAGACACCCTGTATATTTTGAAAGCTACATAATGTGCTATTTCCAAAATTTTAGAAAACTCAAAGATTGTAGTTTTCCTGTTTGGCGTTATAGTTTTAGAGAAGCAGGAAGTTTATGGAGGGTGAAAAAGTCTTTCTGTACGCGTCCGTGGCACGAAATCCTTAGGTTTTTATTGACGTAGATAAATCGTATAACTTTCCAAAAAGCTCTATTGAGAAAAACAGCGAAAGGGCGTGGAAGGATGCTGCTTGTGTAGCAGTTAAGGTTTCAACATTTTTAGCATCAATAAACTTCACCAAATTTGCGATTGATTTTTTTCTAGATTTCAAAGGTCCGGTGGAAAGTTAAATTAAATTTGATTTCGGTATTCTATTTTACTAATCTGCTGAAATAGAAACGAATTCTTTGCACCGCAATAACGAATACTGCTGAATTAGGCAAAGCTTTTACGTCCTGTGACGAATTTTCGCTGATCTGTTATTCCGGCCATCCCCGGATCGGTATCCAGGTCGTGTCCGCGAACATTTATTCCAGTTATTTCCGTCGGCGCAACCGACTTTATTACGTTAATCCTTCAGGAGCTGTCATTCTTTCTACGCCAACGCTGAGATTGTCCGAGAAAGTCCATTTGTCGTGGGAGTTTAAAAAAAGAACAGGACAGCTCTGTTAGTTGGTAGTCGTTGTCCTTCCCATGGATCGTGTCGGATCGATAGTTGCATCGAAAATTACAGTGATTACATGCCAAATTTCAATCGGACACGTCGCTGAAGCATGAAACTCGCTACTCGCTACTGACGAGAGATCTCTCGACTGCGTCAGGTTTATTGGATTGTTGATCATCAAACCAACGAGGAGAACGTTCCGTTCCGTTTGGTGGCGGTGCATTTATTATTTATTCTAACAGTTGCGATTTGATGCGGTTTAATGACATTGCAAATGACGCTGTTAATTATTTTCTACGGACGTACACGCTATTACACGGTTTGCTACGGCTTATTAACTATTTTATTGAGTGCTTTATTATCTACAGTTAAAGAGACGCGATTCCGGTTGAAAGAGTTCGGACGGCAAGAAAACATCATCAGAAGTATTTCTACTTCCTTCTCGATTATGACGCAAAATATCGGACATGATCGTAGAAAAACCAATCGGAAGCAACTAAATTTTGTATGAACTGGAAAAGTTTAAACTTGGACTTTTACTACTTGAGTCGGAAACTTTCATTATTTAGACTATTTGTAGAAGTTTAATATTGATCATAAATGCTGAATACTTTCAAAGTTATCAAGAACAAGAATCATGTGCCATGAAAGAATGATGCCATGAATGCTACGCTACATAAATTATTCTATAAGTAGTAAACGCTTATTCAACATTATACACTGAAATCTCGGTCAGAATAAAACTTACACGTAAGTATTTCGAAAAGGTCTTTGCAGTCACTTTTAGAGCGGAATTCCCGCTTTTCAGGGTAAGGAAATTGAAAGTTATTATAAAGCTCCTCGTATAGCAACAATAATCAGATCATTTACGTTGGCACAAAAGGAACCGGCAATTTCTAGCATATGATTCTTGTCGATATTTTGCACAAATTGTTGAAAATTGGAAAAGTTGATAGTGAAACAAGACCGAAAAAGAAACAACTGATAGAGGGAATTCAAGTATCTGATGCAATCATTTTAAGAACTCTATAATCATGATCACTTGGCATGACAAATACTGTTTCGAATAAAAAATATTTTGTATCTTCTCTACACTAATAGGACTTATACATTTTTGTTGAATGTTTTGATTGGACCTTCGTCACTTTCTTTATAAGGTAAATTCATGAAACTTGTAAAGAAATTTTTGAGTTATATTCTGCGTATTTTGACAGATTGAATTTTTTCTTGATATTGGGGCGTCCTTACTCAGATCGTATACATATTGTCTGAAATGTCAGAGAACTTATTTGCTGAAGAAATTCTTGACAAAATGACTGAACATCGAGAAAAAATGTAATGTAGCGAATTACACTTCTAATGGAGCAGACCTAGTCTTTTCAGACTATTAACTCTACTTGTGCGAAGACGATAAAGGGTTGAATTAATTGATGGTCATTTTGCAATTTATCTCATTATTTTATCCATTTATTGATTTTACATTTTATACACCCACTTTTTTGTTTGTACTCTTAGGAAAGTGCTTTACTTCTTTCTCGGTGTTATTTGTTTCTATTATTCTCTCTATATTTTTAGTGGCATTTTGCTATCGTTATAAATGTTTGGAATTCTTTTTTTTTGTACTTACATAAAAAATTACTTTTGTTTTTTTTATTTATATTTTATCTTTACATTTTTAAAAAGATGGACACAATTTGAAATTACGGGAAACAAGAAGTATATTTTTTTTCAATTTTCTATAAAATATGTATAGGTATTTGCCTTACTTATTTGCCCTCTCCCTCTCTACTTCCTTTGGTTTATAGTTGTATACTAACTTGTATCTATTTTTTTTCTGTATTTGTATGTATGTAGGACTACATATTTTTATATCATTATAATTATAATTTTTTCTTTATTCCCTAAACGCAATTTCTATTAATAATTTCAGCAGGTATTTGCATTAATTTGATTTTATTTTAATTTCTTTCTTTTTATATTGATAGTTTATTTTGTTTATTTCACAACGTATCATTTATTCTGACTTCTTCATTCCTCATTGATTTATTAATTATCTTTCTACACTCATTTACATGTTGTTGTATTTACTGGTTTTTGAGTATACTACATTTTTTTAATAATAGTACTTAGGTATGTCTTTTTATTGCTGTAATTTTCTTGACTGAATTTATATTGCCTTATTTTACATTTTTGCGAGTTTTTCATTTTTTTCCTATTTTTGTTTTCTTTTGGCTTTAAAATTACTTCTATTTCCTCCACTTCTAAAATGTATACTTTGTTACATTTTCATAGGAAACATTTTTAGGCACCTGCTTTCTTTTTACATATTTATTTACTCGGTCAGAATCATCTTTTTCTTCTTTACTATACTATACTTACTATACTACTTATCTACTATTACTGCTACCTACCATATTATATGCACTTACTATTTATAATTTATTACTCATTTAAACTATTTTCTGTTATACAATTTTTTTAGGGGGTTATTATTCTCCTGACTGAATTTCTTATTATCTACTTTATATACCTTCATATACCTTCATGAGTTCTTAAACATTTATTTCTTTTCCCACAAATTAATCAGTTGTTTTTTATTTCTCACATGCATACATTATCGCATTTTTTGATTTGTGAAAATTTTCTTTTAGTTTGTTTTCTGAATGGAATCGTCTCTATAACACATAATCTGTATTTGTTTATAACACAAACATAATGCTTATATTATAGAAGTTTCTGACAAATAACGTCCAAGTAAGAAATTTGTAAAATTTTGAACCTCCTACATTGAATGAATAGGAACTCTGTTGTGGAGAGTCGTACGAAAAGTGTTAAAAACGATTTCCGGAACGTGTAAATGAGCATTATTGTAAATTGGGAGAAAATTATGGCCACTATAGCAGCAGTTTGAGGTCGCACTTGCAGGTCTTGACATCAACGCTTCATTGATGTATCGTTAATCCACCATTTGGTATCAAATTAAGTCATTTCTTCAATCAATAGACAGTTACAGCCGATACCATTATTAGGAAACGTACACTAAAATCACATTGTATTTTTAAATAAAGGCGTTTATTTGATCTTCTGAGTATTATCTAAAGTAACTTGTCTCATTTTGTTCATTGTTTTTTATTATTTCGTTTTTTTAATTTTTACTGACTATTTTCAAGTTTGAGTTGTTACCGCTTTGTTTCTTTTTAAATTTGCACATCTTTATTACACATAACTAGGTATTCCTTTAATCAAGTTCAAGAATGACACTACGTGTCTCGGGATAAAAGACAGAAGATATTGAAGCAGATTAAATCTGTTCTGTTGTTAATTAACTTATTATTTGAAACGTTAACATTGTTACTTAAGCGTCCCAATAAGTTATGTCATGGAACAATTTACATGCCGGACAAGAGAGTTACAATTTTAGGCATTTTTAAGGAATTTTCTGTATTTAGGTATATGAAAATATTTTTTACTCGACGTTGACTCAAAAGTGTAGTTACTCAAAAAAGAGCCAAGGGGATTCTTACTATAGATATAGAAAAAGTATGATAAGTAGCTAAAATTTGTTTCTAGAAGTAGCACGTAACTTGTCAAATCGTCTGCCTCAGAGTTTTGAGCCTTGCGTTTTTTCTGGATAAAAATGGTTGTGCCGCGTGCCCGCATGTTCGGTATACGGAATAGAGTCAATTTTATTACTTAACAAACCCGAAAAAAATCGCCCCTATAAATCTCGACTGTTCCTCCTTGGGCCCGAAGCCGTCCCATCTGCCGCGGCGTTTGTTTTTGAGTTACGGCGCGGTAGCGTCAGGGCGCCAGTCGCATATCCCGTCCCCCCTAAACGGCAATAACGCGGATTTATTATTTCATCCCCGAACGATCGATGTCAGCTGGAGACGGCAGGGGTTGATGTCGACATCAAGAAGTTGTCGATGAAAACACACATCAACGGTTTTTCTTTCGTCCGTCAGCAACGGAACACCAGTTCCGCTTCCGCTTTATTTACCACCGTTCAGTCAGTTTGATTTTTTCCGGCCCCCAACTTGTTCTTTCGAATCAACTTCATAACAACGTAAAACCACTTTAATAAGACACATTTGAAGTTTTGAAACCGCTACAAGGGGAGTTTGAATTCTAATGGTTCTAGCTGGATCATTTGCAGTTATTATGCCGAAATGTCGCAGTGGGCCAACTGTATTAAAACGAGGTTCGCACCAGGCGACGTTTTTGTTACTATTAATCTCGCGATAAGCTACTTCCTTGGCCAACCCAATTATCGCGTGAATTCACAGTCTAACAGCTCGCATTCACACCAAATTGCACCCGGCCGCTCTGAATAACTGATTTTGTGCAAAATTCGCATTTATCTTTTTCAGGCTGAAATACCAACGAAATTTTCAACGGCCCCAAATCAGTAGCGACGTAGCACAATCCACAGCTGCCACATCTGGCACGCCACTTAATCGAGTTGGAGTAATTGAAACAATACAGCAGATAGATATCTTCTCGTTATTAAATTAGCGAGGCACGTCTATAATTTACAAGAAAGTACGCACATAAAATTAGCACAATACCTGCATAATAATTATCTAGTGTGTAATTTCCCATCATCATGTTTGTTATGCGGCTGCGGGTTGTGAATGACACAGGTACGTAAAAATGAAAGTAACTTCTGCGTTTCTAAAAAAATTACTCTCCTGATGACTGATTTGCGTATGTTAAGAAGGATTTAAACCAGAGAAAAAATGTCGAACCCGGCGGGAACTGCAAAACTTTGTTCGTGATTGCAAACGGGCAAATAGAAATTAATCAAGTTGCAATGACGGGCTTTGGCCAAAAGTGGGTGTTGTTCTGGTCGTAGCGGAAGGAAAAATAAGTGGGCGATAACCGTGGCGGTAAAAAGTAACGTAGAGGCTCGCCAACCGCCCCTAAACCCCTTCAACCGACGCAGCTTATGAAGAAATACGTAACTTGAAAACGGGGCTTATGCCGTTAGAAGGAAATGAATATTTTAGGAGCTTCGAGAAGCCTTCTGGCGATTTTCTAAATTTAGCGACATTACAGATCGTTAGCTGGTCTAACGAGGCGGTAGCTATAGCTATAATGAAATTATGGCGACATACGAGGGAGGCAAATTCTGACCACTTTGCTTCAACAGAATTATTTTCTAAAATCTTTATTTGGTTATTTGGTATAACAACTAAATTTGTGTTATAATCGTTGGGTAGACGGTTGGGAACTCGAGAGAGTTGAGAGCAGGGTTGAACAGAGAGAAAGTATGTGAGTTCCGTGGCACAGTGGTTAGTGCTTCCCGAATTCGAGCGCGGAAGGCGGTCGGGCTGTAGGTTTGCACCCCGCCGGTAATTCATATTTTTCTTTGATTCAAGGTTGTTATCATTTTTGTCAATAATGTTACATTGATGTTACTTTATAGCGTTAGTTTTATAAAGTGATAGTGATACTATGTGTGCATTATTTTTATTCGTTATGTATAGACTTCTGGCAAGTTGCTGGAAGTGACAAACATACTTGTTGGATTTTCGCACTCGACTTTCGCCCTTGTGAGGCAACATTCACACTGTTACATTAAAAAAAATTCTATGTATACGTTGCGTAATATATTATTATATGCAACAAGTTAGGAGTTAGGGCATGAGGATCATTATCTTACAACATTGCAAAACGAGACCGAGTCTTGTGCTATAGTTATTTGAATAAGATAATGACTTGCTTTTCTACGTATTGAATATAGGTATATAAGATTTTTTCTACGGCTGGTTAAAATTTTAAGAAAAAGTTGCAGGTAGAAATATATCAAATTTTCTATTGTAAATTTTAAGTTGACATACCGGTGAAGAGTTGAGATTTGCCAAAAAACAAACATAACTAGTGCAAAAACTTGGAGTTGTAAAAGATTTCTGGAAAAAATAAATCATCCCTTCTAAAATTTCTTTTACATGTTTTCGAATTTGAGGATATGTAAACATTTGTAGCTGATAACGATGCCGCAACAGCAGTGCGTAAGAGACTCAACACAAGAGTATCAAAAATAATGTGTGAATGCTATAGGCACCCCCTCAGAATGAGAGAAATAGAAGATATATCGAAACGAAGGGATGTCAAGGATCTGAATGATTGATTGACGTAAAAGATGTTTTGACATGGAGATATTTATTTACCAGTAATTTAGAAAACAATAACGCAAGTTTCAATAAATTTGATAAAGAAGTTTCAAATCTTGATATTTCCTTACAATTGTTGAGTTCGCCCAGACGTCTGGATTTTTCCGGGGACAATGCCAGCCGTATCTCGCCTCGTCGCCACCACCGGAAAGTGGTCGCGATTTACCCGCCTGGCTGACTTTACGACAAGAAAGCCGTCGGGGAGTTAATTTGCGCCTCCATTATGCCTCTTTTCAGGCGAATTACACAAAACAGTCGAAAAAGTTGCTGCGAAACGAGCTCCATTCTGCATCCCTTTACGACACTAATTTTTCAAGCAGTAGATACAGCAGGTCTTTAGTTATTTTTTAATCATCCCGGGGGACCGCTAAAACACTCTTCACACTTTTCCAACACGTTCCATTCATTTTTACAAATTGTGTTAGGATTTTATTTGGTTTTTTGATTAGCGAAACGCCGGTAACCGTGATTGTAGAATTACGGCCAAACTCTCTATTTGTCTCGCTAATTCGAAAGGTCCCGGAACTTGATTACCGAAATTTTTTCTCGAAAACGATTTTGATTCGATCAAAACTCGTTTCCGCTAAAACGATAAAATTCGCAAAAAGCGCGTCGGTGGAGGCGCCGTTATTAGAAATGGTTCGGCAATAAATGTCAATTAATCAGAATTGCCGGGCATCGCGTCGTTTATAATAACAGCTTATCCTTCTTTCGCCTGATTTATTCGGGCGGGGGACACGTTCTGATAGATGGGCACCGCCACCGGACCCTAACATATTGCAACCGTTGAAGCGCGAACGCGGGACCTCATATCCGTATTTACGGGGCCGCAAAACGATAATATTTAAAGTCCTCGGGCATTAGCCTATTTTCGGTCGTATCTTCGAGTTTTTAGGGAAAAATTTTAGCAATTTAGAGATTTTTCAGACGATTTAAGCTATTCATGAGGACCCACCACGGTGGGACCCACATATTGTCAAACATGGCTGGTGTAAAATAAATTATTTGGGGTGAAAATTTAATTTATGTATCTACCTGGAGCACTAAAGATAACGATAGAGGGGATTTGCTATTAACAAGTTACTTTAGTTAAGGCTTTAGTATTAAGGCCGCTGATCTAAACTCTTGGCTGATGACATACGAGGATTATATATCTGGACCGACATCACGTTACTGGTAATGGTGTGTTACGTTTAAATTGCATGAAGTCCATTTGCATACCGTAATAAATTTAATCAAGATGGTTTGATTATAATATACCCAAAAGTTTTGCCTCTAAAATTAAACTAGTACACACATGGATAGTTTTACTAAATTTGTAGTATAGTGGGAGGCATAGATTTGAAATAAATGTATTTAATTCATTAATAGAAATATAACCTTATCAAGATATCTCGAATTTTTTTTAAATACACTTCCTGGTACACAGGTCGGCAATAAATAGGGCACGATTTGTGAAGCAAAATCAGCGATTTCAAAGTTGTGTAAAACGGGCTCTAAGGGAGGCGTTGTGCCAGCGCCATGGTAACAAACGGATTATTTTGTTTCCACCTAAACTGTTCGTTCACAGTTGTAATAATAGATATGTACTTGAATTTCAGTGGGAAGAAACAGCGTGCCCTATTTATTGCCGGTCACTGTACCACTAAAATGCTGAAGTTATTGTTTTTTTTTTAAGTGACAACTCATATTTTTTCTTTCATTAATCGCATTTAAGTTAGTTTTTTAATTATTTTTCTGCGGGATAAACTTTATGTGGAAGATTTAAGTAAATGTTGTGATCTTAGTATAATAATTATTGAAAAGTGAAAGCTAAAAAAGCAATTACCTAACCTTTTTGTAAACTTTAATTTTGAAGTGTCATAATCTACATAGTACTGACTAAGTGATAATCCGCTAAAGTGAAACAGAATGAATTAAAATTTTAATCACGATTGGTTTTGGTAATAGAAGCAGAACACGCAAGAAATTTAATATTTATTTAATGAAAAATACCCAGATCGACCACCACTTTCACTATCAACAATATAAGTAATAAGTATAATTGAAAGAGTTTTGGGAAGGAAGTAATAGAATGAAAGATTTGGTAAAATCACGGAAGAAGCCAAAGTTAAGTTCATAATCACAAATCGCCGAAATTTATAAAAGCAATTAGATTTATCTATAAGTTAAGGAGTGAAATTAGATCTACTGATTATGGCTCAAGTCTGAAAACTTGTGTAAAACAAAGTGAATTTCTCAAAATAGTGATTGTGTAGATAATTATTTATTTATTACTGTGATAGCGTTCTTTTCCAAGTAAAGTATATATTGTAAGAAATTAATCTCAAGAATTAAAGACAAAGAAGAGAGATTTATTTGGTTTTAGTGTCATGTGTAACACCTATCTACTAGTGGGCAAGTCGAACTTGGGTGACAACTGACGGCAGTAAATCTATGCATATACATATAAATTCAGCATAACGTGTAGAAATTTAAAAATTAGGTGTAATCATTGTTTAAATTTGGTTTATAATGGTGAATTTAACACTTTCTCAGACGAGGTGTGTTACATAAAGAAACGAGACAAGTCATCTGATGAGTGATTGCTGAAAGTACCAAAATTAACATGTCTCTGTCACTGCTAAATTTATTAAAAAATACGCAACACTTAAATCAAGAATTACACAAGAAACTAGTTTGTCTTATTTTTTTCTAACTTATTTATTTTTTTCTAGGTGAGTTATCTGAAGCCTCTACTTGCCAAATGTAACATTTCGTTCCTATAAAGGTAATTATAAAGGTAATATCAGAAACACGGTATGCATGTGTACTAATAAATTATGTAATATTAACAAAGATGGACAGTGACGGTTATCGCAGGAGTGTGGCCGAGTGCGAAAATCACTTCGTGAATTTGTCAATTTCCAGTGAGTTATGTACAATACTTTATACACCAACCTCCCCCCTTTCAGTGTCACTTTATTTAACAATTCTTAGGATTTATTTCATAATCTAATTAGTAGGTGATAGACTGGTCAGTAAAATTATTTTGATGCTTCCAAACTATGACCGAAATACATATGTCTCAAGGATACATTGAAACTATTGTACGACATTGGCATTGATATCGATTGTCAAACATGCAAGAAAGTTGTATTCCAAAGATATCCTGAAACCGGGAAACCAACATAGAACGCTATAGATATATGAGTAACTGATGATGAACGAACACATCGCTTAAATGATTTGATGATTCGATTCGCTTACTTCGAGGAATTTGCTCACTTTGCAACATGAAATTGAAAGTTGGAGTAATGTCGTCGGACTCGGTCAGCAGTTGAAGTTGACTCATTGAAGACTTGGAATAAACTCACTTTCAGGCTATTTAGTTTAGAATAGACTTTATACTGACAATAATACAGTGATATATAGTATTATGAAATACAATTAATTGCTAATTATTACTGACCTAAACGAAATAAGAACCGCTAAAAATTGTGTTTTGCAAAAATCAATTGTACAACGGCATTCCCGCTTCGAATGTCACCATAATGATTAGTGTTTTAGAGACTTGAAAGACATGTTAATCTTGTATGATTTTGTATAAATAAACATTCAAGACTGCAGCTACACGCTTGCTAACTGCAATTTAAAGTTAAAGACGTTGACATTAGAGCTCATTTACTTAGCTCATATTAACATCCACTTCAGTTTTCAGAAACATTAATTTATTGTTAGGTTTATTATCGAGTTTACGACTTGTTTTCAATTAATTCCTGTACGTTTCACTGTTTTACCTTTATTCTCTTTGCCGGTTCTTCAGGGTAAATATATTTTAGTTAAAACATGCATATACTTACCTAAGTAAACAAAAGTAAATTTTTGTCTCTAAGGAGTCGACCATGCACTCACAAGTTTTGTGAAGTACTTGTCTATAATATTTAATTCACTTTTCCACAAAGCAAAGTCTTTGCATGGACTGTTACAGCGCTTCAGCATTTTCTGCAAAACAGTTTTCAATGAAGCACAGGACAAGCTTGTTGTGAAAAGTAAAGGTTTTCGATCGGATTTACAGACCGTGGGCTACTAATGCAACAACAAAAAACAGACGAAATTAATCGACTCACAGAAACTCACTGAATCAACAAGTTGAAATGTCGACGAAATGTCAATCGGTCCCTCAAACCGGTAACATGAAAGTTCTACCAGCAAAATTGCCATGCCATTCAAATAAGTACCAAATTGCAATGCAGTCACATCAGGCCAAACGACTTAGAAGCAATAATCCCGATTTTTGTCAAACCATTTTTATCAATAACGTGTAGCTGCGAACATACCTTAACCAACGAACCTAGTGGAGCGCAAACATAATAATATGTAAGCACAAACGAACGTAAACGCGCACGAACGCACACACAAGAAGCGAATAAACAGAAATAAGCGAGCAACCAGACAGCATATCGTCCACACTTCGCCTTGGCACACAGAGCCAAACAAGAACGTAGCTACTTACATCTTTTTTAATATTGCCAAGCTAAGGATTACATTCGTTAGTGTCGATTTTAGTTGTTTGTGCTCGGTTGTGCTTGTTGTCGGATCCACACTCGTTTATTTGTGTTTATTCGGTCAAGTACGCTCTTTCAGGTTTATTCGTAGGTGTACAGTGGTTGACAGATAAAAATGTATACGGATTAAAGTGGATTAGGATAGAAAACACTGTAAGCAGACCTTGCCGACAGATTTTTGTTTGCGATCCGATGATTGCCATAATGATGGTCAACCATGATGGCGACCATGATGGAAATAGCACGGCAAATTATGTTTTCTTAAATTATATCTTCTCAAATAAAATTCGGTAAAAACGAAAACTCCACGCGGATTTTTAAAAGAAGGGGCACTCTTTCATGTAAAATTGATGGTTAGAAAGATGCTTAAGACTGATTTTTTCAAAATAGCACCTCCGAGGCTGATGTTTACGGATTCTAAAAACCGAACAAAATCCTGAAAATTTGTTTTACTTTTCGAGCTTGACTCGACGCAATCGTGGATTAACATCCCTACATCGCCCATTGGGAGCGAGCCGTAGATAAGCGGTTTGGATTTTGTTCAGTGTCCGTTTTCAAACGCAATTTTGTTAATTTGTTTCCAATTAACTCATTGCGCTTCAAGTTTGTGTAATCTCTCTAGCTTTTCTGCTTATGGCCTCCAATCAATTCTTTTCATGACTTCTTTCTTTATAAGATCTGCATTGACGTTGAAAAAGCGTAAAATTTAAATGTCAGGCAATCGTTTAAATTTTCAAGCTCGAAAGGTCGTGGGTAATGTAATTGATTACTTTGCGCCCAAAGGAGAAAACATTTCTTAACCCTGTGCAAGAGGTAAATCTATTTATTTGCTCTTACAATTTAAGCCAATAGTTTTAAAGACTTTTCGTAAATTAATGAATCCGCCACTAACTTAATTATTGTTACTTGTATATAATTGATACATTTAATTGCATAATTTAGTTTAAAGTAAAGTGGGCTATATTGGATCAGGATTAAAAATAAAGTAGAGATTGAAACTGGAATATTTTTTTAACTTATAATATTTTTTGAAAACTATAAGTTGCAAAGTAAGAAATTTGTATCGAGTTTTTCAAAGTCATATGGGCTCAAGAATACTCCTGTGATCCTACTACATAATAATAATAATGTTGTATTTCCATTTTTTGTTGTCGCTTTGTTATTTTTTACTGCTCGCTTTGTTGTCATTTTTTACTGGGTTCCCACACTAATTTTTATTAAAAAAATAAGTTGCAAATGGTTTATCTTGTAAACATGAGGCTATTGTTTTTGTTTCTGGTTCAGGCATAAGAAAGTAAATCATTTTTTAAGTAATTGCTTCGTAATTTTATTTAATGTCTTAACGTGGGAAAATTTTTTTGCATCTGAAATTTTGGGTTTTTAAGAAAAATCCATCCAACTATTGATGATTACATACTCCTAAATGCCAGTTTAACTTAATAATCAGTTTTATAAAGTTTTTGGGAACTTTTCACTAAAGTAAAACTTTTTGAAGTTGTAATCCAGTATTCTTGATCTTAACCTATTAAGAAATTCAAGAGCGTGGATTTAAGGTTAATTAATTAATTAAGCTTGTAATTAATTTTTGTTAGCTAGACTAACTTTCTGATCAAAAGTCAATAGGTACTAAAGCATTGAGTTCTGATCAGTGGTAGAATACCAATCATTTGAACTTAAAGTTTACAAGTCTGAATTACGTTTGTAAAGTTCTTCACTTGCCCACTCAAGAACCTTTACTAAAATTTTCAACAGTTTTGTCTGAACGCAGAATAACGTAAAACAAAACAGTCAATAAGAGTATTTTTGAAACAAAAAATTGAAAGTTCACCTAATTATTATTCATTAATGCAGTATGTTGAACGTCAACACAAGAACTCGTAGTTAGGATCCCACAAAGAAAACTGTCTCTTCGCCTTACGAACATAAATTTCCAGTATTTTCATGAATAATTTATTATTTTCGTCCATTTGCAAACTCCAGAAAACAAATAAGCTTTAAATTGATGGCCTAGAACGAAGAGTATCTTGGCGAATTAGCGCTGGAGAAACAGGGCACTTAACCTCATAACAAAAACCTTTCCAAACGAAATTTTTCTTCCAAAAAAACTCTTTAATTTTAATTACAGCAGCAACCTTGAGGCGTAAACGGAATGTTTCGTTAGTTGTAGCTTTCGACCCCTCGATTCCCGGGATCTTTTCTCGTGTATAATAATAAATAAACTGGGAATTAACATTCACAAAACCATTTGATCACATCTTCTTCATAAATACTTATCCGTAGCAAGCAACGAATTAAATAGCCCGAGGCGCATTATCGCACAACCCTCTGTCTTCCCTCTATTCACTGGAGCTTTTACCGCGCAAATTTGATTAAACCTCAAAAAGGCCCCAGAGAATTGCACCGCAACTCGCACAAGTGTCAATCAATGCGCGGAAAGATGGCAGGATTACTGTCGACACTCAAAAGAGATGCTTCTAAAGTTGTCACGTTAATGGAACATCGATTCAGGGCCGGATTAGATTCATCAGCTACTGTCGTTGTGTCTAATTATTCTTTCCTCGTGTATTGCCTCAAATCACGAGATTTTCAGGAATTCAGGACGCGTACCTGTCTTGAAACGAAAACGCCCGGCGAACTTTCTAACTGAAAATTAAAGTACGAAAGTTGTCTTCCTCGAGGCAATTTACCGATAAAAGTACAAGGGGGCTCCAGTGTGTTTGATTTTCGTGCAGAGGCAAACAAGACAGGATTTTCAGTTAATAAAGAGTTTTTGGCGGAAGTTCCAAGCTTCTGTCAAGAGTGCTTGGTTATTCATGATGATCCACGCTTGTCAGTCATTGTTAGCTCGCTGAGTTTAGACGGGCTCCACAATCCACATGCGGAGAGTGGTGGCAAATTTGGCCGTCCATTAATTTGGGTTGTTTAATCTCTAGCAGCAATGTTGGGTATCGATTTTATTGAAATAGTGAGCTTCGTTTCCAGTGATAGTGGAATCTGCGGCTTTGACCCATATGGGGGCGGAGAATTCCTCCCCGACACCAGAGTTCTCTTAGTCTGATCATGATTTACGAGGCAGCATTTAATGGAATAGGTACTTGCAGTAGAAGCTCGATGAAGTCAACAATCAAACACAGGAACATCTTGATCCTGTCAACAGCGCATTTACTCTGTACCTACTCGGCAACAAGAATTGCAAGTCATTACTTGTAACTTGATGACCGTTCAAAATACTCAAAACGAGTCAATATTGGGGTAATTTCTTTTGTATAAATTAGCTCCTGTATGAAATGGGGAAAATGTTAAAAGACTACAAAAACGAGAAAAGATGGGAAAAGAACTACTTTGCTTCGATATTATCTTTCCTGGTTACTGAATAAAAAGTTTCCGAAAAAGGCCAACGTTTTGACCAACATTTTTACGTCTTTTTTTCATCATTTTATTTTTTCCCATCCAAGAACAATTAAGCACTCAACAATCATGTTTAAAATGTACGTTCAAAATATTTTCTATTTCAGTGATGTCATTAAGATTTGTCTGAAGTAAAATTATTGAAGTCTTTCTTGACTTCAACCGAATTTTAGGCAACATTATTTCCATAAAAGTTTGCTTAGGTGTCAGTTAACTTAGTTCACGTTATTACCACTGAATAATTATGATTATTTCAAAACCCAAAACATTTAATATTCTGATTAATATCTACTACATATTGACATATCGTATTTACAATAAAAGGTTATTGATTTTTAAATTTCAAAGAATTATTTGAAAATTAGCAAATTTATATGAGTAAATATAAACAAATGGGCGGGTGTTATACATCATTATTTTTAAATGTTTATTGGCCACATTTGTAAAAAAGCTGCGTTGTGTAACTTTCTTAGGAATGGTCTAAAAAATAGAAATTAAGTGAGCGCACGGTATTCTACTTTTTGAGGTTTTAGGCCCATATCTTTTTTCGGCACCGGTGAAAAAAGTCGGCACTTTTATTTTTGGATAACCTGTAATCTGAACAATAATAATAGGTATATAGATATCATGTAGCTCTACGTTTTTGTTATTTATTATTAACACTTTTATTTTTAATAGGTATGCTCAGTGTGTTTATTGAATTATTTGTACAATTTATTATTATCAATAATAACTAGACATATCGGTTCAAAACGTTTTTATACAGATTTTTGGTGTTAGTCTCTACAACAACTAAGGATATGATGTGGCATATTAGTTTGACTTGGTTTCACTACACTCCTCTTTAATCTGAAGATTTACGTCTTGTAATTGCGTATTGTTTCTGTTTGTAACCTTTTGGTAGACTTAGTTACATTGCATTTTTCTTGATGTTTTGATTGTCTTGTCGCAATTTTCCTTAGAAGATAAGTCCTCTGTCGTTCGTACAGAGTTTTTTTTTTTTTTTTTTGTTTTTTTGATTGTCCATATTTCAGCAACACTCTACGAGAATCAAAGTTGACAACAAACAAATTACGACAAGATTGTTGCTTACCTTCTACCTTATTTAAAATTTATTTGGACAGAACTCTAGTAACATAGGTAGAAAAATGTAAAACATGAGGCTAAGGGTGGAAGATGACGTTGTTCTTTGCAGATGATCAGACCATCTTTGCTGAAGATGGGGAAGACCTCATCAGCTACAAGACCAGAATATTAAGCTGCTACTTTTTAAATTAATCCACCTAAATGCAAATATTTAATAGTAGGGAATGGCGAAATAAACAACTTCTTTTTTGAAGCTGACAAAATAAAAGTACAGTAAATACATTTGAATAATGTTTAATAAGAAGAGAGGGTAACAGCAAAAATAAAATACAGGAAATAATTAACAAGATCAGGCGAGTAACCAGAACACTAAACTTTCTTTTCTGGAATTAGAACATTAAGACAATCACAAAGAAACATATTATTGTACAAAATCTTAGTTCAAAGTATTACCTCTCACGGGTCGGAAGTGTGGGATGTTATCAAAGCCAAGAAACGTAAATTTATAGCAACTAAAATGGACTTTTTGAGAAAGAGTTGCGGAGGAATCAAAACTTGAACGGGTCCGAAATAACGATATCCAAGCTGAAATGAAAATGGAAAGTTATATACCTACAGGAAGAGAGAGAAAAGCGACAGTTAACTGGGTTTGGACATGTTAAGCGGATGACTGAGGATGAATTGCTCAGAAAGGTACTGGAATAGATACCGCCAGAACGAAGGAAGAGGGGACGACCACGAAGGAGTTGGAGGAACGGCGTAAATAAAGCGACGGTTGCGAGAGACTAAAGCCAGCTACAGACTATGTGCGCACGTACGCACGTACATATAGTGTAGCCGGCTTAAGAAAAGGGCGAGGTTTTTGACAGGACAGAATGGTGATTCTGATATGTTATCAAGATAAACTTACCAACACCGTCATCTATAGGTAGTTGACATAACAACAAAAATTTATATAATTAAATTCATTTAACTTTGAATACCAGATGGTTACATATTTCAATGTTCTTAAACTCTTGGAATAGACTGACATCATCAATAACCTTTGAACAATTTGCTTTAAAGAACTAGAATCATACACCCTTCTGCGTTCTCCGGTAGCTGTCATTTTTTTCACATGTAAAATCCATGCTCGGCCCTCGAGCATGTCACTTTAATTAGTCTCTTCCTGTGGCGCTCGCTGGGAAGCGGGATATACAAGAAATGCCAACTTTATTCGGGTCTACGCCATCAGAGAAAATGGGGACCAGGTTAGGTATCTTTTATGAAGTTTGCGTGCTGGATCAGAACGAAAGGATGTTCAATATTCGGTCCGCGTGGTCGGGACAGATGGCACAATCCCCCAAAAATTAACCGCGCTCTAAGCACCGGAACGTTTACAAATTCCGGATTTACCATCGGCAAAGTGAACGGCGTTTCTTCAGAGAACCGCCGTTTTCACCGGTCTTACAATTCACGTCGTGGAATAGCAATTTTCTAAACCGTCAATAAACAAAACGAATCGTTACATCTTCGCTGCTTGTTTAAACAGCCATAAATCTCATGCGCTCAATTAACCGGTCGGCGTCAATATTAGTTCCTGCTATTTACCCAGCATAATAGTCAAATATTTTGAAGCTGTCGCTACTGTTGGAGCGAAGCGACATGTTTTGCGACAACATCGGCGCCAATCAAGCATCTGCCTAAGCCATTGCGTCATCATCATACCGACAACTTTTACTGGAACTGGAACTTTCGATGCGGATTTACGACGTCCGAGCTGTAAAAATTTAAATCCGCCATGTATCGCCGAGATTTATAGAAAGCGTCGCTTCGTTATTGTTCCGCTGTCCCGGAGCCCCCATAAAACGGGGCGAGCACGGCTTCCGACTGCGGTCATCCGGTCACTGTTGTGTACTTTACATCTATTAGACTCGAATTTCGTCCGAATACTAATGCGATTCCGGTGTTTCGAGAGCGAAACGTCGATTTTCGAAAAGAACCAATTAAAAATCCGCCCATTTTGCAATTTAAGTTTAAAACAAGTTTGATTTGTTCGGGGAAGTCGCCGAAAAAGCTAATTAAGAGACATTGCGGACGGAGGTTTCATCCGAAAACGGTTTGATTGAGGCCCGCCGTAACTGTTTGCGAATTTTGATTGCTAGCGGTAGCGGTGCTTATCTGCGATAATAGTATGCTGGTGTAGGTAGTGAATTAGCAGACCTCTCATTTGTATTATTTCGTGCTTTACTAACCATGGATAATAGCGTTGCGGCTTATTTTCATTGCTTGAACAAGAAAAACTGTCCTGTTATCTGCTGGTGAAGGCCTTTGGGTCAATTCGTGTCAATTTAGCAAATTTGCGCAGAACTTGTCGTGTCACAAACAGAACCGGACGGATGGTGGATGCGCAAGAGGAAATTTTTGCTCGAGTTGTAAGAGCTAATTGTATGGATATAGTTTTTTGGGTCAACCACACGTAATAGTTACTCTCTCCGTATTTAGCCATATCGATCATCGCTTTCTCTATTAGTTTGGTTGCTTGAAGACTTACACCTACAACTGAAATTATTTGTTAATTAATAAACGATTTCTATAATCTTCTTCCTTTTCTAAGCAATTATTGTACATAACTTTTAGCTTAATTCCGTTGACTAGCGGACTGTATTGTTTTTTGTTGATTGTTGGTGACAGGCCAATTGGATGGAACGCAGGAACCACTTGGATGCTCGCGGTAGAAAATGGTTTTAAAAATGATTAAACTGAGAGACACACAGAACTCTCAACAATATACTAAACAGAATAACGATACAGAGAACAGTACAAAATTGAAAACATCGAGGTCTTGACCGATTTTTTTAAGTTTTTATCGAAAAGTGACAGCTAATGCCCAAACTCAGCCACTTTTACATGTCTGCCAACGAATTTTGAAACTTTAATTTCAATTTTTAATTAATATGAAAATAACAAAAGTCATAATATAATGACCGATTAATAAAAATAGTTTGTTCAGCTTTTTTCAGTCTTTGGAATTGATGTTTTGGTCATTGTGCTCATCATACGGCTCGAATCACGCATCTTTATAATTAGATCATAGTTTTATGATTCGACTCATGCAAGTCGAAGTTTTCTCGGTCTTTGTTTCTTTATGTAGTTATTTCTTTAAAGGACCTTGCAAGTGCATACATTGTTCAACTTTACTTTCGTGCCTCTATAAGAAGCAAGAAACTTGAACCGAACCAAATTGTTCTCTTTTGATTTTGACCACTTTATTCAAGTGATGTTTTCTTTTCTTGAATCTTCACCATCTCATTCTTTGCTTGATCTTTCAATTATCTCCTCGAGTTTTCGAATGAAGCTACTACTTGAAAATTCTTGAGGTTGTAACACGGATTAAGTTTTTAACTATGTTGTGATCATAATTTCATAGGCATGTTGCCTATTCTTTTGTTGTATCTAGAACTTATAGACTGTTGCAATGAGTTGGCACCAGTTTAGGTCTTTTAGTTTCTTTTCTCTGAACATCGTATATATCATTTGAGTTTACTTGTATAACTTTATAATAAGAACCTTTGAGTTACGTTTGAGTTCTGACCTAATGACGATCGTTTCATTAGTGCAAACAAAGTTGTTTAACTGATATGCATTCAGAGGTATGCTCTTATGTAGCATGTATACAGGGTGGGGCAATAGTGCGTCCGACTTTGATAGCTTGAGTTCTATGATGGGTAGAATTTTGATTTAAAAACACAAATAAACTAAAGAAAGAATTCTATAACCGGAAATTATTTTTGAACATACAGGGTGAGCCAAGACGATTATACAGGGGCAAGTGACATTATTTAAAATGGAATGTAAAAAGATTTTTCGGAGCCTTTTCCTAGACTCTTTTCAATCCAATATTATTGCTGACTATTTTCAAATCACTTGGATGTAGCGATTTTTTTTTTGTTCAAATAATGACATTTGCAGATGCATGTTAAAAAAATCACTACAGTCACAATTATGAGTTCTAAGAAAAAATTATGTAAAGACTAGTTAGGAAACATCTGTGGAAGGTCTTTGATCCACTTTAACTTTTGAAAATTTATACAGGGTGGCTAAATTTAATTTTTCAATTTAGAATTTTTTGAATTTAATTTTCTCCATTTTTTTAAATGAAACACCTGTATATTTTTTAACGATATGATGTAGAAACTAAAAACGAACATTTTTTGTATGCACACCCCTATGGCTATTTGTAACCATTTTTGAAATATCGCCAAATAATTACAAAATTCAAGAATAATCCTAAAAAATTAGATCGTTTCCCAAATAACTCGACAAAAAACTTCAAATGTTTCAAAATTGACACAAAAATGACAACTGACGACAGGTAACTGCGATAAATGTGTATTTCTTGTCGGATAATATAAAAAGCAAAAAATGATCAAGATACAAACATAAAGTGAACTTACTAAAAAAACTTATGCTGCTTTTATAAACAAAACATCTGGAGCACTTATTACAATTTTATCTGTCGAGTAATTTGAAAAACAATCTAATTTTTTAGGATTATTCTTGAATTTTGTAATTATTGGGCAATAAATCAACAATGGTTACAAATAGCCATAGGGGTGTACATACAAAAAATGTTTGTTTTTAGCTTCTACATCATATCGTTCCATTTGAAAAAATGGAGAAAATTAAATTCAAAAAGTTCTAAATTGAAAAATTAAATCTAGCTACCCTGTATAAATTTTCAAAAGTTAAAACGATTTAAAGACATTCCACGAATGTTTTCTAACTAGTCTTTACATATTTTTTTCTTAAAACTCATAATTTTAACTGTAGTAATGTTTTTAACATGCATCTGCAGATGCCATTATTTGAACAAAAAAAATCGCTACATCCAAGTGGTTTGGAAATGGTCAGCAATAATATTGAATTGAAAAGAGTATAGGAAAAGGCTCCGAAAAATCTTCTTTCACACACCACATTCCATTTAGAAAAATGTTACTGGCCCCTGTATAATTGTCTTGGCTCACCCTGTATGTTCAAAAATAATTTCCGGTTATGGACTTAATTTTCTAGTTTATTTGTGTTTTTAAATTAAATTTTTACTTATCATAGAACTCTAGCTATCAAAGTCGAACGCACTATTGCCCCACCCTGTTTATTTTCTTCTTAAATCTTCAACAAATGAGTGTTTCGGTCATTCTTAAATATGTTTTTCCATTATGCACTTTTCTCTATTATTCAATTTTGACTTTCTTTTTTTAAAATTTTTTTGTCCTCTTTATAACCTCTACGTTTTCTACTTCATTTTTGAGCTTTACTTTTTATCTTTATTTAAGTTGTCTTCGCTCCGATATGCAAAACATTCCTTCATAAAGGCCTTCTCGTATTCTACTGATACGGACTACTCTTAGTTTTAGACAACAATAGTTTTTATAGTTTAAAACATATTATTGATTTACTTTTTCATAAATTCGACTTATAGCTGTTTTGTCTTTTAAAGCCGCGCTTTCACTGTCTAAAATTCCCGACTTGAGGTTTTAACTGCTACCATGTGCTTAATCGCCACATTTGACCTCTTGCTACCTTCCTCTATCTCAAATCCTAGGAAATATTTTGACGTGAGGAAGTTATTTAGGGAAATTAAATAGTTTTTCTAAAAAGAATTATATCAAAATGCTCAAATAACATAGTGAGTCAAGTTGAAATGAAATTATGTTGAACAATAACTATAGTTCAAGCGGACTTCCGTTTTTTGCTTTTACCTTCAAAACCGCTTTCATGTCATTTCAGTCAACCTGAAGACTTGTTAGAAGTTACGCAGCTACTCGATACTTCCGCTATTTTCTTTCATTTCAAGTTTTCACCGAGTTAGGTCACGCTTTTCAGCCAATCCATTAGCGAGTTGCTTTTTGTCATCTTCCTCTAATTTTATCTCTACTTCCCGTTGTACTAGGGAAGCCGTTTTCTGGCGAATTCAGCTTGTTGTCGTTCAAATTGCTTGATCCATTAAAGCCTAATGGCGACGTCACTGACAAATGAGTAATTAAGCTAATTATCGATGTCGATACGCATATTGCAAAGTTATTACACAGCCAAACATTGATTTATTCGCCTCTGTCGACGCATGTTTACGTCGTTTACCCCAGCTAACATCTAATTGCGCCATTGTTCTCCCAATAACATTATCCGTATCAGAACTCGATCACCATTTATGGCATCAATTAGACGTAATTGCGAAATTTTAACTGTTTTACCTGTATTTCTAAAGTTTAACCGTCACGAAACTAGTGAATGAAAATGAAAAGCTTCTCGTCTCCCGCGATAATTTTCAAAAAAAATCTCAAGTTTTGAAGAAATTGTTCTTGTGCGCGCTGCTGTTCAAGTAGTACCTATGTAAACGAAATTCTGAAAGTCGTACTGTAGCAATAATTAAAAACAAAAATGACGTGCTCGGTCAATCTCGTAAAAGTTGCCAGGCCGGTTGGTTATCGTTTCAACCTAAATTTGCAGATGAGCTCGTCGATCAGACGCATAAATTATCACTATAATCGCTAAGAACTTCATCACGTTTCCTATGTGGATCCGGGGATTTGTTGGTAATTTCGGTAATTAATCGGGTCGAAGTGAAAGGTCGTGATGGGTTTCAGAAGCGTTGCGCGGGTTTCGAATTGTGCAATAAAACCGAGTCGTCCTCTAATTGATTCCAATTGTAAAAAGATGTCGTTGCATAATTAAATCGACATTATTTTGAAAGTAATGTCACGACATGCTCATAATTATGACGGGAACATCGCGGGTTTTAATGGCTGTAATTGTTATTTGCGCGGTATTGGAAAGGAACCCAGGATGGTTCGGGCTCGATTAACCTCGATTTTCGGTCCGAACACGCGATTCCGGGTCTCATCCGCAAGGAGCCGCCGCCACAACGCGGCATTTAAGCTATTTCCATAACAATGTCGTCGCTTCTCCTTAACCTTCACTTTTTAATCAACATTCCTAATGCTGATTTTTTATAAAATAATTTTTTTAATACCTACTGTCACTACATACTTCATTTTTGTTAAAATTGAAAAATGCCATTTCTAGCTACACTTTCTATTTTCTGAAATAATTCATTAGACAGTATATTACAAACAACTTTCCGCATTTGTTACAGGCATTTTAAAATTAAAAGCAACTTGAAAGAATAATTTTTAAAATATTTGACATTGAGTCCCCACTGTTGAGACTGCAGATGCCTCTATAAAAGGTGTGACATAGAGTTGTCACCAATTTACACGAGCAAATGAGACCATTTGCTGCAAATTACTTGTTATCTAAAAATGGCAGTATCAAAGCATTGCGTAGTACCTATGCAACCTAGCAACAATTACGAGAAATTTATTTAGATGACTTAAAATGCTCTGATTGGTCGAATTAAGATGTTATTGGTTTGAATAACGATTCAAGTTAGAAATTTTTTATTTCAACCTAATTTTGGGGCACCTCGTATATCTAGGTAAATTTTAACCTAATAATTTGTTGTTAGTCTATATTCACGTCTTTTAAGAGCATTCTGTATACGTTAAGAAATTGCAATCACGGAGTTGCGGGTCTTCAGAGCGCTGCAAATGGCGGAGGCGCCGGGAGAATTAAATCTGACGTTCCGTTGAAAATGCCCGACTCAGAGGCTTAGACTCAGCTATTTTTAGGACATTCAGGCGGGGTTTTCTCATATTTTATCGCACAAACTCGACAACCACGAGACACTCGACATTTCTAGTACCTTTAAGTAGGTGCCTGGTGCCTTGGAGTTCGTGTCTCGTCTTATTCAAATCTTCGTCCACGTCGAATTACCTTAACGTCTTTTTAGCCCCTCGTTATTCGTAATTTGTCCCATAAATAGCTCGATAATATCGACAGTGGATGTCGCCGTTACATTTCTATTTACGGCGCTAAATCCTACATTGTTGGACTCGAGGGCCGGATTCCCATCACGACTTCCAGTCGAGACAGTATCGCGTTACGAGCACTCGGTATTAACGAGCCTTCCTCGCCAACCGCCGCTACTGCTTTCAACAAAAGCTCTTCCATCGCATCGCCCACGGTATATCCTCGACGTCTCCGGCGACCACTCGAATTAATTGCGACTACCTATCAACTGTCGGCGAGGTTTAAATCGCCGCCGTTTGGGGTTTTAATTAAAAGAAATTTGTCAAAAGGACTGGACAGATAAAGTGACTTTTATGAATGGCGCCAAACGTTTTGCGTTAGGTAGAACGTTCATGCATAGGTCGGTTGGAGGAGAATAGAGCAATGAACGATTCCAGGTCAGAGATTTTTGCTTTCAATAGATGAACGTAGCTGGGGATTTTACCGTTTTACTCACAATCGCTGCGAAGATGGAGCAAGAAAAAAAGCGTTAATTTATTGATTGTTTTTTGGGCCGCGTACGAGGTGCTGCAAAAATTCATGACTACGTTCAGTAATAGTTTTAACACTGATGTGCTTAATGGGTCCATTCATCATGATGCTTTTCAATTCTTGTACGGCATTGATTTGTTGTGATGGTACTTACTTGTTGCACTGCTAATTTTATTTGATTTATATTCGGCATTGCCATACGACAATTATTTAGTTGCACATAAGGTTAGATAAAGTTATCAATTACTTCTTGCATTTTTGCCTTTGTGAGTCTTGGGAATAATACATCCCTTGTTATTTCCTGGCCACCATCGGCCTATTAATACACATTACCTATACTATTACTGGAGTTACATGCTGATCACAATTCTATAGTAGCAACAATAAAAATCCTTTGGAAAACTGTCTTCTACTACTGTTTTCCAAGTTAGTCATAACTTTGTTTTAAAACCGAAACCGTTACCTACTATAAATATAAATAACTAAAGCATCGTATGAAAAAATATAATTTTACTTCCCTACTTTGCAACATAATATTATGGCTAAAGACAAATTGTTCGTCACGTCAAATAAAAAACTTAGCTCAGACACCTGAAATTTCTCATTCTCCATTAAAAACTCTCAACTTTTCGAACTGAAATTCTTGGCTACAGCTTTAGGTTCTTGAATAAGCCGGCGGTAAAGCGAATTGTAACTTTTAAGCGGGTTAATTCCTTAAATCTTGTAGTTGCATTCCTTCAAACAACCGCTTATTTGAAACATTCTCGCAATTGCTCTTACATTTGTCGGGTCAATATTAGAGTTCCATTTTCAAAATTAAACAAGTTTCAATAACGATGGCGTCTGTTTGTCGATACGACCCGAAATGCAATTCAATTTGCATCATTATGGCCATTAACATCCTGGGGCCAAAGTCGGGTGTATTGCGCGATGACGAAAGCGATTATGTAGCAGAATGCTGACGTACAATTTAGAATGCACCGCGGAAAGGACGTGTGAAAGGACGATGAGCTGCCGACTGCTCGAAGCAGACGTATCTAAATGTAATTGTTGGAGAAGCTCGATAATTTATGGATAATAAACCGTTTGCACAATCAGGCGCGGCTGTTAATCACGCCCAGAACTCATTAACGGAGGCATAATTGAATTTGTCTAATTACAGCTCAATAGGGGTTGAAACTAAGAAAGCTAACTCCACTTACCTACCCGATGTAGTTTTAGTAGAAATTTCCGTCTTTCGTGGGAGTCGCGGAACCAACTCCCACGAACAAAATAGAGAAGGTAAAAGATTGATTGTTATTTATTAAATTGTGCGGTTGCGACTGTTGGAGAATTTTTTTTAAAAGCCGTAATAAAATAAAGAAAACCTTTTTGTGGAAACCAGAGGTATTTTATTTTGTTGGTCTTCCCGGCCGTTCAATTGGGTTGGGTTTACGGATCGTAAAGTACATGTGTTGTTTGGTCGTTCTTGACGTTTCAGTCATTGCATGGCACTCTTCTTCAGAGGTTTAATGCTTTAATTCTAGGAATATGTTTAAAGGAAATGTTTAAAATAGAACATCACAACCTAAAATACTGAAAATTTAATTATTGCCGATACCTTCTTTGAAACTATATTTTAGTTTCCAGTGATTTCAGTTGGAGAACCAGGGGAAAAATAAAAACGAAATACAATTTGGTATAAATTTGGCTTGTGTTCAAATATTTACAAAATAATAGTAAAATAAAATTTACAAAATATTTTTAAAGAATCTTCTACTTTTGGGGTTTATATGATCTTCGATTTATCACCAAATTCAAACGACTGTATTTTTAATGGTACTTGACCGATTGACTTCAAAAATAGCTCACGTCCGAGGCTGATGTTTACAGATTCTTAAAATTGAAAAAAACTGTTCGGTCCTGACTTCACGCAATCATGGAGAAACATCTCTATATCGCCCATTGAGACCGACAAGGAAGCGCTATTCTTTTAAATTTAGGCCTTAATGTAGTTATCTTCCTCTTCGACGTTTCCCTCTTGATAAACAACGTTTTAATTTTTTGTATCTAAATCAGCTTTATTCGTTTTTTCTTTATCCAATTCTTCTGAATTCTTCTCATCTTCATTTCCGCTGAAATCTCAGTTTTATCCTATAAATGATTGCACATATCCTGCAAATCAACATCGAATTATATTCATACACTTGTCACTCGCAGTCAAGAGCCTACCGACATTGAAGAGGTTGAAGATGTCTCCTGGTTTAAACCTTTTTAGCGAATCCGGATGTGATTTATTTTTTCCCAACCCTTTATTTGAAAATCTCTGGATTCAATAAAAGGAAAAGTTACCTGCTACATATCTTATTAGCTCCACAACTTATTTCGAATTCTGTTTTTGGTGATGGCGGCTAATAAAATTTCTGCCCTAAATAAAGCGTTCTCCATTATTTATGCTCACGCACGTATTCAAATTTTCGAAGACAAAAGCATTCTGCTACAAAGAGAGTTTGGGGTCGGGGATGCCTCTGCCGAATCTGACGCCTGCTATGATGTAGACATAAACCTTTATCGCAACACCCTCGACATTCGCGGCTTGTTTAACCTACCATATTAAAGCAACAGTTTTCGTCGTTAATTATCGCGCAAAAAAGTTGACAATGAAAAAAATTTATCCACGTTCCATTTTCCAATGAAATTTGCAGACGTCTCTTTCAAAGAGGGGTGGGTATGAAGTTGGTGAAATTGAATGAAGGAACGCTATCGCTCCATAAATAACGCGTATTGTCGTGTTTACACTACTGAAAGCCGACAGGTTAAGACGCACCGGATAAAGTTGGATAAATTTCAAAAAAAAAAACGTCGGAAAATTTGCATTAAATGGCCGGTAAAAGTGAGCGGAAATGGAGGCGACTAGGTTAATTACAGGCGAAAATGCATCAATGTCAATGTTAGTGGTGACCCTCACGGCTCTGAAACGATAAACGGACAGTAAGTTGTGGAAAATAATTGAAATACAAATTACATCGATTTTAGCAATTTTGAACTTGTTTTAACTAAAAATTAAAATTTAAAGTAGATTCTTGAAATGTTGTTGCGGGGATGCTTTGTTGTTTGTCGTGCACCGGGTGAAATGTTCGTTCTGATGGTTAGCAGCGAGGTTAATAGGGTGTCGCCCCAGACGTCTGACAGTTTCTTTTCAACGTAGCCCCAATTTGAAATGTAAAACCTTAAATTGCAACTCATATGTATTATAGCAGACAAGTTTGCACCGGCATTTTAAATAATTGTGTTTCTAGAGGACGCCGCTTCCATCAATTACTACTGCATTTTGAACAAACCAATATAAGAGTACCTAAAACAGTTAAAGAGACTGCTGAAAATATTAGCTCTGATAATAATTTTAATTCTTTTGGAGCTTGCAGTTGTGAAGGTTCGCTATACTAAGCGTCAAGAGTATTGTACACTATTTAATTGGACCCGTTCTTAAGGCAAGTATAGGATTTATAGGGGCTCTGCCCTTCTCTTTGAGTGTCGAGTTTATCCTTGAAATTGTGTGTCAAGGACTATTTCGTTCCAAGCCAGTCTAGTCCAGTCACTCAGTTGTGTCAGACGCTGGTGGATTTATTTAACTGACTGTGTAACAAACAGTTCTACCGAATGTAACTGCATCAGATTGACAAACACCATGTGCAGCCTGATACAGTTCAGTATCGTGACATATTTCTCCAAAGCAACTGGCTGTGACTTGACCCGACTGTTTTGTTGTGAAACTTTCAAAGTTAGGCATTTGGTGGAGAGTGTCATCAATTTTGTTACATATTCACACTTCGAATTCTTCTACCCTTAAGATATTAGTTGCTTGCCAGATACATTGAATTTTCTCTTTTGATAGTTTCTTAATCAATCTTTTTGCGATAGATACTATTTGATCTCTACAAATCGGTTCGGATCCCGTCAAGACATTTCTTATGCTGTTTTTAAACAATGTACATATACGTTTTCTTGTTGTCCATATTAGAAAATTTTCAGAACTGAATGATAAATTGAATACTAGATGGTAGCTGGTGTACAGTGGCAAGCAAAAAATTAAGGACAACTCGTGAAGTGAAATCGGCGATTTTGAAATTGTGTAAAGCGATTTGTAAGAACGACTGTGTCAGCGAAATCTACCCGTCTGTCGCATTGGACCCCAGGAAATTCTTATCACCCAATAGTGCTACGGGTAATAAATATTTATTCCGTATGGAGTTCATACCTACCCCAAAGGTTACCCACCTCCGTCTCCCGGCAGCGAGTTACCTGGGAAATGGGTGGGTTGCAATGCCCTGCCCATCCTACCAAACGGAGTTGATTTACACTGGGAAGAAACATCGTGGCTAATTTTTTGGTCGCAACTGTACGTCATGCGATACATTTGCTCATGGGAGCATTAGTGCACCCCATATGTAGACGTGAGTGACGAACGCATAAACTTTACAAAGGTTCTTCTCGGTTTTTCAGAATGATGCTGTGCGGTTACTCAATTTTTAAATTTCTAAAGAAAGCGAAAGATTCTCATCTGTTGTAATATTTTGGTGTAGAATAGTTTATGGTGCATCTTTACAGGTTTAGATCGTATCTCAACCAACAGCTTGACCTTTTGTGATGATCCGCATTCTTACATCAAATTGATCTGTTACCACTTCTGAATTTTTAGTGCAAAACTTCTATGACTATGACCTTTTCTTGTTTGGCACTTATTCTTATTACACTTGCTATTTTTAGCCTCCCAAATCTTTGCAAGTTGCTCAGTTTTCTCATCACTTTCTATGATTGGACTTCATGGCAACAGATCAGCTAAGCTTGAGTTATCGTTTGATACCACAACTCTTTGGTACAACTAGTGGACAATTCTTGGTAGTAGCTTCATTTCTTATCCATTATTACTCTTACAGATCCATAAGGTCCATATAGCTTGGGTGATCCTTTCTTCTAGACGAGTAGTTTTGAAGTCAATTTAGTTTTTATAATGTATATACGTCACTTTGTTCCTTATCTGTAATTTTTAACTTGCATAAATTTGAATTTTGTTCTTTATCATTAATTTATGTCATTAAATTGGTTTTACTTGACACTGATAACTTTTCTTGGGGGCTAATCATATATCTACCACACGTTTAACTGATTAAATGAACTTACCTAGTGAAGTTCAAGCATAATTATGTGAACCGTTATTGTCTCTTCTTGTTATGGGGTAAGAGATTTTGGTCTCAACATTGCTCTTCTAATAGAGTCCAATGTGATGTGGTCAAAAGTTGCCTCTATGTTATTAACTTTCTAGTTTTTTTTTTATGCTTTTCTTATCGATATATTTACCCCTGATGGTTTGAGTTTTGTAAAGCCATCACTGCAAACATTTTATCCTTATCAGTTAATCTAGAGACTCCTGCAGAATGTCAGTATGTCCACCCTGTTGTGTTCACAGTGACTCTATCTTTTTTTAATTGTTTCTTTGTAAGATTGTTTTAGATTTAGTCTGGCAGAGACAGAAGGTTTAGTAAATTGCGACTGAAGCTTCAAATTTAATTTAAAACGTTGAGGACTCGTTACAAGGATTTTTTGTAATCAGGGAGAAGAAACCTAGGGCGTGTGACAAGTTCTTTTCAACTTAGCTCCAATTTAAATATTATTTGAAACATTACTTTAAGTTACAAATAATGTATAGGATATCAGACGATCTTGCACATGCATATACTATATGCTCTTCCATCAAAGAAAATGTTAAAAGTTGGGCCAAAACGATTGCATTCAACCCTATTGGCGGCGTGCCAAATCTAACACTCACTCAGTACAATATACTTGATTGTATTGAAACATTTACCTTTCAAAGTCATTGAGTATCGAAACAAAGTCGTTATAGAGCGAAACCTTAGAACTTTGCAATATAATATCATCTGAATTCCGTCCATCAAAACCTTGACTTTTTGCTCTTTTTTTAATTTACTCTTCGCGATTTCGGTATCTGTTGAACTTTAATATTGCTATATGCTTGTTGGTACATAAATCAAGTCTGAACTTTATCAAAGGAAAAATTTCTTTCGCGCTCTAAACTTTAAGCATTGCATTCGCCCCGAATGGCCTGTTCGTCTCTTAACAGGTCTCGACAGTTCGCATTAGCCAAAGAGGGCGGTTCCGCGCCCGGAATTCTCGCAAATGCCCGGATTCAAATCGGGTCTCGGTTTTTGCCCCTCGTCTTGTTTACCGGATCACGCGTCCTTCTTTCGAAGCCTTGTGCCAACTTGACTGCGGCGTTTCCTTGTTGCTAGTTTTCTGCATTATCGATTCTGGGCAGAGTCGAAGCTGGCTGCTTCGTCGTAAATTTCGGAAACTGACCGTAAATCGCGATTATTGCGAATACACTTGAGGTATCGCCCAAAACGGGACTTCGCTAACGGTGGCGCAATTAAGTCACGACCACGTTAGAAAGGCTTCATTTCACTGTAGGTATGTGAAAATGATTCAAAACGAGAACGTGATGCGTCCTCCATGAAAGTGAATGGACACGCTAAGCCAATCGTGGATGACCGCTTGTTTTTCTCCCCTGGAAAAGTTTAATTGGCTTCCAAGTCCTAATCGAGTCGGAAAATCGGCCGCCGGAAAAGTTCCCGGAGCGCACCCGGAAAGTTTAACACAAAAGCGAAAGTTTTGGGCGATTTATTTATTTTGATTAATTGTCCCTACGCAGAGATAACGACCTCGGGAATTCGAATTAATACATTTAATTAACAGTTAGTAGCGTCTAAATATAATTAGACTTTCGAATCGATGCTAACGAAACCAATTTCACCAGAATCCGATAATTGTTGGCATATTGTTGTAAACAGGGACGAAACTCGACCGTTTTCCCTCCAAACATATCGCCAATTAACAACCATCTCGGCTCCAGTTCTCACCGCTCGTTTGCAACAAATTGCGGAAGTGAAAGCGGATCGATGCGCTTTGTTTTCGAAAAAATCGGAGCATCCCATTCACTCTCGTTATGATCTAACGTGAACTTTGATCATTTATTTAATGTTTTTTTTTTCTTTTCAGACTGAAAACCGCGCGTTAAGACTGAAAGATGGGGTTACGATGGCGCAATACAGCGAGGATTCGGCCCCTGGTCCGGCCGTGCCTTTGGCTCTCCAAAGTTTGGAAACTACGGACGGGAGACTCACGTGGAATTATTTCGACGAAGCGGGCTATGTGTCGAGGGGCGGGTTGCGCCAAGGGGAGGATCCCTACATCCGCAATAGGTTTAACCAAGAGGCCACCGACAATTTACCCAGTAACAGGGAGATTCCCGATACCAGGAATGCAATGTAAGTGCTTGGATCAACGGCGCCCGGATTGTTGCCGGTTTAATTTCGAGGGAGTTAACCAATGGGGCGAGAACGCGACGGCAACTAAACTAACAGCATTCGTTATTTTTTATTTGTGATTCTTATCACGTGCAATTTTAAAGCATAGTTATTGTTGTATTATTACCAAGACAGTTAGTCTACCTGTTATAAATTTACTAGAGAATTGGTACTATTATAGCTCTATGAGGGGAAAATGCATTAGAATTGGCCTGCAACCCCCTGATTGGGGTCGATCGGTCCCCCAACTTTATTGACTTGTTAGCGATGTTAATTGTTTTATTTACCTAACAGCTTGTATTTAAGTCTCTAGGTAATCTTTTATTTTAATATTTAAGCTGAATTATTGGAATTTTTTCATTTCCTCTGCACTGAATTTCTATTATAGATATATTTATTTTATCGTTATAGTTTTCTGAAAAGTTCTATTATTTATTTAGAAATTTTGTCTAATTACTGACTTATTGAATTAATTTCCTAAAATCGCTGTAATTCTTTCCCAAGGAAGCAAGCAACATTTTCTAATTTATTAAATATTCTAACGTGTACTTACTAGCTTAGATTTCTAATTTGTATGTAGTTGTTATTTTTTTTAATGCGAGAAATCAATAAGCAAAATTTTGAATTAAAATTCTTTACCTTATGCAAAATTTTGCCAAAAAACTCAAAATAGTTTGGATAAGTTGCTACATTTCAATTTTTCAGAAAAAAACAGAATTTTACAACTATCGTAAATCGTAATGAAGATAAATCATAATTTAATGGACTTTAAGAGGAACGTCTCCGCTGTATTATTTGTGATTGTAGAACGTCAGCAAAATGCATTGACGTGATTGCTTGTATTAGCAGGGGCACGTATTCAGCCGTATTGCGTATCCAAGATGTTAGACATAACGCGGGGCGTGTCCTCAAGTTGACGTTATGTTAGAGAAATCGGTATTGCGTATCGCCGCTAGCCTGTTAGCCGTTCATGTTATGTCTGAAATTTGGACGGGACCTCTAGACATGCCGTTGAGGCTTCGACGGAGACGTTAGCAGTTTCGCGCATGCTCCGCAACGACTGACGGCTGTCACTAGTCGGCGCTCAACCTAACTTTTCTGAACGTGTTTCGATATTTTTGTGTATTTGGTCGGTTTCATCGCAATTATGGCAGCGTTAGATAATTTGCGAGATGCAGCACTGGGTGAATTACTAGAAGAGGAACTAGAAAATGCACTTGAAAGGTAAGAAGACATTACGGTAAAAGTACCTAAACATGGATTTTAATATTATATAACGTATTTTAGGCAGAGAGCAACCTTGGAACGGCGTAATCTAAGAGATATCAGTAACCCGTTCCAATTGGAAGATGGAGCTTTATCAAGAATTTTTGAGTGTCGAAGGCAATAGCCCAAAATTTTATAGAAGCTCTGCGATCACACCTTCCACCACGGCAAAAAAGAACCGGTGTACCGATAGAATTAAAAGTACGTATTTTACATAGTACTTCAATAAACATAAATTTTCTTGTTTTAGTGGGTGATAGAGGTTGGTTAGCAGAGGGAAGAAGAACACGGAATTGTCTGTCCCGGGAAAATTTTGCATAATCTCCTGCATCCAGCTGCAAATAGGGGGACCAAGTCTCACACTAAATTGTAACTAGACTACAAAGTTTGTATTATTTGTATAGGAACATGTTTATTTTTGTATGAAATAAAAATTCTTTTAGAATGAACAGATTTATTTTTATTTATTTATTATTAAACTTGTTCCACAGCTCCTTATTGCATTAGCTTCTGATAACTTTGTTTTTCTCGTCACCAATATTTTATTTTGTTTGAGGAAATTGATCATTTCCTCAAACTGCCTCGATGTAGTTTTTTGTAGGCGATTTATTTTTCAACAAGCACACTGCAAAAATGGACAAAGGTTATTAGGGGTTGTAATAATTCCAACGGGTTAGCTGAATAGCAGATGTGGGTATTCCCAGTTTCCAAGAATTTCAAATCTCTCCGTTGTAGCCCGCCAATTTCCAACGCCATTTCATTCGTCACAGCCGCTTGTTATTCGGATGCGTTTTCTCTTTTTAACCACTGCCATTTGGCACAGTCTATCTCACTTGCTCTGTCCGCCTTCATGCCCGCTTGGTGCCCGCCGTTCGTCGCATCATTCCTAACAGGGCCCGTAACGGAGCGCGATACGCAATACCAAGTTTTACGTCAAGCGTTCAGAAGCATGTTCATCTCAACACGATAACATGACCGTTGAGTCTGAACATGGTTGATACGCAATACGGCTGAATAGCTCAATTTGACTTCAGTTTGCTGTAAACCTCATCATGCGCCATTCGTTATCGAATATTCTAAACGAAAACTTAATTATATTACTAAAAATATGCGTGGTTTTTTTTACATATTTGAAAATTCGAATTTGGTGCTTATTGTCGTTCTCTGTCCGACAGTCATAAATGGGTTATACCCATCTGTCTCACTTTACGGCTGCTCGACATGATGTAGTGCAATAACTCTGTAGAATACTAGAAATGATCTCGCGTCCAACATTGTAAATATTATCTTGAGTTATACTGGCGCGCAAAAACCAGGCATATATTAAGACGTTTTATTCAGTATGTATGAAGTAACAACGTGTGAAACAGTAACCTGATGAATACGATTCTGGATTAAGGCGGCGCGTACCACTGTGGACCAGCTGCGTACTCAATGCATGCGCGGGGATTCATTCTATTAAATTAACTGAGTTATTTACTTGCACTTGACTTATTTTATTTTATGCGGTGATCTAAAATGAGAGAACTAATCTTTGCACGTCAAAATGCGTACAGTGGGAAAAAAACGCATGTGATAGCGAATTCGTTTGCCTTAAGCTTAATGTCGAACAAATGACAATAAACATGTACTTTAAATCACTTGTAGTACATTAACGGCTAATATTTAGAATGTTCATTTAATTGCGCCCCGTTTCACTTCAATTAATGGTGAAATTAGAAGTGGTGTTAAAAACTGAACTGGAACCGTATCTATATACCTGAAGCAAGAATTTCACTACAATTACTAATGTCTTCAATTTAGTTGTTAAATTGCAGCTTTGAATTAAGTATAAGTTTGGACCAAATACTTTAGAAATATGTACCTACAAACAAGTTCGGCGTCGCTGAAACCAGTAGCGCTGAAGTATTAATGAAAGTCTCTATAATTATAACTTTCGTTTCATACTTAGTGATAGGTCACTAGATATCCCTATTTGTATTAACAAGATTCTCTCGGTAATTTGCAAGTTTTGCTTGATTTTCCTTCAAACGAAAACTTTAAAATCGTTAATTAAGGAACTTTTTAATTTAGCTCCCGTCAGCGAGATCAATCGTCGAGCTTTCAAACTAGTGGACGCTTTATTGCGCGTTTCAGCAACCCACAATTACGTTTTTTTTTTCCAGGATTAACTCCAATCATTAATCATGGCAATTTTTTCAATTATTGAGTAAGTCGGAGATTGATGATTTTTTGCCGCGTTGCGAGTCAACTTTATTGTGCGAAGCCACGCTAATGTTTTTTAAACCTACAGTTTACAGTAGCAAGGTCAATCAATTTGGCAAGGTCGCGGCATTTATTTCAAGATGTAATTGATATTGTCTTTTTTGAATTGCGCGGCCGGTAATAAGAGACAAAAATGTTTGGAAAAGTTTCAGTCGCGAAATTCGGTCTATACGTGAACCCCCAGAAACGAGAAAAAATGTCGAAAGGGGATTTTTGTGTGGCATTAGTAGATTAATTGAAGTAAGCCGGTTAATCTAAACAGGCGGGTCTTTCCGGACGAATCGATTAGGTTTAGAATTTCTGAGTAACATACTTAAATCAATGCTTCCATTAACAAAAACTCAATCCCCATCGGGATTTCATTCCGGGTTTGAACCAAACGGCCGGGATAACAACGCAATTTCGAGTTATTAACGTTTAAACCTGTTTTTGGGCCTTAACGTAAAATCCGGATCCGCCCGGAACGAACTCGGTGGCGTACACGCAACCAAAGCTCTTTTCCAGACGAAATCAATCGGGCCCTGGCTACGTCCGTCAATCGAAAGCGGATTCCCGTCTCGTCCGTCCATGAATCCTTCCGGAACGAGGAAGGAATGCAAGTTGCACGCGAAACCGCCGTAAATTTCTACTTTTTAATGCAACATACACACAAATCACGACAGTTGGAAAAAATCAAGTACTGCCGCCGCTTCGTTCACTTCCCCGGATTTTATTCCCGCGGTTTCACCTCACGCAACTGCTCCGCCACTGATCTCAAACGTTGTTTGGATACGGCCGTTTTATTACGGTGATTTGTCACGCGATGGTTCACAATCATCATTTTATGCGGACCGTTAACGCTGATTTTAACGCCGTTTACCGACACAAAGACTATAGTTATTGTGCAAAATCGTGATGCAACTCTGTTGCGTGGACAGATGATGACCGATGGGTAATGCTGGGGAATTTGGGCTAATCGCCGGAGCCTTTCTCTAATCACGCCAACATCTGGCCTTCGGAATCTGTACTTTTTTTCTTCACTCAACACTTGGATTTTGAGGCGAAATTGTCGAGTAAAGTAAAAGTGGCCGTGAACCTGATCCAATTCGCTTTCAAAACGACCGGAAGCCTTGCGGCTCGAACACTGCTACTTTGGTCTTGGTGTCAACAACAAACACTCCTTGAGATACCGTACCAGTTACTAATTAAATCCGCACACGTTTCATTACGAAATTTTTCCTAACGCTTTCTTTAGACGCATTCATGCCAATAATACGAAACGAGGAATATAAAGGGGAAAGAGAAACGCCTTTAAATAATTCTAGATTCACAAACAGAAGATTCAGTTCGAGAAAATTCTGAAGAATTTGAGGCCAAGATCTCGGTTAGCGATGGGAATTTTACTTTCAATTACTCGTCCTGATTACTGTTACTGATCTTAAGTTGACAAAAATTAAGGTGATTCAGAAGATGCAGAATAGAATGAAGACAGAGGTTTTGATGGGGGAATCAAAAGTGAAGTAACGAAGAAGGTAACAAAATTAATGAGTGAAGAAACAAGTAAAAAAGAATAGGAACTAGAGGAGCTGCTACTAAAAAAGCAGTAATGAAGAAGCAGGAGGTACCTAATGGCAAGAAGAACCGAGAGCAAAAAGGAATACTTACAAAAAACAAAAAATTTAAGAGGAAATGAAGACAAGATCCGTTGTTCGGTGTATTCAATAACTTTGCGTGATCTAAATAACTCCTCACTGAAATTCAATAGTGATAAATAACATGAATTCAGAATTTTTAAGAAAGTACTGACGTTTTATGATGAAACAGTAGGTATAGACAAATTGGATTACGTATGAAAGAAAAGGGACTACATAGAACTGCACAAGTCTTGCTTTTTAAGATCAGAAACTGGATCTTAAGTCTTGCAATACTTGTTGAAGTAGTGAAAAAGTCAATTTCTTACCATGTCATGAGTTTAAATTTTAAATGATGAAAAACTTGTGTTTCAACTTTTGTGAAGAATTGTCAATACTTCAAAAGAAGAAAACCGAATAATCAACGAAACAAGTTGATTTTTGCCCTAGGCTGTCCAAAACTGGGCAGTCAATCCTAAAATGTATTAGGGAGTAGGAATACAATCAAACCTTAACTCCTGCTTCGCCCAGTTAGACGGCAATGCATTCTGAAATATTTCTACTTATACATTTTGTTTATATACTTTTTTCAGCCAGAATGTATTCTTTTATATTAAAGTCTCTTAGTCAGTACTCATGTTAGAACGCGAATTCCTCAAACAGGAATGTTAGGAAAGATGCACATGATGCTACGACGAGTTCAACGTGATATAAGAATGTAAGCTTATCAAGACCATAACCAAATCCTTCACAACCTCTATACTCCGGAACAAGGTGGCGAACAACCATTAGTTGAGGACTGGCTGATGCATCCGTATACATAACCACGCAGCACTTATGCTTGTTAAAATTTATTTTTTTTGACATTCACAACACAAATTTCAGCAATATTCTCGCCTGCTTCTGCGGGTGCATACAACCACAACCATTTCTAATTTTGCTATACAATTTCATGGGATCGCCAAACAAGAGAACCTTGCAGATAACCGCTTTAACTAGAAGAGTGATCTAAGGTAGAAGCCTGAAGAACTCCCGAACCGGCCGCAAACATAATAATATTTGACTACATCGTCCCCTTGCAGAAATCATGCTTGCAATTTTTAATAGAATTACTCCAAGAGCCATAGATGGTCCAAGATATGTTAGTTTGATGTTTAGCGTTGAGCACTTCTGAAATATATTGGGTTAATATTGCCACGTTTGCAATGGTAGATCTCCGATCATAAATCCAGGTGTTTCAATATATTATTTTCAACATCTTTGAAAAGTTGAACAAACATGACAATAAATTTTATGTCGCCGTTACCACCGCGCTTCGTCATAGATCTAGAGATCTACCACCCTCATAGTAATCTCTGAGGAGAAATGAGAATTTTAGATCCTCTATCAACTTGCTGCTTCTTAGGTTTCTTATAGCAATATTTTTTATGTCACCGTTAACTTCGCTCTTTGTCATACATCTCGAAATCTTCCACCCTCATAGCAAACTCTGAGGAGAAATGAGAATTTTTGATCCCCCATCAACCTGCTGCTTTTTAGGTTCCTGATGACAATTTTCACTTTCTCAGTAGCAGATAAATTTTAATAGATTTCGAAAATGGAATAGTCAAACGAGATAAAATCATAAAAGCAGAAATTTTGTTTCAAAAAACCACTTAACTTGGCGTAATAGGCTCTGCAGCACAAACTGTAACACGTGATCGTCATTCGCCAAGTGTCCATGTGCAGCACCCTAGAGCAGTTTTGCATACTGTATTTCCCATACAGTATTCCTATCTGCAAGCGCTCTTCCACTCCCAGCTACATTTGGTCATTCTGGTTAACTAGAATTCAGCGGAATCGGCTGAACCATCATTATTGAATTGTTTGAAATTAGAAAACGGCATTAAAACAAGAAGATTAAAGACAAATACGTTTTTACATCGCATCATTTAATTTTCAAGAACAATATTGGTTGTGATCTTGCTTGATGGTGTCTGCAATTTTTTCGGCTACCATGACAGCGACCGCGTTTGGATGACCGGACAGCGTATCAGGAAACACTCCGCAGTCTACTACCCGCAAATTCTTTATTCCATGCACCTTCAAGTTGGGGTCGACAACGGAAACTTTTGGATCTGAACCCATTCGCGTCGTCCCTGTAGGGTGGTAAATGGTAGCCGTCATTTGTCTGATTGCGCAATACCAGTATTTCCTAGAAAATTTCTTCTGATTATTGCAAACTGGAAAATCCAAAAATGTAGCATCAATTTCTCTGAAAGCTTTAGTTTTCATAAGTTTCATCACTGTTTGAATGCCTTGGTACATGTTCTCCAGGTCAAGGTTTTTAGGATCCGAAAAATAACGCAAATGTATATTGGGGAAGTCTAACGGATTCCTCGATTTCAAAGTGATACTTCCCAAAGATTTTTGATGTAACAATACAACGTAGAGTCTGACGTCAGTCATGGGGTTGATCCGATTTAAGTAATTTGTGACGAGATTGTCGTTAAAATTGTACATTCTCGGTGAAATAGCACCGGTGCTATTTGAGGGAACGTATATATACTCAGTCATCGGATACGAGGCTCCGTTGTTGTTGAAGCCAATTCCTGCGGAATTTCCAGGACTGCTCAAAAGACCAAATCCAGCTAAATATTGTTGAATTAGCTCTACCATGTTGTTGTTAGTGACAGTGTAGTTGGTTCGAAACGTTAACCCGTAAAAGGTTGGATGGTCTTGCAAGTACTTTCCAACAGGCAAGTTCTCGATTACTTTGATTCCAAGCTTTTTCAGGTGGTCTTGAGGTCCAACTCCCGATAGCATTAATAATTGAGGTGAATTGACGGCACCTGCTGATATAATCATTTCTTTCGTGGCTCTCACCACAAATTCACGTCCATTGTTTGTAAAAACTACTCCCGTTGCAGTTTTATTGACCATCAGAACTTTCGTTACGTAAGCTTTCGTGATTATTTTCAGATTTTTCTGTTTTTCTGCGGGTTTCAAAAAAGCCCGGGCTGTGCTTTGTCTCCTCCCGTTTTTCGTCGAGGTTTGAAAAATTGAAGCTCCATCGTTTTGATTAACTCCGTTGTAGTCGGCTAAATTTTTTCCTAGTTCTTGATTGGCTCTCAGAAAATTTTCTAGAGTAGGATTGGAAGGAACGGAATACGCTACGTTCCACAAACCACCCTCGCCGTGATAATCAGCATCGCCGTTGATTTGGGAATTTTCGGATTTTTTAAAGTACGGTAAAACCTTTTTATACGACCAACCCGGATTTCCTAACTCTTCCCATCTGTCGAAATCGAGTGCGTTACCTCTGACGTAAAGTAAAGCGTTAATACTGCTGCTGCCGCCGAGTACTTTCCCCCGGGGATAAATGCACCTATTGTCCCTCATTCCTTGAAAAACTGGAGTAACGGACCAAATTTAATTGCCTGCTGGACGTACATACCTTGACAGCAAGTTGTTTGAGGAGTCGAGTAGTAACCCCAATTCATCTCGCTAAATTGGACCAGGGGCATCATTCCAGGGATTTCGTTGAAATCGTTTTCATAGCCTCCGGCTTCCAGCAGCAACACGTTCCAGTCTTTAATTTCGGAAAGTCGCTTAGCTAAAACGGCACCTGAAGAACCCGCTCCTACTATGATGAAATCGTAGCTCATTTTCCCTGAAATTTTACGACATCATCCAGACTTTACGGCGACTTACCTGGAAATTACAATTGCCCTTCGGTTTTTTCGGGTCGACCTGAAATTCTACATTGTTGACCGGAAATTGGTAGTTGAGGGCGGAGATTGAGTGTTCGGTAATCAGTTTTAGGTAGTAGTCGATCAGTGTGGTATTCTTGGTTGCTGATAACACAATTAACGTTGCAATTGCTACTAATTGTACGTTCATTTTCATGTCGACAACTAATACATTCCGCGACTAGACCTGTCGTTTATATATGGGTTAAAAAATTGAAATTATTATCTACATCATTACAATAATGGTGTTTATTTAATCAGTCGACAACCATAAAACTTGTAACACAGTCGCCTCTTGGGTTTTGACCTGTTACAACAATTCAGAAATAGTAAAGGTCACGATCATCCAGATGTTTCAAATAAAAGTGACCATACACGCTACGTTTTATCTTACAGAGAGTTTGACTCAGTCTAACTACATAGCATAGTGAAGTAACAACGCAAATAACTTTTTCAGACGATCTTATGTTAATAGGATTGGGCATCATTTTGTTTGGCTTGGCCTCCTGGTCCTCGGCCCATTTGCCTATTTAGGGTACGATTGTATTGGAGCTGTAGTACACGATAATAGCGAAGCAACGATTAGCTTAGCGTGTGTCATGAGCGTTGGTTGTTACCACCCTGCGCATGCTATAGTCGAATTTTTGTAAGAACTCCACCATCGCATAAAACTGTCATCAGAACACCGGCTGCAACACGCGGCGTATTGCATCTACTGCCTCTCTTACTCACAGAGAACGACAAATTTATCTGAGTTAGTGCCAACGCGGCTTGCTTCACTTGGGTATAAACACGTGATCGACCGGAACGTCTCTGTTAGTGTCTCATTCTTATTCACTGAGGTAAGCGAGACGAGACTATAGCTGAGTCCGCGCCCACTACTTCGGATACCTAATGACGAGCTCTGTTAGTCCTTACCTGTAAATCTGCTACCTCCTTCATTTTAGTTCTAGAAGGGTGTGAGTTCAGTAGCGGGATCCTCGACAAAGCGTTTCAACCGAGTCGCTTTCATTTCCACCGCGTCGCTTTCAAAGCGACCGAAAAGCTTCAATGTCGGCCGAGCCAACTTGCTTTATGACGGTGAATTCCTATGAATGACCTTGGTAGATGACGGCTTAGGGGTCGGATTTTCAGATATTTTCACGTACATACAAGTGGAAGGGTTATAGTCTCCGGCACCCAAGTTTACGTGATTTTGGTAGAAATCGTTTCTACAAGTCGAAAGGTGCTGCTTTAAAAGCGATTTTTCAGGATATTGCATATTTATCGTTATTTTGAGATTAACAAAGGGGTTTTTAAATAATCTTTATCTTGTTGTTCATAATATGTACGAATATTATTACTTTTGTAGGTAAAAAATACAATTTTCAATTTCGAAACCACTTTTAAACGATCCCTCGGTTATTTGAATTTCTCCTTTTACAAAAGCTTAATCTCGACAAACATTTTAATTATCTCCTTGAACAAACTTTATATTCCAGTTAACTTAGACATTTCTGATTGCATTCAGAAAATATATCTGTAAACTGTAAACCAAAGTCCTAATTACAATAAAGTATGTTTCTACACCAAAATAATATCTTCCACAAAACTTTGTTACATTCATAATATACAGTAGCTATATTTTAACTCTGTCTACTTTTTAAAGTAATAATAATTATTGTGTTGTAATTTTTTTAAATACTTATTTTACTTCAAACGAGTGTTTAAAAAGTTACAATTACTATAATAATAATCCTTATCGGGTAGCCCCATATTTGCCCAGAGTAAGTTTTTTTGTGTTGCCGACTATTGCCGACTGCTACCGACCAGACTCGAAAGGGCTTAACTTGGCACACGCAAGGCACGAAACTGACAAATTTTCTTTCTCTCTCATAATCGTACCCTTACAATGGAACTTGCCTTCTGCCAAACTGGATCGTGTGTGGCCACTCCAAGGTGTGTCTAATGTCTTTTATGCAACTATTTGACTTGTAAAATCAGAAGAAATTTGGCAAGGAGTTTTTATTTTTTCAGCTTCATTACAACTGAACAAAGCGACAACACACTTTCAAATCTATTGTTAATTATCATCATTAGTATCTACATACAAAATGTCTGCAAGCTTCTAACTGTTGGTTTGTTTACTTGTTTGACTTATAATTATAGTCAAATAGTGAAAATCCCGTCGATATTCGACGCCCCAATTTTGAATTTTGTCATGAGCCTGGCGCCACACTTGCGCTGTGTCCGCCACGACGAACTAATCAGACAAACTCGGCGGCCGCCGAGTATAAGCTTATTTTAATTTTGCATTATTTAAACATTGAAATAATTGTTAAACAGAAACAATATATCATTGCACATCTGCAAGTTGGAGACATTAAAAAAATTGATAAAGTTTGGTCAACCGGAAGTTCCCAAAAAGTGCCTATGCTGGCCAAATTTATGAATTCGCAATGTAAATTTTAAGAGATTAGATGCACGGGCTTATTAAGTATTTAAATCCTTCCAATCGACAAAGAAAAAGTAGATTTTATAGAAAAAATATGCAAAGGTGCAGTAATTTCGTTAAATTGCAGGTGTCGGCGGAAAAAGTGGCGTACGGACCTGCCCTCGACCAGCGTCATCATCACCTTCCACAACGAGGCCCGTTCGACGTTGCTCAGGACCGTAGTGAGGTAAAGCGCCATTCTCGCCCGATTCTTCATAAATTAAGTTAATGAAGAAAATAACTAGGCGAACTAGTGGCGCCGAGGCAGCGAAAACAAAAATTCCCACCCGCATTAAGACCCCGACGTGATTAATGTTGCCGCTTTTAAATGCAGGAAGTAAATTTGGTCCTTTGTGTTAGCGCGTCATATTTCAGAAAATGTCACGCGAAACTAATGGAAACCGCAAAGAGAAATTGGGGTGGTTGGTGAAATTATTAATTTTTTTGTTTTTTGCGCAGCGTCCTCAACCGCAGTCCGGAGCACTTGATCAAGGAAATCATTCTCGTCGACGATTTCAGCGATAATCGTAAGTTCGGTTGAAGAGCCGCAAAGATCGACATAATTTCATCTCAATAATTACAGCCGCCGACGGTGAAGAGTTGGCGAAAATACAAAAAGTCCGAGTGCTACGCAACGAGAAACGAGAAGGGTTGATGCGATCTAGAGTACGCGGTGCCGATGCCGCCACCGCTTCCGTTTTGACCTTCCTGGACAGCCACTGCGAATGCAACGCCAACTGGCTGGAACCGCTCCTGGAACGGGTGGCAGAGGTAACGCCGGTCCGGATTAACCATTCTCTGCACTTTACCCGGATATTGACGGAATTTTTCATCTAAATCTCCATTTGCAATTTTTAATGAAACACGAACGGTTCGTTGGCCGCAATCAAACCGGCGAAACGGAAGCCGGGCGGATCCCGGAAACGGGCGGAAATTTCCCCGTGGATCCCGGATTCCGCCCAAAGAAAAAGCCGTAGCCATTAACGCGTTAAAGGGATTAAGGCGGTTCTGGTGTTTTGTCGCCGGCACACGTGCATATTTGATCACTTCGGATATCAGCCGTCCTCGTCGAGGGCCAAGGTGAAACTTAACAAAGTTATCCCCAACTTGCGAGCTGAAAGTGGTTACAAACCGCTTCGGTTATCATATCGCGGCCTTCCTCAGAAGATTGTAGCTTGAAAATTGAGCTTCTCGCTATCTCCAATCGTTGGTATCGTTGAACGTTATAGTCTGAGCTGTTCGCGATCTTTACCTAATTCGATAATTTCCGGGTCCGGGGGCTGTTAAATAATTCATGGGCCCGTTATTGCGTCGGCGATGGTGCCCCCCCGGGTATCGGTCCTCCACCCGGCAAACACTGCCAAGTGTTGCGTGTTAACGTACACGAAAATGTAAACGCTTAATTAACAAAGCAAATTTACGGTTCGTTCCGATGAGAAAGGAAGACTGAAAACTAAAAAGTCCCCGGCGACCCGTTTCAAAACATAAATTAAACTTCTATTCCGCCTGCGAAAATGACCTAGATTTTGATTTTGGGGTTGTTCCAGGATCCTACTAGAGTGGTGTGTCCGGTCATCGACGTCATCAGCATGGACACGTTCCAATACATCGGAGCGTCTGCCGATCTGCGAGGAGGATTCGACTGGAATCTGGTTTTTAAATGGGAATATCTGGGATATGCCGAGAGGGAAAGCAGACAAAGGGACCCCACCCAGGTATTATGACGCGGAAAAATTTATTTTATGAACGAATGCCCTGGCAAAGACGTGAGACGGTGAATATCGAACCCGCGATGGCTCTTTGAACCGTTTCCGGTCACGGACGGTCTTTTCTTTTTCTGAACCCTCACGACAAATTTGCAATAGAAGGAATGAAAATAAAGGTTTATCCAGTTAGTTCACAAGTGATGTCGGGACGAACGTTCCCAATTAACGAAACATTTAAATATCCTCACTCACGTATAGCGATTGTGCTGTGCCAATTCTGCATATCTGAACCTTAACTTCAATTAACAGTAATTGCAATTCTACTTACATATCATTAAAAGCCGACAATGACGTGTATACATAAATATATAGCACGTTGATTGGGCAGTGGGAAGAGGTCAACACCGGTATCCCATTGCTTAATTAAGTCTGTTTCAGTTTCAAAGGCAGATACATTGGTCAAAAGAATGAGGAAAACATGTGGTGGAAACGGTACGGGGATAGAAAGACAATTTTATTCTAATAAATTGATAAACATTACATTAACATGTCAATTCTTCTTGAGACCATTTAAAAAGGGCGAAAGAATAGAAGGTTCAGTAAAGCGTGTGTATTCCATCAGCACGAATAATTTTTTGGCAGCCATGTTTTGCAGTTTTGCTTTGCCTGAGCCCTCGAAGATCTCTTATGGTATCTTACTCTATTGTTCGATTAAGTCTTCCGTTAGCTGATGGAAAGTTTGAGTTATTAATGCATCATCTTGCATAAAAATGAGATTTCCATCTATACCATCCGCATCAGACATAATATGGTCATCTAAGACCAAATAAACGTAATGTTGAGGGTTCACACTTTGGGATTAACATAAGTTCATTCCTTACCTACTTTAAGATTGATGCTGCCCCAAACCATTGCAGAACCGCCATCAAATTTCTTAACTTTTTTACGGCGCCAGAAAAGTAGCGTCTACCAAAACGTCTTTAAACATGTTGTACTCCACTATCGTAATGTGCAGATGAAATCTTGACTTGACACTCGACAGTGTATAGTTCTGGTCTTCACTGTTGAAGTTGTCAAGCTACGAGTTTAAGAACAAAAATTAAACGATATTTTTTGGTATTGTTCTAAAATTGTACCTACTGGCTTTTTGGTTTATGCAACTTGGTCTTAAAGTAACTTTTTACATTATGCTTCTACCTGTTTGGTCAGAAATATCTACTCCATGCGTCGTCCATTTTAAGCACTTTTGTTGTGGAGGAGTGGAGGTTGCCATCACGCAATCTATAAAATTTTAACCCGACTTTGAGTGACTTTCTTATAACTACAGGGTGTTCTTTAAAAAAATCCTCAAGCCGTATCTCCGTTATTCATTATTCAATTTGAATGGACAAAGAACTGTGCGAAATCATTCTTTAAGGACTACAAAGTGGCTTTAATCCAGTTTTTTTTTAAATATTAACTCCAATGTCAAACGATGCTCAACTTTTTTTTTCAAATAGAAACGTAATTTTTTATTGCTTTGGTTTGATGAAGTATTCTTTTCTGAATGCAATGATGTCTATAAAGTTGAATTTGGTGTAATATTTAGTCAACAAAATAATTAAAATGTTTGTCAGAACTACGTTGAACTCCTAAAATAACATACATAACAATAATTTTTTTGACGTCATTTATTTTGGCAGTAAACCACTTTGTTTACAAAAATAAAAATATGAAATTTTACGAAACAGATTAGTAAAACATAAAATTTTGTATGCACCACGGCCATTACTTGATGTTTATACCCCTCGGGCGACTTTAAAAGCCTCAGTGCAGAGGCTCTCGGCTCTTTTAAATCTGTCGCTCTTGGAGGGCATAAACATCTACATAATGCCCTTGGTACATAAATAACTATTTCATCAAATCAAGGTATCAATAAATACGTTTTTATTTGAAAAACTTTGTAGTCCTTAAACAATGATTTAGTAAAGTTGTTTGTCCATTCAAATCGAATAATAAATAACGGAGACACGACTTGAGGCGGTTTTAGAAAACTTCCTGTATATGCAGAATTCAAGAAAATGGATACATACTTTTGTATTCAGAAGAAAATTTACTATCCATTTCTGCACAAACACAATGTAGATTGTACTTGAATATGAAAAAAAGTTTTCATTTTTGATTTAAATCGGAAGTCGAAAGAATAATTGGTTTTCATTTTCTGATAGTTTATAATGGAAACGTTTTTCGAAAACGACCACATTTTGGTCAATGGTCCTGAGCAACATGAATTCAGGCGCCATTAATTAATCAACCATTCAAGAAAATTGTAAGTATAATACTTACACCATATTATTTAGAGAAAAATCTCCAGTTTATTTCGGCAAAAAAATAATGTGGTGTCCATTTAAAAAACCAGTAATATGTTGTCATTTCCGGTCTAAACGTAAACCAGAAGTGAAAGATAAAATTATGAGTTATTGGAGATAGACCATCATTGTTCATGCCAATGGGGTTAAGAACTTTTTTCTTATTAAAATTTGTTCAAATTATACTCGGGAACGTTTATGATCGAATGCAAGCTACACCCCATAAGCTAAAGCTTGTAAATCTTACAGTCCATTCGCACTCCGATGATCGCTGGCGGTCTCTTCGTCATCGACAAGTTATACTTCGAGAAACTTGGCAAATACGACATGCGAATGGACGTTTGGGGCGGTGAAAACCTGGAAATTTCCTTCAGGGTGTGGCAATGCGGCGGCAGCCTAGAAATCATCCCTTGCAGCCGGGTAAGTTACTTTTCAGCAACTTGTAACTTACCTTACTCAATTAACGCTTTCCAGGTGGGTCACGTGTTCAGAAAAAGACACCCCTACACGTTTCCTGGAGGTAGCGGTAACGTTTTCGCTCGCAACACTCGGCGAGCAGCCGAAGTCTGGATGGACGAATACAAACATTTCTACTACGCTTCCGTCCCTCTCGCCAAAAACATCCCTTTTGGAGAGTAAGTTGTTCTGTTTTGTTTTCTAAATAGCGTTTTAAATAATTTTTCTCCATTTCTAGTATTTCGGAACGTTTGGAACTTCGAAGAAAATTACAATGTAAGCCTTTCAAATGGTACCTACAGAACGTATACCCCGAATTGGCAATTCCGCAAGCAACTTCTTCGCATGTGGGGGAGTTACGGCAAGGCATGTACTGTTTGGACACGATGGGACACTTGATTGACGGCACGGTCGCTTTGTACCAATGTCATCATACAGGCGGGAACCAAGAATGGGGGCTAACAAGTGGCGGATTGATCAAACACCACGATCTGTGCTTGACTTTGCTGGATTACATGAAAGGTGCCCAGGTTATTATGCGAATCTGCGACGGTTCCGACAGTCAAAAGTGGCATTTGATCGAACCGGGCGGTTTGTTGCGTCATTCCAGATTTCCGCTCTGCTTGGACTCTAGATATACGGATGTTAAGGGGATAACGGCCGAACGGTGCAATAGTAGCTTAGAATCGCAAAGGTGGTTGCTTGCCAGTCCATTGTAATTGTAAGGTAAAGCGCAATTGACGAATTTAAGATTGAAAGTGCTGGCTGTAACTGGTTCTTTCTAATATCGATTAAAAAATTGCGGCTAATTTTACCACACTGTCTTAGTCTAGTCAGTTCTATGAAAAACAAAGAAATTACGTTGCTGCAACGATATTAAGAAGAACTAGTCGCGGTATTCACGGAACTAAGACTAAATCAAAAACTGTCTAAAAGACAACTAGCTATGTTTGTGATTATGAATGTTGTAGATATTTTATACAAGATAATAAGATCTGTTGGAATGTCGGAAAAACACAAGCTTTTCCTTAGTTAATTGCTCTATAGTTTAATTCAAAAAATACTCATTAATTTAGGGCCAGTGTTTTGTTTTTACTGTTGATCCAGTCTATAATTTATTGTTACTGACGTGATTTTCTATTGAGTGGTTGTGATATTTCGTAGCTCTACTATAATCTCCAATCTTACCAGATAATTTTAGTAAATTATTCAAATTTGAGTTCTCAAACGGGTATATCTTCACCCTGCACTTGTAGTAAATGTTGCAATGATGAACCAACGTGAACTGAAACTTGTTAAAAACTCTCCCAACAAATGAAGGTGGTCCCCTAGCAAGAATTGGTAAATCAATTGCCAACCAACAAGCTGCTGCTCAAAAGATGCAGTAGTTCGTTTTCAATTTGTTGTTGACTAATTTTCTTAGTTGATCGTTTTTATAACATTCCGTTTAGCGTTGGCAAAACTACAACTTAGCCATTTTCATTTCCTTCGTTAAGCCTAAGGGCGACATTAAACTAACTGATTATTTGCTTAGCATCATCCTAATTTTAAAGTAACAGCAAAATTTTGTAGACAATAACTAGGAACCTACGAAAATATTTACTCTATCCCTAATTGTTTTTATTGGTATTATCTGTTTATTTTTCTACTTATTTGTTTAGTTATGTAAATATTCTAGGTTATTAATTATTTGTACTTAAACATAGAATATTATATTGTAAATACCTCTAGACACTCATGTAAAAATTTTGTATTATTATAATTTAAGGACAAATAAACCGTTAAGCATAACTATCTCAATTCATTAAAATAAAGTCACATTTTCTTATCAGTTTCTTCAACCCGGTTTTGCAACCGACTCATCAACTGTTCCTTCCACTGTTCTTCGGGAATGTTATTGGCCCATTCCGGTATGGCGCTAGGTGGCAACGTAAAATTCATCATTGCTTGCTTGACTTCGTTAACTTTACTGCTATCCATTTCAATATCGATTTCTTTAGGAGCGGCTCCTGCCCACAACTCACGCACTAAAGTGTCTTCTATTGGAACTATCGGAGGCAGAATTTCTGCCGCCGCCCCCTCTTCAACGCTATCATCGTCGTCAGTATCGTTAGCCGTTGGCATATCACTTGTGGGCAGTGGTTCATAGTCGTTATAGGGGTTGTCTTCTTCGTCGGTGTCTGTATCGACCGCCATTATTATTTCGTGGTTTGGAGACAGGTCTTCTGGATTGTCGGGGTCGGGAAACCCCCGATTGCCAGAAACCATCACGCAAATTTGCAAAAACACTGTTTCTTACATTTGGAGAATTGGAGGTTAAGACAAATGTCAAAGTGACAGTTGGCAAAACAAGAAACAAGAAAGAAATGAGAAAAATATAAATGCAGGTCCCTGTAAAGCCGACTATTTATTTAAACTAAAAATTTTAGATCGTTTTACACAATAAGTTATTAAATAAACAGTAGTAAAACTATTCTTTCTTATTATTTATTTGCTGAAACGAGAATTTTTGGAAATTTTATCTTTTGCGCCATAAGAGGTAAAGGTAGGGAAAGAAAACCTTGGGTCTTGGGTAAAGGAGCTCCCTTTATTACCAACTGCAACTGTCATTCTTATTGAAGTGCAGCTTCATAACCTCACTCTTTTTTCAAATCAAAATTCAGTTTTTCTATGCAAAGTTGTTGATTTCCTTTCAAAAATGTCAACCGGCTTCAGTTTTGGTGCCAAGTAAGTATTCAATCGTTGTAGAAATGGAATAATTTTTGCTATTATTATTTCAGAACTACCGCTGCCCCTACTTTCGGCACTGGTAGTATAACTTTCGGCACTTCCGCAGCCCAACCGGCTCAACAGTTTGGTTTCGGGGGCATGCCCTCATCAGCCCCACCACTATTTGGAACCCAAACCGCCCCTACCTCTACTATGGGTTTCAAACCAACAGGTTTTGGCGCCCCAACATCAACCTCTAGTACTGGTTTTGGGCTAAGTATCCCGACCGCTTCGTCGGGTTTTGGGGCGACAGGCGCTTCGTCAGGTTTTGGGGCCCCGGCGGCGGTTTCGTCAGGTTTTGGAGCCCCGGCGGCTTCGTCAGGTTTTGGGGCCCCGGCCGCGTCGTCTGGTTTTGGAGCCCCAGCCGCCTCGTCAGGTTTTGGGGCTCCGGCCGCTTCGTCGGGATTTGGGGCGGCCGCTTCAACCCCCGCTACCGGTTTTGGCTTTGGTGCCGCAACTCCAGCTTCAAGTGCTCCGGCGTTTGGAGCTGCGGCCCCGTCCGGTTTTGGGGCTACCGCTAGTACAGGTTTCGGAGCGCCAGCGGCTCCAGCCGCAGCCACGCTAGGTTTTGGAACTCCTGCTACAACTACAACCGGTTTAAGTTTTGGAACTTCGGCTTCAACAGGAACTGGATTAAGTTTTGGAACTCCAGCTTCTACTGCAGCCGGGTTAAGTTTTGGAACCCCAGCCACCACCTCGACAGGACTAAGTTTTGGGGCTGCTGCTGGAACGACGCCTGCATTGAGTTTTGGGGCTGCTCCACCGACAGGATTGAGTTTTGGAACGACAGCTGGCAGCACAGGGTTGAGTTTTGTGGCGACGACTATGACAGCGCCTACTTTAGGGTTGAGTTTTGGAACGGCGAGTACCGCAGCTCCTACTTTAGGGTTAGGAACCGCCCTACCGGCAACCTCTGCGAGTACTGGGCTCAATTTTGGCACCCCAGCTGCAGGGGGATTAAGTTTTGGTAAAACTTGTTTTTTTTTTTAATTATCTATATGTTAATAATTTATGTTTAATTAAGGACTTGGGGGATTAGCAACTTCGACTTCAGCCAATTTGGGTTTAGGAGCGGTGGCAGTAACGACTCAACAACAAAGTGTTGGTTTAGGAGGGATAGCTTCACAATCGAAACCTGGAACTGCTGCCACCACGACGCAAAAAGAGATTCCCCCGAAAGAGCAGCCGTTGCCAAATGAGTTCTTGCAGAATGTAGAACAATTCAAAAATCTCGTTCAGTTGGAGAAGAATCGCAGTTCCGATGTTGCCAGGTGTTCAGTTAAGGAGTTCCGGAAAGTAGAGAATGATCTAGATGTATTACAACAGCATTTTAACCAAGTTGAAAATATGCTGTTGGCAAACAAGAATCTCGCTGATCAATTAAAGTATGACACAGCAAAGGGGTTGCAGAACATTGAAATGGCTCAAAGAACGCAAGAAACACCTCCCGGTTTACAATACGACAACACGGCCCCCTTGCAGTTTTTTCTCGATTTGGCGGACACATTTGAGAAGGAAATGCAACTCCTTAAAGTTAAAATTGATAATACTGAGAAGTTTGTAAAGAAATGTGGCGAATGGAACGTGCTAACGTCACAAGGTATTTTATCAATTATACAGGGTGGGGCAATAGTGCGTCTGACTTCGATAGCTCGAGTTCTATGATTGGTAGAAATTTGATTTAAAAACACAAATGAACTAGAGAAAGCCACCCTGTATAATTTTTCAAAAGTTAAAATGATTCAAAGACATTCCACAGATATTTCCTAACTAGTCTTTACATAATTTTTTCTTAGAACTCATAATTGTTACAGTAGTGATTTTTTTAACATGCATCTGCAGATGCCATTATTTGAACATAAGAAATCGCTACATCCAAGTGGTTTGGAAATAGTCAGCAATAATATTGGATTGAAAAGAGTCTAGGAAAAGGCTCCGAAAAATCTTCTTTTACACACCACATTCCATTTAAAAAACTCTCACTTGCCCCTGTATAATTGTCTTGGCTCACCCTGTATGTTCAAAAATAATTTCCGGTTATAGACTTCTTTCTCTAGTTTATCTTTGTTTTTAAATAAAATTTTTACCTATCTTAGAACTCGAGCTATCGAAGTCGGACTCACTATTGCCCCACCTGTATAGTACATTCTTAGAGCCGTATGACACGATACTTATTTTAGTACTGATTTCAGTACTGAAAATTTAGTGCTACTACATCCAAGAAATTTGAACCTGTTCTATTTTCTTGTATGCAAGTTGACTTTAATTGGCGCTTAGTGATGCATTTTGTTTTTGTTAAAATTCCCAAACTTGTCCTAAATTCGGAACTGAAACTGCCGAAAAGCTGCGCGCGCAGATTCAGTACTGAAATCAGTACTAAAGTCAGTATCGTGTCATACGGCTCTTAACACATTCTTTATTTGTGATTGTTGCAGATCTTGCTATGGGTATGAGGCGGTTGCATGAAACCTTTGTGGCTTTATCTGGCCGCATGCAGTCTATTCATAATCAAGTGGAGACCCAAAAGGAGAACTTTTTAAGCGTACGTCGGCTGGTAATTAAAGACAACATCAACCCATTCGAGAAGCCTGATAGAACTACTGAAGCCTTAAACGCGATCATGATAAATTCAAGAAAGCCTCTTCCGCAATTAGCTTCAGGCCCTACCCCTTTTAACAACATGACCGTAGGAGCCAACAACATTGCCTTAAGCGCTCAACAAACACAACAGCCGCCGTCTTACCCATCTGTCCCAACCACCACGACTGGTCTAAGTAAGTAGTTAGTAAGAAGAAATCTGCAAATTATTAATTATTAACTTATTGATAATTAATTCTGCAGGTTTTGGCATCCAAGGTTCTCCAGCGTCAAATTTTCAACTGCAAAAACCTCCTACGGGTAACAAGAGAGGAAAGCAATATTCTTTTTGTTAATAGTAGCGATTAGAAAAGTGGCAAGAGTGATGGAGATGTAAATTGAATTAATTAAACTGTTGATTAGGTATTTTATAATAAAGCTAATCTTTAATGAAATTGTGCAGATATTGACAAACCACGCAAATCACCTCTCCCTCTTGCAAGCACAGATTGATATCAACAGTTGAAGCGCATTTTAGATCTAAAGTTATCAACACAAGACCTTTTCAGCAGAACTAGCTTACACTTAAGAGTAGACAAGTTGGGATACAAGCAGAACATATAGGCCGGCTAGAAATTAACCTGCAGTATTTTTAACGAGTTCTATGATCAACAATAGTTTTTGTAAACTAGGACTTATCTACAATTCTCTTAAATCAAAAAACGCATAATAATAATTGTTTTACTATCATAAAATTTTTGGTTTACCATCACTTATGTCCAGTTGCATGAAACTTAATGGTTGTTTAATTTTTCGTTAAAAACTTGAGAGGAACCATAACAAACGATTAAACAACTTTTTAAGTTTTATGCAACTGGGTATTTGTTTAGTTCGTGTTATTACTATTTTTTTATTGTTTTTACCATGGTCATGTCCCCATAAAGAACAAACAATAGCTATAAGGGATGATCCCACGTGACGTGGTGGAAAATGATAAGCACCCCCGATAAGAGTGGAGCATTGACTAGACTAATGGTTTACTTTGTTCTTGGCATTCGGTTCAAGGACTTAATTTTTTTGTTCCCTACCAATCGTTCAAAACCCCCAAAGATTCTAAATGTGCCATCATCTCGCCCCACCAGAAATCGTATCGCACCCCACTATACAATGCAAGCTTCAGCTTTGTGAGAATCTGTAGCCGTTATCACATTTTTTGGCACTGCTGACACAGTTTGGGTACATGGTCGTGGTTTAAACAGAAAGTGAGGACAAAAAAGAACGCAAAAAAATCTGAAGTGACTCCCTTCAGTAGAAACGGGATATTAATACTAGAGACTACGATTCAAAATCACAAATGTATTATTTTGATAATTGCAGCATCAATAAAAATACTACTTCTAATGCGCTTGACAGCAAATTTATACAGGGTGTTTCATTAATAGTTGTACACAAGCTAAGTAGAGAATCCTTGGCTCAAAAGTTAACTGTAGAGCTAATTTTACGTAACTAATAATTTTATGAGTAAAGAATTAGAAATAATCAATACGAATATGAACAATAAATTTAACTTTGTTAGATAGGTGGGTAGCGTCCCAAATAAACCGTTACATTTTATAGTTTGTTTAATGAACTTAAATAATTATACATAAGCAAAAGTAATTGAGTGAGCACGCTGTCATTCGTCGAACCCAGTGGCGTAGCATTATATTTCTGACAGCTCGGCGGCGCTACCATCGGGGTCGTCCTCGACATCTGTAGCAGCATCTTGACTGTCAGGGTCCTCTTCAAGCAACCGGCACCATGGTTTCATTAAATCGGTCGCAAAAACCGAGTTAAAAGCTCTCTGGGTCCGTTGAGCTCCTGGAATGTCACACAAGAGGTACCGGTCGTTATCCAGTATTTTAGATACCATGTAGGGGCCCTTGTAGCGAGGGTGATGTTTCGTAGATTGACCCGTGGAGACGAGGTCTCGGCGTACAAGGACTAGGTCTCCTTCTTCATACTGTTTGGGTCGTTTGTGCTTCTTGTCAAATCTTGATTTATCTTTGATTTGTTGAGAACGTATCTTGGATGCGGCTTCTTCACGTAGGGTGGTGATGTCAATGTCGGGTTCTTCGTGGTCAGCAACAGCAAGAATAACTTGATTTTGTAAGGCGTTGCGGGGATGAAAACCAAAAAGTAATTGGTTTGCACTTTTACCGGTGGTTTTATTCTGATGTTCGTTCATTGAGAATTGGATATTTCGTAGATGTCGACTCCAGTCTCGGCCATCCTCGCGTTCGTATGTGGTTCGTAAAGCATCGAGTAAAGTTTGATTATTGCGTTCAATTTGTCCGTTAGCACGGGGAGTGGCAGTTGCATTTTGGATTAAAATAATCTGGTTATCTTCACAAAATGTCTTAAATTCACGTGAGGTGAAGGCCGTACCGCGGTCTGAAATCAGTCGAGTTGGCGTACCAAATGTTCCAAATATTTCTTTAAGAATATCGATGACAGGTTTTGTCTTCGTGTTCTTTGTTGCTCGAATAATGGTGTATTTCGTAAAATTGTCTTGGTAATTTAAGACGTAACTTTCTTTCTTGGTGCTATTTACAAACGGTCCGACGTGATCTATATTTACAGTGTGGAAAGGGATTGGTATCCTTTCAATCGGGTGTAATTCGCCTTCAGGTTTTCCTTTCTGTACTTTATGATAAGCACATCGTATGCAAGCGTTGATGTAGTTCATAACGGTTTTGCGCATTCGCGGGAACCAAAAATATCTCTGCAAATGAGTCAAGGTTCGTTCGAGACCAAAATGTCCCATTTCATCGTGGCTTCCTTGAATGACCTTCCATATGAGGGTTTTTGGCACAACCCATCGGTGAATTTTCTCAATTTTTCGGCAAAGTCTGTTATCCTTGATGACGTAATCGTTGTGAATTTGACGTTCATCATTGGTTGTGGGATTTCTTCGCAATTTTTCGACAATATTTTGTAATTTGGGGTCTTGCAGTTGCATGGTTAATAACCAATCGCTCGTATCAATTCGCAATGTGAAAATACTACAATTTGCAGTGTCCATTTCACGTCCGGGTTCGTGTGGATTTCTACTGAGTGCATCCACGTGTCTCATGCGTTCACCTGGTCGATAATCGATTTTGAAATCAAACTCTTGCAGTTTCAAAAACCAACGTCCAAGTCTTGGTGTTAAATCTCGTTTGCTCATCATCGTCTTCAGAGAGTTACAATCCGTGATGACTGTAAATGGTCTTCCAATTAGATAAACTCTGAATCGATCTAATGCTTCTACAACAGCGAGTGTTTCGAGCTCGTAACTATGGTATCTCGATTCCAAGTCGGTGGTTTGCCTGCTGAAATAACAGATGGCCTTCCATGGTTGATCGTTTCTCTTTTGCAATAAAATACCTCCCAATCCAAGTTTTGAAGCATCCGTATGAACTGATAATTCTGCATTTGGGTCGTACAGCGCCAAAACTGGTTGATTGATCAATTTTGACTTTAACTTTTCAAAAGCGTTTTGTTCTTCGTTGTCCCATTTGAATGGTTGGTCCTTTTTTGTCAATTTCGTGAGTGGTTTAGCAATCTCCGCGTGTCCTGAGACAAATCTTCTAAAAAAATTGCACAGTCCTAGAAATTGGCGTACCTCATGTACATTCGTGGGTTGTTTGAAGTTTTCAATCGCGGCAGTTTTTCTTTTTCCAGGTCGTATTCCATCAGCGTCAATTTCGTACCCAAGGTATTCAATCTGTGTATGAAGAAATTGGCATTTTGACATTTTTAGCGTAAGACCAAGTCGTTTGAGAGTTTTTAATACAATTTCAAGTTTTTCCAATCCTTCGGCCGGAGTTTTGCTCGGTATTAATATATCGTCCATATACGTAATAGCGATGTTGTTACCAATTTCCCGTACTACCATGTTCATAAGTCTAGAGAAAACGCTTGGCGCGTTGACAAGTCCAAAGGGCATCTTGTTAAATTGATATTGTCCTTCCAATGTGACAAACGATGTCAAATGACGTGCTTCTGGAGCTATCGGAACCTGCATGTAACCCATGGAAAAATCTAGCGTTGTAAAATATTTGTTACCAGCGATTCGATCCAATTTTTCGTCCATTAGGGGCATCGGGGTGTATTCCTTCTTTGTGATGGCGTTAAGACTTCGGTAGTCTACGCATAATCTTTTTCCTCCATCCTTTTTGCCAACTAGCAAAACTGGACTCGAATATTCGGAATTAGATTCACTTACAATGCCTGCGTCCAACATTTCTTGTACCATTGTTTTCACTTCTTCACGTTGTGTATACGGTACACGGTAGGGACGGTGGTTGATTACAGATTTATCGTTGGTCAATTCGATTTTTAGATTGACGAGATCGGTCGTTCCAATTTCATTCAAATTCGAAGCGAAACATGTTTTAAAAGATTCGAGTAAGGCGATCGTTTCTTTCTTTACGTTGTCGTCAAGTTCGGGGTTTATATCGTAATCTTGAGAAGGGACGTTTATCTTCATTACCTTCTCTATCGTAACTTTATCCTCTTCTGCTATGACTCTGATACCTGGCTGTCCTAGCGCGCTTCGTCCTAGAATCATGGCATCTTCCTGTGAAATATCAGGCACAATTATGACATTTGTCTCGACCTTGACGTCATCAATATCGAGTAGCAAAGTTCGTTGGCCAATAGCATTGCAGGATCCTTGACCAAATCCTCTCAATGTTACGGTACATGGACGGTAGTCGATACCCATTTCATTGGCAATTTTCTGTTGCATTGTGACAACTTCGCTTCCCAAGTCGACGTAAGCTGTGACGGGTTTTCCATCGATTCGTATTATCTTCAAAAGATCGGATTGTGTCGGGGTGTTGATTAATTTTCTTAACTTGAGGTGGTTTCGAATCTTCGGTCTTTGACTTAATCGTAGAAGTTGTGCAATCTTTTGCAAAGTGTCCAACTTTATTGCACTTGTCGCAGCGTTTCTTCTTTTGTGGTTTCGGGCAATTTATAGAAATATGTCCTATATCGTTACAGTTATAACATTTAATGCCTTCAGCATTCTTGTCGACCTTCGTGTCAACTTTCGTATTTGTCTCAGTTTTGGACTTTTCTGGTTTCTTTACCGTACTTTCGTAATGTAAAAGACGTCGTAACAATTCTTGGACAGACTTGATGTCACTTAGAGCTAACGTTTTACTAAGATCCCGATCAGGAAGTCCACCTAGAATATATTTAATCAATCCTAGCTCACTAATAGTCCCTTTACTAGCAATAGCCTTCATATTATAAACGTAATTTTCGTAGGATTCCGCGGTTTTCTTCTTTTTTGTGCTTAATTCAAAATGAATATCGGCATCGTCGTATAAAACAGGGAAGTCTGTTGTAAGTTTAGCCTTAAACTGGTCCCATGTCGTCACCTCTTCATCTTCGTCTAGGCTGTCAAACCAAAATTTAGCTGCACCTTTTAATTTTCCAATAGCGTGAAATAGGATCGCATTTGAACTCCATTTGTAAATTTTCGCAAAAGATTCCACCTTCCTCAGCCATTGATCCGCTGTCAGCGACGTCTTCGATGTACCAGGATCGAATTCAGGCAGATGTTTGTTGGAATACTCCTCGTAGTGGTGAACTTCTTGGACATTTGTACGTGGGGACGAAATACGGGACTCATCCAGCACTCGGCGTTCTCGTTCCATTAGTTCTCGTTCACGTCGTATGAGTTCTCGCTCCCATAGCAACATTTCTCGTTCTCGCCTCAAATCATCGAAATTAGTACGTGCTTTTCCTACATCTAAGCTACTTGCCTCGTTAAGTAGATTCGTTGATCCGGTAGGAAAGCGTCCGATGATGGGGCTTATCGATTGGTGTTGATTTTCGACTTCATCAACCTGTTTGTTGTCGTTTTCCTCCTGATTTCCATCAGCATTAGACATTAGATTTCCCAGCCCTTGTGAAAGCTCGTTCGTTGATTCCACATTTTCGTTGGTTGGTACGTCATTATCTGAAGGAACGTTGGGAAGTTCTCGTGATTTTGCTCCATAATTTTGCTTGTTGTTAAGCTTCTTTGGCGGCATCGTGCGTACGTTGTTTTTTTTGAGGTTATGTCGTTGTAGGTTTTTAAATCACTAATTATTCACGTTTTTAGTAATTGATCCCGACGCTGCTTTGTTAGATAGGTGGGTAGCGTCCCAAATAAACCGTTACATTTTGTAGTTTGTTTAATGAACTTAAATAATTATACATAAGCAAAAGTAATTGAGTGAGCACGCTGTCATTCGTCGAACCCAGAACCCAGTGGCGTAGCATTATATTTCTGACAACTTTAAAATCACAATACTGTGCGGCTTTATCTTCAATCAAAAAATAGTCATTTTATCGTTGTGAAGTAAGAGTAAAAAATGTCTGGCAGCACGCCTATGGTAATAGCAAGAAACTCTATTTTACCGTAGTTTAATGTGCTCTGAACCTACTTAAACTTTCTGCCAAATATGATAGAGAAATATTGAACAGTATCAAAATAATGGGCAAAAATAATTTAAAATTGTTGAAATAAAATATCCTGTATCTCAGTAAGAAAGCACATATTATTTAGCTGTTTTTGGTTAAATCTTTATATCTTGTTTCAAGGATTCTCCAGTTAGCTTATGAACATACAATGAAACACCCCGTACAGCTTCTCATAAAGCAACAGCTATCCAATGTTATGAGTTGCGTCTTTGTCACACTATAGGCACGTAAATCCATGATGTCGTAAAAATCTCCAAAACTGAAAGAAATTTTTCAATTCTTAGAATCGATAGACATCAGACCCTTTAAACCCTACTGCTCATGTAGGTACAGTCGCCGTCATTGAAGAAGCCCAGGGTGAAGTGAAATTCATTTTAACTTACGGTGTGCTTGAAGCTGTTTATAATTTAAAACTGAAATGTGCCGCTCTATTTTGACTAATCTTAGTTCACTTGCGCGGTTCTCAAACAAACTGTACCTCGTGGTTTAGCCTGGTTGCAAATGTAACGTAATTTAGAATGAATTTTGCTTCACCCTGGGCTTCTTCAATGACGGCGACTGTACATATACTTTTAAAAATCGTTTAAATATTACCTAAAATTTAGCATAAAGTTTTTATTTTACTCTAAAACTATTTCAAAGAGGAACATGACAAACTTGCTTTATGGTCCATTACAATAGTATTATCTTTCAAGGAAAATAAAAATAATTTATAAAATTTGCTTTAGTTTTCAAGATTTCTTAGATCAGCGAATGCTGACCGGACCCTCGCCCTAAAGCACAACATTAGCGAAATTCTTGTGTAGCGCGGTTGAATTATACACACAATTATTAGAAGCAGAGGAAAGAAAAAAGTTGAAGTGACGAAGAAAATGAGAACATAGACGAAGGTAAAAAGTATAAAGGCGAGAAACAGCAAAGGTAGTACTTACGTACTACTTTTCGTGTTCTCTTTTTGTACATAGAAAGGAGAAATGTTTCAAAAATGTAATACATGGTAATACTAATAAAACATTATGTGACGCAAAGATCACCGGCAAATGTGAAATTGGGTTTCTTATAACCAAACGTATTCGACAGTCCACTAAACAGGACATTTCCAAAATCTCCATTTAAGTTTTTATTTTTTAAACAAAAATAATCTATTTGAAACAGTTAAAAATACATGGTTAGCGTATTCTCCCATAACCAATTTTTATTCTTACCACCAACCAACACCATTGATTATTTAGTAGGAAACACGCCTGTGTCATTTTATTTGAGGATATTTTTCGTTTAATTTAAAAAACAACAATTTCATACTGGACCCAAATACCCGAGCACGGCCCTTAAAAGCTTCTGCAGCAAGGCCATTTTTACTAAAACGCCAATGGAGATCATTCTGCTCCCAAGTGACGTTCTTGCACGTTATAAAAAAAATGTAATTTCGGAAATTTATCAAACATGCAACGAAGAAAACAAGCAATATTGATGTTAAGAGTCAAGATTTAAAAAATTAGATAACTAATAAGAATTGTGGTGGAGATATAAATTTAATTAATCCAACTATGGATTCAGTTTTTTACAATAAAGCTAACTCTTAATGTAATCATTTTGAAATTATCAAATCACGCAAATCCTATACGGCTCCCACTTGCAGCACCGGAATCAACAGTTGAAACGCATCTTGGATATAAGAGCTACTGTTGGCGGCCTGAAACATGCTCAATTAGCGTAAATATGTAAATTATTTGTTCAAAATACCTCAAAAAACACGTTGGTGATCAGCCCGTTGATTTCTTCTTTACTTCTGCAACTCGAGCTTTTCACGTTTAGTTTGTCTGAGAATTTCGCAGCGACAATACCAATAAGAGCAACGAGACTCGTAGTTAACCTGTCAACAATTTATTTTTAATTGGACAATCATATAAAATATTCGAATTCATAGAAAATGTGTTCATTTGGTACTTCAATGAAAACTACTCATTAAAACTATTTCTGGTAATATCTTTTAAAGTATGTATGTCAAAGTTAAAAAAGTAATACATTTGGTACCAGATTATATTTTCTTTAAACAAGTGAAATTGAGAATACCCAGGTTCAGTGATTTGCTAAATAGAAAAATTTCCATCTATGGTATAGTACAATTTTTCTAACAACTCCACGATCGCATAAAACTGTCAAAATGCTGGCTACAATCAGCTGCAACACGCGTATTGTAACGACTGTCTCCCTTAACGCTCTTACTCACATAGAGCCACAAGTTTATCCGAGTTATTCTCAACGCGGCATGCTTCGGTAAATTCAAACAACGACCAGTAGGCCTACGTTGCTGTCTCATTCTTCTTATTCGCTGAAGTGACGGAGAAGAGACTATAAGCATCACGTCGCTGTAAATCTCCTGTCTCGTTTATTTTAGTGAATTAGTATGATACACCAACAAGGGTGCAATTTTACGGGTGCAGCTTTACTGTAAGCCTACACCCAATGAACAACACCAAGTTGAGAAGAACTCGAATAAACTTGTTCTCTGGGAGCAATAAAGACAGCCAATTATACGCTTGTTGTAGCTCGTACATTCTGATAGTTTATGTGGTAGTGGAGTCGTTAGAAAAATTCTACTATATTTGTGGCGCCTCTCGAGGTCAATAAAGAAGTCGTGTACGGTAATATTTAAAAGAATCCGGAATGTTACGCTGTTTGCGCAAATGTTTTTCGCGCTTGCTCTGATGCTCTGAGCATCATCCTAAGCAAGAAAGAGCATATGCACAAAGAACGAAATTTCCGGATACTTTTAAATGTCACTGTACATACTCGATTTGAATAAAATTTTCTTACTGTACTAAGCTATCAGCTTCATCCGCAGTACTTCTCCTTTCTTTCACCAACAACAACTCTCCGCTCTTATGAAACTGTTCGACAGCGATAGCGGTGAGTTGCGCGAGAGCTTCGATGGCTTGCTGATGCAACTCTCTTTCGTCACAAACTTCAAGATTCAAACTGTTTAACCACGCTTCCGTTTCCTCCCACGTTTCGAACAATTTTTTGTAAGTAATCGGAATGTTGATTTCTGCAACTGCCCCTTCCAGTTTCTCTTTAATCTCGTCGAAAGTCGCCTGTTCGTCGTCGTCCTCATCGGGCAATTCGCACAATTCTTTCACTTGATCCATAGTTTCCTGCATTTCCGTCAATGTATCTCCTGAATAAGATTCGATTAAAGTTTGTAATTTAATGTCGCACTGTTTCGACAGCATTTCAAGCGCTTCCAAGTGCACAAGACCTTGATGATCGTCGAAAAGAGTTTCGTAGTTTTTCGCTTTTTTAGCGAAATGTTTCGCTTCCAAAATTTTATTTTCGTTCTCGGCCTTCTCTTTGGCTTCTCGCAATAATTGGGAAAGAACCGGTCTGTCTTGATTGATTTTTAGAAATGCGCGTTTTTTCTTCAAGCCCGGATCGCCTTCTTGCAGCACTTCCATTGTTTTCTTTCCTATACTTTCCAAAGTGTCCAAACCACCTGAAATTACTTTGGTTCCTGTGCTTTCTACTAACTTAGTCAAGTGCGAAACTCCCATTACTAGATTACCGAGCCCGAAACCTACATTTCTATCGGGTTCTTCTTGGTCGTGTTTCACGGTTTCCTTGGCATTGATCCTGGCTAGCTCCTCGGGGTCGGGTACCCCGATTCCTGATTCCAAAGCTGTAGTGATTCCTTGAGTTAAACTGGAAACGCCCTGAGTGGCGGTTGATAGTATAGAAGATACACCCCAACTCCCCCAAGTGCCCGCCCAACTGCTGTTTTGCGGCTGTGGAGACCCTAAAGGTTCCCAAATGTTTTGAGGTTGTGTCATTGTTCCCCAAGTGCCCCAACTGCTGTTCTGTCGGGGTTGAGTTCCCCAACTGCTGCTGATTTCTGGCGTTTTCTTCCTTTCCATTGGCTCCCAAGTGTCGTTCTCCCACATGTTAGTCTCTTCGAGGTTCTCTTTGCCCCAATCGATTTCAGCTTCATCCCACAAGTTTTCCTCTACTTTCTCGGTTGGGGTTTTAATTGCAACCTCTACCTTCTCCACTTTCTTCTCTAATTTATCTACGGCAGTTTGTGCAATTCCAGTGGCGGTTTCAACTTTGTTGTCGCTCTCGTTTTTCTTCACCTTTTCTCCTAATTTCCGTTTTGGTTCGCGACCTTCCTTGAGTTTGGAATTTTTTATTGTACTCCCTTGTGAATTGTTGTCATCGTTTGTTGACACTTGGAGGTCAACGGCACGGGAAACGTCCGTGTTTTGATTATCGTCTATACTCACTAAACTCGTTTCTGCCTTATTTTCAGCTAAATTCAAAGACTCCAAATTTTTCAGGGCAACTTCTACTTCCTTTTTTATGGTTTGGTCGGCTGTCGGGCTTGTCACCGTTTTAGTATCTTCTTCGTCAGAAACGAAATCCTCATCGGCACTTTCAAAACACTCACTGTCCGAAGTTTCCATTTCTTTTAGATTTTGGAAATTATTGAGCAAATAGGAAAACCAGATGGGCTACGACACATGAGTTGTCAAACAACTGTCAAACTGACGCGAGAAACGTCAAGGACACGTCACCTAATAAATTTGGTTTTTACTAACAAATTAGGTTACCTTTAATGTTTAAATAATTGAGAACTAATCAAATTGTGTCAACAAAAACATAAATTTTGTTCAACAATAATTTTATGAGATGTTGGGTCAAGATTGTAGACATCTGTAATTAATGTTAAAATAATGCGGTAGATGTCGCCGTAACCGTTAACTCTTAAGGCTGGCAAATCTGGTAAATATATGGCTAGTTAGTTGTCTCCACCTTGTAAAAAATATGCGAACTATACAGGCGCTATTAAACTTTGTGGAATGTGAACTGTGGGACGGACCCTGACGCATTCCAATCGCATACCAATACCCCCCATAGTCATGTCCATTGCGACACAGTTTACACTGAAATCGTCTCAAAAATATTCCCAGAATCATATTTTTCCAATTTTTCCACAGCAATATGAACAATAAAGCGATGTCGTGTGGTGTCATAAACTATAAACTGTAAGATCTAAAGAATGTTTGTAATTTTGTGAAAGTGGAGCAAGCTTCCATTTTTCTTCCTTATCGTTTATTTCTTTTCTATAGCGTTTTGTTTGAGATGCCGCACTTGGTAATCTTCGAAAAAAGAAAGCGAATTGACATTCAGCTGTAGGCTTAAGCCCTTGAGCCTTATTATATTCATTGTTGACTCTTGGTCATTTTACGTCGAAAGTGAGAGAATACAGTAGCGGGCTTTTGACGCCTTTTGTAAATAATTAAGATTAGAAGTGTTCGGTGACAACTGTACCTACTTTACTCAAGCATTAGGTTCTTCAATTATTGATAAAATTCCTTTGCTGTTATTACTCTATTGCATTAAAGCACTTAAACTTTAAGTACACACATTTCGTTATTTATTGGCCATTTTTATCATTAAGCCTCATTGACAGTTAAAAATACGTGATTTTGTTGTGTATTTTTCTTGTTGAATGATATAACGTCAAGGCAAGGTTACATACAGAGTGGTTGTATTATGTCTTAAAACTTTGCATGTGTCTATAACGTAAGAAAGCGATTAGAACGTGTATTTTCGGTACAGAATAACAGTCGCTACATGCGAGTAAAAAACTTTTTGTTTACAAAAATGAAAAAAAGAAAAGGTTTGTTTACGGGCATGTCAATGTTAGAAATGTTTTTGAAGAAGTAAGAAATTGGAAAGATGAAAGATAGATAAATATTTCTAGAATTATAGTCTGTGATTGACTCAGTAGGTACAGTAGTACAGTGGCAAGCAAAAAATTAAGCACGATGTTTCTTTCCAGTGTAAACCAACACCATTCGGTAGAATGGGCAGGGCATTGCAACCCACCTATTTCCAGGTGACTTGTTGCGGGCGAGGGAGGTGGGTAACCTTTGGGGTAGGTATACACTTCAAACGGAATAAATATGTATTTATTACCCGTAGCACCATTGGACGATAAGAATTTGCTGGGCAGACTGGCAGGTCTTGCTGACACAGTTACTCCTACAGCCCGTTTTACTCAACTTCAAAGTCGCCGATTTTGCTTCACAAGTCGTGCCTTATTTTTTGCTTGCCACTGTACCTAGGTATGTATCCACATGCATAGTTTTAAGAATATTTAAGGTTTGGATTTAAGAGACAAGGATGAAGACAAGGACTCGACGCAATCATGAATTAATATCCGTATACCGCCCATTGGGAGCGACAAAAATACGCTTGTCTCTTAAATCCAAGCCTTAAAATGAGGCGATCTCTATTATGTCCCAATAAGCTTTACTACTAATAAGATTTCTTGTGATACAAAATGGTGCACACTTACCAAGGCAAATCAATAAGCAGCCATAATCTAATAAAGAGTTAATAAAGAATACTTGGTATATTATCTATAACTGAGGGAAGAATAAACAATAAACTCTTCAAAGCCGCAAACAAAAAAGAAAAACTGCAAAATGGTGAAGGAAAAACACTGTTCTCAAATATGCATATAATGTATTAAATATTAGAATCGTAAGCTATCTTCATCAGAAGCAGACAGAAGACGACTCGGACACAGAGTTTCGTCAATTCCAAGACCAATAAAGAAGATACCTAATGAATTAGGAATTACCTAGCTATTTCTTATGTCAAAAGCAATAAACGATAATTACATTTTAACACATAATAAATTTTTCAAAAATTCTGTAACAGTTTTTTCTAACATCTTCCCGTCTAATTTTTTAAAATTGGTGGCAACATCAGAAAGGCGGCGCAGTTTATGGTTTTTTTGAAAATTTTTAATTGTTTTTCATGTGTTACTCAGTAAAAAATGATTTACTAAGAAGGTTTCAACTTTAAGCCAGTTTAAGTTTAACAATACTTAATTGTAGCGAGCTCATAACTTGCTAGGGTTTTTAATCGGCCAACTTAAACCGGTTAAAATTAAAACCTTTTTAGTGACTCCGGGTAAAAATGTTCAAATTCAAACACCTACTCGACCCACTCCATAGGTCAAATTTTAGTGAATCTGCTGTTCAAACCACAAACTGGCTCTTCACTGCCTTACATTAAAATCTTCCAAACTCTTTTTTATACAGGGTGTCTCTGAGAAAACCGCAGGCATCTAATAGCATATTTCTAACAGAGTTACAAATTTGAAATTTTGCAGAAATAAACTTTAATTAATGCGCTACAATCATACGTCATTTGTCTGATGGCAAGACGGCTTTAATCAAACAGTCAAATTTCCTGACAACGACACTTCGATTATTTATTGCTTTATGTGTTAATAGTTTATTATTGTTTAATAATGGCTTGGATACAAGATACATTATGCCAACTATAATGCCCGTGAGTCATAAAGTTGTATTTTGGCCCATGGGCCATAATGTAAGATAAGTACATAACAACAAAACTTGTATAACAACAAGCTTTTTCTAGAAATTTCAATAGACTTGTGAGTCATTTTGACAGTGAACCACTTTGTTTAGAAAAAAAATACGTAATTTTACGAAACAGATAAAATTTTGTATGCACCACGGGCATTACTTGATGTTTATACCTCTCGGGCAACTTTAAAAGTTTCGGACCAGAGACACTCGGCTCTCAAATCTGTCGCCCTTGGAGAGCATAAGCATCTACATCTAAGGCCCTTGCTTGGTATATAAATAAATAACTATAATGTAGGTGCTTTTCAAGTAGTGAAGCTCCAGTGAAAGCAAAAGACGTACATAATTGGTGGATACCCACATAGGCACTCAGTAAACGAAAAATAAAGTTGTCAGAAAAAACGCCTTGAGCACAATAATTTATCTATAAAGTTTTGTCTAGGATTAAGTATTATATTGCTTAAAATGTCATTATAATAAGGTTTCACAATGGTTTCCAAAAAAGACACCGCAAAAAGCGAGAAGTGGGCATTGCAAACAATTGTACCAAATTTCTTAATTAATGTCTATTTTGGGGTGAACCCAAAGAGAACCTGCTGTTGGGTCACCTGGCACCCGGTAAATAGAAATATGTTTTATCCCTTTGAAACGTCCTTCACACTGACATTTCAAATTAGTCATTGTTGATCGCTATGGTAACAAATATTTTTTGTTTGTGCTCGGAGAACTGTTCAAGTTCACCACCAAACCACATGGAACACAGACATCCTCGTATGGAGTTCTCCCTGTTGTGATTACCGCTCTTGGAGTCTTGGAAGCGCATCGGAGATAAACATGCAACATGCAAAGAAAATGATTCACTTTGCTTCCTCGATACCTACCTAAGTAGCTACAGGTAGCTCTCGAATTCTTTTGGCTGGACCAAAAGCAATCAAAAAAGTCCAAAATTAGAAATTATTTTGCTTTAATGATAAATTTGTTTTGTTTTTTAGGGCGGCGCAGCCAGCTGCAACTAACTGTGTCTGGGACTTGGGGTTGGAGTGAACCCCCGGCGCGACCGGATCCTTCCCGTCTTCCTTATCGCGGCGCCGCCGCTGGCGCCGCAAGCGATTCGTCGTCCTCTCTTTTTCTCCGGCAGTGCTTGCCAGGTCGCCGTCGAAGTAGCGTCGCCGTCTCCATTCACCTCTGTTCCGATGTAAGTCCGCCGCATTCCTTTCTCGAGAGAAGGCGCGTTCGATTGGTCGTCGTAGCGCGTGACGTCATACCGCGACCGCTCATGATAATGTGGTATTCAACATGGCCGAGTAGTTAGTAGTGTGTGTATGTGCCAGTTGCTGTGGATTTGAATGGATTAAGCGGTGAATAATGCCAAGAAAACGGAATGGTGAGATACCCTTGCCCGAAGGTTGGGATTACGCGCACGATTTCGACGGGAAAATCTACTTCATCGACCACAATTCGAAGAAAACGACGTGGATCGATCCCCGAGACAGGTAGGCTTAACCCGCATTCCTTCGCGAACGATCTCAAACGTTGACGGTCGTGTTAAAACACCAAAAAACGTCGATCTCACCCCATCGAGGAGGCTGGGTCCGGAAACAGTCGCCGGAAGAACTGTCAACGTGCGATTGTTTTTCGAATTGCGCCAAACTTTGACAGCCAACCCTAACCTAAACTGTCAAACCGTTCCGACCCCCGAAATCGTAAACAAATCCGATCAAAAATGACTAGGGGCGGTACAAAACGTATCAGGGAAGAAATTGTGTTTAGAAAACCTCGCTGAATGTGCTGCCACCGTTTGGAAAATATGCGCAAAAGAAGAATAAATATTAGATTGTTGTCTAAAAATATTTACAACTTTTCGGTGAATGTTCCGTGCGTCATTGAATCAAATGCAAATCGAGAACGCCGATGAATATAAGCTCACCCCATCACCGTCGCGGCGCCGAACAAACAACCGTCATCGCACAACGTGCGAGAGTTTACTTCTTTTTTTTTTAAATTTAATTAGCGTCGTCCATGCGTCCATGAAAATAAATAAAAGCGAGGCCGACCCATATCGAACGTAAATAAATGCTGATATTGCAGTGGTTGTCTCTGCGACGCCCGCCGACGCCAAGCGGTCTAACCGGGACGTCTGCTCCCAACATGTTCGCCGTCCCGTCGTCGCATTATTTTTAGGCGCGGTCTCAAAAATTTCGCCACCTGTGACACTATCAAGGACGTGCCGAAACCGCAAACGTAAACAGGAATTTTTGATTGCGACCGCCATTTTGGGTCCACGGTTGACAGGTCGATTGTGGCGATAACCTCGCGATAGAGCCACCGCTGTTATCGGTAATGGGTGTGAAAACTTTGATTCTGTATGGTTTGTTGCGGCTCCGGAAGGCTTAGAAAACGTGCTAGACGTCATTAGAGCTCACAATGGGTTTGTTGCGGTAATACCGAGATTTTACAACGGGATTAGCTCTGGTGGCCAAATTGGATTAACGCCGAGTTGGTGGCGGACAGAGGTGGGTCAGGTGGAACCAGAAACTGAATGCAGGGAGAAATGAGACTTCGAGTCGGGATATCTGCATGCATAGGCATCTATGTGTTTCTAGTGGTTTCTAGTTACAAAAGACTGGTGTCGAGCAAATTTGTCAAGTGAGATTAGCTAAACTTACGATTACTGTGTCAAAATAATTGACAGTTTACCTGGAACGCACCCAACATCGTTGTGTTAAATGTCAGTGGTAACATAATTCTAACCCAATTCGACATAATAGTTCATCAGAAACTGTCAAATTTTCATGCCTCAATTGGTAATAAATTTGTTGAAATATAATGCCACTTGGACAGTTATCACAAAAGAAGTAGATAATAGATTATACATGACAGTTGCCCGCGATCTACCCTATCACTCGATTTATATAATAAACCCGCGGTATTCTCATTTGTCTCTCATCCCGAAACTCCTCAGTTTCTTTTCATTGTTATAAACCACGTAAAATCGTAATCAATCCGATATTCCTAAGTTATAATTTATTGTTTTGGTAGGCACTGTTGGCGGTTGTAGAACACGTCAAATTTAAAGTGCTCGGTAATAATCATTACAAAGGTGATGTAATTTTTATAATGTCTCTTTGACAGCTACAAGAAAAGTGGCAAATTTAGTATCATCATGATAGTTGCCCCGACTCACCCTATCAGGCACGACGCCGCTATAGAATTTTAGAGTAGGTGGGTCCAAACCAGGCCATATAGCTTTTAGAGTGGGTACCTATAGGGTAGTTCAACGGAACCGCAGAAAGTGAAATATAAATATATAAAATATTTCCGCCCACCGTCCAAATCCAACGAAGTCCCAGATGTCGGAGTTTCTTTAAAATCGACATCAATTTAAGAATTGTTTATTTCTTTTATTTTTTCAAAAAGGACCCAAGGGTAATCTGCCCCCCCGGGGCCCACCTGTGTGCCTCTCACTGAGTCGATTTAATTAAACTAATGAGATTCTAATAAACGTGATGTTTTATATCACATTATAGTGCCCAGTTGGTATCACAAAGAAGAAGTTAGATTTTTAACATGAATTTGACAGCTTTCTACCAAAGATTTAACATTACTTTGAAATTTACGCGAATCTTCTCAATGTGAAATTGTCAAATTTTATTAGCATAAACCATGGAAAATCTTAATCACACCCGGTATAATTCTTCTGGTGTGGTTATGGTATACCTACTGCTTACAGCATTTCGTAGATAACTATTATTACAAAGTGTAAGTTTTAACGTCACTGACCGCAAAGCCGGTAAATTTAATGTAATTTTTGACAGTTAGCTCACACTCGGCTAATGTTGGTATCAAATTACATATTTTGATCTGTTTGATTTCTACTCTTTTAGTAACAATTTGTTTCTCTTTGATCTTTTAATTACTTAATTCGTCATCTCGTTGCGGGGATATGACTTCTTGTCAGTGCTAGGGTAAACATGGATGCTATGGAGTGAATTGACGTTATTGACCCTGAAGCAACCAGACTCTAAAAACGTCTTCAGCAATTAGACCGATAATTAGACCAACTGCACCATCTTCATAATTTTTCAGCAATAACCAAATTGGAAGTAAATTAACGATAAACCTAAAAACGCGCAATGAAATGGAAAGCAAAGCACTAACATTAAGTAGGTACTGGATTGCCAACTGTCAGTTACTTATGGGCTTAACAAACGCCGTATGTGTTGGCTGACTGCTTTTGACTCTAGATTAAAACAAGAATGTAACCAAAGCAGATACACTCTATTCCACTGGCTTAGTCCTCTGAGTCATAAAGCAACTAAGTTACGACAAGCGGCTACACTACCGCAGGAAGCGGACACGTAAATTTCCAGATCGTACTGATCGTAGAGTCTGAAGTCGTTTCTCGATCTCTTTTCTACATGGCACCAACAAAGATCGAGTGAACGAGCGGGAGGCAAACTTACGCCCTATAGACATGAAGTGGTGCAGAAAAATATTTTTTGCACCACGACCACAGATGACTCTATCCAGATTGGACACTCCTGTCGGAACCTTTGATGGTTTTTATGGGCAGGCTGTGACCTCGTCCCTTTAAACTAGTTAATGACATTGATGCCGCGCGCAGCATTATTTCCGCAATGTCGCAGGCAATGTGCTGTTGCCAAGCAGACATCTCCTATTCATTTTATTGTCGCCAAGTGTCACTTGATTATTTCACTTGATTATTAAAAATAAAAACCACAAAAAACAGAACAAAACGGTGAAGAATAGTGATCAATCAGATGTCGAAAGCAAAACTTTAGTTAAATTCGCATTTGGTGGCAAAACCTAACCTCTCAACCACATGTCAAAAAGCACCTCAAAATTGGATAATGACTCGGAATGCTTCAGAGGCAATCAAGAATACAACAAATAATGTCCTATCCACGTTCCAGCAAAGCGAGCGGGTCTTATCTTACAGTGTGTCTAAACCACTACTGATCATGCGTCAACGAGACCTTTAAATTGGTTAATATTACATCCTTCTCTAATTCACGAACCTTTTCTAAGTGTCCAATCTGGTATAGAGTCATCTGTGCCACGGCTTCAATACCCGAATACCGGAAAGGAAGACGAGTAACGTGATATACATTGGGTATACGTAAATAAGGGTTGTGGTGTAAATATACGGTTTCCTTGACCACCAGGGTTCCGAGCTCATTCCTGCGGTCTAAGCTTTTACAATTTTAGGGTGAGTTTATTCACCCCTCTGTAACTTTAACGTCCACGTTAAGTTCTAAGGCAACCACTGTTGAGACAATTGTCTCCTAGGTAATTTTTATACCTATACATTTACCGATAGGTGAATCAACTCAACCAGGACTAAACCGGTGAAATGGAGTGATACAGGGATATTTAAAAGAATCCGGAAATGTACTAGACCGATCACGTGAGAGCCCTATTGATTCCATAACTTATTTTTCATCGATGTAGAAACGGGGCATTAGTAAGTCAACAGTTGTAGATTTAATGTCACCTTGACAGTTACCCGAGACCCACCTAACATCGTGGTGTTGAATTTCATTATAATAACCCAGTATTTAAATTCGATTAAGTTGGTTGAGTACTGCAAACAATTTTTCAAACTGATCTATCTATAAGTACGTCAAATTTCCATAGCTCAGTTACATCGAAAAATGCCAAATATGTATTAGTTGTTTTAACGCCACTGACAGTTACCAGATACTTGCCCAATGTTCACGTGAAAATCTATCTTCATATTCTTAAAGTTCTTTTCCAAACTTTAGCCAACTTGTCTACATTTGCTCAGTTTCTGAGCACAAACGATTATGTTTTAGGAAACAATGGCCGCGATAGGCTAGAAATTAATATAACATAAGAATTGTGAAGAGAAAACTAGGTAAGTATTGACGAGGGTAAAAATACTGGACATAAAATATAAAGATGATTACGTTTATTTGCATAAAAGTCGTGAATGGCAAAAACTTCCAGCAACTTCTCGGGTTGGTCGGTTTTGGCCGCGATCTTGGAAACATTAACATCGCATTAGCTCCATCCTAAAAGCATTGGAAAGTTAACACGTATCCATTCATTCCTTAGCGGTTTCGTAAGGTGTAGCCTTCAAAACGCGACATTCGGAATTCCTAGACGAAAAAGGTCCAGCGAGCGTCTCTCTCCCGCCCGCAGGATCACCGTCGTCCGTCAACCCAATAAAAGACAAAAACAGCAACAAGCGAACTCCTCCACCGAGATGAATGCAACAACAGTTCTGCGACAACTCGAAGTGAAAGTGGTCAATGCACTGCGAAGAAAAAACGACCATGATAATACTCGCGATTTAATCCGTCCGTGCTTGTGCCACTTTTGCGGTTCCATCATCATTCAACAGCCGCCGCAAGGGCAGGTCTGCACACACCGGTTCGGCGATTTGGTCGCGTTTCTTTGGATTTCGTATAGAAGAGGAAGCGACACGTTGTCGATGGAACGGGGTGAAGACGTTCCAAGAACGACGATCTCGTCGTTGTCCGGCTAGTTTACATTAACAAATATGGTCATCGACAGGACTACTCGTTTGTTTCCACGACCAAATCACGAATCGTGCCTGCTGTCATTCGATAGTTAAATTCTTAAATCTCGCCGGATTCTGTTGACACGAGTCTTATCTTCAATGCTGTCTCGTCTCGACTTTGCCACGGTTATGGGATAGATTGGTAGATTGTCAAAAGAAGAAATTTTCTTCGGCGCGGTCTTACGCAATGTGCGTCGGATCGGCATCCTTGGGGCTTGAACTCACCTGTTCGGATGACGAGATCAATAGCTCACGTCGTCGCCGGCCTTCTTTATCTTTCGAAACTGGAGATAATGCCCGCGTCCCGCATACCTCCAGCGTTAGTAATTACGGCGGTAATTGATAGCGTCGAGTTTTTCCGTGATTAGATCTCGTACAAATCCCCGCTCATACAAGCGGTTTCACACGATTTAAATAATTCCATTACTGTTAGCCCGAGTTGAAATTTGCATTTTTGATGGCTGACAGGAAATGCAAATCACTCTCGGGAGGACACGGCGATGGCGACGACGGGGGCAAACTGATGAACCCGTGGCGCGCGGGCAAAGACCGAAAAACACGCGAACCTCCTCCGATTTTTCTACATGCATGCCGAATTCCATCGGCATCGACAGCGCCCAACATCTGCTCTCTGGTGCTACGACGACGACGAAAAAAATTAATAACGTAATTGAATAGAAACGACATTTTGATGATGCGTCCGTCGCGGTTTTGCGGTCTGAATGCCGCGAACAACCTCGAAAACGCTCCATTACTACGGCATTACGGATTCCTGGGGTCGTGCACGGCAGATGGTCAAGGCTCTCCCACACGAGAATCCCACGGCCACGACTGCAAGTACCTCTTCACCACTTTTTTTTTACAAAAAGACGATTCGCGGTTTGCGCCTGCGATTTGACGGAAGACCTAAAATTTTATCATCAGAAACAGGAAATCGAACCTCGATGTTAACACTATTTATTATTCACCATGTTTCATTTTTATGTTACGCTGCCACCAAGTTTTGTCAATCGCAACTAATAAACACGCAAGCCAGAAGGATAATACAGAAGTCAAAAAATAGTAAGGTCCTCTAGCAAGAGGAGGACAACTAAAAGGAGAGATAGATTTGAAAACAACATGTGAAGTGAAGGAAAAAGATTTGCAAACACAACAGGAATATGGAAAAATGAAAACAATGAACTGGTGTCTACTGTCTACTAACCCAAAGTAGTTTAGAAATGAAGAAAAGCTATCGTACAAGACAACGAAGGAGAAGTTAATGTTAATAAACAATAAAAGGAAGAATGAAGGTAGAAGCAGAAAGAGCCTTGTTGAAGTACTGAAGATTAGAATCTGGTAAATCTGAATTTGAGGACTGCAGTGAAATTTAGAGAGAGAAACATGCAAAACAAAAAAAAAATGTTCTAGAAGAAAATGATTATATCAATGGAATCGTAGCAGTGCTACTTAGAATGATTGAAGCACATAGCACATTCGTCTACCTACCATTTCAATCGTAAATAGAGACTTTGCTTGACTTATCAAGCTGGACCTGAAATCCGCAGTGTTGATATTAAAACTGCAATTGTAAATAAACCAGCAGTTGAAACGCTGAAAGTTGAAAGAATGAAGTCGAAAAGTTGGTTAGAAAACTGTACCTCCAAAACTATCAAATGTTATCTAAAGCAAAAAGTGGGGCACACAGGGAGTTTGAATTTAAAATCCTGTTCCTTTATTTTTTATGCAATTGAGCTGAAACATTGGTGTTAAATTACATCAAGGATGCGGCTGGAGCTATCTATTCCAGATCTATGGAATGAAATTATTGGCAAAATTTGAATAAAAAATGAAAAGGTAGTAGGTACTTATCTTAAATTAATGCCGCTTTGCCCACAAAGTATGACTTAAAGCTGCTCTCAAACACAGATGATGATGATCCTTTTGAATAAATGAAACCGTGCAGAACTCAACACAACGTCTTAAATTCTGACCGAGCATTTTATCTTAACAGTGTTGGTGTCACTTGTTTTGTAATCTTTTCGAGACCCAATTTTTCCTTCAAACGTTCGAGTTCAGAAAGAATTTAGTATAGTATAGCTAAGAAAAGACTTCTCCAGAATGATAACAAAAAAGGAAAAATGTTAACCCAAAGAAGAAGAAACACAAGATATTATATGAACAATAAAAGTGACAGGGTGGATGGAAATGTTGGAAGCAGAAGGAAGAGTTAAGGAGAAAGCAGAAGGAAGAGTTAAGGAGGACGGAAAATTTGGAAGAAAACTGTTGTTACTCGTTTTTGGCCCTCACTAACCAAGAAGCCACTACCCGAAATTTTTTAAAAAAACACACTATACTTGTTATAAGTAGGTAATTTTAAATTTGGAAACTATGGAGGGAAGTGGGAAGAGAAAACGTTCAAAATAGGCGAATGTAATGTAAACTGAAGTGGAAAAACGGAATGTGACAAATAAAACGACAAATAGTTGAATGAATAATTTCTAACCCAAAATAATAATCGAGAACATCAGAATCATGCAGTGTCCCATAATTAGACCGACAAACCAAAAGTTATATAAGTAGAAAAGTGGAAGAGGAATGGATCAATGAGTATAAATAGTGAGCTATGAACGCAAGTCAAAAACTAGTCAGATACATGATGAATCAGAAGAGAAAGTCAATGAAGGGAAAAGCCAACATGGAGAATTTGTATGAGAACTGAGTAATAGCATTCTTGGAGGCGGATTTCATAAGGGAAAAACTGGTGTACTGCCTGCAAGAAATGTAAAATAATATCGAATTTCTTCTTAAAAAGATTGGGACGAAATTATATGTTGTTGGTTGTTGATTTAGCACCAGGAGATATTTTTGCATTTTTTTTCTGCCGTTACACTCTTGACGAAAATTTAAAGCTAATGGAAAGCCGTTCCGCCAAACTAATATGTTTGACCTCTTCTGGAGGTGCGCGGTTGGCGGAGAGGCGTCCGCGCGAGTGGGGTCGTGGCTTCATTGATGCCATTTCGAAAAACTTGCCCGTGTGCCCCAGTGGCGGCCGTCGCGCGTCAGGTTTAAAAATATCCCAAGGCCTCGGAGGCTTTTAACATCATTATCTTTTAAAAATAATGCAAAATAATTACGATCAACATGCGAGTTCATTCCTCTCGTCTCTCAACCCAACCAGTTTCTGGGTCCGTTTTGCGTGCACGGCCGTCGTTTTTATCCCATTGAGGCTCCACGATCGTGGATCGAAACTGCCCCGTTCGTAATTCGATCGAATCACGCTGTGGGTCCTTTTGAATTATTCAAATTTTCGAGGCGGGACTCTCGATCCGGTGGCAGAAACGGCAGCGTCTGGATGATGACGGCAGGAATGCGAACGCAACTAATCGTGTGAACCCCGCCTAATTACACGGAGCGACGCAATTTATTTTATGTGGTTAATTATAATGAAACGCCGATAAAACACCCGGCGACATGCCGAGGAAACGAAACGCCAATAAAAACGACCGGGAGATGACCGGCAAAAAAGGAACGAAACTGCATCATTTTGAATTTATAATCGATCGTTAAGATTATTTTAATTGGATATCGTTGATTCCCTAGAGAACCCATTAATAACGTGGCGCGTCAACCATGTGTGAAAAGGCAAAAGGCGATTTTGGACCGATTCCGCGCCCAAACCGGTACCGACCTCAGTTCGCGGTTTTGGCCTCTTGGTTGGTTCGTTCCGAAGATTTGCTGCATCGAAAGTGGACATTTAAAATGCTAATCATCTCCAACGCCTCAAAGACAAGATTGTCGCAGCGACCATGTTTTATTATTGTGCATAAATATCGTGTGTTGTACATCCATTACCATACAATGAGTCGTTCATATAAAATAACAATTAGAGCGACCTATGACCTCACTTAGCTGGCCTACATCGCCCCGTTCGGATAATTGTATCGGCGATCCTTCTCGTTAGCCGCTCATTTACCTAAATTGTCGCAACATGGGTGTGAACCCATCGACCATTTTCGGTATCAACCATCAACACCTTGAGAGTCGCGTTACGTCACTATCAACTTATTCCAAACACTCATCGGTTTAAAATTCAGCGGGATCAGGAAATGAATGAGTCAGGGAACTCGTTCATCATCGCAGGAGATTAGCGAATCTTGAACGGTTTTGTGCTCTATTGCTGCAATTATTTTATTATTTTTTTTCTTGTTACGAAAGGAAAAGGATGCGGTCTCGAGATATTTATGACATCATAAAACGTAATTGGCCGGCGTTTCTGAATTTTGATCAGTTAGTTGGAAGAGAAAAAATTGTTAAAAGTTGTGGGATGTTGAAAATGCAGCGATAAAACGCGAGAGTTCGTTTTCGGATTGATGACCCACGAAGACGATCTTGTTTTCGGATAAACTTCGTGGGGGAACTTGCTGGTTGGCAACGACATCTATAAATATTGGCGCAATTAAAATTCCACATTCGGAATTATCTCTGCTTCAATTACCATAAACCCGGTGAAATTCAGTTTTATTTTCGCCATTCAAAGGACTGGATCGACACGGACCTCGCCGGCCATTCAATTTTTGTTTGCATGCAAATGCAGACACAACCGGTTAATTTTATAATCCTAATCGCGATAATAAACATAAATAATGCTCGTTTAATTTACATTTAAAAACAAAAACAAGAGATATCCGGAGGAATGCGAAAAGGACGGTTTCACCTCTGCTCCCGGCGGCGTCAACGACGACGGATGCCGATAATAAAAGTCGCCTCGTTCCAACCCCGACCTCTCCAGCTTCCAGCACATGACGGAGGTGTCGCCGATGACCCAGGTCAAGGCCGTCTTTACGCGAACAACCCGATCGGATCCAGTTTTTTTGTATTTTCCGGTGCCTGGTGGCAAGCAAGACGCAGGTTACTGTCGGTCTGCCATCTGTTCCGTGAGAATGGAATTTTCGAGGGAGAAAAGTGAGGAATTCGGGCAACATCTGCCGACGCAACACACAAGGGTTGATCCGTCGCCGTTGCGTAGGATGGTTCAGACCACGGCGCTGAAGAAATTTTTGGGCAACTCCCAACTATTTAGATTGCCGCAAAAACTTCGGGGCAATTTATGGATATTTCAGGGCGCCTCAGCAATCAAATGGTTGAATGAAAAATATCCAGGTAAACATTATTAAAATTAGCACCAGCAGAAGTGTCCGCGCGCCTCCGCGGATCGAATTTTGTAGCGACCTCGTCTGCGCTATGTTTGCGTTGCCTTAGTCACTTGAATAAACATCGTGGTTACTATGAAATACTACGAATTCACGAAGGAATTTCCTCTCGGGCCGAAAAGGTGTCGCTCCGATGATCAGCAGAGGGGAATCTGGAAAGCGTCGTCAACAAAGGCCTTCTTCGTCGCCGCCAATGACAACGACTTGCCAAGTTATTTCTCGTCTAATTATAGCGAGTTTAAACGTAATTTATGGACGACGGTTTGAACACAGATACATCGTGGCCGGATTGTTCGAATTCCCGACGTCATTTCCATCATCCCGATCGCGCGGGGGCCTTCGGCGGTCCGGTCCTGGCGGGGAGGGGGGCGCCTTCGCAATAATTTCGCAAGTTATCGAAAAGCGCACAGCCGCATTCCTGCGCTCCGACTGTTTTGTCTTGTCTGTATCGCCTGATGGAATTTCGTTTCGTAATTGTTTGCGAACGACACTGTTTTTTTTCTTAAATTTGTTATGGCCAGTTTTTTTTTTTTTTCGATGTTCCGATTCGGGTTCGGAATGGGGATAGAAGAGGTAGAAAAGGTGCGTACGCAAAATTGTGTTGGTTCTCTAATAAATTGTGGTAACTAGCGCGACCGACGTTTTCGGCACTGGTAATACTGAGGAATGGTGCGTGGTGGAAAGAGATAGTTTGGACGAGGGAACGAGACGGAGGCACGGTGGAATGCGGTGACGGTCGAGCCCCCTTCAGACGGAGCTTGCCAGCGTACGGCGGGGCCGTGACCGACCCCCTCCCACGTGACCTTCCTTCCGGGGTGCTGCCACAGACGCACCCGGAGTTTCCGGAGGTTCGTGCCGTACGTGTCGCGTATTCCGTCTACAATGTAAGACATATTGTGGCTCGAGTGTCATACACGCGGTCTTGACATGCTGCCAGGTTGGAGGTTTAACAGATGGCGAAAGATGAGGTTTTTATGCAACGGGGTCGATCTTGAATTTGGCGATTTTGACATCAAACTAACCTTTCTGGCATCGACGCATCGGAAACTTTACATCCTCAGACCCCGCGACTCTGCAGAGACTGATGAGCAACTAAATTTTGTTGACAACAGTGGCGGCTGCTAGATCGTGATCAAAACGATTAAAATAAAAATAAATAATCTAACAAATTTTTTTTAGAGATACTGATCGAATAATAATTTTGCCGGTTTCTTATCAACGTAATTTACACTTAACAATGAATTATTCGGCAACTCTTACCTTTTACAGATAAATTTTCATAGACTTTTGCCTTCATATGAGCTCCTCATTGATCCCCGCAGTATTGTCAGTACGTTTGTAGACACAATCTGACTACCTCAAAACACTACCATAGGATGTTCCAGAAGCAGTTCCTTACGCGTTCGATGCTAGAACTATTTAAAGAAAAAAAAACAATTGCGGGAAAACATTAAATACTCCCAAGAAAAAAACTGGATAAAGTAATGCGAAAATATAGAATTAGACTAATGCAACTGAGAAGACCAAATGAAAAAGTGAAGGAAATGTTTGGTGCCTGACGTGGATCTGTGACTCTTGGAACAATACAAGTGAAGAACTCTTACAGCAAACGTAGCAAGCGGGTGGGGTAATTTCTGGATCAACTGATATTTTACAGACAAGTTTAAATATGTTGTGCTGCTGTTGATAATACACTACTGAAGAGTGTTCCAACCGGGAAATTAAATAAGTTATTTGTGATATAAGAATTGAATTGTGTACAGAAACTTTCTTCGTGGTTGCTAAATTTATATCATATGTATTTATACATGTTTTACATAAATAATGAGTAGCTGTAGACAGAAGAACAACGTTTGACGGTGACAAAATAGATGTGAATGCTGCTTTTATACATTATTTCAGCTGCTACGTTCAGAAGAAGACTGAAAATTAATAGCCATTAATTTTCAGTCTTCTTCTGAGACCAGCCGGTCTCAGAAGATACTAGTCCATCTCAATTGCTGGATGCAGAGAATGAGAAACAAAATTTTTAAATTAAAGTTGCAAAAATACCGACGGTTTTGTACCGTCTATCAAAAAATTAGATACGACTCGTGAAGCGAAATTTTAAACTTGTAGGATTGGCCGTGTCAGCTCCATAATAATGGTCTGAAATTCTAAAAATCCGTTTTGAGTTTATATTTATCCCAACGGTTACTTACCACTGACATCTAACTGGGAATTGCTCAGTCGAAATGATTGTGGGAAGCAGAAAGACCTTCTAGTATTCTAGTTAGTAGATAGTCTTTGAGGCAACTAGTTGAACCTAATACATTGAAACTAGACAACTTGCATGGGTTTAATTGAACAGTGACTGGAAGAGGTATTTTGTGCGTGAAGCATGACACCGTCCTAAATGCGGATCATCTCAAACGGACATTATTTATGCATGAAGTGGGCCATGACTCTCCTCATTCTTATGGACGACATAATAATCACGTTAATAACCGATTTACGATCATTTGCTTTGAATGGTAATTAAAATCCTCAAACATTAATTTTTGAACAACATAAACTTTTGGGCCATTCAGCCGAACAGTTCCAACATATTTGTTGTGCTATTGCTTTTTTTGTAATCAACTCCTCATTGTTTCATCGCCCATCACCAAGTGTCACAATGATGTTCCTGATTGCAAGCTGTGCTATAAGAGATGAAAGGTCACCCAAGTGTCATCTCCGCTCTAGAGTTGTAGGCTTCCACCCTGCGCCAACCCCCAACGAAGATATATTTGTTACGGACTTCGAAATATGGTTGGTTCAATGGTTCATGAACCCAATACGTACACTGGCGAGTAATAAAAAAGACACGACGTTTCTTCCCAGTGTAAAACAGCTTTATTCGGTAAAATGGAAAGGGCATTGCTACCCACCCACTTCCAGGTGATTTGCGGCCGGGCAAGGGAGGTAGGTAGCCGTTGGAGTACCAAAGGAAATAATTTTTTTTTATCCATAGCACCATTGGGCGATAAGGATTTTTTTAAGGGAACTCCAATAGGGATGCCGCTTTAAGCGGCATCCACACTATACGTGGTGCGCGATGCGTGATGCGTCTGATTCGCGCATAGTGTGGATGGTTTGATGCGTCCAAAGTTGATGCGTACGCATCAGTGCGTGGCGGTTCCCGCTCATGTCGGTAAACTGGACGCACTCAAAGGACACGCATCGATGCACGAATCATCGCGCATAGTGTGGATGGTTTGCTGTTTTGCCTACAGTTTGATGCGTGGTATTTGCTAACTTCCCCTTCGCAGGTATAGGGGAGCGTAAATGTGTAGTTTGTTTTGAGATAAGTGGCCCAATATTATGCAAAAAAAGTTCAAAGTCCTCGCTGCTCATGCGACAGAAGTTTTCAAATTTCCCAGAAGGTTCTTTTCGCATATTCATTATCATGTTCGTTTCACTATAACTACACACAATAATGTTATAACTTTGTTTGACAAACTATTAAATACTCATTCATTACCTATTTCTAATTCTATATAAAGCTGTGGTCCATCGCGAATCACGCATAGTGTGGACACCCTGATGCGTCAGTTTGACGAACTGCCACGAATCGACGCATCACGCATCGCGCACCACGCATAGTGTGGATGCCGCTTTAAATCGCCGATTTCGCTTCACGAGTCGTGCCTTTTTTATTGCTCGTCAGTGTAAAGTAATAACACTTTCTGAACTACATACGTCATCATGCGCGCTGGACGAAATTCAGTCAGACCAGTTCAATAAGGTCAAATATCGAGGTTTGCGAGCCATTGCCGTTCGTCACTCGTTCATTGGCAGTGTTGACATTTGTTGGTTTGCTTTCGTGTTTTTTAGTGTTTCAGTGCATTTTACAGCTTCTACGCTAAACAAAACAGTTCTTTTCAGAACGACATTGCATTTATTCGCTTTATTTACGTAAGGTTTTACTTAACGATAATGTGAGATTACTTTACAAAAATGTACGCATTGTAGGTTTCAAGCGTTATTCAAGGTTTCAGTAATCGAAATCGTAGAAGAAAACCGCAGTAACGAACATTTTACAAAACTTTACCAGCATGGCATCTTCATCGAAGACAAGTGATAAAACCATTGGCAAGAAAAGAAAGGTGCTACATAGTCAAACACGGGAAGTTATCAGCAACGTGTTGAAATTTGTGAAGGCGGAAGCACGTCGTCTTTAAGATAATTAATTAATCGCGTAATTAATTTTTAATTCTTTACTAGTCAATGCTAGTACAGATCCCGCTGACAATATTGTATGTGACGCCACTGCCCGAAATCATTCGCGCAGAGTCTTGATGACGTATAGTTTAGACAGTGTTATTACTTTACCTCCATGGTCTTTCGGAGGCCAAAAATTAGTAATTAGTAGTGTGGGCTCTCTTTAGGAAGAATGTTATTAAACGTTGGCCGGTCACGTTTTCATCCCGTACAAAGTTTTTATGCGCTCGACGCTCACATAGGAATCCGCCTTAGCAAAAATCGCTCCGGATATGGCCGTGGAAAGGATTTCTCTTATCCATTTGGCGTTTCAGCTTGAAATTCTTCCATAAATTCATCGATTATAATTCAACAATTTTTCCGAGGCATGGCCGCGATGTTGCCGCATACCGCACGTCGATTTTTTTTTCTCTGGATATAAAAGCGCTGATGAAAACGCGAGAGGTAAAGTAGCGAACGCGACCTTGCGGGGTCACATAGTTTCGTTATCTGTCGGTTGATAACATTAACGCACTGCGATAGCAAAGCAACACTCGCTATTCCCCCTCGTCATGAGTGCGAATTAATTTGATTTCATGGGAATCATTTCAAAAATGCATTGCCAGTTATTTAAACCGAGCGATTCGTTGCATTATTCATTTATTGTAATGTCCCGGATGTATGGGATACTCAATAAATATTTCATTCTTAAATTGCGCCGCCGCTGATATTTGTATTAATTATTGGAATTTATAAATAAACTTCAAATTCCTCCATAGACAACCTTCGAATATTTCTCGATCTCGATATCAAAGAATGCCACTTTTCAACTGAATTTATCACGATGCGTGTGTTACGTAATTAGGTAATTAATTGATTGATGCATCATCAGTCGACTTTCTCTAACTACATATCTCGATTATTAAGTGTTTTTGTTGTTTCAGGTTTACGAAGCCGCAATCGTTTGCGGACTGTATTGGAAACGAATTGCCCGTTGGTTGGGAAGAAGCTTTCGATGTCCAGATCGGACCATACTACATCAACCACCAAAATCGTAAGTATTGATCCGCCAACGTTCGACTCATGTTTTTTCTTTAATTCGATGCAAGTATTCGAACGTTTGCCATTTCCGCAAGAGAAATACTAAAGGTTAGAATTCCCATAAACGCTCTCAAACTTAACTTCGATTTGAAAGTTGTTTGGTCGTTTTTGTGTGTGTGTACACACACACAGGGTGCGTCTCTTTTGTGTCACGTAAATTTGATTGATGATAAGTGAGACATCGCTCCACAAAATCGGAGGTTGATGTGTCTGGTATTTACAGTTCCAAGACCAAACGATTAATAGTAAGGTTTCTAAGACAAAATGCTAACTTAATTATTGTTTATTAGCAGCAATCGTGGTTAACAAAAAGAGTGCAGTTAATTTTCGTTTAAAACGAAATGCCCAAAAATTAACTTTTGTAATGACCACGGTATAAAGCTGTACAAAGGTGCCTCTGGAATATACCTATGAAGGTGCCTCTGGAAGGAGTGAACTGGATTAAATTTCTAGTCAAAGTTAATGATTTTAGTTTCGAGTTCTCATCCGAAAGTAAGAACCAGAAGTAAGGTAGCCCGCCACCATGTCGGTAAATAATCATGTGATCATTAAATATTTGTATATACCTGTGCCCTTTACTTTCGGACCTATTTTCAAGAGCGGGATAGAACTTTCCTGAAATAGAATTTGCATTATTTAATAATACAGTAAATTGGACAACGGGACAATTGGACAGTTGGTACTTTTAGAACCTTTCGGGGCTGTGAACGAGACCAGGACATTTGTCAATGATTGGTCGGATTGTCAATAATAACGAATGCTTAGACATCTATAACAGTTTAACTAAGATTGATTTATTACTATTATCTAAAAATTGATTTTTTCTCTGAAAACTTATTAACCCAACCTAGGTGCATCTAGAGATAACTTATCACTGACATTGAAGATATTGCTGTTCGTTGGTACGATGAAATTGACAACAATTGATCGAAGAGCAGAGATTAAATTAATGCATTTCACACGAATAATGAAACAGATAAAGTTTAAATAGGAAGATCTTGACTGTACCACTGCTCCTAAAAGAATTTTTTCATTTACGAAGTAATTTCTTGAAGAAGGGCACAAAGAAGTATATAAATGTTTATATCATCAGTCGAATCCTGATGATAGACGATCATTATACAGAAATACAAAGTGTACATCTGGTGGTATGAAAAACTCATTGCACAAATTTTTGCGCTGTTGAAAAATAATAAATGGGTAGGACTCTATGTATTTTGTTGCAATTTTTTTCTTGCTAACCCGTTTATAGTCTAGTTTTGGCCCTTTACCGCCAGGTATAATTAATTACGCGTCCACCGGCATCGTTGTGCCGGTGGCGTGTCGGTAAATGTAAAAACGCTCATTGGCCATGCGGGTGCGATCCATTGTGTGTTGTGTGAATGGATACATTTATTTCAACAAATTTTTGGTGGAAAGTAATTCTTGTTAAACAGCATTTTAGTGAAAATGCCTTTGTAAAACCGTCAAAAGTATTGAAAGCTGACGGTCGGTTTAAGGACGATGAAATGGTCATTACTTCTCTTTCCCTGTCAAAATTTAAGAAATTTACGGTGATATTACGCCAACACCGACAATTCTTCATGACAGTAGTAGCCTAATCGGTGTTATTTATAATACTTACACCCTACAAAGTCGCAGGTTTATTCTCTCTTGAGAATTCTTCCCTGAAGAGAGCCTTTTTTACCCTTTTATTGAGGATCATTGTAAATAAGTCAGTCAAAATTTACTACTGTGATAACGACCTTAGTCACCTCAGTTCTCTCATAAATAATGCTAATAAGTACTTATTTAACTTAATATTCAAATTTAAATGCCCAAATTGTCTAAACCATAATCTTGAAGGTCGCATAGAGTGGGTAAGAAAGTTTTCGGATGACAGCAAAATGTATGGCAACTTTTGTTACGAGGATTTTAAAATTCTCATGCCAAACGGTTTAGAATCAAAAAGTTGGGACAATATTTTTTCAACCCCCATTCAATTTGAGATAGCTACTCACGAATAAAATTTTTAAACTATTTTTACATCAGCTCTTGAAGGTACCTAGATTGCCAAATTTCATTACTTTGAGCGGTTTCGGAACTATTCATAAAATATCAGCGGGTGGCGTTTACCTTTGTGGTTTAGAGCATAGTTTACACAAACTTTTTTTCTTTGTACATACAATCTTTTAATTATCTTAAGGTAATATTATACAGAGGTGTCCAGAATGATTGAATGTCATAACGTCAATGTACTGCTTCGTCATGTTGATCAAAACTTACTTCGACCTCTTTTTCTTTGGCCACGCATTTGACTGTTGACAACTGTCAATGGCGTCAAAAGTGTTTTGCTTGCTTATTAGTTCGTGTTTTAACCCCGTGTCGTGATATGTCACTTAGTACATAAGTATACATAGCTGCCAGAGTAAGTAAAGTTAATAAAAGCAAAAGTTGGGCATCGATATCGGATAAACGGCACGATGAGTCATTCTGAATGACCTTATATACATGCGACTCAGTACATATATGGAAGACCTGAACGCTTAAAATATAAATTGATAGCAACAACAACAAGAACTGTTAAACACCAACACCACCGATAAATAGACTAGTTATTGGCTTAAAAAATATGTTCTATAAATTATGCAGATAATCTATCCAGTAATCCATTAATATGTAACTTTAAATCACCACACTTGTACATAATTCATAAAAGTGGCTAATGAATATAAATAATGATAATCGATATGGAGTTCAATGAAAATCCATATACCATATAAATCCATTTTGAAACAAAATAATAATCCAACTGTGTACTTCGTAGAACAAGAAAATAGCCGAAGGGCTGGATGGTGATCAACAAATTCTTGCTTCTGTTTCATCTTGAACGCAAAAGGTCAGAGGTGCTCTAGGGCGCCGGTGTTTTTTTCGACAGTCTTGTAATTTCAAAATTGTCGTGCGTTAATTGGTCGTTAAGCCTCCGGAGAATGCCCCGTCGGTCGTTATGGCTTCGTCTAACAAGACAAAATCGATAAATCAGAATGCCATCGAGATGATTCAAGGAATTCCACTTAACAATAATTATTATGGCGTTTTGTTACAGTCGTAAAAGCACATAATGTGTTACATGCCTTGTTTCGTTCTGGAGGCGTCGCTGAAGACAAACACGGCGGTATTTTTACAACTGTGTTTTCCTTTCTTTGTAACTTAAAATTTTGACAATTTTTTTGTTTTTCCAGAATCGACACAACTGGAGGACCCGAGACAAGAATGGCGAGCAGTACAGGAAGCGATGTTGCGGGATTACCTCCAAACGGCGCAAGATGTCTTGGAGGTGAGTTGTGTTGTTGGGAGATGCGTCCTTACTCTTCTTCTGTTGGAATATGTAACGCGCAATTTGACGACCATTTCTCGGGACAATATACGGATTATCTGTTGCATTCTGGAGGTGCAGCCGACCGTGGATCGCGCACGCACACACATGCAATGGAATGCGGCCGTAGTTCAAAGCAGCTTCTTTCCTTCAAACCTGAGAAGAGCGCTGCGGAATTTGTTCAGCGCATCATAGAAAATTTTCTTGAAGACCTCACTAGGGAGCCAATTCAACGTTCTAGCTTTCATCCCCAAGTTAAAGGTATAAAGTGTTTTGGGTCGCCTCCGAATCGATTTGGAGGAATTTCAATAATAAGAGGCTGCATCATCTGTTACGAATTCGTTTCCAATGCCCGGATTGATCCGGCGGCAGGTGACACTTCTGCTACTGGCTGCTGATGGCAAATCATCCAGTCGTCCGATGTAGAGGGAGGTCGGACGATGAGGCTCGTGCCGTGCTGCAGGAATGTCGAGGTTGTTCCGACGAAAACAAAACGAAACCGAAATAATAATAAAAAAAGGACGTGTTGTTGTCGTGGTCGTAGGTTTTTTGGGGCCCGCGGCGGTCGAAAAGTCGGCGGGGGTCGTGCGCCAGGACCGGACCCAAATCCGCCAACCAAACAGTCGGCTCAGACAAAAATAAAAATAATGGGTCTGTATAGTTTAATCAACGGATCTTTGCGTCTACGTCATCAATCCCCAGTGTACGAAACAAACCTAATGACGAATTGACAAATAGTCTATGGCGTACCTACTCTTTGTTTATAGGAAATGGACATTGGCTCCCAACATCGATATTTCCGTTATCGACCCCAAAGCATCTTGGCTGGGAAAAGATCCTTCGCAATTAGATTGCTCTGTTTCTATTTTTTCTGTGATGAACATATTGGGAGTTTGACGGAAATTTGACGGCACCACTACAGAAATGGGTCCTAGGCAGTTGTAAATTGCTGTACGGTTCGCAGCCGGCTTTATTTTACATATGGGTTCAGAAATTGCCGTATGTCATTGATTGACTCTTACGTTGCAAATAATACAAATTATGTCCAACGTTAATATTCGACAAACTTTTGACACCGTGATTACGACAAGAATGCCAAAGCTAAGTGCAGAAATTGATTTCTAGGATCTGTCCATAATGAGGGTATCATGAAGTAGTTTTCTTTTAAAAAAATGTCTGAAGCTTGAACGCCGAAACAGCTGCATTCGGCTTCTTTGTGGGACGTTCGTTATAGGTTATAGGCAAATTAGATCGGAGCGTTCTGGAAGATGCATGTGTTCCCGATGGACAATCAGGGATTTATATTGGGATCCACTCATCCTCCAGATAGGACTTTCCGCCCCAAGCCCCAACTGATCAATAGACGTCCAACGAAAGGAGAACATATTTATGGGCGTTCCAGTATTTTGTTTTTTTGGCAACAAATTACTTGACGAGTTTGTCGTTTTGAATATTACTTGCTAAAAAATTTTGGGACTGTCACGAAAATCTTGGAAGGTTCAGTTAACATTTTCCGAATTTCCCTTCCAATACGAAAATTGAACGTCAGTGTTGTAATAAAACGCGATAATTTTAAAACGTTATCGCAATTTTGACTTGGTGCCAATTTGTTCTCCAACAACAAAGAATTTGTATCCACCCACCCACGTCGTGGCCGTTGCAATTTTGCGACTTCATCCTTTGAAGATGCGTCGTCCGCTCCTGAAATTCGAGATGGTGACCTGTGTGTGGATTGACGGCGGCCGGTCCGGCCCTGAGGCATTCGTTTCACTAGGGGGGGAGGGGGACGGCGGATCCGGGCGCGCGTTGCAGCAGCTACCTGTGTTACGCCGCACGATCCCAGCAGGCCACTGCATTCCACCGATGCCGACCGAACGTCCACGAAGGCGCATTCTTTCCGACTGATGCTCCCGTAGAAGATCAACAGGTTGTTTTGTGTTTTATCGCCCGGTCGGTTGAACACAATGTATGGGACAACTTCACGTCGTCGACGACGACCACGACGATGCCAACGAGAAAAGATGATGGCGTTACGTAATCCGATGGTCGGAATGGAATGCATGAGGGAATGCGACGCGATTGTTTCGGGGGGGAGGTGGCCGAAGACATCGCAGCAAAACCGGCCTTTGCTCGTAAAACGCCACTGTTTATGGGGGCCGTAAAAAGCGACACCGTTAAATTCTTGGGGCGCTTTTTGGGGCACAGTTCGGCGGGAGAGCGAAGGCGCACCGCCAACCCCCGAACTCCCAGATTTACACGGACAGAATTCCGTTACTATTTTTAATTATTTCTAGAGCTATAGATACGTCGTGTTTACGTTAGCACTACTAAAGTAAGGTCAGGATTGCTGATCATCTCTAAGAATCGCTTTTTTTGTTTACAACATGTAGTTTTGAGTCAATTTCTTAATTTGAAAGCTTACTCTTGTACAAATTTAATGTGCATTCCTATACCGCATAACACATTTCACCTAATTTGCTTACACAATTGGAATTCGTTGTCAGGTTGAAGAGTTTTTCTTGACGTTTCATCTCAGACCTTATTGAATCTACTTCTATTCGTTTCCAAACCAATAAAAGATGGATATGAGTATATGCTGCGACAGGAGATAGCAATTACACGGTTTCGAAGAAACACAGCGCCATTATCCCCCTGGCCTTCGTCTGTGTCGTTGTTTTAACTTTTCTCTGATTATTTTCGGTTTTTTTTTGACGGTCGCTGGCGGGTTGGGATGGATGGAAAAAGTGTCTGTCGTTGTTGCGTTACGGAACGAATCCATCAAGAGTTATTTTAATGGGCGCAAGCTGCGTGACAAACGGCAATATGCGGCCAGGTGCGGCGGGGCACGTTTACTACGACGACCGAAAATGTTTTTTTGAAGACCTTGATGTTGGGTCAGGAGGTGCAACACAAAGGACTATACAGTTATGGGTAGCAGCAATTTTTGATTGCCCCATTAAATTGGAAATTGACGAACGCCACTGAGTCGGGCGATATCTTGCTCGCAAACACTGCAAGAAGAAGTGTCAAGCTGCCGGTCGGCTCTTTAGTTTGGAGAAACAAGAATTATTTGGTAATTTGATAGGTTGCCGAATTTGTCAAAGAATGGGGGATGCAAAGGAGGAAAACTAAAACTGTCTTGATTTGATGGAGCGGAATGGAGGATGCAAAGGGAGACAACTGCCTTGATTTGGTGGAGCGGTGCGCGATGGTGGATTGCGGTCCGGCACGTCGCGACGCCCCCGTGGGTCGCATTCGTCGAATTCCTCCGGTGGATGGGTCGGAGCGGTCCTCCGCCGTGAAACAATGCCGGCCCGCGGCTCGGAGCCGCCGTGACCTGTGGAATGCATACGGAAATTAAAGTGGCCCGGGCCGACAGGGTGCGAAGGACGGACCAAGGCCGACAGGCAAGCGGCCGACCAACAGTCGAGATGTGGCCCTTGTGCTACGTGCCCGCGCTCCAAGTGCATACTCTTCCCCTGCAGCAGCGACCGCCGGTTTTCCAAATACACACGCATCAAACGTTGCCGGCGTCGTATTTCAGCGACGTCGCCTGTCGCCGCCCCTTCTTCGGAGTGAGAATAGTGAGTGGTCGTCGTTTATCGAGCGAGGAAAAAAAATTGTTTTCGAAAAGGTTTTGAAGCGTTGAGGAACCGTTACAGCAAATTCCGTTGCCAAACGATTAATCAACGAAATCAGGGAAATTCAACGTAATGCGCGTAATGTAATAGCGTAATCGAGCAACAGTTGCACGAGGGGTAAATCGAAACGACCCTACGTGGAAAGTTTTCGTGAAATATCAGAAATTCCGCCAAGCATCAACAAATCGCACGAAATTCCGTCCAACGAAGTTTGTAGTGATATTTTAGAAAATATCTTGAATTTTTGTATAGTTCTGGAAATCTCGTATGTAGTGTAACCGCTTGAAATGGATTGTTATCAAAGTTATCTTCAACTGATATACAAAACAATTCTGAAATTTTATGAAATTTAGTGTAACTTTCAGATCTTTTAAAATTCCATGCAATACTTACTTATGTATAATCTCTTGGAGTTTGTTCAGTTCTCGTGGAAGTTTAGAAACGTCAGTAAAGGATCAAAAATTACCAATTCATGCAATTCCTGATACGCGTGAAATTACTTGAAATATTTGTAGTGAAATCTTACAAAAGCATCGAAACTAGCTCGAAATTTTGTGAAATCTTCGAAATCTTGTGAAGTAGGAACTTACCTACAATGTAGGTACATATACAGGGTGTCCCGAAAAAAGTGTGAAATATTTTGCTGGCGGCTTCTACAATTAAAAACATGAAGAAAGTTGTCTATAAACATAAGACAAAAAACTCTTCCTAAGGAAACTAGAGCTCTCCAAAGGTAAAGCTCTGTTATTGGTTTGCAGTGAATATCTTCAAAACCAGTCAAGTTAAAATAATAAAATTTTTGGACAACCATTGCTATTTTTGTATGTAACCAGTAGAAATAAAAATAATTCGCCAAATGTTATACATGGGTGTCTCAAGCGCAGAGTCTGCTAGTGAAAATAGCCCTACCTTTTCTGTATGTAAGTACATACCATTTTCAATTTTTAACCCTGAGATTTTAAATATCTAGAGTTTTCTACATAAGAAAGGTACCCTTGTTGAATACCGATAGAGTACACCGTTTCTTAACCAAATCGATTTAAATATTTTGTTACACGACAGGTATTGCGATGAAATGACATTTATTATTGTTACATACAAAAATAGTAATGGTTGGGCAAAATTTCATTATTTTCATTATTTGTCATTATTATCTATCATTACCATTATTTTACCTTGATTGGCTTTGAAGATATTTACTGCAAACGCTGCAAACCACTATAACAGAGGTTTACATTTAGAGGGCTCTAGTTCCCTTAGGAAGAATTTTTAGCCCTATGTTTATAGGCAACTTTCTTCATGTTTTTTATTATAGAAGCCGTCGGTAAAATATTGCACCCTTTTTTTGCGACACCCTGTGTACTCAAAACAAGTATAGTTTTGAAATCGCTCGAACTGATGTTGGTTCTATTCTCCCTTCTGTGTCATATTTGTGTTTTTGTGCAATTCCGAATTTTATTAAAACAACATCTAACACGTTTAATCTCATTAAATGTTATGAAATTTTGCATATGTTTAAAATTTGATATTGTTGGTAAATTTTATTCAATCAATACTTGTGATTTCGTGTAGTTCGTTTGTCGTAAGATTTATTGAATTGCAAATTTTTTGAAATTCGCGCTTAGGTGATTCTGGCAAAAGCTATCGAAGCTGGTGAAAATATCTTGAAACCGTGCTACGTTTGAGCTTTTTTTGTTTAATTTTAATTATCTTGAAGCACCCTAAACTGAAATGTTTCGGACTAATTTTTTAAATGATTCTTTTCAATTTTTTTGAAGTTTTATTGAATCTTGCCAAATGATGCGGCATTACGAAATATCAATCAATCCCTGGATCTTGTGAAATCACTTGGAATTATACGAAACTCTTACAATAATTTCTTCCAATTATTGAAATCTCTTCCAATTATTGAAATCCTATAAGATAACATGAAATACGTGTAGGGCTCTTTCCTGAAATCTTAGAGAGGTATCTAATTAAGTGAAATCTTTGAGTTTTGAACACATCATGACATTTAACAGACGACGTAGTTTCTCGAAAAATCTTATTAAGTAAGTTACTAAAATATAGGGTCATTGTTTACTTTACCAACTTCTGGATTTTCAAAAAGCCAATTACAGCAAAACATTTCTTAATATTTATACATTACGGAAATCATTATCGTTTTTTGTGCAAACCACTTCTATGTTTACTCCTATTTTCCTTGCCCTAGCACATCTACATCTATAAATTTTGCATACAATTATTTATCATTTGCACAACATTTCATTGCTTAAAATGGCATTATACCTAATGATGTTTCACGATGATTTCAAAAAAAAAAAAAAAACGCAAAAAGCGAGAGGTGGGCATTATAAACAATTACCAAATATAGGTGGAATAAGGAATTATAAAATTCTATCTTGTGAAATCTGATGAAATATCCGAAACATTTTTAAATCTCGTATATGTAGTCTTTGACATTTTGCGACGTAACTTGACAAGAATTGTAAATTGTAAAAAGCAATTTATAATTTAGTAAAATCTTATAAAATTTCTTGCATAATTCTTGAATATTTTGAATTTGCATAAACTGTAATCACACATACGTGTATATGGTGTAATCTGGCTAAATCCTGTCAAGTAGCTCAATGAGACGATATTATCAGATTTCCTGTAATTTTAAACTTGTATAAATTTCAATGTCTATTAAGGCTCATCTTCGTGAAATCTTCAAAAATTCCATATAATTTTGAAGCCTTAGAAGATTCCATATGTAATCTCCTGAAGTTTGTTCAAATGCTGTAAAAGGTATTGAAATAGGAGTGGAAAGGATTATAAAATTCTATGCTGAAATCACAGAATAACACTGAAATCTTCTACTAAAGTACCTAACGTCTAATATGTGTAGTGTAATCTTCTTAAATTGCTTGAACTCATATCGAACTTTGTATCATTGTTAAATCAGCATGAAATATTATATTGGATTCTTCTAGAATCTTTGAAGTTTCTTGTAATCAGTTTACATTAAAATAACGTATGTAATCTTGAATTCGTTCATATTGCATGGAGTTTATGAAAATACAAGTATCTTGCCAAATCCCAAAAATGTTTTGTTCTGAAAATAGATACTAACTTACAATTTTTGAATGTTATGAAGTCCTACCTTCGAATATTTGTGGCAAAATTTTGTGAAGTCCCGAGAAATACCCTGATATCTTGTCTGATTTTTGAAATCTTTTGAACTGTGTAATGAAATTTCCTGAAATTTTATATCGAGTATAATTTCTCTTGAAATGTACTGAGATTGTCTGAATTACTACGAAATCGTATTTAATATTATTAACCCCTCGAGATTTTTTCGGTAAATTTTCCATCTTGGCAAAAATTCCGAAAGTCAAGTGAATATAATAAATATGTACGTACTTTGTGGAGCTTTTACTAAAATTGTCGTTTTTTTTTCAGGCCAAGAAGGACATTTTCCATGTCAAATCGCAGCGGTTGATGCTGGCGCAAGATGAATACAACCACCTCAACAACGCCCTGGCCACTTTGGCAACGTCCCGAACTAGCCGTAAGTTTTCAATTTTTTCAATTTTGAAGTCCGTCCTAATTTTGCCCCTAATTAGTGTGTTCGTCAACGAGTAGCGTCAGTACCAAGTACGATCCCGACCTGCTCAAGTCCGACGTGGCGTTGGCCAAAAATAGAGTGTCCAGGTTGAAATCGGAACTGGAGCAGATCCGCAACGAAATGACGTACACTCAAAAGGGCGTCGACACCCTAACAAAGTAAGTTTTCTTGTTTCAATTGAATCGCCCGATTTCTAACTGTTGAATTTTTTCAAAGTGTCGAACAAAAATGGAACTCGCACCAGGGTTACAACATCACCGAAGCCCAAGCGATCATGACTGAGCTCGTTAACATCCAAAAATCGCTATCTTCTGGAGAGAAGGAAAAGGCGGAACTGATGCAGTCGCTGGCGAAATTAAAAGACGACCTAACCAGGTTACAGTTGTCCGAAGGTTCGCCCGATATTTCCACGTTGAGTCTTCCGCAAGAAAAGTTGAGTACGGCATCTCAGACGGATTTATCCTGCGAATTGGGAACGATCGGGACGAGATTAGCGGAAATGGCGAAGCGTCGATTAGAATACGACGAAGCCCGCAAAACCGTCCAAAACATCCAACAGAAACTCGCCGACTTGGAAGAAAAAGTCCAGCCAGGTCAAGTCGAATCCGACAAAGACCGTTTGTTATTGTTTCAAGAAAAAGAACAGTTATTGAGGGAGTTGAGGAGTATAACGCCGAGGATGCGGTCGAAAGCGGAAATGACTGACATTCAATCTGAATGTAAACGCTTAGAAGAAGATTTGAACAAAGCTTTAGAAATGTCGAATAGGGCAATAACGAGTCGTTTAAGGCTTCACGAAGAAAAACAATTGTTATTGCAACAGTTACGAGATGCGCTACGACAAATGACGCATCTAGAGTCGCATTTGAAAACGCTTTCAGCCAGCACGCTTTCGGTTAGCAGTAGTTCTAGTCTAGGTTCTCTTTCGACGACCAGCAGTAAAGGTTCGTTGAGTTCCGGGTTAAGTTTCACCGATATTTACGGCGGTCCTCAATGTTCCGGCTTGCCAAATCTGGAGAAACCCATCGACATGGTCGATTTACAAAAACGCGTTGAGCGCGTTTTAAAAGGAAAATACTCGAACCCTTCACCTTGTCGGTCTCAACCTTCGCTGTCGCCTCGAAGTTCGTTGTCTTCTATTTCACCCCCAGTTTCGCCAATGTACGAGAATTTACCATGCGCCGGACCGCCTCCGACCTATGAACAAGTCGAACGTGATCGACAAGTACAAAGACTGATCGACGAGTTGGCGCCTAGAAGTTGCACCGACTACTCCCAGTACTTGGAGCAACAAATCGTACCTAATTCCGCAGGGAAAATCAGTCGGTACTCCTATGAGAGTTCGGGCGAGCCTCCTTTATCGCCCATTTCCGAGACGCCACCGCCCATGTTGGATCACGACGAAATGTTGCAAGGTACCGCGTTATCGAGGACTTCTTCATCGGGAACCAACACCAGGTCGGTGTCGGCGGCGGTTAGCGACGAATCCGTTGCGGGAGATTCAGGAGTTTTCGAGGCGTCCAACAGGAAGCGAGTGGCATTGCTCGAAACCGACATCGAAACAGCCCAAGTTCAAATCAAGCTACGTTATGCTTTAGCCGAGAATATTTTGAATGTGTGCGTGGAAAGAGCGAGGAATTTGGGGGCTTTATACGTTTCAGACAGTTCTCAAGTGTAAGTTGGTTTGGGGTGTTGAAGTTTGCAAATGGTAATTTGGTGATTTTCAGGCTTATCAAAATAGCGTTACTGCCTGCAGCGCCGCCCCATCCCTCAGTGTATTGCACGAAACCAGTGAAAGACTTAGAGAAGCCGACGTTCGGCGACATTTTTAACATTAGCGTACCTGCCAATAAGATTTACACAAAGACGCTCCAGCTCAACGTGTGGAGCAAGACTGAAGAGCAAGAGAAGTGTGTGGTAAGTAATTAATTTCCTAAACTTTGTGGTTTATTCAAATCGGATAATGAATGACGGAATTCCTTCTTGAGGCGTTCTACTCTTTCCTCCTATCAAATGTTACGGGAGCGTCATTAAAAATTTTGTGTAGGGTCCTGTCAATTCTAGTTACGCCACTGAGAGTAGGGATATTTGCCTGTGACTCCGACCCTTTTGATTTTAATTTTCTGACCAAATTTTTTGTTCAGGGCTGCGCCCAAGTGAGTCTGGCCGACTTCAACGTCCAGAACGCGTCCCAGAAGTGGTACAACATCCTCAGCTTGCAACTGATTGACACCAGGGACGACCCGAAACCCAGTTCGACGCACGCCAAACAAGAATCCGACGTCTCCCGTCAAGAAAGCTTGGAATCCGCGTGCAAACCCGTCCTGAAGGAAGAAAGTTCCGACGACTCCACCATAATTTCATCTCAAACATCCACGTTAACCCGAAATCAAGAGATGAATATAATGCAAGCTCTCGAAGAGTTTTACGACGACGAAGAGTCCGACGAGGATCTGGACGATCAAGACGAAGAAGACGTCGAAGACATCAAAGTGTTCGACGATATCATCATTGAAGATAAAGAGATGTATTTGGATAAACAGACCAACACGGAATGCGCTTTTTATCCGGAACATGCGAAACAAATGAAACTCGTAGCTGCCGGCGCTGTCGTCGACGACCGAGGCGTCATCAAGCGGTCGCAAACTTTTTCACCCAGCGCCCAAGTGTCTAAAAACCAGTACATTTGCAAACTGAACAGGAGTGACAGTGATAGTGCTATGCCTCTATACAGGAGAGGAGCCAAACCGTTTGTTCGTAACGCTGTCGAGAGGCGTTCGTTGAGGTTTAGCAGACGGCAATCGGCGAGTGCTTCAAGTCGATCGCAGAGCCACTCGCTGACGACCGCGCGTACTTCTCTAGATTTAGCATTGGACTTGGAGGCGCAACATACCAGGTTGGAGTTGTTACGGTCGGAACTGACGCGATTGAGGGATTTGAAAACGAAACTGGAAACTGCCAAGGAACAAGGCGATACGGAATTGGCGTCGTATTTGCTGGAGGATCAGCAGTTTCAAAATTTGATCGCACACGCCGAAAGGTGCGGCAAACCCGTGACGGCCGAGGAGAAGAAAGTCGAGAGAATGCTCAGGAAAGTCTCCAAAGAAATCTATAAACTTAGGAAAACGAAAGCGGGCAACGGAAAACCCGACCTAATTTCGTTCAAGTAAGTGAACCATTTTTGTTAGTGACGTCACGTTTTAATTGTTTTTTTTTTATTTGTTGCAGGGAAAAGATGGCGTTTTTCACTAGAGTGAATACAAATGTGCCTTTCTTGCCTTCTTCAGACGAGTGCCATTTGTACGAAAAGAGTGGATGTGTGAGTGTGGACAGTAGTAGTGAGGAGCGTGTTGAAGCGGACGGTGGTGATGACGCGCAAACTACTAAAGAGTCGTCAGGACGTTACGAGTACGTGGTGGATAGGGAATTGGGAGTCGAGGTTTAATATTTATTGAATAAATAGTGAATTGATACTTATGTAAATTATGTACATTTGTGTAAAGAACGAGTGGCTTTGTTGTTGATCCATGTGCCTGTCATGAGAAAAATCAAGAGTATATTTTCAGATTGAATATTTGTCTAACTTGATGTGATTACGTGCCTTCAGATCTGATGGAATCTTGAAATTTTTTAATACTCAAATGTATTTTTAATGCTTTATCGAGCTTTTGCTCCTCGTGTTATACGTTTCAGTTGTAAACTACGTGTTCAACTTTTTTTTGTATGTATGCCTGTTTATGTATCTTGTTTATACATACATAATGTTTAGTACAATCTTTTTTAACTTTGTTACCATGGTCTTTTTTTAAATAGTTATCGCAATTATTTATATTAACACTACTTGTTCGTCTGAAATGGTCCAACTCTCTTTCATGAACAAGCTCAGTTACGTGTGGAAGGTGAAAGTCGACAACTATATTAGTTGGATTGGCTTGTTTTGTTATTACAGTTATATCACTTGAATGGTTATTTTCGTGATTTTTTTTTACTTGTATTATATGTAAATAGTTAAATGATAGTATTAGATTGTTGTAATATGAAATGGTATGTTTTCAAAAAACATAATGAATACATTCTAAACACAAAAATATATTATTATATGGTTCTAATAAAATATTGAATAAATTCAAATTTGTTTTAAGACACCTGTCTATGAACGTTTCGCTTCCACTTTGGTCAGTAATGGATTTTTCTTTACTTCTACCATAAATTGTCCATAAAAATAATGCTGAAGCATATTCTCCTTCTTTCATTTTTCTTGTTTTTTTTTTCTACGTGGCATCCAATTTGTACAAACAAAATTTCCGCATAAATGCTTCACTTTGAGTCTTCAATGTAGGGTTGCACCATTAAATTTTCATTTAAATATGTATCTTTTGATTTGACTCGGGGAAAAAAGTAGTGAATGATAAGATTCCGAAAAATCTGTTGTGTGCGATTGGTGACTTCTTTTAGCTTTATTTTGCTCGTTAAAGTACACGGTGTGAAGTCTTGTAAGAAGTGTAGTCATTATGTACAGCCATCAGCAGAGATAATGTTCATCTCACACTTTTAAAATTTTAATTTCTTGTACAGATGATGTATGTATTTACTAGGTAAACGAAACTCAATGCATCTTTTTTATTGTGTCATTATGCTTGGCATAAATACGAATTTTAATGTGCGTTTTATGTGAAAAATAAACGAGCTTAAAGTTTAACAGGTTGGCATTATCTGTGCAGATGGCCGTACTTGTGTAGTGTAAATCCGGAACTACAAGTAAAGTAAAACCATTGAAAAACGTAGTGGCTGTTCCAGATTACCAATTTACAAAAAAATTTAACTGACCATGTAATACGAAAAAAGTGATGACGTTAGATTTATGGAAGATAATAAGTAACTTTTGTGAATTAACCCGTGTTGCTAATTTCTAATTTCTTTTGTTCTTATGCTTTATTAATTATATTAAGAGCGCTATAACACATTGTGACTTAATACTATTTGCTGCTGATATGAAAATGTTTAAACTTCTCACGTCATAAAGGGATTGTTGGGAAATTCAAGAAATTCTAAATCAGTTAGTAAAATGGTGTTCCTCTTTTGAATATAGGTTAGATGGTTGTTCTCTGCCCATAGTTCCCTTCATAAGAGATCTTGGGGTCTTATTCGATAAAGAACTGGGATTTATCTCCCACATTCAACATACCGGGCGTCCCAGCGCAAGTGAAACAAGTAAATATCATGGAAAGTTATAGGTCCCATTTTCATAAATTATATCTTCCCTAATAAAATTCGGTTAAAACAAAGATCTCCACGCGGATTCTGAAAACAAGAGGCACGTTTTCATGTAAAATTGATGGTTAGAAAGGCATTAATCAAAGGTCAAAGTCTAAGAAAAAAGAAGTGATCGAGGTTCAAATCCCGATCAAGTCAAATTTTTTAATTTTTTTTTAGTCTTTCTAACTATCAATTTTACATAAAACCGTGTGCCTCATTTTAAGAATCTGCGTAGAGTTTTTTGTTCTTACCAAATTTTATCTGGGAAGATATAGTTTAAGAAAATAATAGCTTTATATGCTATGTCCCTCTTTCAGTAGCGCTGGGACAGTCGGTATATCTAAAAATACTAGGCTTTATAAAACGGTCCCTTTGGGAGGTAAATAATATAAACTGTCGCAAAAATGTTTACTGCTCTCTAGTTAAGCCTATTCTAGAATATGCTTGTGTCATCTGGAATCTACGGAAGCCCTGAAGGACCAAGATCGCGCATGTTTTTAAGTCGCTTATTAGGCGAGCTCAAACTCGACTAATAGACGCCATTGTTAGGCGTCTTTATTTCGTCTATTAGTCGTGTTTATTATTTTACGTCATTTCATACTCTTATCCCGATACGTACGGTCATACGAAGACGTAGAAGGAACATACTCAAAAAAGAAAAATGAAGTTGAGAAGTTGAGAGGTTTTCTTCATTATTTGACTTAATTTAAATAGGGCAAAGTTACGCATAATATTATGTGAATGAAAATTTGACTTGTCACTTTTAGTTTTTAAATTATTGAAAATATTGATTCTTGTTTTTATTTTGTTTAAGCAAAAACCATTGGAGCTAGACGTTTTTAACCAAGTCATTGTAAAGTCAGTTTTTCACAAGCAATCTAAAGCTGTTTTTTCTTATGAGCGCTATATTAGATTATTGTATTTTTTGTTTAAGTTTTATTTTCTGAATAAAATGATGTATCACACATATTAGTTTTGTTTTACATATATGCCTAAACTTCACCTTTTTTGTAAGTTGAAATTTTAACTTAATTTTCTTTTTCGAGTATGTCCCTTCTACGTCTTCGTATGACCGTACTTATCAGGATAGGAGTATGGGATGCTTAGTTTGCAAGAAAAAATGGAAGTGGTAAACGTTTTAGATAAGGAAAAACCATCAGTTCGCGCTCTGGCAAAAAGGCTAACCTTTTTAACCAGTTAACCAGTTTTTTCATGGAAAAATTTCTACATTAAAATGTAATTTTAGGTTCATATAGGAAAAACGCAAACTGCAGAAATAGCGAAAAATAAAGAAGAAATTCGATCCAAATGGCAATCTGGAATTAATGTGAATCAAAAAAAGACTTTTTGGATAACTGAAGGTTTCAATATAGACATAATGTGTTTTAAGTGGTTTACGACGGCTAGAAGTCAGAACATTCCTATATCAAGACAGTTAATTAAGGCAAAGGCTAAAGAAGTAGCGGAACATCTTGGTTACACAAATTTCAGTGCTTCGGATGGGGGGTTACACAAATGGCGTAAAAGGCACAATGTTAGTTTCAAATGCATATCAGGTGAAGCGGCTGATGTAAATCAAGAAGATGTAAATCAGCTCCTCAAAAAGCTTCTTTCTATGTTACTTGGTTATCAACCGGAGGATGTGTATAATGCAGATGAAAGTGGACTTTTCTTCCGTGCACTACCTAATAAAACTCTAACTCTAAAATCGGAAAAATGTACTGGTGGGAAATTATCTAAAGAGAGACTTACTGACTTACAATTTTGTTTTGTGTGAGTATGGCAGGAAACAAAGAAGAACTGTTGGTAATTGGAAAAGCGGCGCGCCCTCGTGCATTCAAAAATGTTGCAATCAGTGACTTACCTGCAACTTGGAAATCAAACAAAAAAGCCTGGATGACGCGAGAAATTATGACTGAATGGTTGTTGCAATTAAATAGAAGAATGGGCATTCAGAAAAGGAAAATTGTTTTATTTGTAGACAATGCCGCATCCCATCCTCGCGAATTACAACTTAAAAACATAAAAATAATTTTTCTCACCCAATACAACTTTAGTATACCAGCCCTTGGATCAAGGTATCATACAGAATTTTAAATTCTATTACCGAGAACTCGTCTTGAAACATATTTTATCAAAAATTGAAGGAACTAAATCTGCAACAGAGCTTTCAAAAACTATCGATGTGTTGGAGGCATTATATACATAAAATCAGCGTGGAATAAAGTAACTGCAACTACCATAACGAATTGCTTCAAGAAAGCTGACTTCAAGAAAAGGGATAGTACTTTAACCGAATTTGATCCCGAAGATGATCTACCATTGTCAACAGTATCTGATTTGTTGCGATGTGCTAAAGAGTTAGGGTTAACAGAGGGCCAAAATCTAGAAGACTTTATGACAATAGACAATAACATTCAAACAGAAAACGACAATCTTGAGATTCAAACTATGAACGTTGAAATTGAAAATGACGGTGAACAAGTTAACGAAGGTGAATCAGAAGATGTAATGCAGGACATAATCGAAGAGTCTAATTTGATAAATTCTTACGATAACGTTCTAAAACTTGTTGGTAGTTTGAAACAATTTGCAAGAGACGACTATACGGTATTTCAACACGTAAAGAATCTGAAAAGTCATTTTCAAAACTGTCTTATGCTACAAAAAAATGTCAAATTACGCCAATCGAGCATTTTAAATTTTGCTCAAATCTCAACTGATTAGTTCTTATTTGATTGTATAGGTATGCATACCTATACCTAAATGATTGTAATTGTACTTACCTAATTTATTAATTCCGTTTTATGTGTTACTTTTCCAATTAATCCACATTATGTATTCCAAGTACATAAAAATAAACATTTTGAAATAAATATTGTTACATTCAAAAGATTCTCCCTTAAGAGTCCGCTACACCCCCTCTGGTAAGAGAATCCGTCCAGCTTCCGTAATTTTCAATCGAATTAACTGAGATTTTCGCAGAATCTTAAAAATGGTTAAATACAGGGGGCTAACCCATTAACGTTTTTTTTTTTTAAAAATTGACTTAAAAAAAGTGAAAAAAACAACATTCTAGTTTTTAAATAGGGTTGGCCCCGTGTATTTTCACGAATAAAAAATTTTGATGCTTACAAAAAACTATTTGGATAATTATTAAGAGAATGCGACGAATTTTAGAGTTTAGCGAAATTTGGTGCCGTCCGCTGGCGCTCCCTGGCGTTATCGTGAGATGTTCATACCCCGCCATCCCCACTCCAAGAGAATCATCGAAGTCGAATCGCGTCAGGCCGGCAGAGCAGGCAGACACAGTTGAAATATTGAAATTGATATACGCCGGTAAATCCAGCCGGAAACGCGATCATAAAAATAATAATACATATAATTTTCGACCCACGAGGTGAAAATTATCGGCTTGTCATATGGAATTTGTTTATTGAAAAATTATTGTACAGGACAATGGAACTATTTATGTAAGCGCCAAAATTTACACTAATAAATTATTTAACTAATTTTACAACACAAATCATTTACTTTATACAAGAAATTGAAAATAACAGTTTATGGCGTACATATTTAAAAATGACAAACCACAAAAGTTCGAACGATACCCTACGCAGAACAATAATTATGCTACCTTCCTCCATAATTATTTATAAATATGTAAATAATTGGATTACGTCGTAGCTTCTGCTCTGATTTCATGTTTCATAAAGACTATTTTGAAGCGTTTTTGAAGCTACGAAGAAACTTGTTTCCAGTATGCTATCTTAGCATTCTTTTCCCAACTATAGATTTCAGCCTTTCTGTGGCTTTTGCTCAGCCAGTTTTGTTTTCTTCAATACCCTAATGCCCACATGAGGGTGAGTTATCGGCCATTGGTTACAATGCCCACTTCTTGCGGGCACACAAATAAACTAGAGAAAGAAGTCTATAATCGGAAATTATTTCTGAATATACAGGATAAGCCAAGACGATTATACAGACTGTTTCACCAAAAACGAACGGATTTCTAGCCGAGTTATTTGAAGACGTAGAGAAAAAACTCTAAATGCTTCTTGAATTGATAAAAAATCTCTATGATCGACGTGTAAAAAACTAATTCTGGCGCTTCCGGTTTGGACCGGAAGTTAACCAACTTTTGATTTTTAAATACAAACATATCTTTTTTATTACCCTATCTGATAGAAGAGGTTCTCCTGATTACAAAAATGTATTGCACTTATCGCTTTTCTGCTCAAAATTGGTTCAGGCTTTCTGTTCTAATGCAACTGTTTCTCCAAAACTGACGGATTTCTGCCCGAGTTATTTGAAAACGTAGAGAAAAGACTCTAAATACTTCTTGAATTGAGGAAGAATCTCTATACCAGAATTAGTTTCTTATATGTCGATCATAAAAAATTTTCCTCAATTCAAGAAAAATTCAAATTTTTTTCTCTACGTCTTCAAATAACTCGGCCATAAATCCGGCCGTTTTGGTAAAACAGTTCCATTAGAAATGAAGACCTGAACTAATTTTGACCAAAAAATCAATAAGGTCAATACATTTTTGTAATCAGGAGAACTCCTTCTATCAGATAGGGCAATAAAAATGGTATGTTTCTATTTAAAAATCAAAAGTTGGTCCACTTCCGGTCCAAACCGGAAGTGCCACAATTAGTTTCTTACACATAGATCATAAAGATTTTTCTTCAATTCAAGAAGAATTCAAATTTTTTTCATCTACGTTTTCAAATAACTCGGCTAGAAATCCGTCCGTTTTTGGTGAAAAGTCTGTACAGAGACAAGTGACATTTTTTTAAATAGAATGTTGTGTGTAAAAGTAGATTTTTTGGAGCCTTTTCGTCAACTCTTTTCGCTCCAATATTATTGCTGACTATTTCCAAACCACTTGGATGTAGCGATTTTTTTTTTGTTCAAATAATGGCATTTGCAGATGCATGTTAAAAAAATCACTACAGTCAAAATTACGAGTTTTAAGAAAAAGTTATGTAAAGACATGTTGAGAAACATCTGTGGAATGTCTTTGAATTGGTTTTACTTTTAAAAAATTATACAAAGTGGCTAAATTTAATTTTTCAATTTAGAACTTTTTGAATTTACTTTTTTCCATTTTTTCAAATAGAACAAACAGGCTGTATATTTTTTAACGATATGATGTAGAATCTAAAAACGAACATTTTTTGTATGTAGGTACACCGTTACGGCTATTGGTAACCATTTTCGATTTATCGACCAATAATTACAAAATTCAAGAATAATCTTAAAAAATTTAGATCGTTTTCCAAATAACTCGACAAAAAACTTCAAATGTTTCAAAATTGACACAAATGACAACTGACAACAGGTAACTGCGATAAATGTGTATTGCTTGTCGGATAATATAAAAAGCAAAAAATGATCAAGATACAAACATAAAGTGAACTTAGAGCCGTATGACACGATACTTATTTTAGTACTGATTTCAGTACTGAAAATTTAGTGCTACTACATCCAAGAAATTTGAACCTGTTCTATTTTCTTGTATGCAAGTTGACTTTAATTGGCGCTCAGTGATGCATTTTGTTTTTGTTAAAATTCCCAAACTTGTCCTAAATTCGGAACTGAAACTGCCGAAAAGCTGCGAGCGCAGATTCAGTACTAAAATCAGTATCGTGTCATTCGGCTCTTACAAAAAAAACTTATGCTGTTTTTATAGGCAAAACATCTGAAGCACTTATTACAATTTTATCTGTCGAGTTATTTGTAAAACAATCTAATTTTTAAGGATTATTCTTGAATTTTGTAATTATTGAGCGATAAATCAAAAATGGTTACAAATAGCCATATAAAAAATGTTTGTTTTTAGTTTCTACACTATATCGTTAAAAATATACAGAATGTTCCATTTGAAAAATAGAGATATATAATTAAATTCAAAAAGTTCTAAATTAAAAAATTAAATCTAGCCACCCTGTATAATTTTTCAAAAGTAAAAACGATTCAAAGACATTCCACAGATGTTTCCTAACTAGTCTTTACATAATTTTTTTTTTGAATTTGTAATAATTGCGACTCTAGTGATTTTTTTAAAATACATCTGCAGATGCCATTATTTGAACAAAAAAAATTGGAGTAAAAAGAGTCTAGGAAAAGGCTCCGAAAAATCTACTTTTACACACAACATTCCATTTAAAAAAATGTCAAATTTCTAGCTATCATAGAACTCGAGCTATTGAAGTCGGACGCACTATTGCCCCACCCTGTAGATCCTTCGTTGAGTAACTTACTGATGGTGTATAGTTTTCTGCCGTTTGTAAATTTACGTTATCAACGGGCATGTCATGGATACCTACTGTCCTTGATATGTCCATTGCTCTAAATGTAACAATAAAAATAAATGGTAGCGGTTAATATTTTTTTTTTGCATAACTTTTAGGTAAACGCTGTTTTATTCAAGCAGCAAAAATGTACAGAGCTTGAAGGAATTGAAATTTAAACGTTATTGATATGTATTCATGTAGCAACCCGAAATCGTACCAAAAAGAGTCAGGCACTTTACTACTGATTTTAGTCTTCTTTAGTGCCAAGTTACTTTAGTACTTCACTGGCAAGTTCAGAGTGATTGGATTTATCTATGTAATTGGTTTAAAAAAAATAAATACCGTTATGGGAGTTTCATTATCAGCTATGGGTTCATCCGTAGTTTTTCCAGTTGTTTTTGTCTACAGAAAGTACGAAACAGTTTCAATTTTAATCTACAAATATAATTTAATATTCCATGCTTACTGTGACTTCAATCTACGATTTTTGTGACTCAACCGTTTTCAACATACAGTTTTTTTCTTCGACCCTTTCAAGCGAGCATAATTTCCCATTTTTAGAATCAAATAAATCGGCGTTAGATAAAAATAGAAATCTGGAGTAAAGGCAACCGCATCTATTGCCTAGGCAAGTAAAGCAAAAAGTAGCTACTAGGAAAATTAATTTGCAAGTACATAGATTCGCAAAATATTTATTTACGCTCGACATTGGATAAAATTACCACCAGCAACGTAAACAACACCCAAACGATCGCATCGAGTGCACTAAATAAAGGTGCTGGAGTGGAGTGGAGACTGTGCCGTCAAAACGATCGCCGAATTTGCATCCCCACCCAATACTCCCCTGATACCTCGTCCCAAACCGTTGCCCCGCAGGTCCAACTAGGTGACCTCCGATATCAGACTCTTAACCGGACACCTCCCATAACCGGACAAGAAAGTAAGGACCGTGAGTGTCCGCTTATGGGAGCTTTTACTGTACTTACTTATGCAACGAGTTGCAGGGAAATATTAAGTAAAATATTCTGTATTCGATCAGGTATCTTTTTATTTGTTACGAAAATTGGCAAGATCGAGTAGTTACACATCACAAACTATTCTAGTTGTTGATACCTACCACGGTACTATATAACTCAGGTAATCCGACGAGTGCAGTCAGCAGGCCGATACACTGTCCCGCCGATAGTGGACGCTTGCGGGGAAGGAGGTAGGTAAGAGTGGGCCGACCGATTGCATGTCGCTTATGGTGAACTCGCGCCTTTTTGCGTTAAAGTATTAATTTTTCTGGTAAAAATGGGTCGTAAGTGCTGTGTACCCCACTGTACTAGTGGTTACAAGTCCAATAAAGACAAGTTATCGTTTTTTTCTGTGCCAAAGGACATGATTGAGGCTTGGCAACGTGCCATACCCAGAAAAGACAGACCTTTAACTATTAAAGATTCCGTGTGTGAAAAACACTTTGAAAGTGCAAATGTTTTAAGGGAAGTGAAAAACGAATTTTATACCGTAAGTTATTTTATTTTTGTCAGTAATGAATTCCGCTTTTAACTGTATACTGATTGATATAGTTAGGTACTATTGGTTATGAAATTAATACATTTATAATATTCTAGATCAAATTATCCTATCCGCGATTGGTTAAGGGAACAGTTCCCACTATATTTCCTAACTGCCCTAAATATCTTTCGAAGGAAACAAAAAAACGGCGTATTATTGAAAAACATGAATGTCCTTTCCCGAAAAAAATCAAAAGTAATGATTTATTAACTACTTATATGGGCACCTCACCACCAAATTGTAAGTTTATTTGTTAAAGAAATCTATTTAAAGCTTTGCAACTAAGTGTATCTAATGTTTTTTTTCTTTAGCGGACAATTTGAACGAGAATGTAAATCATCCATTAAAAAATATTTTAAATATTTTATGGATTGATACAAGTTGCCTGACACTGCCGTCACGATCATGGGCAATACATTTTATGGAAAATGACGATAGCAGTCAAACTATTTCTATTTCTGAGATGATTATTATGGATCAAAACACTGTAATAAAAAAAATGATTTTGATAGATCAAAACGCAGTTCAATGCTATATTTTTGGTCGCAAGATTGATATGACGGGATATTTTAACATCGAAGATATTGTCTCCATTCAAGATTTTCAGAACTGTCTGAATATCTTCAGTCAACTGGTGCCTTGTTATGGCGGTATAAAAATTCAAGAGGCTCCAACAAATTTTAAAAATGGCTTGTATGAACAAGACAAGAGATTAGGCGTTTGGCGCCATAAAAAATGTTTATACTTGTCTGAAAATGAGAATAGCAAACGGCGATGTCATCTTTGCGAAAAAATATTAAAGGCAGTGCGTGCTTTTAGATATAGATTTAAGACTATACCAAAAGCCTTACATTTAAATAGATATCATGAGAAAAGAAGAAAGGCTCACAACAGGTTAAAAATTAAAACTACAGTACTCTGTCAGGAATTGCAAAAGGCCAAAATTGCCATTAGAGAAATGAATGAAGAAGATCTGTTTTGCAAAATAGACAATATGGATAATTTACATAGTTCTCAAAAAATGATGATCAAGGAGTGCATTAATACATGTAAATATTCTAGTAAGAAGTCCAGAAGATATACATCAGAATGGCTACTACTATGTTTACTAATGCATATTCGCAGCCCTGCAAGTTATAACTTTTTGAGAGCAAATGGAATTATGCCATTACCTGCAGTTTCCACAATAAGAAAATATTTGTCTAGAGTTAAAGTACAATGTGGCTTGGATGATAATTTCTTTGAAGCGTTTCGGTTAAAAATGCAAGGCAAAAATGAATTTGAACGACAAGGGATGCTGATATTTGACGAGATGTCTGTAAGGCAAAATATTAACCTAAATGTAAAAAACATGAAGCTCTCAGGGATTCAGGATTTTGGAGTTGATCATCCACAATCTTCAAAAACAGTAGACAAACGAGCTGATCATGCACTGGTATTTATGTTTTCGTCATTTGCTGAAAACTTTCATCAACCAATAGCGGTTTATGCAGCAAAAGGTGCTACACATGGTACAGTTCTCGCTACTTTAATTCTGCAAATAATTAAAAAATTGGAGCAATCTGGAGCTGTCATACATGGCATAGTTTGTGATGGAGCCACCTCAAATAGAAAAATGTGGTCAGAATTTGGTATTACTGGTAGAGTTGAAAATGTAGTGAATCATATTACGCACCCAGTAGATGAAAGTCGGCAACTTTACTTCTTTTCTGATGTGCCCCATTTAATAAAATGTGTAAGAAATAGACTTTTTAACAAACAAATTTTATGGGTAAATTAAATAGAAATAAAATTTTGTCACAAACTAACCTTTCTACAATATTTTAGGCTCCAGAAGGATTAATTAAATGGAATCACTATACAACAATATTTGAGTTAGAAATGCATTTGCCGCATAATTTACGTATATGCCCAAAACTCACGCAAATGCATATTCAACCGACAAATTTACAAAAAATGAGGGTTAAACTAGCTACTCAGGTAAGTTATTGTAAAATTATATTCGTAAACATTTATTTAAAATTGGACACTTAAATATTACAAGATTCTTGTAGATCTTTAGTAATTCAGTGGCTGATGGAATCAAATATTATCAACAAAATAGTGATTCTTTAAAGGAAGCTGACCCCACCGTAAAATTCACAAAGAGGATGAATGATCTTTTTGACACTCTCAATCGTAAACATTCATTAGAAGGCATACGTGAGAACAGTGATGACTTTATGGTAAGTAACCTATATCCATTACAAATATCAAATTTGTGATAAACGGTATTTTATTGTATGATTAGATACTCCATGACAACTTAAAATGGTTGGATGAGTGGAATGAAATGCTTACTAATGGAGTGATCATAGAAGATCAATTTTTAACTCGTAGCACGGTGGAGGGCTTGAGAGTTTCCCTATTATCTACTATAGGTTTAACTCATTATTTGCTATCGGTGTCTGGTTTTAAATATGTTCTTACCAATAAAATGAATCAAGATCCTTTAGAGGTAGGTTCACAAATTACGTCCAGGAGTTCTAACATTATCATACTTTTGACTATATCTACTTATTCTTGTAATTAATAACAATAAGTCTGGGTTTCTTCAGAGCTTTAAAATATAGAAAAACTGTATAATAGTGTCTATTTATAGCTTACTAATAACTGATTTTGCTTTCTTCACATTTCTTGCTTCTCTGAGCATGCTGCTGCAACTTATTGTGCTACTTAGACAGCAGGGGTATTCTTTCAGTATTTCAAACATCCTTATAGTTATGAAAGATAACTTTATAATATTCTATTTTAGCAATTTTTTGGAACCATTCGCCAAGCTGGATGTGCAAATGACCATCCAACATTCACAACCTTTTTACAACTGTATCGGATGCTTTCTGTTTATAAATTAATGAAACCACCGGTCTTTGGAAATTGTACAGTTTTAAATACTCAAGAAGCAAATTTTACTATCAAAAAACCTTCAAATTCATTAACTTTCGAAGACTTTAAAGAAATTTTTACCACAGATGAACAGAATAGACATAAGCATTTGGAAAACATTTTGACAAGGCTTCAACATCTTGAGGAGAAAAATGAAGCAAACTCAGATGTAATAATTGAGGATATGTGTTGTTTTCATGAAACTGATACTGCCGATTCAATTATTTATTACTTAACTGGATTCATATGTAAAAAAATTTTCAAGTCAACAAAGTGTTCTATTTGTCAAGCTGCTTTATATAGTAAAACGCTCAATCCTTCGGTAAATAATGAAGCAGCATCGATTGCTTCCCTTACTACATTAAAGTCTAGAGGGAGTTTAAATTTTCCATCTTTAAAAATATTTAGTTTTTTAAAAAACATTGAAGATGTTCTTATCAAACACATTAACTTAGTTGATGTGTTTGATAAAACTCTGGATGAATTGTTAATGAATGACACCCCTACTTCTAAATTTAGTTTTCCATGTGAGAGTCATAATAATGAAGTTACTTCAAAATTATTGTTCTTTTATATCTCAATGAGAATCAAACAATTTTACAAGCAAGAAGAACTAAAGCATAAAAAATTGGCATCACAAAAGAAAAAGGAAGCTAAATTGCAAAAATTTTAATTTTATTTTATCATGTCAACGTTGTTTTACAATGGAGTATTATAATCAAATTTCGATATTTTATAAATGGTTGAGGCTAAGAAAAGGTAATGATTCAAAACTGCAGACTGAAATAAGTGGAAAGAAAATACTGAGGCCCGTAGTCATTCGTTTTATAGTTTAATACGTCATAGTTTGACGACATTAAAATAGTAATGCTTCAATATTTAGATATTAGTTAAGGTTAAGGTTAAGGTTGCACAAAGGTGACGAAGGTTTAACGAACGATTAACTCTCCTTTAACTTTTTTACTACTTTGAATGATCGTTAATTTGTTGTTGCCATTCGTAGGTAGTTGAAAGATATTAGCATTACCTTTCAAATTTTTAGAAGTTAACAAATAACCTTGTAATCCTGCATCAAAATTCTAACAATCGCTTAACGGTTGTTTGTGCAACTGGGTTTATAAAATTTTCCTCGTACCTTTTATAATTCATTTTTGAAATAAAATATCATTGTGGGTCTATTTAGTTAGTGAACTTCATAGACTAGGCGCTTTAAATATGTAAATTATTATTAGGCATATGTGTTAATAAATTATGTTTCATAAGCTGCGAATACAGCGTCCAAGTTCGATTTTGTTGTACATACATATTTGACGATATCGTATAATAATTTATGTATAAAATGTATATTACTGAACATGTAATTTAAGAAATAAACGTTTATAAGATTTAGAGATGTTTGGTAGATTTAGGTAAGTAGTAATGATCAAATAACTCGTTGAACGCCGCTGCTTGCAATGGAATTGTCGGCCTACTTGTGCTGTCTCTCTCTAACACCGCGTCTCGCGCTGGCGGGACACATCAGCCCAGGCCGTTACATTACCTGACTAATATAATACCGTGATACCTACATACAAATTTGTAATAATACAGCAGGGAAAATAATATTTACAATAGAGTCTGGTAGGCCTAACCAAACATGGCCCGTATGGCACTCTGACAATTCCGCGACTTCAATCTTGAATGTTCTCCAATATATTTTTGAGTGACACTGCGCACTTGGGTTTGTCAAAAGCTAAAGCGATCGCTTTGCCGTGTGTCATCAATTTGGAATCGAAGACGTCTTCCTCGCTTCTGTAGACGTTAGTTAGAGCGAATTCGAGATCCCAGTCGTTTATTGGGACCCGAGTGTTGATGACACCAGCCACGATGGAGATGTTGAAGCGAGTGTAATATTTTGCCATATATGCAATCTCCCACAAGGTGCTGCTGTTGGCTTTAGTCTTCCGGGGATCGCGCTCATTCAATAAGTAGAGGTCGTTGTAGCATTTGTCCAAAATCATCCTCACTCCGGGGTTGTCGAGGAGCAAATTGTCCTTCAAAGCAACACGTCTGAAAATTTAACAAAATCCATTTTAATTGATTGATGATCTTTAATATTTACTAATTGATTAGATGTGCAACCTAGACGGTCACCCTTTACCATAAGTGACATTTCGTCACATAACACATCATACATCACTATTACTATTTAAATCTTACCTTTGTATAAGATTTCCGACGACCATGAGACAGATAATGGCGTTGTTGGGCGGAAGAGCCAGCGCCAGTCTCGATAACCTCTTCGCAAACGCCGCTGCTATGTCATTCGGCAGATGGGTCGAACTGAGGAACAAATCGGACAAGTAAAGAAGCCTATCCATATTCTTGGCAACGAAAGTTTCCGGTTCCAACATCGTATAGAGTTTCAGGAAAATATCCAAATATTTCATCTTGTGCAGTTGGATCATCGTAAAAATCCCTTGCAAGGCCAGCACACCAACGAGGCCGCCCATTTCCAGGGAATCCATCAGAAAATCGGTTAACAACCACCATAGCGGTTCTTTGAGAAAATGCAAAATACGTTCGAAGACGACGATCAAAAGTTTTGAGCGGGATTGCGGGGTGTGTGTCCATAACATGACCTGAGACCAAATATCGTTGAGGGTGCGCCAAAAGATTCTTATATTAAAAGTGAAATATTTCCCTAGAAAAGAATTTTAGTAACTAAAATTATTTTCGTGACAAAACTATTAAATACTCACTGCTTGCAAAAAACAATTTGGTTTCTGCGTTTCGATCCAACGGCAATTTTTCGACCAACAACAAATAGTTAAGAATGTATTTCTCGTTAGGATTGGATTTTCTGTTCGCAGTCATTGGATGCCCATGTGTAGAATAGGATGTCGTCATATACCAGATATTTGGAGAATTTGTTGATTAATTGGGTTTGGTTACGTTCGCTAGATAACAATTTCTCCAGAATATTCTGCAGACGAGACAAGGGAAGGTGAGTGCGAACGGGTCCCTTGATTTCTCTTGGGCAGGTGCCTTCTTGCCACAAGAAATTCATTGCCACCGAGAAACCTAAAAAAAACATTTAACAATTGGCCAATTACACTGTTGAACAAATTTTAATTTTTTTTTTGTTCCTGGGTAGTAAGTATTTTAAACTTTTTTATGTCTAGAAACGAGAGAAGTTGAACTTTAATTAATTTAAATTTTGCTTTTATAATCAGGAGACCCACATTCCGAAATTATTTACCTAAATGTTGTTCAAATTGACAAGAAACCTAACTACTTGATCTCGAGAAGTATTTTAATTATTTTCTTGAACGAATATTATACTAAAGTTAACTTGTTAGGCATCTTTGCATTTAAAAGAAATATAGTCCATCGAGTCAGAGTATACAGAAATCAATGTTTCAACTTGAAAAAAATGTTGAACATCGCGTGAGATTAAAGTTAATATTTAAAAAAAATACAAAAATCCCCACCTGTATGCAGACTGAAAACAATGAAAATTCACAATAAAAATATAAAATTATTAAATCTGCTGAAGGAAAATTTTATTATGAATTGTGGCTTTGAAATTTAAATTTTAACTTTTATGTTTTGATTAAGTAAGTAGGTAGTCTAGACTCTATCTCGAATTAAATATAGTAACGAAAATCGTGAAAAGAGATGGGCCTTTTTGGCAAATTAACTCAGGAACATAAAAGTTCCGAGACCGCCACTGACTATCGCATCCACCATTTTAATCTATAGATGGCATAGGATGGTTGTATTTTCGGGAGCAAGACAATAAAAAATACTGCTACATGTAGTTAGAACCCAGAAACCAAAATCATGTTAGACGGTGTAATTTAAAAAAAAAATTATACTTACTTTGCATCTGAATGTCGGGCGAACCGTTCTCTATTGACTCGAGGACGATGTTCTGCAAGAAGTCTTCATAGCGATTTCTCAACCACTTCTTGAAACGGTTTTCTTTGCTGTTCTCGGCGGACTTGCAAGGTACGTTTTCGATGAAGATTTGTTTCTCACTGAGGATATTGGTGAAAATCCACTCCAAAACGTGTAAACACTCCGACAAGTCCGCCCCCGATTTGAAATGTTTAAATATCTCAACTAACTTTGCCGCATTTTTGGGACTAGGCGGGCAAGTGAGAAAGATGCGAGCTTTGGCTAACAATACTTCGGATATTTCAGACATTGTAAAACAATGAATAAAGCGGTAAAGCGCGAAATCAGAGATAAGTACAGTACAACACTTGGGATACGATACGGCACGACACAACACAGCGAGTTCGGCACTAAGAGCACAACAGCACAGATCAGTGAGTGACTGAAGTATGGTGGTGAATGATAGTTCGGCGCTGCCGCTGCGTGTTTTATGGAGAGATGGGAGATTTACGTCTCCCACTCCCAATTGGGTGTGGGAAAAAAATCCAATATAGATGGGGTTGTAAAAAACGCCTTTTCAAAACATCAAAATGATTTATTTTAATTTACCAAATTGAAAACCATTTGAGCTAAATCACAAATGCAGTGACCAAGTACATATGTAAAACATTTAACAATTTTAATAACAAGAAAAAAAGTTTGTTACGCTCTGTAGGTACGAAGCTAATGATATTTCTAAGAAGTTTTTCATACTAAACTTAGTTTTAATTCTAAGAAAATTTTGCAAATTAAATTCATTAAGAAACTGACCAAATTTTGTTATTTGCATATACAGAGTGTCCCAAAACTTCCAAAACGTGATCCCGTGGAGAGCTGATATACTAGCTCATTACGGACCAGAATATGATAATATGACCTTAGTAAAAAGTTATTAGTTTTCGAGATATTGGAACTTTTTTTTAATAAATAAATCGTGTATCAGTCAAAAATGTTTTTTTATCAGTCAAAAATGTTTTTTTCTTTTCAAAAGGTCTGGCACTGGTAATGTTTCTTTGCTTTTTGATAATAACAGGGCTATTTAGGTATACGTAACAACATTTTGAATGTTATAATAATATGGAAATTTGGAGTTATGGCACTCTAAAAAACTGATCTAAGGTGTCGATTTTCACGAAATTCATAAAAGTCCCAATATCTCAAAAACTAATAACTTTTTACTAAGGTCATATTATGATATTCTGGTCAGTAATGAGCTAGTATATCAGCTCTCCAGGGGATAACGTTGAGTTTTGGGGCACCCTGTATACATAGTAGATAAAGAGCAATTAATTGGTGTTTAAGTAGTATTGTAACAAATACAAATAAAAATAATTTTTAAAAACAGCAAAGTCGTGTTTGATGTTGAAAATTATATACTACATATTTTAACAATGATGATATGACGATGAATAACTATTAGACGGTGTTGCTGTTTGAACCGTAGAAACCAATATTTGAAATCAGTCCAAATATGAAGAAATTGAAATTGTCTCAAGAAAGTTTTAAAGTTTTAAGACTTTTAAACAAACTTCGTACCTACGGTACCTACGTATAATTATCTCCCGTAAAAAGCGAGCTACTGGCACCTTTTTACTTGCTTTCTTATTAAGAGAATAATAAGATGACATAATATAAAATGCATATTATAATATGCATACCTACATACAGGTTGATTTACATAATATGGCGTATAGTGCTTATATAAAACATTTTTTTACATAAAACATTTTTTTACATAAAACATTTTTTATCATAAGATTATAAACACGACAAGATTAACTTAACTTAGCTCTTCAAAATATTCCACACCTAAATTCAGTATTTTTCGAGATACTGAATTTTTTCTGAAGATTTTGACAAAACAGTGATGTGGCTAAAGAATTAAAATCTCAGCAACAGCTGACGACAACACGTTGAATTTGTTATGTGGGTGAGACATAACGTTGAAGATAATATTCGTATGGAAAAATGACCATAATATTTTACGGTAAAGTTTATAATTAACCACATACACAAAAACAGCAAATAGTTATTTTTTGTTAAATGGCATGATACCTAATTACATACACCATCAGTGGTAGAAGAAAGTAATTTGCTTCTACTAATGTATGATGTTCTTATACCAAAAATGTATGGTTCTTTACATACTTGCGTTTTTCTTTTTTATCAAAGAAAACTGAATAGCACCGAATTCTTGAAATTCAAAATTGATATCTACTAATGTAACAGAGGATTGGTGGTCGGTCGACCTAGATAATAAGAATTTTAGCGTTTTTTTAACTGACCGTTGTTGACTCCTTTGCTTTCTGCAACTGATGGGCATAAATAAATGATCAAAAATTAGTTCATTCTTTTAAATACATAACCGGTAACAACCGACTATCTTACATGGGTAATAAATTTTAACTGATAATTATTAAATTTTGTTATACTAAATTCTGGCCACTACGTTTGATAAACTTAAAAATTTCAAAAGCGCCAACACCTGAACTAAGACCGAAACGATCTGTGTTCACAATATTAAATCTACTTTTTATTGCCAAGGTGTATAAAGAGGCTAATAAATCACCCTGCAAAAGTCACTTGTAAAATATTAGATAGATACCTACAGCAGGTTAATTTTAAGACGTTTTCTATTTGTTATATTCTGATTATATTCTGAAAAAATTTTGTTTGGTCGTTACTAGTCGCAATTTTAACATAACACTATTAACTCTTTCGTACATCATTCATAAAAATCGTCGCAAAACATGATTACCTACTCATATTGAAATTTATGAGCAACCATTAAGGTAATGATGAATAATATTATAATTCGGGCGGCCAACAGATAGATTAATAAGAAAACCAAATTTGTAAAAATAAATATAAATTTCAAAATATTTAGATTGCAATACATAATTGTGAAAATTGTCCGCGGTTTTTAGTTATCTTTCAGAATTAAAATGTAAATATTTTGGAATTTATATGTATTTTTACGAATTTGATTTTTTTTATTACTCTACCTATGGGCCGGTCGGACTATAATCCCTCTTGTTACCTACCCACAATCTGCTCTCGCCTCATTTACGACCACTAAGTGGCTGTAAATAACGGAAAGAAAGGTTTTGACTAACAAAGCCACTTTTCCATTTTAAGCCTGTTTTTTTGAAAAGAGGTTCCAATTGATAAAGGGCTTTTAATAAGTTTGTCCACAGTCATTTCTAAAGCTGTCATTTTTACAACCAAGCTGTATTGTGTGAATTTATTAGCTGTGCGGTCGTCATAAAAGAGTTAATACTAATCCTTGCAACCGAAGATTGTAATACGATTTGCCACCACCTTGCCAGCTCTCATAACAATGACTCTGACTTGGGCATAAGTCAGAATACGTACTAAAAGAACCAGTGGCGTAGCGTGGCTTGAAGGGCAGCAGGAGCAGCATTTTTTTATGATAAAAAATATGCGACAGATTGCTTGTTATTAGGAAACATTAACCTACAAAACAATATACAACTTACGTTTATTTCGGCATTTTAACAGTTTTTGAGTTTTTGATGAAACAAAACTGCAACAGCGCATTGGATTGCCAGGATTGCCTATTCTTAAAAAAATCAACCAGGAGCTAACGCCACACTTTCTTGCACAATGGTAAATGTTAAGTTGTTTTATTGGTTGTACTATACTACTTAGTCTGACGTCATTCTAAACTTATCGTAAAAATATTGTACCTACATATACCTACCCATTTTGCTTTGTTTCGCACCAATGTCTAATACAAAGATACGTAAAATATCATTAATAGATACGAACGTGTCTACTATTGTAGTTAAACTTTTATGATTTTAAATTGATATTCCCGGAAAAACTCTGTCAACAAATATTGACATGGTTCGAAACAAATGTGCATCATCCCTTGATAATTTTCTAAAATAAGCAGCTCTATTCACTTTCCTTTGTGAAAAATGTACGGAAGACAGTAAGCTCCAAAGTTTCTTTTTAAACGCTGAGATTTGTTGCAAAAGTCTAGAAGTCTAGACGCATAAGGAGCATTTTAATGCTATTTTCACAACCTCGAACATTGTTTAAATCACCTAATAACAGTTACTATTATGAGGTAAAACATGTCAAATGTTTTTTAACTTGTCGTTGACGTCTTTAATTTTTTTCCATAACAAAGAGCCATCTATTTTTACCATCTTGTAAATTTTTGATATGTGTTATTCCGCTGTGCCATTATGCTTCTAACTATGACTTGCGCAGTCAATTAATCTTGGTTGCCGATAATAAAATTGACATAAAAGATTTGAATTTGAGCTTTCGAGGATATGATCGAATCATTAAGACCTACTTTTCAAAAAATTTTGAAGTTTTTTGGCCCACCCCGTGCTTGTCTACACAGTGATTCATTTAAAATTGTAAAAAAGTTGACAATAAAGTAGCAACTTTTTTTATACCGTTGTACGCAGAAAATTTTTCAGATTACGGCGGTCTCTTCAGAATTTCGAAATTTTGATTTCTGGGGCCGTAGTATTTCGTAAAAATGCAACAGCCAAGTTGATTCATGGAATACCTCCCTTGCCTCAGATAATTTTTAACAAAATACTACGGCCCCAGAAATGAAAAAATCAAAATTTCAAAATTCTGAAAAGACCGCCGTAATCTGAAAAATTTTCTGCGTACAACGGTATAAAAAAAGTTGCAGCTTTATTGTCAACTTTTTTACAATTTTGAATAAATCACCGTGTAGACGAGCACGGGGTGGGCCAAAAAACTTCAAAATTTTTTGAAAAGTAGGTCTTAATGGTTCGATCATATCCTCGGAAGCTCAAATTCAAATCTTTTATCGTTTGGGCGAGAAAAATTCGGCCACAAGTGATGGTCCACCCGATATAAAACCTTTTCGGAAATAGATTAATTGCGCAAAATCATCTTATTATGACATGAGGAATCTAATGTTTTTCGCCTACGTCCACATTTTTACGGGACCCGCTGTCTGTAGGCATGGTATGGTTGTTAAAAAAATTCTACTATTAAAACGTAGTCAATCTCGCAGGTAGGTAGGTAGGTAGGTAGGTATAAATTGTCTTACAACGGTTTGGGGTGGAAAGGATTAATATAAGCTATTTTATGACCACGACAGAGCTAAGTTTGAAATATTTGAAATATATTAAACTTACCAAAGGGGTTTTATAATTTGCTACCACTTTCCAGAAAAACCGACCAAAAGTACGTACAGCGAGTTCAAAAGTAATGTCCACCTGTTAAACTTTAAACTCGTTTATTTTTCACATAAAACCAACACAGACATTAAAATTCATATTTATGCTAAGCATATGAAATAATGGAACAAGTGCATTGGGTTTCCTTTAGCCAGTAGGTACAGTCGCCGTCATTGAAGAAGCCCAGGGTGAAGTGAAATTCATTCCAACTTACGGTGTGCTTGAAGCTGTTTATAATTTAAAACTGAAATGTGCCGCTCTATTTCGACTAATCTTACTTCACCTGTGCGGTTCTTAAACAAACTGTACCCCGTGGCTTAGCCTGGTTGCAAATGTAACGTAAGTTAGAATGAATTTTGCTTCACCCTGGGCTTCTTCAATGACGGCAACTGTACATCTTCAAAATAAATTTAAATTTTAAAAGTATGAGATGGAAATTACTTCTAAAACTGACTGTGTGGCTATTAAATATGGATACAGTTAAATATCTTGAAAACGGTGTAAAAAATCGTTGTAAGTTAGCACATCGTTATAAATGTTGGGAGTTAATCATCTAAAACATTTTTCAATTTTACACTTACATGTGTTTATAAATATTTTTTTTAAATTGTAAACTGTAGCACTTTTGAAAAAAGAATGTTTATTTCTCAACTTAGTTAAGTAACACATTCATATCATTATTTGTATTAAAATTCAAAAGAAAAGTGACATTTAAAAAAAGTTAAGTTAGCCTCATAACCTATCTCAAAAACAAATCAAGGTGTAAAACTAAAAAGGTTTCAGATAATGACAAACTTCAAACATTTATAACGGCATGCCAACTTTCAACAAGTTCCAATAAAATATTTAACTGTGTTCATACTTAAACTACAAAAACAGAATAAAATACGGTTAACTTTATTCCAAGTTTTGTATTCACAAGTTGCTATTTCCTTTTAAATTCTAAATGTAAGTATCATTAATTTTTAATGCGTTTTAGCGATTAATCAGTTATTAAACTTTATCGCACGGTTTTAATTTGCATCTTCAATTTTTGTAGATATTGAAACGGCACTTACAGGCTTCAGTTGATTTAGTTTCAAGTAATAAGGTAACCACATTTCGATTACTGATTTTTAAAATCTAGCCAATCCTAGCAATAGAGACAAAATTGTCGAATAATATTAATTTTGAAAAAGTTCTTGATGCGTTTAAAAACTTGAAACATAGAAGATTATCGCTGCAAATTGGTATGAAGACTTCTAGCAGAACATCGTCCTCGAGTCAATAGAGAACGGTTCGCCCGACATTCAGATGCAAAGTGAGTATAATTTGTTTTGTTAAATTACACCGTCTAAGATGATTTTGGTTTCTGGGTTCTAACTACATGTAGGAATATTTTTTATTGTCTTGCTCCCGAAAATACAACCATCCTATGCCATCTATAGATTAAAATGGTGGATGCGATAGTGGCGGTCTGGACACTTTTATGTTCTTGAGTTAATTTGCCAAAGAGGCCCATCTTTTTTGACGATTTTTGTTACTATATTTAATTTGAGATAGAGTCTAGACTACCTACTTACTTAATCAAAACATAAAAGTTAAAATTTAAATTTCAAAGCCACAATTCATAATAAAATTTCCCTTCAGCCGATTTAATAATTTTATATTTTTATTGTAAAATTTCATTGTTTTCAGTCTGCATTCTCGTGAAAATTTTTGTATTTTTTTTAAATATTAACTTTAATCTCACGCGATGTTCAACATTTTTTTCAAGTTGAAACGTTGATTTCTTTATACTCTGACTCGATGGACTATATTTCTTTTAAATGCAAAGATGTCTAACAAGTTAACTTCTCGAGATCAAGTAGTTAGGTTTCTTGTCAATTTGAACAACATTTATGTAAGTAAATAATTTCGGAATGTTGATCTCCTGATCATAAAAGCAAAATTTAAATTAATTGAAGTGCAACTTCTCTCGTTTCTAGACATAAAAAAATTTAAAATACTTACTACCCAGGAAGAAAAAAAAATTAAAATTTGTTCAACAGTGTAATTGACCAATTGTTAAATGTTTTTTAGGTTTCTCGGTGGCAATGAATTTCTTGTGGCGGGAAGGCACCTGCCCAATAGAAATCAAGGGACCCGTTCGCACTCACCTTCCCTTGACTCGTCTGCAGAATATTCTGGAGAAATTGTTATCTAGCGAACGTAACCAAACCCAATTGATCAACAAATTCTCCAAATATCTGGTATATGACGACATCCTATTCTACACATGGGCAATATTAAATCCAATGACTGCGAACAAAAAATCCAATCCTAACGAGAAATACATTCTTAACTATTTGTTGTTGGTTGAAAAATTGCCGTTGGATCGAAACGCAGAAACCAAATTGTTTTTTGCAAGCAGTGAGTATTTAATAGTTTTGTCACGAAAATAATTATAGTTACTAAAATTCTTTTTTAGGGGAATATTTCACTTTTAATATAAGAAGCTTTTGGCGCACCCTCAACGATATTTGGTCTCAGGTCATGTTATGGACACACACCCCGCAATCCCGCGCAAAACTTTTGATCGTCGTCTTCGAACGTATTTTGCATTTTCTCAAAGAACCGCTATGGTGGTTGTTAACCGATTTTCTGATGGATTCCCTGGAAATGGGCGGCCTCGTTGATGTGCTGGCCTTGCAAGGGATTTTTACGATGATCCAACTGCACAAGATGAAATATTTGGATATTTTCCTGAAACTCTATACGATGTTGGAACCGGAAACTTTCGTTGCCAAGAATATGGATAGGCTTCTTTACTTGTCCGATTTGTTCCTCAGTTCGACCCATCTGCCGAATGACATAGCAGCGGCGTTTGCGAAGAGGTTATCGAGACTGGCGCTGGCTCTTCCGCCCAACAACGCCATTATCTGCCTCATGGTCGTCGGAAATCTTATACAAAGGTAAGATTTAAATAGTAATAGTGATGTATGATGTGTTATGTGACGAAATGTCACTTATGGTAAAGGGTGACCGTCTGGGTTGCACATCTAATCAATTAGTACATATTAATTAAAGATCATCAATCAATTAAAATGGATTTTGTTGAACTTTCAGGCGTGTTGCTTTGAAGGGCAATTTGCTCCTCGACAACCCCGGAGTGAGGATGATTTTGGACAAATGCTACAACGACCTCTACTTATTGAATGAGCGCGATCTCCGGAAGTCCAAAGCCAACAGCAGCACCTTGTGGGAAATTGCATATATGGCAAAATATTACACTCGCTTCAACATCTCCATCGTGGCTGGTGTCATCAACACTCGGGTCCCAATAAACGACTGGGATCTCGAATTCGCTCTAACTAACGTCTACAGAAGCGAGGAAGACGTCTTCGATTCCAAATTGATGACACACGGCAAAGCGATCGCTTTAGCTTTTGACAAACCCAAGTGCGCAGTGTCACTCAAAAATATATTGGAGAACATTCAAGATTGAAGTCGCGGAATTGTCAGAGTGCCATACGGGCCATGTTTGGTTAGGCCTACCAGACTCTATTGTAAATATTATTTTCCTTGCTGTATTATTACGAATTTGTATGTAGGTATCAACCACTAGAATACCTAGTTTCTGTAAATACTCGATCTTGTCAATCTTCGTAACAAATAAAAAGATACCTGACCAAATACAAAATATTTTACTTAATTTTTCCCTGCAACTCGTTGCATAAGTAAGTATATGCTTTCTCAACTGCCTTTTTGCTCTTTTATCAAGAGTAAATTATCAATTATTCAGACTAAAATAATCGTCACTTTCATCAACGCAGTTCTTCCTTTTTAATTAAGTAAATATGTGATCGAACCAAACAGTTGCCGACGGTCTCCACAAGGATGTCAGAATGGATAAGCGCACAAAGAAACAAAGCACTCAGTCGGCAGTCCAATCACGGTTCAAGGGTGAAGGAAAATGCTCTTTTAAAAATCACGTTGTTTTTTATGGATACCGCCATTTAGTGTAGCAAGAACTTTGAATCCCCTTCTTAATTTGTATTGAAAAAGTAATGATTAGATAGAGAAATGAAACTAGCTGACAGTTTTATCTTAAGTTTATTATTAAATATATACAAAAGAGTTTATTTTATATTGCAACACATTTGATGTTTGTAAATTGGTAATAAAGTGCAAAAACACTTCAACAGGCCTACATATAGTTGCGTATAGATGTAATGCATGGTTCTAAACGCAATTGATCGGAAACAAAAATTGACAACTACTTTGTTGATGGAAGTGGTAGAAAATGGCTGGGCTATGAGAGCGTAGGCAAATTGAAATTTTATTGTAACACGCAAAAACATTTTGTGAAAAGTAGGTAGGTACACCTTAAATGTTAGAATTTGGTTAAATTATTTTACAACAAAACGCATAAAAAGTAGTTATTGTACTCTCGCCGCCCTTACGGCGATTATTGGAAGTGGACTACGGTCTTCGGTGGTGATTAAATAATAGAGATTCAAATTAACAGACTTGCTTAACAAGGAGGTATACTGCTGGTTATGTATATTAGTTTTGTGTTATATACCATTAGCAACAAGAAAAGCACATTAAATGTGCGCACTATTCCTACGGTGTGAAATAAATACGCCTGGAACGGAAGTGAGATACTTACAAGAGCTTAACATAAAATTTTCATTGAAACTATCGTCGCTGGATAGTTGCAATAAAAACGTACAGTTAGTGTACAAAACAAAGAGAACATCGTACAAAAACTGCTTCCCCTCGAACAATTTTCCAATATTTACAACGTTAGGCAATTTCTTTGAGCGCAATTTACACGAAATAATACAAATAACATTAAATAACGTCGGGACTTAGGCCTCGAACAAGACTAAATTGAGGTGACGACGTCAAATTAGGAACATTCACGAAAAACTGATTGAATAACACGAATACGACACTTAATTAGTTCAAAAATATCAATTTATGAATTTTGGCAGGATGATTCAATGAGATGACGGAATATGTTGACTAGTGCACTTGAAACTCACTACTAAGCTCAAAATTCGTCTAGTACACCAGACAGTAGAAAAGTCTTATAGAAAATCTCGTTCATATTCCTAGTTGAGTAGGCGCGAGGATGAGAGCGTCGCAAAAGCAACACTCCTCCAACCGCCGAAGACAAAATTGACTCGTCAATCAGTTTGAGAATTTGTGATGTAAATTGAGTATATTCATAGTCTATTCTGTGTGAATATTTAAAAACCCTAAATTTATAAAAAAAAACACTAAAAGTCCCTTGATCACTGACTGTGCAGTCTGCCTTGTTTCAATTTAGGTTGAGAATTCACCGCCGCCGGCGCTCCTTTGGGGACGGCTCCCACGATCCGCACTCGCGTCACGTTTCTAGTATCGCTAAATTGTGGAGGCGGCGCCAATACTGCTTCAGTGGCGTTGGCGGCACCTCCATTCCCGCCGCCGAATTCCGGCGGGGGCGGCAAACAAAACTCTTCCTTCTCATCGCTGTCGGCCTCGATAGGAGGTGGCAATTGGGCCAGCGACACCGCATGCCTTGACTGCAGCCCTTTAACAGAAACTAAACTGATTCGGAGATTTTATTCTTTAATCTGCGATGCAAACCTGTTTGTTGCCGCTGGGTTTTGGGAGAAGGTAATGTCATGCTATTGTGTTCATGAACTAGACGTTCGTTGTAACCCGTTGGTATTTCTTGGTCGGAACTGACGCCAGATGAGCTGTTATCTCCGTCCTCCATAGCTGCTTCTAACGCTTCGCTCTGCTTCTTCAGAAAGTTGTCGGGATAAGACTTGGAAGATTTCAGTAAAGACCTTCCTTTCTGGATTTCCTCCACGCTGAAACTGTGAGGCATCGAACTGCTCCCAGAACTACTCCCGCTGCAATTTCAAAATTCACAAATAAAAGAGAAGTCTTTAAGCGTCAATTTAGCTAAGCAACCAATAAAATTTTATCAATACCTAGTATTGCTGTTGCCGCTATTTTCAACTGGCTGAAGTTGCACTGTCGATAGTCTTGATGCTAAGGTATTAACATCTTTGGCCTCTTCTTCGCTTTCTACCTCGCTTTCGCTGCAGCTGTAGTCGGGTTCCGGAATGGGAGGTGCGCCCGTTTGCGCTAAAACCACCACATTTGAAGCGGATTTGCTCGTGCTAATCTTCTTTCGCCTCTCGCGAGTCCCTAAAAAAATCAAAATTAATAACAATATAGCAATTACGCACAAAAACTGACCTGCTGTCGAATGCGACCGTGACGCCCTTATTGGTTGAGCATATGGATTAGTGTTGTTGTTTCTACTAACCGGAGTTGAGGTATTGGAGGGTTTCATCGTGGAACTCGTCCTCATGCTGTGCGATTTGCGGACGGGTCTCGACGAGTGTGATGGCAAACTTTTCGATCTGTAACCGACGGTTTTCATGTCTTCTGGAGCAGCATAGAGTTTAGCGCTGGAACTCGGTCGGAAAGACGACACCACACCCTCTTCGAGAATTTCTTTGCTTAAATTATCGTATTCGGGTTGACCACTCCGCGAAACGTCCACTTTGACTACTTGGATCGTCGAGGGTGGCGGCGGTGGAGGGTGATTTGGAGGCTTCGAACGATTGGCCAAAACTGCAAGATCTTCTTGACTACGGTGGTTCTTATTGAAGGTCAGAGCGGCTACTTCTTGCGCCAGGTCGGGGGTACTGTGAAAGTCACGACGAAGCTCGCCGCAGCCTGGCATCAGCGTGGTAAAGCGCACTTTGGAATTCTGAAAGTAAGGTCCAATAAATAATGCTTTTTAATTAAAAAAGATAAAATTTTTATCAATTATAGTAAGAAAGGGAGAAGCATCTTCCCGCTCATCCAAGCTATGTACTACTAATTACGTAGTGCCACAAATTTATTGCCATGCCCCGTATTACAACATCTTTGAGAGAATAACTTACTTTGCTCTTGCTTCTCTTCATCTCGGCTACGCTGGCGTAAACGCGTCCTTTGGCTGGTGAAGAGGGGTGACTGAGCGTGTTTGAGGCTTCCTGAAATCGTGAGCTGCTCATCAGCGAGTTCTGTTTGAAATCATCCTTTTGCCTCTGGAACAATTCTTCTAGTTCTGCAGAAGTGATCCTGCTAGAAGTCGGTCTCTGTCGGATTGAAGCGGTCCTCGGTTGAACCGGAGTAGAGTTTCCGGTACCACCCGGGGTAGTTTGGTGTATCGATTCCGCAGAACTCGATTTTGCAATATCATCAGTCTCTTCTTTTTCTCCTCCTTCTAAAAATTTTGCGATTAAACATCTTCAACATAGAATGAAAACGACTCACCTAAACCCGCCACCATACTTTTGGCTCTCGCCCTGCCGACGCTCAAGGTGGTTTTGGGGTCGCGTCTTGGCGGAAGCGGAGCTTGAGCGGACCTCCCTAAAGTGCCGCAAGAATTCCCCATTTTCCTTGGCAACGTAGCGTACTGTCGACTCGTGGGTACTTCCAAGTTTCCACCAGGTAGAATCGTAGATTTGCTCATGGGCATCATCGAAGTCGTCGGCCCCCCTAAACTCATCACAGTCATTTGAACTAAATCACCGGATTTCCGGATCAGATCCACCACGTGTTCGTGGGACGCCGACGAGACATCCTCGTTGTTGATTTCCAGGAGGAAATCTCCTTTTCGAAGACCCGCCATATCCGCCACACCACCCGGGTCGACATCATCGAGATACTGAAGCGCCGGACACTTCTCCGAAGGCGTCAACTCCATCAAAGGTGAAGTCGCTTTGGCTCCACGCAAAATAAAACCGAAACCTTTCCGGCCTCTATGAAGCACCACGGTGCGAGGTTCTGCTGGAGTACCCGCATAACTAGAACAAATGTTGATAGAAAGTACGTGACGTTAAATCGTCGATGATTACGTTTTCTTTAATCTAGGAGCGGTGGCGAAATGTTTAGAGGTGCTCTCCCGCCTGCCTACAACTCTTCCAGTGGTGGACCTCGACTGGTAGCGGCTGTCGCGAGCTACCATCACGCCCGCCGGGATGTTCTGGATTCGCAACTTCACTTCTTGGACGCAGTAAGCGGGGAAGAGACCGGAGCGGTTTCCGCCACTTCGAAGAGTTCCCTCTAGAAAGCCGTCGTCAGTGGCGCCAGTTACTAAAACAAATTTCAGTTAATAACCAATAACCGAAAAGCATTACAAAGAAAGATAGTTGGTTAGTTTGACCGCTTCTGCTAGAACTTTTTTTAATATGACAGATAGATGCCTCCAGTAGGTTTGGACAACCCTAGTTGAAAACAATGGCATGACGCGAGCCACGAAAACAAAGATTGGCCACTTTCCGCGGCATCACCTCGGGCGCCTCCGACCCCAAGGTTAGCAGCGCGCTAATAGTGTTTTTGTTAAATAATAATTCGAAAAAGTAATAGACGAGTTAATTACGATTTACCTTCGATAATGTCTCCCTCTCTGATGGTGATGTGACCCTCTTCTTTCGAAGAGTACGACTCGATGCAAACTACGGTGCTTCCGGGCATGGAGAGACTGCAATTCGTGTCCGAATTGGCGGTTCCCACCCCCGAACTGTCGCTGATTATGTCACTGGTGTCGCCGAGACTCTTATCTGCAACACCCAGTGCGAGCACTGAGTAACATCATCATTTACAATACGGGGTGCACGCATTATAAATTTGCGGTTTTGATTTTGGCCCCGTAACACTTTACGTTACGCGACCAACATAATTGCACAAAACAATACCAAAATTGGCGACCATGTTGAATCAAAAATTGATTCAAAATGGTTGCATCTCTACCAATATAGTAAAATTCTAATAGTAAGTTAGCCATTCCCAAAAAAACTGCGTGAATTTGGTTAGATTAGTTACAGTAAAAGACACTGAAACGCATTCACTAATGCACATTGACCATGCTTAGTTGGGTTAGTTAGTCCAGCTTGGGTAGTGACGTAAGTATTGGCGGTTCAGGTTCACGTCACTACTCAAGAGAACGATGAAACATTCGAGTACCTGTAACGATGCTGGCAGTGTCTGTTTCATGGCCTGGGGGAGCACTGCTGCCGTCACTCAGACTGGAGCTTGCCGAGCTGAAAGGGGCAGAGGAACGATCGCTGGGACAAGGACTGGGGGGTAAGGCTAGAGTGCTCATGGATGGGGCACGGTTCAGCCATCCTATGGCGGACCTACGCTTCGGGTTATAGCTGGGCGGGCCGCGGTACGGGACTGAAATGTTAACGCTAAGTCTAGAAGCGCCATCGAAATTTAAAATTCGGGCATGGTTGCATCGGCAGTTCGCCGCAAAATAGCAATTCGCATTAATCGACTTGTATTATGGGCTGCATAATTTGCGTACACTCACAACTCTACTCCACTATTATAGCAATTTCAGTGTTGAAAGGCTCGTCAAATGAAGAGCTGTATTCCAAAACTGTACTAAGTTACAAATTAGGAAAATTGGGATGTTAGCAACATTGAGCATATTTAGCCAAAAACCAATATAAATACCAACTCATTTCCATCAAATCACCAACAAGTCCCTTAAAAGTTTTTTTTTCCAAAGTTATTAAAGGTCTAAAGGCCATTTCGCAGCAAGGCAGTCCAGTTGGGGTGAATGTTGCTCAATTTACTCGATGAGTTGACTCACAAGCAGTCGTGGAAACTGTATAGGACTGGACATGAGGCGTTCAATTCGATTCAGTTAGGACTGTTTGTGATTCGGCCAACAGAATAAATTCAGCAGCGTCTGACGCTACTGTGATTAGTTGAGACCAAAATGGCCCTAAATCCATATTTATTCCAAGTCCAAAAATCATCTAAGTCATAACGGTTGCGCTTAGAACGTTACAATTAAATCACAATGAGTTACTAACATTGGACTTAATGAGGGTTTGCCTTGGAAATAATGTTTTGAACCTTATTTGTTCTAAGAGACACAAACATTTTACAAAATCATTTATGCCGTATCAAGCGACTGAAAAAGATGGTGGATCTTCTCAATTACTGTAATCAAAACATAACTTTAAGAAAAGAGAAATTATGCTAACTCTTTTTGGAATAGAACTCTTCATAAAACATGTAGCAAACAAGTTAATGAAGAATTTTCTCGAGTGCAATTATAAAAGAGTTTTGAGTATATACATTGGTAATTATTTGAACTTAACAGTCTGTAAAAAAATTATGGCTCAACTCTACTAAAATGGACACAAAAGCAAAAACCAAATGGCAACATAGTAACTAATATGAAAGTAAATCATGGGCGCCGAAAACGTAAAAAGTCTTACAAACTATAACTTTAAATTTGTCGGATTTGTCAATTTGTTTATAAGCGTTGGCGATGCATTTTTATTCCATCCTACTACTGAGTAACAACTCGAGCTTAAGGGCGTTTATTAAGTTATATTTGTTGGTTGGTAAGTAATATCAAGGACAGCTTTCTACACGAATGTCTGATGGTAACGTTAAAAGACAGAAAGTCTCTTCATTGTGGTCCCCTAAATACAACATTATCGTGATCATTGAACTAGGGCTGTTGACAAAAAAATAAAAGTTACAGAAAGCTACAACAAAGACATAAATGTAACTCTTACGTCACATTTTTTTCTATTAGGTACATATAAAAATCGCAAAGTGATTCAGTAAGCAATACGTTGAAGTTTCAAATTGAGTCACGTGCATGCACTAAATTTTTTAAAAATGGAAGGAAAAGTTTTATCCTAATTCGAACTTGTATTGAACAAAAAATCTTACTAATCGCAGTTCGGAAAGGCTATAAGGAGCCAAACGACCCGAATTTGTAGCAATTTGTTTGCTCAATCAAACACAAAATAATTAATTTAAAATAAATAATTAGTCAAAAGGACTAATTCATTTCTTAAAGTAGTATCTGAGAGAAAGAATGCTCCCTGCTAAAGCACAACATACAAGGAAAGGTTTAAAAGGCCACTATATGAAATAAAAAGTTAAAATGTTTTCAGAAGAAGTAGGTGTTCTACGTTTTGCAAAAAAATGTATTACTGGAACAACAGAGGTGTCTTTAATTTGTTCCATCTGGAAATATGGCAGTTATAGAGAAAGTATTTATTGTAGAAGATGGGATCTAACATTTCACAGTCGTGGCTAAAGAATTAACATCAGCTAAATTAGTGCAACAAATCTAAAAAAACATTAAACCAAGAGTTTGTAGTGACTAACACTGGTTGCTCTGTAGATAATATAAAGAAATATTTCGAATCTATTTGAACTAAAAAAAAAAAAAAATGAAAAAGAATAATCTAAAATTCTTAATCACTTTATTTGGGATCCTGTTACCATCAACATTCGCATTACTCTAGCAGCACTCGTTATTCTGTTTATCACGATTGTACTGTACTGAATATTCGTTAAAAACATCATTATTCAAAGATAATGGTCTAACTGCGACCAAGAAGCAAGAAACGGAAACACTAATTAAATGCTCAATTTATGACGTACAGTATCAATATTGGCGAAAACCTTTGGTGATGTTCATGACCGGCGCCCATGTTTTAAGGTACGGCAATCAAAGCTGGACACCAAATTTTACTCACTCGTTCCCCCAATCGTTATTTAAAAGATCAGACAACAGAATGTGAGAATTACAACACAAGCTGTAAGCAGGCAATCTTAAGGTGTCATCATGCAAAAATAAATTGACATACGAGAGCAACAATCAAAGTTAATTTCCTTTGGGAGTTCCCCGATCGGTTTTGGCTTGCGCCCAAATCTACCACGAGACGTGGAACGTCGATAAAGATTGAAATTATGCAAACGTCTGCGACAAAATGCGGAATTTCGAAAAAAAAAAAAAATTACCAACGAAACCGGTCAGTTTCACTCCTCAAACGAACTCGAAACAGTTATCTCAAAGTTATTTTAAAATTTTTAATTCCCGTACGTTCGTGCAGGTATTAAGGTCGTGTGCACACATCGAAACGTTTAGATAAATCACGAACTCAACTTTCGCCGAATAATCCGAATCTTTATCGAGAAAACGTGCGAACACCAAGATGCGACCATGCAACCACACGAAGACATCGACCGCTTACCGACGTCCTCCTGTCGATAATTCTGGATGATTTCGGCCAGTTCCATATTGCCGGCGATCACCGCCACTTGACAGGGTGTTTGGTTGGAATAGTTGAGAGCCTGACGGTCGGCTCCTCGAAAAAGTAATTGTCGGGCGCAGGACTCTTGGCCGTTGACGGCGCACACGTGCAAGGGCGTGTTTCCGGACGCATTCCGGGCGTTCATGTCCGCCCCGTAGAACAGCAAGTGCTCCAGGTGCTGCAGCATGCCAGTCTTGCAGGCCTTCAACAAACATTCAATTAAATTCCTTACGTGGCGTCCGTTTATGCTAATTGGGGAAGTGAAATGCGTTGAAAAGCGTTACCTGGTGGACTTCCTGCCAGCCCTGCAGGTCCTGCGCGCCGGTGGTCGCATGGTCGTGCAAAAGCGCCTCCGTAAACTGCGATTCCACGTTATGGGTGATGGTGAGGTACAGCGGCGTCAAACCCTTGGAGTCTTTGTAGTTGGGGGAGGCGCCCAGTTCCAATAACGTTTTCATCGCGTCGAGGCTCTTGTGCTCGACCGCACGGTGCATCGCTGTCGTGCCGTCCTTCGTGCGGTAATCCAGGAGGGCGCCGCCGTTCACCAATGCTATCAACACCTTGCCAGGAGTCTTCACGCCGGTGGCGATGGTTAGAGGGGTCTCTGCAATCCATTTATTAGGCACATTAGATTTGATGTAAAAATTTTGAGTGGTCGTTTAAGAAAGACAACTTCAACAATATGTAATAACATTTCTAGAACGATACTGTTTTAGAGCAAAAGTCACAAATTAATACGGAAAATTTTCTATAGTTAAAAAGATATGGCCAATTTTTAACTTGACTTGTTAACTTAACATTCTTGATGATGATGGCGGGATCTCTTAACCTGTCGTAATTTTCTACCTTCAATTGAAAAGTCTCTACTAACCGGATCTAGATAGCTCTCATAGAATTATGCCGAAAGATTCATGGAGCTTTGCGCTAATTGGACTTAGAAGAAGCTTTTGCGCCGCTTTGTGGTCAACCTGAGACCTTATCCCTAAACGCGTTCCTCTGCGTCTCCGGCAACTTCTGCGGCTTATGCAGGGCTTTAGGAAGTCCGAAGTTACGAGGCGAAGCACGCAATGGTTGTTTCTTGTTGGCTCGCGGCGGCGTGCGGTAATAATTCGACGTTCATCTTCATAAATACACAATCCATCGCGGTTTTTATTTCAGATTGCACGCATACCTTTATTATTATATAATTCCATGTTTTGATTGCCGGCTATCTTACCTCCTACAAGGCTTGTTGATCTTTCTCACAAAAAAACCGAGTTTAAATGCCAACATGTCCACGAACTTTGCCTCGAACCCGCACGTAGTCATTTACAACAACAATTGGAGTCATCAACACTCACCACCGGAATCCTGACAATGGAAATTCGGATCGAGACCCTTGGAGCACATCTTGGTAACTTTCTCGACTTGACCGTTGTGGACGTAATCGAGAAACCTGCGCAAATTGGCCCTGGTGTGTAAACTCTTCAGTTGCTTCTCGTCTAACGAAATCATCTTGTACACCCTCCTTTTGTACTTTAACTGCAACATTTTAGTGTGACTTCAAACACCATAACAACAAAAATTGACGGTTTACCTCCAGATAACCCACAGGACCGTTGAAAGGATAGTCGCCAAGACGCCGTTCTTCGTCCAGGAATTTCCCGGCTCTTCCATTTTCGGGAGGGCTGAACAGTCCGTAGTTGAAGCTCTCTTTCAGTTCCTGTAAGCAGACGGGATCGTTAAGAACGTAATTAATGACGTGAATCGAAGAAAATTCATGCTGGGAAAGTGGTCGTTTAAGTGCTTGGTTGATGAGATGTTTTCTGTGGAAACCATTCGGAATTTGCATAATTGCGGGTTGGATGGTTCAAAATTAAAGATGGACGTTACCGTTATGATGACATTAAATGTTCGAAACCGCAAGCGATGCAGAGAAACAAGCTAATTAAGCGCTTGGAAATTAAGATATTAGCTCCCATGTCAATGGAAGAAACCAAGAAATTGCACTTGTGGAAGTTTACTGTATGGCCTTGGGGGCATTGTTGTTTAAAGACATTCAGCAAACAAAAGATTTCGATTAGGGATATAGAATGGTTGAAAGTTTGAGTGCGTGATATAACGGAAGGTTTCATGGGTCAAAAACTCTTAATGAAGTACTTGAGAAAGAAAATATAGCAAAAGTTAGAAGCGCTTATTAGAATATGAACGTCTAGAATATGCATCAAGGGATTAAAAGCTGAGACACTTAACAATTGAGGCTATTTTGTGCAGGCAAGTCACCATAAACAATTAAGAATTATCTAATTGTAATAAAGTTTTTATTATGCATTAAAATACATATGTATAATCAAACATTTAATGTAGGTATTTCACGCACAACGAGGTGAAAACTTTTTGTAACTAAAATAAGTTACCAGTGCCGAAGCTTTACCACAAAGTCAAGAAAAACTGATATTGTATGTAGCCACATAACCACAGGGCGTTCCCTACCGATATTTAAATGGTCTTTTGTTGGTATACACAAAATCGCTTTTCTAATTTTTCAGGAATATGGTTATAAGCACCTTGTACTGCAATTTGGGTTGATTTTGGTTATTCAAAACTGTCTTAAAGTAAATTTTTTGAATAACCACTTTATAGATTCAGAGGTAGTCCAGAAAGAGAATCAGGAGAATCAAGAAATGAAATTATGCAGGACCTTTAGGTGTTTATAAAACTCACTTACTCAGTCAGTTTACTGAATAGATAAAATACTTTAGGAACCTTGGATTTGATGATTTTCTTCATAGTATGGACTCCTATTTTCGAGCATACGAGTAGCCTTCTCAAAACGTTGATATAAATAAATCTTTTATGTTGCTATATTGCAATTATTATTTGTCAAACCGCACTTAGCCTCCACTAAATAACTTCCAATTAAAGCTAATCAGAAACACTGTAGATAGAAGTAGAAGGAAATAAATTAAGAGTTCAAGCTGTAAAGAAGTAATGAGTATAATAACCAATTAATGAGATAAGCATCAAAAGGCAACACTTCGTTGGAAGAATACTCACAGTTACAACCAGAAGTGAACTGATTGGCATTTTTAAATAACTTTTGCTTGCTAAATTGTTCCCATCAAAACACTTCCAATTGCTAGTTACAAACATGTGACATGCAGGCCAAAAATAAGGTAAACATTCATCATGCAGTTTCAAAATACTGGTACCGCGTGCTGTACGACGTCTATACAAGATTAGCGAAAAGTCTGAAACCAAGCTTCATCTGCCTAAACTTTTAGAGCTAAAAAATAATAATAATTGTTTAAGTAATTAATATTAGAGCATTTTTTAACAAAACACCACTAAATTTGTAATGTATCTGTCGTACTCATTGAGCGTAATGCGTCATTTCATAAAATGTCCGGCAATCGCTGTAATGAAGATCGTTAAACTATCTGTTTTAGGGCAAGGAAAAGGTGAGGAGAATAGACAATGTATGAATTTGGTGTTGCTTATCCTCCTCACCTTTCTTTGACCTTTTCCTTGCCCTAAAACAGATAGCTTAACAATCTTCATTACAGTGATTGCCGGGCATTTCATGAAATGACGCATTACGCCCAATGATTACGACACATCTAAAGCCAATAAACCTATATGTCTGCTCATTTAGTCGCAGAAAAATATTCTTCCCACAGAATCTTTTTTTATAGCAAAAAGTTTATTTAAAAAAATTCGGTTTCAAGTTATTATTAACATATAACATACGGGCTATAGAAGCAATTTGAATCATTTAAAATCTTCTCAACTTGAAAACTAGACGCGCATCACCCTAGAGGGGACACTTCGCTGGAAGGTTCACGTTAAAAAAAGAGAAAACCTTGACATCAGATACAGAAAAATGTACTGGCTACTTGGTAAACACTCCTGTCTATCAACTTACAACGAAGTATTATTGCAAATCCTCAAACCAGTGTGAACCTATGACATACCTATAGCTCTGGGGCTGTGCCACCAAAAGACACCACTTATCCAGAGATTCTAGAATAAAGTACTAAGGAACATCGTAAATACGTCTTGGTACTTTAGAAATAATGACTTCCATCACGACCTTATTGCCAAATTTGCAAAAAGTCACGAACAACGGTTTCATTAGTAAGTAAATTTTGAGACAATCCAGCTCTTTGACAGCACTAATCTAACAAGAAGACTCAAGAGATTTTTGAGCCTTTTAAGTTGGTCAAGTGACTAGTGCAAAGCAGAGTATGTGCGGATGTGTTACACGTTAGTTTAGTGGAGCTTAAATAAAGTTATTAGACCCTAAACTGTATTTTATTGAGTATTGAGTGAATATTTTACACTAATAAGTTAGGTTTGAACTAACTTACTCGTTGATCTTCTAATGATCAGATTGTAATAATTGTAATAATACAGACCGTTCCAAAAGTACCGCACCACCTTGAAAGTGTGGTACAATTGTAGTATAATGCTGGAAAAATTGTTTAAAAAATTTAAGTTATGCCCTATTAAAGATTAAGAGGTACACATTTAAAGGTAACAAACGGTTTCTATAGAAAAAATTATAGAACAATTTTTCTGAGTATAGATGAAAGTTCAATTTCAAATAACAATGTTGCCTTTTTTCTAACTTTAAATTATTTATAGTTTCTAAATTGACCGAAAGTTATTTTAGCAATTTTCCAGTACTCTACACTAATCCTAGATAGCGCACCTTCAACATATTGAGGTACTTTTGAAACATCCCGTATAATATAAAAAATAAATTAAAAACAAAGTGTTTGATTTGGAAACAACCTCTGTATGAAAAACTTTCTTTGTGTGACTAAATAAAATACAGTTGCGATTTAATAAAATAAACATAAAACGCAGAAAGCAAAAATAGGCATCGATATCTCGCAACAAAAAACGCTCTAACATGTATAATTAATTTTCAATTAAAGAGAAGTTATTCTTTTTCCCTAGGTCTAATACCTTAGGCAAGAGAAACTTGGTTAACCCTGTATAGGTAGTCGTTATTTCCTCGACAAATTACAAATTTGAACAAAGTCCGCTACTCCCTCAGGATGCCTTCCACAAAACCTCACGTAATCCCAAACTCGTCTAAAAACTTTCCAGCGTTTTCATCTTCCGTCGTCAACATTTTCCAACCTAACAAAAACTTTACAAACTCCAACCAACCGTTAGTGAAGTTGGTCGTGAACGTTGCCGTTAAACCTAAAATTTGCCGGAATCAAACTCCGTTTTTGTCACCACCTACCAACTGTTAAATACAATCTGTAAATGGAGTAATAACCCGCACTGCGTATATTGTCGCAACATCAACTCAACAAAGACCCCCTTTATTTATGATAACGACGCACATCCTCGCCTCTTTACCTCGAACATTCCCACCACATATTTATTCACTCGACAAGTAGGTACCTACACATACGATAACTTCGCTATTACCTATTGCCTTCTTCGCCAAGAGGGTCGATGAAAGCGAGGGGAAGATTAAAGAGGCAGCTTGAAATACACCTGGGAGAAGCGGAATTAAGACAGGTTTTCGGAAAGAATGCGCAATAATTCATCGGGGGGAGAAAGGGAGAGAGGGAGAAAAAGAGAGATCGAAGTGCTTAAATTGATTCAAGGGGTGGATTAAGGGATTTCAGGGAAATGCAGCAAGAAAGAAATTAGAAATGGGAGGTTTGAAGGGCAATTTCGGAATCGAAGAGCGTGTTACGGCTTACAGTTGCGAAACTAAAGTAGTTTTCAGTTTAGCGCCACTGAACTCCAGGGTGAGGCCAAACTGTTTTCATGAAGGATGAGTTTGGCGCTCTCTTTGTTATCAATTAATTATCCACCACACGCAACTTTTGATGTCTTCATTTGAGCTTTAAGGTTCCATATCGATTCTTAACAAGTATTTATTTAACAGTTACGTACCTATTTTCAACTATACTCAATCATAACTTTTCAATTCTTGAAGACCAATTTCACATAACAGTGAGAACGCAGCTACGCATTTAAGTAAGAATTGGCCTTTAGCGTCTTATTTTATTGGTTCGAGCAACTGCTTTATTATATCCGTGGACTCTTCAATCTTGATTCCTACCTACATATTTCTAAATTTTGAAAGCTTCTAATTTTTTTAATCATACCTCTTCGTTTTTACTGAATATTTAGTAGAGTTATCAAAAGAGCGTCCTTCACTGTCTAACCTTCCCATTCCATTTTATGAATCACAGGAGCATAACTATTCTAAAGTAAAGTTTAGTAGAATTTATTCAGTCTTTTTTCAGGATTTTGTCTTTATTTCATCCTGACTCATTTATTTGCATTTTCTGCATCGAAATATTTCCCTATTTCATCCATTTTAAATGCTATACACATTGTTTCTTTGCATGTTTCTCATTAACTTTAATTGTTGTAAATGCATTAAAGAGGATAAAACTTTTCTTAACAAATTTACAGAACAGGTCGACTTGTAGATTTGTACACGCGTTAGAAAACACATGTAAAAACAAAATTACTTCCCTCTCTATCTCCTCCTCCCAAGTAGTTATGTATTTCCTTTCTTTCCCGTTGCAACAAATTAACTTGTGTTGTTATCTCCAAATCAGCCCACAATTTTCATTAACGCAATCATCAATTCATCCGTGGCCCATCCCTTCTGATCAGTATGCAATTATGCATATATGGGTGTTCCGGAATTATTCATTAATGCGCATCCACCTATTCGACCGAATGGATATTTGACGGTCGTGAGTTGGCGTAGGTAAATATATGCACGCCACTGGTAGGGTGCTGGCGGCTAAATGACCGCTGACCCTGCAGGAATCTCCCCGGAGCCGCTTCGCTCTGCCTCACCTACGGTCAGCTGCAGACGTCCTGCTGCTCGAACCGTCGGGAAAATCTCGTAATTGACGGCGATCGGGAAGTTGACCACTCTGGGGAACTATCGGTCACGGCGACCTGTTGAGGCCGCCCCTCAAGAGGGTTTCCGCGTTAGCCCCGGCCAAATTCAGAAAAAATCTTTGATTCTACCCAGGTAAGTAGTCTGGGATCGATTTAGCCACTCGCGTTAGATTTAAGAAATAACCGGGAAATAATTGTTTCTTGGTTTTAAACTGAGGAACTTGTATAACATTCTTCCCGCCGTAGAGACACAAGATACCGTTCTGTAAAGTAGAATGGTTTATAATGAACATGATCTTGAGGTTTTAAATCAAACAATGTTTAATTTTTGTTGATAAATGGCGAATGTGGTTGCTCATATCAAGTACAAGAAATAAAATGCCAGAAACAAAGCCCTTATCACTAAGATTACAGCAAAATTAGAAGGAGCATAGACAAAGGATTTAAAAACATAGAAACTTAAGATAATAAAGTGAAATTAATAAATTTGTAAACTAATTGAGTCACGTCATTTTAATATAGGAATTGGAAAAAAGAAGAAAGAAATTTTGGAAATGTGTAGGAATTTAATTATTAACCATATAATTTTGGTTGTTATAAAATTCATTACTATAAAAAAAGAAATCCAAAACACTTATGTAAAAAGCACAATAACAGTGCCTAAGTCCACCTGACAAGCAGACCAACATGTGAAGAAAAATATAAAAAAAAAGTTTGATGACGTGAACGATAGATACATTTAAAAAACAAAAAAAATTTCTTATGGCAAAAGAGTAGATGAAAAAGTCATAACAGCACGCAAGGGATAACATCAATTTTGCGTTTAAATATAGAAGCAATAATCTGAAAAAAACGAAATTTTCCAGTACATATCTGCCGATGATCACTCGTACTAAAACTGGGCTTGTGCTTTAATAATACATATATGTAGATAAACAAAATAAGAAATAGCATGCAAGTAGGTGAAATAAAAAAATTGGATGCAAATAGAAGATACTTTTGGAAACGCTAAAGAGTGCGGGTGGAAATAAATGGTTTATCTTATCATAAAAAGTGATAAGACAAGTATTGGAGGACTGTGAAAATAATTTAAAAGTGGAAGAAGCTTTAGCTTCAGAGGACACAAAGAAAAAACTTCGAGAAATGCAAAAGTATATGAATGGCAAATTAAGAACTTTATTCTTAATTTGCCATTCATATACTTTTGCATTTCCATTTCAAAAAATTCAAGAACTGAAATAAATAAGTGTGTTGTGAATTGGAATTAAAGTGAATTCGTAAAACTTGCAAAAAATAACTAAGGATAGAATTGGCATAGATTGAATCATTATATTTTATTATGTCTTATTCTTGTCTCTGTACCTGCTATGCAGTACACCTTCCATATCTTATATCCACGTGTTTTGATAGATAAAAGCAAAAATAAAAGTGAAAAGAAAAGTCTGATGATCCAATTATGACCGATTGTTTAGCTCATGTACGTAAAAAGCCGTAATTACCATAGTTTCTTTTTTTTCCCAGCGATTATTTCCCTCAAGTGAAGTTTTGTCGCAGTTAATAATGTGGTAGAATTTATTCCCTTGTGGAAAATACTCTGAATAAATTCTGACAATTTTTTAAGAAGTTTTCCACTGAAGAATTATGTCTCGCAAACTTTCCATCTAATATGCCTCGTGCTTTGCTCTCGGGATTTTGTTGTGTCGCAAATTTACTTGACACATTTCTGGGCACAACTTTCTGATATTTAAAAAATTTAAATGGCTTTAATGCACTTGGGCAATTGCCGGCGATTAATAATAACGTGGGTAATGCTTAATGCGTTGGTGTATATCAGGCAACAATGAATAAATCTTGACCACTTTTAACCAAGGGGCATTTTTCCAGCGGTCTTCGCCAATCTACAACACTGGTAAATCCGCCGTATTTTATTAGTAATGGCTTTTCGGCTGAAAGAAGGTGGATTTTTCCGATTTTTTGCCCACGCCATCGATCAAGCCGGTCGCGATGATATAATCCAACAGTGATTACGCGCTAATTATAGTCCGGGTCTAGTTTAAGGCAAATTTATGGCGAATATCGGGGCTCATGACACCGAAATCCCGACCCATAAATTTTTTGTCATCGGCTTGTAAATGCTTTTGTCCACAGACCACGTTAATTTTATTAATGAAAATCGACAATAAAATCTCTCAAAATTCGACCATCGTCCAGCTGACCGATTTGACTTGTTTGTTAATAATTATAGTGATCGGCGAACATAGATTTTTACTTAAAACCTTGACTTTTAGAGTTTCGACCATCAGCAAAAGCGAATTCGACAAATGTTTCGCGAGCCTTGACTTCGACCCGGAGGCACACCGCAACAATCACAGGTGTAATTTTCAAAAAACCAACAGTGGCGGTCAGTAGTGTCAAGTCCAAAATCGAGATGGTACTGTAATAACCTGAGTCGCATCCATTCCATCATTCCATGCTTCGCTAATTATTGTTATTACATTCGGCTTCGATAATTGGTGATTGTACGGTTTTGGTGCCGCCCACGCCAGTCTAGCAAAAGAATTAATTACTGAGGTGCAATTAAGCGGCGGACCATGCGGGGTCCTCGCAACTGCATCGCCAACCAACATCCAAGCCGGTGCGCGCGACAGTAAAAAATGATTTACAACCGAAAGCACTCCCTTGTTAAATGTCTTCGCCATCGAGGCAATAATAAAATCGATAATGGTAAATCCTTGGAAGGAATTGCAGGAGGCGAACAAAGCGAAGTGTAATTGTGCCGTTTTATTGCCGACGCAAAAACAGCCAAGCAGGAGCGTAGAAGCGCGGATTTCGCGAGCTTTTCGCCTCGGAAAGCTTCCGATTTGCAAACTCACGTTTTCGCTTCAATTCGTCCAAATGCGACCGTAAAACTGCCGTTAAAATTAAGACAAAGAAATGCATCAAATCTTTAACAAAAACTCACTAGCAGGCCACAGTACTCAAAAAATACGGTCATTGTTTACTTTACCCACTCTTTGATTTTCAAAAAACTAATTAGGTACACCAACGCATTCGTCACCATGTATATGTCGTGCTCACTTAGTGAAATGTGCACTTCACGAAAAAGATATCCATTTCGTGAAAAGAATTTTCCTTGCCCTAATGCGTTTCATGAAGTGCACATCCTTTTCATGAAATGCACAATTTCACTAAGTGTGGCCGACATATACATTACGAAAATCAACATCTTTTTTTGTGCAAACTATACCTACTTCTATTTTTACTCTTATTTTCCTTGCCCTACCTAGCACATCTTTATCTATAAATTTTGCATAAAATTATTTATCATTTGCACAACATTTCATTGCTTAAAATGGTATTATAATAATGTTTCACGATAGTTTCCAAAAAAAAAAAAAAACACCACAAAAAGCGCGAAGTAGGCATTGTAAACAATCACCGAAAATACACTTAATATGCCGGGATAAGATACGCAACCACTAAAACTTCATCACAAAACAGACTGTTTTACCATAAACGGACGAAATTCTAGCCGAGTTATTTGAAAACGTAAAGAAAAAATTCCGAATTCTTCTTGAATAAAAGAAAAATCTTTATGATCGATGTAAGAAACGATTTCTACCTTTTTTATTGCCCCATCTGATAGAGGGATTTGCTCTGATTACAGTGTGTGTTTAACTTCTTCAATACATTTTCAAATAACTCGGCAATACATTTTCAAATAACTCGGCAATACATTTTTGTAATGAGGAAAACCCCTCTATCAGATAGAACAATAAAAAAGGTTCGTTTGTATATAAAAACAAAAGCCAGAATTAGTTTTTTACACATCGATTATAGAGATTCTTCTTCTATTAAAGAAAGATTCGGAGTTTTTTCTTTACGTTTTCAAATATGTAACTCGGCTAGAATTCCCTCCGTTTATGATGAAACAGTCTGCATACAACGTATACAAGAGTATAAAGGTCGGTGCCGTCCAACTCCATGGAATATGAATTAAGTTGTTAAATTTAATCCTCGTTTAATCATAACGAAAAAAAAATATGTACCACTACAATACAGTATCTCACAACACCTGTATTAAAAAAATTACAGGTAGATAATTGTACATACTTATAATTTTCAAATGTATTAAATTATTAAAAAAAAAGATTTGACGGGTTGATGTTCTTAAATGTTCAAAACTTGCGTCATTTATTTGCTGACAATAATCTACAGTTATAACGCAGCCTTCAAATGTTATCTAAACTTTCAGGTAAAATCCTGATTCTTTTTATTATTTTTTCATTTACATTACAAAATGTTCAAGTTTTGTTCAAAATAATTTACATTTTAGGAACAAAAAAGTTAAATATGTATGGTGTCAGGTGTTGAGAAGGGTTGAACGGAGCATAACATGCGGGTATTAAGTAACAGGGATATCTATTAGTGCAGTTTGTTCTGGCTAGAAATCAGTTGGAAAAAGTTCGAGGTACTCTCGCGAGCAATATTTAAGGCACGGTGTTTCTTCCCAGTGTAAACCAGCTCTATTCGGTAAGATGAAAAGGGCATTGCCACCCACCCACTTCCAGGTGATTTGCCGCCGGACAAGGAAGGTAGATAACCGTTGGGGTAGCAAAGAAAATAAATAATAATAATAAGGAATTGCTGGAGTCCAATTGGGCAGACTGTCAGGTCTGCTGCCACAACCATTCCTACAGCTCGATTTATACAACTTCAAAATCGCCGATTTCGCTTCACGAGTAGTGCCTTAAATATTGCTCGCGAGTGTACCTAAGTGAAAAAAGGAAGGAGGAAAAAGAAAAAAAAATACGGATTAGACGCTGAAACGCCAGCTAACGGGCCGAAAATGACAATAGAGCATCAAACAGAACGTTTTCGAATCTCACAAAACATCTGCAATACTTATAGTACTGAGCAATGAGTTCAAATCCGCTTTAAATCTATATAAGTCCAGATTTTGAAATCGGCAGATGGTCACCCAGATGATATCGCGAAAGCCTGAAGAGCAATATCGCTTCCAAAGGTTTAGATAATGGTGGTTTTGTCTTGGTGTGCCGAAAGATAAGTAGTGAACCTCGCACAGAATTTTAAAAATTCATTAAAAAGAAAGTGACTTAAATTAAATTTTGAATTATTTGGTTACCTACATCTACAAGTAAGAAGCAGTTCTCTATGTTTCTATGTAAGTGCCTCATTGTCAAAATATTTTAAATCCTAAAATGTCTGAACGTTTTAAAAATTCTGGGCATTACGGCAAAAACCCGCAAAAATTTGCGATTACTCGCCGGTCAAGAGTGGCATCTGCAAAGGTCTCGCACGTAGTGGCGTCGTGCCGAAGGGTCAGTATAGGTGTCGGACGGGCCGTTGTCAGGACATTGTTCACGCAACGATAGTGTCACGCGTTTTGAACATTTCAGGTTCTTTGCCGGTGATTATTAATGATTGCGACACGATCCCGACGTTATTGGAAAAGTGTGAAAACTTACGGTGCCCGGTATGGTTACTGCAACGGTTTAGCGGACTGACTCGACCGCCCCCCGCAACTGAATTTATTAACATTGGCAATAAATCAAAGACAGCCTTGATCGAGCTGCAATGTTGCAGCTGCATTTCGTGGAAGTGCAAACGGTAACAACGATAATTTCAGGACTTTACAAGACAACCAATTCCAAAGACTCATAATCAATAAAGAATGCATAAATTAGGGGTAGAGGCGGTCCAGCCCGGATTTTACCATTAACCATTTTCCGTTAAAAAACTTTTATTTTAATTTAAAAAGTAAAGTCAAATGGCAATGACGAAAAATCCGGAGTTGACCGGCCTCTCATTAATCATGCAACATTCAATTTCGAAACTGCGAAAGCTCCGGAAACGAAGCAGAGTAGCGTAAAAGTCTAAAATAAAAATAGCGTGCAGAAAATTACCTACCCGATACCAAGTAGCCACCTGGGAGTGCGAAAGCACCGCCACGAAAAAAAGAAATGTTAAAAAACAAACAACAACTAGTTTAAGGCCCGTTTTTAGCTCAATTGCGCAAAAACAATTATTGTTGTTGATAACGACACAATTGTTACTAAATCGGGGCTCTTGTTACGTAACTAATAAAAAGCCTACGATAGTATTAATACGTTACTGACAAGCGGTGCGTTAATAATATTTACAATTTTTGAGTTGTCACTCAACTAGAGGGGCTGACGCCTACCTTGGGCAGGGCGGCCAGACATTGTTGCTTGACGTCCCAGACGAGTTGGTCCCGGGGGAACTGGAGGCACTTCTGCACGTTGAGCTCCGGCACGTGGATCCTCACAAGGAGGTAGCCCTCGTCGGGGCCTCGCTCGCCCTCCTCCTCCATGACGCCGCCGAGGTTCACATCTGAAAAAACGCCAAAACTGAAAACTCCTCCAACACTCCATTTCGGCCATAACGCAACCAGATAAAATTGTAGAAAGTTTTCTCGATAAACACGCGAAATTCCAATTAGCCCACGAGTTAACTAATGAACATCATACTTTTCCATTTTTGTAATTGATCGCCCCAAATTACTTATAAAAAGGCACCTGCTAAAGCGATTGTGACAGAAACTTCACGGCATGTTAAATGCCTTTCTAATTGTAATTATCACGTGTAGGCTGACAAAAAATTGGAGTTTATCAAGAAATCGCGCGGGAGCGGCAATAATTGAAACGCGCCAAATAAATAATTCAAGAGCGTCTATAATTGGTGATTAAATAAGATAACAGTATTCACCGAATTGTTATTGTTGGCGCCTAACTTCCAGTCGCAACTGTGCCATACAATTTCATCTTCATTGTCTCAGTTGTTGATACAGCAGCACGCAAGTAAGCACGGTTACTACCGTGGTACGAACCTAAGCAAATTTGTCGGTAATTTATCAAGTAGTTGCGCAATATTTTTTTAAATCCATTAAGCCGGGCAATTTTTAGCTGTTGGTGATTGAAAACGGTCCAAGGTTGTGTAGGGAAATTGATTGAGTTGCTAGCAAAAACAGCGGTTTCATTTCGGGAGAATTCGTTGGGGAAAACAAGCGTAAAGGGGGGGTTAATTAACCACTGTCTGATGCAGAAACGGCACGATGGGATCAGATGCGGACGAAAATTGCTAAATTTCGTTGAGCACTTTGTTCATAAGCAAATCTTTTGATAAAAACAACCTCCTTGATCGCCGCTAATTAGAGAAGATTTTCGAAGGGTGACGTGCAAGAACGCAATTTGAGCCGCCGAGGCGCTCAAGACTATACCTTGATTCCGGAACAGATAGGGCAATATCGACCCTTGATCCGGGTGGGGGTTACGAGTTGGCGGTTTACTAGGGACTAAGAAATGTAATTAGTTTGGGCATCTTGGTTAGATAATTAATTCGAAGCGGGTTGGTGAACGTACAAAAAATCCTAAGCGATTATAGCGGATCTGACGAAAACGCAAAAGGGTAGACTAAAGCTTGCATCGGCAAGAGTTTAATAATAATAAGTTTATCAAAGCACATTTTCCATATCACAATAATCCTAACGATTGGTTCTTTGTGGGTAGTAAATAGGGAAAGATTATCAACTCGCGCTGTTGTAACTGCGAATACGAAAAATTCTGTGATGAAAAACCGCCGTCTTTGTTAGCATTCAAAATCCTTCTCTTTAATTATATTATTTAAATATATGTTACCTGTCGATGAACGTAATACTTAAACCTTCGCAATAATGATAAACACTCGAGAGTGGTGTTCATAATGTCTAAAGGCCGCATTTCACTTGGGCTGGTCCAGCTAGGCTGGTGCAGCCCGGCTGGACCAGCCAAGTTTGAAATGCATTATAGAAAATGAATATACACTCATATAGGCTGGTACAGGAACTGGTGCCTGCTCGCAGCTGGGCTGTACCAGCCGTGTTAGTAATATTTTACATCTTTTGGCTGCACAAGCTCCGCTGATAATTGCATCAACCAATGGGTTTTTGTCTTTCGTACCACGTGCGAGTCAACGTAGACAGTACAGTCCCAATTCCTCGGTATACTGGAAATTTGTTTCCAGTCCATTGTTTTGCCATTTGGCGTAGACATCATTTGTACCACATTTAACACTTCATTAAAATCTTCTATGTTCATATGAAAATAATGCCAGTATCTCTCAGTATCGTTTTTTAACTCTTTTACTAAATTATTAAAATTACCTTGTTTCTTTCGCTTTTTGAAAATGTTATGCACCCAATATCTTATAACTTTACGTTGCTTTTTTCCTTTTAAAATTAGGTATGATTGTCTGCATGACTGCAGTCGAATGCTGACAAAATTTCAGTAGTTTATTCGGGGAAAATAAATTTATCCGAAGAGTGTACCTAGTCAGATGGTTGAAATTAACCAGCCCAAGTGTGTGTATGATTGGCTGATCCAGCCGGGCTGCACCAGCCTAGCTGGACCAGCCGAAGTGAAATGCGGGAAAACTGTGGACGTTTCTCGCTGCACTTTACATCTGTTCCCCACGTAAAGTATGTGTTTTGTTTGCATAAATTAAATATGTAATAAATTGTAAATAGTATACCTTTGAGCTCTTCGCAATACTTTTCGAAAGAAGGTGCACGTATTTTTACCCACCTTCCCAAAAAACACAATTATTGTTTAATCAATAATATAATAATAATTGTTATATGTACCCTTGTAATATATTTTCCGATTATTATTAGCAAAATAAGTTTCTTTAAAGCAAATTTTGATGCTGTTATGTTAATGCACAAAACTTACTGTGTCAAAACAGTTTTCTTAGCTCAATTTCCGCTGTGTAGTGAGATGGCAATAATAGGAAATAGCAGTTAAAAAGAACCCACTCAAAAACGAGATTCTAATTATAGCTTCATGTGGACAAGCGGTCTTCGAAATGATGTTAAATATACATAATAAGAACAATATGAACAACAAATTCAACCACAAATTTTCAAAACAAGAGTCACTCGCACGAAATGAGGACCAGGATAGTAAACAACCCAGTATTGTCTCAAGTTCCTGTCAACAAGGTCAGCCAATTAAAGCTCTAAGATATTTTTCAATTGTATACCGAATTTGACAATATTTAACATTTTTCATTATTTGTGATGATTCTACTCCTCGAGGTAGATCACGGAAAAACATGAAGACAAAGCAAAAAATGATTTAGAATATGCAGGAGATAATCAAAGAGATGTAGATACACCCGGTCAATTAAGTAATGCACAAGGAGTGCGTAAATAATTTACTTTTCACACGTGATTATCAAGTGTAACATAGAAAAACTTGTAGGAGACACTAGAAAAGCATAGGCGATCACAAATTGTCAACTTCTTCTACGTTATACTGGATGATAATGTGGTAAACGTAGATTATTTGTGCACCCCCTGTGCATTACTTAATTGGCCGGGTGTACCTATTAGATATTAGATGAACACAACATCATAAGAATTAAGTTGCTTTGACGTCATTCCAGCATTGAATAGCAAGAGAATCAATTAAAAATTAGTGGCAATATAAACACGTATAAAGTAGCAAATTTAAACGATTTATAAAGTTTACAAAATTATAATTTTTAATAACTTCACTTGCACACAACTTAGAAGCCATAACAATATGGTTTCCAAAAAAAAAATAACAATATGTAACCACAAACTAATTTATTTATAGTGCTAATAGCCTTAGCAGGTAAAGCACTTTAATTAAATATAAAATATATATATATATATTGTTGTTTAATAAATAAGCCCATTAGAGCCTCACTTTTTCTTCATTTTTAGAAAAAGGAGGGCGTAGAATTTGAGATAGATCGGGGACGCAAATATTCTTAATCTAGTGTTGAAAATGAGAATGATTATATACAGATTTCTCAAAAGACCACAATAATTTCGTTTACAACGGCAATCTACATATTCGTAAGTTGACATCTTACGCCGATGCCGTTATCATCAAATGTAGATATAACAATACCAAACACGTATGGAATGTTATCAATTCGATCAAGGCTTAAACGTCGAATAAATGAGATTACGAGATTATCACTGGAACTATTACTACGTTCCAAACTTCCATTCTATTTGACGTAATAATTACTTTCACAATTACACCGCATTTTGATTAAATTCCGTAAATCTCCTACCGAGAAAAGTGCTTTAAATATAAGACTGTGTCGTTTGAGTTTACCAACAAACTGGTATGACAATATTTACTGAACAAGGTAAGAACTTTAACATTTGCAATTGACGCTATCAGAAACTTCTGCAAATGTTTATTTAGGATTGAAAGTATATGCGTTAGGTTGGTGTTTATTTTCTAGTAGTAAGTAAGCCCCTTGTAGTACTTGGAAAGTATAATCTACCCATTATCTACACAGAAAATTTCGCGTGAACAGCAACCAAGAGAACGTCAGAGATGATTCTGAGAATGTTCCAGTTAAGAACTGCAAATTCGCGCGTGTAATATGAAATTACTTATAAAGAAAAAAATTAATTGGAGTAAATCAATAGGATTGATTGTTTTCAGCACCTGCCGTACAGACCCCAAATGATTCACTTTTATTCGTCGCCTTTTAAACACTCGATTCTTTATTGTTTTGTAATCACCCAGTCACCTACAACAGTTTGCACATAGAAAAAGTTGCTGATTCAACGTTTTTACAAGGTCTCATTTCAATTTTCAGTCACCTGCAGATCCTGCGACAAAAACCTCAAAATTTATTGGCGATCAGCCACTTTGGAATCTCGCCACTGCAAGTTTTAAAACATCCCTCATTTTTAGGTGCTTTCTCACCTTCAATTGTAATTAACCGAATTACCAGTGACAAAAATAAAATTCCTGCAACTGCACGAAAAAATCCGCAGTCTCCAACAACGGGCGAAAATCGTTCATTGCCTTGTATACGGGTATATGTATATTAAGAAGCCGTACAGGGTTATTAAAATAAATTGAATTAGTTACGGCCTCAAATGCTTTGTTTTAAATTAGACCTCTACTTGTTATACGTTTCGGGTAGTTTACAGCAATGTTTATCGTCTTACTTTTTGTAATCAAACCTTTTAGGCTGAAGGTGCGGTTGGATAACGGTCGTGTCAATAACATTAGAGTTATTTAATGGGGCTCATCTGCTGCGGTTTTCAGTGACAGGAAATCCCACACTTTTACCCCAAAACTACACCAACACGTTCACAAACCTCGACGCGCCGCAACTGACTGATGCGGGAGACAGATGATAACATTGTTTGCGTTATCAGGTGGGCGATTAAGGCAGGGAATGCACCGCAGCATTTTTGCCGCCCGGCAAAAAAAAACAACAATAAAATAAACAAATTTCTGGCAATAAATGAAACTCAGCAAGAGACCAGTTGGCATCTGTGGGATTATTTCATTTGACGTTATTGAAGTGCTATTCTGAACCATCACCCTCAGAGAAGAGAGTAACGCCCACGGCTAAAATCGTTATTTTCGTACAAAATTTGATGAGAACTTCTGAACGCTGAGGAAAAATTGTTTGATTTGCACGCGGCGCCAGATTTTCCAACAACACTCCAATATTATCCAATAAGCGTATCAAAGTTTGTATTATTAGAACTTATGCGATGTGGTATCTTCCTATTGTTATTTTTTTAGATTACATCAAATCACAGACCAACATAAGTTGAGTGTACGACAGTAAATTTCAAACATTGATGCTCATATGCACGTGAAGTTTGCACGCTGTAGACAGTCCAATTTTGCTAATATAGAATATTGAAAATTGCTATAATCCATAAAATTTTAAAAAGTTCAGTGCAGAAAATTTATTAACATAATCCAAAACTTTAACAGTAAGTATTTTAAAAACGAATTGTGAAGCTTGAAGTCCCTCTTCTTTAATTGGAAGATCTTCAGAAGAATTTTCAACGGGCTTCTAACGTTGTCGTATGTTGCGACTAAAGTTACTGATAATTAAGAAAGAAATGCTGTTACCGATAATAATTAATCACAAAAATGATGCTTACAAAAAATATGTAGGTATATGTAGGTAAAAAGACAAGTGTCACGTCGCAAGAATTAAAACTCGAAGAAATTTACTTACAAATTAATTTATATTAGTTTCTTAAATTTGAGATTCTAGCAAGATGACTTCTTCGTTTTCTAGTTTAATGCTTGGTAATGATATTTTTTTATATAAGAACGCTTTTTAGTATGTAGTTCTTTATCCAATAGTTTAATAGAAAAAAATAATGGAAAATGGAATTGGTCATGGTACCTAATAAAAGTTTAAATCCTGGAGTACGTGAGAATTATTATCACCAATATAGCAATAAGGAACTGGAGCTTCAAGAAACATATTTCTTGGTAAGTAATTCAAGCTTTTAAGCATAAGAATTAAGAACGTAAGAATGCCGATGCAAGAGAATTTAATGTTATCATCATTGTAAAGTAGTAAAAAAATTAAAAATAAGAAACTTTAAACTACAACAAAAGAAAAAGTTATGCTTACATTTTTGGCCAAATCTTGATTTTAAAATGCTACTTGGGGGCTTTATGAAGCTTATTAATATCACTTGCAAGTTTTCAAATATAGCGTGTAATTTTTTATGCAATTCGTTGTCTTGATTCCCAAAAAAGAATGAAATTGGTGAATCAGCCACATCAACAAAAATGTCATGAAGGTAAAACAGAATCTAAAAAGTGTCGTTGACTAACATTTCTTTTGTACGTTTTTTAAAGATCAAATTATAGTGGTAAGTTTCTCTTTAACTGATGTAATAAGAACAATATAAAGTAACGTAAAAGAAGATGTTCTGAGAAAGCAATTCATGTTATTGGTAGTAATAAAGATGTAGGATAACGCAAAGTGTGGTCATATTTCTGTGTATAAAAATAGGACTTGCTCTAATTTTTTATGTCCATAATTCTGGCCAAAATTATTGTTGTAATAATTGATCGTGTAAATCGGCTTTTTAAAAGTAAGACTGTCAGATTCCTTTCCTATAATAATACTTGTAGCTTGTAGATTACATAGGGGTCGTTTGGCTTTCTAGCCTTTCCGAACTGCTACCAATAAGGTCTTTTGTTCAACCTAATAATACTTACAAAGTAGTAGTATGTTGATGAAATGCTTTTGAAATAATGGAATAAGAAAACGATGGAATAACAAGATAGAACAAAATTAATGGCGGTGAATGATACAAGATAGTAATAATAAAACATAAAGTTTTCAAAAGTTTCTATCATACATTTAACAGAGCATTGGTAAAAAGGCTCAAAGCAACTTCTAATAATTTTACTTGTTAATAGAAAATACATCAAATCTAGTCTAGTCACCGAGGGTAAATAAGGAGTAAAGCTGTCAATTCAAGACAAATGAAGGCTGTCATTGTTGGTTAAATTGTGCTAAAAATTAATCCAAATAAAAAGCTATGTGAGACTCTAAAAAGTTTCCTGATGTTCTTAAGTAATCAACATAAAATTTCATAACTTCTGCATTTTATGCAAGTAGAAGCCACGACTTCAATATAATTGTCAAGTCATTACATTCATTTACGACAATGAAAAAATCTAAGAAACTGGCGTTAGTGCCTATGAGTTGCATTTTTGATAAATCTATCATGGTCTAGTACTCCTAGCAATAAAGTTTAGTTTAACTGACAGCTTCTTTAAATACATCATAGATTTTTGTGTTGCATACACTTTGATAATAAAAAAAACTCCGAAGGTTTGTTAATAAAGTGTTTCTACATATGATTAAAGTTTCTCAGGTTTGTTCATTTTTCTCTCCAACACAAATGACTCATAGCGACCTTCCCTGATTAATTACTTCAGTTTTCGTAACTCCAAAGTTTATATACAGGATGGCCCAAAAAAGGCGCACCACCTTGAAGGTGCGTTATCTAACATTAGTGTAGAGTCCTAAAAATTTGCTAAAAAAAATTCTTCTCTCTCAATTTATAAACTCTAAGCAATTTTAAGTTAGGAAAAGGCAACACTGATGTTACCTGAAATTAAACTTTCACCTATACTCAAAAAAATCGTGCAATTTGTTTCCCTAGAAACCGTTTGTTACCTTTATTAGGTGCATCTATCGACCATGCTGCCATATTTTCCCCATTGTTATATTATTATTAAGGAGCTTATTTTATGATTGTAAACGTTGGACGCATAAATTCCCCGACTTTTTCAACTTTAAATACTAGAAAGGAATGAACTATACTCCAAAATAATTCTTTTGTTCTGAAATAACCGTTTGTACCCCTAAATTTAAACTCTAATTGTGGCTTCCTTAAAGAACCATGACTTGAAAACTAAATGACATACAAAAATTTAAACAATTTTGCAGTATCTATACTAATCCTAGATATCCCACCTTTAAAATGGGGCGGACCATTTGAGACACCCTGTATTCTTCAAAAAATTGTCTAGACTTTAATTTTGAAACTATGCTCTTCTGTGCACTTGTTAAGACTGGCCATTTATAATCGCCAGATTTAGTGGTAATACGTAATTAGTGTTTAAGCAAGAATAACTCTAATCCAAATAACAAATAATAGTGTTTTGACAGTGTACCGATAAATGGTTTGGAAGGCCGCGCGATAAAAATTGTCAAAGAAAAAAGCAGCGCTAATACAAAATGTTTAAGGCGCAGTGGTGCACTGAAAAAAAATTCGATGACAAGACAGATACGACATGAATTCGGCACGATCCCGCAAAATTAATGCTGTCTGGACCACTTTAGATTAAATTAGGTGTAAATTTCGGCGTTTATACCCATTCTTCACGTTTTTTTAAACGTAACTCGAAGTGCGCTACTAACTTTATTAATGTTGGCCCATCCGAAACCGCGCTTTTTTTTTAGCGGTACCAAGTCGCTAAAAAACTTCAATACAGTTACGTCAACACGTTTTATTGGCAAATTTATTATCGATTAGTGATCAAAATCGTGTTCGGGGAATTCGAACGATTTCCAAAACATACTGTTAGCGCATGCTTCGGGAAAAATCGCGGTTTTCACGCCGAATCCAATCTGAATGTTTCATTGATGACATTGCCTCGTGACGTCACCGTAAATAGTTGCGTGCAGATAGATAGCGTTGAAATGCCTGAGTAAATAAATAAATAAATAAAAGAAAAAAAAACACCTGTCATCCGAGAGTTTGCGCAGGAATTCCAAGAGGATGATAGTTCCTATTTTCCTTTTTGTTGTTCTCGGACAAATATGTGCTTGCATACTTGACAGGTTGATTGTTCTACATGGAATCCGGAGAATCGGTAAAAAATTTTGTTGGAAAAAGGCGGATTTCTGGTTGTGACAAAAAAAGAAAAATTAACACGATTAACTACCTAATAGCAATACAAATGAAGATCAAAAGGTTGTCATAATTTTCGTTTTTTTTTTCGTTTGATAGTCGTAACGCTGCTGGTGGTACTAATACTCAATTACCTGCTGCGAGACGGGATTAAAAAAAGTTGTTATAAATGTGTGAGTGACACCTCAGACGCCCACTCAAAAATTTTGCATATTACTAAACGTTATCCACTTTTTTCTACAATTTTTATCATTTAGAATCTAAGGTCGCTGTGTTTAATACTACCATCAAGGTGATTTACCAGTTAATTATCTTGCTTTCTTATAGTCAACCAGGTGGTTCAATCGTGTAAATTGTACACCGTTCAACGATGTACCAACCGGTAGACTTCAATTATTCAATTAAGTTACTCGTAGTTTCTATAACAACAAATTCACCTAAATATTGCGTATTTTGCAATTTGAATAGGATGTAAGTATGTATACTGCTCAAAAAAATTAATGGAGCTCTTTTTGTTGATCTCATAATTTTTATAATTGTAACGCCATGAAGATGGACCTTCAAAATTCTAAAAGATACACATTTTTTCAAGAAAAAGTCCATAGCGCCACTATGTATTTTAAAAATGATGGCGTCAACAGGAAGCGGGAGAAAAAACATTTAATAAATGTATTTTTGTAAAACCTTTGGTTGTTTTGTTTCTATATGATTACGTAAAGGCTATCACAATGAAAATACTTTTATTCGTAAGTACAAAAAAAATTAATAAAATAAAGCGAAAACAAACATACAAGAAACAAAATCAATAAGAAATAAATAGTATATATACAAATAAAATAAAATTTTTAAAAAATGGCAAATTAGAACAAAGACAACATGGCGTGATAGTAGATGCACCGCATGCATACATAAATATAAGTACATAAATAACCAATCAAAAGGAAACAAGTTTAAAAAACCATTCTATATACAATGATATTTAACCAGCTATAGCTTTGTACGCTTCAAAGATCGATAACGAATGTTCTGACAGAACTATTTACTGGTTGAAGAAAGTATTTTTTAAAGTAACTGTTATTATTATAAAGCTCCCGGAATGGCCATTTTTTACACGCTATTAAATAGAAATAAACGAAGAAAACAGGAGTAAGAGAGAAACCCATAATAGAACATCTAAAAAAATAATACAGGTAGTAGAGGTAATAAAAAACCACAAAGAGCTAACACGTAATACATTTTTATAGGCGCAAATCTATTAATATAAACTGAATGTAAAGAGTTAAAAAAATATCTAAAGACGCAAAGAAACAAAGACAAATAAATAAAAAAAGAAAATAAAACTAATAACGGGTAACAAAGAATAAAGATGCAAACTAAAAAGAAAGAAGTTTATTGGAGAGAGCAGCAGTAAAAGATGTGACATATTATAGTAGATAATAAACATAGACTAGAACCCACTCTGACCAGTCACAAAGTAAGACAAAAGTAAAAAAAATAGAAAAATAAACAGATAAAGTACCTATACAAAGATTATGATAAAAAGTAGATATAGGTAACATAAGAATGAGATGACTTAGAAAGGGATTTAAAAAGATAATCAGTTCACAAAGAGAGTAGGTCAATGACTATAAATTATTGCAAGCTTCAAAAATCGCTGGGAATAACGAACTGTTCTACAAAAAAATTGAATTTCTACATACTTCCAGTAAGTAAAAGAACATCAATCAAATGGATAAGAGTAAAATTGAAAAGTGGATGAAACCCTCTTATCAAAAGAAAAAACATAGGTATCTGGAGAATGAAGCAAATGTAATGGGGAGTGAGTTACAATATCAACTATTCAAAAAGTAATTAAATAAAAATGACAAAAATCAAATTTCTACAAGAGTCTAAAAAAAAAACGTAATAACAAAAAAAAACATAAGGCAAATGATCATAGCCTTAAAAATTAGCAATTTCTATAGTAACCACTATAAATAAAGAACAATGTAGGAAAGCAAAATGTAAGTTTTTTATTTATGCATAAAAAATAGGAAGGCATAAATTTCTGGAAAATTGATGTGAAACAGAAAAAATAGGTAATAGAAACTCAAAACAACAATAGTGAAGAAGAGGAAAGAAATAAATATTAAGAATAGAAAATTAGTTTGGAGAAGCGATGGAAGAACTTAGTAAAGATTATGCTTCAAACACAGCTATCAATACCTAAGATTTAATAAAGGACCTCATTTTACATATTTTAGTAAGTGAAAAGTAGAACAACCAAAATGCTTTCAAGACCAAAAAATAGAAAACTAAAACAAAATTTAAACTAATAGAAACGGAAGTAAAGAATTTGAAAAAGTTTGAATGGCATAATAGAGAAGACATACATAGGTACAGTGGAATTCAATAGAAATGAGACACTTGAATAACTGGTTGTCTATCTTAATTTTGTAACCCAAGAAATTTGACAACACTGTAAAGTAGATAGTAAGGTCGTAGGCACGGAGTGACAGAGCTGACGGAGGCCGTTATTCAAAATTCTGAAACTGAAACGCACGTGGACGGGATTGTTTGGTTTGAAGGCTCTCTCGAACCAACGAAAATGACACAAGTCGTCGACACGTTTTTTGGATTTAAGTTCTAAATATCAAATTTCAATTTCTGTTACGTAACTAATAAAGGAAAAATTAGTGTGTTTAACGAAAGTTTGCTTTTAATTCATTATAAATTATTATTTAATTTGTATGACAATAATTGAACTAACATAATCATAACTATGTCAAAACTAATAAAATTTAGCAGTTTCGACCAATCAGAGAACAATTTAATGGAAATCTCAATGCACTTGGAAAACTACGGTCCCTTCGGGCTATTCCGGAAAAATCTTTTTTATATTACTTATTTATTACTTGCAATTTTCGTAGTTTCACCAGCACGTGGCTAAAGTCATCCTATTATTCATAACTGCCTTGTTTCCCGACAATTTTGAGCGTTTGGTGAAGCGGCTTTCATAGTGCCAGAAGAGCGGGCGGCGGGCGGTACGGTAAACCAGAAAAATTGTGAGCAAAGCAATAACTCTCCTGTTATTTGCAAAATCTAAATTCATAGGGTTAACTACACATTTCACCCGCTGGCAGCATCAGACAGAACCCTTCGCTGTCTATGCGACCCTCAATAAACTTTATGGTCCAGCTCATTAACAAATAGTTACTTGTGCTTTCAGAAAGGTTTACCTGCGTATTCGGGTGAATGCACTTTGGGTAACTACTGTGCTGCATTTAAGAAATAAATTCTCAAGACTCGGATTGTAAATAATTATTGTCTGTTAATTACCCTTTTCTTACAAATTTAAAATAGTAAATGGTAAATGTTCTGAACAAAAATGGTTCCTTTACTATGTCGAGTTCTCTATTCTGTATTATTTTATCAGTCATTCGCTTTTCATTATCGGCTTTAGCCATTGGAAGAATTTATATAGAATGAGAAATCATAAGCATTTCAAAAACCATATAGAAAACATGAAGAATTTAATAATAAGATAAAGTTTAACATCAAAAATAGATGCAACACTCCGAAGAAACAGAAAAACGGTTCCTCGTTTTAACAGGCTAAAATGACTCAGGATGTATAAAAAAAATTTTGTTTACTTAATAGTAATTTACAATAGTGCTTTTTGGCTTGTAAAATGACACCAGCGCAACGCGCGCGCGAGTGGTCATTTAAAAATCCGACAAGCACGAATCTTTGAAAGCCGGAAATTTCTGGAATCTGCAAAGTCTCGAGCTAAATTTGACATGACAACTTAAACTAAAACTGCAATTTAAAAAAACTCACACAATTATGAATCTAGTTTTCTATGCACTCTATTTTTATTTCAAAATTTGTGTTTCAATTGCAAGGAATAAATAAGTAATATAAAAAAGATTTTTCCGGAATAGCCCGAAGAGACCGTAGTTTTCCAAGTGCATTGAGATTTCCATTAAATTGTTTTCTGATGGCTCAAAACTGCTAAATTTTATTAGTTTTGACATAGTTATGATTATGTTAGTTGAATTATTGTCACTTATAATATCCCTAGTGCATTGATTATTTCCGGAAATTTTTTCGAATGCATTTCCAAAACGTATTAATTAGCCCGAGTGGAACACGAGGGCTAATTACGTTTTGGAAATGCATGAGAATAAAATTTCCTGATATTAATCAATGCACGAGGGCATATTCGGTAAGAAAATCGCAACGACACAGACATTGGTCCATTATGCCATTATGATGTCATTATTAATAAATAAATAATTTTGATTGGCTGAAATAATTTCCACTTATTAATTTTATGCATGGTGCAAAAATTTCCAGGAAATTTTTACATTGTCATACAAATGACAGCAAATTCTATTTTTCTATTGGCTACTTTTCAGTGTCGTGCAATTTTCATACAAATTTAATAATAATTTATAATAAATTAAAAGCAAACTTTTGTTAAACACGTTAATTTTCCCTTTATTAGTTACGTAACAGAAATTGAAATTTGATATTTAGAACTTAAATCCAAAAAACGTGTCGACGACTTGTGTAATTTTCGTTGGTTCGAGGGAGCCTTCAAACCAAACAATCCCGTTCACGTGCGTTTCAGTTTCAGAATTTTGAATAACGGCCTCCGTCAGCTCTGTCACTCCGTGCCTACGACCTTACTATCCACTTTACAGTGTTGTCAAATTTCTTGAGTTACAAAATAAAGGTAGACAACCAGTTATTCAAGTGTCTCATTTATATTGAATCCCACTGTACAATTTGTAAGAGAACTGAAGAGTGGTAGGAAAAAGGCGTAAGAGCGGAGTGCCTGAACTTATATAAAAGTTCCAAAATCATTGAGGGGCTAAGAAAAATTAGGAATAAAGCGTGTTAATCTCATTTCAAGGATCGACGACCTACTAGCAGACAATAAAATAATTAGCACAAATGCATTTAATAGAAATGAAATCATAAGGTTTATGTATGACAGAGAAAGCAAATGTAAAGAATGATAGAATTAAAAAATAGAAGATGATCATACAAGTAAACAAGTTAAACCATATATCCTAGCAACCATAATACAGAGCATCTAAAATTTTTTTTGAAGAAAGGAAAGAGGTCGATAAAATCAAGAGTTTCTAGAAAATTTATACCGGGTGGACCATCACTTGTGGTCGAATTTTTCCCGCCCAAACGATAAAAGATTTGAATTTGAGCTTCCGAGGATATGATCAAACCATTAAGACCTACTTTTCAAAAAATTTTGAAGTTTCTTGAACCACCCCGTGCTCGTCTACACGGTGATTCATTCAAAATTGTAAAAAAGTTGACAATAAAGTTGCAACTTTTTTTTATACCGTTGTACGCAGAAATTTTTTCAGATTACGGCGGTCTCGTCAGAAATTCGAAATTTTGATTTCTGGGGCTGTAGTATTTTGTCAAAATGAAATAGCCAAGTTGATTCATGGAATACCTCCCTTGCCTCAGATAATTTTCAACAAAATACTACGGCCCCAGAAATCAAAACTTCGAAATTCTGAAGAGACCGCCGTAATCTGAAAAATTTTCTGCGTACAACGGTATAAAAAAAGTTGCAGCTTTATTGTCAACTTTTTTACAATTTTGAATAAATCACCGTGTAGACGAGCACGGGGTGGGCCAAAAAAATTCAAATTTTTTTGAAAAGTAGGTCTTAATGGTTCGATCATATCAACGATCATATCCTCGGAAGCTCAAATTCAAATCTTTTATCGTTTGGGCGGGAAAAATTCGATCACAAGTGATGGTCCACCCGATATAATCACATAATTAAAAAAGTAATAAAAATTAAGAAAATGGCAGAGATTTAAAAAATAAATTAAATTACGGCATTCGTTCAAACGAGGACTAGAAGCTTGAAATTACTAAGTTTGGTGACATACAGTAGCCAGAGAATTTTAAACAACGATATTTTTACCCAATGTGAACCTAACTTGCCGTAGAAGTTTGAATAGAAAAGGTTTTATGACGTCTAATAAGACGGCAGCACGTGCGGTCTTTTCTTAACAATTACGACCCGTTCAGTACCTAACCATACACCCTTCAAGCCTAACCTCTTGCTAACTACTGAATTGTAAAAGTACGTTTACATCTACGAAAATTCTCAGTTTTGGCTTGAAGAGTCGTCCCTAACCCTAAAAATAATATTCTCTGGCTACTGTATCACCGCACTACCAGATATCAGCAATGCCGTACAAAAGTAAAATTTGCAATTTTTAGATGATCAGTATAGCTGGCAATCAACAAGAATTATAATCAAAAGCAGGAAAAATGATTACATCCTTGAGTCACTTGCGTTTGTGAAAAAATGCAATAAATCAAAATCAGTCTAGTAAGTACCAAATCTTGTCCCAAATTTTTGAAAATCAGCATACAACTTTCTAATATCCACCGGAAATTTGCTTCTTCTTCACTCCATCTTAACTTCAGTTCTTAACTTTCTGCACACTTGTCTCCTATTGTGTCGCCGTTTTTCTCATTAGCATCCCTGAAAGCCTTTCTCACTTATTTGCGGCACAAAAGCAAACATCGACACATTACCTCGCCGCCACAAAGCACTCTTCGCCGAAATTCCTCCCGAGCAATTAAAATCAACAATAATTCCCTTCACGCCAGCAACCGTTACTTAACTTAGCATTGATTAGCGCCACCACGACACTTTCTCACGTTCCAACGAAACAATCCGAGATAGCGTGCAGATCGCGTCGAAAAGGGGGAAGACAATTAAGGCAGAGGTGTTAAGTGATATGTCCGGTTCCGGTCTTTGCACCCTCGCACGGATATTCCACCATAATAACTCCAATTGCTGATGATGGTTCCAGCTGTTGTTAATAATTCGCGCAACTCCGCGATTACTAACGGGAATTGTTGCAGATTTTATCTGGACGACGACTTTTTGGACGAAATAACTGAACGTTACGAGAGCAGGAAGGGGTCGAAACGTGCTCAGAAATTAAAGAATAACGAACCGGAACAATCTCGAAAGGTTTTGCTGTTGCAACTCATCGGTTCAATTAAAGTCTGATGAGGTCTGGGAAGTTTAAAGGTTGGCTCATGATCGTGTTAACGGCATTGAGGTATAATGAAGGTGCTGGGCGAGGAACAAGGCAATTTGCGAATGCGAGCTTCCAGTGGCGGTCTGGATGAAGCTCTAAACTGCTCGAGAGGGCAAAGATCAAAGCGTTTCCTCATTGTGGCGGCTACGGTGAGATTGTTTAAAGATCTGAAAGCCGCGTGGAACTGATTAGGCAATTACGCGATGATACAGGAAGTGGTCGGAGAATCAACAAAGATAATACAGACGTACAGCATTTTTTGGGATTAAGCATGGATTAAGTGCAATTTTTTTTAAGAAAATCTCGTGTTAGTTGTCTGTGGCTGGTTTGAAACTGCTGCTGTCGATCCCGTTACTAGCCGTCGTCTTGCTGGACCTGCTTACAATTGATTTATCCGACACCGCGCCCGATAGTCACGACCGATCCCGTAATGTTACCATATCACCAATTAAATAAACTGGCTGCTGTTCACCGCACGAGAAGAGACGTTTGCACGCTCATTAAATCCGTAGGCCATAGAAGAGACACGACCGTCTCTTGATGTATATCCTTCGTCACGTCAGATGATTAGTTTCCACTGACCAGTTCTACTAAATTGATATTGTGACATCATTGAGTGGATTAGAGACGAAATTGAAATGTCATCGTCGGGCGCAAACTCTTACGAGAAGTCGAGGACCCAGAACGCAAACAATTGCGTTCAAATCCTATTACAGACTAGCCGACTATGATCAATCGATATTTTACAAATTACTTTTTCATTTAAATCTTCTAGTTACAGCATCGAGGTAGCTGTTTGCTTTATCAAATTTAGGTACAGTTTCGTATTATTAATAATTATTCAGTAATTAGATAATTAGTGGTGCTGGCCTCTCCCAATTGAGCCCCGAAGTAAAAAATAAAAAATAATTTAACCCTTTAAATTCTGTTTAATTTATCATTAACTCTAACGACGTAGATGTTGATAACGTAAAATGGTGCAGGCGCCAGGGGGCAATAAATACAATACCTGGCGGCACAATACGTGTATTATACCAAATAACAGCAAATAATTTATTAAGATATCTATGTACGTTTTTATTAATAGATATCGGCTGTCATGTATAGTTAGTTTTAAGTAAACTTGATCACTTAAGATAGGATTAGGATCGGTATTTAACGTACTAAACTCTTTTGTGATCAGTGGCGTAGCTAATCGTCAAAGGCCCTGGTGCCAAATATTTTTGAACCCCAATTAAATATAAAAACTATCCAATTTTAAATTGTGTAATGACTTATAACAATCTATATTATATTAAGTAACCAACAAAGAACAATCAAATATAAATAACAAAAGTAGTCGGTAACTGATGGTTATACTTATACAAGATGTATCGTGTGTTCAAAATTTAAAGGTAGCTGAAGCAAATCAAACGATGACAAAAATCTTCATAAAGTTTTTTAGTTAATTGTTTCCTAAAGAAGCTAAAACCGCTTGAAGGTGGCCCCTAAAGATAAATTTTATTTAATTCATCCCAAACCGTTTAAGATACAATAATAAAATTTGGAACAATCACTAATTATTTTATGCTGAATAAGACGAAATAAATAACACTTCAAAACTTTAAACAAAGATGGGTAATATTAATATTGGAAACTGATTGATAACAATACTCAATCACATTTTTTTATATAATTTTTTTTTTAATTTTAAAGTTTTGTTCATTATGTCTCATTGGCCATTAAAGGATTAGTGATCGTTCAAAATTTTATTATTATGTCTTAAACGGTTTGGAAGATATTAAATAAAAATAAACTTTAGGGGGCCATCTTCAGAGGGCTGTAGGTTCCTTAAAAGACACTTAACTGAAAATGTTTATAAAGATTTTTAGTCATCGCTTGATTTGCTTTAGCTGGCCTTAAATTTTGAATACACATTTTTCATAGATCTTGTATAAAACTATAAATATAAGTAAAAAGTATAAATAAAAAAAAAATAGAAATGGTTTATGAGTTGACCGAAAAGCGCACGATTATGTTTATTTAATTTTTGTTTAAGCGCGCTTTATTTATTGATGAAGGCCGAGCCCCCTAAGCTCTAGGACACCGATGCACTGCATCGTCTCTAGCCCTATGATAGCTACTAGGCCAGTGATAGAACCATGATAACTAAAAAATTTAACATTAATTCTAACATTTTTTAAACTTTGCCGTGTAATGTGTAACGAATCGAAACGGAACTATAAAATTTTGCAACTTGATTAAAGGTCGGCATCATTGTGAAAATCGGAAAAATTTAAATTAAGCGATATCTCGACAAAAAAAAATTGAACATTGTTGCAAACTCGATAGAGTTTTCATTACAATATTCAAAATGCACAGCAAAATTTGCAGGAACTTATAAATTAGGCATAATAATTAATTATCATTAATAACAATTTTTCATCTAATTTTCCAGCAAACATATTAACATGCTTGCTAAACTACAATCAACTTGCTAAAATCGCCTTATAAGACTCTGTAAATTTGCAACTCTATTCGGTGACGGTATGGTTTATTTTTTATAATTTACAACAAAATCAATACTTATTTACGTGAGAACGATTCGAAAAAAACATAACGTGTGTAGATGTCAATTGCAAATGACTGCATTCGTAAATGTTTATTAATGATAGCCTAATTCATAAGTTCCTGCAAATTTTGCTGTGCATTTTGAATATTGTAATAAAAACTCTATCAAGTTTGCAACAATGTTATATTTTTTTTCGTCGAGATATCGCTTAATTTAAATTTTTCCGATTTTCACAATGATGCCGACCTTTAATCAAGTTGCAAAATTTTATAGTTCCGTTTCGATTCGTTACACATTACACGGAAAAGTTTAAAAAATGTTAGAATTAATGTTAAATTTTTTACCTACTCACTGGCCTATACGCCACTGCTTGTGATTCGCAACAGTGATGACGCATCTACGTCAGAGAATTGTGTTTCGTATGACGTTTTGACTATTTGGATAAATGACTAATAACTTCAGGAATGGATGCATACAGGAAATAATTCCGAAAATGACCTTCTTCTGATCAAGGTGGAAAAAACTGCTCTATGATGTATGATGACAGACTGAATACCTCTCGGTCTAAATGGACTGCACTAGACGTACTAATGTTTCAAACAAAATTATTCTTTAATGCCCAAACTAGTCACTCTTCTGTTTTTTTTTTAGAATGCACAGAAAGAAAAAAGTAGAAAGAAATAGCAAAATAATAATTAATCAAGTAACTAAGTAACTAAGTTCTAAGGATAGAAAAGTTAAATGTAGAATCTAAGCTGTTTCTAAAAACAAACAATTGAAAGATCTTTAATCAATAAGTTAAAAATGGAACTAAAATAAAGAAATCACATGCAAAAGGAACACTGACAAAAAGTAAGTTGCTAATTTTAAAATATCTGAATTGACGAAGAACTGGATAAGAGGTAAACGTATATAGTCAAGAAGAAAGAAAGACCGCAATTTAACAGGTATGATTCAATAGAAACAAAGTAGAAGAAGAAGAATTTCTGTGAGTTTATTTGAAATATGTAGTGTTAAAGCACCAAAAAATAAAAATAATGTTGGAAAATAACTTATAAAGTGGGTCAATTTATTTTTTCAAATTTTGTGAGTGGTGAGAAATTTAATGATACGAATGAAAAATTGTTAGGTAATTGAAATAATCTAATAATTTTATAAAGAACAAAACTTATCTACAAATGTAGCAAGTAAAAAAAAGAATAAAATAACAACGCTTAAAAAACAAATCTGCAAACCTGAAAAATTAAATCAATGAAAGAGACGTAAGAACATAGAACACAAGTTAAAGTAATGAAAACCGGCCCTACATAGGTACACTCTAATCAACAATGTAAACGATTAAAGTGAGCTATTTTAAATTCAAAATAAGTAAAAATGCAAACTGAAAGACTCTTTAGGAAAGTTTTATAGAACTGAAAAAAGAAATTGAAGAAGAAATAAAAATTATAAACAAAATGAAAGAATAAGCACCGTATAAGAAAGCAAGAAGATGTAGTTCCTATTTGTCATTTTCTAATGAAATCTCTATGAAATTTTGTAATCAGTTCCAAAGAGTATTCAAAAACTAAAAATTGATCCAACCAATCTACAGCTTATCAGGAAGCTAGCAAGGTGTTTAACAATAGAGATAAGATTTACAAAATGTTAATTGGAAACAATTGGAGTACCTGAAGAATTTATAATGAGGTATAGAAGTAATAAAGAGCCTGAAAAAATTTAAGACAGAATAATAAAAACATAAAATTATTAAGTAAATTAATTAAAGACATAAAAAATTAAATCAATTCAATAAACTACATATTGACTTAACTTTATAGATCAATAACCTATCTAGCGAGATGTTTGAGAAAACTATATTTGCCCAGTCCTCGTTACCCATTTTTAGAATATGAACATAAATCCTCTTTGTTGCAGGACAATATTGTGTAATTACTTGAACTACATCTTATGGATAATGACAGCAACAGATTCTGCATACGCACACATACACGTCTACACCTTTAAGGCTAATCAGCGTTAACTGTTATTAGTAACTGCAGGATATCAAAGCGATTTATGACTTGTATGAATCGATAATTCGAATGATTATAAACAGCTGCTTCAATGTGGGGCGATCAAGTTAAGATAAAAAAATTACGCGGACCCATTCTCGATCGTTACAGTTATTCTTATTGTAATCGTGGGTGTAGGTAAGTTAAGTACGCCCTGACTGACTTTCATTGTCAGATCAAGCTCTCTCGAAGTGTTACAAAGTTATAGAATTTTAACCGGATTACACCTAGTTATTTGTTCACTGTTTTGTTTGGGGGATTGATTTTCGTAATTAATTTGGGACACGCTTCTGGGATGTCGAGGTGCATTTGAAAGAATGCAAATGACAGGACTCTCTTGAGCGGGGTCGTTGCCTGTCTGCTCGTGAGAAACGCCGGTCACGACGCCATGGCATTGTTTCGGTTCGTAAAAAACGAAACTCCTCACCCGATGACCTCTTCACTTTCGGCATAAACCAACGTCGTACAGCCGAGGGCAGAATTTCAATTTCAGAAACTGACGCCTGTTTGTGCAAAAATCCGGAAGAGAAAAAAATGGCTATTATTTAATAAGAATAATTTTAAATGGAAAATGAACCGTTAGAAAAGAGATCACGACGTATGATTTTTCAGTTTGGGCTACCACCATTGTTTGTGAGATGCAACATTACTTAGAAAAATATATGAATAGTGGAAAGAACAAGAAGCAACTGTAAAATATGTCAGAAGACATTTCCGATTTAATAAACTAACTTAGAGCAGATCCATATTTTAGGGTTGAGAGTACCCTAATTCTGCAGCAAATCAGTAGCTAAGTAGCTGATTATGTTATGTATAGGTGCGAGGAGGCTGCAGAAGATATCGCTATGTCGTCGGCAACTTAAAAGGGTAAATGTAGCATCGACGGTACATACATATACAAATTGAAGAGAAATGATACCAGAGAACCGACTCCTCTAGAATTTTGCAGAAGTATTTCTCGCGAATGATAAGCATCACTTTGCACTTCTGTTTGAGAAAAAAGATTTATCCACTAGTTTCAGTATAGCTATTAGCAAATGAGTTTACTGATTAAGTACTTCTGTGCTAAACTCATCAGACTTCTGACGTCTGGCGTTAGTTTTTTCATAAATTATTCTTAAAAGCTGGACGTTTGTGGAGTGTTCGAGCCTAACTTAAATCCAAAATTATTCTTTGTAAAGAACTCTCACGCTTATGTAAAGAAGTAGTTTGATCAATTGTGATAGTATTTGTGAAAAATATCCGGAAACATTCAATGAACTGGAAGATCCATCAACAAGTCCTTTCTCGTGGTTTTTATATCATCTCGATGTGGGGCTTTCTTAAATGGAAACATGTATAAAGAAAAGCGAATTTTTTCGTCTTGAGTCAATAGTAGACTCAAATTTTTTATCGTTTCTCATTGACTATGTAACCTTATTACGGAATTTATTATTTTTATTTTGACATAAACGTGCTGATTCTGATGATATTATCAAAATAAAAAATAAAATAAATTGTCTATAAATTTTCCAAAAAAAGTGTCTTAAAAGTGATCCTGTGATGTCACTTCTTCATGACATTTTCAGTAGTGATGGTGGCTCTAAGTTGCGAAGTGAAAAATGCCCTCAAGAGCCTCTACACAGCAACTAATACATTATGTCTAATTGAATTTCTCATCTAGTGGGTTCTGGAAAAAACGAGACTTATGTCTGAGCGTTCGCCGAATGACGGTTTTCTTCCCTTCCCCTTTCACAATGTCAACAATTACCAATTTTTGCTCTAATTTCAAAAAACTGCTGTTTTTTTTTTCGTCACTTTGCATATTTGTTCCTCACCTCATTTACAGTAACAAAAAGTGATAAAGATAGTGATTACTGATCATCAAAAAACTTTTATGATTCTAGCCTCAAAATATCAGTTGGGGAGAGATCTCAGTTTTATGAAGACAACATGTGCCAAAGCCAACTTCAAATTAGAGAAACTTAATTAAACATACCTACTGCAGGTGTTATTAGTTTCTGATTTTTAAAAATGCTGGCAAGGTGCTGACAACAATCTGACTGAAAAGTTGGATTACAGTTAATCCGCTTCTTGTATCTTATGTCAGTTTCATAGGCGTCTAACCACAGTTTAAGAACCACTGACTTGTGGTTCAATAATAGATCATTAATAGTGTAAATAAAGTGATTAATGGTATGTCCTTGATAATGCCAATATCCAAGACGTCGTTTGTCTATTTGGGGTGAAGTGGGTAGGTTTCTAGGTTTCTAGGAGCCTAGGACTAGTACTTCTTAAAAATTTAAAGCAGATTCAAATATTAGATTATTGTAACGGAATTAATTAAAATTCTGAATACTTATGATACCATCTGGATTGACATCAATCACATCTACGTTTTCCTGTTATTACAACAAAGACGCAAAATAGGTATATTTTTCAGCGACGACTATTATAAACTTCTTTTTGGATTAAAGAAAATTATAAATTTCAGCAGTCCTACCCAGTGTTTTCAAGGCCAATCAACCTATCGAACTACAATAGAATCAGATAAAAGTTGATGATCGAACGGCGATAAGAGACCCAAGTTGATAAAGATTAATCGGCTGTTGTGGAGATTTTCGAAATTATCTCCATTGATATGTAAATGATCCAAATTTGCATTTGCGCGTCTTATCCGGCGCCTATCTATCGACCCAAACCCAAAGAATCGCGTCGATTGTCCGGTCCAATTTAGACATTCACACCCACTTGGTAGCGTAAGTTATCGGCCAGGAATTTCGCATTCTAACGGTACCATAAATTGGTCCGAACACCGCTCTAATCGAATTTTTGATACTCCGGCTCTTGTTATTGAAATTTTCTCAATTAACTAACAAAAGAAAAGATACTGCAACTGCCTTTAAGCGAGCACCAACCCAACGTCATTAACTCCATGTGCAAACCTCATACATCGGCACTAATTGGAATATGAAATATCACATTAAACTTAATCATCTGAGACTCGGGTTTGTTTTAGCAGATTTTCATTGCCGCTTCTTTGGCGGCGTTGCACAAGACGCGCTCCGTAAACCGGCAGTAATTTCCGAAATTCAATCGCGCCGCAAGTTGCAAAAATTGAGCAACCTTTCCAGCCTCTATCTGCAATGATCGACCTTCATTCGGCAACTTAAAATCAAGATTGGCAGTACAATTACACTTGTTATCAGAACGCGACAATGCTGACAGCAACGGATTGACCCCTTGCGTCACTGATGATGGGTGGAGTCGCTGTCCGACGTCCGATTCCATTTTTGGTCAGCACTTTCGAAACATTTTTGGAAATTTGTCGAGTTATCTTGATCGCGGTCTTTGTGGAACCGCTAAATTATTCATGGCCTCGTCTACTTCGGCGACGACGTCTTACGCTTTGTGGCTTTTGGTCCAGATTTGCATTAACACGCAAAATCAATTTTTGACCGGCCAATTCGCATCAGATGTCTGGGTCGCAAATTAGAATTTGCATCGAAATTGGGTTCGGCAAACCCCAAATTGCAACTGGCCGTGCAACGCTGACGGGACGAGCTATTGTTGCTGTTGTTGATCGGCGTCGATTCGCGGAACACCCGATAATTATTGCTCGGAACAGGCACGATTGTTGATTGTTTTCTTGGCGGCCGAGGTGGAGGAACACAAAAGTTGCGCCAGACAGAAACCAAAGCGTTTAGAAAAACGGGACACGAAGAGGCGGAGAGTCAGAATAATTTTATGTTTCAGATGGCATTTCGCAACCTTACTTTTATTTTGGTTTCTTTAATAAAACTGAAAATGTCGATTGTCCTAAGTATGTACTGGTAAACGCAAATAATGCATTTGTAAACAAATTTAAAATTTTAAAATCTACATATTAAGAGCGAAATTACATTGAATAGCGAACTATGCGACATTTGATTATTTCTAAAACTCAATATTAAATAATAGAAGACACCCTTGCGGGATCAGCTAAAATCAGTTCTAATGATGAGAGTACAGTTGGCGACAGATAAATTGAACTATGTGTTGAAGTACAGTGGCGTCACATAAAAGTAAACGACCTAAACCAAACTTTGGTTTTGATATCGTGTAAGCACTGTGAACTAACTTATTAACAAGTTGTAGGACCTCTATAAACTACAAAATGATTTATTAGCTTTACAAACTTTGGCAACAAATGGTAGATTTAAATTTACGAAGAAAAGTTTATATAAACGTAGGTCCTATTTTATATTGTTCAGAAGTTATGGCGCTTTTAAAATTATTAAAGTTTAAAAAACGTAGTAACAAAATTTATACTAATTATTATTACACATTATTACCCATGTAAGAGAGTTTACTTCGTCGGTGTCAGTTATGTATTTAGGAAGAATGAACTAATTTTTGAACATTTATGCCCAGTTGCAGGAATCTAAGTCGAAACAGTCCGTTAAAAAACTTTTAAATTTCTTATTAGATCAACTGAGCACCAGTTCTTCGTTACATTTAGTAGGTATCTGCAATACATTAACGTTGCAACTATTTAAATCTTCTAAGAGAAATAGATGGGCCTAAATCGTTAATAAAATTTTAACGGTTCGTCAACGAAAGATTAACCAACCAATAAATTTCGTGCAACTGTGCGTTACTGTAGTCTAAAGTTAGCTTCCCGCTGGTTATAATAAATGTTTTTACTTTTCTTAAATTATGATAACCTATTAATGTTCAAAAACATAATTGTTTTAAAAACGCTATAACTTCTTAACAATGAAAGATAGCATCTATATTTATATGAACATTTCTTAATTAAATTAAATCTACTTTTCATTGCTAAAGTTTGTATTTTGTGAAGAGGTTGACAATTCACCTTGTGTAATACTATAAAAATATGCGTTCCCAAATAAATAAGCACTTTCCAAGCTCTTCAGTTCAATGATATTTATTGTTCACTTTTATGTGACCGCGACTGTACATCGTACTTCTTTGGAAATCCGACGTGGAACTATGTAATATGGAGGTTATACCAATAATTTACTGTTTCAAAAGTTGAGAAGTCCTTATGATAAATAAATGATATTTGCACCCAATGCTTGACCAATGGTCATTAACATATGGTCAGAAAAATTGCTGTTCGTTTATTTTTAGCAGAAACCTGGCCATCCATTTTGTAGTCGCTTTATTCTCTGTTTCAATACATCATTGTAGATTTCGATCTACATTGACGTTAAAAGAAGTCTTTGTTCACGTGTCATTAAGTAAAGGCGTTTTTAAACAACAAAAATAGTGGATTTGAACTAAAGAAATCTCAATTTTTTTCCAGAGATGACGTGAATAAGTTTTTAATAGAGGTATCAAATGACAAGCATTTACTGCACCAAAACTAGCTAAAATGTCTCGCCGAAAAGAACCGACTAGCAAAATTTAGATGATAATAAAGAAAAAAAAAGTCCAACTAAAGTAAAAATACGAGATACTAAAATTATTACTAGCGTACTTATACCGTATTCGATCAATATAAACAAAATATGCTGCACTTACTTATTGGCTCAATATCAATGAATAATCTTCTTTCATTGTTACAATGAAAAATTGCGTTCATTTGATATTGGCCAGTTTGCTAAAATGCCAACCTTAATTCACTTAGCAAAATATCTTCAGAATCCACAGCCGGGAAGCTTTATATCCATTTTAAAATTCTTAGCTTTATTTTTAGTGGCAAAACGGCATGAAAATTAGTGGATATACAGAGCGTCACAAAATTCCGTTACCAGAGCTATAGCAGATAACTAGAATCAAAATAAAAAAATTGAGCTAAACTTTACGATGAATTAAAATGTTTCGTTTGTCTGTGAAAGGGTTTTGCAATAACTCAAAAGTTGAAAATGTGGAATTATATGTTTTTGGCTTTTACCATCTTTTACTATAGATGATGTTATGGACAAAACTAAAATTAAGTACCTAGTTTAGAAGTAAGTAATGTAAAAAACTACAAATAAGTATATATTTTTTGAAACCCTCGTTCTCGAAAGAAGTTTCAATAATTCTTACGACTCTTTAAACCGCTAAAAGTTTACAGTAAATTTACGTCTAACCTCAAATATATTTGTTTAAATAAAATCAGGCTTCCAGATCCTCTTGTTCTTTCATAGAGGTTGTAAAGCGTAAACCGTTGCCGGCTTTAAAGCCAGAACAATATATTGGTAAGGAAATTAATGCATGAAAGTAATACACAAATAAATTAATTAGCGGATAAAATCCAACAAAAAGGGTTGTTTGTGCTTCCTAGCAACTACCAAAAGCATCCCACCCTTTGATTTGAGTATTCGTAGGGTTTCATTCCTGTCCCTTGAGATCGACTCTTTTCTTATTTATTGATCAGAGACCGGGGGCATTGCGCTTTTGCCGATCCTGAAAACTCTGCATTACGTGCCTGTAATCCCTCGATTTCCTGTATTGCAAACGCTACTATAGAAGCCTGATTTCAAATTGGGATTTGCCTCAATCCAGCCAATCCTCGTTGTTCATTACTCGCAAACTACCAATCGAAAGTGAAATATTTTGATTTAGTTAATATATTGAGCGAATTATGAATCTTAACATTACATAATCACATTTAGAATTGTGTCGCAGGTCCGATTGCTATTTTGCGACAACGAGACAGGGAAAAGTTCGCGGCAACGAGAGTTGCATCTAATCGTAAATAACGCAAATCCCAACTCGAAATCGGACCCTAAGCGTTTCTCTCATCGTTAACTAAATCTTGGCGTGCTGACACACAACTTGCACACTTAATAGAACATTGACTTATCAAATTACAGTTCACTCAACCTCCCAGATTGCATGTATAAACGGATCGATATCTAGGTTGAGATGCATCGAGTGCATCAAGGAATTACTACTTACCATCTAAGTTGAATTAAGTCGGTGACAGGTCCACGTCATTTGCATCATTAGAGAGGAGTTACTGCCTCTATCTGCAAGTAAATAAAGAGATTATCACCCATGGATGAAATGACCGGATCAAAGCGGCTAAGCAAGGTATTTACCTACAGGAACCGGACGCATTGCGACACTTTATTGGGCGTTCGAATTTACGCCTCTGCAACGAGCCGATGGCATGCATGGCGTAATTGCGGACAGTATTTACCGATTCTGGTTATAAATTCTATTTACTTACGGAGCGAGCCGTTTTTTAGAATTTCGTTGAGCAACGCATTGGTTGCATCAGAGCACAGGGTCGGCTTTTAACCTTCAAAGAGCAAGAAGAATATCTTTGCTATTATGACGGATCTTTTTTAGGATTGGGCGATAAGTTATTTTCTGTACCGAGACAAAAATCTACTGAAGACTAAGTTTAAAAGCTAAAGATCTTCATCTATATCGCTTGTGAGTCAATGCAATAATAACATCTCTTTAAAATTTTTACTTGAGACGTTACGTTCATTTAACATCTTCGACGCCTGCATTTTTGTAACTAATTTTACTTCCACTCATTTTACAACCATATTTCATTTTTTGTTAGTTAAAGGAAAGATAATGGGACAGGTAAATAAAAAGCGTGGGAGACAGATGTCGTGCATAAGGTGGCGTCAAGGGAGCAGGTGCCACAACAACAAATGATGTGCGTGACGACAGATGCTTCAACGTTTTGAAAATGGATCTAGGTTATAAAATTCTGCTCAGAAAGTAAATTTATGGAAATTTCCAAAAGTTTTTGACAAACTTAACAGTAATTTTTATGTTAAGCCTGACAATGTAAAGTTTCTATGTTCAAAAAGGATACTAAGAATAAAAAGGTTGAATGTATGTTATGTACATATAATAATTATTATTAATGTGTAGAAATGATTGATTAAGCCTACTGCAGTAATTATTGAATGGAGGAAAAAAATAAGAAAAAAAAATTGGGGATTTTATTGGCGGGAAGAAATGGACCTCTTTAAAATCAGTATGTAGAGTTTAAAAAAAAACATGTTTTATACTACTTTCAACGTGTACTATGCCACTTCTTTTTGATTAACAGTAATCAACCTTTTATTACATTAAAATATTATTAGAAGGCAAAACAATAAAGGTACTCCTCTTGTTAAAATATTTTCACCGACGAAAAAACGAAGCTCGTTTTACGTGAAGAAGCTTCCTCTTTTAAAGGAATAGAAAATTTAGCATGCGTCTGGTGAAAAAAATTTTCTTCCAACGAAGGGGCAAATGGTATTTTGCCAACAATTTTGTAATATTTGGGGAGAAATAAAGGCAACTAATTAATTGGACGTATTTTACCACAAAAACTTATATGAGATGAGAAGTTTATTGGAAGATGTCCGTATCAATAACTAGTCGACAGCACATGTGGTCTTATGCATTTTACGAAATCAGAACGCATCTTCGCATGCCGAATGGCATTCATTGCATGAATGGATTAGTAAATAAAAATCACCATCCAGATCACTAGATGTCAATCCTTACGATGATGATGCCTTTTATGGAAAGCAATTCAAATTAAAATTTTACCAACAATTGACGAGAATGATGAAATGATACAAAGTTGACAAAGCAGAAACGAAAGAAAAATTTCAGCAAAAAATGCAACAACAGCTTGCGATGATCAGAAAATAATCAGAAGTTTTGCGTCCACTGAGAACGTTGTGGAGGATCAAACGGGAGAAGAGTGTGTGTAACGCAAGAACCTGCGTGGCCGTCTAACGTAAAAATTGGGTAACCTCAACGTTAAACGTTCTTGGAAATTGCCGCCTTTCCATTCGTTATTAATCATGGGAAAACGTCTCCCGGCAGTTGTATAATTCAAATCGTTGCTAGTTGCCGTTCCAACTGGCAGCTTTCCCAAATTGAAATGTCATAGTAACAGCAATGCAAGTAATTAGATCTGAATCATGCAGGTTCTCATGAAGGCGACGACAGCACCGTGCGAAATGCAGGATGATATCGCCGCCTCTCGATACGATATTATTAGTTCAGTTATGCAATTCAATTACGGCGTTAACAGTAAAGTCCGGCGCAAAAATCGCCAACACAATGAATATTCCGGTTAAATTAACCACAAATTATGCGTGTACCGTCAATCAAATTAGTATCGGATGTTATTGGTTCGTCCAGAGGCTTAGCCGTGACGGATCGCTGTTAAATAACCCAAGCGGTTAAAAGTGACATAACGCCAAGGTGTTTGAACTTGGACTCTATTCAACACCAAATTTCCACACATGTCGTCCCGGACTTTTCCACCTTTTTTAACGGTTTGCAACAAAATCTAATTAATTTGATTTAATCGCGTTTTACGATCGCCGATAAAACAGGAGAAAGCGCGGGAGGCTGTTAGGGACCTCTATCAAGTTGAACGGTCCCGAGACGGGTTTAATGAAGATTTTCGGGGAATTAATCGCGCTCTTTTTAGAAGCGATCTCCAAGGGTTGAGAGATTATAGCCGAACCGGCCCAAATCCAAGGTTTTTGTGAATTTTTTCTTTAAATGCTTAAAACGGAACTGATTTTAGAAATATCGTACCAACAACAACCAACCTTCAAAACTAAATTCCTAAAGTCACAAATAAACTTTGTTACCAAAATCAAGAAAATCCATTTGGATTAGAGAACAAGAAGAAAATACTAGTCTGGTAAAGAAATGTGCTGGTTTGAGACAAAGGGGTGGTAGTGCAACCTCTTGATTCGTTTTATCCTGTAATACAACTCAGTTCGAGTGCAGATCCCTTTATTTCACTGAATTAGGATGCTTTATTAGATAGTTATGAGGATTTGATGATGTGAATGCTTCTCTAAAGGTCATTTCGGCGAGGAATTCTGTACCAGTTAAATTCCAATCTCATCTGGCCCTTGTTCGATGATATACAAGCCTTTCAGAGGTGACCCACACCGGGCTCTGGAAAGGAAAGAGGAAGGTGGAATCTAAAGTTAGTCCTTGCATTGCAGCAACTTCGAAAGAAAACACGGAAATCTGACTTTGCAAAATCATATCTGCGGAACCGTAAGTCATAGACGCAAAAGAGAGCCGTTTTGGTAATCAACTACCCAAAATCTATAAGAACAAAAATCAACAGATCAGTTTTCACTGGACAAACGCTATCAAGTATTAAATTAGTTTCAGTACAACTGTATAGATCAACAACTGCACAGTTTACGTCATACACACGCTCCAATTTGACTGTACAGTCAGATCTTACAGCTTTAACTCAGCGTGTGTAGCCTGCTTTAGTGTCAGACCTAGTCGACAATTTTAGCACGTCCAGGAAGTGAATGCCTCTCAATTGTATTGTGGAGTAACATGCCTGCTCGTTCGGTAACACTTTCAGTTCTTCGGTTTCTCAAAGATCCGTGTTAGCAGATATACTTTTCTTCACTACACGTTGTTCTGCGATAAAATCAGAAGATTTTGCCTTCAAAATAAAGATCGGTATTCTTTAAAGAGATTAAAAAATTTTAAAATTTTGTCAAAAAACTCGTCTATAGAAACCAATTTAAAGAAGTGTCGTGTAGATTTTTCAGTGCAAAATTATTAAAATTAGATGATGCGTGAAAATTGATCAATGACTTTACCAAATCAATATTATTTAAATAATTTTAGTATAGAGTAATTTGTAGTTGACAAAGTCTTGGAAAGAAAGCTAAATTAGGGGTTGTTAAAGAACAAAGCTATACTTGTTTCTGTGTAATAAGGATCGCTGCGGCCACCTATGCAAGTCACACTACCAGCACTTTATAATCTTCAGCGGGGGCTGCTGTTATCTAAAGTGTAAAGTTTGTTGTTATTGAGCACTATTCAAAAACCTTGCCGAGCGATCATACAAATTCGCCGCCTTAGCCCCGGCCTTAGTTAGCTTAGGTCAAAATTCGGTCCTGAGAGTAATGAGCAGGCAGTTGAAATTCTCCCGGCGCCTCCGCCATTTGTCCTGTTCCAACACTGTCTTTATTTGAGCAAATAAGCAAGTACGACTTCAGGCAAACTTCCACTTTTGGTCGCTTGAAAAATTAAACTGGGCTAATTGCTTTCAAGCGGCAATGTATCTATTTGTGACCTTAATCTTTTTTGTTTGCGTGCGTTACCTACTTGAAATATCCACTTCAAGATAATTGGTTTTACATTGTATTTTCTTTAAGCTTGTATAACAAATGTTTTTCTCAATGCCTCGATAATTAAGTCGGGAAATTTACAACTACATAGGTAGCGAAGTTGATAAGAAAAAGGTCTGATATCTGGTGTGATCCAAAAATTCACAAAATTTACTCTATTTAGAATGTTAAAGCTAATAAATCTGATACTAGAATAATAGTTACAACCTAACTATGCAAATATGAAACTTACTTCTTAATATTGTTCAAAATTTTCGAAAACGAAAAATAATAACAATAAATGTTGGTACTTAATTAAGCACCGTAAAGATTTAAATGCGGCTATTACTCACAACGACCTTCATGCTAGGTAATTTAAAAAATAGTACTTTAATTTATAATTCCTAGATGCTCCAAGTTATTGCATCTTCAAATAAAGCAATTTACATGCACTTAAATTAGAATTAAGTGAATAAAAGCACTCATTCTGAAGAAGAGTCCCTGGATACGACCTGATTACGGAAGGATATTGAAAGAGCTACAAAAAGCTGAAATTAAATACATTATACTGAAAATTGGAGACCTTCCTTGCTAATGGAAAGTCGCTCTAATTATAATGATTTTAAAATTAGGTAAACCAGCTGAACAAAGTAACGTAGCACAGGCCCATTAGACTACTCCTAACTCAATCAGGTCTTTGAACATTTTTCTTCAACAAAATAAGACCAATCTTAAAGAGAAATTCATCTAATATTAAGTTAGTTTAGACATCAAACAAATATTTGGAGCATCAAGAATAAACGAGTCACTAAAAAGAAAACGCCATTTCTCGACCGCGTATATGTTGACATATCAGCAAATTGCTCGATTTCTCATATTGTAAAAAGATTTTAGCCAGAGAATGTAAATCCCCTACCCTTAATGGGATTCGAACCCGTCACGAGCAGCTCCAAATTCGGCAACGTTACCCCCCGCGCCACGGAGTCCACCTACTCTATCTGTGTCAGATCTTCATCCCTTCCACCCCCAACAATTACCACAATACTTAATTTATATTTACAGTAAAGAGTTGTAAAACTTTTAAACCACCAGCCAAAATGTTATTCGCTAGGTCCATCAGTCCATCAAATAAAAAATGGTTTGAATGTTCGAGACGGTAATAGAAGCTGGAAAAGCTCTTTACGGCGTTGCACAATCGCTAGATCTCAGAATCGTGAACTCATAATTTTTATTTACAGGTATCGTAGGCGTCTCAAATCACCAATTCCAATTAATCTGGACGCTTTTAGCGCAAAAATAGCGACTTTTCTTAAAATGCGGCTCTTTAATCCATACAAAAACTGGATGTCCCGTTGGCGCCTTCTCTCTTCTGGCGCCTCCGCCATTCGCAGCTTCGCCTCGCTATCGGCCAAACGTTTTAATTGCGCCTTATTACCATTTAAATTACCATCTCGACCAAGGAACTGTTTGTATCGCAACCGCATGCAATAATAATCAACTCGTTTTTTTTTCTTCCTCATTGAGGACCTTAATTAACGGCCTGGGGCCGTTTTGCTTCATGCGGCCACGTAACAAGAACAAAAACAAATTAATTATCGAATTGTTCGACACCTCCTTGCCCGATGATATTTAAAAAGTGAAATCGAACCGTTGTTGATTAATCGCCCCGGCTATTGTTGTACTGAAAACAATAAGTTCACGACGACGTTTTAGTTCTTTGATTTTTCCGAGTCCTGTTTGATTGTGGCTGCGTAGCGTCGTAAATAAGGCGATAAATACGGGGAGATTGCTGGCAACGAGAACTAATCCCGGAGCCGGCACTGATTTATCACGTATAAAGTCTTAATTATTGCCCCGGTTCGGGATAAATTCTTCTTTGTGTCGTCATACAGACACCCCAGACGGCGGCGCCATGGGCGTCCAATTTAGTTGTTCTCCAGGTAATGGTTTCAGAGGTAGGCCATGTTTATGGGGTTGTAAAACTCGCATCATTGACAAACAACTGTTATCAGTTGCAGTTACGCCATTTGAACTTGGCTTCCAAGTCATTGCCGACAGCTGGATGGTGACTGTAATTAATTATTATCCAATTCACTTAATTCGAAGCTAATGGACTCTGAAATATGCGCGACTGTTGTCATCAATTCTGCGTTGTACTGATAATAACTAATGTTAAGCCTCTTGTTTAGACAAGAGGTATTAATTTTATTGATTCACGTGGTTTACGCCAGAAACGTCGGCCTTGACTCGACTTTGAACGTTTTTAATAAATTAAGAAGTAATAAATTATTTTTGGCCACGATGTCCATCAATCAAGCCCACTCGGTCTCACTTCTCGCGGGCCGCCAGGGCAGGGCTCCGGGGAATTCTATAAACTAATTAGAATCAAAGGGAGCCGTTCATAAATAAACGTGACAAGATGCATGACATTTTATTTTTATCTTTATTATTAGTCGCCGATAAATTTTATCGGGAAGAATGTGAGAATTTAAGTGCTGTTATAAATAGTTTAGGGACTATTATAATAAAGTTTTATGTGTGATTCATTAATAACTGAAATTTCGAGGACACGTCTATCACAATATCGATTTGATACGTAATCCCGAGCGTAATCCAGTACAGAATCTTAGAATTTTTTTCTGGAAAATAATAGTTTATTCTATTTCTGAGAAAACTTGAATGCTCTTTCTTCTCAAAGTTACCTCTTCTACAGTTATTTGTCGGTCAAAGAGACAAAATAATATACCTACTAATGATGCAAAACAAATGTAGCAAAATAATGTAAAACCTAAAAAAATGGCAGTTCTCGATTTTCATTAATGTCATTTTTGAGACACAACACATAAAATTAATAATATAAATAACTTTTACAGTTTTATGTCACATATAAAATACAACAATAAACTGTTATGTACCTCTCTCCATAAAATCATGCATCAGCTTGCCTATCATTTCTCTTTCTCCAAGAAGTTGAGATCAACAGATTTATTTTCTTTCTTCACGTTATTTTTTAAGCATTATGTGTTACTTGAACGTAGAAAAATCGCAAAAGAATTTTTCAGAAATTTTACTAATTGTTCAGGTGATGAAGTAAAACTGATTACCTATCTCCCTTCACCCAGTTTTCGCGGAAATTGGGACTGTTCCTTTCGATAAATGTCATGAGGTTGATATATATCATTATGATGGGTAAGATAAAAACAATTCACAGCGGTTTTTAGATATATTTTAGTTAAATAGAATATTCTGAAATTAATTTGATTCACTTCCTCAATTAAATCATTTTAGAAGTTTGAATCAAAATAAGTATTAACAAAAAAACATGATATCGGTTATCCTAAAGAACTTGAAAGAACAAGAGCTTTCGCAATTAACTCTTCCATTAACCAATTTTTTAACCTGCATTCAAACTCACAACAAAGTCTGTAAATACTTTAGTCGCTAACTCAGAATCATACAGCGTGTCCCTGAAGGACTGTGACAAACTTGAGAGGCGGACATAAAATCAAAAAATAAAGTATCTTGTCCTAATAATAGGCCTTCAAAGTTGCTTTTGAAAAAATAGTTTTTTTATCGTAACTCTTAACTCTCATGATCGATTTTCCCGAATGTTTGTACATGTAATACTGAAATAAGTTATCATGTACCATTGGTATCCATTTTGATGACAATTGTTCAGTGTCGTAGATTTTGGGTAGTGTGTTCCCCTTTCTTGTTCCAGTTTCGACGCCACTGAAAATATTCAAAATTTGGGTGACATTCTGGAATTTTGCATTTAATCTGAGACAAAAAGCTACTTTAATAAAAATTTTATTTGGCAACCGTTTCGGAAAAACACCTCAATTTGCTTTGGAAAGTTGTGGATCGTCGCCTCGTTTCTGAAATATTTGCGTTCAAAACTGATATGTGGTCCATTTTCTAAAATTGAGGTGTTTTGACCATTTAAATCAAAAGTTTCTCCAAAACGGTTGCCCAAATCAAAATTTCATAAAAGGAACTTTCTGTCACAAATTGAATGCAAAATTCCAGAATGTTATCAAATTTTGAATATTTCCAGTGGTGTCGAAACTGAGAGAAGAAAAAAAACCACACTAAACAATTACTAACGCTACTGAACAATTGTAATCAATATAAATACCGACAGTATGTGATAATTTATTTAAGTAGTACATGTGCAAACATTCGGGAAAATCGATCATAAGAGTTAAGAGTTACGACAAAAAAAAACATTTTTGAAACTCAAATTTGAAGATCTCTTTCTTCGTTATCAAGCGTTTTCGAGGACGTATTTATTAAGAAAAGTCCCTTTATTTTGTGATTTTATATTCGCCTCTCAAGTTTATCACAGTCATTCCGGGACAGCCTGTATATGCAAGGAAAACTGAGATTTTAACTATCATGCAATCAAGAAAATGCTAAAATACCTAATATCGAAAAATTCTTATGCGTCTTGTAATCTTTCAACAAACCGACAAAAAATTTCTCAAGCAACGTAAGAACAAGAATGACATTAGGTAATTCTTCTTCTTCAGTCTACAGGCGCCCCCTTTTAAATACAGATACTTCCATTTGTTCTGAAGAGCTTGCAGTTTGCCCTCTTAACGTTGATTTCTTTTCACTGCATCCAAAAATAGTCAATACGACACTTCGATTCTCTTGGTCACTGCTTCCATCTCTTTGACTTAGCTGGGTTCAGTGCAAATTATTTTTGAGAATGTGATCCACCACGTCTTTCTGTGAGTCCTTCATTTTTCGCCATGTCCATCATGATACGTTTCTTTTGATAATGTCAGCTGTTTAATTCTCTTTTCTCAAATACATTGCATGTTTTTAAGAATGCGCAAAGATAGAGCTAATAGAATCACAGACTGTGATTTGTGCTCACGATTCACAGTTTGCTGAATATTCATTTTTAAACTTTTTGCTTGCAGAATTCTCGACGAGCGAAGATGATGGTTATCTATCCGGCGCTATAAATGGAAATGTTTAAGGCAGCTTGTGGTCTCTTCGGTCTTCAAGTAAAGAGCAACTCCCAAAGTAAGTCAGTTCGTTAAGTTTAGATAGAGCTACACGAAAACTTCCCTAGGAGAATGCTCCGAAAAGTCAGATTAGACTATCTATTGTAAGGGTTAGCGGCTAAAGAAGCGAACAGCCTATAACAGTCAACACCCACCAGTCTCATTCGCTCAAATCAAGACTCATTTAACTGTGCAAGCATCTCTGCTAATTCTTTCAGCGTCACTTGGGGAAAAAAAGATCGTTAGGCTGTGTGGAGAAGGAATGTGAAAATGTGAGGAAGCTCGTAGCTGTTGTCTATTATTCCCAATTCAAGTGTTGTAACGTTTTCATTTCTATTGGTTGTTCAGCTTGGAGAAAATGTTTTGTCGTATCGAGCGGCATTGCGGGCCGCAAGACTAGATTGGGCGACTGTCCGGATTGTCTTGTTGGCTTATTTTGAACCCTTAGAGGGAGGCTAGCCCGAAATTATTTGCTTGATTCTTCACAAGGAGATTCCCAGCTAGTCTTTCTCCAAGGGTTCAATATAAGCAACACGACAGTCGCCCAAAATAATCGTGCGGCCCGCAATGCCGCCCGATACGACAAAACATTTTCTCCAAGCTGTACATAATAAATAATAAATGTAGATTAGTATGAAGGCTGATCGCAATTCATTCCCATTTGAAACTTATGCAGGAAAGCGATGTATTTGAACAAACAAGAGTGTCCGAATAAGTCATCTTATATTCTTCTTTATTTTTAGATAAGTGTGATAAGATTTGAGTATTTGATGACTTTCCATCCTCTATCTGACCCTTGCCTTCCCATCACCAAACTTATGTTTTAATACAATTTCAGACTTTCTGGCAATTTATAAAAACTTATAATAATATTTGGACCACTTTTCGATATGAGTGCATACTGTTCGTATAAATATGCTTTTATTTCTGAAAACCTCTTTAAACCAGACTTGCCTTATGGATTGGTAGAGATCAAATTTAGAGTTAAGGGTATAATATTAAAAAACCAAAAAGAAAACAAATTTTGGAATATCCCCGGTTCTTTCGCACATAACATCACTGTCATTTCTTGACATAGAGATTAATAAAAATTCACGTTACGTATGTAACCTCTTCATACGAAGAGGTGCATAATATTTTTGAGAAAATAGATTGAGCTAAACAAGCTTTATCATGAAAAATCTAACGCAAGGTTGACGAGGTGCTTTTTAAAGTCCGAAATTGTGTTACTGTTGCGTCATTTCAATAACAGTTAATGTCTGGCTACTCCGGAACGTCCGTCCATAATATATGGTAATTCTTATCGGATCTGGGATCGATCATGTTGCTTGGAAAGCGAAAAAGTGGAATGCGTGTGTGTGCTTATTCGCTGGCATTTAATTCGACAGGATTTGAGTCGTACATGGCGATAAATCGACCTGCACGACACTGACAAGGCGGGGAGAAGACAAAGACGCCAATTTAATTATGGATTCAAGGACACTCACTACGGACTCGATGCCATACCGCGGGAAAAACGACCGCGAAGTAGCCGGGGTAGATTTTCCAATAATCGAGTGCAAGTCACAACCAATACTATAAGAAGAAGTAAAGCATCTATTTAAGTTTGATCTAAATACTGCAGGCTAATTTGAACATAAAATTTCTTCAGTTTTTGAAAATCTCTAATTTTCTATAGGTATGTAACTTGATCCTGGATCAAGTTCATCATGTTCTTTCCAGATCAATATTAGATATGGTTCACTATATCTCCTCGAGTTCATCAGCCATAAGAAATATGCCATTCTGATAAATCTATTTCTGCAATCTTTTGATGGCCCACAGTAAGAAATATGAAATGTTGATGTTGGTTTTGTTGATATGGCTTTCGGCTAGCTAAGAGCTTCCTATCTTCTTCTTCATGCTCAACCTTTTTCGGAAATTGAAGATTATCGTGCCTATTTTTGCTTTACTACTGCTCTTCTGATAATTCCTGAGATGCATTGTAATCGAGATTGGAACCAATCACGTAGGTATTTTTTTTCTAATATTACTTCGAGTTATATGCCTTCTGGTCTTCTTCGTAACTTGGAAATTCTTACTTAATCTTTGCAGCTACATTATGTTGATATTTTTTAATGTGTTATGTATCTGTATTACCACATCTAGAGGCTCCACGCCTCACCACAATGGGTAGGGTCGAATATGCCGCATTGACTTGTTCAGATGCTTCAATTTAATTGTCACGATCGTGAAAACTTCAAGAATAAAGATTTAATTGCCCATAACTACAATTACCATTATAAAATGCATTTTGATACAAATTTATTGGAGCGGTGGTTGTTGCTGTTGCACGCATCGTTTTCCATTAAAAGTGGTTAAAGTTACTGACAGCCAACCAAGAAACGAAGGAGGCATAATATATTTGTTAAAATGTTGGGGTGACAAGAACCTGAACGCCTTAAATAGATCCATAGATCTAAACACATCGTAAATCTCGTAACTTGTAAAGTTTTCACTTCTCATCCAATCACATTCCGATAAGCTCTCCCCAAAGATGTTGTGTTGTATTTACAGGAAGCCTCGATGTAATTCCGAGGCACTCGCCGAATTCACCCCGCCAAAGCAATAATTCAATCCTGCCGCGGTGCATGTATGTTGTGGAACCGTTTTCGGTCTCCTGCTATTGATCAGACGGCGTCTGACTCGTCGCCAAGCAACCACCTCCTCTCCCGTGTTTTTTGTCTGTCCTCCTCCCCCGCCTCTCACTCGTTGCAGGAATTGACCACGTTTACAGCGAAGAGAAAATCCCCACGATGAGAACTCGTTGCAACAAACACATTTTCCACCCAATTTTGTTCGTATGTGCCAACAACGAAACTTGAAATCGAGCAATATGCAACAAAAGGGGCGCGGCTATAATAAGGGCTGCATTAAAGGGTTCGCTGCTCAATTTTCCCGGCCGGATGGCGACAATATCGCTTTTTTAATTGCTCGATCAATATCCGGGCAACAATGGAATTTTGACTGGGGCATAAATACGGAAAAGTTTATGCGTTAACGCGAATTGCATTAGAGTCCTAAACGGTTTTAGAACGACCGTCATGGAGGGATGGGCAATTTCGTTTTGCAAATTGTCAATAAAATATGCACGTCCTCATGAGGGTGGAACGGCTCAAATTTTATTCAAGTGAAGGTATAAAATTTCCCTGCAGTAAACAAGGTAAGGGAAAAGGTGTGGGTAGTTTTCTTGGAAATTTTCAAGCAATTTAAGTAAGGGCTCATAAAATTTTTAAGATAATTAAAATAGTGAAGGAGTCGCAAAATCTCAACTCGCAGTATGATTAGATTAATTCTTATTAGCGAGGGGACGACTTCCGGAGGGGTTGTTTTCTCCAGAGACCGGCCCTGATCATTTCTCAAAACTGGGGAGTCATTCATACAAACGACATTTGTACCTAAATAACCTTTTACCAGGAACGATCGGGTCAAACTGATACTTTTATATCCGCAAACGAGTGACACTTTGACCCTTAAGCACCATCAAAATTGTTTATAATTTATGATCATTATTCATCAACCTGACACTCGACACTCTTAAAAAGAAGAAAATGTGAGAATGGGTGAAGAGAATGAACGAGCATAATGAAAGTAGAAAACATATGAGAAAACAATTAGAAGAGGAAATAATACACTGAACGGGAAAATGTGCGGAATGTAACAAGGAAAATTTAAGACAAGGTAAATCAGGTCTCAATTTATTTGTGGCATATATGAATATGGTATTAAGGCCGGAGCAGTGATATACATATAGTAAGAATGAAAAAAATGTAGATATAATGTTGTTGACAATAAGGAAGGGATGAAAAGAACTGATAGATGTTTGGAACGTAAGAAAATAATATTATGGCCACTAAAAAATAAAGAATTACTCTTTGGTATAACGGTGAATGTAAACAAAATGAGAATCTTGGCATTTAAAAAAAGAAAAAGTAAAGTTAAAGTGAAAACAAAACAAACTATAAAAGAATAGTTTAAATACCTATGCTAATTGTTCAGTGTGAATGAGTGAGAAAGGTCATATAAGAGGGCTGGCAGGAACACCAAATATGTAGACCGATAAAGGCATATACAAAAAATATGAGAGAAAAACTTTGGGGATGGTTTCAAAAGTAGTGGAATGCAGTTTGGAAGTCTAGTAACGTTTGTTAATCAGCCCTATTGCGTATTCAAGAGGTTTGACCTAACATGGGTGTTTGCCATTAGAATGTGACACACCGTGAATGTGACCGTCACTTCAAGTGTAGACACTACTGGCCACATTCTAATAGCAAACACCCATGTTATGCCAAACATCTTGGATACGCAATAGGGCTGAATGTTAGTGTGGATTGAACCACAGGTGGGGATAAAAAGCGGTGGAGCAGAAATATTTTAGAAGGCTGTTTAAAGTAAACATGCAAACACAAAGTTATGAAAAAGCCAGAAACAGCCAAGGTGAATGAAGACAATAAGAAGATCGGTGTCTAAAGTATGACGAGTAAAACAATAGAAAATTAAATCTGCAAGACTCTGCACGAGTGCTAAAAAAAATGAGGTAATGAAGGGATCTGGATCGATCATGGATCATGGATCGATTGAAAAATGAACCATGTTTAAATGGCAGTATTATAGTAGTCAAAATTGTCTGTATTGGTCGTAACAAAATTCTTACTAGATCTCCTATACGGTTTGTAAGTTTTTAAGCCCCGGTTTCAAAAATTGCTTTTGGACACAAAATCATCTCTGACATAAAACAGGAATATTATGAAATACTAATTTTCATAAAGTACCTAACTACAAAAATCCTCCTTTACGCTAAAACAGCGTCAAATTTTTCCTACACTAAGAAGAAATTTTGCAACAACGAAAAACATCTGAAACACTGGTGATAAGTGCGGCGCTCGTCTAAACCCCATCAAACCAGATTAGTGCATTTTTCATTGTCATTCGTTTTTCTTTCCGATTTTTTATGGAGTAAATTAAATTTTGTTTATTTTTGCTAGTTTTATGTGGTTTTTCATTAATTTCGTCTCGGGTAGAAACGTTAGTACGATTTTGTATTGTTATATTTTTAATGCAGTCATAATAATTCATCAAAATGCGGAGGTGGTCGCCTGAAACCGATAAAATATTGAACAAACCTCGATGTTATGACATATTACAGCCTTAGATGTCTTAAAATTCTCTTCGAGCTTGGATTTCAACCTGACATCTGCGGCTGTGATAAATGTCATAACATTTCTCGGTATGTTAATAGCTATTAAACGTTTGAAATAAATTGAAAAGCTTAAAACTTTGAGATTCGAAAGTCAGATTTAAAAAAAATCAGTTCCTCCAAAGAGTGAAACAGGGGCCTGGCATTGTAGATAAACTACAGTTTCTTGACACTATGTTTCGTTAAGTAAAGTCTGAACAGCAGAGGTGCACTAAAGTTAAATATCGTTTTTCCATAATGTTGATTAATGACCAACAAACTGACAATAGTTAGGACTCCTAATCTAGCTCCCATAGCAAGTTTGATTTTGTTGGGTTATCCCATATCCAACATCCATTTTAACACACCCAATAACATTGAGATGTCAAAAGACAAAAATAGAAACAAAGTAGACGTAATCGACCAGATATCGTGCATAAAATTTTATCAGCTCGAATTTTATCTTTTTTAAATTATTATTTATTACGTCGTAATGGAATAAGTGTAATACAATTTTAAACTGACACAGCCACTCGTACAGCCCGTTTTACACAACTTCAAAATTGCCGATTTCGCTTCCCCCTATTTATTGCTTCCCAGTGTACCTGCACAAACGAGATAAATAAGCACCCAAAAATTATCATCTTAAGTTTCAAAGCGTTCATTGCGTTGATTGACTTCCTATTTACGGAACCAAAACAGTTCGTCCACTCTCAATGTCATCCACTACTCACTTGCAACGTTGTACAATATGTAATGTCTGAACAATCGAATGGGTCCAATATGTCTATTGTGTTTTAACCATTTTTTTAAAGATAACTCTGCATATAGGTACATAACTTCTTCGCAGATGATGAGATGATGTTGAAGATTTTTACCGGTATGGAACTGAAAAAATGTAAATTTTTGACCTTTTGCAGGAGGAAGTAAGTACTTTTGCCGGTTTTGCTACTTTATCAGTAACGTAATGTTGACACGGTTCTTCGAAAAGACATTCGGTCATTTTGGTTCGATTTGAAAATTTATTTGTCGATCAGATTAACCAAGTGATGGCGTCTGCTATTCGCACTTCTTTATGTGTTCTTAAAAATAGTGCCAAATGGCCTTAAAGTACAATTTTAAACTTATTAGGTTAGCAATGAAAAAGCGTTCCTAATTGAGTTAAAAAAAACTTTTGTGACTTATGAAATGGGGTCAGAAACCTCGAACGACCTATGTTGAAACAAGTTAACCCTGATGACAACGACGCTCTTGCTGTGACCAAAATACCTGACAAAGGGGTGGGCGTCCATCATGACGGTTCGCAGACCTGGCGGCTTTTCCTTTGATCGTCTCTGACGTAATGTTTGATTTACAATTAAATTCGGCAATGGAGCGGCCATAAACGTGCACAGTGGAATCGAAATGTCAAGATTGCATCTAGAGAACGCTTTCCCAACACCGGACAACGGAATCCGCGCGAATTTGCACAAAAACAATTCAACAATAAACCAGACCACACCACACAACAAATAGCAGAGACGTATCCGTGCAAATTACTCTCGAGTGTGTGTCAATTTCCGGCAACCACTAACTAACGGGACAATTCGTGTAAGTGATGTCGTTTTGGCGGCTTCCCGTGTGATTAGGACTGTACTTGTCATCCGATCTGATGCGGCGACCCAAATTGACAACAAAGACTTGATTCACATGCTAAAACCTTTTAAACAATTAACACGCTCTCTCTTCCGAGTTTTCTTCAAGAGAAGATATTTAAAAGAAAAACGTTTTGACGACGACGCCCACTTGTCTCACACACCTGGTCCAACAATTGACAATCATTCATTTTTATAACTTAAAAAAATTGACAGCGCGTAAAATTATAATAGTTTTATAGTCGCTGCCGGTAGGTCCGAATTAAATATGTATTAATTCTCGTTATTTTTAACGATCGGACTGTCGCAAAAAAAATTCATTATGAAAACGACACGTCAATCGGTCCGGCCCTGATTGTTATTGCGCAACGTGCAGGTGAATGAATGATAATCCTCGCCGCGACTTGTTTTACGATAATATAAGGGGAGAAACCTGCAGCGATGTTAGGAGGGGTGGTTCGGTTTTCGTTTGCAACATAGGGGTGTGTTGGGGGATGTGTTGCACTACCGCCCGATGATCAAATGAAAACGGTAATGGTGTTTATTCTGGTTAATGGACTTTAAACGGATTATAGAGGCGAGGTGGGGAAGATTATCTTACGCTGGACCGGGTCAGATATGGAAACAAAGAGAGATGGGATGAGACGCGTAAAGTTCGGGAGCGGCGATATGGACTCAATTAGTTCTTCAACATTGAAAACCGGGGGGAATACAGGAGGAAACAAACGAGACAGGAAGCGACGAGGAAAAGGGACGAATTAAATTTATTTATAAACGTATCTAAGTCTACAGCTAGAAAGGGAAGAAAAGTATTCTAATTACTTTTGTTAAAAAGTGAAAATTTTAAAGTAGAATCAGCTCCATTCACTATTTTTAGAGCCATTCTCCCGGCGCCTCCGCCATTTGTGGCGCAACCGTGTTCTCGCCAAATTCAAACTTGACCGATTTGGATTTCCGATATAACTTTGTATGAATATATACTAAAGAGAAACCCATTTCAACAAAAAAAATAAAAGAGTTTGTTATTTGGACTAAAAGTAAAACCATTTCAAAACTCATTTTACAAGTTCCAGTCACTCATATTATTTCTTGGTGGGTAATAACTAAAATAAGACGTAAAACATTGTAGGTACCTGTACATATAGCTCGCACTCGACCTGCGGTCTCGTGCACTAACCTTTACACTCGTGTGTTAAGTGTCACTTTTCATGCTTGTTATGTAATTAATATACTATAACCGCAATTTCCTTAAAGGCGACAGAATGCAGCATTAACTGTCGTGTCGGATCTAGTAAAGTAGGTAGGTGTTCAGTTAAATCGATATTTAACTTTTAAAACACAAATGACTCATGCGAAGAAAAGTGGGTATACTCTCCCCGCCCGTATATGGTATCGAGCGCTTCACTCGATCTATGGTCTTCTGCCTATAAAGATTGAATAGGAAGCGCTTCACTTTTCGTTACGCATGCTTTTACCCGATTGCACCTAAGAAAGTTTTAGTTAAAAAAATTTAAGGCCAAAATAATGCACAAGACAGAAATAAAACAAATGCGACCTGAAAACGTACATTATTCGCTCTGCCTTCATTGACATTTAGAAATCAAATTAATGAGTGCAAATGTTCCAGAATGATCGTGTTGTACTACAACCACATATAACATATTCTTGAGGTGCAAATAATGCAATTGGACTAGCATTACCTGTTTGTGTACAATGGTGCACCGTCTATTCGTGACGGAGGTTTAAAGTTAAATGAAAATGTGAAATTCATTTGATATCTTCTGAACGATTTCAATTTGGTATATTAGGTTCCTTCATAGTCTAAAGTGGTCAATAGCGCCAGTAGCAGAAAAGTCACGTGAGGTCAAGGTCATTCAAAACGACGCTGACTGAAGGTAAATCACTTTACGATCTGATTTTGACTTTAGTATTGATACCAGTCACGTGAGGTCAAGGTCATTCAAAATGACACTGACTGAAAGTATGTCACTTTACGGTCTCATTTTAGTATTGATACCTATCTTTGAAAACAACAAGAAGTAGGTAAGTACTTAGAAGAAATTAGAAAACGTTTCAAACAAACACAAAGTGGATTCAGGAAGCAAAAGCGTTTACGATCACATTTTCACTATAGACGAATGATAAAAAGACACGTAACACAAGATCTGAGCTGTAAATGGGCTTCATTGACTTTGAAAGGGCATTTCACAAAATTTCTAGAAAAGAGATAGAACAAAGCTTACCAAAATGTAAAGTAACAAAAAGTTACAAAGAGCAATCAGAATATACACTAGAAACACAATAAGAACGGACAGCACATATACAAAAGAATCTGCTACAATATTAGAAAAATTTAGACCAAAAAAATTAAAATAACAAAGGAAAAACCAAAAAAGTGAACAATAAAACGAATTTAGTTGCACCCTAAAAGCGATTCACTACCCTTAGCCCATATAGTAAAACCATACTAAAAGTTATCGAAATGTAAAGAAAACACAATCAAGACGTAGCATTTTTGACGACCATTTTCCTATAAATTTTTTTCCACATTCATTCAACTAGTATTTCAAGCATCCGCAAACAAAAGAAAGTAATCGACGGGGCATCTTCTTAACAACGAAGGAAAACGAAGGAAAAAAATAAAGAACAGAAGCGCGAAGAATGGTACAGGACAGAAGGAAATTGAGAAATTTTGTATATGGTTACAGTTTGTCAAAAATGAGAATAGCGGTGGAGTTTCAGACCGAACAAACGCCCTTCAATGAGGGGTGGACAGATTATACAGATCTGAATGGAGGCTCGCTCTCCTCGCTCTTTCTGGTGCGCACTCGAGCAGTATGCTCAATTGTTTTCCTATTCGTGACAAGTTGTGATATGTTTTTCTACAGTTGAAGGTACTGACCATATAATGCCTGATATAATTTTCGACGCTATACCGTCAATGCCGTTATACCGGTAGAATCAAGATGATTCAAAGTTGAAAAAGCATAAGCTGAATTTTATAGCAAAACTTTTATGGCATTTTAATACAATATTAAGAAATGATTCTGTTTGCGCATCTACCAATAATTTAGATAACGGGGAGAGGGAAGTTGAGGGTGGATATATATACATGTACTACGACATTGCCATCAACAAAACCACATAGAAAGCGACGACCAGATTTTTATAATAAATAATCTAAGTTGTGTAAAGTTAGTTGTTATTTCATCCCAATCCAACACTTCGCAACACTTCTTCGAGCAAACGTCCCAATAGATTCAAAATAATAAATAAACTTAATTTAGGCTAAAATTACATAATATTTTTCTCTCTTTCTCGGTCTTTTCTTATACCTGTTTATAACTAACACTTTACTTTCTCATCTTGAATAAATTTTATCATATTTGGCTTCGACATCATGCACTGACTCAATTGTGCAGAAATTAGTCTCAGCCACGCCGTTCGTCAAATTTGGAGTATATATTATTAACATTCATAGTTTTCTTTCAACTTGAAAGCCCCCTCAAGACCAAATTAATGGTGCCACATTGCTTATAGATAATGCCGTCTTGTATTTGCCTCAGAATTCATGGTTTCAATTTGGCACCATCATTTTTAGGTAAATGTAGCATAACGGTATTTTTCTTTTGTCACCTACTAATTGAAATTGTCCATTATTTAGCAGCTTTTAAAACTTTAGATAAACCAAAACATATATTGAATACTTAATCTTCATATAGATAACACTGTTTCAATTCTAGCACATCATAGTTTCTTGATAACAAGAGAAAAATCTTATTAAAAAATGGTTTCCCACAATAAAAGCATTTGTATAATTTAATACTAATAAAATTATTTTAAATTTAATACATAACAAGATTATTAAAAGGTTGGCTCAATATTCAGAACGAATTCATCATTGTCTCACTATTACACAATTAAATTACTTGAACATATTTTCCACTGATCCGTATTGCAAAAATAATAATTTTTTGAGGGACTGACGCAATTTCAGAATAACGAAGAAGAACCGAGTCTATTCACTCCGAGCCAAACAAAAAGAAACCAAACCGTGGATTTTCAGGAATTCGGAGAATCCCTCGTCCTAGTTACCCCATAAGCCGCATTTAAATCATCCGCTCAGCATATCGACAAAACAAAAGGCCTTGTGTCGGTCCAGCGACATTAGATCAATAAGGCATTCGGCCGACCGGCGTATTGTTTATCAACATGGCCTTTTTAAGCTCGCGATATCCATCACCAAAGCACAATCCGCAAGAATGCCACTCAAACATCACAGAAAGATCCGACCATCAAAAGACCTTTTCATCCCTTAAAACACACCAAAAATCGTAACATACCGCTATTGATGCACACACGCGCATCCAACTTGCCGACATTCCTGCATAATCCTGCCGAACAACTGCATGAAACCCGCGATTAACTTCTACAATGGCAACCCATGGGCCGTTGCCATTAAAACAACAACCGCACTTCCAAACGCAACTCGGCTACTATTGCCTCCTCGGCAACTATGACGGAATCAGCGAAATCGGGGGTGGTTTCACCGTTGCCACATCGACGCTTAACCGCAGCCGCAAAGAAAAAATCACAATCGGCGTCAATTTTGAAAACATCCCCATACTTTTGTAAAAACGTTGATTATTGTACGACAAAAAATAAAAAACAATGCAATTTTCCAATCAATGTTTTTGTTGGGAAATTCGGAAGGGTTGGCAACGTGGCGTGGAAATGGAGCACGCGCGTCGGTTATCCACCCCTGACGACACAGCTGACGACGGCGTTGGTGGCGCGACCCTCTCCTGTTTCCAGGCGCAATTTCCAGTTGGGGAAAAGAGCTTCGTTAGTATCCAACTTTGTTAATTGCGAGCCAATTCGACGAAGGGCGGCACACGTTGCCAGTGGGTTATGTACCGATATTTCAAAAGGTCACAAGGCTTATTAACGCCAGAAATTACGTAAATGGGAGGTTTGCAACTTTCAAAGGCCGCCCATTATCCGCCCCGGCTCACTATAAATACGAACCAACGTGAGTTCAAACGCGTAAGGGTTAATTTTTCTTGTAAACTTTTATTAAGCTTCTTATTAAATCTTGTAAAATTAACTTCAAACCATGGTCTTTCATCTTTCACCGCAATATGAACCTTTTTCTCTACCCTATACCTACCCTGTTTCTGTAGGTAGTATAACTCTTTATATATTGAAAACTATTCAGTCGAAACGGCGGAAAATTAGGAAAGCATCTCCATCATGGCGATTTTACAGATAAGATCTGTAGACGCTGTAGAAATGGTTCAAGATATTGTCGAAAACATTAGCAAACCTTTTTTTTATCTAAGCACACAACTTGTAGGAAAAATTTAGTCAAAATGTGATGAAAATTTTTATCTTTCGCCAATAAAACGCACTCACGAGTAACAACTTTGTAGTTTTTATTAAACTTGCGCAAATACTGCAATATAAGCAATTTACACGATGCAATGAGTAATGGTCGGGAACAATCCTAAAAAACGGCATTACCGGATTGCTTGCTGGAACCCCGAAGCCATAAACAATGATCGTCCATCGTCCCATGCTGTGAGCGTCCGATGATAATAAAACGGCGCGATTGAAATAAAAATGGTCGATAATAAAGGTCGTGGTCGTTGACGGACAACCGCGAATGCCACGCGGATAAAATCGAAAGTAAAATTTACAACTTTCCGCCCGAGATAAATAAGTGCAATCAGTAAAGAACGAGCTAGAGGGAGAATCGCGGCCATCAGTTGGAATGGCCCATAAATAAAACCGATTGGCAGTTTTCGTTGTAAAGAGAATGGAAATAATTGAAGAGGAATGATGAGGATCATAAAGCGCTGGACCATACTTGCAGCGAAAAAGAGTGACCTAGTTTCGACAAAATAAAACAAAAAAAAAAAAACAATGAGAAATAATATCACTGTTGTAACAATTTTCTATTAATTAATTTTGAAGAAGTGAATTACGTTAAATTAACTGGTGGCACAGCATTTGTGACATAATTGGGGATAATTACGTTAAAGTTTCCAGACACAATTAACGCAATTGAAAACTGAGGCCGCCAGCAATTGCCCAAATTGGTCAAAGACCCATAACGTTGTTGCTGCAGGTGTATTTTTGATTCGTTTCACATTACACCGATGAAATATTAGGTAATAACGTGCCTGCACAATTAGAGACTGCTATCAATTCCAAATTAACCTAATTGGACCTGCGACCTTTAGCGAATTAATTATAATTATTATCACAGTGCCGTCCAGCGTACTTTGTAGCAACTAGTGACGTAACTGGATCACCAGCACCACTGAATCATTTACGAATTCAGCTAGAAGGAAGTTGGCACTAACTTAGTTAGGGCAAAATTTTACTAGAAATAAACCATTGCTACTGGGAAAACTCAATTAGAATTAGTCACGGTATTTCAGGTAAAACGTGTTAAGAATGTGAAGGTGCATGCATGACACTTTCTGCGGTTTTGTCCTTGCCGCCAAAATTCTTTCAGCGTTGTATTACAACAATGTGCAAGCTGAAGACGAGTAAGGAGAACTCCTAAGTGCTCGTCCTGCAGTTAAATTTACTAAACTCTGTCGAATTTCGATAAATATTATGGTTATGCGACACCCTACGAATTTTGAAAATGGTTAATTCGAGCTGTGGGATGGTTGCGACTTTTTGACTTTTATGACATCATAAGGATGCAGCTCCAACCACAAGCACCATAAAGATTAGTTTCTTTTACAGCTTATAATTTATAATCATCAGAATCCAGCCTCTGCCATGTATTAAGACAAGTAAATAAATAGTAAATGATAGGTACGACATTGTAAAATAAATTGTGCAATGTAGTCAATAATACATATAGTTGGAATATATCAATGTTCATTGTTAGGCAATAAGCATTCAATCCAAATAAGAATAATTGAGAATATAAAAAGTGAATAGCGTATACTTTGTTTACTTCATTTATACAAAGTGATCCATTTTGATCATCCATTAGAAGTATCTCGAGAAAGGAAAAAGCTACTGACCTGAAAATTAAACCATAGTCTTAGCGAGGTAGAATCTAACTACCTAGTAAAAATTCTTTCATAATGGTGGTACCGGAAGTTAACATCAACTTTGTTATTTAAAATGCAAAACTCCAAATTTTAATTTTTTTTTAATTCTGCCAAAAATTCAAAAATTATTTTGTTAAAATTTTCCTATAGTACCTAAAATCAGTATTTTTCAAAATACAGTAATGTATGGATAATCCGAACAGAAAGTTTGCAGACCCCGTTCGGATTACCAAAACTTTCGGATTATAGAATTCATAATAAATGATATCTACAATCCGAACATGTTTGGTTTATAGATACCTTACTCAACCATAAAAATGTTCCATCATACTTTAAAAAATATGTATGTATACATAATGACTATAAAATTAATAAAATATTTATTTCAAAACAAAAAATTACATTTTAAACATAATTAAAATAAAAACAAATTTCTGATGAAAAAAACACCTTATATGTAATATGTACATATATATTAGAATTAACGTCACATGCTTTCGTTTAGCAGCCATGGCTTAAATGCAGCTTGTTCGGATTACGAAATACAGGAGTTCGGATTATGGATATCATTTTACACAATTGGGGTGTTCGGATTATAGAGTAATTCGGATTATAAGGGGTTCGGATTATCCATACATTACTGTATTAAAATTTTTCTGAAAATTTTTAAAAGTGGCGTGGCTAAAAAATTAAAATCTCAGCAACAGCCGACGACAACACGTTGAATTTTTTTATGAGAGTGAGACATAATGTTGAAGCTAATGATTATATGAAAAAATGACAAAATATTTTAGGGTAATAAAAAAATTAATGCCCTTCTAATGATGATGATGATGTAAGTACCTATATCAAAAATGCACACAAACAAAAATTTTCTTAGGTAATTATTTTTAGAAAGATCAACTATGTTGTAATCCTACATTGTATCGCTTGTTGAAAATCGACGAAACTAATGTTTCATAATTATTAAGTTGGTTATAAGAGTATCACATTATTTCAATATATTTTTTACAACTCTAGTAACTCCTTCATCAATATTCTAGTTCTTGTTGTGAATCAACAGCTCACGATGGATATGTTACTAGACCAATCCGAAATTCGGCCATTCCAATTTGGCTAAACGAAATGCAAAGTATGTGCTATTCATAGACGCTTCAATGTTCTATGCTAAACGCGAAATAATAGATAAACGCCCGATTTCAAGTTTACGGCCGCTACAACTCGCTCGACCAATCACGTCAACTGCCTGACAGGTCACGTGCGACAATGACCAATCGGTTGGCGATCAAAAGTTGAATTTTATTTAAATTTCAAAAGCCTCGATATTTTGCAGCTACTCAACCTCTAGTCTAGCGTAACTGATTGTTGAACATTTTGACGAATTTAAACGGGTGATACGTGGTTATAAGATGACATAATTATATTGACCTAATCAATGCTGCTCGGGTAATGAATCTTACCACTAACCTCATTACGAATTTCTTGGCAAAGAAATGACATGTCCGGATTGTCCGGACGTGCGTGTCGTAACTTTTGCGCCAATAGAAGCCGTGGAAATTGCGACTTACGACCGGCGCAAATATTAACTTGAAATTGGGCTCTTAAATTAAGAATGATAAATTTTTGAGCTAAAAGTTTTTGTTTAGCCTGCCTAGAACTTCCAGACAGAATTAGAAACTAATAAAGACACATATAGGATAATAGGTATTATGTAGATACGCTAAAATAAGTTGAATACGGCAAAGCGTCCTGATCCAACGGTCTGCATGACCTTGACCAAACAAGTTAACCCTAACAACGACACCCCTGTTGTTATCAATATCTGGGAAAGGGGTAAGTATCGATAAAGGCAGCTTTCAGTGTAACATGATCGATTATCTATTGATTGTCGATGACTAACAATTAACCAAATAAAGTTTGTTGTAACTACCCCCTTTTTAAAACCAAGGTTACATTTGTCATGAATGGAAAAACTTTGGTATATTTTGTTACAATTTAATATAATTTTTCAAATCAACCCCCTCAATGGCTCGAAATCCAGTCGCAAAAACGGGAATGGTGTCGACAAGCAAATTCATTATCAAGTAAGCAGTAAGCCACCCCATAAAGATTACTTGGTCTATTGGGGGTAATAAATCATAGGCTCAACGTTTTGAAACTGTCATACTTCTTACAGTAATTTAAAAGTGTAATCAGGTCTTCATCATATCCAATTTATAAGAATTCAAATAAAAAAATTCTTCTAAGCATCTTTTTCCTTCATTCGCTCTCCCCTCGTAATACCGGCTTTGGAACTAATCATAAAAGATATGCACAACAGTAGGTACAGTTGAATCCTGGAATTTACTATTGGAAACGTTAAAGTTTCCACAACCGTCTACACTGAAACTAGTCGACAACTATCTTATAACCATTTGACTTATAGTTTTGCTTCAACTTTTACTTCTAATTTTAACGATATCAAAATACCAACTCTCCCAATTATGTGCACTTGCACGTGAGTAGTTCCCTAAACGACTATACTGAAGTTGGAAAGTTTGATTAAAAGACGAAAAGTTCACAACTTAAATTGCGATTTGACGATCTAAAACGCGTATTTCGTACAAATTTTTACTTTAGAAATAACAATATAAATAACTTTGCTTACCGGAAACTGCTTGTAAACTTCTGTCCGGGTACAGACGAAAACCTGCAAAACAAAAATAAATTTAAAGAAGACGCCGCCATATTCACCAAGGTTTAACTAAAAACAAAGCGTGTGAAAAACGAAATGTTTCATACTAAACTTCTACCTATACTTTGGGTTTAACATGTAAGGGCGAAGTATTTTGCAATTTCTCTTGCCTCTAGTTTCAGAAAATGTCTTTTATTCATCAGTAATGAATATTAATGACTTCCTCCGCCGCCATTAACCCATTTGAGATTTTAGGGATTTGTATGGAGGTACGTTCTTAGGATCTTTCCCGAAAATGTCGACGTCATGCGACAACTTCCACTTACGTCGATCAGACCGCAGTAATTTTACAACCCAGTCACGTGCCGTGGCCCGGACAAATTAGAGAACCGCCGTGTGGACACGCTTTATTTATTCCACTGTCAACTGGCCAGTTTCGGCCACTAAACCGTCCAATAAAAGGGACCCGACGCGAGAACGTCACAGATTCAACATCTATGAAAGAGCGCCAGATTGCCTTTATTACTTATGGACGACAATTAAACAAAAAGAGACATTTACAACTGACTTTGTTAAACCGAGTTACGAGTGGTCGTCTTTTTCCAGGGATAAAGTCAAATGTGACAATTATCTTAGCAATGTCGATTTAATAATTTGGGTTATCTTGAACGCTCTTAGCTAATTCATACATAAAGAAATTTTTTCAAAAATTGTGCAACTATAGAGACACTATGTAACTCCATTAACGCTCAGTCCAGTTATTCCGCCATTCCCTCAGTATCGCTTTTTATACACAATTACTGCATCATTTGCTGTACCTAATGATGATGGAAAAAGCGAGAACTAGAGAAGCTTGGCAGTTAATGAGCATTTAATACTTATTGTAGCACATTATTTGAATTATGTATCGGTTCCTTGTCCGAACAATATTAACTTAAGGCAGCCACGTCGGTGTAGAGAGTGCGCTATTTTTTAAAGTACAGTAGACCTCGGTTATAACGTTCTCGGATACAGCGAACCCTTGTGTATAACGAACCAAATTTGAAGTCCCGTCTTACCTACGTCCCTATAGAACATTGTAAAAGTTTGTTGGTTATACCGAACTTCGGACATAACGAACTGATTTTAACAGTTTCTTGAGGTTCGTTATAACCGAGATCTACGCATATACAGGATGATTCACGTAGCCCGTCCATTAGAAGTTTTTCAACTTCCAGTTGGATTAAAAATTTGAAACTTGGAAGGCAGTCATTATCAGTCATGCTCATTCTATCTAAAATATTTTGAGCTCTCTATCTATACAGGGTGTGCGAAAAGTTGGTATCAACTTTCTTATTTTAAATGGAAACGTACCATTTTTTCTAGATGGTCTAATTGGTCTTCCAACTCTGAGTTTTTATAACATTTGTTAAGTAAACTTATTTGACAATTTTTGACATTATGTTAATTTATGTGAAAAAAAGGGTCGATGTGGTAGCTTACGAAAAAATCCGTATCTGGCAGACGGTTCAGAATTTATGAAAACCAATTTGTAAAGTGCTTAGTTCGAAGTCCAGACTAACTTCTGATATCTTAATGGTAGTTCCATTTTGTACCGTATGGGCGCAGACAGTTTTCAAATATCGCACCCAAAAATGGTCAAAAAGTCATTTTTTTCAAATGGCACCTACAGATTTTTCTTACATCATTCGATAGAAAATTGTATTTTGGGATGAGTCACTTAAGTATTCCCTATACCTAACTTTATCCCCTATCAAATTAAAAATTAAAATCCAGAAATTCCATCAATCCTGCCAAGAGATTTTTTTAGTTTTTCAAGTATGCCATGGAAACAAAAGACAATTGTAACATTTTAATTATGAAATGAATATGTTACTAATTTTATAAAAAAAAAACAACAACAAAAACTACCAAGAACCATCTTAACAAAATTCTAATGTAGGTGTTCAATGTGAGCACCATTTTGATTACTACATACATTCTATTAATCCATTTTCAACAGATTGTGTACCTCTTTTAATTTCGTTGGGACCAAGACTGTCGAATGCTCTTATTATCACCAGATCTTACCTCATTAGACTTTTATGTTTGGGGTCGAATAAAAGATTTAGTTTATACTTCACCACTTCGCAACATAACGAATTGAAAGGGAGAATAATAAGAGCATTTGACAGTCTTGACACCAACAAAATAAGAAGAGCTACACAATGATATAAAATGCTAGAATGTAGTAATCAAAATGATGCTCACATTGAACATTTACACTAGAATTTTGTTAAGATGGTTCTTGATAGTTTTTGTTGTTGTTGTTTTATAAAATTAGTAAGATATTCATTTCATAATTAAATTGTTGCAATTGTCTTTTGTTTTCATGGCATACTTGAAAAACCAAAAAATCTTGTGCAAAATTGATAAAATTTATAAATTTTAATTTTTAATTTGATAGGGGATGAATTTAGGTATAGAGAATGCTTAAGTAACTCATCCCAAAATACAATTTTCTATCGAGTGGTGTAAAAAAAATCTGTAGGTGCCATTTGAAAAAAATGACTTCTTGACCATTTTTGGTTGCGATATTTGAAAATTGTCTGCGCCCATATGGTACAAGATGGAACCACCATTAGGACATCAGAAGTTAGTCTAGACTTTGAACTAAGCACTTTACAAATTAGCTTTCATAAATTCTGAACCGTCTGCCAGATACGAATTTTTTCGTAAGCTACCACATCGACCCTTTTTTTCACATAAATTAACATAATGTCAAAAATTGTCAAATAAGTTTACATAACAAATGTTATAAAAACTCAGAGTTGGAAGACCAATTAGACCATGTAGAAAAAATGGTACGTTTCCATTTAAAATAAGAAAGTTGATAACGACTTTTTGCACACCCTGTATAGCTAGAGAGCTCAAAATATTTTAGATAGAATGAGCATGACTGATAATGACTGCCTTCCAAGTTTCAAATTTTTAATCCAACTGGAAGTTGAAAAACTTCTAATGGACGGGCTACGTGAATCACCCTGTATGTATTATAAAGTTTTACAATGGCTGGAGTATGAAGGATTAAGAGAAAACCCTCTGTATACTTAAAAAAATAGCGCGCTGTCTACACCGACGTAAACGTAGCTGTCTAAGTCAATATTGTTCGGACAGAAACCTCACAAAATTTAAATCGAACTGCACAGGTAAGCTGTTAGTTTAATTTGTCAATTTTCTGCTATAAATCTTAAAAAAATAATTTCGGTACCAAACTCTGTTCTTCGTTGATGGTGTTGTTGGAGCTTCTCTGGCTTAAAATTGTAATTATGCGAACGTGAGAATCCGCAGTCGTGATCGGTTCTAGCCGGTTCACAGGAATATAATTAAGGTTAAGTCCCAATTATTCAGCTGGAGAGACTGTTTGTTTAATTCAATTAAATGACTGTTTAAGAGCGCGGAACTCATGGAAACGGCGTGCGTCAAATGCCAATCCGTATCATTACAAAGACATGATGATACGTTGGTGGAGTTAACGGTGATTTATGTGGACGAGCTCGTATGTTCCCGGACATAATCATCGAATTACGTGGATATGATGAACGATGGGATAAGAAGCGGATGATATCATCATTAGAGGATCTCCTGCTCGCCGCTAACCCCAGCAATTGAGGCTTTCGACAATTCATAGACGTGATGAAACATCGATTTTCTTTCAGACCAACGGTCGGATAGGCGCAAATTTACAACTTTAACCACATGTTGCTACAGCAACTACCCCGGGCTTTGCAACAAAGTTTAGGTCTGTAAAAATATTACGCTTTAACTTCAAACAGATTCAAAATCTGGTCTCTAGAACAAAACACTGCAACGAGACCTTAAAGTAAAGAGAAGCCGGTAATGATAGTGAAAGACGGTGATAACAACATTTTCTATTAAAATTATTTCAGTTAAAGTTAAGATTCTCAATAAATGTAAGTACATAATGTACATAAATGTACATACCTGCAGCCATAACCAACGTATAAAGTATTTTCGCAGTTAACAACAACTGTTGACTTCGAAAATAGTTCTTCATTATTACTATTCGAAGAATTACCAACTTATATATCAACTCCCATTTAAACATATTTTTTTACATTTGCACATCAACCTTATATTTTTTTCTTGTAATAAACCAAAACAAAATAAAAAAAAGATTTTGCTGATTTTGAAATGGTTTCTCTTTTAAGAAAATGTAACATTTCTCTGCTGTGGTATAATCACGGCCTCTATTAGTGCTTTTCAGATCTGTGAAAGTTAGCTTTTGATTCCAGACTCCAGAGCTTTCTGAGTACACGATCAAGTAAGCCTTGTACTTTTTTGGAAAATTTGCGAATAGTGTTTTTATCTGTAGTTTTAAGTTGTATAAATAAGTATACTAGCTAAAATAACAGATTGAAGTAAACTTTAAGTAGAACTAACCTAGTAATGGGTTCATGTTAATTTATTAGTCTTCGTTCATATTCCATGCTCTCAGATACCTAGATGTTTAATTCTAACCAGACTAATGTCACACCATTCATTCATCTAGAACTTTAAAGCTCAAGTTATGCAAATTACTATGGTGATAATTATATTAACATAATCATTTATAGAGTTCGTAGCTTGTTAGCTGTGTTGTGATTAATGTTCGCACCAGTTCGACTTATCGTGCAAGTTCCTAGTCCTCGAACGCGGCTTTGAGCTTTTCTCACGCTTACTTAGCTGCTTTGATTTTCCTGGTCATGAACAAAGTTAGATAAATAAATCGAAAATACAATTTTCGCACTAAATTTCGTTGAACTGAAATTTACAACAAATTCCTTCACGTCACACATCTCCATAGATCGGTCCTTATGCGCCATAAAAGTTTATATTGCAAATTTTCACAAACCGTAGGAATTACCGAGCGAGTATTTAACCTCCGGATTTACAAAAAAAAGTTTAAAATTTAGACCGGTCTAATCTGACAGATAAAAAATTAACCCAAACAATAAGGGTGGATTTATTCACCTCTGGGTAACTTTACAGGTATGATAATTACCTAAGAGACAATTGTCTCAACAATGGTTGCCTTGGAACTTACGTAGACGTTAAAGCTACAGAGAGATGAATAAACCTACCCTAAGGTATTAAAATTATTACAACTGTAAAAATAGCGATACTTGACGTGATTAAATTTTTATCTGCCAATTTAGACCAATTTAAAAAATTAAACGTCAATGAATCCGACTGTAAAATGTTGAAACTGTCTACCCTGTCTACCTTCACGCTCGGACAGTTTTGATTTTTGACTTAGATGTCTCTATTTGCAATTCTGCCTTACGGATGACGAATTCTGAATTGAACTTTAGTTGTTCATTCCAAGGCCATAACCTGATGGTTCACCAAGTAGGTAACTAACCGTTGGGTGTCGGTTACTTTAACTTGACACTTTTCAGAGAAAATGGTTTGCAATCCCCGGGAAGTATCTACCTAAACCAAGGAATTATGTGGCACTATTTTGTCAACGTTTCGTTCCCAGTGGCGTTTCTTCGAACCCGGCAACCGCCAACGAGGCAGTGTCAAGTATTCCCGAGCCATTTCATATTGCGCTTAGAAAGACATGCAGGAAATGGCACAACACGATATGCTTGCCTCTCATTTCACCTCCAAACACCTGTATACGATGTAAAATAAAACGTCACCGTCTGCGTGGGCGCCTTCTCGGGCAAAAATCCAGAAACTAGTCGCGTCTTTATTACCGTGATCATGTCCGTGTTTAACTTGACCATTACAACGTAATCACGCTTCTAATGGAGATGTAAACCGTAATTATGAAGTTTCGATCGGAACAACTTGTAACTTTACACCACTTTAATAGTTTTAAATTACCCCGTGGGCAATTTTTCGAAATTACCCTTATTGAGGAAAATTATTTCGAAATTACTCGGCGGCGCGGCGTCTCTATAACCGGAGTAATTTATAAGCGAAACGGATGTCGTCACGTTCGCTATTTGGACGCTGCGTCGTCCCTCGGGAAACGGCTGAGAGGCAGTTCCTTCCTGTTGATGGCGTCGATGTGCTGACGTCGTTGTGATTATTACGACTGTGACATTAATAAGCCTTTCCGCGGGAAAGTTTGGGGGGTCTTTATAGAGATGGCGAACGCGATTACCTGGTAATGATGATGCAAATTCGGTAATTAAGATTCAGCAATTAATCAGCAGATCGCGATTTTCGACTAGATTTGTCATCAACACTCTTCCGCGAACATGAAAACCCCAGACCCGGGAATCCATTTCAAAGCGGCAAAAAGATGGACATTTTCAACGGGCACTGCTCGTAGGAATAAACATCTGATGCATAGATGCCATATAGGAAGCTCGGTATTCCAAAGACGGCATGCACATAATGGAAAAGTGCAAACGTTGAAAGTCGTTAAAATTGTAAAAGAAATAACGAAGTATTTATTGGTTTTGGTGTTAAATTCCAAAGTATGCAACTGCAGTCTGCAACTGCAAGCAATCTTTACTCTCTCTAACTTTCGTCCGTTATTTGCAACAGGTTTTCAGTGTACTTATGCATTAAAATACTGATAAGTTTCCTGAATGCAGACCCGGATTGACCCAGAGAAGTCAAGAACCTTCCGATGGTGCCGATGCCCAAATTTGATCCACAGCCAAGATACTGTTATAATAACAATTGCTCTCCAAAATATAATTGACAAATCTATAATTAATTTGGATTTTTCAAAAAGATATAATGGCATCACATGACTTCAGCAAAAAGTTCTTGTTCTATTATCATTTGCCAAAGTTTCTACAATAATAAGGTTACCTAAACCAAAAGTAAAGAAAAAAATCCAGAAAGTTCTAACTCCTGAGTGAGTTAAAGTTTAAATGTGACATGCGACGATCAGTTGTTTTAAGTCCAGCAATAATGGGTGTTCACACGAGACAACGTTGTCAATAATAAAGGTACACTCGCGAGCAATATTTAAGGCACGACTCGTAAAGCGAAATGGGCGATTTTGAAGTCGTGTAAATCGAGCTGTAGGAATGGTTGTGGTAACAGACCTGATAGTCTGCCCTATTGGACTCCAGCAAATCCTTATCGCCCAATAGTGCTATGAATAATAAATATTTATTTCCTAATGGTTATCTACCTCCCTTGCCCGGTCGCAAATCACCTGAAAGTGGGTGAATCGGAATGCTCTTTCCTTCTTACCGAATAGAACTAGTTTACACTGGGAAGAAACACCGTGCCTTAAATATTGCTCACGAAGGTACCTAATTTCAATACTACTTTAACGTGGCAGCATTTATGAGAAAGGTAGAACCGTCTCGGAAAAAAAAATTCTACTTTTGTTCTATAATAAAGCTATTACAACACTCAAAACAGCGCTGCAACAGCTTTTTGGGTTTCGTAATAGCGATAGTTCTATTTGCTTTTTTCATGTTGGTAGTTGTGATTTTATATGTCATTGAAACATCAAATAAACGTTAAAACGAAACGATTCACAAGTAATTTTGAATCTGACATTTAACCAACCTTGATAGTAAGTACATACCAACCACCACCAAACTCTTCGAATTTCTATTTAAAATTGGTCCGAAAAAAAGAAAAAAATTGAATAAAGAACTCGTTCATAAGACAATTATGGCACTCGTTCATTATAAAACTCGTGGCTGCGCCACTCGTTTTCTATTGTTCTGTCCGCTTATACCACGTTCATTTGTTTACGCGTGCTTATCTTAGAATTGAATTTGCTATAATACATAATTGCGATTGTAAATGCAAGCTGACTTCCACGACATCCTGTCATTGCATGGCTGCTATAAGAAAACCGCTCTTCAGGTCGTGGCTCAACGGAGCGAGTCTATAAGATAAAGTCATAAAATCAGCGTTGAAAATTTTTGGTACTTTTTCTATCTCGGCCAATAATAATTCGGTAAAATTCCAAATTTAACACCGTTTTTCATCACACAAGGAAAGTGATGCTTTCGGCCATTCTACAGATAGTTGGGCAATAACTCGAAAAAGAGCTAAAAATGTAATTATTAATTTTAAAGATTTCGAACTTTTTTGTAAAATCCAAGCAAAACACTACTTTTATTATTAGCGCTCTCTCTTTGTCAGAAAAATGCGTCATTTCATCAATTTTGAGCAAAAACTGCAGATTTTAGATAACGTATCGCCTGTTATGCCAAGACTAAACAGACACTAGTGCAAGTTATACAGTCGGTTTCTTCAAGAATATTTGCGTGAGGAAATCGAAATTTACACAATTTACCAAATAAGGCTGCTCCTGAATCCGAGACCACTTATTGTGTGATTGTTCAATTTCTATGTTGCCCACGACGTGAAATTAGTCCGAGTTTCGCTAATTAATTTCTGGCATAATTAACACAACTTCCCATCTGTTCGGTTCCTAATGATTATTAACGTTATTACATATTATGAGGTAACGGTCCATTGAATGCTTTCGGAACGGGCTTATTGCGTACCTAGAATTTTTCAATTAGAAGTTTCCATGAGAGTCCGTTTAGATTAGCACTTGATTGTGTTAATGGCGGTGTAACACACAAACACGACCTCAAACGCCTGGACACGTCACCAGTCTCTTTACGGAAACTTTTTAGAATAATTACCTTGTACCTACTACCACTACTTACGCACGACATACGGATGTGAGACAAGACAAAATGAGAATAATGCGGAAAACAACATCTGAAGTTAGAAAATTTGAGATTATTTTAGCATCCCCGTGTCGCAAAGTGCCGTTTCGGTCGTAAAACCGGGTTTCCTGTGAATTTTTTAGAGGTGTCGCAATCCCGGGATCACGCAGAACGTGCTGTATCTGAATCAAGAAAGCTCGCCCGGACAATGCGATATAAATCATTAATGATGTTCCTAATAACATGCGGACACGCGTTGACCTTCAGCTAATGGAAACAATGTTCCGTCGGCGAGTTCAAAAGCTCTCATTGCTAAATTACCTCTGCATAAATTTCAATCATTAGCGACAACCCAACGACGTTTCGTATGCGTCGCGACGCGCAAAACCGTCACGAAATTGCAAATTACCGCCACAAAAAAAAAAAACTCAATTATTTCGAAACGCGTAACCAGTGAAATTGCTTTATTTGGGGAATCCGGGTCGCGATTTTCGATTAGAACCGGCAATAAATCTAGTCGATGCTTCCATAATAATTAAGCGTTCACGTATAGGTGATAGGACGATTTCTAAAAAACGCTCGCTCGGAATGCGGGTAATTACTTTTTTGGTAAGTTTTATGTTTTGTAATTGGTTGCGTCAGTCAATTTCTTTATTTTTATTTTTACAAACGACGAAATTTGCGTGTGGGATATTTTCAATGCATTCTCGTAACTAGCACAAGGTTTCAGATCGGACCGAGAGCACAGTCGAGAGTACCTACACGATTGTCTGTGATTACGCACGCACAATTTTGTGGCTATACGCAATTGCTGGGTTGCCGTTTAAAAACAATTGACTGCTCCAGGTAAGGTCACTGATGGGAAAACTTCTTTGAAGTGGTAACTTCAAGTTTTCAAGTTAGGTTCAGTGCTGTCAGTGATTTAGATACTTTGCAAATTTGAAAAACTAACATTCTTGGGAGTAGTTGAAGTTTCTCGTCGCAATTTTTACCAAATTCAATAGGGGTGACGACTATGTAAAAAAAGAACAAACGCATGTTTCTCTCAATTAAGTTTACGAGGTTACTAAGGTTTTGATCGAGATTCGGGAAACAGCTTTGCTAATGGATCCACGCTCTGAGACTTGTTAATCCCGTCAACATAAATTAGATGCCGACACCCTACAAAAACACTCTGGACTTGTTTACTATCCGTGTTTATAAATATAGGATAAGTTACATTGGTAACATTGGAAAGAATAAAGAAAGCAACATATTGAGTATACAAAAACATACGAGTTGTTTTCTGAGCAAAGTTATCCTGACTATTATGCAAATATGATAAAAAAATTAATTATTTAATGATGGAAAAATTGTATAGGTAGACAATTAACTTTTTATTTTTTATTTAAATATTAAAGTCGTTAAAAATTTTTAGACAGTCAGGTGTCGATACTATTAAATATTGCTAACTGCATAAAATATTTAAGAAAACTGTTGAAAGATCTCGTCAGAAATCGTGGCACCCGCTAATCAAAAATCGTTAGTCTATTTGACCTGTTTATTTAGTGCTAGCTCCTCTAGGAAGCATTTCTCAACTCCAGTTGATGTGAACTTTTGACTCATCGCGATTGCTAGAAGCAATTGGTGCCACCAAAAACTATTTGTGAACCCGGTAGATGTTGATGAGATCGCCAATGATTGTCTTGCAAATGCAATATAAAATTTATTAAAGGTGGACGACGGTCCACTACTTTCCTATGCAGAAATTTTAAAATTCTTGTTTAGGTACGAGTCTTTTGCGAATAATAGCCGTGATGTTAACTAGACCTCGGCGATTACTCAAATAGGTACATAATATTAATGATAGGGTGAGCAAACTATTTGATCACCCCTTTAATGTGCATGCTTCTTTGTGTACCAGAACTAACCGCAGAAAACCGCACATTACGTACACAATTAAAAAGATGATTGCTATGAGAAACAGGTCATAAATATACCTGATCAGTACCTGCCCGACAATAATTACACAAAAACTAAAAATTATGTCAACCATCAAGTAATTTAAAGAAAACAATAATTCTACGCAAAAATAAAACTTAATTATATTGTAGAAAATCTAGTGGTAGGCGTAATTCGTGTAGACTTTCACCCTGCAGATTTCAAGAAAATTATCTGGCCTCCTAGACTTTGTCGTTTGCAAAAAAATGTGCGACTAACTTTTTGAAAGTGAAAAAAGAGTTGGATTGAAACTTAGATTAAACCACTAATTGGGATAGCTTCAGAGAAGGCCTTGACAAAATATTTAACCGTGCTCCTATATTAAATTAACTACCGTAAGTTTTAGATAAAGTCCGGATATTTTTCTAATTTATGTATCCCGGAGAAAGTAGTGCACCCCGATTTCCAAGCGAGCCGGCATATCCATAGATATGCATTTATTAAGCAATTTGTAGTTAGTTGTTCTTATTTACGCGCGCCGGTAATCAGCTTCTAAAATCACCAAACTACAATCACGTCAGTTTCGCAACGTTCCGTTCAAAGCCGAAGAGTCGAAGAAGACAACTTTTCTCTGGTCTATTAACCGAGAAAATTCGCCAATTCCATAGTTTCCTGGCGAATCTTCTCGTCTCTTTACGGCCTCAAAGCTCACACAAAACCCTGCAGGCCGACGTTATCTCTTTAGTTTCCGGTGCTTCATCTCAAAAAGCCCGGATCCGGGTCGAAAGCTCTGGCGCGACTCGTGACTCTCCATACCACTGTCATTTTCGTTCGCTTGGAGGATATTCCGCAACCGGATGAGCTACTACTGCAATTTGCGATACATTTCGATCGTAAACCGGTGTTTTTAGTTAAGCCACGCTTGACTTAACTGATAAGGTCGCCAACAACTTTCTCGAAAATCTCAGTTGTATGCAAATTAATCGATTGAAAAAACAAACTGAATTACCGAGACATGATCCCATTAATTTCGCTTGCCCACGCCGTTTGAGCGGCATTCAACGCACGTACCCACAGAAGTGAGAGTGTTTGTGTACGGGCTGTTAATGTTTATAAGCGGATTAACAGTTAATGGTTGCTCGACCCGATTGATCACAGCGCATCAACGTTTCACGACCCATTACACTAAAAACAATAGACAGCAATAAATTTTGATCCTTTCTTCTTATAAAAACAAAAAAATAATAGAGGGGAGAAATCTATAAAATCTAGGTCAGTTACAAAATTACAGACGTGAAGCACCACCGGTAAATCATTCTAGAATTAATTACACAAAGAGAGACATGTAACCAAATTTAAGTCCAATTAAAAGATGATCAAGCACTCTAATGATCTTTAATTAGTTGAGAGCACCATATGGTTCAGTTACAAATTCGATGTTTGGAAAACAATTTCGGTAGAATAGTTATTTATCTATCAAGGGAATAAACACCGATTTTAATCCCGAGAATGAAAGTAATGCACGAGGCGCAGCCGAGGGCATTTTCATTCGAGGGATTAACGATGTTTATTCCAGAGATGTATACAAAACTTTCTTTCCAACCATTTAAGTTGTTAATAATAATAGTAAATTAGAGAAGGAATAATTATTGTTATAATTGACAGAAACCTAAATAAAGTTGGCTGACGTTATTATGGAAACGAGTTTCTTTATGTTAGGATCGGCATTTTTTTTTTACTTTATTCCCCGGTAATAAAGTGGCACTTTATTCCCGGTTGGGAAGAAATTATTGTTTGTGACTGAATTAAAACTCTGAGTTCGCCAGTGGGGTCAAAATAACCATCAATTTCTTTCCGTAAAAAAGGCATGATTAGCTTCAATAAAGAAGTTAGCAAAATATTGGAGAAGTGTATAAAAGGCAGGAAAAGAAATTAAGAAAACTTGGTCAGAAAGTTTGATGACTGCTACGATGAATCAGAGCAAGTACTTCCAACTTGGATTCCGTAAAGCTTTATTTTTAAATTTGGAAGAGCTGCAGCTGCATTTTCGTGCCAAGGAGATGCGTTACGGTAAAACAACCGAGCCAGCTCGCACTTTGCCACTCTAGCCAGGCCTTTAGAAGGAAGTCCTTTAGATTTATCACGCAAAAAGTGGACACGTGTACCGCAGGTAAAACAAGGCGATTGCGCTTAAAAGGCAAGGCGCTGACACCAATTTACCAGAAAATATCAAATCAATCAGCGCGTCGCCGTATGAAGATGCCGCCATTGAAATTGAAAGTTTATGCGACGATCGGTTCTTCTTCCCTTTTAGAAGCACGGCCGGACACGTCCGGAATCCGTAATGCGGAGGGCCGCCGGCGTGACTTCCATATTCGTCGCAGCGGCGGCGGCGGCGGCATTTAAAGATTCGGACATATTTTGTGAAGTTATTCCAAGTTGGTTGGGGACGAGCAGACGACAAACTGTTGAGACGTGATATGCATCTGGTTTGGTTCTAGAATCAACGCCGGTGGGGTCGCAAGAATAGTAAGAAATTCCGAGGGTTTCTTGTAACTGATGGCTGGCAGTTTGCTCGACAAGGTCCAGTCCGTATTGCACATGGCGAGCTCTGGAGGTAGATTAATAGAAACAATTTGTTCTCCTCGAAGAAATCCAACTAACAAACGCCGAAATCATAACGGTGCTGATTGGGGCAATTTTCAATCTGTTTCCCACAGAGCAAAAATTTAAAAGTGTTAATTAAGTAAACGTCGAAGTAAAGTTTCAAACGCTAATCCAACAGGAAACAAGAAAATTTGCAAACCCACTGTGTACATTATTTTAAGATATATGTATACATTCATCTTAAGATATGTGCCAACCCTAACCGCATTTCCTGCGGACCTTGTAGACATTCGTCAATAGAAATATAAGAAACAATTTGTATGAGAGTAAAACCAATATGCCTAGTCGTTAGGCAATACCTGCGGGCTTGTATGAAAACCCCTAACAATACAAAACAATAAAGAGATGTCTAGATACAGATGGGTCCTCTGCTAACATCTCTTTTTAATTTAATTAATATTGTGAGGATTATAAAAATCTTAAAATTATCCACATTTCGAATTTCCTCTAATGCCCGATTGCAAAGTGATGGGTCCGCTCGCAACTCTGGGGCAGCCAGATCGGAGAAAATTTACAGCAACACCAGTTGCAACTAATCCCAAATCCCAACTTGAAATCGGACCCATAACCAATAACAATAGTGCAGATAAAATTAGTTCACACTGAAATTCACTAAATACGTATTAACATTAGAAGATGATATCCATGATTTAAGAACACTTTGTGTAAGGGTCATAAGTAAGGCTGGAAAATCACAGACTGCATTATCACTAGTGAGCACAATCTGATCATCTACCACATAATAATTAGCTTTCCACATCTCTCCCGATTTACAACCACAAAAATCCATGACAAACAATAGTAATTCCAACCACCTCAGAAATCATGTTTTTGACCAAATACATCGTTCGAAGTAGAAAGAAAACTATGGAGAATTAAAAAAAAATTACGCAGGGATTCTAACAACAATGTGCTGGAAACTAGAATAAAAACTACCCGTAAAAAATTTCGTCAAAATAATGGGACAACAACGTGGAGAAAACTAAAACCAACCCAAAAATGACCAAAATGGAATGCTTAAAAAGGAAGTTTTGCTTAACTGTACAGTGTAAGCGGGCATTAAACTATATGGCAAACTAAAACAAAAACCAACCAGAGAGTATACAGTAATGCCCTTAGCAATGTACAAGTAGATGCAAATATAATCAAAGAAGGCGTCTTCAAAACGACAAACGAGATAAATAACCCCCGGGGACCTAGTTATGCCAACAACATCCCTAAAGAGAGTCTTCTCAATAACTATGTTAAAATAATAGAGTGAACTACCTAATCATAGTCCTAATAACTTTTTTTAAAACCTTGCAAGTGCATGAAACCAACTCAATCCCAAAATTGGTCAAAAACTTTAATACAGGGTCCTCTAAAGAAAGTCGCCGGCGCCTAGAAACATTTTTCTATAATGGAGTTAAAAATTTAAAATAAACTTTAATCAATGCGCTACAATATGACGTCATTGCCTAACTTGTAATTAATTTCATACGCCGTTGGGACCTTATAAAGTGTTTTGGTAAAAAAAAATTCAAAATCTTTTTTCTTATTATTACGTTTGTAATACCGCCAGGTGACACGTTTGTGATGATAAAGATTTGAAACTTGTAATTGTAACAGTAAAATTTCCTTACAATGACGCTTGAGTTATTTACGGCTTAATTACCTCTACTGAAAGCAAAAGACACAAATGGTAGGTAGCCACAAAAGCACTCAGTAAACGACCCGTAAGGGCGTTCCCTCAAGGGTTAAAATTTAACAATTTATGTAATTTAATGGTCGCTCGATATAAAAAAAATTCCAAGTAATCGTTATTAACTTTGGAGGTCAAGATCATGAGCTTGATAAAAATCAAAGATAAAAAGTGAATATTTCGATACGAAATCGATATCAAAAGTCAAAATTTACACCGAAAAAAATTCTTAAAAACCAATACTGCCATCTTGTAGTGTATTAGTATTTAAGCACCGACGGCCCTTCTTAGGGTACCCTGTATAACCTCATGTCTCCCTAAAAAACACCTACACTTAATAATGCCTCCACGGCATCACGAAAAGTCCGAAACTAAGCTTTTTATTGACATAACTTTCGATAATCTTGCTGGTCAACACTTACAACATAGCTATCTATACGAAACATATGTAGATGCATGATACTTACATACAACAATAAAAATTGTAAGGAGCTAAGTACAACGTACAACATAAAAGTTGTTAAAAGGGATCAGTGTTGGAACTTTGGGACCAAGTTTTTTGGAACTTTTTGATAAACAAGCCGCTAACAGCGCATTTTCTTTGTCGCAAATAGTTGCATCAGAAACATGCGCTGCTACTTTACTAATTGGTTCAGTATGTGGACACAGAGCATCAGAATTGAAACATTTTCCATTGTAAAACGAAGTAATTCCTACTCACTGCAGTTGTTTTTTACAGTTTTCTTTGAACCCATCAGCATTCAATTCAACAGGAAAATTTACCATCCAATGCTGGTTGAGAACTGCGAGCACAGACTAGAAGTTATCTCAGCTGACAGTACCGTAAACCAGTAATAAATCTGCCCACCAGAAATTTGAAGCTAATAATGGTTAATTAACTTGCTGTCAATGTACCTGTCACCTGCGCCGTCTATGTCTTACTGACCAGCAAATTATGTATCATAATTTTAAAAAATTAGGCATAAATTACCAGCGCCATTTTGTACAAAAATATGCCCTCAAATTAGTCATTTAACAGTTTTTTTTTTCTAAATCCAATGGTTTAGACAAGAAAAGCTTGGTTACACTCTTTTGAGTTTTGACTAACCCTGTATGTACAAGCAGATTTTTTGAAAATGAGACTCTTGAATCGCTGGTTTGACTGATTTGGCAACATTGTAGACTGGTCTAGTAAGATCGAAAGCACCGAACCGACTTTGCCCATCGTTCGGGTCGGTTCGGTGCCTTCGATCTTACCAGACCAGTCTACAATGTTGCCAAATCAATCAAACCATCAAGAATCCGCTTGTACAAAGTAATATAATTTTTGTGAGTAAATTATTGTAAACATACATAAAAGTTATATTTTTTTCTCATCAATAACTTTTTTTTGTATTTCTAATTACCTACGTAGTTACGTAGTTCATTTTGTCTATAATGGTGTCTCATAGAAAGAAAAAGATAAAAATAAGAAAATAGCTAATAGAACGGACTCAATTTGAAGCTCTCTGGATCTTACTTGTGATCGGCTATTGTCGGGCGATGAATAAATTTTCTCACTTTCATCCAGATATTGCCCTTCGAAGCGATTTCCAAGCGAAGCCAATCGAATCGGCCAATAATTTACATTTAATTAAACCCCGACCACCATCACGACCCAAGTCTTATTTGCCTTATCGATTGGGGCAATAAAGTCGAACCCAACCAGTTCCCATTAATTACCACAATTTGCAGGAATTAATCGCAATTAGCGCGTCCCCTCCGCGTTCCCTCTTTCAATTTCACCACGGAATTACCATCGATCTAACTAGCAGTGCCAAAAACTAACACAAACCGTTTCGTGGAGAACAACAAACAAAAATGCGATTGTCCGGCAGGAAATGCACATAATATTGGAGATTGGAGATCGCGACCCGTCCCGCGGTCCACAGTTCGCTTTCCCGATACCGTTACTGCAGGAAACGAATTAGCTAAACAAAACGTTGCTCACTCGTCTAATCTGTGGGAGATCTTTCACCGAGACTCGTTTCCTGCAAGCTGCAGGTTCCAATGAACCGGCGACTGGGTCGCGCAGCATCAGAATCTCACGAATTCTGCGGCGAAAGTGAAGGAAATTCGTCCTTTCGGACCGAAATTTACCGTTAGCAAGCCGAGCGTAAGTGCCGCTGATACACAAGGAAAAAAACTGGATGGATAGGTTTAAATAATTGGCAAAAGTAACTGTATCGTTATGAAACGCGGATTTAGGTGAGCAGGCCGTTTCGAGATTCTGGAAGCGCATCGGAAGGAGGAGCGAGTAAACAAATCGTGAGTTGAAGAAAATACGTAATTTGCGTAAACCGGACCAAATAACCCGCATTAGTGGCCAGTGGTAGAAAATAATGGTCCGCCGGTCACGTGTGCGAAGCCAACTCGAGACGTGGTATTATATAAGAGAACAAAACAACGAGAGTAAATAGAAATAGGTAGGTAATGAATGCGCTCGGGGCTAGAAATCAAACATTCCTGCGTAATATCTCGAACATTGAATCAATCAAGCTTGCCGGGGAAGCTGGAAGTCCTGGGCTACGGCAGACCCAACAACGGAACAATGGGCGTTATTGTAAAATTCTGCGCGTTCCGACAAGATACAGATTGTATTGTTATTGCTCTATTGCGTCATTAGTTCACACGAGAATTAGAGCGGCATTGTTGCTCGCCCGACGCGGATGATGGATTTTTCTGGTCAGGTCAGGAGCGCTCATAAATCAAACAAACCTTGGCCTGCTAAGGGTTGGACCAAAGCAGCAAGTGGTCATCCACATCGGCCCATGCTTTATCACTTCAACACTTTCAGTGTAAAATTAGAAGAGTTGCAACGGATACTCAAAAACTTTAAAAAAAGGAATCAAAAATTTGAGATTTTCAAAAAAGGATTTCAACAATTTATCAAAATACCTACGTTTTATAATTTATTTGGTCAGTTTAGATCTCTAAATTGTGAATCAAAACGAACGCTAAGGACTTCCGACTTGTTCATGTCGGCAGCGAAGTTCGAGAGAACATTTGCCCCACAACTTTAGCTCAATCCCAATTTACAAGAGGTCGTTTGGCTTCCTGCGTCTATTATCCGTCAAATTTGTTGAAAACTTTGTTTTGCCAACAATCCTGCTAAAATCTAAGCCTTCTAGAAGTCAGTGTTATTCAATTTGCTTTGATAAATAAGAAAATCGCAAATATCTAAAAAACCATACAGGGTGTTTTAACGAGAACCGCCGGTGCCAAATTGGGTAATTTTCTAATGGAGTTAAAAATTGTAAAATTGGCAGAAATAAACTATAATTAATGCACTACAAGTAGACATTATCGTTTTATTTTTTTAAACGGTGTAAGTTTTCACTTTCGACCGTGATTTCATATCGAAATATGCACTTCATCTTTTTGATGTTCTTCAAGCTCATGATCACGACCTCCAAGATTGATAACGAGTAACTGAAATATTTTTATATCAAACCGTTATTGAATTACTCGGATTTTTAAATTTCAGCGCGAAAGGTATTTTTGATTAACAGCTTTGTGGCCGTTTTTGCGGTTAACCACATTAGATTTTATGATGGTCTCTGTACTGCAAAGTTCTTTGAGTAGGTACCGCTTTTAAGTCATAAATAACCGAACCGTTTAGGCGGTCTTTGTCATAAAATTTGACAGCTCCAATAAAGCAGTAGTGTCGTATTTTCGTCAAAATCCCGCGAACTTTTTAAAAACACATTAGCGATACTTCAACTACAAATTTCAAATTTTTAACAACAGGAATGTATATACCTGGCGGTATTAAGAACATAATAATAATAAAAAAATATATTGGAAATTTCTGAAAAAGTACTTTATGGCGTCCCGACAGCGCATGGAATTAATTATGGACCAAACAATGACGCCACATTGTAGCGCATTCATTAAAGTTTATTTCTGCCAAATTTCAAATTTTTAACCCTACTGGAAATACCTACGCAATTTGTCACCGGCGGTTCTCGTTGAAACACCCGGTATAGGAATATCATATATCATTAGCAGCGCATTACTTTTTCGGCGAACTGGTTTAGTAATTAGGTACGTAACATGCCATTTAGAAAAAATTACTTTTTGCTATTTTTGTGAAATCGAAAAATGTCGTTAATTATAAACTTTACCCTATAATATTTTGATCATTATTGCATGATTATTAGCTTCAACGTCATGTCTCACCCACGTAAAAAAAAATCAACGTGCTGTTGATGAGATTAATTTTTTAGTCAAAATTTTCAAAAATATTTAAATATCTCGAAAAATACTCAAATCTCAAATTGCCGCTTTTTCTCCCATCACCGTCAAGTTCCAAATTTGACGTAATTTGTTATACATGAATTTTGGGACATGAAAAGACCAAATTTCTGAGACGTAAATAAAGAGATATTTCGAAGATCCTCAAATCTTTCAACAAAAACGGGCGAAAAAGTTATGCTGCCGCCGCTAACATTGAAAGAAAGCGAGGGCATTCAAATATCTTTTTTAATAAAATAATTTAAAATTTAAACCTGATATGTAGTGATAAAATCAAGAGTTTCCTCACATTTCTTAAATAATATTAAATACATATAGGTATACAGAGTATACACATATGCATAACAAATTATTATTAATAAAAATTATATAAAATAATCAATTAAATCCTATTTAATTCGCTTGATAGGTATGTGTATACTATAAACAGTCACTTTTTAATCTCGATACGTTTTTATTTTCAGACATCAAATCGTTAAAGTCCATAAAACGAGATAATTTTCAAAAATGAAAATAAAAGAGGATTAGGCAACGAACAACAATGACACAATTGCTTTTCATATTTATGATTATTTTTGTTTCGAGGACTATAGGTATAGCAAAGAAAGTAATCAATTATTTTTCTTCAATTTGTATAAAAAATAACTCGTAAAGTATCTTCCGTTTAAAAATAATGATTGTATCTGCATTATCTATTTTTCAATATTTAAGAATTTTTATTAAATTATTTCATCATTCTATAACATATGATGTTTAGTTTCAACTTACTTTTGAAATAATTACGAAGCCCTCCACTTTGTCATTATCTATCCCGAAAAACAACTCGAGCTCGCAGAGTTCCAGCTCCAATTTATTAGCAATAGCTAACTAATAGTTACATTAAGTTAATTTCATACATATTTAGAAACAATTTGTCACCTCTGACCGAGGAGAATCCAAAGCGAGCCAGATTGTAGGAAATTGTTATGCCATCTAAGGCGGCAGTATATAAAGAAATTTCTGACTTAAAATCCGCGAAATTCTTGGTAGTTCTCAAGTCGTTTATCCGAAGCGTGCGGAAGAACTTGTAAAAACTATTTAGCTGCCGGCAACGTTGTTGCCGTTTCAAGACCGATACGCGGCGAGTTTTCTGCAATAATTAATTAAAAATTAAATTAAAAACGCGACAGCAGCGCCTTAATTGGGCTTTTAACTAAGCGCCAACGGCGCACTTTTGTTAATTACCTCTCCAATAATTCAATAACTTTCGCTCCCGAGGTCCAAACACTATTAAGTTACTGTCGTAAATGGCGGAGATTTTTCACTAGAAAACGAGAGAAAAAAACGGAATTGCTGGCGATTGAACCCTAAACACAAAGCCCCGAAAAACCTAGCACAAGCTTCTCTTGATTGAATTTGTTTCAAGAGCGCCGCTTCTTAACCCCCGGTGCGTCTTTTAAATCTACCGGCGATGATATTCAAATTATCCAACCACCACTTATTCAAATTAACCTGTCATGTCGGCGATGACGTTCCAAAATCGTGATTGAGCCCCTCACACGTCATAATTTCGTGTCGATCACGACCCAACACGCTAGTGTCTGCCATCCTACAGAGAAAGTGATAACGACACATTTCCCACAATCATCGGTACGATCCTGGACGATTTCGTTTGACGTTATTAAATTTTGTCGACCGTGTCGAAATTACTGTTTAATTGTGTCGTTCGAGTCACAATTTCAAGCAGAGAACAAAAATAATTGTGTAACTCTCGAATTTTGCATAGCGGCGAATCGTTATGTAACTAACCTGCATGACGAATTAATTGCGCCATCGCTTAATTCCCTTCAATACCGTCCTGTAACCGAATTGAAGATCCAACTAATTGGACGGCGAAGCGATGTCTAATTAATTCTTTTGCCCGACCGATCAAGTTCTCCTCCTGATCCTAATAACAAGAAATTGCAGCAATAGCCACCGGTTACCGTACTAACATTCTAACCGTTAGCTCTATAGGTATAGTTGTTGCGTGTGTATAGCGGACTGTTTTTTTCCTCAGATTTCAAACTTTTCTTCATGCCTTATGGTTTATGGCAACTAACCTGTGGGTGATTACTGATTTAACGAGACGTTTTGTTTTTACTGTTACTTAATACCTGTCGTTTCGAGTTTTAATCAATTCGTTTAATCGCCGGTTAAGGCGAGGTTATGAACGTCGCTTTCGCTAGCAACGGGTCGATCTTGAAGCGAGACACATCGATCAATGGACTTCTACACCACAGAACAAGGTTTGGGTAATGTTTGGAACCGACCTCCTGTCAAAACGTGTTGGCGTCATCCAAGTGAAAAGTTACATAATAATTAATATTGGACGATAATCGGTTTTCTACTCACGTACATACGATGACAGGTTCAAATTAAGTTAGTTGATTTTGTTTCGACAATTACAGCAATAACGAGCGCAAAAATTGAATTTCGCCAGCATGTCTTTATATAGAAATATAAAGCTATCGCTTTCCTATTAAAAAAAAGCAGCGTATAATTTCTAATGAGACTGTAATCCAGAGAAGCTCGCGGTTTTGCATCAGAAGCCGGGATCGAAGGCCGAGCATTATTGTTCCAGGAGGATTGAACCCACTCACTGTAGGTATAGAGACAAATTTGTGGAAAGAAGCTTAAAAACTGTGATATTCTTGACAGCAATACACATTCTTTATAGCAAATGGGACTTATTCTTAAAGCCGCATGAACGCAGTTTTGTTGCAGGTTTAAAGGTCAACGTGTAAATAAATTTGTTCTTCTCAGTATAGTCATCTTATTTAAAAATTTAATAGACTTTAATTGAACATTATAAATTGTATATGATCCAATAAGTACGACTCACCTTTCAGATATAGAAAAATTGAGTTCACATGGCCTTAGAGATAAGATCATCCTAATCAACACTTTGGTTACATTCGAGGGGTTGACCACTACGAATAATGGTGTACACCACATTTACATTTACTACATTTACAAGAAATTTACCACATTTATAAAACATTTATCACATTTACAGGACATTTACACATTTACAGGACATTTGCACATTTACAAGACATTTATCACATTTACAGACATTTACCGCATTTACAAAACATTTAATCACATTTATAAGACATTTACCACATTTACACCACACTCATCACATTTATAGAACATTTACTGCACCTATTGGTACTTACCAGACATTTACTATATTTATACGGCATTTATATGTAGAATTTATGCCATTTACTGCATTTATTTACGAGACTTTTATCCCCTGTTTGTCTAGTATGTACCTATTAATTTTTCGAAGGGGTTCCGCAAAAAATACAAGAGACGTAAATCAGTTCAATGTTATATTTTTCATAATGCTAAAATAATAATACATTTTTATAAGGCGCGCTTAAACTCCTTATATTTAGCAACAATTTTTTTCCTATCTGATTCATAAATTGTCATTGGGCCTGTACCAATCATAAAAATATGATCAAATAATGAATTCTTTCTCTACAGTTTGAATGTCGTCGTGCTTTGGTCAGGTAAATCTATTTAATGAAAAAATTAGATGAACACATAACTCCGGGAGTTAGTACTTCGCATTAAAAAAATCGAATTAGCGCAAAACCGAATTAAGGGTTTACATGCAATCGCGCCGACTTACTAATTTGTATTGAAAATCCTAATACGTCTTAAATAGAGTAATTTCTCCCCAAGTATTAAACTACCTTGTAATAAATTGATAACGTAAAAATATCCCAAATTTGCCAGTTTTTACAATTATTTATTAGATGGTAAACTTCACCTGAAAATTTAAAAAAACCGGCTTTTAGGTGCAATCGTGGCCAAATATTATGTCCAGTTGTGCTTGGCTCTTTACGTTTTCCCAATTGTCAATAAATGCAGACACTTGGTTATAATTATAATCGAAATAAGATTAGAAAAACCCATACGACTGGCCCTAAAGTAGAAATGTACAGCTTGTCGAGAAATTAATGTCGTTGCGGACAGCACGATTAGTTTGAGCGACTGTCCGGATTGTCCTGTTGGCTTATTTTGAACTCTTGGAAGGAGGCTAGGCCGAAATTATTTGCTTGAGTCTGCACAAGGAGATTCCCGGCTAGCCTCCCTCCAAGAGTTCAATATAAGCAACACGACAGTCGCCCAATCTAGTCGTGCGGCCCGCAATGCCGCCCGATACGACGAAACATTTTCTTCAAGCTGTATCTACCTATAGAAACAAATTAGAAAACGTAAACGAGCCAAGCGCGACTGGACATTACCTTTAGCTCCTGCTTTACCGTCCAGTATCAATGAAGAAATATTTGCAGAGGTGGTTCCCAATACGTGCATGGTATAAGAACGACAGGAAAAATTTAATTTCAAATTTGACTGTGGAAAGGGGGGAGGGGGGCTACAGCCTTTATACAGGGTGTTTCAACAAAAACCACCGATGTCAAATTGCGTATTTCCAATGGAGTTAAAAATTTGAAATTTGGCAGAAATAAACTATAATTAATGCACTACAAGATGACATTATCGTTTTTTTCTTCTTTTAAACTGTGTGAGTTTTCACTTTCGATGCGATTTCTTATCGAAATATTCACTTCATCTCTTTGATTTTCTTCAAGCTCATGATCACGACCTCCAAGATTGATAACGAGTAATTGAAATATTTTTATATCAAACCGTTATTGAATTACATGAATTTTTAAATTTCAGCGCTGAAGGGATTTCTGACTGACAGCTTTGTAGCCGTTTACCTAGTCCACTTGCGGTTAACCACATTAGATTTTATGATGGTCTCTGTACTACAAAGATCTTTGAATAGGTACCGCTATACCTAAGTCATAAATAACCGAACCGTTTAAGTGTCATTGTCATGAAATTTGTCTGCTTCAATAAACCAGTCGTGTCATAAATTCGTCAAATTCCTGCGAACTTCTTAAAAACACAATTAGCGATACTTCAACTACAAATTTCAAATTTTTAACAACAGGAACGTATACCTGGCAGTATTACAAACATTATAATAATAAAAAAATATAGGTATTGAAAATTCCTGAAAAAGCACTTTATGGCGTTCCGACGGCGCAAGGAATTAATTATGGACCAAACAATGACGCTATCATTGTAGCGCAATAATTAAAGTTTATTTCTGCCAAATTTCAAATTTTTAACTTCATTGGAAATACGCAATTTGGCACCGGCGGTTCTCGTTGAAACACTCGCTATTAGGTAATATTTGCAGTAGTATGGAATAAATAATAAGATCATTTTTACTTACCCAAGCATTGTGTATGTATATGTATAGGTATAACGTATAACTAAACGTCTTTTCAAATTTAAAAGCGTCATTACCGACATGTTGTTAAGTTTTCAATGATTTTTGTTTAAACATTATAGGTTGCTAATAATTGATCAAAAACCCAAGACACAAAATAACTGTTAATTGCGGTGCAAGTAACTTCCTTTTTTCCGATAAATATTGAAAAACTAACATGTAGATTTGTAGATATTTACAATATATTTGCCGTATTTATCAGACGATCCCCCGCATTTACGCGACATTTACTACATTTTCCACAAATTTGCTGCATTTATCAGATATTTACCGCATTTACGCGAAACTTACTACATTTATTCCATATTTACCACATTTACAAGAGACTTATTACATTTACGATATATTTACCACATTTATAATATTTACAGAACATTTGCCGCATTTACGCAAAAACATACTACATTTACTCCACATTTTCCACATTTACCACATTTACAAGACATTTATCACATTTATGAGACATTTACCACATTTACAGGACATTTGCCACATTTACAAAACATTTACTGTAGATTGTACACCACATTTATTAAGTGGTCAACCCCTCGGTTACATTAGAAGTAAATCAGCTAAAGTGAATCAACCAAAATATCGCCGTTATTAGTAAAATTACATGATACAATTAAATAGCTAAAATTATTCCCAGTACGTATTAGGTACTTTCTTTTACTTTTATTTTGCTTAGAGATATTTAATGAAATGTATCAATTTATTTTTCTAATTTCTCAAGTTTAACTATTTTTTTAGCTAACATGTAAAGGGGAAAAGTCCTGACTACGATACTAGCGATAATATTAATTAAAAGATGCAATTAGTGTTATAAATGAGATCAGGAACTGCGACTGTCGAATGACTGCCGACGACGTATGTCGCCAGCTTCTTTTAAGAAATTTGAAACTCCAAAGAAAATTCGTAATTGGGTGGAGATGTGAAGTTGTAAGGATGTGGACTGGGCTAACTACAATGGGATAATGTACCTGCAGCAAATTGCTGGTAAATAAACATTTAACCTAAGAAAGGCATTGAAGACCGCCCATGGTGGACTTCCATTATCAACGGTGAGGACGGGCGGTCAGTTGGGTGGATAAATTTTGGATTTTCAGAGATGATCAACGACATGCTTCACGGAGCAGACAAATTTAAAAAGTTTGCAGCAAAACCTTTTAAAAAATTTATGCTCATTCATGCAACTTTTTAAAAATTTAAATAATTGCATTGTGATAGTATTGCGGTTATTTCTAACCACATCAGCTTAAAAAATACTATTATTTGGAAAAATTAAAGAAAAAATTGGTAATTGTTTACAATGCCTACTTCTCGCTTTTTGCGGTGTTTTGTTTGGAAACCGTCTTGAAATGGAATGTTGTGCAAATGGTAAATAGTTTTACACAAAAATTTATAGATGTAGATGTGCTAGGCCAAGGAAAATAAAAGTTAAAAAAGGAGTGATTGTCTGACAAGCAGTTAGACAAAATCAGCACAAAACAGGTAAATCGATTTTAATGGAAAAAGTGAAGAAACCGGATAGGTTAGAAGACATCCAAACTATACCATGTAAGGTTTAATAACGGATCAAGATCGTCAACGAGAGCGCAAGCAAGCTTTGAGGATTACCAATTAAGAACCAACTTCTGTCTGAACTTAAACAGTACCGCAATCGTGTCCACAGTAAAAGTAACAGTTATAAAAAAAATCAGCACAATAAATGACACAGGAGTCATACATCGATATCTACATCATTACTGCCAGTCAGCACAGTATAGTAGAAGCATGATCCAACACGGTGTTAGTGGAACCAGCTGAATTGGATGAGAGGGCACCAGAACCTTAATGAAAGACTATTTACAAAAAATTCTCGTGCATACTATAAGGACATCAGCAATGAAACAGCCACGTCTATTCTTTGATGGATCATTCAAATCAAAAACTGATGAATTGCTACAGCTGAACAGAAAACAACTAAGATGCAAAATTTTTACCAGAATATTCTAAAAATATACTAAAAATCGTAGTGGTAAAAGAAGATCTAGAATATAAAATAATAATAAAAACTAATTAAACAGACGCATTAAAAAATGTAACTCTTCTAAAAAAAATTGACGAGGTTTCCATAAGAAAAACAAAATTTGGTGCCATTTCCAGCTAAACCAAAAACGATAAAAATAAAAGAAAAATAACCAAAAGAGAGAGAATATCCTACATTGATTAAAGCTTTTTTCTCTCAAGTAAATTATTACTTGGGGGCATTTTCAGTGGGACAGTTTGTATAAATCGGAATAAACGATTATATCGGACACTTCGATTTAGACCTTCGGTGTCGCTCAGGTTGTAAGTACCTGTTAGAAAATTACCAAATTTTCAATCAACAGCGTTAAAGAGACGAGCGTGGTTAGCACTTAATCAAATGTACCCTCGTGGAAGTTGCGGATGGCGAGGTTACTCCACTTTCTTTGTCCTTGAGAGGTTCTTTTTGATTAGTTCGCTACTTCCAAAAAAAAACGCTGCAACTCGGGGGCGTCTTGCTCCAAGTTTAGCTCTTCGAATCGAGGCCAACCCAACACAGAAGTTTCGTTTGAAAGTTCAAGGTGTGCGATTGTTGGAAAAAAGCGAAAAACATCTCTTTTGTCCAGGCAAACCCCACGCCCGTAACTCAATAGGCGACTAGCGTTGGCGTCGTTATCGTCGACTTCTTACCAAGAACCGGCGTCGGTAGCACAAGACAAGCACATTCTCAGAGCTCTCTCGTTCCCGGAGCGCGATAACGACGGCCGCGATGCAACATGCAGAGACCACACCCAAGTCAACAAGTTAATAAACCATGTGGGGGTCGCAGGAACGCTTCCTGGTCGCCGTATGCACCAGGACCACTCGTTCGTCGGTCACGCCACAATCTAGGGCGACATATCCTCCAGTTCCTTTGTCTGGCTGTCGCATAGCACTTAGTTGTCATGGAAATGACAACGTTAACGAGACGAGCAAATGTCTCGGCTGGGGAGGGCTGATGGAAAACATGCAGAAGGCGATCGCTCCCAAGCTCCTCCGATCGAACGGAAATGCAGGGATTTAATTACGGCGATGTAACGTGGCTAATCGATAGCGGGAACGTGTTCACGTCGAGAAAATGATCGATGAAGAAGGACACGTGCCGACCGCAACCACCACGACGGTTGGGCTGCGCATCCGAATAACTTGCGTCAAGATATGTTACGTCAAAATACCGTGCGTCCAATTACCGGAAAGAAATTCGATTGCGCGCAAAAGGTTCTTGGACCGGAGATTTGCTGTTAAATTAAGTTCTTAAAAAGTCGCAACATATCGGCATGCCGCAAGAGGTTTCTGCCTGTAAGAAACGACCTCAGCCGGTCGCAATCAGCAATTCAATTAATCTCGCCGGTGATCCGGTCGTTCTTGGGCCGTCGTTGCAATTTTCCGATAGCTCTCTTCTTCTTCTGCCAAAGTACCTGCGAATTAACCCGGCCGCGTGCGATTTGTATTCATGACATGCAAAGCACCTCGTGCCGAAACCAGAAAATAAACAATGAGACCTCATCTGAATAAGGCGACGACGCCTATAGAAAAAATTGTCTTGCGCGACAATGCGGCATTGCTGTGGGGGGATAAATATTAATAATGGTGGTGGCTGGAGATTCATGTCATCATCTCCGGGACGTTGCCGTCGTCGAAGAAACAGTCACGACTCGATCAGAGGTCAGGAACAATGCGAGACACCTACAACACGAGGCCTGACGAGGGCACGGTCAAGGTGACCGGGGATGGGGCCACAACCACCGCACTATTACAGCGTCCATACGAAGAAGTCGGGTCACTGATGAAGCCGCCGTGTACAGTCCCCCGCGAAATCAATGGCCATACGCCACCCTTAATAATATTTTCTTCAATTAACAAGATTTCTGAAGATTAGGAAGAGAAGAAATTAATCCAATAAATACAGCAAGATAAAATGGATCAACACTCCATTCGAAAGTTCCCTACACTTTCAGTTACTAGGTACGGCCCCTTTGAGTTTTAACAGTCATGTTATTTACTTTCACCTCTTTGGTCTCTATTCTTCTCTGTCTTTGGACATTTTTCTCTGTTCATCTATGACAAGATATCTGCGAAATTATTCAAAGCATTAACTTAATTTCTTCGGCCTCGACAGTGAAGGAATTTTAAAAAGCAGTCCAGACAGCCAAGAAGAAAATAACCGCGATCCAGTAAATTTCCCGCCGTTAGCCAATATTGCAAAAACCTCCACTGCTTCGGTTCTCCTAACAAAAATTACATGTTTCTGCAAGTTATCTTCGTGTCGGTGGTAATTTCTCACAAGTGATTTTTTAACGTCGTCGGACAGACTCTTGCATGCAGCGCATAAATAACGAGCAACGATTGTTTGCATTTATAACACGGCAATAACAACGGACAAGTCTATTTGTAACGTAACTTGATCTATCCCCGTTATTAATGTTCTAGTGTCATGACCGTGACATCTGCGTAGAGCTGACGCAAAAAGACAAGAGAGAGAGAGAAAGCCCGGTCAAACACAACGAGGGCTGTTGTTAATATTTACAAAGAGACAGCTTTTTTATGAAGTATAAGCGACAATACCCACGCTTCACCACCCAAACACATCGGTGTTGTTACCGGAATAAACTGAAATTAAGCAGAAACTCCGGACGGAAGAGAGGTCGACGCCGTCGCCGGTTCCGTTGAAAAAATTATTAGCGCTAACATATGTTTAAATGTGAAAAATTTGGTTCTAATTTCCACAATTGGGTCTATACTGAACGCTGAATTTTATTCATAATACTAACGACTCTATTGTCCAAATTTTATTAGTAACGGTGCCCCTTATTTTATTGATCCTTATTTATTATCAGACAAATCTGTGACATCCTTCAAATTGATGTGTCTGCCCTAGCACCCGATCTAGCAAAACCCGCGACAGCTACGTTGCCACCTGACTTAAGTGCCCCTACTCACCAGAATACAAGGTGCGAGCGAGAGCTACAATCAACTTTTATTATAAGTTTATCTAAAACCGACACTACCCATACGGTATTCGGTTTTCTCCAAAACTGAAATGTTCGTTTTTTGGCAAAAAAAATGGATTTCAAAACTATCCACTTATTGTTAAACCACAAGCTAAAAATTAGAATTCTGAGCTTTAAAGGGTGTTTCGTAATGTTAAAGTAATTACGACCATGTTTCCAGCAGGGTCATTAGACCTGCTTTATAAAGAGCCAAAAAAATTCGATAACAAACAAACGAAAAATATTTATTTTTACGTAGTCGGCTTCGGGTACCTACTTAAAAACGGGGTGCTCTAGAACCGTAAAAGGTTTCGCACCAAACTAAAAAGGCGTCTAAACCGACTGGACAAGTTGACTGTCTCTTGCAAGGGTTGTAAGAGAAGTGTTGAGTCGTGCAAAAGATGGAAAGAAAGTGGAACATGAATGCTTCCTGACCACCACCCTTCACCACGTCACGTGGGGCTTTTACCCTGGAAAGAATTATGAACGCGAACGCAAGCATACAACTAAGCTACTTGTTCGTTTAATAAACTAAACTAAAGAAAACAACAAAGTAACGATAAAAAGGAAAAAGTAACTACCTAACTAAGTGAGAGTACAAACAATGACGGTGTGTCGCAAAAAACTAAGTAGGTACTAAAAAATTCATAGATCTCGTAATCGTTGCAACCATCAGAGAGGGGGTGTTAAAAGCAAATACGATGTGTATATGTATAATTGTATAATGAACACGACTTATTTTGGTTCAAATAGTTGAAAAATATTAATAAATATTCAATAGCTAAAAAACAAAATGCCAGAAAAGAAATTTCTTCAAAGTTGGTGCTATTATATAACTTTAACCTAAAAAATCAAAGTTAAATGTGAAAAACTTTATTTTTGATAAAATAAATGGCCAAAGAAAGACCTAAATTACTAGATTTTTCGACATTGATGTAAAAGTGTAAATCATGACTAATGAGAAGTACAATAGGGATCATCCCCCTCCTGTGCCGTATTATGCACCCTATTCAATTTCCAGACTTAGGCATGTTTAACTTGAAGTCCGATTGATTATAAAACGCTTTTTGAAACATGATCACCTTTCCAAGAATAATTACGAAACATGTAGTGGTCTCTTATAGAAAATTTTTCGGGCACTATTCAATTAAATTTAAATTATTGTATTCGATCAATTTATGTCGACACATGACTCGTGGAGGTTGACTTGGATAACATTTTCTCTAACGGGTAGGTTAAGAGGTGGCGATCTTTTAGAAAAGCGCTTTCCTCAATTTTGTCTCTGGGGTTCTAACTCTTGATTTTGACCCCCGATAGCACAAGCCGGGGCGTAATCTCGTTAAAAACAGAACCGGGGCGAAGCCCTGTTTCAGAGAGGTTAGGCAGCGAGTTCGGATCGCTCTTGGTGTTTTTGCCCCCGGAATTTTTTTTAATTACAGACTACAACACACTCACATACCGTAATTAAATCCGTCTATGTCGCCGCAGCAGTCGAAAAATCGCAAAGTCACCTCAGAAGACGTTTTAACTTAGCCACATTAGTTAATTAGAACGGAGGTGAGTATGCGGCCGGGCACATTATCATCAATAACTGATTTGTCGGCGATTAGCATAAGATCCGTCGACCTTGCTTTGTTCTCTTGGTACGCGGACGTGCCGAAAATAATCGATTCGATGCACGCCCCGGCCAAATTGGACCGTGTTCGCGAACGTCATTAATGGGTTGGAAAGTCGAATTATTGTCCGACGAAACCCTCGGTCAAGAAGCCCGATTAGGTCTACTTTAAATCGAAATGACAGCCTTGAAGGGATTAATATAGCGCGATCGACCTAATTAACACGACGGGTTCGTGTGCGAGCGAAGTGGTGCACCGGTTAATGATCCTGCTGCCTGCCTGCACAACGCAATGCACATTGTAATTATTAACAATTCAAATTCTAGAACAATGAACGACTTTCCAAGCTATTACGGCGGTTCCACACGCAACGGACTCCGAGGTATTTAAATTGGTGGCGTCTCGCCACCAAGAGTGCGCACCCAATGCAGGCCAGTTATTCTCGAGTTAGACAGTAGTTTCTCATGGGAAGTAGGAGTTTTCTTCGAAAAACCAATGAAGTGAGCTTATTTTTATGGGCAATTTACTCCAGTTCTCATGAGAATTCAATTTTCCGAACTAAATAATTCGAAGTAAGTAAATAAGCATCTCAACTACTTACTTAGAGAGGTTAAGTCTAAAGAAATTTTTGGAGTTTTCTTACGCTTTGTTCTGTCCTCGAATCATTTACCAGTTATAATAACACAATCTATAATCTACAACGCTGAAGTAACATTATAATTGTTCCTAAGACAAATAGAACAACCCTTCAATCCAAAAGAACAAACTCTGATAACTTGAGAGAAAACTTTACGTTGGACATAACTCCTTGTAAACTAACTAAAAATATTAGGTACTAGATAAAACTATTCGAAAGGCGAGACAAAATTCCATGGCAGATACAAAAGAATCTGCTAATATAATAATTGGATAGGAATCGAGGTTAAATCCAGAACCTATAAAACAGCAATCAGACCTATACCAACATAAACTGCAGAAACTATGCCAGAAACCTCGAAAACAAAACAAATACTGGAAACAACAGAGATGAGAGTGATGCGCAAGATGGCTGGCAGAACACTTATGGATCGAGAGAGGAGCGAGAATAAGGTGTAAAATCGATAACATCAATGACTGGGTGTTGCAGAGGAAGAAGGAATGAAACGAGCACAAAACCGCATGGTCGACGACAGAATGGATCACAAGGAACAAATCACCAGTTAGACGCAGGAGCAACGAAAAACCCCGTAAACAATGAAGTGACAACGTCCCAATAGACTGAAACCAGGCAAAGAAATAAAGTAAAACAACATATATAAGAAAGAAGAAAAAGAATAATTGGAAAAGTCAATACTAAAAAAAATAGAACCAGCGTAAAAATTTAAGAGAAGCGTAAAAGAACTAAAGCAATTGCCTCAAGAAACTGACCATAAAATTCTAGAAGTATTTGCTTCTGGTCAGTTTCATTCAAAAACTTCAAAATAGCAGACAATAGCTGACTAATTAAACCAAATACAACTAAATCCAGAAAACTCTCAGAAAAAAATTAACGCATTGCATTACCAAAATGGTACCAAAATTGTTTGGTACCAAACTGCGGAATAAAAAATTACCCAAATCGTGAAATTTAAGGGCTGAACCTTCTTCAAGTCAAAGTACAAATTATAACAATTCCAAAACCTAGCAAGTCAGCTAGAGAAGTGCATTCTTACAAACCCATGAACTTGTTGACCTTCCTTCCAATTGTCTCAAATTTGGTAGAAGAGTGAACCCCCAGCTAGATTTTAGTCAAAAATGTGTAATCTTGGAGAATTGCCAGGCCTCTGATAGGGTTTGCCATAGAGAACTGCTATAAGTACTGAAGCCGTTTTTAACAGGCTAGAAACTTCAGATTTTTTGCATTTGCTTTGTCTTCTCATTCTCTTTATAATGATTTCTATACATTACTATTTAAAATTTTTGAAAAAATGGCAGACAAAAAGAACTTACTAAAATATTAAAATTTTAAGATAAATACCTACTAAGAAGAAATGTAGAATAGCGTGTCGACTTCCATAAAGAACATTCAACTATTAATTTTTTTTCTTAAACGTTCTTTAAAATAAAGATACTACTAATTCTACCCTGGCAAGCTATACAGGGTGATTCACGTAGCCCGTCCATTAGAAGTTTTTCAACTTTCAGTTAGATTAAAAATTTGAAACTTGAAAGGCAGTCATTATCAGTCATGCTCATTCTATCTAAAATATTTTGAGCTCTCTAGCTATACAGGGTGTGCGAAAAGTCGGTATCAACTTTCTTATTTTAAATGGAAACGTACCATTTTTTCTACATGGTCTAATTGGTCTTCCAACTCTGAGTTTTTATAACATTTGTTATGTAAACTTATTTGACAATTTTTGACATTATGTTAATTTATGTGAAAAAAAGGGTCGATGTGGTAGCTTACGAAAAAATTCGTATCTGGCAGACGGTTTTGAATTTATGAAAACCAATTTGTAAAGTGCTTAGTTCAAAGTCCAGACTAACTTCTGATATCTTAATGGTAGTTCCATTTTGTACCGTATGGGCGCAGACAGTTTTCAAATATCGCACCAAAAAATGATCAAAAAGTCATTTTTTTCAAATGGCACCTACAGATTTTTTTTACATCATTCGATAGAAAATTGTATTTTGGGATGAGTCACTTAAGCATTTCCTTTACCTAACTTTATCCCCTATCAAATTAAAAATTAAAATCCAGAAATTCCATCAATCCTGCCAAGAGATTTTTTTAGTTTTTCAAGTATGCCATGGAAACAAAAGACAATTGCAACATTTTAATTATGAAATGAATATGTTACTAATTTTATAAAAAAAAACAACAACAAAAACTACCAAGAACCATCTTAACAAAATTCTAATGTAGGTGTTCAATGTGAGCACCATTTTGATTACTACATACATTCTATTAATCCATTTTCAACAGATTGTGTACCTCTTTTAATTTCGTTGGGACCAAGACTGTCGAATGCTCTTATTATCTCCAGATCTTACCTCATTAGACTTTTATGTTTGGGGTCGAATAAAAGATTTAGTTTATACTTCACCACTTTGCAACATAAAGGAATTAAGCGGGAGAATAATAAGAGCATTTGACAGTCTTGACACCAACGAAATAAGAAGAGCTACACAATGATATAAAATGATAGAATGTAGTAATCAAAATGATGCTTACATTGAACATTTACATTAGAATTTTGTTAAGATGGTTCTTGATAGTTTTTGTTGTTGTTGTTTTATAAAATTAGTAAGATATTCATTTCATAATTAAATGGTTGCAATTGTCTTTTGTTTCCATGGCATACTTGAAAAACCAAAAAATCTTGAGCAAAATTGATAAAATTTCTGAATTTTAATTTTTAATTTGATAGGGGATGAAGTAAGGTAAAGGAAATGCTTAAGTAACTCATCTCAGAATACAATTTTCTATCGAGTGGTGTAAAAAAAAATCTGTAGGTGCCATTTGAAAAAAATGACTTCTTGACCATTTTTGGTTGCGATATTTGAAAATTGTCTGCGCCCATATGGTACAAGATGGAACCACCATTAGAACATCAGAAGTTAGTCTAGACTTTGAACTAAGCACTTTACAAATTAGCTTTCATAAATTCTGAACCGTCTGCCAGATACTAATTTTTTCGTAAGCTACCACATCGACCCTTTTTTTCACATAAATTAACATAATGTCAAAAATTGTCAAATAAGTTTACATAACAAATGTTATAAAAACTCAGAGTTGGAAGACCAATTAGACCATGTAGAAAAAATGGTACGTTTCCATTTAAAATAAGAAAGTTGATACCGACTTTTCGCACACCCTGTATAGCTAGAGAGCTCAAAATATTTTAGATAGAATGAGCATGACTGATAATGACTGCCTTTCAAGTTTCAAATTTTTAATCCAACTGGAAGTTAAAAAACTTCTAATGGACGGGCTACGTGAATCACCCTGTATATCTTTACCAAACATAAGGTTTTTGAATGAATTCATTTTATGTAAAATTGGGCAAGTTTCGATTTAAACACATTTCAATATAACTTAACATTTAAAAATTTCCAGAAAAAGTCTATTATATGTTAATGCCTTCCGATTGCGACCGTTCCCCAAAAAGAAAACTGAAAATAATTTCGGTGGTTTTCTCATGAACGATCTACTCTACAAACTTTTTTACTATTGTGGAAGAAATAAGAGGGTCTGAAATAAATCCGGTGTTTACCCTTCCTTTAAAGTCTCAACCTGTATTGCCTGTATTGTACTTGAAACAGTACAGCAAAAGATATGGTGTTGAAGGCACCTACTGTGAAGTAAAAGCCAATCATTAATCATTCAAAATGCAAGAAATACTTTATTCATTTTTATTCATGACTCCTACAAACAAACTCACTATGAAGGTTTCAGTTTTAAACCGGTGTAAGTTGACAGATGAGTTATGCAAATCAACTACAACTGTCAAAACAGTGAAACTTCAGATGGTTAACTTCTCATCTGGCAAAATTAGACCGGCTTATAATTCAAACATTCTTTTTAGTGAATTGTATGAATAAGTTGAACTAGTTGTATTCGACTTTACCGACCAAATTTTCTTTCCTCTCTCTTTCAGCATATGTTTTGGCTATAATAGATCGGTAAAATCGTTATAATTTTCTCTTCTAAATTGTTATTTTATTAATCTTTATACAAGTGGTCCAAAAGTTCCGCACCACCTTGAAGGTGCGGTATCTAGGATTAGTGTAGAGTACTGGAAAATTGCTAAAAAAATTCCTCTCTCTCAATTTAAAAGCTATAAGCAATTTAAAGTTAGGAAGAAAACAAAACTGTTATCTGAAATTGAACTTTCACCTACACTCAGAAAAATCGCTGCCAAGTTTTCCCCATTGTTATACTAAAGATCTTATTTCGTGATTTTGAACCTTGGAGGCATAAAGTCTCCAACTTTTTCAACTTCAAACTCTTCAAAAAAAATGAACTATACCTCAAAATATTTCTTTTGCTTTGAATAACCGTGTGTGCCCCTAAATTTAAACTTTAATTGTGCCTTCCTTAAATTACCATAATTGAAAACTAAATGACATAGAATTTTTTAAACAATTTTCCAGTATTCTACTACAATGATTACGCACCTGGTGCGGACATTTTTTGACCATAAACTGACCTTTATTCGAGTTAGAAATGCCACTCTCTGGTCGAGCGATAGAATAGTCAACGGGTAGAATGGCCACAACCGGATAAGCTTAATCAAAACCGAACAGTGATGTCGGTGGCTGTGAGCTAAAGTACCTACAGTCATTAAAAACTTGAGCCACTCAGTTCTCCACGAAAAAAAAAGTAATAATTCGTTAATTCGATGGATCGGAAGTACGTTTTTCACGCAGGTCCTTTTCTATACGTGATAATATCTCTAAGTACGTATTGTACGGTAGAAGTTGCATTTCTCGAGCGTTGAACCGGCAACAAATGGCGGAGGCGCCGGGAAAAAGCTTTTACTGCGAAGCTCCACAACTTCACTTTCCTTTTTAATTACCTACGTTGCTAGCTCGTTCGGCTGCGAAACGAACAATGTATCCTGCAGAGATAGTCAAAATGTTTCTTTACGACGGTTTTGGTCGCGGTGCAAGTTGCAACATCAACATACGCACGTCGTCTGTAAATAGGTGGGTGTCGTGATTTATTCCTAACGAATTGGTTTAATTACGCCACAATTTGCGTTGTTTCTCAATTCCGACGACCGTTCTTCCCACCGTTCGTCCCAGGGGGGCACGGGTTCACGTTTCGCAAACCTGTCCGCTTCTGGCGCAGAATTTCGCTTAACGTAATCCGGCGGGCCCACCTGCCGAAAGCGGTGGTTTTCTGCCCAAAGGTCACGGCTTGACGACGATCACCGTAACGCCTCGCACTTTTACTCGCTGCCGTAAATTATGCTTTATTTGTGCAGAAGTATCCCGTCCGGCTCGGTCCTTTTACGGATATCTCGTTGAACTTGCCTGAACTATAATAAACTTAAGTAGTTCCTGCTCCCCGGGGTCTAAAAGCTGCGTGTTTGCATTTCGCTGGTTTTGTTGCCGATGCCAGCTCGTAACTCATTGTTGGAAAAGTCTAGGCTCGAATTCGCAACGTTCCCAAGATGGAAGCGCCGCAGGAACCGCGGCCTTAATCCACATTCAGACCTTTGGCGCTTCCTGACACTTTTCCTCGCTGATGGGGTGATTGCGGGTTCATCGCACCGAAATTGTTGTCATTCGGTATCGAATTATCGCGGACCCAACCTGCTGTCGCCGTTTTCGGTGCCACCGCCGCAGAATAAGAGATACCGCTAAAGCCCACGTGGCATTAAATTTTTTACCATAAAGCAACTAGGCAGTGGGCGACCTGGAACTATTATTTAGCCGTTCCCGCTCTGGGAGTGTTTATATTTCGGATTTATCGAGTGTTTGTCCGGCATCGATCGCTCTTTTTGCACCTCCATCCTTGAGATCTTAATTCGTTTCTGTTTGAGTGTTGTGGTTTTTTCGGTTAAAGCGTCGTCACATGACAGATTTTCGTCGGTTTTTCGCAACCAACAACGGAGGAAAATCGTGGGAAAACGGAAAAATCGTGCGGTCGAGAAGAAAACCCACGCGAAGAATGAGAGTATCGTCGATAAAACGTCGGCCATGTAAGAAAACCGTGGGTGTCCGCCAACCAAATGCTCTTGTTATTATTTATGGTAATTTTCCATTGTGACATTGGGTTTAAAATTTATCATCGAGAAACTGATCGAGTTTGATTCATTTCGCTAATTAGCATAAAACGTAATTACAATAAATTAAAGCTCAATTAAGAACTGATTGAATTACCAACAGTCGTTTTTTCGAATTGCCTAATTAGGGAAATTTCTATTGTAACGTTGCGACAATCCTCTCAATTTGGACAAAACTAGTGTCATCGTTAGGAGCGTTAATAAAAATTGTTCAAAATAAATTAATTTTATATTAATCAAATGTTAAAGTTATGTGGTATGTAATAGGGCTGGGAATAATATTCGAATTATTCGAATATTCGAATTGATGAACACGTAAAATTCGAATACGAGCAAATTCAATTATTCGAATATTCGAATATTATTCGAATAATTTAAATTATTCGAATATTCGAATGACTATTCAAATGTTATTATTCGAATGGACTATGTATTCGAATAACTATTCAAATAATCAGAATATTCAAATGACTATTCGAATTATAGAATTATAACTATATATATACGTATTACTAATAAATTAATGAACGTCGAACTGTAGGTCATTTGAACTTTTGAGCTTTGCTCAAATTTATTGCGTTGTCACTTAATACCTATAAAAGAAATTATGCGGGAGAAGAATAATAACAATAATCCTCAAGAGAAAAAGTTTAAAAATCTCTGTTTTTGCAAAGACGTGCGAAACAAGTAATATAAGGAAGGTAGCCAATAGGAGCATTTTATTTAGCCCGCGCAGATGAATTAAATAAATACCTTTTTGGACACGTAACTAAAAAAAAAAACTCAATGAAAAATAATGAGTAATTACTACATTATTTTTTATTGTGTTTTTTTTAATTACCTGTCAAAAAAAGATATTACTACATAATACTTTTGTAAAATAAATAAAAAAATAAGTTACTTAATTAATAAATTAATAAATAAATAAATAAATAAATAGTCATTCGAATATTCGAATGACTATTTGAATAATTCGAATATTCGAATAAATATTCAAATGACTATTCTAATACCAAAATTCAAAAAAGTCCGAGCCCTAGTATGTAACTGCACCACTCTTTGTTTATCATGTATTTATCCATTCCCAAAAAATTCTAGCGGCTCATTTACAGCCATTACATTCTGCATAGCGTTTTGTTAGTTTTCTCAGTTTTAGTTACAATGTAAATAAACAATTAATGCGATTCTGTTTCGAAATTGCTATTCAACAAATCTTGCAAACCCTTTCTCCGTCGATGCCAAAACAGTCAAAAATAGTTAGGTACTTGTACCTTATCATCTTAAAATTTATTCCTCTATTTAGTCGTAAGGTTGTAAGAACAGTGATCTGGTGCTAGATCTGGACAATAAAGAAGTGGCTAGTCTTTAGAAAGTCAAAAAAAGAAATAAAAACCGCTTTACCGCAAATTAGGTTTACGCAAAACTATGCAAATATTTAACATTATCGTAATTTTAAAAATCAGTTCAGCACTTATCTATAGAAGAGAGATCAAAGGTGGAATGTAGCATAAAAAGATAATGCCGGTAAACCTAATATAGAACCTCTGTCTCGATAAGAAGCCAACATAATTTAACATCGAACAATTTTCAAGCTAGAAAACGAGAGATAATCGCTCGGGCCAAATTCTGATCTATTCTGTCTCAAACGATTTCCTTCAATTTCTTTTATTTCTTTACTTATGCACTGAGAACACTTTTGTTGTTTAGAACCTTGATCAGAATACAGAATTCTTCTGAGTTCAGAAAATTATCTAAAATCTCCAGAAGTTTCTTCCATCCGATGCCGCGTATAGTTTTTAAGACATGGCGAGCCATTTTGGGATTCATCCCGCACTCACTTTTGTCCTACCAAAGTGATCTTGAGAATTCTGAGAAGGACTACATCAGCTACACCCACTGTTTCGGCAAGCTGTTTCTTTTTCAGCCTTCCATCTTCCACGAACGACTTTTGCACCTTTGCAGCGGTTTCCAGAAAGTTCGAACCCCAACAAGTCGTCCACTTGTATATTGTGGTTAAAAAGAGTATAATGCTAGAAAACCGCAACGTCGCAAAATTTATTCCTTGCTTTGTAAAGACTTTATGAAACTGAAAACTAGATTAAATATTTGACCTTTATGTAACTGCTTAATTGATTTTAAAATAAAAAAACTGGCAAGACTTATCTAAGGCCACATAATAATTATTTAAAAAAAAAAATTAAGACGCAATAATTTCCAAACTTCTTTCCGCATTTTTTTGGGTTTCTCTCCGAACCTCCTTCAGTAATAAAATAAACTTGACATTTGTAGCTGCCCAGCAATTGAAAATCGAAGGCGAAATTGGGTATCGACCCGCCGAAAAGTAAGAGTGCTGGCCGCGGCCGCGGTTTGTTGACATTACTAAATTGCGGCCCCTTACCATATGGAGTAACTTGATTTAACAATACCCGAAACTGGTTGTCCGGTCAATCAGATCCATTTTTAGATACCGGCCCGACCGCCGCCCGCTCGCGACAAACATTTTAATTGGATAATTGGACGCCGCTCCGCCGCCACCACGACGCATCAATGGACCTCAGATCGGGCCATCATCGCGCCGACATCTCAATCAATTTCGTTTATCGCAAACAGGTAGTAAAAGTAAATTAACGACTACTTATCTACGACTAAATTGAATAATAGAACGGTTACGACATCGCAACGAGATAGTTCGATAGGGCGTGGTGCCGTGGCGTTATAATAGAAAGTTCCGGAAGCTTAAATTTTCTCTTCCCCTTCAGGTTAGCAGATCGTATAATTTTCGACTTAAACAGGGTAGTTTTCGTGCCGGCCCGGAAACGGTCTATTTAAATAAAGTTGCTGCTGCTGGGTCAGATGTTCCGGAAAAGAAACTCCTCGACGAGACTGCGATTTCTATCGCGTATTTCTAACCGTTATTGTGCATTCCCGGCGATATCCTTTTCTACATCTTCGCCTACGCGAAACGCGGTGCGCGACCGGAATAAATTCGCGGCTAACTGCAATTGTTGCATAATCGGGCGGTGCACAATTAGTTTACACATGCTTCCGCAGAATCGGCCTCCAGACTCACCAATAAATAAGCAAGTGATTATGACGACGGAACAGCTTCGACTGCTTCCTGTGACGCCGCAGAAACTGAATGCAGCACGCAACCGCTCGAAGCGGACGGATTCGCCCGGCGCCTCCACCATTTCTGCACGTCTCCACACAACTGATGAAAATTTTTGAAACTTCGTCACGTAATTCTTGGTACAAAGAGTAGTTGGGGCTCGTGGTTCGTTAACAAGATTTTTTCGATTTGTATTTGTGCGTCATATAAAATATTGCTTCTTAACGCAAATTTTGCAACTTTATTTTTATATACGTCCAAGCTCGGATGCACAAAACATAAATTTTATTCAATTTGGATACGATCTGCTCTACATAACTGCGGTTGGTATAGGTCAGGGGTGGCCACCGTTTTTCTAACGCGTGCCAATATTAACGCGACGATGTACCCCTCAAGTTGTGTTTCTGACTCTACAGATGGCGCTGTTTCTTGGCCCAAAATAATTTATGACACAACCCCAAGGAAAAGAAGATTTACTGGGTCCTAATCGGCAATAAACTTTGGTCGACTAACTTCCGTGAAAAGGTTCTCTTATCACAATACATGCCATCTGGTAACTGCCACGAGGCCTGTGACGAGGTTGTCGGCGAGTTGGTTTTCGAAATTTACGTCTACAGACAGACGTTCACCGAGTTATTGCTCCTGAAAGATGCGCATTATGTACTTCGCGCATGGAGACAAAAGACTTCAAAGATAGAGCACTCGAGGGTTGCTGGTAAGGTAGCCGCATGGGATAGTGGCTGAAAGTGGACGGTCGAAGTCGTTCTTGGCCCAGGACAAGGATTATTTCCATTTTTTTAGAGGCACGCAAAAAAGTTTTGTACAAGGTCAGTTCTGGGCCCTGTAATTTTTTTTTAAAAGCACGATTAGAAATTACCACTAAAAGATGTTTTACGTTTTACATAATGCGGTCATTGTTTACTTTACCCACTTCTGGATTTTCAAAAAGCCAATTACAGCAAATCATTCCTTAACATTTATATATTACGGAAATCAATATCTTTTTTTGTGCAAACCACTTCAATTTTTACTCTTATTTTCTTTGCCTTAGCACATCTACATCTCAAAAACCAAGAAGTGGACGTTGTAAACAATCACCCTTAATGCGCATGTTTCAGGAGCAAGAGCTCCGTGAAACGTCTGTCTCTTACAACCTTGTCCGCGGCGTCTTTTATAGAGACCTATGTCCTATAGCGATTCCACAACCGCTGGATGCCCGATGGGCTCACACCAACATCTCTTGCAACTTGCCGAATGGAAGTTCCATTTTCAATTAGAGCAACACCGCGTGCAATTTCCACCTCATTGAGATACCTCATTTTGATTTTAATACTGGTTAGATGACATTTAATGTCAGTTTTGAGTAAGACCATCAACAAAGAGTCGCATTACATTCACTTTGATTTTCGTAGTTTTATTAATTTTCTGTTCAAGTCTTTAGAAGAAAGGATTGGTTGAATGTTGCTGCAATTGTTTCTTAGGAATATTAGATGACGGAAACATTATTGAATAATAAAGACGTTTCCATTATTGGTACAGACCAACTCCAACTAACCATGAGAAAAGCTGTTGTTTCAAAAAGACGTAGTTTTTGTCTTTCTTAGGAATGTGACCAACTAACCCTTAAAAAAACACACAATTATTACTTTCAAGTTCAGGGGCAATTGAGGATCACTAATGCAGTGAAATGTGATTTTATTGGGTACAATGAGTTTGAGGAAAATAATCTATTTATCAAAGAATCTCCATGCCGATTTTGTTTTCTTCATTACCACCGTAACCGCCGGACAACGAAAATAAACTATTATATTTGTCGTGGTTGCTTTCGTTCCCCATCATTTCAGTTTATTTATGGTACATTAGCAAAGTAACAGATAAGGGATGATAAAACTGACCGCAAGTGCACCCCTGATCGACGGTGACAGGTCCGTGACAGCTCAAACTTTGAAGCGCCACGTGGTGGCTCTACACCGAACTAAATTTAACATGGCAAGCATACGACCGTAGGTTGTCGATTAAGATAGACAGTAGACTAATTAACTTTTCTTAAAATTTCTTTAACTTTTGTTAATAGCGCTTTAAAATCTAGCTATTAACATATAACCGCATAGAAAAAAATAATGGCAACGTTGATTAATTAATCATAAAATCAAAATTTCAAACTTTAGCCGGATTTTGAGCTCGTTATTTTTTAGATTACAATTTTTTGTATACAAGGAAATGATCAAGTCCTTAAAATCTTCGGTTGTAACCGCGATATAACGATCAAAAGATTGCTGCAGACGTATTCTAAATTAACTATTACCACTTTGTTAATTGAGGTGCATACTTCAATTTTACGGTAGTATGTAACTGAAAGATTCCTTTATAATATTGAATAAAATGTATTTTTCTAACGCCATAAGTTTTCATACTACAGCGATATAAATTCGAGCAAAATTTGGCAAAATGTCTCCTTTGCCACCTTAACACCACAAATAAAGTTTTTAACCAACATTCGTTCGGAAACAAACCAAAATCAACGCTAAGTGCGCTTCCGTCCGGTGAACAAATAATTTCAAGTACAGCTAGTTGAAAAAGGAACCGGAGATGCCCTTATTTCTCCTGTACAGAAGAGTGGTAAAGTATACCTATAGAAAGTTAATCCGATTTCATTTTAAACTAGGTACCTATAGTAATCGCGCTTGAAAATATCAAATAAAAAATGGCTATAATTGCTTCGAGTATAGATCTTTGATATCCGAATGCAACAACTTCGACGTGTAAAAAGATTAATAATAGCTTGAATCAAGGAGGTTTAATTTAAACATTAGTATTCATACGTGAACAATGTTACTAGTATGTACTACAAGACTAAATCTAGGACGCTTCCCACAACGTTTTTTTCTGTCGAGGCTCTTCGTGCTAGTGGTGCGATTGATGAAAGTGCAAATGAGACCTGGTGCTGTTGTGTTATGTATGGGTGTGAATGGATGTAGAAAACGACCATGCCGAGGATGCACAGGCAACTCCCCTAGACATACCACTACGTCACATCACACGGTGTCGAAAATGCGTGTTATGCAACCTAGTGGCGGGACCTTGGGAGCAATTAACCGACACCAATTACAGCGCCTCCACCATGCACAAAAAAGTACAAACAACAAAAATAACAACCATCACCTACAAGCTACTGGTACTAAATCTACAAAAATGGACCAGATTGTTCAAAATTAATTAATTGATCAATAATTGAGGAAATCGGGTCCACTTTTACTACTCTACTTTAGGTTTCTGCGGTCGAGCCATAAACGCCATCGTTGGCGACTTGTTTAGTTTGAACCTCTTACTATTACTAAAAACAAAAAAAATACAAAATTTTGCATTGTGAATAAATCTCCATGGATAATGCATCCCGTGAATCATCTTCGATGGGTTGATGGCTCGCGGCTCCGCCGAGATGCATGCATACACATTACACATGCACACGTTTTACAGCGGTGTCAAATTCTAAGAACAGATAACGAAATGACTGGTATGAGTTACTAATGTTTAACGTCCACACCTGCAGCTAACTGCCTTGTTGTTGCATCATTACATTGGTGACCAATTAAAGCCAGTTTTTTTTTTAGGAAAAGCGACATTCAATTAAAGTCCGCCAGGCAAAATCAAAATCACCCGGAGGGGTCATATCGATAATTACCTTTCCATCGTCGCCGTTGCCGATAATAATGAAGTTATCGCCCGTCGATTCGCAAGTAAAAACAATTCGATCGTTGGGTTAGAACGTGCTGAGTAACCGGCCAGACCGTTCTCCAGAGCCACGGCCGCACGCAAGCGTGAAGATCGAGAATCGAAATCGTTTTAATTAATTGAAAACGAGACGCCGACGGCCCGGAACCGATGACGTCGCCGAACTAAAAAACATCCCGTAAGCCTCCCCTACCGTCACCATCACCGCACAACTTCCCCAACAATCCGCAAGTTACCTCACCTACCGGCACCATTACTGCACCAGTAGGGCAGAAATTTAATGCGCGACCGACGTCACTATTTCACAAATACTGTGGTCGCCATTGTACTAATAGTGTAGAATTTTTATCTTTTTAGGGTGTACAATCAAGACAGTTTTAACAAGAAAGAAATTTTTCCTCCAACATGACCTAAGCAAAGAAAAGACGTCTACTGTCATTATCTTTCTCTATTTATTATCTATACACCTTTACCTCCTACCGTTGTGCGCAATAACATACGACCCCTACCGCCAAATTTATTTCAACGATGAAGACAGATCCTCTTCTATCGGCACCATTCCGCCATTATTTGAGCAGTGACAAGGTTACCTCTTCTGCCTGTGTCATTTTTGCAACAAGGAAGCAAAGAACACTTCTGTTGTCGTTATCGTATTGATCATGAAAGAATTATTAGGTACTTGTATTTCAAACACCAAAACCAGAAATTGAACGCTACTGAATAAACTCAACTTATATTGCGTTGGTTCCATAGAATTCAGAAATAAGGTTCTTTACTGTTATTTTGATTCCAGTTCTAACAACCAACAATCCCAAAATTACTTTCTCTTTACGCCATTATGGACAACAATTAACTAACAATAAAGAAGTTAAGATTGCTAAGATTCTTATGAACGCTATGGACATGTAAGTTCATTACCTTGTTCAAGAAACCTTCAATTTTTAGAACTTATAAATCATTTCAAACCGATTGGAAAGAAATAAAAGACGCTACGTTTAAACCAAAACAAGAGTATTAAATCACATAAAAGAAGAAAAAAGGGATATAAAACAATCTACAAAGTAATTAAAAATGAGATGAAGAAAACATGGAACAACAATGCAAAACAATAACAGAAATTTAAAAAAAATACCATACGTTTAACATCCATAAAGAGATCAAAGAAGTCACAGAAGTGGGGAAAAAAAGAACAAATGGGTTAATTAAAGGTAAAAATAAACAAAAATAAAAAACATAGTTCTAGATATCTCAACAAAATTGAAACCATGAGAGTTGCACATCAGGAAGTTCTTTACTGATAAAACCGAACAACCAGCTCACATAGAAGCAACACTAGAGCAAGAAATCACGAAGGAATGGGTTGAGAATTAAAAATTTCAAAAACAACAAAACACTAGGACCAGACCAGGTAACAGTACTATTTAACCTCATTGAACAAGCACTAATCGATTTATACAAGGTGTTTCCGAAATAAGTGTCAAAAATTTAAAAACATTTAAATCAGGTCAAATAATGAAGAAAACCTCAGTAACATTTTTTCGTTAAGTGGTCCCTAAAGAAGACGCAACCTCTCGACTGTCCTGGCAAGTAATTTTTATTTGATCTTTCAAGATAAAAGATAAAAATTTCTGGGTTCTCTAATGTTTTGAAGGCTAAAAACATGAAATTTAAATTTCACTACAATTCAGTAGGGAGTTATGTTAAACTGGAGGGGACGTTGGATAATTTTGCTTGGAATATCAGAAGAGTGGTTACGAACAATGTTAGTGGACAATGGAAAAAAACAGAAATAACCTCAGATACGCTGACGATAATATAATTATCACAACCAGCTTGAACGACTTGCAAATGATAATAATCAATGATATTAGCAACGAATACAAAATTGGCCTCAATGTTAAAAGAATGTGATCATTGCCAAAAAATCAAGAAATACCCAACAAACCCTGGCAATTAACAATAGCTATACTTTAAGAGTTAAGCAATACCAATATTTAGATACAATAATAAATAAAAATAAACGTATGTGCCAGAAAAATAAATAGAAGGATAGAAACTCCAAAACCAGCTTTCATGAGAATGAACCTCTTATCCAACAGAAACCTGGATGTAAGACTTCGATTTCGCACCGTAAAATGTTATGTATTTTCATTGTTGCCTGAACAATATAGGAAAATTAAACATTCTTTCAAATTTAGATCCATCGACTTGACGCATACCAATCAAGATTCTGTGGACAGACAGAATTATTACCAATCATGAAGGTCTTACAAAGAATATGAAAACAAATTAGTTTCTACCATCCAAAAACACAAATTAGAATACCTCCTAGGCTAGGACACATGACGAGAGGTGACAAATATGAAATACTAAAAGTAATAATCCACGGAAGAGTTGAAGGAAGAAAATCCATTGGATGAAGGCGAATATTCTGATTGAACCATCTCCGGGAGTAGTTCCAGTGTTCATCTATTGGTCTATTTAGAGCAGCAACTTCGACAGCTAGAGTAGCTTTGATAATCGTCAACTTCCGAATGAAAGCGGCACCCGAAGAAAAAAGAAGATCGAGTACTTTTGTAAAAACAATTACCTAAAATTTCCCAATATTATCTGCAATTTTGGCGCATGTCTGGTCTCGATCAGGAAGTTGTCGCAAAATTCAGCTGTGAGGCGGTTTTGGTTCTGCGGTGTCAGTGACTTAATTTAGCTCGAAGGTCCGCGTCGCCTTTTTGGGCCCGTCAATAGATTCGCTCGCCAAAGAAATGATTAATCTCCTGTCTGTTAACATGTCGGGATTAAGAAGTTCAGTCACCCACTTCGCCTACAACAATCGAAATTAACAGTATAACTCAAGCCAATCCAGCGCGTAATACCATGACAACCGCGCCACGGAGAAGAGTCGTGATGGGCGACTTCTTTTCGCCGCCGCATTTCAAATTCGCGTCTTTTCACCGAAAGCGGCGCAATCGGCGAAAACGAATTCGAATTATCCACGTGATTAATCGGTCTCGCAGTTAGTCACAGATCAAATTCCCGATTGGTTCCAGCGTATCGGTAGCCATCCGCTGTTTTTTTTTTTGCGAGAGAACCAAACTGCATTTCCTCCTACATCACATTGGCACATTGGCAGCGACCGTGAGGACCTAACCCTACTCAACTCCCACTCACTATAATTGAACTAATCTAAAAATATATAAGTAGAGGTAATTTGAATATTCCTCTTTATTAAACAGTCACAGGCGACAAGACAGATTTTGAGTCTAAAAGTTAAATGGCCGAAATTAAGATCAAGAGTCAACAATTCCCGAGCTTAGGTATGAGATTTTATTATAACGCGTGCCAAGAAGGCGGCTTTACTGAAATAATAACAGCAAAAATTTTTGTACACATTCAAAGTATGAAGCCTTTTTTATTATTCAGTCGGAGGATTTTTTTCTAACCCTAACAATAATTTTAAAACCAGATCTCTTATCTCAGGCAGGAACTTTACCTCTGATCACACCGTTCCTCCGCAGTAGATCCTCAAGTGTTGGTGTTAGTATAGAGAAGACCTTCGAATCATAAGATACTGTGTTTAACATACTTCTCGAGTTGGTCGAATAGAAGTAGGTATAGAAAGAATAAGTGATAATCTTAAGTAAAACAAAATGCCGCCAAGTTGTTATTTCTATTACGTCGGTGCATAAATTGGGGTGAGAAAAGCCGCAGCACTTCCCGATGAAAAGTGAAGTTTATGTGTCAATTGTTTTTAATCCACCCGTCTGGGGGTTAAACCAAAAGCGCAGCAACGTCTGTCGGTTTCTTGCAGATTTGCCAATCTAAACTACCTCAGGCTGCCAGAAGGGTCGATCGTGAGTGGCCGCGACGCCTCCTGCGACAGACTGCATAATGAGGAAATGGAAAATAACATCCCTAATTGACAATCTGCTCCCGGACTGATGGAAACGTATTGGTTTTGGCCCGGGGTGGCGTTGCATCGTCGACGTAATTGGTGCGATTCCTGAAAATCGCCTGGAAGGGAAGGCGGATGCAGGCAGGAACGCGTGCGGATACCTGTTGATTAACGGATGCGCCCTCTGGCGAATTGTACGGAACGTGATTAAGTAATTGGCACGAGCACACGGAAAATTAATCCGTTCGTCTCTAGCGAATCGAACTAAATTTTTCAAAACAGTTAAGTAACGGCGCGACAATAATCTAATTAACACGAGAAGAAGATAGCCCCGAAGGAAAGCTATGTGCTGCATTTGCAATAAAACACTGGACGAGAAAGAAGCTACTGCAAGTAATTTTAGAAAGCCACTCTGTAGAGAGAGTTTAATTAATATCAAAATCCTTCAAACTTCCATATAGCGATTTATAATTATTATGTGTATCAATTTATTTTCTAATAACATTTATAATATCCCGTTTATATCACTATGGTATTGTTTGTTCAACATATAAAAACATTTTCAATTAGAAACAGTTTCCAATTTACGACGTATAACCTCGCTAAAGTACTTACCTAATCTACAGTGTTCTGAAATTAACCTGCAATATTTTACGACCGAAAATACAAAAATAATGGCATATAAACTACAGATTATAGATGCTTTCTGAAAGACCATTTTCTTTTTCATCATGAAGTATATACCTGGTAAAACATTGCAGATTAACTTCGGGGCATCCTGTTAAATCAAAGAATGCTTCAATGATTTTATTTCGGTCAAATCTCACTAACGACAAAAATCCAACAAATTGAACATACAAGGTGTAAACGAAATAAGTACACATTAATTTTAACCAGTGGTAGAACTCATCAAAACAAAATTTTTTTCTATGTACTATTTTTTCGAAATCAAATTTTTTAAAATCATTTTTTTCCCTACAAATTGACAAGCCATTCATGAAATGTCCCAACAAAGAACAATAATAATACAACTAATTCCATTTTTTATGAAGTTGATTGAAAACGGGCGCTTTCAATTTTTTTTAAAAATTTTATTGTTTAAAATTGACAATAATACATAGTCGCAACCAATGGTAACTGTTTCATAAGGTAATCTTGTTGACTAGGTAACTTTGTTGCCAGTGTAAGAAAATTGTGAAAGATTTTAAAATAATTTTAACACAAAAACTAAAACGTTTTAAAATAATATATATTAGGAAAAGTTTTTGGTCTTGAAGAATTCTATTACCAGTTAAAATTAATGCACTTATTTCGCTTACACCCTGTATATTTTAAACATGATTGTCTAGTGTTTTTGATGGAAGAAATAAATTGAGGAAAATAGAACGTAAAAATATAACACAAAAATTACGAATTTTTTCTACAGTAACCATAAAGATAATATTGAAGAAAAACATCTAAAGCACTTTTTTCCTTTTTTCTCTTTTTTCGTAGTATTTTTACAACTTCTTCATCACATCAAGGAGCGACAACTTGTTCGAATAAAATCAGCGCAACACTACCCCGTTTTGAGCCTTTTGAACCGCCACATTAAATGACGGAAAAACAGAAATCTGCAACAAAATTATGGAAACGAGCAATAAAACTTTTTGTTAATTGGGCTGGAGTAGAAAATAGTGTCGCTTTAATTTATATAAAAATGTGTATAAAAATACAGGTGGTCCGAGGTTTGACAAACAAATATCCAGAATCGATAAATCATCAAAAAATAATAGTTGCCGCCATCTGATTACTAGTACTGAAAACGGTAATGAATGGGATGAAAAGATTTAGTACCTCTATAGCCAACTGATAGTTAAAGAACGTAATATAGTGAACCTATACCGGGTGGACCATTACTTATGGTCGAATAATAATGAAATAATATTAACCAGTTATGAATGGTTATTCTGTTCATCTGATTACCAAGAAATGTTGACATTTTTGACTGAACAGTATACCTAATGATTATCTTTGTTCATACAAATTGATTGTGATGAAAAAAATATTAAAATGCAGCAAGAAGGAAAAAATATGCAAAACATGCTTCAGATAATTTATTTTTAGTGTTAAATCAAATGATTTTATTTCGGACAAATCTTAATGACGATCCCATTGAAATCAAAAATATTTTGATCATACATTTTTAACATGATTGTCTAGTGCTTAAGCTACTTTTTAGATTAAATTAAAATTGAATTAATTGAAGGAAAGCGAGCGGATAGCACAAAAATTGGGTCATTTTTAGAAATTTTTTATGCAACCGTACAGAGAATGTTGAAGCAAGCTATCTGAAGTACTTTTCCCATCTTTTATACTTTTTGTAATATTTTTACACTTTTTTATCACATCCAGGAAAGCCTATTTGTACGAACAAATTATCCCAAAATTGCCTCGCTTTAAGCTTTTCAAACGGCCACCTTATAATAATGAATATCGAATATTCGGATATTCTGAGAACTATAAAAAAGCTTAGGAAGCACATTGTGTTCCCATTGAAGCAAAACTATGATAAAATATTGGAAAGGGTTAGTACAGTTCAAAAATTAGGCACAATGTATTAAAAATAAGAAATTTACGGGCATAAAGAATATAAAAAACCCAGATAAGAGGAAGATAATAAGAAGGTGGTGCAAATATACCAAACGTTAGATAAACGCGAACTTTTTTTTAACATCATTAAAAGCACAAGCAAATAATTTATTTTATAAAAATATTCGAAAATGAATGGCAAACAGATAGAAGATTTCAATTTCACAAAAAGATACTGTAATAGTATATTAAAGAACGAGTAACATAACACATTATATGACACAAGTTCAAGTTTAGAAAACGAGAGGCGCAGCCACGAGTTTTATATCGAACGAGTGTCATAATTGCTTTATGGACGAGTTCTTTATACTATTTTTTCTACTTTGGAACCTTTTCAAACAAAATTCGCAATTTTAATATTTAGGGAATTTGATCGTGGTGGGTACTACCAATGTTAATTAGATGTCAGATTCGAAATTACTTGTGGGAATCGTGGCGTTTATTTAATGTTCTAATCACATAAAAATCAACTACCAACTTAAAAAAAGCAAATTGCACTAGAGCTATTACGAATACCCAAAAAGCTATTACAGCACTGTTTTGGGTGTCGTAATAGCTTTACTATAGAATCAAAGTAAAAAAAAGAACGTTATAAATGACCAGTCCCTAAAAGAAAAAATGGTAAAAAAGCAGAACTTGAACAGGAACTTGATAGTAAAGTAGGTAAGTACGTAATTGATTTTAACAGCATAAAAAAATGACTCCAGGCTAGTTATAATTTAAAAACTTTGGTAATTAGGGCGTATAGATGATATTTTTCCAACAATGTTGTTTTATGAAATAGTCATTTTTAAAATATAACACTACATAGTTATGTTTCAATCAAAATATAAATTCTTTTGGTGATGTTATACAAAAGCTTAATCTCGGGTGAGATTTTATATTAAATAAGTAAATCTATCAATAAATAAAGATTTTTGGCAAATGACTTGCAAATCCGCCGATACAGAAAATCGTTCATTACTAAGAAACATGGTATTTGTAGGAGTTGCGGTTTGTAAAAACGCTCTTCATTAAAGGACCTCACATTTTGCCACCTCTTTATTCTATTTGATTTTTTTCTAACGGCTTGCCATAAGACAAAGAGGCTTGTTTGAAATGAATTATGATCCAGCGAACCATTTTACGAGTGATAAAATAAAAATAAAATTATTGCTAGATTGTCAGAGGAAAGGTATCATAGACACCATCCAAAAGAAATGTAAAGAAATAAGAAAGAATCGCCATTCAAAATTTGAAATCTCTCCTAAGTCGTTGTCAAAAGTTGATGGCAATTCGAAAATTCTTTATAAAATTCTATAATCATCAATAATTACAGAAACAATAATAAACTTCATACTCTGTACTTACTCGTTATATCCATAGTTAACTAATTTGGTTGGAAAATGTCCAGTGATATCAAAAATGTTCGGAGAAATAATAAACTTTTTCAATGTCTCAGCTACTGAACTGTTTTACATTATTAACACTACTGTTAGTTGTTGAAAGTCCTCATATGCTCTATCAATTCTGCAAGTTTGACTTTCAAAACTTGAACTTGAACTGTAGAGGGCACCATATGATAATAATTAATATTATGTAAGTAATCTTTCATCACAGGGTTGAGAAGGCCTTTAAGCAAAAGTTACAATGTAACAGTTATGACCGGTAAAAGTAAATAATTTGTTGTTCAAACTGCTTTCCTGCGTTATGTTAAAAGCTTCCAAAACTTTGATCATTTATTTTCTCAACCCGGACTTAAAACCACATTAGATTTTTACATTTACTGAAGTTTCTTAACGGTACCTACATAACATCTTTTGTGTAAGTGCCAAATAAGACGTCATCATATAATTTTTGTTCATATCAGGATTACGTTGGGTCTCTGCTGGATTTGAATACATTCCAGCAGAGAAGACGCTAACTTCGAATAAAACTGGCAAATAAAGTGCCTCTTATATGCCGTCTGCGGCGGACTCCGGCGGAGCTAGTTAGAGTTAATACCGTCAGAAATCTAACAATGCAAATTCAGCGGTTACATTCAATAGGATCCTTTACAGTAATAACGCCAACTGTTGTTGGGAAGCGACGACAAATACTCAAGAAAAATAACCAATTGATCATGAAACCATTGACACTAGTGTCTTTAGGAGATACGAGATCACGGATGAAAGATGAGCGCAAGGTCCTAAATTCTTATTAAACACACACACGTAACAAAGACTGATTGGCAGCGGTGGCCTGGAAAATTGTCGTTTTATCACAGTTTTACTCTTCCAGTTTACTCCACCCTTTCTTTTCTTTTTCATTTTAACGTCGCCACTTTAAGGATTACTGCCAGCGAGGATATACTGTCATTAATGCCGACAATGGCACTGGCAAGCCTTGTTATAAACTCAAATGCAAAAAAACTTGTAAGTTTTGCGAGACGACTCACGTTTGGGCATCAAGTGGGCGCAACAACCATCGAAAGAGAAATTTTGCAAGTGTGTCAATCTGGCGGCGGAGGACGATCCATTGTGATGTAACGAAAAGCAAGAGTGATTTTCCGATTCTGGGTGATTGAGAGCGAAGGTTGTTCCTAATTTTACATAATTTAGTAGCGACATGTTTTTTACTGGAAAACTTCCTGTTTGCGTTTATTGCTGTGACATTGTGCAAAATTGCGGCGGAAGCTGCAAAATTGATTGGGAGATGTTTTTAATAACTGAATCGCGTGGTTTCGTCAAAAATGATGGGGCGGATAAAACTGGTCCGTAATTTATGCGGTGATTAACATGAGGAAACAGCGCAAGTAGATACACAAATTACCGCAAATGTCAATGGCGGTATCTGGAGCAAATCAGGGAAAAAGTACCATCTGGTCGGGAAAAAAGCGGTGCGGGTCGGGCAAAAAAGGGGGCCCGCAAAAAACCGATGGTAATTCGAATATTAATTTCCCAACAATGCAAGTTTTTGTTAGCTACAAGAACCGCGTGCAGATTGTGCAGGTATTCATTGTAAAATGCCGCTGTTGTTGTTGTTAGGACATAACTTATATTAGTTTTTTGAAGTTAAAAATTTTTGGCGGCAGGGGCGAGTTTTGGGGGATTGGCACCTACCTGTTGATCGTGGTGGGGGTGAGTTTCCTGGAGCCTGGTTCGCCGAAATCCTTGAAAAACCAGCGTTAAAATCCTGACAGACACAATTACGGATGATAGCACAGATACACAGTGAGATATTTGCGTAACAGATAAACTTTAAAAACCAGTCAGAGTACCGCTACAACACCACAGTTCCCGTTCACTTTGAGCGCCGAAGTTCAACTGATTCTTCGGCACTCCGGGGCTCGCGCCGTACCGCCACACACCGTTCGCTCGGCTTCGCGCTCGCGTCGGATTTCCGCTGAAAATGAAAAACGGCGCTTTTCCAAATCGACAATTTTCCTGCACCGGCAGCAGGTTGAACGTTCGCTGAAATCAAACCCGTTTCCTGCTGCTGATGATGATTTCGCCGCTCTTGCCGATGTAATCGATTTGGAGGCGGAACGCGATGACGGCGGACAAAACCAGGGTACTTGACATCGACCGGAACCGAAAACGCGAAATAATGCAAGTCGACCGGCTGTGAACTCGCCGATGGCGAAATCCAACTACTTTTTCCGCGGAAGAGAACCTCGAGCTTTGTGCCGACTTCGACGCTTTCGGAAATGCGAAACAGTCAGTCAACCGCCATAACAAAAATCAGAGCTTACGATTTTTCCTGGTTTTTAGAGCTTTTCTCTCCCTATTCTATCTCATGACCACAACCTGGCAAGGTTTAACAACGTTGCAACTACATACTGTACAATGTAGATATTTCAGCTTTATATTTTTCAGGAAGCGTAGCAACCGAACTAAAAGATCACAATTATTATTCTAACAAGTAGATAGTTGGCCTTTAGAGCCATAAGAAGCTTTTTATCCCACCTGTACCGTGGTCGGCGATTACAATCTGACAGATTTTGACTAACTTGTACCTATACTTACTCAGGACCGTAGCCAGCCTCCCCTGAAAAAAACTGAGCCTCTCCTGCCAAATTTCTAAAATATCTTTTTGCAAATTCTTTATTCTCCAAATGGAGAATAAAATATCTATTTATTAGGCGCAAATACAAAAAAGCATAATACGGATTTTCTTAGCTAAAGAAGGAGAGAACAATGGATTCAATAACAAATTTATGTATTGCAATAAAACGTATTTTAGTATTTTTATTTTCTATACAGGGTGTAAGCAAAATAAGTACATTAATTTTAGCCAGTGGTAGTCCTCATCAAAACAATTTTTTTTTCTATGTACCATTTTTTTGAAATTGAATTTTTTTAAATCATTTTTCCTCCCTACAAATTGAATTATGAAATGTTCCAACAAAGTACAATAATAATACAATTAATTCATAAGGTAATCTTGTTGACTAGGTAACGTTGCTTCCAGTGGCGTGTAAGAAAATTGTGTAACATTTTAAAATAATTTTAACACAAAAACTAAAACGTTTTTTGAAAAAATATATTAGGAAAAGTTTTTAGTCTTGAAGAGTTCTATTACCAGTTAAAATTAATGCACTTATTTTGCTTACACCCTGTATACCTTTTGAAAACATTTCTACTAAATAATAAAAACTTTCACTGAAATACAAAATTTTCCAAAAATTGTGTGCGCAGAATGCTGTGTGTGACCAGTGACTACTGTAGCCCACTGTCTTGGCCACTGTGGGGCACAGTGGACAGTTTTGCATTCCCAAACATATATTTTTTTTTAAGAGACGATAATGAAGAACACAATCTAAAAATGTTTAAGCACACCACAACCTTACTAGAACTATAAGCAAATGCAAACAATCATCAATTCTGAAATAAAAAAAGAAAATTGTAGAAAAGTGATCACGGTGCCCCGGTCTCCCCTACATATTTTAATGCCCTTGTTTTACACGTTTTATTACTAATCACCTTAGTTTGTCTATTTACTTAGGGCCACCCCAGAAATTTCATGAGCCTCCTCTTAGATTGTATCCTGGCTGCGGCCCTGTACTTACTTTTACCCAGTTTTATAATAAATCTCATCTACCTATTCCAAATCTGACAAGAATGAAATAAAGAAAGTTGGAGCTTGTAATTGCAATATTGCCTACCTGACTTCCACAGTCTTGAATACAGTTTTTTGCCTTATCCTTATAACCTGACAGGTTTTGACAATATTATTGTTCTAAATTTTAAAATCTTAATTTATTCCGAAAATCGGGCGGGAATTTAATAAGAAACATTGGAATTCACAAAATTCTAGTAGATGACTTATTCTAGAAACATAAATACAATTATTTGCTTTATCGATTTATCGTAATCTGGCAAATTTTAAATCTATACCTGCTTCTTCGTATTTTGGGAAAAAGTTTAGTTACGACCAGAAACTACCCAAAACTGAAATAAGAAAAATTTGGGACGACGATTGTAGTACATACTTAGTTTCTAGAACTTATTAGAATACCGTTTTTGGCCTATCCTATAACGCAATTACAACCTGACAGGTTTTGAATATATTTTTACCTGTACTTTTTCTTACTATTAATTTTATTTTTTCCAAATATTAGACCGGATTAGAGTAAAATAAATCAGTGCCTGCAATTCTAATCCTATAATGCAACTATAACCTGAGAGGTTTTGCAAATTCATAATAATTATTGTTATGTGCATTATAAATCGCCCATGATCACCCGAATGCCTTTCTACACGGTATAAGGGCTTCAACCTCATCATTTCTACTGAATTATATTTTTTCAGTTAACAAGTTTTGGAGAATTTGTACAAGCATTCATTAGACAAGAAGGTACATAATACCAAACTAACTTGTTTGGTACATATCTCTAAAAGATGTTCTCTTTCACTATAGGAAATCATCTATGGCACATATAGATTGTTCCGAAATCTAGAATTGTCCATACACCGGTTTTCTTCGATGGTCTAAAGATAAATAAAATTTAAATGTGCAACACCTGCAATTTACGAACGCGACACAAAGTCGCCTAATTTGCGTAAAATTCTACAACGTTTCAGCCAAAAATTGATATCGTTGAATTTGAAGCAAACGGGTTATTGTTTAATTTGATTTATGGACCTTTAAGTTTTACTAATTATGAGTATAGTATTTTGTCTCAAAATTTAATAAAAAATATTTGTTTTATTACGAGATTTAGTATTAGTAACCCTTGAGTGTTATACCATTTAAATTTTATTTATATTAATTTTTTAGGTGGTAGAAAAAATCTGTGCGGTGCGTGGTGCATGGAAATTTTTAGATTAGACCTGTAGTAGCAATGGCTAACTTCTTTTAGCTCGATTATGCTAGTAGATGAAAAGACTTTTTTTTATATCAACAACTTTTTTCTGAACTGTTAAATGATATAGTGCAGTAAACGTTAGTTGCGTTTAGAACATGGCAGCGACATTGTTTACAGTGTGTCTAAATGTTGTTTGTTTGCCGCGCGTATTCTGAAAAAACACGGCTTTCTGGCCGTTACGGATTATCAACTTATCAACTACTGTACCAAACAAATTTGATATTAAACCTCGTTGCCTAGTCAAAGCTTCGATTCTCTAAAAATTTGTTAACTGACAATATACAAAAATATAACCAGGAACAGCGATGAGCCTGGTTTGTACAATACAAATCGCCTATATTCACTTCGATGCCTTTCCACACGGTATGTGAAACTCAAGAGAAAAATGAATTTTTCTCTTTTAGGTGATTTTTGGAATAAATTTTATTCCTTCCAGAAATTTAGCAGGATGGGAAGACATAAAATTAAAATCTACAATTATTACATACCTAACTTCTTTTCTTTAGTGTTAAATACAGTTTTTCGTCCCATAACAACATCATAACCTGATAGAACAATGCTGACAGGTATTACCTATAGGTCTATAGATGCTTCTTCTTTTGAAATATATTTCATTTCTTCCAGAAACAAAACGAGAAAAAAGTAATATGGACAACAGCTTACATATCTAGTAGATAGGGGACTCCCAGTGTCATGAATACAGTGGGACACCTTTACATCTATACTTCCTTCTTCCAGAAACCGGACATAGACAAGGTAACAAAAATCAGAGGTGTAAGACGACGGAATCACCGCACTTACAGAAACTGAAATCTCTTGAAGCGTTCTTGCGAAATGGGTTATGATTTGAAAAAATTCCTGCAAATTTTTGTAATCAATCGGATTTTGGGGCAATTGAATTTCGACACTTCTAACATTTCAGGAACCCCAAACATCTATCTGCAACAGTAACAACAAGATGATGTGCTGGCGTTTTGGAAACAAGTATCTAGATATCTGACAGGATAATATTCATGATAGGGTATAGAAAGGAAGAATAGAGAAAATTTATACCAACGACCCCTTAATTGTTATTTAAACTTTTTCTATTTTTTTTCTGCACCAATGGTGCTGATACTGGTCGTAACCGGAAGTGACTCTTGAGACTTAAGACAATCGGTAGCGCTGATTATTTCTTCCGTCCTTAGGTACGATAAAAAATAACATAATTAAGTAACAACGTAAACTCTGTTGTATTTATTTTTCGAAACAAACATTGAAGTGTGGGAAATTATAATAGAATCTGACTGAGAGAGCTCAATTAGATAACATTTGAGTAACGGTAGATATAGACTAGATCACGTTACGACTAGAGTGTATGTATATTTATAAACTATTACGGAAAATAGTATTGTTATTTACCTATTTGCCATATTATTCACCGAATTGAAAAAAATGAATCGTTTTACACTAATAGATATGTGTGGATCTAATTTCCATAAAAAGTTAAAAAAGAAAACCGAAAGAAATTGATCTTTAAGACAATGCAAAAGTGTCAATTGAGAATAGGTCAGAATCAGAATGCTGAAAAATTAAAAGAATGAAGGTCAGAGTGGAGGTATTCAGACAACAGGAATAAAAAAAAAGAAAGAATTGAAGAAACCATTGATCAAGATGATTATGAAATTATAAAAACAAAAGTTGAAACGACTGCTAAGAATAAAGAGAGAAAACTACTATTGCATATAATAGAATAGAATAGTATTTATCTCAGCACGCTCTTCTTGAGCCAGTTGCTTTGACAATAAAAAAAAGTTGTATCTTTCTTAGAAATATTCAAGACCTTTTTCCTGTAAACTAATGTATGACAACGTTGTGTACATAACAACCCTAAACAGTACACAACACCATAGGGCATTCATTAATTCATTATTCATTCATTAAGTATTGAGCAATGCAATACCTACTGGAATTGTGCAGATCGCTGACGTAATGATACAGAAGCATTTCAAGAAAGTCAAACAATAATCCCATTTCAATAATAATTGACACCAAGAAATGAGATTGAGCAATATTGAACATACATAGATTTTACATAAAAATTGCACTTTTAATATCTACGGCTATCTACAATATGCCTATAGCTATGACTCGCACCTTTTATGATGAGCTCTGTGTAAATACGAGAGGGCGCATCGCACCAACTACCGACGGTGGTCGGTAAAGAGGGTCGCCAAATTTTGAAACTTTGTACGTGGCCGCTTCATGAAGGTAACCTGAGCGTACATACGTCACGAAACCCACTACAGATTTCAAAAATTGGTTTTGATCTTGGTCTTAATATTAACTTTGCAAAAATTAAAGTATGTGAGCCTAAATGGATATAACACCCACAATCTATACATAATAATAAATAAATCTCTAAGCTCTAACTTTTGAATGGCTTCAACTGGGACAATTACAGTTTCCTTGAACCGATTTAGGCCGCGTGAACAAATAGGAAGCTAGGAACCGTTCAAGAAAAGTCATGGGTGGCAACCGTGGTTTGCGTTCCATCGAACTTCTCTCGATGCAAGAAATGTAAACGTCTACTCTTGATCATTTTCGGCTTAAAACTACGTTGTGAACATTTTGAGTGTTTCCACTGACAGACAAGAAAATAATCAAACAAGCTAGTCGAGTTAACGCGAGAAACGCGAGAGTTCGAAAGTGACGACATTTGGGCCGCAGATGTTTGTTGTGCAGGGATTTAAATATAATGCATTAAAAAAGCTTAAGAAACCAATTTCAATTAAATGTTTTATCTTCTTAAAAAAAACACCCGTGCACCCTAGTGAAAAAGAGTGAACTTCATAATCAAAATTTGTTGAACCTTTTAATTAAAGTTCTGATTTTTTTTATTGGAGTTCGACTCAGAGAAAAAATGATTGTTCCTTAAGTAAATGTGTTGTGTAGTCAGTAAGTATATAGTATAGCAGGTATCTATGTACTCACTGGTGTGGTGCTTGTTAGGACACATCAGAAACACAATGCTGTTAAAATAGATTTATTGGTCAATTAACAAATAACATCAATCGATGTTACTCGTTAATTAATTGTTAAATAAATTTCGTTGTAGAAAAATGTTGTGTCGTAAATACTATACCTGTCATTTTCCGCTCAGACTACAACAGAATTCTGGTCCCAGCATTTGTATGTCCATAAAAACAACTTATTGGAATTACCTCATTTCCCTAAAACAGAATTGTGTAAAGATCGAGTTGGCTACAAAGGTAATTCCACAACCGTTCTGTACTTACTTTAATGAGATGATATGATGGAAAATCATAAAACTGTGTCTATTTTGCGGGATTTTTTTGTGAAGGCTTAAGATGCTTAATGAAGAGTTAAAAAAAAATAACGTCAATCAAAACTTGACGATGAATAAAGCTGCGGTTATAGAGAGGTGTTACGACTTTATTGTTACAAGTTGTACTAATTAAAAGAAACTAAATGTTATTTACATATTTATTCTCATTAGAATAGATACATTGATAAATTTAAAAATTCTGCGTCGAATCACATAAATAAATGCAGTAATGTTGAACGGAATTCAACATAATTCGTCTGCACGCAGTCTTAAGATTCGACTCAGGCAATTAGCACTAAACAAAATTACAATTTAAATAATTAACTTAAGGAAACTAAAGAAAACCTATGATAAGTTCAGTGAGGTAGAATTTGTTCAATATTCTAACCAATCGTGTAAGAGACGAACCAAATTTCAGAATGACATGGTACTTAAGTAACGAAATAACTATATTTACAATGCAATGGATTGGAAATTGTTTCGCGTCGTTCTCAAACCCCTCTACATGTTCCATATCTACCATTCTATTATGTCAAATAACTGTCTCTAGTTAGATTCGAGTCAATATAGAATACACCGATTAGGATAAGTTAAAATTTTAATACGAGTTTCACTTAAATTGAGTTATTTGTCACACAGTTCTTTACATTCAGTAAGCTTTTGTACAATCTTTCTTTTTATATTAAAATATTCTAATCATCCACTAACACTTATAAGTAAGATCGAACAGCTCCATAAAATTCACAAAGGACCGAAACGGTCGCCTGCCATTTAATTAAACTATTCCTCTACTTAACAATACATTCATATACTTCAAAATGATATCGCTTGGACCAAGCGCGTCCTCGAACAATCTCCAATTTGACAAAATGTAACCGAAACGAACAAACACCAACTACAAGCAGTGGTCAGTATAAAATTTTCCTACTATTATCGTGATATAATTTTGAACAGTCTTAATTTAGATTTTTCTAAATGCATTGTAAAAGAATAGTTTATAAAAGTTACTTTGTTTCTGAATTATAGAAATATGGTAGATACAAACTATGTTAAAAACTAAATTAACTATGTTACATACAGTTTGTTATTTGAAAATTATGTACAGTGTAACTGAATAGCTCAATGATTGGCTGCCAGGCTTCGCCAGCGCAACTGGCGGCTTAAATACTGTTATGTACAAAATCCCACCCGAATGGCGGTACAGCAACCAATCAAATCCTTATTGTTTACACAAACGAGTCAATCCGTCGGGTCATAGCACATTAACTAAATCAGTCAATTTCAAATAAATAATTTATTGATGAAATTCAGTCTATAGTTCTAAATGATATGAGCAAAACAAAGTGTGTTTCAATGATTGTTTAATGACTGATATAAATAACTACGCGCAATTCGTGATTTCTTAAGTACAGCCGTGTGAACGTTCGGACAACAACTTTTCCTCCTGATCGCTCCTAAAAACGGCACAAAATAGCATCAGCGGCGATAAAAATTAGGTAACTAATGTTTATTCTTTGGTTCACAATGATATTTTGTGCGTGAAGCGCGAACAGGGGAAACTGCACAAGTTCGTGGTTGAATGAAAATTATTTTTGAGATCAAAGGCGTCGTCCTTGATTCACACCGCATCACATTTAGTTATAATTAGAGAACACATAAAATGATCAAAATCAACGTAAAAGAAACGTCAGGAGTATAAAAACGCTGTAAATTAATTTAAAAATGGCACATGCAAAAATGAACATTCTAAAATTCCGTGTATAAAAAACGTCATGGCATTCCACTACTTAATCAGTTATTCACAATTTGGGCAGTAAAACTGGCAGTGTTATTCGGTCGAAAGTACCTACGCTTACGTTAAGTCTGGATTAACCGAGATTTAGTCTAAAATAAATAGAAGGGTGCGAGCTCGAAAGGAATGTAGTTAATAATTTAATCTAGAGGGCTCGACTCAAGTCTATTCGTAAAAAGAACCTAGTGTATTTTGTAAATATTGCGAACACACAAAAATAACTAAATTAATTACATAAATGATTATATAATTCGTCTAGTCTATCAGAACTCTAACAACTATATAACCAGTTTAATGGCAGTGATATTAGGCTGGTTGTAAACGGCTGAAAGCCTTCCGTGCCCGGACTGTTACCGTCGCTACTACTACGCTATACATACAAAACTTACTGTACACAGTGAAAGACTTCACAAATATACATCGTGCTCCCGTACATTATCATACAATTTCATCAGGAAAGCGAACCTTTGCAAGCGAGATCCATATTTTCGTTTTGCAACAAAAACAACTAAAACCGAGACGTCGGCAAGGGGGGCCATCTCAGTCCGCGCCCCCTCAAACCCGACCGCTTGAACACAGAAATGGGTTCACAAAGGCTCTCATCACTTACAATTAAATTTAACAAAAAATTTATATCACGTTTGCTTTGAAATGGGTTTGCGACGACGACGCTGGCTCTTCGCCGGCTCGCTCGATCCAGAGAAAAGACTGGAAGTGAGCGCGTCTTTGGCGGATGGCTGCAGGGTCGGAATCGGAACTGTCTTCGTCTGCACGTACTCCTTTTCGGTCACCCACTCGTCCGGAATGCTGAAACAACACACCCGTCAGTATTCGTCAGTCTTCTTCAATAGCGACCGACACACCAACAGACTCTAAGGGGTCATTGCATGAGTACCTATCTCTCATAATCTCATAATGACTAGTAACTAACTGAATTACATATTTTCAAAATGACTGACCAATATAAACTTTGGCCGTGCTCTAGGTAGAGACAATTAGATCGTTATCATTGAGCAAGAGGAGTTACGGAATAATATTGATTCAAAATTTGACCGCGCCATCTGGTAGTAAATAAAACTTGTGCAACTTTAATCCTGTTCCATGCTCCATTGTAGCGACATCTACTAGATCCGTTGTCGTGCGTTTCACAAAAGTCTGATATAGGGTTTGTTCCAACTTCCAACACACCATTTTTTAATCGCCCTGGAACGTTCAGGGACTGTTTAGATCGTTTCAGAGCGCATGCGCCGACGTGCACTGTCCTACGTTTGCCTGCGTTAGCCATTAAGTTGGAACTGCTTGTGTACCATTTTCATCATTCAACGTTGTTTGTTACAATAAAACTACAAATGCTAAAAAGCATTGGGGAACAAACCAATATACGCTACCTAAAATTGTATAAAACGTGACAAAACAACATTTTGTTAAAAAGGGTCAGTTCAGAAAGATTCCGCTTTGGGCTGTGTACTGCAATGATAAAACAGTTTCACGCACGATCCCAAGTTCGGTAAAAACGCTAGAAGGGCCGTCCATCAAACAGTTAATTGACACCCATATTGTCCACTGCGGCTGTGCGTGACCGTGTGGTATCATTGCAAAATTTTTCGAACGGTTGTAATAGTCGCTTCCTAGAGTAGCGTAGCGACATCTGGATCAATATGTCTCGCGAGAGTGACGGTACAATTCAGCGCGGTCCAATTTTGAATCAAAAAGCTACGCAACTTTTAGCCACAATTTCTGGATAAGTTTTTGCGCGCTTTGCAAAAGTCTGATATGGGGTCGGTCGATGATTGAGTTGTGGGGTAAAAGTCTTACATATCGGACGGATGCCACTGAACCAGGAACTTTACTTTTCCGTCGGGCGCGACCCTCCTGGCCGCAATCCGTCCGACCACGTTGACGGTATCACCAGAATTGCCCATTTGGCCTTGCGTCCGGGTCTGCGTCATCGTCAGCAGCTTATGTTGCAATCCTTCCATGATCCCGGGATCGATAAAATCAAACATTCGAGCTACAAGGCATTGAGATTAGTACATACGAAAACGAATACTATTCGAGTTCTGTTTATATTATACTTACGGAAACAAATTATAAGAGAAAAAACAATAATTTTACCTGACCACGGCTGCCTCCTGAACCTTATCTTTTTCCCGTTCCGTTTGAGGGACTTGGCGGAGGAGCTGTCAGTCGACTTCTTCGTGCTGCCGTTCTGGCTGCCATCGCTGGTAAAGTGGCCGTTCACGTGTCGCTCCAAAGCCACCTGGAAAACCAGCACGATCAGAAAGGAATAACGCACGTGGAAAGTGACAATTGGCGGAAATACAACGCTTTCTACTGAAAGACAAGCGAAACTCGAGCTGTCATTAAATGGAACTAATGCTATCTCTAATCCCTTACATGCGACACCGTAAAGACCGAGTAAACGAGGCGTAATTGCGATAATTGAGCGTTAACAAAAGAAGCCATACTGTTTTTCAGAGATTTGGTAATTCGACGCTTTGCTGTTCATATAACATAGAAATGTGTAATTCAAAGCTAAATATGTATCACCTTCATTAGCAGGTGTGATTTTACCTATGTATAAAGATGCACGTTTGAGTAAATCAGTTCAAAGTTGGCGGAGCGTTTGAAGCTGAGACCGCAACGACAACATAGTATCGGAGAATCGAATTCTTAGAACGAGAGTTTATTTGAATAGTTAGAAATAAAACAAAACTAAACTAATTAAGTATTGAAATTTGGTTGAAGCTCTTCTGCGCTCTACTTGCAAAGTAACAAGTCGTCGACATCAAGAGAACTGACCAGTCTTCTTTTTTGCCGCATGTGTAATTGGTAGTAAACAGTCAGCTCTTAAGACAGTAAATACTGTCTCTTCTGAATTACAAAGGGTTCGGGGTCGGATTGATTATACAGTGTATCCAGTTGCTCAATTTTCCTTTCGGTGGAAACGTAGTTTGAGATTAAAGCAACATCAAACAGTGTGATGTCTAGAATAAAAATGTTAAACATGGATATAATACGATATAACACGAATTTGAACAGTGACAATTTTAGTAAATTTACAAGAAAGCTACACCAGTTACTTATTTAAATACAACAACAACAACATTTGACATAGTTGCCTTAGTTTATTTGATATTAAATAAAAACTGAAATTTGACCGATAAGAAGAAAACAAAGGTTATATTATATTTAAAAAAAATTGAAAGTGTGTAAAATTTTGAATATCACACTTTTGAAGAACTGTATTTGAAGTGTTCTAATACTGTGCAACTTTTATGACGACATTTTTTCTGTGGCGTCCCAATTAATGTCTACGAATGAAAAAATGATACGTCACTGATTTTTCCAAAAACAAACGTTATTTTATTAAAATGGTGCTTAATTTTGTAATAAAAAAGATCTCTGTACTATTTTTCGTATTGAACTGTTTGTCAGTAAAATAATAACAATAATTACATATTTGTATGTCCCTAAACTAAAAACAAAATCTTAAATTTCTCTACATAGTAAGCTGTGGTTGTTAAATTATGTATATTTAGGACCAGTTTTACGAAAGTCGGATAAGCATTGGAATAACTATTCCGGACTAAGGGCCGGTTTACATACCCTCGGTCCACAGTTTATACCTGGATTTTGTTCTGTTCGACTTTTGTAAAAGCGCCTTTACCTCGAGTTATTCCGGAATAGCGTTATTCCAGGTATATTTCGCTTTCGTAAAACCGGCCCTTACTCTTGTATTTTATTAATATATGGATATATGGATCAATTTCAACTCGAGTTGCATCGGGAGTAAAATATCGGTGTAAAATTTACGCTGCTCCGATCAGTTTCCCCGGCTTTGCTCCGTTCCTTTACCCTTATTTGTAACTCCTTATTTCACTGAGTTGCCCAATTTACATCAAATTTAGTCAAAGAGGACCACTGCCGACGTTTTTGTCAAATTTCAAATTCGTTTCAATTTCGTAAATATCGGCGCTAAATTTAATCCATGGCAACTCAAGGTTTGTGGCAACTTGCATTTTGTAGTTGACATTGAGCGTAACAGATTTGCGCTGCTCCGCCCAATTGTACAAGGCGTAAATCAAATTGAAATTGATTCATTTGACAGTTCAGCTCTTTAAATTCAACTTGGATCTACTTAATTTGATATTTAAAATATGTTATTTTGAAGAAAAAAATAATAATAAGCATGCATCCTTGGAGGAGGAGGGCATTTTCAACAAATAATCAATTTTTTTGTTTCAAAAAATTGTTTTTAATTTGTTAACAGTTAATTACAATTATTAACCAATTTAATCAGAAATGAGTATTAGCTTTCCAGTTGTTAAAGAAATATTTCAATAAAAACTGTAAAAAGTAGTAAAAGTAAAGTAAAGCACGGGAAATATGTAAAATGTTATTATTCCACGAGGAAATAAGCTCTAGTGCCCTAGCTTGGCTAACTTTCTTGTAATTTGACCAAAGTCGCTACTTTTCAAATAAATGAGAACCCATGTTTAACCTTCTTATCCTGGACATCACACTGGTTGATGTTGTTTTAGTCTCAACTAAAAGAAGATGAGACATCATCGCAAATCAGATGCTTATTTTCAAATAAAAACTTAATTAATGGTACTGTTGCTACTGGGATAGGCATTATGGTACAGCAACTAACAAAATTTCCTGCAGAAGTTGAGCGGATGCCGTTCTCTTGGGCCATTGTAATCTTAAGTTATTCCTAACTATTCCAAACACCTTCCAAAAGGAAAAAAATAGCGTGCAAATCTCTCTCAACAAAACTGAAAATTTTAGCCAAACATAATGCATGTAGTGAAACGTTACTTGCAATCAGAAGCAAAACATCAGCGCCCCTCAGTGGCGTCTGTGATAACTATTAGGAGTCTTTACCATCTCATTAGTCTTCAAGATTCATTCACATGAGCTCAAGTTAGCAAACTCTAAACTTTTGACACCATAGTACAGCGGCATGGTCAGAATAGTGGTAATGAGTTTACACGATGAGACCCATCGTTATCGTCTGATAATGAATGCTCTGGAGATTGGCACTGTGAGAATGGCAGATTATTAATTACCACCTATGTGAATGAAACTTTAAACTCGCCAAGAGAATCTCGGCCTGAGACCAATCAAAAGACAAACGGTGTCGATCTTAATTGTAACCATCATCCCCCAATTTGTCGTAAAGAATATCGAGTTGAACTGAGCAATTTCTGAAATGTCAATGGGCCTCAATTGGTCTTTTTCTGTTCCATTCCACGGAGACCAAACAATAATCTGGCTAATTGATTTGAATTCCCCCGGTACTTAAAATAAATATGAGATATCGAGCTGTGCTGTCAAAAACTTTGGCGGTGCGGCCTTGACGAAAATGCATACCTGGGAGTTGAACCTTTGACCGCAGCCATCGACGATGCAGCGGAAGGGTTTCGTCCCGGCGTGCGCCAAGACATGCCGCTCCAACCACGACCTTGAGCAAGATGTGCGACCGTGCACTTTGCAACCCAGCCACAGACAAACGAACTGCTCCTGGGTAGCTTGAGATATCACATGTTTAACCTGCAACATTTCCTCTTAATTAAAAAAAAAACGTTCGAAAAAAGCCAAAACCGGACCTGTAGATGTTCTAATAAGGCCCCACTGGTGTCGAATTGTGCGCTGCATTCGGCCCACCTGCACAACCCCGACTCAGTCGCGTGCGTCGGTTTGGTGTCTTTGATTTCCTCTTTGACCTCCGGTTTGGCCGGAAACCTGATTGTCTTCGGTTGTGACAAGATGGGCGATTTTTGCGGTGGCGGCGTGACGGTTTCGACGACGGCCACCTCTAGATTGTCTTTGTACGAGATGCCGCTGTCGGAATCTGGCGATGGTGGTTTGTCGACGTCGGGTGGTCGACGCGCTTCTTCCGGCTTTCGGGACTGGACACCGCCGTCGCCGAACGTGAAGATTGGCGACGCCCCGTGCTGCTTTGGTGTGAAGTTGGCGGTTGCGGTCAATGGGACTGGGCAATCGTTTGAAATTTTTGGTTTGGCGGATAGGACTGTGGGCAAAGCCGTTTCGACGCTGAGAGCTAAGTTGGCGCCGTTTATCCGCGAAGGCAGAGTATTCAACTTGACGATAGGCACTACCGTTGCGTTTAATTTGACACAATTAAAATTGTTTATAGTAGTGATTTTCTGCACCGGCTGTATCACATTTAAGCAAGGAGTTCGATTTATTATCGGAATTGCGTTGATTTTATCGCTCGATATTGTCGCGAATTGCGACATGAAGATGCCGTTGTCGGGGGGTTTTGGTGTTTTTGTGTGAAGATACGTCAAGTTTGGAGAAAACCCCACGGCGGTTAGTGTTACTGTTGGGGTGAAATTCGTTAGGTTGTGATGGCGCGTCACTAAATTTTCCGGAAGTTTGCTGGGGGCCGGCAGAATTTTCCTAGGAACTGTTACGTGGGACAATTTGCGAGTCTTCCCCGTTGCTTCTGCTTGCTGCTTCTTGTTGCCGCCCGCAGTCCTCCAATTGGGAGCTCGTACCCCGTTGAACTGCGTTTGTTGGTCGACTAGTGAGATTAATTTATTGTGTAATTGCACCGCGGCGGCTGTTTTCGCGCCGTCCCCGGCTTTCGGCAGGTCTTTTTTGATCACGTGCAGCTTGATCTGCGACTTGAAATACTCGGTGATTTTGCCCTGTTTGGTCGTTTGAAGATCGAGCTTTCTATTGGACAATTTCTTAACTAACTTATTATCGTTTGGACTAGGGTTGTCGGCAGATCTGCACGACGTTTTGTTAATATTTTGCGCGTTTACTTGTGATGACGTATTTAGGCATGGCGGTGATTGTTTACTAGTTGTGTCCTCATCGGACTTGAGTCGTTTCGGGAAGGCAGTCTTGTCGGGCGATGCCCTCTTCAAGGGAGGGCTGTCTTCCGCAGACCACGGCCAATGCGGGTGGTGACTGCTCTGGTGTGTCGGGGGCATCTTCGACGGTTGCGACCCCGAATCCTCCGAATGGCTCGACGCGGTGCTGAACGGGGACCCTGGGTCGGTGATGTCGCTCGACGCTGTGCTACTGCCGCTGCAGTCCGTGCAGCTCAGCACGGCCACGCCACTACAAAACAAAAGAATGTCAGCAAAAAGGCAAACTTGCAAAACGTACAACCCCAACACAAACCTCCACCAAAAAAAAACCTTTGATAAAAGGTCAAATTCCGCATTAGAGACCTCAATGTTTACATGATGAGAAAAAAGTTACAACTTCCCCTATCTTCGAGTCTTTGCAAGGCTGATCTACGCACCGAGTCAAAGTCACCAAGCGACGGCATATCGCGTTACAAAGCCTGTGGCGTGAAATACGCAATTAATTTCCTCACGTCGACCGCAACCTGCTGGATATTTCCACGCACTCAATTTTCCCTCTTTGGTCAACTCCAGCGATCGCTCCAATTGACGGTGCCTTATCGAGATTTCGCAAAAAGCGAGACTCATCCCAAAGCGGCGCGAGGTGAACAAACCAACTTGTCAGATGTGTCGTCAGCCAATTGCTCCATGACATTAAATGATGAAAAGATACCGTCAAACAAGTGGTTTACTTTATATTGGCGACTTGTGCAAGTATTTATCGCAATATCGCATTACATCATCGAGTTTTCATCAGCATTTTCCACTGGTTTAATATCAAACAACCGGTTCAGTTGTAGAAAAATTGCGTCCTTTGGTGTATTGTTGGTTGTCTACACTGCAACCTCCGGTCTCTGACAAACAAAATTTACCTAATCCCGACAAATGGTGGAGGCGCCAGGTAAATTCTCATAATTCTCTAGCAGCTATATTAAGTTAGTTGGTAATTTTGAAAATTTCGGAGTTTTACAGAACCTGGTGCAACGATATATTTTCGTTCCATCTGCCAGATTCTACTTCTCTGAGTTCAGATGCTGCAACGTTGCAATCACTTTTTTAAGTTTATGGTAAGAGTGTAAGTTAAACTTTTTACTTCTTTCTTTATGTTATGAATAAACGTAAATGTTATTGTTATTATTAAGTTTGATAGTACCTTGCGTTAGTAACAGCGGACTAAAAATCACCTAGCAGCATGATCAAGAACTTGCGTTTAAACGCCTAACCATTTTCGCTCAATCTACGATCAATCAAACACTTTCGTTGGCCGGCGGTGGTTTGAATGAACAATGATCGCCTCTAGGTTCAGCCGGACGTGAGTGGCAACAACCGAAGAAAAGTCGCGCCTTCGCAATAACCACCAATAAGTTCGTAACATGATTAGGATCTATGAAAGTTGCAAAATAAAAAAATGTGTATCCAACCAACAGCGACAACAACAGTTTGGCTAGTTGATGATGAGAGGAGAACGGCGACCTTTTAAGTGCTGCCACCTGTACGCCGGCTCGCCAATAAATTCAGTTATTTAAATCGCCCATAAAACATCATGGGTCGCGCAACTGGTGATTTGAATTTTTCTTTTCTGGCAAAATAGAAGGAAATTGCTTAATGGTGGCGGCGCGCTGACATGTAATTTACATTCGAGTCTCTGAATATTGCAGCGGCACAGGTTCGATAATACCGAAGTGCTCACTTTGTACTAATCATTTTCGTTAATAAATCAGGAAATGTACAGTTATTAGTTGGGACAATTAAGGTAAATACTACTATTTTGGACTTCCGGATAACTTATGTAGATGCTTCATCTACATGGTTGGTTAATAAATTACGCGGGGCGCCACTTTCCGTTTTCAATCAAACACGTCTTCCCGCAGCACAGTAGTCAGCATCGTTTTAAAAGTAATTTGAGTCATTTTACACCCTTCGTCTCATATTAGTTGAGGTACCTAGTTGATAAAACAACCGCGGCTGCTACAAAGTAAAGCCCTGAATTTAAGTAAACAACTTCATTCATTTAATAAATCTTCACTTTCTCGTTGCTTACCTACTACAAATTAGCGGCAATGAAGAGATGTTTTTCTCAGGTAAAATTTCAATTACAATCAATTTCATGTTCCTTATCACTAACAAGATCTACTGCTAAACTCCAACAAGCACAATAGACGCGGTTTCCATCTGGACATCCTACCCTGTTTTTTCTATAAATTAGCGTTCAGACTTCAAGATAAAAGCTAATGAATCAAGAAACTTTTAAAAAACAAGTAAGGGTAAAGAGGTAATTTATTTATATACAGCTTTGAGTGAAGAAGAGAACAAACAAGCCATTATAGAAAATAATTTGAGGCCCTAAAAGTAACGTCAATAATGTGAAAGTTTGACCAACCATCAAGACAATGAAATTCTTTGCAAAGTACACATTGTGAAGTTTAGCGGTCTCATTCCAAGTAATTGTTTAACGCAAAAGAAGTTATTTCATAGAAGTCATTAAAGAAAAGGGTTTGCAACGCCTTTTGAGACTTCGTGCAGTGGGTGTTGTGCACCAGCGAATTGGCAATTTTCGGCATAACATGTCTGCAATTCTGAAAACAGGAAATGAGGGTTGAGATGGTTTTATCCGATGTTTATTGTTTATAGTGCTTACAGTTAGCTACGTTCAAAATATTTGTAACAGACTTTCTTCAGTACTTTGCTACCTCGCTTGCTGCCCATACAAACCAACCCTTGTTGACGGAATTTAGTTATGGAGCCGCGCCGTTCTCTAAACTTCAAACATACTAACAATGGGTTGAATTCTGGGCTTGAAAAAAACTTTATCAAATGAAGTTGAAAAGAAAGCTTGTCCTAAACTTTTTGATAGATATGTACGTATGTAATTGTAACTTGTATAAATCTAATATGAATGATTCGTGCTTGGCGCTAATTCGGTTTACGGGAGTTTTGGAGTCACGTAGTTTTCCACATGATGAGAGAAAAGATAAATGGCACCAATTTAAAAAAAAAAAATCAGTCCCGTATCGCTTTTCTGCAATAAAATTAAAAATTTCTTCAAAATCCAGTAACTAACGGCATCGAGTGAGAGAACACAATGAGTAAAGAATCAGATAGATTTTGAGGATTGTTACGGGCACCATGTATGTGTGCTTTCCATAGGCCCTTCCGTATTAATTAATGAAGTCGTTAAACTAATTACCTGTTACTGAGATGCAAACACATAATTCTTGTTAAAATCCACCATGTGCTTCTGCCAAAAACCCGCACAAATCCGAGGAGATTTACAACACGAAACAGTCACGACAAATCTAACGTTTAGAGAGACTGAAACGAGACGAAGAACGGCAAACACACGCTGCAAAGCCCGCTTCACAGCAGACGAAAACTGCACGAGGAGGACTGACGAGACCCAATCACCCGCCATCCTCGAGCCGCCTCAATGGACCCATTGGCGGCTCGTCCTGCAACGCAGTCCACCGTTAGTGAATCGCACCTACCCCCGCCATTCCAAATCCCCCAAAACACCCTCATCTACTCTTGTTCCCTAACAAAAACCGAAATAACAACGGCAAAATTAATGAACCATTTTCTTCTTTGCTTGCAATCGCCATAGTTTCGTTTCTGGGATCGGACGCCGCCTCTGGTGGTTGCTGAAACCGGTCTCACACCCCTATTGTCTGTCTCTTTCCCTTCGAGCGGGTCTCTATGGCCCGTTTTTGATGTCGAGATTAGTGCCGGGCGGATTGGGGATTGAGTTTTTCCTAGAAGATGGTGCCATGAAAAACGTCGAGCGTCGAGTTCTTCTGGGTGAGTGACACTGCTTGGTTGTTTGGGCGGGCGCGGGCGATTGTTTGGAGGGACCGGTCACGTGGGACGGCCCATATTGATATGGAATTACCGGAAAGGCAAGATGATCGCAAAGTGAAACCGAGCACGACACTTGCAATTAAAAGCGCAAATGGGTAATTTGAGCCGTATAGTGATCTCAAACGACAACGGAGGAGAAAGAAACGTTTTGGTTACGTGATTGAAATTATAGCGGGTGTCGAGCGGCCATAACAAAAAGAAATGTTTTGTCTCGATGTTTTTTTGTAGGCACTAATGTAAATAAATTAATAAATAGTAGGCTGCTTAGGTATACATTACATATTTACAGGATTAAGAAAGGATACTTTTTTTTAATTTCAATTGTTTGTTAAGGCGACATGTTCCAATGGTATTGTGATGGAAAGTTAGAAATGGCCTAACTTTACTTCTTTCATCATACATAATATCATAAGAGCAAGGGATTTATCCTGAATAAATGGAAAGGTTCGCACGAAAACGCGTTGCCTAGCAGCAAAAATCACGTGCGCCACAGGACGTTGGGCCGGCTTAAAAATCCGAGAGCGAAGCTCGAGGATTTTTAGACCCTACGTCCGGCGGCGCGAGTGGTTTTTGCGACGGCGACGCGTTTGAGTGCTAACCTTGAACATTTATTCTGAAGAAATCTCTTGCTCGAATGATATTCGACAGATTAATACATGAATAATAAAAAGCTACTAGAGTTTATTCGGAATAAAAAGCTAGTAGCTATTTATTCGGAATAAAATGCTAGTAGCTATTTATTCCGAATAAAATGCTACTAGCTTTCTTTTTTCAAGAAAAGGCTACGTGATTGGTTGAAAAATGGAAAATGAGGCAATCCTATTGGTCAAAAAAGTATGAATGTATTAATCAAGTAAATAAAACTTACACGTCGACAATAATTTCGGTAATTGTTTACAATGTCCACTTTTCGCTTTTTGTGCTTTTTTTTAACCATCGTAAAACATCATTATAATGCCATTTTGAGCAATAAAATGTTGTGCAAATGATAAATAATTTTATGCAAAATTTATAGGGGAAAAAAAAAGATGTGCTAGGGCAAGGAAAATGAGTAAAAATAAAAGTAGTTTGCACAAAAAAAGATATTGATTTTCGTAATGTATCCATGGTGACGAATGCGTTGGTGTAATTAGTGGGTAAAGTAAACAATGACCATAATTTCTACTTAGAGTTTGGTTGCAATGTTCTCCTTCTGTCTCCAAACATAGAAAACACCTGACAACCCAAATGACACCTGTCAGCAGGTAAACACTTAGTACTTCTTTTGGTTTCAAAAATCGATCTCTATATTTACATACAATTTTATTACAATTATTATAACACACTGACTAAACTAACCACAAAGATTAGTCTTGTCCAAAGGATCGTAGCCTGAATAATACTAGGTATATTAAGGAATTAGAATACTGAGGTGACATGGGTCCAAACTTGATCCAAATTGCTTAGAATCTCTCTGGAGTTTTTGACGTTAATGCTTCTTCACAATGGACGTATAAACTTAAGAAATGCTTGACAAATATGTACTTACATAAGATCGAGCTAATAAAGCAATGTAAATGTTTAAAATGTTCCGACACATATACATAGTTGAAGTGGAATTCAGCCTTTCAAAAAGTATGTATCATTGTAAAGTTTGTTTCCATATTGTATATAATTTTTAGATTCATTTTTTTAGTGTTTATAATTTTGTCTGTCTTTTTCTCTTTTTTCCAATTTTTACTCCTTCCCAGTCTCTATGTTATAGCACAATTCCAGCTTCGAACTCATTGCTAGTGTCTATAACTCGTTCCTACAATTTTTATTTTGGTTGGTAAAAGTTATTCTTATTTATTTTCGTAATAATTGGCATATACACAATTTATCTCTTATTTACATTTTTAACCTCAAATTTTTGATCAAAACCTTAAAAATAATAACATTAGAAACGCACAGTTCGAATTTCTTGCTATTTAAACTGTCGTATTGAGATACTAAATTATTTCACAAGTAGACTAGAATCAAATTAAAAGAAATCAACAACCTATGTGAGAAAAGTAAAGGAGGTGCCAATAAGAGCCTAGTAATAAATTAATAAAGAATGTATGGAAGTCTTCAGTCTTGGTTTTGTCAAAGCTCACACTTGTCTTGCGAACATTTTTTGTTTCCAAGACTTTCCGGCTGTGAAGATTTTTAGACACATTCGTCTTGAGGAAATTTAGCAAAAAAGTATCTTCTTCTAGGCTTCGAAGACCCCGGACTTATACCACACTCTTTGGTGTGTTGAGGTACACGGATCAGCTTTGTGGGCATTTTTCATCTCTAGGGCTTCCCCGTTTCGAGGATTTCTTTACGAATTCAGAAAATATACGAAAAAATTTATTAAATTTTTTTTTACTTTGACAGTTGCGGCTTGAAGCGTCTTCAAACAACACTTTGTATTGATTTGCAGTAAAACGAATGTTCTTACTTAAACTTAATTTCTCTTTCAGAAATTTCAAAAACAAAGTCTCCACCGACAGTTACTTGGCAATGTATTGATTTTGTTTATGAAAATCAGCCGCCACATTAGAAAAATCAAGAAAAATCACAATTTTTCAACATACACTTTGGCTCAAAACTGCTCCGAACTTAGTTGCAGATTATGTATCTACTTTTATTTCAATTTTAATTTTATAGGCTTCGCATTTCCGTGGAAATAAGTCTTCCGTCTACGCTTGCGTCCCCGTCGACAAAACTACTCTTTTGGATACCTAGTGATTCTTCTCTAAAAACCAAATATCCTACATTTAATTTTCGGTCTCATTGGATCTTCAGCCCGAAAGAAAATATCCAATTTCTCGTTCAGAAGTGGGATCAGAGATACAAATCGAACTGCTGGGTGCGTCGCGGTGCCCAGCTGAAATATCGCCAACTTTTTTCGTGATCGAATTGCGACGACGCCTCGTTGCCGGAGGCGCGGCGCTCAACGTCATCGCGCCGTCCCAAAACAAACAAGTGCAGTCACGTGACGTCGATGAACCGGAAGTGCGTGGGCGGAAGTAGTATTACCGTAACGCGGGCGTGGTCGTACAGTCCGTTCTGACATAATACATAAATAAGCGGCAGACAGAGGCGGCGCCTGCATGCGGTCCGGTCATCATTTATTCAATTGCTCATTATTCGACGCGAGCATCATTCATCTCTTCTCTTTTGCCGATCACGCGTGTGCGGGCGACGGAGGCGGCGCTCGCTCCCCCTAAGACAAGAACGAACAATTGCGGTAGTCCCGACGACAACTTTGTAACAAGGATTGCAACTTGCAGCAAAACCATTTTTTTTTTTTTTGTGGAAAAGTCGACAAACACGACAATGCGTTTGGAAGTTAAATTTTGGGTCTACAACGTTTCTCCGCAATTACGCTCGGCTGGGTCGGTCTTCCTTCAACGATTAGAACAAGTTTGGGTATTGTCCGGGATGTTTGTCAGAACGACGCTTCGCGGGGCCGAAATAATTAGTGGCGCCGCGCTAACAACTTCCTTTTCGAACCTAAAACCGGCACATACTGTGAATCACGCAATTTATATTTAAATCAGTCTATAGTGCTTGAAAGGGAGGAAACGCAACAACGAAGGGGGCTCTCCGGCCACTATAGCGAAAATTTCCAATTTCAATCCATAAACCGCCTAATTGCATCACGCATCACTTCCTCGACAATAAGTGTTCAAAAACCAACCGTCGTTAAAAAGTTTAATGTTTTTGTGCTTATTTGTGCTGTTATTACGGCGGGCGTTGGTAACGATTATTATCCATATCGCGGTTCCCACCTGACGTAATGGGTCAATTAATTCATTAAGAACAAAAAAGAATCACTCTTCTACCGTCATCAAATCATTTCCAATAAATTACCGTTTTAATTCGTCGGCTACCAAAAAAGAAACTTACTATCGGTTTCATTCATTCATCGAGGGCAATTAATTTTTTCGATCGACGATAAATTCCGTCTCGAATCCGCATCCTGCATCATGATGGTCCTCTTCAATGCCACGAACTGGCATTTAACGCGTTGTTTATGCGGGCAAGAATCCGCATTTGCAGTGATGTTATCCCGGTGCAGGATCCGTTCCGCAATCGAAGAAAGGAGAAGTGGAAACCATACAATTTCCTGGATGATACCGAGACACTAGCAGTTTTGTTGCTTCTGTAGATAGAGCAACCAACTGTGAAGCAGTACTTACCCACAGTTAAAAAAACTTGGCAATCCGTGCAGAACTGGTTTCAAATTTATGACCACGGCAAACTATCAATAATTATTAAGCCAAGTTATCAGTTTAAACGTATTGATTTCAGCACCAAAAGTTGTTAATGCGACAGTGAAGTACATATGTGGAAAATTACAAAAATTTGTGAATCTGACTTTTGATAAATATTTCGGTATTTTTTTATACAAATCAAGTACACTCTATACCACCATATTCGATTTAATGCTCGATGATTGGAATACGAGTTAAAGTTACGAGGCCGATAAAGCTCGCACCTTGGCCATTTTGGACTAGGCCAACGTGGAGGTACTATGTATTACCCATTTCAACCAACCTATCAGGCTAAAAAGTAAAAGTCAAAAATGCCGCAAAGATCTGAAGACATTCCTTGTGGACGAGTCAATTTATATACACAACAACTTCTCTAAGTCCCTATTTATTTTGGCGGATTTTCTCCCTTGAAACATCAACTGCTATATGTTATAATTTCAAATAGCTTTCAAAAAACCACTTCTATAGTCCAGATCTGACCCCGTGTTTTTGTAACGGGGCCAAAAAAATAAACGTATGTTATTTCAAAGACTACCTGACATCAGCTATCGAGTCTATTGAGAAATTGAATGCATAATAATTATGTAGGTGTAATTTTATCTTAAATTGTTAGAACTTCTGATACTTTCAAAAGTTTCAATCCATATCTTTATATCTTTCTTTAAAGTTCCAAAGTTCTTTTGTATAAGATTGGTGAACTCTTCAATAGCTCAAAACAGCGTTAGATGAGTACCCTAAATTACAGAATTTGTTGTAAGAATATTTTGAAATATGAAATAGTATAGTATTAAAAAACGAGTCACATAAAACACGACATAAAACACATTTTATGACACAAGTTTAGAAAATGAGCCGCAAAGCCGCGAGCTTTATAATGGACGAGTGCTATAATTGCCTCATAAACGAGTTCTTTATACAATTTTTTCTACTCTAGAGCTTTTTAAATAAGAGCTCACAATTCTAAAATTTAGAAAATTTGGTCGTGGCTGGTAAGTACTTAACTACTTACTAGAAAAATTCGTTAAATGTTCAACTTGAAATGACTAGCGTATCGTTTCGTTTTGACATTAACTACCAACAACAACAACTACCAACCTGACGAACGTAAATTGCACCAGAGCTATTACAGCACTTTTTTGGGTGTCGTATCGTAATAGCTTTAATACAGAACCAAAGTAGAAAAATACATTTGCAAATTTCTGTATCCCTCCTTACACTGTCTCATTGCACTCACTGTTTTAAAGTCTATTTAAAAATCAGTACCGTGTTTATAAAGAAGTTAATTAACACATGGTGGAAACCAAAATATTAAAAATTTTCCTTTTTAAATATTTTCGACTTTTTTCAATCCACATTTTATATTTTCTTTACATCAGGAGGTTCAAAACTGCAGCTTCTTTGTGAAACTTGAAATTAGTCTTATAACATTGCTCCAAAGACAGAAACGTATGGATCCTTGCAAGGCCTTGCAACCCTACAGGTATTTTTCGTAATTAGGTTCCAATCGCCGCGGGACGTCTCTTAACTGTTTAATTCGCGTTGACTTTTCCGTATTGACCGTAAATTACCTGCATACTTTACGACAGGCAATATAACTGCTCACAAAAAATCCCGACTGGTTAATAAATTTTCGCGACCGAGAAGTGAAATTGACTAATTGACGATGGTAAGTCTCGGAAGATAAATCATCAATCTCGCTTCGAAATTGTTACACTGTTGGCTGCAGAGGTCAGTCCGATAGGTCAACATTTACAGACCCACTGTTATCTACAAGTAACATCGCAGCATAAGTATATTTAATTGTGGGACTATAGCTAGCAACTATGTCCAATCCGGACCTGTTGCTTTCTTTACCCAGTTGAGCAAAAACAAGCTAGAATCAATCGACTCTTTATGAAATTGCGTGGTCTAGATATTTAATTAACGTAGTACAGTTTTGTACCTTCGATACGGAATAGAAGGCATCATTAATTTCCTCCATAATCAGTTTCATATAACAACAATTTCGCCGAGAGCCGGTGCTGTTGGTTAGATATCCTGTAACATTAATTACTGCGGTGGGCTGAGTCATTATTGAAATAGCTCAAACATTCCTGCAGCGCGCTTACACAAATTCGCTATACCGGGTCTATATGGAAACTTTTTTTTAGCACATTACAAGAGAAATATGTTGCAAAGAGACTTCTTGTAAAGTCCCGTTGAATTGCCGGCTTGAACTCTGGAGTCAATTACCCTTTAGAACGAGACTGAAAACTACTCGAAAAAATCCTCTCCGGGAGGGCTATCGCACTAAACTGGTTTACTACGGTGTGTTGTAGCCTAGAGCCAGGCCGGAACGGTGCGTTCGCAGGAATTTTGCCTCAACTTCTAAAACATGACCGGAAACAGGTAAAAGTCTAATACCGGCAAGCCGTTCCAAATCGAAAATTGCCCGATTTCGAGCTGGTGCAGGTTCCGTTTGGTGTAGCGGGGACCGCCCGTCGCTCGGATCCACTAACCCACAGAGTGCATCGGGTGCGTCGATTTAAGGTGAACGCGCCGGGCCAAGGTCGCAGGTTCAAGTTCGGCACCGAAAGCTGATGACCCTCCTCCGAATTTCTCATTCGTACGAGCAAATTCGCAAGATCCGAAGTGGTGCAGCATCTCGAAGAACGGAGACTACAACAGGCGAGCAGGCGGGTAACCCGGCGCGAATCGCGGACGCCAAAGCGTGAAGGACGAGGAATAATGGCGCAAATATTTGACAGCCGGAACCGCGGGAAGAGCAAGAGCGGACGTGAAAAGAATGGTGTTTTGACGGTCCCAAGATAGATTGGTGCTTTTGTCAAGCCACAAAATTCGGGGGCCCGTCTCATCAATAGAGTTTACCTGAAACGAGCGAGGGCGGTTGTCAACGCTTTCCTTGAATATTTCGGCAACCAATAAATTTTCAGGTTCACTAACGACGGTTTCGTCACTTCTAGAATGTTTTCGTAACTTTTCACCGTCTTAATTTCAAGGAGCTTCGTTGGATAAATTTGCACCGAAACTTTTCTTCGATGCAAATCGGTGCCTTCTCCAAGATGGTCGCCGAGCCGAGTTCCGACCCACGTGCCGTTCGCTTGGAAGATTCTCCAAGTCCCGATGACCTTGTCTTAGGTCCGTTGACCCGGAGCCGTTTCTACGTTTTTATCCCTGACCCACCACTGCCAAGTTCTCCCGCTAGAAAATATAAAGTTTCCGAAAACGGCGGGAAAAATTATGCCGTGTACGGGTGGTTCTTGAGGTCTGCACCAGAAAACAAAGTGTCGTCGAGAGAACAACAGAAAAAAAAGGCGAGTGTGGGCAGCGGAAATGCGGCCCATTATACACCAGCACGTGCCGAAAACGACGACCGCACCAGGATGCTCAAACCGCAGCCTCGGTCGAAAGGAGAAAAAAAAAGTTTAATAGATGCATGCGGGAGGAGAGAATGTGGAAGCGCTATTAATTAGCACTCCGGCCATCTGGCGTAATTTAACGCGAGGAGGCTCCTTTTCTATAGATAACTCACCACCAAGCGAGGGTCTTTCTATGAAGTTAAATTAATACTGCTGCTATTGTCTTGCGGAGGTCAGAAAGCTGGGAGCTGGTTAAAATCCAGTCACAGTCCCATGACGGCCACCCATTCTCTTGGAAAAATCAGAATTTTCTAAAAAAAAATCAACCTGAGGGCATGGCATGGGAATTGTAGTAAGTCACGATGCGACTCTATTTACTAATTTGAGTTAGTAATTAAGATATCGCGCTAAACGCCGAGTTTGTAATTGCTTCAGAGTTGTAGGCAAGCGAGTCGTGACTTAGAAAAACGACGAGTTCTCCTTATTCTACGGTTTTTGAACCGAGTCAAACACGCATGTTATACAACTCGCAGGTGTTGCGTCCCCTTCTCGTGGGAGCTGCTGCTGGGTGATTTCTGCGCGCGGAGTCAACAAAATAGTGATTCTTCTCTTATCAGCGCAATTTCAGCGACATTCCTGTTCTGGAATCGGAATCAATTGAACGCGACAGTGTCGCAAATCTGTCGTCGATAAATTTTCGATCAGCCTTGCAAAAACTGAATGGAGTTGTAATGCGGTTGCGACCGTTGAAGATATCGCATCGGTCATCCGCAATTACTCTCTCAACTTCGATTCGCTTTTATGGCTAATTGGATAGATCGCGTGGGAAATAGAGCGAGAACCGGGCGATGAAAATAAATAAAACCGAGTTGACAGCGGAAGCAATCATCACTCACAATTTCCTCTTCATCGAGTCGACTGGATAAAAATCATCCCTTAATTAAGATTCACAGCTGCTGCTATCACAGACACAATCACATAGGGGCTGGACTCTAGATGATAATCACCAACTCCTATTATCACTCTGATGACAACGTGACTAATTCTGATATATTTATAAAATCGCCCCACTACGACAGTAGGTACTAAAGAAAACTACAAAAAGTACGTCGAAGATCGCGCACATGAGGGCTTTTTTATAAGCGTGCCCGTTCTATTTCTGTGCTCGGCGTTAGGAACAAAATAAACAAAAACTGTGCACGTGACGCGATGACTGCAACGAGGATCCTCTCATAGAAAAGATATAAAAAAAAATGGCTAAATCTAAGTTAAAATTTGAGAATCGTTACCTGCTGCTAACGCGCCGTTTTACCTGTCCTGAAGTCTCCTGACGCGCGAGCAACCAAACTTATCTTAGGTACTTATCATGAAACGCGACGCATGTCGACCAGGGGGTGTCCTAGGTGTAGCTACCCGGAAGTACACACTTAACACCCTCGACAGGTTCGAGTTCCGGCCGCTACAATCTCACGCGATAATCGGCCGCCTTCTTCTTGCAGACTCTTCCCTAATCCCCCGCTACCAAAAAGCTCGAAATTTACCATCATCCATTAACCTATACATTAACAATAAAGTTTATTACAGAGGTTTACAACGTTGAAGCAAACCATCAATTTCTGTAATTATCAGTTTGGGATGATAATCATGCAAAACCGGACTTTCGCCCGGCGAATCACGTGAATCAATGCTGGGACGAATCGTACATCCTTCAGCTATTACAGCCACCCTTTCAGATGGATAAAAAAAAACGGTCCCGGCAAAGTTTCAACTGGATGGGGTTAATTTGCTGCATTGCGCTACGAAGTACTGAAATTTTGTCACTAATCACTAACAAATTAACGCCCATCCATCCAGATACTGTTGCCCGAAGCTCGACAGCATCTCCTTCCTATTGGGGGACAGATGTCATACCGTGACTCCAACGAAGACCTCCAGGTCCTTCGGGTTGCTGCAGAGGCGTACAAAACATTAGTATTCGTAAACCATTTTGAATGGAACTCGTTAAAAACATTCCTAAGTGACGTCTTCGGGAATGAGAAGTAATGCTACTTCGAAATCATTTGGGATAAGATTTATTTTCAACTGGATTTCATAAAGTTTTCGCAACCTCAAAAGACATCAATTACTTAAAGCTCTTTTGTCATGGATGCCAAGAACTAACAAAGTCTTGCAACCACTTCTAAAATAAATTTTTCCCAAATGTTTTGGAAATAGTTATACCACAACTTGCTTTACTGGTATACAGATCTGCATCCGAATTTTGGTTTCGTAAAACGTTTTGTTCGCTTAGCTCCAATTACAGATTTTGATCGCCGATTAAGATTTAAGAGTAACAACCAGTTTCATAATCATCACTTCTAAATTTTTGAAAACTTTTTTACTTAGGAAGTACAGAATTTGGGAGATAATATCGCTCTAGGTGCACTAGATATATTGGGAAAGAAATAAACTCAGAGAGGTAGAAAAACTGGAAAAGATGGGAGAGAATGGCAAAGGGTAGGTCTAGAGACAAGCTGGGGAATATAACAGAGACGAGGCGAGAGACAGCCAAAGAGATAGAAAGACAAACATGGAATTTATCAAAAACCATAGAGTTTAAGGAGGGGGAGCTGTTAAGAGGAGTTGACGTTTCTTTAGTCAAACAGTACATACTGAAATTTGATCTGTCAATGATTTGCATAATTATTTCAACTCTTTCTGTATTTCATTAGCCGGTATCATAATGTTCTAGATCTAAAAGAAATCTTTTTTGTCATGAAAGAAAATTTTCAGTCTACATAGGTATTTATAATTATAGACAAATACTCCTTGTTGTATTGACCATGATTTTTGTTTTAGTTCTATTTTCACACCGACACAACTACTTTTCTTCGATCTCAAATTTTGCCACAAAGTTTTTTTTTTCTGAACTGTCTGGTTTCAAATTGATATCGCATATCAAATGTAAGTGTATTCAAAGTTTATGACCGGCTGGAATATGCAAAATGACCCTTTAACATTAACAAAGGTGGTCCTTGAAATATTTGGTGAAATAAACTTAACGATCCTTCAAAGAAAAACTAAATTGGGGCTGTTTCAAAATGATGATTATAAAACCGGACGTAAGACCCTTACTTGTTATTTATGCATTCAGAGGTGCACCCTTGCCTGCACTTTTGCCATTTTAGCAATAATTTTCTTTAGTTCAGAATTCAGAATTTTGCTGCGGTTCGTTTGCAGATATTGATCACCGACGTAAGCCTTCTTTTGGTTGGAAGCCTAAACTGTCCGCAGCCAATTTGTAATGTATCGTTGAAAAATTTCGTTAGGACCGTTTTTAGCGAATTCCACCTGGAAGCACTATACTCACATAAAGTCAACATCGAGTTTGGAGAACTCGAGAGACCCCTTAATTTAGACCCGATTCTCGATCCCTTTCCAATCGTTGATTTTCGATCGAGAACCGCGTCCTGCCGACATACGGCAAATCAACCCCTATCGCGTTCTCAGGCGTCATAACTTTTGCACGTCAGCCCACCATTTGACTTGTAAATTTCGTTAATTGTTTACATTGTACGGCTTTACGAGGCGAAAAGTGCGTTTGATGATGGTGTACATAATTGCGAGAGGGTGGCGGCGATAACATCGAGCTACTTGCGGAACGTGCCAAGTTGGTAATTGGGTCTTACGTAACGTGTGTGCATCTGCGAGCCCGAAAATAAACCGGCGTCACGTGAGGCGTACCCCTTGCCGCAGAATCAGCGGCGGCGCATCTTGGAACAAAAACGACGACCGAAAAACGTGTTCGTGATAAATATATAAATATTCGTCGCGAAACCGACCAAGTCGCATCGATCCTCTCCTCGTCGCTATCGCGAGACCTGGAGCGTCACTTCCTGAGGATCAGAGATAGATTGAGCACGTAGACGAGACGTCACATCGCCGGCGAGCCGTCAAATCAGGAGCGCTCAGCACCCCGTGCCCGCCTTTGATTTCTTTCCACGAAAACCGTTTGATTTACTGCAGATGGCCGATTTGCAGGCAGGGCGGCGATATATTATGATGAAGAGAGTTCACACCGCTACTATCGCATTTATCGCAAGTTTCGAGCATCCACGTAGGACATCAGTTTGAGCTGACGATAAGAGGCGCAGATCAATTAATTATTCCAAAGTTTTCGTAAGTGGTACATGTTTCAGCAGTGTTTCAATTTCCAGATTTTGGGTTTACCAAAAAACTCTTATTTTCAAAGTCAAAAGTTATAAAAGAGAGATCAATGAATAATTTATTGGAAAATTTACTTTTTGATTTGGAACCGAGGGCAATAGTTGATAGTTTCGTAAGTAGGTAAAGAAATCGATTTGTAGATCAAGGTAGCCGAAAAGATAGTGTTCCGAATTTTCTTTTACCCGTAAATTATTAACGACCCGTTCTCTAGAAAGACATGAAGTAATTCCACCTGCTTGGGTGCGCGCTCTGCCCTTGCTGCCGCGGTAAAAAGCTGGAGAAGCTCCAAAGGAAGGGGTATCAAAAGCCGTGACTGACAACTATCGCAATGCTCTCTGCACATCTTCCGGCGATTACAGAGGCGACTTTTTCCGAGGAAACGCCTCCTCGGCGATGTTTCCGCGTCCGTTCCTCGCCAACATTCAGTACCATCGAAGAGTATTGATCGGTAGGCTTGCCGTGGTACATTCCGCGTCACTTTTCGAGGTACAGTCGGCAGAGGGACGCGGCGGCCGTGCACGTTGTTAGAAATCCGATTGAAGTTGGATGCAATTCCGTAAACAGGACGACACCGAGCCCGAACATTATTCTCTTTGCTACTTCAACACAATAAAAATTTTATAACTCGTCATAAGTCATTTTGGGCGACAGATTCACGTTTTTACGGCACCTTCGTCGTTTCTCGAATTGTTGGGACAGTTTTATTGTCCATTTTCGAAATTTCCAGGAAACCAAGTAGCCGGACTCCAGCTGTTTCATGACGATGACTGCTGTTGAGGTTGAATCTTTCCAACTGTAGTTTCGGTACTAACCTGCAACCAAGAAAAACAATGAGTTTTTTGCGATGTTCGCCCACATGGGTTGCTTTGTATAAGGAAAATTAGTGACATTCCAGCGCGTTATGGATATCGGGGTCAATTAAGGCCTATTCGAGCCGCCTCTGTATAATAACAATTTAATTACTGCAAGTTTGGTCGTAAGAAATTGACGGAGAGGACAGTCGTCGTACGTCAATCGTGAGAAAAACAGATGTGCATTTACATACAGCCAAGCACCTGCAAAACCACTACAAAGACTCTCCCTTCACCGGCCAATTTTTTCCTCGTTACAAGAAAGAGCCGCGAGGGACGATTCCTCCCACTTCCGATTTTTCCCCGCCGATTTCGCAAAACCCAGCAACCGTCGCCACCAGCCCGCCAGGCACTAAAAGCAGCAGCCAGGATGACATCCTCCCAACAGTGGCGGCTGGTCATAAATGGAAACCATCAGCAACTTTTTAATAAAAACTTAAAATATGATGACCGGAATAAAAGTGGTTTTAATATTGTTTAAATAGAAGTTTACTCTTCCAAATTTAGGTACATTTACCAATTCGGCAATTCCTAATTGGTTCACCACTTTATGAGGATCATCTTTGAATCGTATACAAAATTCTGTAGACTAATTACAATTTTTCCTACATCTTTAGATTTATAAATATCCCTGAATTTGTCGTCACTATCAGGCAAGGCCAGTTTCAATATTCTGTGTAGGTAGTTAATTAGTTTTAACAGAATGTACCTATTGTTCTTCAACAGTCTCATTAAGTTTTCTAGGCGACTCACGATCAACACTAGCTACAAACTCTATATTAATTTTACTTGCTCAAAGCTATTATTGTTATTCTTTTGACAAGTATTTCTTTTTTTTCACTGGCTTAGACGTAACACAATATCCCAAACGTATTGGTAGACTTACCGTCACAAATCTACGCATACTTTTGTTATAGGTAAGTATACAGCTGAGGTCTTTGCAAATGCCTAGTCGTGTGTGGCTCTTTTACATTTTTTCTTTATTGTTAAGTATCTACTTATTTACCTATAATATGACTACTCTCTCCTGGCTCTATTAGGTCGTTTGACTTGCAATTATAAGTAGTTACTTGCTTATACATAGTAACAAGTAGCTACCTAAATAAAGATGAAAGGTTAGACTAGGCGTGCGATTCCTTTCGATATATCGAAGTAGGTATCGATATTTCGAATAGCGATATAGGATGTTATACTGATGTCAATATATGTGTCGTGTTCACTTAGTGAAATTGTGCATTTCATGAAAAGAATGTCCACTTCATGAAAAGGATATCCACTTCATGAAAAGAATTTTCCTTGCCCTCATCCTTTTCATGAAGTGCACATTCTTTTCATGAAAAGCACAATTTCACTAAGTGAGCACGACATATGAATATTTTGGCGTCTAGATATTTCAACATATCGATATTATACTATCCATACAAAGTCTTTCTGAGAGAGCCCCCGGCACCTAAAAACATATTTCTAATAAAGTTAAAGTTTTGAAATTTGGCAGAAATAACTATAATTAATACTTTACAAGATGACAGTATCGGTTTTTTCGAATTTATGTTCTAAAGGACTCATGAGCCTTTTCGTCATTTTTTTGTTACTTGAAATAAACGAATACGATTTCTTGGAAAAAACAAAACAGATGGAAAAGATATTATAAATCTCATCGTTTTAATGGGGGGGCCAGTTTGGGACCGGTCATCTTTTAATGAGGGGGCCGTAGCCCCTTGTCTACGTCCTTGAAACGAAGTGAGCGAAATGATATTCAAAATTGTTAATGTGTTAGAAGCGTTTTAAAACCAGAGAAAAATGTGAACCGGCCCCGGCCAAGAGATCGAACCATGAATTAGTTCCCAGGACCTGACGCGCTCTTTCTCCGCGCCATCAACCCTTCTTTCTCTGTGTTAAACTTTCGTTCCTTTCATCTATTACAATTAAAACAATTGACTAGAAATTCCGTTATACATATCTAGATGTTTCTAATGTTATATTCTTTGGGTAGACGATTGGGACTCGAGAGGGCTAAGAGCAGGGTTGAACAGAGAAAAAGTACGTGAGTCCCGTGGCACAGTGGTTAGTGCATTACGAATTCGAGAGTGGAGGTTCGAACCTCGCCTGTGATCCACATTTTTCTCTGGTTCAAAGGTTGTTATCACTAGATAGAGATTCTTCTGTGGGATGAGACGTAGATTAAAACTACGATTCTCCTGAAAATTATTCTGTAGAACAAGATCGCAGAAAGTGACCCTTGCCGATAATTCCTCCAAAACCAAAAATTTTTCTTGGCTAAAAAATGGATAGCTGCACCGGAGTATTTCGTCTTTGCTTATACATATTTGAACTTGGGATTAGCGCAAAATGTTCAAGTTTAGACCCGGCACTGACGTTCAAGGTAACGCGCGAACATTTTTTGCTACGTTGCGGCAAATCAAGCAACCGTTGTCGAAAGGCAAGGCATTAAACTTAAAATACCCACGTAGTTGTCCTTGTCCGGATGAAAGTAAATTCTCCGGATCGTTCCGGACAACAGTTATCCGCGTGTTAATTTTTGTTTACGTTCATAAGGATATTAGTTAAAAGTCCGGAGGAAAGTGTTTGCGGTAAGGATTTTTTTTCCAATAATTATTGATTGCTTGGTAAACGGGGGCCTGATTCGTTCACACCGGATCGCTAACTCGATCATCGCTCGTTAACAACACTATCAAAGGGAAAGCCACTTGGCCAAAACAGGCGGAAAACTGCGCTCAACGCGTGGCGAGTCTGCCCTTTGATCGATTAGATAACACCTCGGTGCAAACCAACATCGACGATAAATTTACCGAAGAATCGAGGAAAAATCTGGCGAGATGTTTGGTATTGGGTCGGTAGGTACAGCTTGGAGAATATGTTTTGTCGTGTCGGGCGGCATTGGGGGCGCACAACTAGATTGAACGACTGCAAACTACTTGCCGAAAAATCATTTGTCGCAACGGGACGGCTTATTTTCAAGAATTAAAAATGCTGCAGTCATTACATTTACCCATATCCTTAATACACGGCCCGCAATGCCGCCCGATACGACAAAACATTTTCTCCAAGCTGTACATACTCCAAATACTTAAACGATGGAATCAAAAATTACATTCTCTAAAGAACCAGTAGGAGTGTACAAAAAAAATGAGACAAAATGATAACTAGTGTCAATGACATTGTTGATGGGTTCTAAAATTATCACGTTCAGATTTTGGCAATTCTTTTCAAATTAACCGCATCACTTCGCTGAAATTACGTGTGACGTGTTAACTATAGAAATCCGATCCGGCTTGGGGCGCCAAAATTAAGTTTCGCCCGCAACCACCTGAAAACGTCTCAATACTCTTCAACCTTCACCCTCAACTCGGTCTTTTCTCGCAATTCAATCGCGACTCATGGTTGGATTATTATGATGCGATGAGGGTTTGGAATTATCAGTGGCGTGGCAATTAGGTTAAACTGTACAATCGGGAGGGGAGCCGGCATCCGCAACCATTGAGGACACCCCTAGGGAAATCATATTGAAAAAGATACCTCTTCACGGCCTAATTGATCCAATAATTGTCGGCAGTCCTTTGTGTAATTATTACAAAACACGAAACAAAAATACTGAAAGGATCGTCACTTCCGTCAATCGAACTCTCCCGATTACATACAACCAACGAGAGGTTAGGAACGAATAAAAGGTTAATTGCGTCATAAAACCGTTTCGATTCCAGCATTTCGGTTTATTATCGACTCGACGATAGCCACGAAAACGCTATTCGACCCGTGTCAAAGACGTTGGTAAAAAAGAGGTCAATTTCGAAGTTGTCCCCTTCGTATCGCTGTTTACAACAGCTGTACGGCGAGCATAAATGTAGCTTTATTTCCCATTTGGACTTTTGGGGGAGAGTCCCGCCACCCTTGCGCCCTCCTGCTGGCGCTCTTTGCAAATCACGGTTCGCTGAATCGCCGCCACCTTTTCCGTGGGCGGCGACGAGGGAGAAACGTCACTGAAACGACTTGGTTAATAATTTTTGAGAATCAAGCTGTTCCTCCTTCTCCGTCAAGTGCCCGCCAACAAAATAAATCTTGATGACTGTTTGCTTTCATATTTAGCATGTTATTACACGGCGGGCACCTGTTTCATTTGGTTGCCGCCGACAGTCCCGCGTCTAATAATGGGGGGCTTGATTAAATCGACGTTTAATTAGGGGGCCCCATTCTGCTTCGTTGGCGGACTGACATAGTAAAGATTTTTCCCATGTTGAAGCGTACTTTGCGCCCTCGATATCGATCAGTTAGGAGGGTGGCATTCTTGGCCTTCTAATCCTACCACAGTGAACAGAGAGGGCCCTTAGTGAAGCTTCCGAAAGTGTCCGAAAGGGCCACGTGGTGCAGGGCGATGGCGGGTACGCACCCTCACGTGCGCAGCCACATGACATATAGTGCGTTTCGGATCGATGGGACGGCCGCCCGGAGAGAGACGGAGGAGGCAACGGCCATATGGTGGCGGCGGATCTCCAACTTCCGCCTCCCGACACCAAACTAAAACTATCGAGAAAAATAAACTCAACTTTGAAGCCAACAAATATAGTTGCGCAGTTACATGTTAGTAACCGCCTCTGGACGCCGAGGAAGTTGCTGAGGAGCATCTGACGCAGGTGTTTTTTGACAAATATGTTGCAGTTTGACTCTTGGCATCTGCGCTGGTGAAATTTAGTCGCATTCTAAAAATAGCAAAAGCCGCCAAAACAAAGGTTATACTTATTGACCACGAGCAAGAAATAAACTGATGCAGATGATATAGTAAAACTCTGAACCGCTATGCTGTACCAAACGTTGTCTGGCATTGCACAAATTGGCTAAAGACTTGTTTCTTTAAAATCCTGTTTCTTGAACAGGAACCTGGTGAACCAGACCAGGAGAAAAGCCTGGTAAGAGACTAACTGAGTGTTAGAGTTTAACCGACACCCCTGGCGGTTCTTCTTTTTCCCGGCGGGTTCAGTCGCCTTATTAGAGATAAGGCTCTCGCATGCAACGAAATCATTAAAAAGTGCAGGATTGTTATTTGGAGTCTCTTGCAGAATGCAAAACACGTCGCGATAAGACCAACTCATGTTTATTACATTATTCTTGACCGAGGAGCGTGAAAACTATACGGCGGCCGAAGAAATAACGAACTGCACTTCTCTGCAACTAATTACCATCTTGCACATCCACGCCTTCAATTATGATATCTTAACCTCCGCCATTTAATTAACGTGAAAATCGCTGCAAATATTTTTAGAAAAAAAAAAACATTGCCACGTCAGAAACGTAAACGTTTTGATCGGCTGCATTTTTAATAGCCCCACCAGAGACTAAACAACGAGCTCCAAGGACCAACCACCAAGGAAACGTTCTCATTGATAGAGGAACGTTTTATAATTCACGAGACGAAGTCAATACACTCAAATCGCCTGATAACCTGCGATGTTTTATTCATGTTTATACATATTTACTTAAAAAAGTTTCGTGCCACTGACAACATTGCGTGTCGTCGCCATAACATTTTATCGAAACTGACTTTTCTTTTTGAAACTTGCATCGGACGGAGGAGGACCGGGTTCGGAAGTTTCATAACCTCGATGGATAATTGCATTAAGAGAGTGCAATTTTTTGATAAAAGCGACGACTCTTGTTTTTCTGCTTACAATCAGCAATGTTGCTCAATATTATAATAACGCGACATTGCTCGCCAAGGATAATTCATTGTTTATCAGGAACGTTACGGAAATGCAATGTAGAAGGCTGCAATTTTTATGGTTGTATTGTTGTAACGAATAGATAAGCCACGAGGCACCGTGACCAGTTGCAAGTCGCCAATTACGGTAATATGCAACAACCGTCACGAAGTTGTTTTTAATAGAAACAGTGGCAACGACGAGACCAATTTCGTTATTATTTTTTTATTAAAATTTACGAAGCGTCAACGTAGAACGAGAATGAGACTACGAACAAGATGAAGGCAAAGTTGGTAACGACGGAAAATGTTCCGGTCGCTGTCGAGGATGACAAATATGACAATTCCCGACGTTTCCTGGATTAGCACACGTTGAACACCATCGACCGTGGAAATTAGATGCAATGCCTTGCAGGACGAAGGTAATGTCGCGCTGCAAGTTTGCGTGGTTAGTGTTCCATACCGGTACCTGCCGAGTTCAAGAAGAAACTGGTAACATTGAAAGACCCCAGGAAAGTAGAAAGGAATAATAGCTTATCCATCTTGACTTTTCTCCTCGCTCTTTCATAGTTTCTGTCCCGTTCATCATCCCAATATGTTTCGTCGTTACACCACCAGCAGAACTATCACTTTAATAAAACTAAAAAAAAGGTAGAGATACGGAGAATGGAGATATGGAAAAAGCATTCTCATATATTTTTGGTGGATTTTCAAGAGATAATTTTTGAAAATCACTCAATGTATTCAACAATACATTCTTCTTGGTAAGTTCGAAATAATCTTGATTGATTTTTATATAGACAGCATTTTTACACACTTTTCCTTTGACGTTCAAGAAACTTTTTCCAAGCAACGAAAATTTATATAAGTGGTACTTTTACATTTTGATCTCATCTCATTAGTGGTTTTTATTTACTTGTTTTGTTTTCCTTCGAGCGCTATGCCCAAGACTATGCCAATTCGCTTATTTCAGTCACCATAAAACGTTTACTTTTATTTCTGAGGCACTACTAATGAGCACGAGCAGGCACCACCTAAGTTTTTAGAAAAACTGCTACAGCTGGAGAAAGGAAAAATTTGTGAATTTCGTACCATGTAACCCCCTTCGTGCCTGATCTGGGAGCAGCCGGCAGCACAAAAGGAGTTGGATCGTACCAAATTCACACATTTTCTCTTTCTCTTACTCTAGCGCTTCCTGTAAATATTTACATTTTACATGGTCCCTATCTGTATCCTATTTTATCATGTACTTTTTGTTTCAGATGCTCCTTATGGTGCCTTACTATCTTCTATTTATAGTATTTCGTTTACCCATTTCCCAACTCAAAAGAAAACGATGACATGGGCCTTGTCTCAAGATTTCATCCTGTTCATGGTCGACAAGAAGAGCTGACGCCAGTGAAAAGAAATCACCATAATCCGCGTAGTACACCCAAGTCCATAATTTCTAGCACAAAGATTGATATTCAGTTTTATTTTATTAAAGTTTTGCAAATCCAGAAGAAGCATAACGGCTAGCAAAACTTTCTTAAAATCCAATTTTAGTTGATGTTATCAAAGGTTTGTTTTCTGAGTTTGCGATACCTTCATAATATAAAGCTGAAAATGAAAAATGAGTTCTGTCCCAGCTGTTATGAACGTATATGTACCACTCTGCAATCGAGAGTTGAGAGTTTGGTCCTAGAATTAGATTTTATGAGGAGATAGCCACTCAAAATAAAATATTTATTTTCAAAAATTGAAAGTTATTACATATGTAATTAGATAGGGGTCCGCACAGGTTTTTAAATTAGACAAATACATACGGCCTTTTATGTGTATTAGTGAGTCAAGAACCATTGTAAATGAGACAGTCAAATTTTACTACTGTGATAACGACCCTTGTCAACCTTATTTCTGTCATAAATGCTAATAATCATTTGTACAGTTAATAATATACAAATTGCCTAAATTATAATCTCGTGGGCCTCGAATGGCAAGCAAGTTGTCGCATGAATATTTATGATAGCAATAATTATTGGTGATAGTGGTAATTGGATCTTTGAGTAAAATCTACGGCACGATAAGAATATAAAGAGATACTCGGTGCAATCATCTATAACAGAAAGTTCTGTCAATCGTGCGGAAAAAAACCAAGACATGACGACCAGTCGTCTTCATTGGAAATCACAGGATAAACACCCAAATGAAACAGCATCAGTCATTGCAAAATTGAACACAAAATAATGATTTAATTTTCTTTTCTATGTACCTACTTTAGATATTTAGTTAAAAAAAATGGAATATTAAAAAAAACTTCTCGCCCAGATTTTATAAAAGCCAAATACCATAGATATCCTTGTCGTTCTCAGCGAACAAGAGACAAAACGTCTAACTCTGTGGTTGATTCCACAACTTCCACAACTAAACAAAATTTTGATCTGAAAGTGTTACGCTCCGTCCTGTATTATGTATATTGAACAAAAAGTCTTACTTGAATTAACAAAAACAAATGCGTTCCTACATACACATAAATTCATTATCTTATAATAGCGCCCAACACAATAAGTTAGAAAGTATGACGGAGTACCCTAATGTCCTCTTGATAGCTTAACGATAAAAGCAACTCCCAATTAAGAGACCCAGGTTCGATTTCCAGTCAAGACACGTACTTTTATCCTCGCCATACTAAATGTTATGGCATCAATGCAATTTGCTCTAAATAGGGATATTCACAAAAAAGTAAATAATAGTAATAATAATTACATTAAAACTTTTGTAATGGGCTCTAGAATTGACATGTACACTCTGATTATTTGAGAATGGAACACTTGAATCGCTTGTTTAACTGATTTGGCAACCTGTATAGCAAGGTCTGGCAAGATCGGAGGCACCAAGCTCTACCGAACCAACCCGAACGCAGGCACTAACTGACCTATGACTATGCAGTCTACAATGTCGCCAAATCAGTCAAACCAGCGATTCCAATGTTTTGTTTTCAAATAATGTGAGTGTATAAGTTCATTCAAAACAAAAAAATGTTTATCAAAAAAATGGCAAATATAGTTGATGCATTCGTTTGAATCTGAAAACGTTTTTTGATTGGTTTGACGTCACTAGCTTGCTCTATGTTCCCGTGCTGTTGGGACTTCATAAAACAGTGCACGTGATAAATAAGTAAGAAGTTGTATTTAAAAATATGCAAAACGAATTTCAAAAACCCAATTCGCATAATTTTTCAGGAAATGTAATTAAATATCCACAATTTTCAAATATTATAACATCACTGACACGGCCACCATGCTCTTCAGAAATTCATTAGGTACTTCAACAATTATAAACATTTAAATTATTTTATTGAATGAAGATTACACCAAATTCACTTTTTTAGACATCATTCCATTTAGAAAAAAATACTTTATCAAACCAAAGTACAGTAGACCTCGGTTATAACGTCTTTGGATATAGCGAACCTTGCATATAACGAACCAAATTTAAAGTCCGACCATACGTAGGCCTACGTCCCTATCAAACATTGTAAAAATTTATTGGTTATACCGAACTTCGGACATAACAAACTGATTTTGACCCTTGAGGTTCGTTATAACCGAGGTCTACTGTATTAAGAAACACGTTTCTATTCTGAGGATTGTTTGACATTGAAGTTCATATTTAAAAAAATCGCGATTAAAGCCACTTTGTAGTCCTAAAAGAATGCTTTTGTAAATTTTATTGACTATTCAAATCGGATAATAAATAACGAGATTACGGATTTGGGCGTTTTTGGGGAACAGCTTGTATAAGCGTAATTTGTTTTCAATTAATTTTATAAGCATCGTAAACTGTATTTGGTTAATTTTAATTAATGTGTCACTCTCACGATCAGTACTTCGTTTGTCCCAATGACACCCAAAATTTCTTATTCGAAGTACCAAGTGAAGAGACATTTTCTTTAAATACATATATCACTTGCAAAATTTGACAGCTTCTCAAAGTATTCATCAAAATTTGTTTCGGAACAGCAAATTTGATTGGTGACACCCTCACAATTCTTCCCAATTTCTGCCAGCTGTCCCCAACTCAACGGTCGTTTAGTCAAAACAGTGTAAACGCGCGCTAGATCCTGCTCTCAGGTATCGAGACGTCTCTAGACGGGGAGTACTACGGCAGACGTGCGATGCGATTAACTAGAAATCTGGAATCTTAGAGCTTTCGGAGATTTTTTTTCGATTTTTTTTTAACTCAGATTCTTCACGCAGCAAGTGTGATCATAATAATTAAATGAAAAAGTGGTGTCTCTGTTTTTGTTGCAGCTTTCCTCGTTGATTTTATCTCCAACTGTTGTTTCGTATCGTAATTATCAATTATGTCGCGCAATTATCCCCGATAATTAACCTGTTGGGGTTCCGAAATCCGTGTCGCGAGCGCCATTTTACCATAATGGTCGGTGCGTCTGGCGAACGTGGATCGTGTTATCAGGGGCGGTTAATAATCATCGAATAATGGAAACCGACCAGATGGCGTTAAACGAACGGACAAAAACCAACCGTATACCGTCAATTACCGAAACCCCGATCGACTTTGGAATTAATTAAATGATAATACCGGAATTCGAAAGCGCGGCAAGACGGACAACGTTCGATCAATTAATTGTTTGATTGATTAAATTTTAATATCACCGCACCTGCTTTTGATTGTGGAACATCAGCTGTCGTCCGCCGGTGGCAAAAACCACCCTCATCAACGTTGATACGGGCGAGGAGTTCGCCGGGGAATTAGCATGGAGAAACCGGCGTCGTCGCGGCTACCTGTTGATCGTCACACGCGTCAATCGTGTGCCGTCTTAATCGGGCGCCGGACCAAAGCTGCGACGACCACGAAAAAGCTATTTTCGATCCATCCTTTGGTCGGTCGCCGTTAATTCTTAATCGCAACCTGCGTTAAAAACGACCATACCCTCTTGTATTTATAAATTTATTAATTTAGGCTCGTAAACACGCACGTTTAGCTTCATTAAACGTTTAGTCGAAAACGCCGGAATCGGGAGACTTAACGCAATAATTAAAGAGGATTTACGCCACGGGCGCTCGACAGCGAAAATTCTTGTAATAATAATTATTACAATTAACATATAAATAGCCGGCGCGATTATTAACGATTAAGTCGCAGCAGCGAGTAATTATGAAGTTATGCTGTATTGTTCGGAATGACTATAATTAGACGTTAAGCGCACACACGCATGACACGACGGTTCAACAAACGCCAAAACAGTTTGGCGAACAAAATCGAAATTCGAACTTTTTCCAATCAATAGTAATTTGTCCGCCCTCGAGTGGTATTTCGATTTAGACGAGCAAATAATAAGGAAACTTTCGATTTGAAAATCTTAAAACTAAAGGACTTTTTGCACCAGAGGTGATACGCAGTTAATACTACATCTAGATACCAGGAAAAGTAAGGAAACAAGCTTTTCCTGCATAAACTACATATTAACCTTAGATTAATACATTCATACTTTTTTGACCAATAGGATTGCCTCATTTTCCATTTTTCAACCAATCACGTAGCTTTTTCTTGAAAAAAGAAAGTTAGTAGCATTTTATTCGGAATAAATAGCTACTAGCTTTTTATTCCGAATAAACTCTAGTAGTTTTTTTTCAAGCAAAATCGATGATGTTGTTATCATTCGAGCAAGAGATTTCTTCAAAATAAATGTTCAAGGTTAGCACTCAAACGCGTCGCCGTCGCCAAAACCACTCGCGCCGCCGGACGTAGGGCCTAAAAATCCGAGAGCGAAGCTCGAGAATTTTTAAGCCGGCCCAACGTCCTGTGGAGCTCGTGATTTTTGCTGCTAGGCAACGCGTTTTCGCGCGAACCTTTCCATTTATTCAGGATAAATCCCTTGCTCGTATGATATTATGTATGAGAAAAAATAATAATTGTTTGATATAAATGGCTAATTTGAGACCATTTTAGAGCATATATTTTTTTTAATTATTGCTTACAAGTTATCTAAGCATCAAGTTTGCCTGACGGCAAAATAGACACCTATGGTTTCACCACCCTTTCAGCCGGCGTCAGAAAACCTGAAGCTCGGGCTGCCATCAGGTGCAGAGCAGAACCCAACCCCAAAGGTGTGAAGAGCCATATTCATCCGGTTCGGAACCCAGCCCCGACGAGACCTAGTATACGTTAGTGAAAAATGTCGTCACCCTGCATAAATTAAGCGAATTTATTGCTAAAACTAAGAAAGCGCTAATTTGTAAGCGTAAAAAAAATATTTACGAAAAAATGACTATTAAAACTTACAAATTGGTTCTACCGAATAATAGCGATAATGAGATGACAATTGTTGGCAACTATTAACGCCAGACCACCATGTAACTGTCCATCCACATAGCGAATGACACGCTACATAAAACGACCGTACCTACACAATGGTGATTAAATTATTCAATATTTATACCCGCGCACCGCTATAAATTCTGATCTTAGGCATCCTATTACAGGCAAACCATATTTCTTTTACTTCACACGCCCCCACACCTATGCCAACTTAAAACTACAAAAGACAGGGTGTTTCAGTTTAAAAACCTACACATCTCAACCAAGACTATGTCGGAAAATAATTTTTCAACAACGTAAATTGCGTGTACCTATAAATTATTTTATTTGCTCATCCAAGCATATAATAAGACATTCTTTATGGGTTGCAGCGATAATTATGGCGTTGCTTCTGCAGCTGCCAAGCACTGTATTTAACAATTTCGGTATGCAAACAACCAATCACGCCCAGGTAATATTCAATCAAATCGGTAGCAAGCAAGCACGCGAAGAAACACAGAGACTTCATTGGCGATAAGACAGAGGAAGAAATATTTCTCTCTACCTCCGTTAATAAACCGCAAACTTTAAAATCGATGATTTTGTCGCCGACGTCTGGTTGTCAAACTGAAGTGTAGATAGCGTATGTACACAGCAAGTTGCAAAAGAAACAGAACGAACTTCACGTTCTGTCATATAAGCAGATGGAAAAAAGTCCGACAGAATGCAAGGTTTGTTTCTGTTTCAACTAGTTGCACCCCTACGTCCATAACTTCGGAGAGAAAGTTCATTATCAGCTGTTTTATGAACCATTTGTGAAGAAGTTACATCAAAGAAAAATGGAGCTTAAGAAATGGATACTGACGATTGTTTGCCATTTGGGTTTGCAAAAATCCCATAAAATAAAAGTGAAAATAAACTCTGTAAAAGATATTATGGATTTAGATGTATCAGTTTGGACACGCCATTGGACAAGATCAGTACAAATAAGCAAAGTCCAAATTTACTGCTGTCACAACAACTTTTGTCATCCCAGTTTTGCTGTAAGTAATGGCAATAACCATTTATTCAGGTAATATTCATTGTTTTTCAAGAAAACTTGGTAAGAATTTAATTTAATTATGTACAACAAATACTTCATAAAATAGAGTTGAAAATAAAATTTGTCCCAATTGTTTTGGACAACATCCGACCACTCTGATACATGGTACCTATGTATACGATGGATAATGGTACTATTCTGAGTTCTACAGCGGACATTCTACAGAAACCACGTTTTTCGTTTTCCTCATCGAGACTTTTTATCTCTTATTTGCCGAAATAATAATAGTTAGTTTTTGATAACTCGGCCACTTGGAAGTAAAGACCAAAAAACACTTCTTAACCCACGGTTCAAGTCTCGTTGTTTTTTATCTTTTAGTTCTTTAGTATGTAGCTTGTGGAAGCATCCATTATACGAAATGCATATTGTATTAGTTATACCGGAAGATAGTTAGATGCGTGGGATAACTGCAACGCTTTCGCTTTATAGACAAGGTCTCTGGAACAATTTTATTAACAATGGTCTTAGGAATTTTGCACAACGTTACGTAGCCGCCGCCAGCTTAATTTCTCTAATCAAGTTGCGCTTGATTGATCGGCAAGTACACCTAACTCAGGGACGTGGGACGTGTAAGTGGCATAAAACATCGTTGTCAACCCGAGGTCTTTGTAAATAACACAAAACTGGTCAATTGAAGCCAAGTATTGCACACTCTCACAAAACCAAACAAATCATTGCAGATAGTAAAACTATCACTTCGCAATGTCCATTGAATGATGTTATTTGTGTGGCAATATCGTTTCCTTCGTTGCCTTCCTCAACCAGGCAATTATCGAATTTCTCCTAAGACCTCGATGGTCAAATATGCGCCTAAAATCTGCATCGATTGACCGCGCGACGAATAACAATCGGCCGATTCGCAGTCATTTATGATAAAATATTGGGCCGCCACTTTTTGTAGGTTACTATACCACATAGTCGCGTCTAAGCCACCAGACTCGATCCCAGTGGCGGTTTGTATGTAAGAGCTGCGGAGCTGCAGAACACATACCGAAATGATCAAAAAAATAAAAATTGATATTTGAACCATAAAAGGTTTAGCATCTTTGTGCATAATTAGAACGGTAGAGGAGAACGGACTTGTAAATTAATATACTGCAACTTATATTGGCCCCGTTACTATAATACTACCATCAATAGCTCTCGATTACTGCAAACTTTAGTTGCCTCGAATGTGTTCACAGCGAGCAATTTCGGCTAAGAAGTGATTTCATTGGTTGGCCGCTCACGTGGTGCTTATGGCACTATAACACAAATTTGTGGCTGCAACAGAAGCAGCGCAATCATTACAAAGCTTGGGTACTTTATTACCAAAACAAATCGAACCTAAACAACCATGACTCTTGAAGAACTAATGCATTCCATCCAACTTCTAATTTCATCTCACGTGTCGTGTGGCTATAACAATATATAGTTTTTGCTAGAAAATAAATTTTCGCGTTTGTACGCGAAAGACAAAATAAATGTTAAAGCATTTGGAAAACCCACTCCTGATTTACAAATAAAAGTGGCAGCTTCTAGTCGACGGAAGGGTTATAATCGACAATTTAATAACTTCCACCGTGAGTCAAATTATACCAGAAATATATAGTAAGTTTTAATTATAAATTCTCAAGTCTTTCCATAAACTACCATGCAGAACACACTAAACTGCAGCTTACGCGCCGCCACTGCTCGATCCCCGTCTGCTTCCTTACCTGCAACAAGACAGAAAAAAGAATCAGAAATTAGCACGCAATTAGTTGCGATATTGAAACGAGAGAAAGAAAACAAAATACCATCACCTGCCTAATCGCGGTCATTATGCAAAGCCACCGACATAGTTTAGAATCCCTCACATATGCGAGCATCAAAGTCTTGGATTAAAGCGATTAATAAATACAAGCGTTTTCAATTTGCTGATGGCATCGAGCAAGAGTTTCGTTTGCGAAAGCGATAACGCAACGATGCGCCGATTCACCTGGACATCCTCGTCGAGCCTCCATTAACGGCGTTAATTAGCCTGGCGAGCAATTAACTGGTGCAGCTTACGGGTGGTGGTCGCCTCGCCACCCGGGGACGGCAAAACGAAGAAAAGCGCAAATTGCAACCGGCGACGCGAACTAATTCCAATCTAGCTCCGCCGCCACTGGCGACGTCCAGATCCGTTTAATCCAGGCAGAGAATTAGATAAAATATGTTCTGATTGCAGTGTAAATCCGCCAGGGATCAGAAACCGCAAGCTTTACTTGTAAGTTCTGATCAGAAAGTATTTCGTAAAGCAAGAAACTTGCATTTGGGGATTGCACCGCTATACATCAGTGGCGGCTGGTCAGGGGAGGCAAGTACGGCCCTGCCGTACCAAAGAATTCAGAGACAGAAAAAAACTGTTTCTTTTTAATTTTTACTTTAAAATTGTAATACATATTTGAAAATTTGAAAAACTCGTGCCGCGGAATGTAGATACAGGATTCGTGGCGGCTCGGAATAATTCGCTTCATTCTCGGAAACGCTACGGCACGGCGATGTTTGGCCGATGCTGAGCGTCAAGAACACGCGTACGTCTTTGACCCAGCTCCGTGTGTTTGAGCAGCACGTATGTCGAAGAATACTCCCCAGAGTCGGCCAGGGCCGAGAGTGCCGGCTTAGGTCACGTGTTTTCCATTTGTTTTAACGATAAAATAACAACAGGATTTTAACTGCATCCAAGTTCACCCGAAATCAAGTCTCCATCAAAGGAAATTTTAAAAGGACATCCCAGAATTCCAGAACTTTTTAACAGTAATGAATTAATAAATTTTCTGAATCAACGATTTTAGCAGCTAGGTCCGGCACGGCGTCTTACATTTAAACTTACCGCAACTTCTGGACATTTATTCGATTGGTCATTGAGTTCACCAATGCCTGATTGATATTGAGAAATGACAATCCTGGCAAGAAAACTCTTAGACCTCCCCGTTGGTTCTTGCTGGACAACTTGAATTTTTGGTAATTGTTTACAATGCCCACTATTCGCTTTTTGCGGTGTTTTTTTTGGAAATCATCGTGAAACATCATTATAATGCCATTTTAAGCAATAAAATGTACAAACGATAAATAATTTTATACAATATTTATAGATGTACCTAGATGTGCTAGGGCAAGGAAAATAAGAGTAAAAATAGAAGTGATTTGCACAAAAAAAAGATTTTGATTTTCGTAATGTATACATGGTGAGGAATGCGTTGGTGTAATTAGTTTTTTGAAAATTGAAGAGTAGGTAAAGTAAACAATGACCGAATTTTTTCGCATAATAGAAAATTCAAGTTGACAAACTAGAGAAAAAATAGGGGTATTGTTATTACATATTATTATTATTGGCCGCCTCAACTCTGAGGGCCACGGGCCGCCACTGCTATACATACGCTTATGATTAGTTATTTCTTATATTTGGAAGTGTCAATTTTCATTGACAACTATAGAGAAAAAGAGGTTAATATTTACACTAGAAAGCGTCCGCTGTTATGGGCGGCATTTTATCTGTTTTCAACTATACTATACTATAGAAGCTGAATTGTGGACGCACAATCCAAACCACAATTAACCAAAAAGGTGTTCCGCAAATATCTTAGTACGCTATGTCGATGTACATGTAGGTGTCATTTTTCTAATAAAGTTTTGTTTAATTTTCTGTACGGGTCATAAGCGTCACAATGTAGAATGGCAAGTCTGATTGGTCGCTAGTGGTTCGAAGTTCGTGTCGACCGCACACCTTCCTTCACCTTGAATTAGCAGCTTTTTTGCTTCGGCGACGTTCTAAGGACCTGACGTGCTATTTCCGTAATATTTTTCAATTTCACTGGAAAACGCACGGAAACCTTCACCTTGACATTGGTTAGTTATTTCTAACGGAACAGCTCCACAAATTTAACAATCAATCAACGTGGCTCCAATGTTTATTTAATGCGATCAATCAAAAATATGAAGTGTCGTAACTGCGGTACCGTTATCGTGGGAAATTCTCAAACCCCCACAGAGAAACTACGACAGACATCCTACAGGGTGTTTCAACATAAAGGTTCACCTCCAAAGTAGAAACTTAATGTTAAAGATAGAAAACTGGCGATACATGCGTATGTAGATAACACGTGATAGACTACAAGAAAATGTCAATAGTTTTTTCATAAATGATGCCATATGGTCTTTTTGGGGGTATTCTTTATATAGCAAAAAAAACTAACCTGATGTATAGTGTCGCCATATTTTTGCACAATTAAAACAAAAATTATGTCAGTTTGTAGACAGTCGACTATGCGTTATAAAAGCATACCATATTTGAAATTTCTACCTTTAAAATTAATGTCCAATTTAGGGGTGAACCCTAGTGTTGCACACCCTGTAGAAATTCAACCAAATGACATAATCAATATCGGTGTACAAAGTCGCTGAACTTCCACAAAAGTGAGAAGGTGGTGAAGGAAAGCGTCCACTAAAGATGTGCGCCAGACGATATAAAGTGCCATGAAGTGGACTCAAGAGATGAAGTCTCGTGGCGCTGCATCTACTATCATTGTGTATGCATGTTCTAATTTTACGTGACGCATGTTTACTTCACGGCAATGTTGTATCATACGTTTCTTGCTCTGGCATGGGCAAAAATTATATCCTGCCAAACTCGAATCTACCCGATTCTACCCGAATACATCTCTTTGAAGAGACGAAAGTCTCGTTTTTCTCCCCGAAATAATAAACCCAAAAGTCGCCAAATACTTTTTTTAATTTACGATGGCCAAAAAATCCTTCTTACCACTGAGCCACTGAGGTGTGCGCACTTCATTCCTCTTCAGTCTAAATCTAAAGAAATCTCATTAAATTTAGCAGCCGTTCTATTGTGTCTCAAAAACCGATAGCATAGAAAAAATACGAGACATTAGATGTCTATGATCTAAGACAATCTATCTCTATTTCTATATTATCAGTTTTTGAGAAATGTGAGCCGTAACACGTTCCTTGAAGGGAAAAAATCCTAGATCTTCCACGATCTAAGATTTTCTCTACGTTATCTGCTTCAAAGAAACGTACATTTCTCGTACCAATAACTTAAAAATTCCTTAATAAAAATTCTATTGATCATGTCACAAGGTCTTCTAGCTACATGCAATCTTCGCATGAGTCAAAGAAAATCTGTTCAGTCCCTTTTCAGCGTCCGTGCTCCATATATGGTCAGAAAACAAATCTTTATGCAACAAGGTGTGACACCTTTGACCTTTCAAAAAAAGCAACAAACTGTAATTTCACCAACAGTACATTCTTCTGGAACCGGAAACTGACACCTATACAATTGGCATAAATCTTCAGGAATGCCAGGAGATTAAGGTAATGACAGTTCTTGATGGCTTATGGTTTCGATACAAGAAGCATAATGCTCAGTGAGGTTTAATAGGTTTTTAAAAGAGAACTATTGTAAGAAGGTACGTGCAAAATACCGCAGTTTAGTTTCTTGTGTTGTAGTGTTAATTGAAGGTTAGGTTGCTTGCGTGACATGGAGCAAATAATAATTAACATATCAAAATATGAGAAATAGGTGTAGGATTGACTTAATTATCGCTCTCCTTGTAGTGAATAGTCGTTAATTTATGTACCAGATTACACTAGAGGGTACAGGTAGGTAGCGAATACGAAATAGGTAGGTAAGTACCTACGATAATGATACTAGTAGTTTTGTACCTTTTATGACTCTTTGCATAACCAACATCACTATTAAAATCTAAAAACGCATTCATTTCGAGGTCATTTAAACATCATTATAGAATAGATAGTCAGGTCTATATACAATACAATTAAACAAAGAAACGAACGCCCAATTCAGTTAGGATCCGATCGCAAACCGAGCGATTGGCGAGAACACAACAGAATTTCGCGATAAAACACCTCGATAACGCCCGCTTTGATAACCGTAAAAGTTGCTCGATTTCCCGATATTCGATTATGTATTCAGACGCGATAAAAAAAAGTCCGTAAATCAACGAAAGCAATAAACTACAACAGTTGATTTATCAATTTCAGCACGCACAATAAAAACATTAATTATGCCATTAAGGTTCTGAAAACAATTATTTAGACGGCGCGTCGAGGCCGTCACATGCAATTAACAAATCAATCAATAAATATTGTTTAATTAAAAATCATTTACCTGCGCGTGAACGACGAACGACAGAAACCGCATTGATGATGCGAATCTCTCTCAACACTCGTTAACATACTGTAACAACGCGAAGTACCACAGAAGAGAACACGACCGTCGGTACTTAGTCACTCGCGATGAGTCTATGGATAGAAATCCAGGTGACTAGATAAAACAACAGACTCAACAAAGAGGAAGCTGCGGTTGAGGAAAAAATGGCAGTGAGTTGCAAAAGGATGTTTTCGTTTTCAATAATTAGACCTCGTCGTGCGAATTTTTGACGGAGAATAAGGTGGACGTCCGGTAGCGGCGTGAGTAATAACGGAAACTCACTGGACAAGTCGAAACAATTTCCCATGGGCGAGTGATGATGCTTACTTGGAAAAAGATGACTTTGTTCTATTGGAAATTGTTTCTCTAAGAAGTTTATTTAATCCCATACGAGTCGTTTCAGAACCAATAACATAATGAAGAAGAACAACTAACTTGGTGGTAAAACCAACTTCTTTAACCACCGTAGCAAAAAAACGACCAACGTAAAAGCAAGCGCAACAAAAGATGAAACGCTCCCTTTCCACAGAAGTGTAGATATCGAGTGTAGAGCACGATGCCGGATGAAGAAGGATCTCTACTCTTATCGAATGAGTGAGAAATGTGCTTATTTTACGGGAACACTGTGGCAACTTCTCAAATAATTACTTCATAGGCCACTGAACGACACGAGTGTTTCCGCTTCAATCTACCCCAACGATTGAATCTGCCTACTCAATGTTCACCACTAATTAATTAAACATCATTCAATTTCACTCCATGGAACAGCTGTTTTATCGGATTGGTCAAACGTTTCATATCACCTATTTATTACGTTCGCTAGTCATCAGTCGTTTCTTGAATTAGTAGATCTAGATCTTACAATCCAAATAATGCAACAAAACAAAACCTTTTTTCAACTTCTGGGTGGTCGTATGTTAAAAGAGGAAATAAAGAAGCGCAGTGTATGTCAGAATTTGATTGAACCACACTATTATTGCTCCAAGTTAAGTGCTTCTGCTGCAAAATCTTGTTCTTTAGAGCCATAGAGCGTACAAGTTAAAGTTAAACTCATGGTATTGTGACTCGGTACAGTATTTTTGTTTCGATATCGAACGGAATCGTGACCGCCACACCACTCCTCCCGTAGTGACGCAACCATCAGGAAATCTCGACCCTCACCTGATTTGATTTTCGTCATCTAGAAAATGGTGTTAAAACATCCTCGTCATTTTTATAACCTGCGTGGACAAGTAAATGCAAAATAAAAAAAAATGGAGGGCTTGGTGCCTCAGTATTTGGTTGAAGCTCGACCACTCTCGTGGTAAGTGCTTAACAATGTTAATGACGTGTTTATAGCGTGGGCCATAAATACAATAAAAACCACGATTTTCTTTCCCACGTAAAATGTCGATAGACAACGACACTTGGCGCAAGTAAAATGGTTGTAACGTATGGGGTGCGAGTACGTCGTTACTTAGCAGTCTCAAATTATCAATTACGCTACGATATTACAGTCTCCCGTATTTTAATGTCTCCTCAAGCTGGAAATTAACGATGATGGTACCTTTACGACTGTAATCGCGACATAGAGAATAAAGAATAAAGGTAGGTGGGCAGAAAGAGCGGCGAGGCACGAGACGAAAAGCGGTCGTGGAACAGCTGTGCGACCAGCCGGCGATGCCTTTTTTTTCCCGGCGTGGTGTGTGCCTCCCTCCAAGATTTCCAAAGGTTTTTTCGTCAGCTGTTATGATACCTGCTCTTTGCGCAAGGACCCCCCGAAGGCGCCCACGTGGTCCCAACGACTAGTTGCAGTTGCATGTTGCATTACAGCACGATCGTACGACTTAGAACAATGCAACTGAAAGTACCTACTGCACAAGAATAATAGGTGAAGGTCAGATGTAAAAGTACGCGGTTTTGCAACAAATACAACTACTCGTTCTTGATTCACAACGTCACTTCTAATGGAGGAGAGAATTTTCGCTGAATTCCAGTAGTCCAGTATTCAGTTTGTAATCCGATGACAAATTACACTTGGAGTTGTCGGCCGACCAGTTATTGTTGTTTAGGTATCGACTAACCGGCGGTTTTTGGGATCACATCATGTCCGTTGACCCCATCAAAGACAACCATCTGAATTGTGTTGTAGGTTAGTTATCGCCGCTTCATTGTTAATCTCCTGGCTGGAATTTATAGCGATTGTTTTTTCTCCAATAACTCGATTTATGGCGAATAAAACGTATCTCTGCACATAAATTACTTGGACGACATTGAGTTTCTTCAATATCCACTTTGCGGTTACTATAATTCGGATTCATGAATGGAATTGCGCTTTTGTTTCACTTCGTTGTAAGAGGAGCGGCAACCATTTTAGGCGCACCTTTGCTAATTAGCAAACTCCTACGAAAATAGCTATTTGGTCATCTCGACAAAACAACGGTAACCTGCAAACAATCAATTCCGTTTCGTAACCAATCAGGTGTTGGTCTTTTAGTCTTCTTCCTTCAGTTTTCTTGCGCTTCGCAACTTTCACTTCGTCAACCCTGAAGTGATAAGTAACTCCGCTTCACTTTTCTCGCATCTCTTCACTATACCTAAGATTCTTCTTGCGTAATCTACCTCACCCCAGTTCCGACATTCCTCGCTCCTCCTCTCGTAAGGAAACGTGTTGCAAATAATGAAAAAACTTGATTTAAAGTATAAGTTGTCCTACTGGTGCTGGACATTGTGAGTATGTAGTACTTTTTACTCCGGTAGCAAAGTGGCGGCCAAAAAGTAATGTAATCGGAAAATATCTGAGAAAATCCAAAGTTCTAACAGTCTCCACGAAAACTGTAGAATTACCAATCCAATAATTAAAATTATTTTTATCTACGGTCAGAATTCTAACATCGACACTGGTTCGATTTGGCAAGCCTGTGTGGTTATTTCCGATTGGCCGTTTCGCTTAAAAATTCGAGTTTCCCAACTGGGCACAATGACATCGCAAACAAATAGAGCGCCTGATTATTAATCGCCTCACGGTGACTACGGCATCCGAGGTGATGATCGCGGTCGTCCTTGATCTATATTTCCAACTCGCCGCTCTCTAAAAATATTCCTTTTCGTTTAGATGGAAAAAAATGAAATAATAGCGTCCTTGGCGACGTCACCGTAACCAAACAAAATGCAATTCACTCAAGTACCAATACACAAGTTTTTCCGGCAGATGGTGAAACGCAATAACAAACATAAAAATAACTGACTGATGGCGATAGTTACAATTACGGCGTGTTTATGTGTAAGCTATAAACTTTTATTTTCTTCAACCACGACGCACGTGACATAATCGCCAAGTGATGTGTGCACGATCTTTCCGCAAAAGCAAAGAGACTTGGTTCGATCGGAATATCCGAAGACAATGAAAATGTAGCTGGCGAAAATTAAACCGCGCCTGAATTTTTTCCAAAACGTGATTAAAAACCTCGACGGAATTCCCTTACTCATCGCGGCTACCGGAAAAGAAGTTGAAAGAATTATTCATCAAAACCGCGACCGATCTTTTGAGGTTGCCGCCCGTAGTTTTGGTTGCAGGAAAATCACTATTGATAGAGTAAAGTAGATGAATTGCTTATACACTCCAATGCCATTTAGATTGGCTGTCACCGAGGGGTTGACCGCTGAGAAATCTGGTGTACACTTGCAGTGAAATATCCTTGAAGTACCTGAAATACTCTTGAAATACCTGAAATACTTTTGAAATACCTGAAATACTCTTGAAATACCTGAAATCCTCTTGAAGTACCTGAAATACTTCTCTTGAAATACTTGAAATATTTGAAATATTTTGTTAAAATTCCGGAAAATCGAGTAAAATATATGTAAACAAAAAAATACTTAATTGTTAAATGAAAAAAACTCTGAAATAATTAATTATAACGAATATCAGCGCATTTATTTATACATTTGCAATCATGACACAGTCGTAAGGAAAAAATCACTAGTTTGGTTTTTCAATGAAGATCAAAAAGAATTAGTTCGGATAGACTGCTAAGGGTAAGAGACAGCAAAACTAACAAAAATGAAAGCTCAATAGCTATTGCAAATGAACCAGACATGAAATTTGAGAAAGAAAAGTGTTATTCTGTTTATTACGACGATCAGTGGTACTTGGGCCGAATTACTGAAATTCGAAGTAATGGTATGTTTAAAACAAAGTTTTTGAAAGAGGAGTTACAATTGTTTTTTTGGCCCAAATCTCCAGATATACAGTACATAGCAAAAGATTTTATTTTACACGGACCGGTCAAGTTGTCAGGTCACGGACCATTTACAATTTCTGCCAGCGACAGAACTACTGACAAAAAATATAAACTTTTGAAGAAAAAATTTTCGTCAAAATAATGTTTAGAATTAGCTAAAATTTGTTTTTTTTTTATTTGTATTATAGTTTTTTGCGGTTGTTAGTACTTATGTGCTTCTCGGGTTGCCTCCCGCGTGATGTGGTTGGTGGCATTATCTTGACGTTTCGGTCGAGATATCTCGACCTTCTTCAGACGAAAAGGAAACTGAAAACTATCAGTTTCAGAAATTCTTCTTCTAAAGAAGGTCGCGCTTGTCGACCGAAACGTCAGATAATTCACACACCACTCCACGCGGGAGACACGCCGAAAATATTATAAATTGTTTATACAAGGTGTCTTAAAAAACGTGTCACAAATATGCGTTGCCTCAAAACCTGCATGTCAGGAAATGTATAATTTAGTTGGATTTTTTGCGTTAATTTGACGACAGTCATTTTTAAAACTGTTTCTGATTCAGCTAGGTATTTTCTCAAATAATGTAATAACGGGTGTTTCAACGAAAACCGCCGGTGCCAAAATGCGTATTTCTAATGGAGTTAAAAATTTGAAATTTGGCAGAAATAAATTTGGCATAAAATAAATTCATGCACTACAAGATGACATTATCGTTTTTTCTATTTTTAAACGGTGGGAGTTTTTACTTTCGATCGCTATTTTATATCGAAATATTCACTTCATCTCTTTGATTTTCTTCAAGCTCATGATCACGACCTCCAAGATTGATAACGAGCAATTGAAATATTTTTATATCAAACCGTTATTGAATTACATGGATTCTTAAATTTCAGCCCTCAGGGGATTATTTGATTGACAGATGACACTTTTGTGGCGCCAGTTTTGCGGATAATCGCATTAGGTTTTATGATCGTCTGTGCACTGCAGAGATCTTTGAGTAGGTACCGCTTTTAAGTCATAAATAACCGAACATTTAGGCGGTCTTTCTCACCAAATTTGACTGCTTAAATTAAGCAGTCGTGTCATAAATTCGTCAAAATCCCGTAAACTTCTTAAGAACACAATTAGGGATACTTTAACTACAAATTTCAAATTTTTTACAACAGGAACGTATACCTGACGGTATTACGAACATAATAATAATAATAAAAAAAATTATTGCAAATTTTTGAAAAAGCACATTATAGCGTCCCGACGGCGCATGGAATTAATTATGGACCAACGAACGACGCCACATTGTAGCGCATTCATTAAAGTTTATTTCTGCCAAATTACAAATTTTTAACTCCATTAGAAATACGCAATTTGGCACCGGCGGTTCTCGTTGAAACACCCGGTATATCCGCCTACTCGTTCTAATATAATGTAAAATTTCATCATAATATAAAGTATAAAGTACACCCAAAGGATTATTTTTATTGAAATACCTGAAATACTACTGAAGTACTTGAAATATTCTTGAAGTAGCTGAAATACTCTTGAAATGTCTGAAATACCCTTGAAGTACCTGAAATACTTTTGAAATACCATTGAAATACCTGAAATACCTGAAGTACTTTTGAAATACCTGAAATACTTTTGAAATACCTGAAATATGAAATACGGTGTACACGATTTTGTTCAGCGGTTAACCCCTCGGCTGTCACTTAATGTGTGTAGACATTTGACACTAACCTCAAAAGAATTTAATGAAGAAGTTTTGAAAAGAAAAAAAGAATTTCTCCCACCTTGTCAAATCTTCAGTGGGAATGAGTGTGGTAACTGTATTTGTTGTGCGTAGTTCAAAATCTGGAAAACTTCCATGTTCCCAGATCTTGGCTTTGAAGAGGGAACGATAGATCGGAAGCTTCACCTCGGCAAATGGAGAGTCTTTGATAACTGCCTCGATATGTATGAGTGCCAATTGAATCCTTGTCCTTTCAATGATATTGTTTCTTCGGAAAAATTCGAACAAACAGTAAAAGAAGGGTGCGTCACCTGAAAGTATATTCAAATTTCACCCAACAAGGTGCATCCAAACTGACCTGTTTACGACATGGTTCGATTGTAAAAGTTCATCCGTCTGAAGTTTCTCGAGCAAATTTGGTTACGATTGTCAACCTTCCTTCTCACATCACACAAAATCTAACTACTGAACAAAACCGAAATGAATGCGTTAAAGACATTATTACAATGAAGAAATTAAGAATTTTTCAAGACGTCCCAGAAAGAGAAGTACCACGTCGACAACCCAAGGCCAAGACCAGAAAGTAAATGGTATTGATCAACCAAAGGATAATAAACAACAAAAAACCATATTTCTAAAATTATCAATTCCGAAGACCCCATCTTCAAGAAGAAACGAGTAACTGCAGGCAAAACCGGGAAAAGTATAAAGATTATCACATCCGCGCTAAATAAAGAAGAATATGAACTCGTCAACAATGATGAAAAACAGGAGAAAGGAAGAAACAATAAAAAAAAGCTCTTGCAGAAGATTTTCGTTTCCAGGAATATTTTCTATCCAATACACAAATAGATCCTTTACTTTTTATTCCCATTACCAACCCATTTTTTGAGTTCAATGAGAGTCACATTTTCAAATATATTTTTTAACTTGTTTGCTTTATTCAATGGATCTGAAGTTTTAACTTCAGGTGAACAACCCCTCGTCTTATTCATAACAAAAATATTAAAAATAAATATTAGTTTTTAATTTTTTACAATTAAAACACGATTATTTCCACAATCGGCTATTTCACTGTATCGAAGGGAAATTCGGCCGTCGATTACCGACAGACACAATCAGGCTTCAATCAACTATTCGATCCGGTTATCGTTGACAGGCTGACGTTGTTGGCGGCTGCAACGGTCGCACTCTGCTAAGTACGGGCGCCTCCCGTGTCCTAATGGAAACCAAGGCCAACGGAGCGATCACGGAGCAACCGAGCGAGACTATCGGGGAAACTGGACAAGTTGCGCGATATCTAATTGAAATTTTTCTTCTAAAAGCCGATGCAATTCCGACCGAAGAAAGCAACAGGTGGTCAACACTATAGACCGCATTTCGATTTCAAGATTCGGAAATCAAAGCTGCTGCTAAAAGCCCCAGGACTTAGTAGTTAGTGGTGGTCACTTTCGGTTGCAAACTCTTGACACACCTGTGTGCGCCGTAAATTGCTACGAGGACTGTTAAAATGTTCACGAGCAATTACCATGCAAGTACCGCCGATCGACTCCGCAAGTGGCTGTAAAATTTTAATAATGCACTTTGTAATAAAATCCACAATAAAAAAAGATTACGCTCGCTTCTACGTTACAAGAACCGAGTACAAAATTGCACGGGTGAAGGGTTGGCCAGCAAGCGGTCATCAACTGCGGCGCAAGATCAACAAAGTTCAAACAACTGGAAGAAATCAGCTTTTTCGTCCGGTGGAAATTATTAAATCACGGCACGTCGTTTGGCCCGGAAGTGGTGACGTCTCCCTTTTGGAAGCGCTAACCACTCGTCTGGGTCGGTTCGAAATGTAAACGATTAGCACGACGCGGTGTGTTTTCGGCGAGATAAGATTTCCGTCAACAGATTCTCGCTTTACACTGAACAACCCATCGACGAACATCGACCAAACTTTCCAATGTAAACAAAACAAGAAAACTCTGGATGAAAAACACAACAAACACGAAATTAATTAGAGCTTGTTTGTGCTAAGGCAATTTCAGTGACGCGGGCATGCATTCCGCAGGTTCTAATCGTACCAGAAATGGAACACTATGCCAATTACATACCTCTACTGAAAAGAGGTGTTGTCAAGTCTTCATCGATGTATCTAGAAAGATGTCCTCCATAGCCTCAAGTATCCATCGACTTCTATCAAGATTCTGATTGGCTGATATAGATAATCGTTTCAACACAGATATTTTATCCTCATATACCCGATATAGGTATTTACCAGGATCGCTTTTATAAAGCAAGTCCCGATTAAAGTAGTAGTCGGTATTTTCAAAATCCCTAGATCTAACAATATCACTCAAAAAAGTTACCAATCAACCCATGTGCCACAATTGCTCACTAAACACTATTCTCTAAAAAAATTGAAAGTATGTAAGCTTCCCTTACCTTGTAGAAAGGGTTTAATCGAAAATGAAAGGTGAATCACCGAGCCACTTACTCTACGGAACTTGAACCTGTCACGAGCAATTCCAGATCCCGCAACGCTACCCACTGCGCCACGGAGTCCACCTACTTATTCTCTGTGTTAAATCGTCATCCGTTTAATCCGTAAAAATCACCACAATCTGCTAGCTCGCAAATGACATTTTTAAGGACCACAAATAGAAGATTCTCATAATTTGGAAAACTTTCTAGTTTCTAATGCCAAAAGACAACAATATGACTATTTCAAAAACTGACCTGCTTGAAGTATAAGTGACGGTTAAATGAATAGTTAAACGATGAAATTATGTATTCTTTATTCAGTGTAGAGTGTAGGTATTCCAGAAATTTCTTAAGAATTTAGCCTACACGTAGATATGACGCTCAATTTTGGTATAAGTACTGCAAAAAATACAGTGTTGCAAGCCAAAATTCGGCATCTGCAATCTAGTACTAAAATTAAGTTAACACCTGATTTAGAACTCATTGTCGAACGTTAATCTTCATGAAAATAAATCGTGTAGTAGGATCACACGCATCATTTACAGTTAGAATTTTGTTATCGTCCGAATTGTGTCTGGGCGCGAAATTGGTTCAGAAGAGCCGTTTCCGGTGCGGCGTTCGATTTCGGGGACAACCTTGGACGTCGTGGTTTGATCGCGGCCCCATCCGGAGTCCGGAGGCCGCTAACCCGACCAAAGTCGGCAGACCGTGCACTCTCGCGGTGCATCGTATCATGGAGAAGGAGCCAGAGATATACGTGTTTGCGCTCCGGGGCATCATCATTCTGGCTCGATCCTGAGAATTTGCCTCCGATTTAATTACGCCATCAGCCATCACGACGACGTTTTATCCGTTACGTACCCAATTAAGAGGACATCACAACTAAAAGCAACCCTGCCAAAGAAAAACGCGCGGCCGTCGCGCTTCACCACCCGAATTTGCTTAATTCACTAAAGCGTCACGATTTCGCTTCCGATAACGTTAGCTAGTTTGTTAACGGCGCAATTGCGTCGTTGCCCGCCGGGGTTGAAGTTATTAATGGTGGTGGGCAATTTACGTTTTTTAGGGTTGACGGTTTATGACTTGACTTTGCTAGCCGCGATTTTGAAATTTTAAATCATCAGTTTCGACACGGTAACACTGAGATTTTTTGATAGCCGTTACCAAAACTTGGCCTCATCCTACTTTCCAGTTATAATCAATAATTAATTAATTGAACAGATGATTCGATAAAGGTTACGAAATCAGTTCAATTGTCGATTTCTTCTGATCTATTCGTAAGTAAAGCGGTTTTCTAAAAACTCTTCATCGAATGACTCTGATGAACGTCTAGCGTTCAATTTGTGACTTGCAACGCCGCAATGCAAATTCAAAATGCTCGCGTGCCAGCCCAGCAAAGAAATCCCAACAAAGGCATGTTATCCTGCAAATAATGGCGCATGCAGGGAACTGGTAATTGTAAAGAGGAAGTGTGGCCCGTTGCAGCCCTGGAGCTCTGTCAATTGATGATGCAAAACGCAAAGAGGTTCGGCAAGTAATCACTTTAATAACGCTCAACATGTGCTAGCATAAATTTGGCCGGTTGCGGCTAAGATAAGTAGGTGATTCCGCTCAACACATGTACCAGCGGCAAGATCTTTTGTACCTTCACACGCAAACCCATTGTGGTCGAAGCACGGAATTGTGGAAAACAGTCGTTACACGACTTTTTTCCCCTTTCCGCTCATTATCCCACACAACAGCCTCCTGACGGCGCAGAACGTCGAAACAAAAACTCTCCCCCAGCTGGCCTCCGGCCAAGAAAATTTCAAAATTAACCTAGCGAAAATCAAACAGTCTTCCCAAGTGCCTCGTCGGGTCGTCGATAAAATGGGCACATCGAACTCTCCCCCAAGTCCCTCGTCGACGACGGCAACCACGGGCGTTCATTCGCCTAGCTGCTAGACAAAGATCCCAACCTGTTCTCGGGCTTCGCCGGCCTCCTTGTCCAACACCCGGTTAGATAGCAACATGAAGAGAGACGGAACAATCAGCTGTTTACGACGGACGACGGGGAAAAAGAACCGACAGAAAACGAGTCCGGTTCATGCAACTGGATGCACTGACCGCATAATGCAACTCGGACACCCAAGTTTCCCCGAAGAGATCGCTGAAAACAGCCGACCATACCGGGAGGTTTGTACACACGTCTCATCAATTCGGCAGGAAGAAGGTTAGCCGTTAGAGGTGGCACCTAAACCCCTAGACTTTATTTCTCTTCACCTATTTGAATTTGAGAATTCAATTTACCACACTCAAGAAAGGGCTATTTAGGTTGGTGTCGGTCCACTCCTCTAATGGGTCGATACTCAAAAAAATTACGACTTAAACGGGCTATTAAGGTCGGTGCCGGCAACTCCCTTGAAGGATTGGTAATAGAAACGTTGATCAGCACCTACCTAAGGCTCCTTTTCGAGTGTGGTAATTTTCTCTGAATTTCTTGCCTATTGAAAACCAAATCGACTGACAACCGTATCTTGGTTTATTCAGTAAATTTACACAACCAGATTGAAACAGTCTCAAGATAAGTCTAATCATTAATTTCAACATTACCCAACCGATCCTGCCACGATTTCGAGGTTGCCTGTCGGATTAAACGGCAATTTATTAAAATTATCGACCGAAGGGAGATTATCTGAGTGACACGAACATGAAAATTTCGTGTAACGTAAATACTAGATATTCCAGGACTATATCCGAGGGTTGGTAACCCGAGGAACGCAACGGCAGGAATTTTAAAATTGTTATGCTAACGTGGCAAAATCGTAAAATAAACTGTTCGCTGAAATTCGGCTCCTAACAATCAACAAAACGTGACATCAGTAAACCAAAAAGCTCTCTTCTGTTCATGCGATATAAGAGTAAAACTTATTTTCTGTTAGTGTGAAAGACCTCCAATACAACTAAGGTAAGCCAAGGAAGGACTGCCTTACTACCTATGACTATGACCCATCGGCGAACTTCAGCTTCGATTGTAAGGACGTAACCGGTACGAAAAGTGATTATGTTAATCAGATGGTATGAACCTTGCGACTATCGATCGACTTGAGGTCGCCAATTAATGATCAACTGAAAGGTCCCGATCTCAATTGCCGCCATCCCCCTCATGCCGCTTCCCTTTGTTCCCCCAACAACCACCCGCTCCGTTATCGCGGCGATTTCAATGTCAATATTTCTGATCGCCAGACCCAAAGTTATTATTTACCCTGCCAAAACTATCCCCCTTGTTTGTTTTCGACCAAATATTATCTAAACAAAAACTACCTGTGCACACTTTATCGGTGTTAACTTTTGCGATTACGCGATAAAACGAACAAATTTCGATTGCTAGCAATTCCGAATCACGTGACCTACATGGCCAACTTATCGATAATTCGGCAGTAAACACGTTTCCAATTAAAATAGTTTAATGCCGGTATTGTTATTCGTCCATTTCTCCTGCTGCGTTCCCTAGCGCTAGGAGGACGACGGCCATGAAAATTTCATCCGACCGAAAGATTCATGAGGGAAGCGACGTGCGTGCTCGGCAGTTTATCAAAGGGTGGTAGACGGGGGGGAGTCATGAAAGTGTTACAAAGACGACACCCCCTAACCCACTTTCAGGGACTCGGTACAGTTTGGCCATGATGGCGGCATAATACTACAGCGAGTGGGGAGTTTCTACATTGAAAATAGAGGGCGGCAATTTTTCGCTGATTTATCAAGGAATGTTATCTGTTTACATTCGAGTTGATCGACGATTACACGGCCACATTCTTACACAAACCTTCGAGCTTCACCTTGCGATTGTGGATGGAGAAAATTTTTGCACCTGATTTTTCACTGATGAAACTTAAAGTTCTCGTTCGTGATATTGCTTCTGATGTTGAGTTTATTTTCGATAGGTGAGTCACAAACCCATCTATTGGGAATGAACATACATCAAGTTGCTCTTCATAGTTCAAAAGAATTCCAATACTGGGGTGATTTGAAGAACTACATATTATGAAAGCAAGTAAAATTTAATTTTCTAGTCACAACTAACTAGTATAAAATTTCACATAATAGTAAGACAAATACTACAGGCAAAGATTTAATAAATATATCAAGACTACACTCCTAAGACCTAAAATCTTGTCAAGAGTTTGGATTTTGATTAAAAGTTTTGAAAACCACTGTCAACTTTAGTTTTTACTTTATTTCTTTACACTTTTGTCAGAGTTCACAACATGACTAATTTGAAGGGCAAATACTTTTCACAGGTTTGATTTCTTGACGAAACAATCTATGTTCATTTGTTAAGAATATTTTCCATAGAACTAGTGTTTTTATTATTTCCCAAAAGTATATCATTAAATAACAAATGGGGTTTCGTTCAACTTATTGACAGCCACAAGAGTGTTTTGCGGAAAAATCCCATACTATTGGCTCAAAGACGACCAATAGTGCACTTTTATTGGTCGATAAGATACCCGTGCATTAATCTCTAATAAAACTGGTTTTAACTAAAGACTTCGGAATGTTGCAGCGCATACTGGTGACAAATTCGTTAGATTATAAAAATTGAAATTTGATACGTATTTTATTATCCTTTAACGGTGCTTTTATCGACTTACTTGCTTGCTAATAAATTTGTACAGATCAATCCAGGTGTCGAAATTTTGACAATGCCTCAGTCAAAAATAATTCCACTTAAGGTACCGTTAAGCAAGTTATTAACGGAGTTGGGAAGAATCAGGAGCTTATTAGCCTGATTCGAGAAAGCCTCCCCTTATCCCCTATTACTCCAGACCGTCATAAAACTCCGTTATAAATTACTTTTCTTGAATCGCCCACAGGGTAAAATTACGTGTAATTGACTAATATACACAACGCAACGAACCACACCCTCACAAAGCTCTATCAACTAACAATGTTTTTTTTATGAATTCCTCTATCTCCGCAATTGGTTACATTTAACCTAGTTTACTAGACATTCTAAATGCTAAATACGCATAAATCAAACAATAACAGCTCTAATATAACGATATTAATATGTTACAATTGAGTCTTTCATTATCGTGTTGTCAGACCGGACCGTTACGACGTGATTAAGCCGCTTTGTTTCGTTGTCCACCTCAAGATCTTTGAAATTCTTCATTACTTGTCCCCGCGAGGGCAAAAACCTTAATTTAGCCGGCGACGGTTTGGTTGGGTTCCGTAGTTCGGACCTCCGCCAAATTCCGACGTCTGGTCCTCGAGGGTTGCCCCTAACCTGACAAAAGCGGCAAAAAAAAAAAACACACCCAACCACCGACTGGTCGAAATTCATTCCGGACCGGTTTCACGGCAAAGGAAGGACCGTCTGACGGTGGTCAACGGCATCGTCCGCCAAACATCCAGCGGTTCACCGGAACTACTTGTCCGCACCACTTCTTCCAAGCGCACGATGAGACAAAAAAAAAAGTTCGTGACGGCACAAAAATCGATGTTGGTGATGCAACAACCCTTTATGCGCCTCGATTTGCATGTGAATGGGCGATGGGTGGAAAAATAGAATCCACCCCTCTTTCGGTGGACAATAACAAATGAATCATCTCCCGATAAACGGATCAAGTAACACATGTACGCGGCGAGAGGGAGTCAGCGGCTCCCGGATCTTTGCAGGACTTTAATTAAAGTGACAAATTCACCCCATGGTCTCCGGGGAGACGGACTTGGGTACTTAATTTCGGAGCCTGCTAGATGGCTGTGTAAACACTGGTCGGTTGTGTCTTTTTGCTCCGGCGGCGCCGAGAAAGGGGTTAATTATCGATCAGGTGGGGGGAAGGTGGAAATGCACCCTGGGATGGAGCTATGCGACGAGTTCCGGCATTTCGCCGCCGCGCTCTTCGGAAAAAGACCAAAAACAATCATTTCGGCGACGATTTGACTTCGTTGTTCAGCCGATTTCCAGACCACTCTACCATTTCCAAATCAGAGATCAAAATGATGGTGTGAACGCACTAAAAACTGCAGATAGGTACCCAATATGCGTGACATCAGCGTGGGTTACGCCCCGCTAATGACGCACGTAGTTTTAGATAACGTATAAATTTTAAGGTAAAAAAAAGCATATTTGTGTAGTTTCGATGACGTTAGGTAATCGCAGGACAAAAAATCTTTCCACAAATACAAAACAAAAATTACAGCGTAACGTCGCATCTCCTTTTTGAAAAATCAAGTAAGACCTGTCCTGTTAGGTAGCATATAGAGCGTGGCAAAAGTTAAAAAAATATATAAAAATGAGAAAACCTTCATTTAGTACAAACTACAAAAAGGTTGCCTTCACCTTGTGTTATTGAATTTAAAAAAAAAAACTTTTATTCACTCATACAAAATTTGGAAAGTAGATGAAATATGGAATTTTGAAGTTTCACCTATAGCGCAGACAAACTACGAGAAATTTTTCGTACAATAGTTATGAATATGGAGTTTTGGAATCCTACCTTGAGCTAAATTAGAAAAAAATAAGATCTTGTTAATGAAGCTGAAGCGAGCTGAAGCTTTGAACTTCCAACTTATTATTCGATCTGTCTTGCAACTATTGCACATGCAATTTTGAACACTACAGTCTCACCTAATGCTAGTTGAGATACAAACGCAACTTTTGGTGTTTATATCTAATAGTTTGAATGGCCTTGTAATTAAGTATAAACATATGGAGCTTTGGACCTCCACTATTTCTACCTGGCTTACAAAAAGCTCGCAAGCAAAGGTATTTGAAAGGGGGATTATTATAATGCGATGCTCAAGTGACGAATTCCTTTTTAGAGAAGATTTTGCAAAATTTGCCCACACAGCAGCAGTTGTTGTAGAAATAATATGGAGATAAAGATGGAGAGCAAAGTTTCATTGTTTCCCTAGTGCATTGGCAGTTGTTCTTCTATTCGATGAAGGGCTTTGATGGGAAGTGCAGATACAGCTATCGATCCGTCTTTACAATGGGGTACTTGCCTAACAAAAATATTGCACTTTTTATTCTCTAGATGCATGCAAATAACTAAAAAAGGCTTAAATATTTTTTTCCCATTTTTTTATTCCATATTTTCGTAGATATTTGCAATTTTTGTCTTTGGTGACGTCTAAGACTCACACCTATATTGAATAGACTCTTGTTTTTGGCTACTATGCTGCGCTGCTAGCAGAGGGCGCCACATTTTAACATTGGATCGGCATTCGATTTATATGGAATCTGAGTAAAGCGCCATCATACGATTTCTTTGAGAACTACGTCGAGCTGGGGTCGCTTACGTCACAAATCTCCCACTCCAAAAATTAAAAAATTAATTCTGGGCGTAATATTGACCCTAGAACCAAATAAAAAAATACGGGTCTAATAAAATCGCCTACATTTTCTAAATATTATATTTCCCAAACATGAGGCAAGTACCCCATTGAATGTGTTGTAGATCTGATCAAGAAAGTTAGTTTCCTGTAATTCAACTAAAGTTCTAAAATTCCTCGAAAAAACGAGATCCTCATGCTTATAATCAATTATTGTCTTAGAAACGCTGGTCTACAAGTGTACAACGTTCTTTACGTTGCGACTTCAATGGCTGACGTCACGACTTGCAACGCGTATCAAAGACACGACGTGTCTCGGCGAGAAAACTTCTGCAAGACGTGGGCCCGGACCTGGCCGTGCGTATGGTAATACCTGCGATTTTATAGCCGCTAAGAACGCAATTTCCATTTATATCTGACACGCCTCTTTATAATAAGCCGAACCGAAACGTCCTCTCTCAGTTCAGTTACCTTGCGCGAAATTCCTGCAAAATCCAGTCGTTTCGTCTTTTCAAGTCAAGTCCGGAGGAAGTGACACGTTTATTGGGCTGTTGGTCAGGTAAAGCAAACATTGTCGTCCCCCACGTCCGTTTCGTATGCAGACTGCATCGGTGGGCGTTCGATGTCCTGTGTGTACCGAACGTTTATGGTAATGCCGCCGGTAAAGGAAGCCGAATGTAAATTTTTCGACACGGAACGGTCGTAATTTATTTAATTTTTTCCATACTTCGTGCACTATCGACCATTTCGCAATTAAAAATACATGTTTTTAAAATACAAGCGTTAACGCGTTGGGGTGTCGACGACAATGGAAATAATTCACGAATTATGCAAACGCGACCAATTAAGACCCTCATTTCCTCGCCAATACCGGAAATCATAATTAACCAATTGTTGCTGTAAAACGTACAGTTTTAGTGCGCCGGAGGAAATTAAACAATGAAACCGGACATGTTGGGTAGCTGTAGGTTGTATAGTGGATGCCGCACCGTCGTCCCGGATCGAACCGTGAGGGGCAGATGCGAAATGTGGAGAATTTCAGGACCTCTCTCCAAAATTCTGCCTTTATTCTTTCTTTTGTACAAACACGTTCTCTACCTGGCCCGGACACGGAGCACCCTACTCGCTAGTTTCCTTTTTTTACAATACGGGTTTATATCATAGAAACGAGTTTCTGTCTCGACGACTACCAAGTTACACATTCGATGCTGAAGGCGCCGACCTGTTGGTGGCGGCGCAGCAGCTGCACCGCCGCCGCCCACTATTCATATAGCAGCTCGATGGCGGATCTTCGTTACAGCGGCGACGCCGCCAAATGCTGCGAGAAAAATCAACAACCAACCTCCATCCCAAACTTTCCTCGACTGTCAACAATAAAAAGTAATTAATTATGAATATCACTAATCAAACCCAGTCCGACAGAAAGAATTGCCTAAAAAACGTAAAATGTTGAGAATAATTGAAACGGTCTTTATTTTTTAAGTTAGTAGCCTAAAGGTCATACGTAACAAGAACAAAGCCACTGGCAAATCTTTTGACAAGTTAAAAAAAATCGACTAATTTTTGTTGACCGGAACTATCCTTCCAAAATGTTCCAGCTCGCACCCCGAGTTTCGTTTTAGTCGCTTCTTTGTTCGCATGTTATCGCATACTGCATATTGTTATGGGTCTAAAATAAAAATGTTGTGTCAACTTTTTTTAAGAAAAAAAAATTAATTTCAGCTGCTGAGCAAAAGTTGGAAGTGAAAGTAGCAATTGCGACTCAAACATCGATTATGGCTCGATCCTAATCGATTCCGGCAGAATCGCACCGGAAGCGCCTCCGCCATTTCTAGCCTTATCGCCGATCGGTTGATCTACAATTTTTTACGGGCTGTCAAAAAAAAGGCCATCGGGGCAGGTGATGGTGGGTTTCTAACGTCCCGATCGCCGCGATCGTCGATAGAAAAGAGTTGTGTGTTTTCGGTCCGGGGCTCAGCTGTTGCGTGTTCGACTTCACGATTTCGTGCTGGTCGGCTCTCCGGAATCCAGGGTTGGGTTCCGGTCGAAAATATCATCTTCCTAATTTTCGTTACGTCGAAAAAATATTGATGGTTTTACAAAACCGTTTCACCGTGATGAAATGGGAATAACCTTGATACCACCTGGTTGGGGGGCCAACGACGACGTTGGTGTATTTAATATAAGTGGTTCATTTGGTGAATTTTTGTTGTCGACACTGACATCAACAGTTTGAGTCTTATTTTTACAGAAAACGGCGTCGTAATTAATTTTAATTGGAGGTGCTCTATACCGGATTCGTGCAGACGTGAGACTAAACAGAAGCGCTCTTTGCGTGATCGGCACATCTGATCGATTTGCAGGACAAACCAATGGCAACTGAAGGGAGGTTTTTCACTCAATTACGTGTTCATATTTCCCGGTTTGCTCCTTGAATAGAACAATAATTGAACGGGATTACAAGTAACGAACCTGACACCTTGTTCGTTAGAGAAGCCAAAAACAGAAGTTTAATGTAAAACTTTAACGACTTCGATCATACTGTTGGCTGGTAGGTCGGTCAGCTCAATAAAGTAGGTAAAGTTAATTGAGGAGCCTAGAGGTGCCACCACTTTTTTCCATACTTTCACCAATATGATGGTAAAATATTCTCTTCATTTTGTATGGCAATCCTTTATGTCTAACACTATCAAAGAAATGGCTAATGTCCAGGATTGCTGAATTTTTGACCTAATGTTTTTTCTATTTCATTATACTTGACCCAAATTTGTTCCATAGTAGCATGTTCTTGTCTAAACTCAAACTGATGGTTCGATAATAATCTTAAGAGTTCTCAAGCTGGCCTGCGAGATTTTGGAATCTGCATACTCTATTTGTCCATTCTATTGGCTTAGGTAGTATCCACTCCTAAGAATGTCATTAAATATTTGGTTGATTGCTTTTATACCGATGTCTTAGAATCCTTTTAGCCCCCTTCTCTGATGATCCCATGTACTCTTGAATCTTTTTGGATTTAGTAATGTGATTACACACCTTCCTTAGATGTTTCTGATTCTTAGCTAACTTGTCGTTCTTACTAGCCACGTACGGATTAACTTTAGTAGAATTTCATAGTTTCCTTCTTCGGACATCAGCTGCGAGTTAAAAGACTCCACGAATACATTCTTTGCTTTTGATCCATCGTTTTGTGTCCTTGCGAGTATTCCAGCTGCCAAGTCCTCTAAGCATCTCTGAATGGTCTTCATGCTTTTTTTTGATTCTTTTAGTGATTGGTTTAAGTCATGTTTAATTTTTGCACTGCTCCCATAGCATTCTTTGACCCAAAGCACCGCTGTACTATGCATGTGGCATGCACCTCCATGCAGCCAAAAAACTTTTGTCTCTTAAAACATCTACGTCATCCTCAACATCGTTGGTATCAAAGAACTAATTCTGTAAGGTACTTAGAATTTAAATAAAAAGAATAAGTCGCTATATAGGATTTTCCTAAGTACCGGCGACGCCTAAAAGGGCATTTCTAATCCTAGTTGAAATTTTAAATTTCGCAGAAATAAACTTTAATTAATACGGTAGGTACAATATGGCGTTATTGCCTGACTCGTAATTAATTTTATACGGCGTCGAGACGCTGTGAAGTGTTTTGATCGGAAATTTTCAACATTTTTTATTATTATTACGTTCGTAATACCGCCAGGTTCACGTTCGTGAGGATAAAAATAATGAGTAATATTAAGGAGTCTCTGAAAATTTTGAAGGACTTGTGGGTCCATGACGGCATAATAATGATGAGGTGGAGTAAGTAGGTGCAGAAATATTCAGAATAATAGGAAGTGATGTCATCAGCAGAACACATCGCAGTTTGATGAAAATTAACTTAGTATAAAGACAAGAAAAAAGATGTAATCTGCGGTTACTAGCAAAAAGTGGAAGTTGCAAATTCGATTCTAGGCCGCTATTGTAGCAAATCACAAATCAAATAAATGGGAGATCGTAGAAATAGTTCACCAAACAAACCAGTTAGTTAACATACGGCAAACCTAGAGATTTATCATTCTTCAATTCGATATACTTAGTGTAGATGACCAATGACGGATTTTGATAACAGGATTGTCACCAGAGAATTTACCACAAATTCTTCCGCACCTTTCAAACATCAAGATCATCAATAAAGTATATTTAATTTTTTTTTTGTGAGTTTCTTTAATCTTCTAGTAAATATTGTAACCTTTTTAGAATCGCTGAATGAACGTGCAAATCAAGGTGCTGATTCACACAGAATTCGACTATTGGACTCACTCGCCATGAGAAAACAATTTTTGTTTTTACAAGATCTTGTGATAATAAAAGAAAAGAATTTTCGATTGCAGCGAAGAAACTTTCGTCTAGATCTAGATAAATAAGTGTGAACGGTCTAAAAACGACAGTAACCAGTAATTTTTAAAAATCATTCTAGACAACTATAAGCCAACACGTAGCAAGTACTTCCAATAATAATTTTTCAACTCTTAACTTGAAAACTTAATAGAATTTATTCCGTTTGGAGTTTCTACCTACCCCAAAGGGAGCCCACCTCCTTCGCCCGGGAGTAAATCACCTGGAATTGGGTGGCTTGCAATGCAACCGAATGGAGTTGGTTTACACTGAGAAGAAACATCGTGCCTAATTTTTTGCTCGCCACTGTACATATACCCTTGCTTGGAAAAGTCACTTTCCAATAGCATGGACTCGAATACACCTTACCTAGCACCCTTCTTTTGTTACCATCAATTCTTACTAATCAGAAAATGGTGGCAACAAAATGGAGTTCGTCAAGTTTTCGGTGACGACGTCACTGCTGTCATAACCGAAAACGTGTCCGTTGATTATTCATTTTGTTATCGCATAGTGGTCGAGGAAACGCCTCAATGAGACCGCCCTTGAGGAAACGAAACCAAATAACATCGAGGAACTGTTTGATCACGTCTTAAGTTGTTGGTTTTGGTGTTTGCTTAAAGAGGGGAAATATTCCATCGGATCTAGAAAGCCACTTTTTTGACAGTTGAGTTTGTTTTGTTTCTACCTTTAAACACTCTCTCTTCCACCCCAAACATTTCTAGACGGATTCACAAAAATGGGACCCGGTTCCAAGTTACAACTGTCAAATTAGACCGGGTTTAAAGTTTAAAACTTAAGAGTTCTTTGTGAGCTCAATTTTTGAATAAACCTTCGAAAATGGAATCGATTTCGGAAGATCAACCAGTGGTATGGTTCAAAAGAGCAATTTCGGGCTTTTGAGGGCGCAAAGGAGAGAATTGCCAGAAAAGGCGACCAGTCAAGTCACCTGGTCGGGTTCGCTTGTTTGGTAGACGTCGGAACGGATTTACGTGGATGATATGAGGAGGGTGAGGGTCGTCGAGTCGAGGATGGTGGTCGTGAGTTTGGGTGCGAGTTTGTAAAAAGTAAACACGGTCCGTACACACTCTCACGCATACACACAAAGGATGATGCATCGCGAGAGGAGAGAAGGCGGCGGCGAGGCCGTGCGCGGAATGAGAAACAAATAATACGGTGTCGTTGACTCCAAACAAGTATGTAGTAATCGCGAAAGTGCGGCGGCCAGTTAAAAAAAACGAGTGCACTCTCGGTTTCGATTTGCACTATTCGGTTAAGGTAAAGGCCACGACAATGACCGTGGAGGGCGGGCGGGGGCCAAAATTCGCAACTGTCGACCAACCTGTCTGAAGATTCCGAACTGTCGTAGCGATCGACGCATCTCTTCTTCCTGCAGTCGTCTTCACAAGACAAGAATCCCTCATGTTTGGCCGGGCCATCAACGGCACTACCTCTACTACCACACAACTTATTAAATAACTTATCACTAGCACTACCGATATAAAACGCATTCACTTCCTCACACGCGTCGCCGATCGCACAGTCATTTGTCTCACACATTATGACGTCGCCATAGTCTTTCACCGTTGTTTTTTCGATTACATCGCCGACTGGATCTCCCGAACACAACCCGTCTGCCATTTTGAGAACACACTGTCGTGCCGCACACTCGATCCTCTCGGTCGCGAGGCGGCGCGCGCCTATGACGGCGGGGGCAGGGGACCGGGTGCACTTCTCTGACGTCACGCGTCCCTTCCTTGCGCCGGTGCATGCGACGTTCATTGGCCGCGCGACAATTACATAATTTACTTGCCCAGTTGCGGGTAATGACATCTGCGCTCCCGGTCCCGTTCCTCCGGTTTTTTTTTTCACGCCAAACCCTCTTGATTTTTTCATTTCCATCCCCCGTAATGCCAAAAAAGAAAAAATCAACCAAACAAATTCCCTCGAATTATGATCTCAAATTATTGAGTTACCTCACTTAAATAATTAATAAAAGCGAAATTGATGTTGTGTTTCTCTTTCAGACGCTTGCCGAAGACTTGTTTCTTGTTTTGTTATTGCATCCGTCGTCGGCCGTGAAATTGTGAGATGGCAGCATTGTGCAGATCGCGTTACAGCTGCTCGATGACGTCATGATAGCGCGAACTTTTTAAATACTTTCACTGTCACGGTCACGATTAATCGGCGGTGGAGGGAGGAAGCATGCGAAAGCTGTCCGTTGTTTTTGGGTGTTCTGTCGCGGTCTCCAAGTTTCCTAGAGCGCGACAATTTTTTTCTGAAATTAATAACGTTTTCTTTGGGACGCCCGGTAAAAATTAATTGACAATGACACTGACACACCTGTGGATACATCGAAGCATAAGCAGAAGTGACCCTCATCTTCATTTAACTTGATTAACTATGGTAACTACATAATTTGCGGCTCGTTGCGTGTTGCTTTTTAGCTTTTTTGCAAAAATTTTGAAAGTGGTTATTATTATTTAAAGCTCAAAAAGAATTGCTGAACTAACAATATACCAAGAATAAATGCTAAACTATGCCAATTTGCAAAATTAAAAAAAATAAAAGAACTTGGTCTAGAGATCATCAGGTGCCTACAAACGCGCTAAAGGGCCATAAGTGAAACAAAAAACTGAAATGGAAGTTACTACCTTGCAATGCAAGTTATTACCCTGTAATGCAAGTTACTATCTTGTAACGCAAATTACTATCTTGGAATACAAGTTACTATCTTGCAATGCAAGCTAATAACTTGCAGAGGCAGTTGGTAACTTGCAGTGCTAATTATTTTTGCCCATTATTTTGATGCCGTTCAACATTTTTTTATCAAATTTGGCAGCAAGTTTAAGGCCCGTATTTATAGACAGGATTTAAGATCCACCGTCGTCTTGAGACCAAGTTGAACCTTAGACTGTGAGATTTTTGTTTTATTTTTCGCAAAAATGAAACGAAAGTTTCACCGTCTAAGGTCCAACTTGGTCTCAAGACGACGGTTGATCTTAAGTCCTGTCTATAAATACGGGCCTAAGTCCTGTAGTATACATTAAACTACGTTAAAATAAAGTTTCGCGTAATTACCAAAGGCGTATTTTACGGCAGGGGCCTAGGAATAGTTCTTTCCTCAAAATTCTACGCCACTGGTGAAATAGCTTTTTTCTCTACTTAGCTTTTGTACAATTATTCATGAAACACCCTATATAGCAATAAGTTACCAACTGCCACTGCAAGTTAGTAACTTGTTGCAAATTATTAACTAACTTGCTTTGTCAGTTATTAACTTGTATTCCAAGATGGTAACTTGCATTTCAGTTTTTTGTTTTACCTATGACCTTCCAGCGCTTTCGTACCTTTGAATGCAGGTTACTACCTCATTGTATATAAGGTGTTTCATTAATAATTGTACATAATCTAACTGCAGAATCCTTGGAGCAAAAAACGAGATATGAAGATTAAACCTAAAACAACTAGATAAAATGTGCCTCGATCCTTACTGAGATTAGCAATTTTTTGAGTAAAGATTTTGAAATGATCAATACGAATATGTAAAGATATGCAATAAATTAAACATTAAAATCGGAGGTCATTGTTTACTTTACCCACTCTTCGATTTTCAAAAAACTAATTACACCAACGCATTCGGCACCATGTATACATTACGAAAATCAATATCTTTTCTTGTGCAAACTACTTTTATTTTTACTCATTTTCCTTGCCCTAGCACATCTTTTTTTTTCTATAAATTTTGCATAAAATTATTTATCATTTGCACAACATTTCATTGCTCAAAATGGCATTCTAAATCGGAATATTGTACGGCTATATCTTTAACTTTAATTATTTCAAAGTAGGTACATTATTTTTGTAAAAAATGTCTGAAAATTGAATAATTATACTTAGTAAAGAAGCTATTTCACCAGTGGCGTAGAATTTTGATGGAGATAACTACTCCTACGCCCCTGCCGTACGCTTCTAATGTGTCTTACAGGACTCAAACTTTCTGCTAAATATGATAAAGAAATATTGAACAGTATCAATATTTTGATACTGTTGCCAATTATTATTGGCAAAAATATTTTTAAAATGTTGAAATAAAACACTTTGTATCTCACTAAACAGGCACATTTTATCTAGCTGTTTTAGGTTAAATCTTAACATCTTGTTAAAAACTCTCTAGTTAGCAGTTAGCTTATGTACAATTATTAATGCAACACCCTGTATACAATGTACAAAACAATTCCACGAACGAATTCCAAGTTTAACCTACATTTTGGAATTGCTGAAGCAATATGATTTAATGACCTAACAATAGCTCAAATTTATTCAATCCTTCTATGATCATAACCCGATCAACTTTCAAATAAAACTGCCCCTGCCACTAATGCCACTCTCCACTCACAAGCAGCAAAATCAGCACAACGATCGACCCTTTATTTAACCTGGAGTGTGGTCTCTGGAAACCTGTAAGAAGTGGAAAAATCATAAACATACCTACTGGTTTCAATATTCGTTTCTTTTAGTGTGTGTAGTCGAGGCGAGCAAGGTCAAAGCTTGCCATTCCCGACAACCTTCAACCATTTTCAACTTATTCCTCTCTCCTCCACTAGATTCTTCTCTCATGAGAAAAGTTTGCGTTCGAAAATTAGTGCTGGAGACGACACTGTCAGAATTGACAAGATCCTAGTCCCTAGTGTGGCAAAATGCGTGTGCCGTTTCGTCTTCGTCCCAAAATTACATACAGTCCATTTTCACCAATTAAAGGAATCTTCAAGTCAGGTAAGTCATGGTGCTAAAAGTTTTCACTCTTCGCTGTCTACTTACAACCATACAACTCTACTACTGCCAGATTACTGGGAAATAGCAAGTAGCAAGTTACCCCACCCCTTTCGTACAAAGTAGTGTTACAATGACGTAAAGAATGTTAAACCTAAGATTGGTGATCGCCTCACATTTGTTCTAAGAACCTTTCAAGCTAGAGCTAATATTGTATGACATAATTTAGCATAAGTTTCTGCTATGCTGTAAGCTGATTCGATATTCCAACAAATCGCCTAAATTCTTCCAGATCCTCGTCATTTCGTAGTTCGTTGAATATATACCTACCATAAGAATCTGTCTGTAGGCTGATTGATGTGAATACCTACTTGTTCTTCATTCGTACAGATATATCTGTCTTGTAAAAACGACACTCAGTCCTGAAACTGTGTTGCTATTGGTCATGGAGTGAGTCCAGAAACTTCTTGTCGGTATAAGATGAGTGACGAGTGTAGCTATCCTGCTGTGATTATTTCCTGACTATTTTTCTGTAAGATTTTTTTAGCCTAGCAATCTTTGGAGTACCTACTAATTCTTATTTTCTCTTCATTGCCTCTATCAAGAAAAGTCCCATTCTTCGTGCCTCGAATGGCATATACCTACATAAATTAGTAAAATTTGAATACTAATTTCAAGCGGATTGTTTTGTATTCCTCCCTTTCATTTCATCTATCAGATAAAACACCCTTCGCGAAAATTTTTAAAATGTGTTGTTCAACGTTTTTAGAATAGAAATAAAATTATGTAGTTGTAGTTCATAATATCTCTGTAGGTAGTATGCTAATTATAGCAAACAAATTTGTGATGTGATCTACTGAGAGATTAATTATGCAACCCATAGTACTTTGGTGATGCCTTCTGTCTTACAAGAGTGGTCACTGTTAGCAATGCTGTTAGGTATCTTCTACAATCTACAGTATCAAAGTCACAAAAATGTATATCAAGATGTGCCTTTTGTATGTTTATACTTATGTAGTAAACATCAGTAGAATCGATTGAGGCGATTTTAAATTATTAAAAAAAAACATTTTTTTCGTCCATCTTTGAACCTGTGTCCGGACTTTTCAGGGACACCCTGTATAATTTCATAAAAAATTATTTTAATAGAAAAATTTATAAAAATAATTGTTAAAAATTCATATAGGAATTTATGGTCTCTTAAGTAGAGACCACAAATCTGGTCCTGCCGAGAACGACAGAACATCTGCGTTCTTTAATCATTTTATTTATACGGAGTACTCTAATAAAATACTGAATCTATAAGTTGGAGTTTGAATATTCCACACAAAGCGAGAGTGGTAATTTTAGGGGTGGTGTCTATCCAGTGCATATATCCAGATCCACTAAAGAAAAGACTGAGTAATTCAAATACCCTTATTGTTCCCAGCAAACAAAAAGGAGAGAATTGACGAGATGTCAAGATGTGTTGTAGCTGATTGCAGCTGTTATTTCTTAGCATTTTTATGACTTTATGGACATCGCTGAAAAACGTAGATTTTAGGTGTTACATAAGGTGGTCCTCAACAACGGAACGAGGCGCCTCGTTGGTCGTCGATTAATTAAAATTTCCTAGACACCGGTATTAATATCGTCATATCTGCGGGCGGCCTCGCGTAGAGTAATTGCCGATGATTTCGAAACAGCTAAGAAAAATGTGATTACCAAAGAAGTTATTCTCCCGCTGAGACGTGAAACAAGAACATTTCTATTGATGAATCTGTAGAAAATTGGATGTTGCGGAGGTGAACTCCTACTGAAAGGGCTTATAAAAATAGCAACATTTATTCTGAATTTAATAAATAGTCGTTAAAAGGTGAACAATTTGTAACAATCTTGTTAAGTAAAATGGACGTGAGTTAGACCTACAATAGTTAAGATAAGAATCACTACAAACATAATACTGAAAATAAACACTTAATTAAATTAAGGCGTAAACAATCAACAAATAACAAATACGACATTTATTGCTTTACATATTTGTAATATTTTCAGGAAAAAAGTTGAGTAAAAACGCGTTAACCTCGAAGTTTATGAGAAAGTGACTAGGATAGCCAGAGAGGCAGCTTTCTCACTAAAAGGCGGAAAAGATAAAATAAGAAACAACTTTCCTGAAACTCCAAAATGCAACTTCTTGCTGAAAATATCACGTTATGTAAAAACTTTTTCTGCTAACTTCAACTTTAAAATCATTATATTATGTATATTAGCGGCTAGCCATTGAAATATAGTGACACAAATAACGCGTTCTTCTAGATAAAAATTCTAAAAAGTACACATGCTAATAGCACTTAGGGAAATACACATTAAAAAATAATATCATCTGTAAACCTGCTTTGTAAATAACCATCTAGATAGCAGCACCATCTAACGGAAATTCGAAATAGTAGGCACGGACTGTAAACACACAAAAGTAAATGGGTAAGAAAGAACTTTCGATTTCTTCAGGTACTTAATATGGAATGCTACAAGTTTACTATGGGAAGAGAACCTTAGATAGTGCTGCGTAAAGTTTATAAAAAAATATGTTTCCTTTTTGTAAATACTGTTCTGTTTAAAAATTTGAAATGCACTTGACACCTTACGGAAGGATTTATAGAATTAGTTTCAAGCCCAAGAAGAAATTTAAGGCAATAATGAAAGACTAATATTAAAACTTTTTAGGTCCACAATGACGTTGGCATCATACCCTCCACCGAACTGACCGCTGGAGTCAAACTTTCCTTGCAGAGAAAATTTAACGGCAACAGAACAAGATGACCCTAAAGAAAAATGTTGCTTTTAAACTCCACAAATATCCCCCAAACTTACTTGAATGCTCTCCAGCATTTTTTCGGCTCTCGAAATTTCGTCGATGTAAAGCGGCTTCTCTTCTTGGTATTTTTTCAGGTCAGCAAAAGTCTCCGCTTTGTCGGTCGGAATACAGTGGAAGACTTTCTCAAAAAACTCCGTATTGAGACTGGCGGTTTTCTGCCAAATCTCTTTGTAAAAATAATCGGAAACGGGGTCGGTAATGTCGAAATCTATCATCTCCGCCTCTTTACCCAACAAACCTAAATGCTCCTTGAACAAATATTTCCTCAAACTACCCGCGAATCTTCCACAAGGAAACGATTTGTTGTTCATAACCCCGTCATCAAAAGCTTCATCCTAGAATTTCAATTTTTAAGACTTCCAAATTTCGAACTTTTTGATTATTTTTAAAATTGCTAGTAGATATACCTCGATCAAAACTGCAATTTCCGAGTCTCGTTTGCCGATTAATGAACGATCGTTGATGTTAGCCGAGCCGCAAATAACGATTTTATCATCGACTATCATCAACTTCGAATGGACGTAAATGAGTTCAGTGATCGGTTCGCAATTAAGAGTAGAATGGTTACGCAGACCGTAGAAAGAAATGTAATCAGTTGGATCCTCAATCCCTGCTTCCTGCAACCTGGTAATAATGCCGTCTTTTCCTCTGAAAACCCAACTCAAGTCAACGAATCTACGGGGTAAGTAGACTTACTGCGATATCGACGAGTAATTCCAATGAGTGATGGCGTGGAGCGACGTGCCGGTGGGTCCCCCCACTTCACCTTCAAAACCTGGGAGTAGAGGCATCACGACAAATACCCGAAATGTTTCTTTGGATCTTCAAAGAGGTCTGTTAATTTTAGATCGTAATGCTGTTTCAAACTTACTTAAAGGCCCTAATTATTCTTTTGTAAAGCGCTTCCGCTATTTGGTTTCGAGTATTTGGATTGTTGTAGGATAGCGAAATGAAGAACTGATTTTCGATGTAAATGTAATGTTGAGCGCGGTTGATCGAATCGATGTAGGCCTCGTGAATGCTTTGTTCGACTGTGTCTGGTTCTAAAAAACCACAAGACCAAGTACTAACACTTCGTAGGACCTGGATAGGACAAACACAAACATGTAAGCACAACACAAATCAGATGTAGTTCAAGAAAGTGGCCAGTAGTGTACAGAGAAAGAATCGAGCAATACTAGGGGCCACTTACTTGACACGTGACTTTGTGTAGTTCATTTGAGAAAACGATGGGCAGCGTGTTGAAGTCATCGTAACTCTTTGGCAAGAGAAAAGGATAGGTAGTGTTGGATTTGGCTTTCTCTAATTTGGTGGCGTTCCATCTCTGAATAAAATGTCTGGAAACGTCCCTGGCAGCGGCACCTTGCACGCACATCCCGACGTCATGCCACGGCATCCTCGGTGTTGTGACTCGGTCGATGAAATCGTCAAACGGCGAATCTAAATTATTGAAATCTTTTACGATGAAATTGCAGTAGTCCTTCCCTATCCAGAGTTTGGAAGACCCGTCCAGACTCTCCAGGAATTCTTCGGGAGTTTGGGCTTCTTTTTCGGGAGCATCCGGCTCGTCCACACTATCTTCGTGAGCAGTATACACTAAATTAATGAGATCTTTGCTTTTGCTTTTTACTGTATTTTTTATTGTTGTTATCACATTTTTCCGCTCCATGTCTGGAGTATTGCACTTGATTTTTTCTCTGTCTGGAATCAAGAGATTATCTCCCGGTTCTAACTGAGGCAAAGGGCTGGACGGCTCTTCATCAGTAGGAGTATCAGGCTCGTTCACAATGGGTATTGGAGTTTGCTTATAAAGAGGAATTGGGATGGGGTAAATGGCGTTTCCGCCAGGAGCGCTGGACGATTTCTTCTTCAAACCAGACACATCTACAGTTGGAGTGACGCTCCCCAGGTCCGTCAACCTTTAACAACAATTCACAATAAATCACCCAAAACTGCTATTCCCAAGAGACAAATCTTGAACGTGCTCCGAATATTACGGAAGCGTCTAGCTGCCATAGTTTTTCTCGAACAATTTTATCCATTATTTACGGAAAAAGTGTAAATTTACAGAAAAAACTATATACATACAGGATGTTCGTTTTTCGAGTGCCAACATGGTGAACTCACTCATTTTCACAGATATAAAGTCGGTTAAATTAGAGCAAAGTTGCGCATTTTACACTTATGAGTCAATTTCAGCTCGAGTTGCGCCAGGAGTAAAATATCGGTGTAAAATTTACGCCACTCCGATCATATGCGCCGGCTTTGCTTCGTTCCTTTGCTCTTAATTTTAACTCCTTATTTCACTGAGCCGCCCGATTTAAAAAGAACCAATGCCGACGTAACTTGACGTTTTTGTCAAATGTCAAATTCGTTTCAATTTCGTAAATATCGACGCTAAATTTAATCCGTGGCAACTTGCGTTTTACACTTGAAATTGAGCGCAACCGATTTGCGCTGCTCCGCCCATTTATGCTAGGCGTAAATCGAGTTGAAGTTGATCCATAATTCTGCAAATTTACAGTTCTTTTGTAAATTATATAAAAAAAGGTTTGAAGAAAACTATGGCAGGTAGGCGGTTTCGTGAAATATAATACAACCCCAACTACGTCATAACAAAGAGTCTATAAGTTTTAATTTAAAAAGTTATTGAGATCAGTGCCAGGTAACATGTTGTACCGGATTGAAACATACTAGATTCAAGCTCAAACGACTTATTATATACATGTAAGTACCAAATTCCAGTTGTTAAGGAACTTTACCTGTGGTTAGCGTCGTCCCATCGGCCGTAGCACAAGTCGATTCCCCCCACAAACGCGTAACTTTGGTCGACCACGACAATCTTTTCGTGATGAGCCCACAGAAACACCCCCACCTTCGCATGATCCGGATGTCTCAAAACTTTGATGTTATCAGAAGCGTCGACCAGTCTCTGTTTGCTATAATAACTATTCAATCCTAGCGCCATTTCGACTTCTTTGTAGAGAAGCACAAAAATCTTTACCCCGCTCGCCTAAAATCGTATTTTTTTAAGTTATCTAAACATTGCCGAAGGCACGTACAGCTTTTCGCTGCAGTAATCGATCAAGTCTCCAATAATCTCCAGAAATAGCGGGACGTTTCATGTAGATTTCGGGACTCAACCACCAGTCGGTAATGAAGATTTCTTCTTTGGCATTTTCTATAGCATCAGCCACTGCCGACATGTAGCTGGAGCCGTCCACAAACCAGCAAGCCGATATCGTCGTCCTGATGGGGGCGAACGAGTGGTGGGGGTTGGGTTGGGTGAAGTCCCTCGCTAAAATTCGCTATTCTATAAAAGTCCGCCGACAAATTGACCAACATTGAAACGCATCACGGGAGTTTCAGACACAGAATTTGACATTATACTGATAAACAGACGACTCTAGGGTAACACTCATTCGTCTTACACCGGCTTCGCTGCTAGTCGCGCTTTAAAATGAACAAATCCTCTCCAGTTAATTATAGTTAGGACTTCACTGGGAGAAGTTAATTTTATGTCACTTCATGATTTTTCTAAATATTAGCAAAGTGTCTTTCAGTTAGTTTCAACTGACTAATGGTTATTGTGCTGCACATAGATCAGGATTGACCCTAACTTATTAACAACTCTGTTGAAAATAAAATTCAAACTCTCATTATTTATTGATCCGCCCGTCGACGAGACGATTGTTATGCATGTTATTTATTGATCCGCCTGTCAAACTCTCATTCATGCATGATATTTATTGATCCGCCCTTTGCCGAAACGAGGTCACCATTTTTTGTTCTTTTGGCAATACTGTAGTGCCGGGTGCATTAGGTTAGACTATATAAGGTCAATAAGTTTTAGTTTTATTTAAGTTAGTTCTAGTGAAGCTGCCATATGAGCAACATCTCCCGATTGATTACAATAAGTTGTTTTGTTTTGAATACACATTTTGTGTAACAAAAATCAAACTTGGCTAAAAGTATTTAACAAACTCAACCACCTTCAACTCACCTGTGCTAACTGCTACATCTTTGAGGGCTTCAATCCATTCTTTGCTCTTCCTCCTAGTCCAGCACTTGAACGCGATCTGCCTGCTAAGGGTCACAATCTGGAACCCTGTTTGCAAACCAATCGAGTACATTCCTGAGGCGACCTCGAACCCTTGATCATACAAAATGACGCATTTCACCAAGCCGTCTTGGGGATTAATGTACCCAAAACAGGTATCTTTAATAAAAAACCACCTCTCCACCCATCTCGCACAAAGAATATCGTTGCACAAGTGCTGACATCTGTGGAAAATTTTGATAAAAATAACTAAAACTGATGGCTGAATATCACCTAATGCAGAACATGCATCTGGTTAGGCCAAAACAGTTGCAGCCTGTTTGACCTGGTTGGGTGCTTCCGGTTCTTTTTTTCACTCTACCTTCTTTGCCTTTAAGTCCCAGTCCTTGGACGAAAGATAAATGAGACACTTCTAAAAATTCAATCTGGAAAAGATTGATTAAAAATAGAAAAATTTGCTTAGAACTAATTACGGTTGCTGGATGATTCCTGTATATGTTAATGGACAACAGGTTATTCAGGTAGTTTTCTAGTTGTTTCATTCTGTTGCCAAGTCGTTCGTAGGCTATTAATATTTCTGGCTTTTTGGGAAACCTATAATTTTAATAAATAAACAACATAATTAATTTAATTGCAATTACCTTGGGAGGCCCACCTTTCTCTTCCCCTTACCGGATTTAGGAGTGTCTTGTTTAAAACTTTTGCGCTTCCTTTTGTGAGTTTTGCTCGGAAACGGTATGTTCATGCCAGTTCGGAACATAACCAGTTGCTGGTGCAAATGTTGAATTTGCTTGTAACGTTTCTTGACCTGCCATGAAAACCCGCTATGAACCAATGAAATCGTGTAGCTGTAAACGTATCAAATCCATCATTTCCAATAAAATCTTTTTTTATACAAAGAAAACGTAGTAATGTCACATAAAATAAAAGACATGTAACCAATGAAATTGTAGCTTCAAAACGTAGCTACTATAGCTACTGTTTTGGTGACGTCATATTTACAAAATAATTAATTCCAACCAATCAGATTGAAGGTTGAAAGCGTTGCTAGGCAACATGACATTGATATCTCTAAAGTCTCCATGACAACCATTGTAACACTACTTAAAAAAATCTTTTGAAGAGGACAACATCTCTTCTAGTATGTAATTGTCGATTGACTTACAGATTGGGGTTGAGCATGTGAGTGGTGAGGTTGCGCTCGTAGTCGGTGATGGTGGCCGTGATGTCGACGCCTGGTATGAAGACGTTTCTTCGAAATGACTTGAATTTGGCCGGAGGTTTGTGGATGGTGTTGAACTCCAAACCCCCAAAAGTGTCGCCTACTTGATCAAGAGTTGGTGAAAATTTAAAAAAAAAATGAGACCTTACCGTCTACTTCATCGTCTGAATGTTCGATGATTACTGGACCGTCTCCCATGTCTAAGACTTTGAGGGATTCAGGAACTCCCAATTCGTCGTCGTATTCAGCTTCAGAGCCTCCCACACTGGGTCTGGTGGCATCGTTGGTTTCGCCACCTTGTTCTTCTGCCATGCTACAATAATAATTGTGGTTTTATTTAATTTACGAGTGAATGACGATTTGGGGAGAGAAATTCACGGAACTTTACCTCATAATGTTTCGTTCAGACATTCTACTTTTTATTTTCGCTTTGTTAGAAATAAATGTGTTTGGAATGTAAGCAAATTAGAGACGCGGTTCTATCTTATCATTGTGAGTCGTGGCACGATAAGGCAGGAAAAGGAATTTTTAAGCAATCAAGATTAAAAATGATTTTTTAACCTCAAAGATGGAATGTTAAGACGACGTACTTACATTTTGCTGGATGATAAAGATGATAACAGTAAACTGAATGAAACTTAAAAATAGAACAGGAACAAGTTATGTTGGTATAGTTAATTAAGTAACATTCTGGTGTTTGGGGAATTTAGGTAATTCAAGGAACTCCAACTGGAATACATTTCATTATATTTTATAATGACACATAATGAGCAGAAAATTGGAAAATCCTTGAAGTTTTGCGCCTGAATGTATGCACCTCAATATACACTACAGGTATTTTAAACATTTGCTGCTGCCGTCACGGATCCGTGACAGCACCATTCTTGACCCGGTGCTGCCGACACTGATCCGTGTCACTGGTATTTGTGATGGTGTACCTACATACACGTGTTTTCAGTGCAATTTCTCCTACGTTATACCAAATGACTTTTCTTTGTAAGTTAGCATACAAACGCATTTATAAGACCGTTTTATATAATATTTGCCAAAACAGTTGTGTTGGTCAGCACAAAGCACAAATTACCGAATATTTTGCTGGGTGCTGACGACGCGGATCCGTGACACCGCCCCCAAGGCATATTCCCCCCCTTCCACATAAATTTGGTTTTCAGAGGGTTTAACTATTTGATATATGAAATACCTTTTAGGAAAAACATTTCTTCAGTTCCTGGGATATTACATGTTATCCAGACCCGCAGCGAATGTGTTAATAACTCTATTCCGGAATAACTCGAGATAAATACGCTTTTACGAATGTCGGGTAGGATAAACGCAGGTATAAACTATGGACCGAGAATATATAAACTCGCTCTAGTCCGAAATAGTTATTCCAATCCTAATTATGTATTACTTATTCGACTTTCGTAAAACAGGCCCTTATCCCTTTATACCAGGTGTCCCAACCAAACAAAAAACTCCACACAAATTTGGAAAAAATGAGCACACTTTAACGTAAAATTGAAGATTAGGAAGGCCTTAATCAAAGATCAAAATCTAAAAAATAAGAAGTGATCAGATTAGAACGTTTCTTCCCAACAGGAGATCCCAGGTTCAAATCACGATCAACGCAAAATTAAATGAATCACCTCGTCTTTTTACTTGGTAATTTTATTAAAATAAATAAAAAAATGTGTATTCATGTTTTTGTCTTCTTCTTAACAATTTCTTTCGCCTGTTGTTTGGGATCGCCTTCAAAAATTTCTCCCAGCGGGGTCATTTTGAAAGCATCTGTAGGACGCGTGGCTTCACGGTAGGCCTTGTGCTCCACCCTATTTTGATACTTGTGGCTTGCAGACATGCGTACGTGTCTTCTATACTTAGACGGACTCATATAGTCGGGATTCTCCCACAAAGCGACTCCTCCAAAACTGCCCGAAAATATCTTGACCTACAAAAACAAAATTTTGATCAATCAAAATGTGTTCAAATCAATTTGACAAAACATCATAAGCAACAAAACTCATTATCAGTCATATTCATTCCCAATTTAATCTGCGATTTACATCTAACTTAATGGTGAAAATAAAATAAAATTCTAGTTGTAACACTCACTGGATTAAATACAAATCGCGGTCCTATTTCAGCCAGTGCCCCATCTTCTGATAAAATCTGGAAATTCCTGAACCAGATTCTGTTATCCAGGACAGTAAACGTATAAACGTGGTCAAAAAATGGTTGACTTTTCGGATGGTGCTTTGGGACACCAAAAATCTGACTGAGTAATTCCTTCAATAATGCATATTGTGGTCTTTGTTCAAAAGTAGGATCAAAGCTTAACAACGGTCGTGATCCTCTCAAACAATTTCCAGTCAATTTCAATTCCCCCATAGTGTGGACTAAAAAGAGACAGTCAACAAAAATTGTTGAAAAAAATAGTTTAAATCACCATTTTCAATTTGAAATTTGGCACTAGGACCATTTGGCACATTTGAAAGCCACATGTACAAGTCCATCTTTTTCCTTCCTTCAAACATTACTGCTTTAGTGCAGTTTTTGACCTCTGCAATCTCATTAACTACAGAGAGAGTTTTCGTTCGCTCCATCTTCGCCTCTGACTTGTGGTGAGGCATCATTTTCTTTAGGTCCTCCATTAAATGTCTATCGCGATGGTTTATCCCGCGGGAACAAAACACCAGGACCCTCTGTTTATTACTCCATTTTCTCTGCAAGTAAAATCCGTTGTGGTGGTTATGTTACTTAACGTAATCGCTCACCTTTTTAGGTACAGGTTCGTCAGAGTGTCGCACAGCCGGGAGGGGCTCAGCCTCGACCTGCTCTCTTGGCGCACTGACACTACGGGGACGCTTATTAGACTTTTTCATCACGAAAGTTGAAGCCACGTGCCAGTCACAACTAAATAAAATTGAGGTTATAACTTATGTTTATAGCATGTGACAGGTGACAGTGACAGTGTTGGCTGTTTCCCGCGCCATCTGTAGAGAAATTTGAAATTTGACAAATGGTCAAATCTCTATTTGGATCAATAATCGCGCGGGAATTTTAAATAAGTTCTAGTTCCTTTTGGAACGCTCTATGTTTATGGACAACTTTCTTAATGTTTATTATTGTAGAATCCGTCGGTGAAGTATTTCACGCTTTTTTGAGACACATCTAGATGTAATTTTAAACATTAAAGAATTAATTGTAAAACAAGATACAACCAGGGGCTTGCCATTAAAAAACATGTCGATGACAATATTAATTGAAAACTAAGTAACGGAGAGGAAATTAATTTGATAAAAAAAGTATACGTACGTTTGTTCATAAACTCCCCAGCGTATATCGTAAATAAATACTAATAAACAGAAAATACTTATAACACCTTATACAGGGTAGGGCAATAGTGCGTCCGACTTCGATAACTCGAGTTTCATGATGGGTAGAAATTGGATTTAAAAATACAAATAAACTAGAAAAGGAAGTCTATAACCGGAAATTATTTTTGAACATACTTATACAGGGGCAAGTGACATTTTTTTAAACAGAATGTGGTGTGTAAAAGAAGATTTTTCGGAGCCTTTTCCTAGATTCTTTTTACTCCAATATTATTGTTAGGAAACATCTGTGGGATGTCTTTGAATCATTTCAACTTTTAAAAAATTATACAGGGTAGCTAGATTTAATTTTTTAATTTAGAACTTTTTGAATTTAATTTTCTCCATTTTTTCAAATGGAATACTCTGTATACTTTTTAACGTTATGATGTAGAAACTAAGAGCGAACATTTTTTGTATGCACACTCCTATGGCTATTTGTAACTATTTTCGATTTATCGCGCAATAATTACAAAATTTAAGAATAATCCTAAAAAAATAGATTGTTTTAACTTTTGTAAATTTTTCTTTCTTATTTGATCGAATTTAAACTGAATATTACCTACGTACATATTTTCAAAGAAAAACGTTTGTAACTGAACAAATTTGCTTAAAGATTTAATTTAACAATTTCATAACACCGCCTTTCCTGTTAAAGTAACTTAATCCTTGAAGTACAAGATAATAATGTTTCTCATTATCTTTTTTTAATAACCAAACTATTGAGTCTTAGTTATACTTCAACTTGGTTCAAAATGAAACTAGTGTTTACCTTGTTCTTACTCTTTACCCTAATTTACCAAGCTAACAACCAAAACCTAAATCTTGACCTAAGCACCATTTTCGGAAATATCATCGATCCAAACTTTATCGCAAATATATTACGTCCCATCATTCCCGTAAATCTTCCGCCTCTTTTCAACGTCTCACTCCCAAAAAGCCAATGCCGTAATCAACTAAACCGTCTTAGAATCGGCTTGCATCAAGGGGAAAGATGGGCACTAAAAAGTAAGTTTAACACTCAAACTTCTGAACAAAATCAATGTTTGATTAGTGATCGATGCTTCGGCAAAACCTCAATCTGGAATACTCGCTGGAAACGTAATGCATATGGGAAATTACGACGAATGCTTGAAAATCAATGAGAACCTGGAAGACGTCGAGATCCAGGGACAGTATTGTACAGCAATGTTTCGTCCTCATGAAAAGTTTGGGAATGCCTTGGAAAAGTGGTTATCCGAAAATTTGGTAACTAGCAAACGATTTTTGTCAAAATAATTTTGAATTTTTTTAGTTTGCGAATACCAGTAATAAAGTAGATTCTGCATATTTCATTAGTGATTTGAGAAAGTCGGTGGGATTTTGCGTTCCCGCAGTTTGTAGTCCGGAAGAGCTTCAGGAATTGGCGGTGGAATTAGAAGAATCGATTCAATCTCCCCTACATTTTATTTTTGATCAAACTTTTTGCGACACTGCAGAAGCAGAACCGTTCAGTACTGCCGCTATATTAGCAATGTAATCATAACTATAACAACGGCTGGTTGCACAAGTTTTAGTAACAAGTTATCAACGATTTGCTACACCCCAAACTAACCACCATTCCTTGTTATAAGCATTTAGAACGTAACACCTGAACATAAGTCTATCAGTTATCTTGTGCAACTAGAAGTAAGTTTTTCTTTTTTATTAGTAACGAATAGTTTGATTTTTTCCAGAGTAATTTTCAGTGGTTTTGCGATTATCGTCCTTTTTAGCACTCTATACGATGTTTTAATTTATCAAAAACTTAACGGTAAATTTGATTGCGTTACAAGAGAGAAATTACTGTAGAGTTTCAGGTAACGGATTCAAGGAATATACTGTCTTTTCACTTTACTCCAACTCCGTAAAATTATTTTCGACCAAATCAAGCGGCGACAGCCTCCAATGCCTAAATGGCATCAGAGTAATTAGCATGTTGTGGATAATTATAGGTCATCGCTTTATGTACAATTTCTGGTTACCGCACAATAACGCTTTTGATATAGAAGAAGTAACAACTTTATAATCACTACAAACATAACCACTTATTCATTGAAACTTTCAGTGGAAAGATAAAATCGAAAATTCTGTAATTTTGGGATCAATCATGGCAGTTGAAAGCTTCTTCACAGTTAGTGGTCTTTTAGTCGTTTACGTTGTCCTTATCCACAAAGACAAAACTGAGAAGTTTTCCTTACCAATGTTTTATTTGCACCGAATTTTCAGGCAATTCTACTTTCATAAAGAGAAATTGAAAAGACTTACTTTTGCCTATACTTTTCTAGATTAACACCACCTTTAGCAATGGTAATTTTGTTTCACGCTACTTTAATGAAGTACATTGGAAATGGTCCTTTTTGGCCGGTGATTTACGAGATTTTCCAAAAACCGTGCGAAACGAATTGGTGGTCAACCCTAATTTTTTTACAAAATTACATCCACCCTAGAGCGCAAGTAAATTATTGTCGATAATTAATTGTAGAAGATTTTTAAACAAATTTTAGTGCGTGGGACAAACTTGGTTCTTGGCAGTGGACACTCAACTGCATTTCTTAGCGCCTCTCTTTCTTCTTCCTTTGATGAGATGGCCCAAAAGTACTATAGTTACTATGTTAATCACTACTGCCATCTGTTGCGGTTACGTCTTTGAAGTCAGTTGGAAAAAGAATTTGGGTTCAATCTTCTTCGAGTAAGACTTGCAATGTGTACTGCGTAACCTAACTTCGGTTTTCAGCCAAGATGGAGATCAATTTGTTTATTTCTATAGTCCAACCCATGCCCGGATTTCAGCGTATTTGATCGGAGGAATATGTGGCTACTTCATCTACACAACAAGAAATAAGCCAATCCGCCTCTGCAAAGTAAGAAACTTGATAGAGCAAATTTAGAAGCTAATTTAAAAATTTAGATGTGGGCTACAACATTGTGGATATTTTCGCTACTAATCATGTTAGGAACGGTTTTGGGATTTTCGGCTTTTGTTCACCCCGATTACAGTCCTGTCGACTCTGGAATCTTCAACGCCTTGAGTAGACCAGGGTGGGCTTTGGGATTATCCATAGTCATTATATTGTGCGTCAACGGTTATGGAGGTACGATTTTCAAAATTACGGCATAAAATAATTAAATGTTTTAGGTGTCATCAATTCCTTTTTATCCTATCCTATTTTTACTGTTTTGATCAGACTGAACTATAGCATTTATCTATTACATTTGGTCGTTGTGGTATTTTTTGTTGGTCAACAAAGAGAACCTAATTCTTTCTCAAACATGGTGGGGGTGAGTCTAGCAACCATCAAGAGTTATTTTTCCATAATTGATGACGTTCCTTTTGTAGTTCCATCAAATTTGGGGCGATTTTATCTTGACCATTTTTGTAGCTGTGCTTTGGACCCTTGCATTCGAGTCACCCACTTTCGCTATAGAGAAAATGCTATTCGGAAAGAGTAAGTTTTGCCTTCTATAGAAATATGATTTTGTTGTTTCAAAATTTTTTGTAGCACAAAGGAAAGTGGATTTCAATACTAACGGAAAAACCGTGGAGGCCATTGTTGTTAATATGGTAGAAAATGGACATACAGATATTAATATTGACCATAGGCAATAAGTTTAAAGATATTTTAAGTAAAATGAATGTTGAGCTTTGCAAAGTTCTATAGGGGGAGGAGAAGACCTCTCGGTCTCCCAGAGATCATGCCCATATAGAATAGAAAAAGTAACTCAAAGTATTATATTCTAATAGGCTTGTCTAAATAAAAAATTGTATTGCATTAGTAATTAAGCACAAGCTGTAGACTAACTTACTTCGACAGTGTGAGTTTATTGCCTGGCAAAGTCATTGGAAAGGTTTATGCCTCTGGGAAAAAAATTAGAGGGAGGGTTTGGTCGCAGTTTGGAAAGTCTAAGAAGCCCCCCTTTGAAATTTACAAATTTACAATTTAGTAATTAGGCAGTGACGAGTCAAACATCAAACACTATGTTCTTGAAACTGGAAACTTGGAAGACTAGTGGGGTCAGATTTGAATGTGGCGCCAATTCCTAGGTCCCTAGTAGTACTAGTTTTGGCAGGGGTGCCAATGGTCAAAATCCCCTAATTAAATTTGGTTATTTGGCTGCTCCAAATAACTTAATTTGTATTTAATCCTTATTAAAAAAAATGACATCGGTGTTAATTTACGTCCCAAAACTCTTCGAGACTGCTACATAATACAATCAGTCTTAATAACATGGCTTCAGACGTTTTAGGAAGCAGTTGGTAAGTGAGGTTATGTGGCGAAAACCCCCGGATTTTACAAAAGCGGCCGCAATTTCAGGCACATTTCATCCCAGGGTCTTGAGTTGATCACCGCTAACAACACCATTAAAGACAAGTCAGTAATCTTAAAAAATGCTTTGGACGTAAGTTGCTTAATCCAAAAATAACCGCTTAATAATCACCCTCAATTTTTAGTCCGATTTAAAGGAAATTGGCAGCCCGGTTTTATCGAAAGAACTCGCCAAGGGCAACATTTCGCAATTAGTGCTCCAAATTCAGAAAATCCGCAACATTTCAGCACCTAAAGCCAATGAGGGCTCCCAAGCAGCACCCCGTATGCTAAAGCTCATTCTAACCGACGGTGACACTTACGTTCAAGCTATAGAAATATCACCAATACCTGCTATTAGTGCTGAAAAAACCGTGCCAGGAACTAAAGTATTGATAAAATCAGCTAAAGTTTCGTCAGGTTATGTTTTGTTAGATGCTAAGAACTGCTCGTTGCTTGGCGGCAAAGTGGCGGCGCTCTACGAGAAATGGGAAGTTGCCAAAAGCGTTCAATACCATAATCGGCAGAGTTTAAGTAAGTTAGATGGTGCTAAAATTTTAAATGTTGCTGTTCTTTTTGATAGCGTCCAGCGATGGGCCTCCAGCCTGGGTTAATTTTGGTTCCAAAATTTCCACAAGCGCCCCCGATAAAAACTTTAAATCCCTAGAAAATAAGAATAAAGATGGCAGCAGAGATAATACAGAATTTGATTTACAGAGGCAAGGTGCGATTGCCGAAGCCGCTACTGGGGCTGTTAAAAAAGTTTTTGGCGGCGGTACCAAACAGTCAATTCAGAACGCTAATAACCCTACGTATAAGAAGTTTAATGATTTTAATAAAAATAACACCAGAGAGGAAAGGAGAGATGATAGGAGGAACAAAGGTAGAAATAATTTTGGCAGGGAAGAGCAGGATGGGGAGGAAAAACTTCTAAAGCCAGCGGAAAGGGTTTCGTTGTTTGATTTTCTCGAAGATAAGCTTCCTGTTGGCGAAACTAATACTCCTCAGTACTCGCCGTATGAGCCGTCTAAAACTAATGTAAATAACAAACAAGGTTTTAATAATAATCCGAGGTTTACTCCAAATTCGCAGTATTACCAACAAAACAATAGACCGAGGAATAATTATAATCGCGATTACAACACGAAACCGCCTTATCAAAAATATGAGGCTAATAAACCTCTATATCAAAAGTTTGAACCAAACAAACCCAATTTTTCAAAGCCCGATAATAACAGGATTAAACCTTCATCGTTCAGTCAGCCAGAACAAACAGTTCCTAAACTTGACGTAGTTAACGATTTAGGAAATAATTTCGAAAAAATGACAATTACCAATAGTCAATTCGCGAGTCGAAGTTTACGCCAACACTTGAATTTAGCTCCTACGAAAAAGGAATCTGTGAACCCGTCGAACGAGTGGAAGAATTTAGCTCCCGCGAAAAAGGAAACTGAGAACTCGTCGAACGAGTGGAAGTGGAAGATTGGCGATGACTGCATGGCCAAGTATTGGGAAGATGAAAAAGTACCTACTACATTCGTGTTTTGGTATATTTTTGTTAAATCTTGGAATTTTTTCAGTATTACAATGCCAACGTGACCGCAATCACCGACAAAACTTGCGTAGTTAAGTTTAAAGGATACGGAAATGTGGAAGAAATACTCAAGATTGATTGTCTTCCCGTCACTGCCGACGAATCGCCTAAAAGGCCGCAAACAGGTCATTATTTATAATTCGTGAAAATTGTATGGTAACTTTTCTTTACAGGCTCAATGGAATTTCGGAGGAACGCAAAACCTCACCGGAGAAATTGAGTCAAATTGTAGTGAATAATCGAAGAACGTTTTTGTACTAATAAATTATTAATAATTTACTTGTTTGTTTGGTGGGCGTCTTTACTGACCTATACGAGACCTATAGTATTTCGATGAGACCTAGAATGTAAGTAATCAAAGAGTGGCTTGGAACTAAACACTAAAAACGTATTGCAAGCATTAATCATAAGATATTTTAAAGTTTTATTAATTTTTATAATTAATTATGCAATCAAAATTCATGTTTGATTAACTCTACTGGTATGTAGTAGTCCATTTTGGATCAACTTTGGTTTTTCGGGCCAGCACTGGGACCCCCCCAAACCGACCAAAAAAAGCGATAGGCTCTCTTATTAACTGATAGAAATGCAAGTCGACATTGAAGCTATTCGGTCGCTTTCGAAGCGACGCGGTCGAAACAGCACGGCTATACTTCTGGTTATTGAACATACAATAATCACTACCGACAATGTGTCTCATCACTTATGACAAGCGAGCCCTACTTGTATTATGTGAAATTCTCTGAAAATATGTCTCTTAGCTTAATAGAGTACAATCGGGGACTTTGACAATGTCCAGTTACGGTAAACTCTTTGGGTTTATTTAATCAGCATTTGTGGGTAAGTATGTACATTTCTATAATAGAAAAAAAAGTCAAATAACGTCTAAGTGGAATTATTTCTATAGAAAACTACCCATAATGATAAAGGATCAGACACGACTGGAGTAATCGACTGTACAGTCGATTACTCCAGTTTCATTTAACGCTCACCTTTGTTTTTATATCCGAATCACATCCAAGTAAGGTTCTTTTACTAATGAATGACGTCAATGTCTATACCAATTCAACTCACTCCAAGAACACATAAGTAATACTCTCTACCTGGAGGAGGTAATGACTGCGGAGGAATGTGGTTCTTCATATCGGGAAGAAAAACGTCTAGTTGTGTTATAAAGATGCTAAATTTAACCCGGGCACGTTAACCTCAGCAGACCTTGGCGAAATTATAAAAGCTCCCCTTGGTTTCTCCACATTTTAGAAATTACTGAACAAAGCCGAACGTGAATAACTTATCGCCAGGAAATTTACGTATTTGTCCTTTACTAACTTCCAACAATATTCATATGGAGGGTCGAAATTCCGAAGAACTTAGTTTTTTTTTTAAATGTGCTACAGAATCTCTACTTGATAGATCATAGATAAACCTTGTCAAGCCATTTTCTTTCTTATACTTTAGCAAACATGGTGGCTGAGGAAGAGTTTTAGGACCCAACACTGGCAGCTTATAAAAAATGGTTCTACCCGAAACGCACTAAAACGTGTTAATAGATTATTTTCTTTCAGTTATTCATGTTTTGTCATTTATATTAAAGTTAGTACCTAGTGAGTAGATATTTGTTGGCATGTCAGTCAAAAAGCGGTTCCAAGGGGTTATACAGGATTGGGAAAATGTGTTGGAACATCTGATTTCTGCCAAAATTGTAAGTTCGATTAAAAAATACCCTTAATAAAAGTTTTTGCAGTATTTTTATTCTATACAGTGACGTATTTTGATTTCCAATAGCTACCCCATTTTTCCAGATATGACGTCAGCGAAGTTTTTTTTAAATGTATGACTGATATTTTTTACATTTTTAGATAAACACTTTTCTGTCTATTATAATGATATCAGGTTTGGTGGGTGTGCGACTTTTGAGTTTTTAATTATTGAATAAATTAATATTACAAAATGATATTGAAACCTCCTTAAGGTAAACGTCTCCACTATCACATGCGTTTTTTCTCACTGTATGCATTTTGACGTGCAGATATTAGTTCTCTTTTTTTAGATCACTGCATAAAAGGAAATGGAATGAGTCAAGTGTAAGTAAATGCATTGAGTACAAAGTTGGTCTACAGTGGTACGCTCCGCCTTAATCCAGTATCGTATTCAGCAGGCTACTGTTTCACACGTTGTTACGTCATACTCAATAAAACGTGTTAATACAGGCCTGATTTTTGCCCCAATATGATAACTCAAGACAATATTTATAATGTTTGACGCGAGATCATTTCTAGTATTTTCAGAGCAATTGCACAACATCATCTCAAGCAGCCGTAAAGTGAGGCAGATGGGTATAACCCATTTCATGACTGTCGAACAGAGAACAACAATAAGCACCAAATTCGTATTTTCAAATTTGCAAAAAAAACGAGCATATTTTTAGCAATATAATTAAGTTTTTGCTTAGAAAATTTGATAACGAATGGCGGATGATGAGGTTTACAGCAAATTCAAGTCAAATTGAGCTATTTATTTAATATTAAAGTAAACATTTGTATTTTGTTCATATTAACGTGCATGTTAACTTTCTTCAAAGTATCCAGTGCTGAAGTCTCTATCGTTACGTATCAGATCTTAAAAACAAAACTCAGATATTCTTTACTTGTACCATTGTATTTCACGGAGCTTTCTTGGAAATACAAAATTCATTTTTTCTCTTTTCTTCTCAATACAAAATCTTCAGTTTGACCATTCATTATAAATATTTTATTTTTTCTAAATATTAAAATGTCCAATATTTTGTAATAACAAATTTGAGTTTCATAAACTAACTATTATTTAATATTTTTTTATTATTATTTTATTTAATATTCAAAAAACCACAAGTCTACAATCGCCAAACTCTATATTATTATAATAGACAAAAAAGTGTATCTGAGAATGTAAAAATATACAGAGTAATTTATTTAAAAAAAAGCGCTGATGACGTCATATATCAAAAAATAGAATTTTTTAAAATCAAAGTACGTCACTGAATGGAATAGAATGGAAAAAATACTACAAAAACTTTTTTATAGTTTCTTATAGTTTAGTCAGAAGTCAGGTGTTTTGACAGTTTCGACACATTTGTCCAACTCTGTGTAACCGTTATCTTACGTTTCTTAGTTATTTTCAAAAAATTAGAAGATTTTGTAAATAAATATTAAAAAATTGTTTTACCACACTTACATATCTACATATTACTTGGTAAAAATTTATTTCCGTTGAAATATTAAAAAAGACCTAGTTTTAGTTGCTTAATTCCTGTAATAACTGTTAATATTGCAATACGTTATTTTCGGATCGTTGAACAAGGGTGGGGCGGTCTCCTTGCGCCTGACCTACATGTTGCGCCACTGACCTAAAACCGCAGTTCTGTCTGACGTCTAGAGTAGTTAGTAGTTAGTTGAAGCGGTATGGCGGCGCTGTAATCGGCGGCCACGTAAGATTGACAATGACAACTCGAAATTGTCCACGAGAAGAGTTATTGTCTAAAATGTGCAAGTTTACCTCTCTTTAGGTCGGAAAATTCAATGAAAATTAGGTAAGTACGTCCCCTGACTCCTCAGTAAATTTTCGTGGAAGTAACTCGTGCATTTGGCTCGTTTCCAGTTAGGCGAAATTCAAGTTCAAAGGTTGAGATTTTTACCATTAATTGGATAAATTAATGAGAAATTACGTTTTTCTTTGAAGATTTAAAACTCACTTGAAGGGGGTGGCCTCGGGTGGTTACGTTTTGGGCAGTGGCGGGCGCACGAGACTCGCCTTGACACTGTTTTAGTGTCTTGGATTAATTATTGAAAATTGCTCCAGTTTGCGGTATCGCGACTCCTCTCTATAATTAAGGAACAGTTTTGTTTATATTTTTTTAACTTGTAGGTAATGTCGCAACCGAATTTACCGAACGGTGTGCCTCCCCAAATGGGTCCCATCGAGAGACAGTTCAATGGAGTGCACTCCTCGCATTCGTCAAGGGACTCGTCACCTTCCACCCGATTAGGCCAGATTCCCACGTCGCAGTTGCCTCCGACGCAGCACCCAATTCCCGCCTCACAGTTGCCCCCGTCTTTCGCCCAAAAAATGGGACAACTAACCGTCGATAACCCCCAGAGGTTAAACAGTTCTTTATTCAGCACTTCGACGCCTAATCAGACGGTGAACTTGCAAAAATCGACCCCCGGACTGGCCCCCAGTGCGTTTTCGCCCATTTCGGCGGCCAGTTTGACGCCAAATCTACCAAAAGCGACTCCCGTAGTTGCTCCAAGTGCGTTTTCCCCGGTTTCAACGGCAAGTTTCGCCCCGAACGTACCAAAACCTGCCACCGGATCCACTGCAAGTGCGTTTTCGGCTAACTTGACGCCGACTAGATCTTTGCAAAAACCTCCACAAAACAGTGCGGGCGGCGCAGGAGGGGTCGCGTCTCAAAATCCAGTGATTCCAACTAGTAATTTTAACCACGGCTACTCAAACTTAAACCAAGCCCCACCACCAAACGTGCCACCCAACAACGGAACGCAGCCACAGTTCGGACCCGGCCCCAACGCAGGTTCCGGAAACAACAACGGGCCGCAGCCACAATTCGGACCCGGCCCCAACGCTGGTTCCGGAAATAACAACGGGTTGCAGCCACAGTTCGGACCCGGCCACAATGCAGGCCCCGGAAAAACCAGCGTACACGCCAATCGGTATCCGATGTCGCCGCAGCAGGTTCAACCGCAGAACAGGGCGGCGGCACCTTTTTATAACCAACCTCCCCCACAGGCGAGTCAACAACCAAGTCCTCTTCAGCAGGGTTTCCAACAGCAAAGTTCCAGGCAGTTCCAGGGGTACCAACAGCCAAATCCCCAAAATCCAGGGTATCAACAGCAAAATTACCAACAAACGGGGTATCAACAGCAAAACTCTAACCAGCAAAGTTTTCAACAGCAAAACTCGCAACAACAAAGTTATCAACAAAATTCCCAACAACAAAACCACACTGGCTATCAACCCAGCCAACTGTATCCTTCTCAGCAAAACAGCGTTCCGCAGCAACAGGGTTATCAGCAACAAAATCAGTTGTACCAACCTCCGAACGCCCAACAGCAGGCGTACCAACAGCCGGCCAGTGGCGCGCCCCGACCCGTCTACCAGCCGAACAGCGTGACCCATTCCGGCTTTAACAAATTGTGGGGCCAGGACAACGTCGATCTCTTGCAGAATCCCAACGTTTTGCCCTCCGATAAAGTCGCACCCCCTCAGGTCTATCTAGGTCATCAAAGTCTCGATTCGGCCAATTGCAATCCGGAAGTGTTCCGGTGCACCATGACGAAAATTCCCGAAAGCAACGCTTTATTGCAAAAATCCCGTTTGCCTTTGGGCGTCTTGATTCATCCGTTCAAAGATTTGACGCATCTACCCGTGATTCAATGCACGGTGATCGTCAGGTGTCGCGCTTGTCGCACTTACATCAACCCCTTCGTGTCTTTTGTTGACACGAAACGGTGGAAGTGCAACTTGTGTTATCGCATCAATGAATTACCCGAAGAGTTTCAATATGATCCCGTTAGTAAAACTTACGGGGATCCCTCGAGGAGGCCCGAAATCAAGTCGAGTACTATCGAATACATAGCACCAGCTGAGTATATGTTGAGGCCGCCTCAGCCCGCTGTTTATTTGTTTTTGTTTGACGTTTCGAGATTGGCGGTTGAAAGTGGCTATTTGACGAGTGCTTGCAGCGTTTTGCTTGAAGAACTGAAGAATTTACCGGGAGACGCTCGTACTCAATTGGGGATAATAGCTTACGATTCTTCGTTGCATTTCTTTTCGTTAGGTGACGGATTGAGTCAGCCTCACGAGATGACTGTGCTGGAAATTGACGACATTTTTCTTCCTTGCCCCGATAATTTGCTGATTAACTTGAAGGACCGCATGGATTTGCTTGTGGACTTGCTAACGCAGCTGCCTATGCGCTACAATAACAATTACGACAACAATTCGGCGTTGGGCGCAGCGTTGCAGGCGGCCCACAAAATGATGGGGGCGACCGGGGGACGAGTGACCGTGTTCCAGTGTTCCCTCCCCAACGTAGGTCCGGGGGCGTTGGCGTCGCGCGAAGAACCCTCTCAGCGCGCTTCTTCTGAAGTTGCTCACTTGAACCCGGCCAACGATTTCTATAAACGACTGGCTTTGGAGTGCAGCGGCCAACAAATCGCCGTTGATCTTTTCATTGTCAACTCTCAATACGTCGACATTGCCACAATTTCTGGAGTGAGCCGCTTCAGTGGCGGTTGTATCCACCATTTTCCCTTGTTCAAAGCAACGAGGGTGTTGCAGAACGAACGGTTTGAACGTTGTTTTCGGCGCTATTTAACTCGCAAGATCGGCTTTGAGGCCGTGATGCGGCTCCGATGTTCTCGCGGTTTATCGATTCACACTTTCCACGGCAACTTTTTCGTTAGATCCACCGATTTGCTTTCGTTGCCCAACGTTAACCCCGATGCTGGTTTCGGAATGCAAGTTTCCATCGACGACAATCTGTCTGACGTCCAGTCGATCTGTTTCCAAGCCGCCCTTCTGTACACTTCCAGTAAAGGTGAGAGACGGATCCGGGTGCACACAATGTGTTTGCCGATTTGCTCCACTCTGGCCGACGTCATCAATTCGGCCGACCAACAGTGTATAGTTGGGTTACTGGGAAAAATGGCGGTGGACCGGTCGATGCAATCTAGTCTTTCGGATGCCAGAGAAGCATTCATCAACGTTGCCATAGACATCCTATCCAGCTACAAACTATCTTTGAACATGGGGAACGGCACCAGCGGCCTATTAGCGCCTCAATGCTTGCGATTGTTGCCTTTATACATATCCGCTTTACTCAAATACGTTTCGTTCCGGACCGGAACTTCGACTCGACTCGACGACCGAGTTAAAGCGATGATCGACATGAAAACCAAACCGCTGCCCCAACTGATCCAAGCGATTTACCCCGATTTGTACCCAGTCCACGATTTGGACGAGCAACCGGTCATCCTCAACGTCGACGAAGAACCGGTGCCTCAACCGCCTCACTTACAGTTAAGCGCACGATTCCTGAACGTGAAAGGGGCGTTCTTGATGGATTTAGGCGAACACATGATTCTCCTAGTCAGTCCCGGGGTGTCTCAGGTGTTTTTGAACCAAGTTTTGGGCGTTCTCAACTACGTTTCCATCACCGATGAAATGTGCGAGTTGCCTGTTTTGGATAATTTACATAACCAAAGACTGCATCAATTTATCAGTTATTTGAACGAAGAGAAGCCGTTCGTTGCGACCCTTCAAATAATTAGAGACAATAGCCCTCATAGGATAGAGTTTTTCGAAAGGTTAATTGAGGACAGGGTGGAGAACGCGCTTTCGTATCACGAATTCTTGCAACATCTCAAGACGCAAATTAAGTAAATCGGGGCTGGATTATAGGTATTTTTATATTCAATTGCTAATGCAAAATTATTGCTCAATGGTAACTGAAAGTAGAGGATTCGAGGTTTTTAGTGTTGCACCATTAATGCATTTGCTGACGTCACAGATGCCTCGAGAATCCTTTACTTTCTATGGGGTTGTCTGCCTTTGCCAATTGGGGATGGATTGGATCAATATTTTTTATTTAATTTTTAAGTATGATTTATGATATTTATATTGTGATATATCTTATTGTAATAATTAAACGAGCAGCAATACTTTTGCATTAATCCAAGCTTTGTTTATGTTGTCGGTATCAAGAGCGTTTTGATACTCCTGATTGTTTATTAGTTGTTGCAACCATTACGTTTCGATGCAAAATGTATAAAAATTCATAGTTTTTAGTTGTAAATTTATTCTATTGGTTATCTGCATTTTTTGTCGCATTACTGGTATTTATGAAATTGTCTGTTTATAACATAAGTTTTAAATAAATATGTATATATTCTCGACTTTTTCTTTGATGTATTAACCAGTTTAAAGGGACGAGGTCACAGCCTGCCCATAAAAAACATCAAAAAGTCCGACGTGAGTGTCCAATCTGGTATTGAGTCATCTGTGGTAAAACTAATGTATCTGGAAGAATCTAAGGGAGAACCTCTCATTTTAAAACCATAAATTTTAATAAACAGTAGTGTGTACACAACTTATACATATCTACACACTCGGCCAAATTTGAAGAAACGGATAAATTAAATAACAAAAAAAATTCTCAGATATTTTTTTTTTACGAAATATTTTAAAATGAAGTTAAAGTAACTAATTGGTTTATCAAGGTTGGTGAAATGGTAAGGCCTGTTTATTCCATCCTGCTGATGAAGTAAGCTCTCTCTTCCTTTGTGTCTTTGAAACAGTAAAAATTCTTGTTCCAGACGTGGCCAAGCAGATTTAGGACCGGAATGCATACTGAACATTTCCCTTTCGATATATTGACTTGGTCTAAAAAAGTCAATTACAAACCGCGACGTGCCGGTGAGCATTGTGTTGAAACAAAGATTTCATATTTCAACACTTTATCATTAAAGAAGTCAAATATTAATGCCAATTTCCAGTGTTCTCTTGTGAAAAAAAAGTGAAAACTACCTTCTAATATTAGAATATTCATAATAGACCTATTTGCAGTTAATATGACACCATTTATTACCACCAACTCTGAGAGTGCCCCTAAATAAATATTGCCCAATACTACAACAGAGTCTCATCCAAAAGAGACAGTAATAGTAAAAATAAACTACTCATTTGGTCCGCTTTGACGCCCATGCACTTTTTACATACTATCAGCAGAATTTACACAGAAACTGTTTTCTCCAGGACCAAAAGTTGATTCCATTAACTGTAACTCCAATTTTGCTGTTTTCAAACAAAATTTAATATCACCAATTGATGACGTCTCTGGAGTTTTGGAGCTTTTCTAGGCACATACCACTTCAAACCAACTTCTTTGAGTACTCTTCTATTTGTATGCTCATTTATGTTGATCCCACGAACTTTTTTCAAAACCTTTCTAATGAGCAAGAAACATTTTGGACACCACTTACAGTTGTCAACTGTCAAACATATCTCCGAAGAAAAAAAGTTTTTATCAACATTGTAAAACGATACGCTGATGTTAAGTTGAATCATTCTGATTCTTTATTTTTTGTTACTTTTCCATTTTATGAATAGATATGTTGAAAAATATACGTGAATGAATGAAAATAACAATCAAGAGCATACAAATCGAGCAAATACTTTTTGACTTGTAGCTCTTAAAGAAGGTAAATTGTACATTTCTGACTCTGAAGATTACACACCTTGCACCCTGGCTAAAAATATTGTTTTGAAATAATGAGCGACCTCGTAATACATAACATTTATTAAAGCTTGTAAATTGCAGTCACTCTCGTCGACCGTGATGCATTGAAGTAAATTTGTACCTTACAACAGACATAAAAAAGCCTAGCTGTAGTATTAAGAGAGCGATACCAAAAAGATTGTGTTTGTTTGTACGCCGCGAACCGACATCACAATTCGTGTTAACGTATAAAACTGAACATTACTACATTTGTTCGTTCTACTAACGTGCCACAATTTATCCACCAATACATACACCAACAGATAATTGCTAGTCTATGAACAACAGACGAGTTTCACCGACTACTCCAGCTCAAAACAAGTGAGCGTTACAAAACTTCCAACATAATCCAAGTGCATTTACGCAATTACTTACAAGTGCTTTGGCAAATCTTAATATCAACAAAAACAGCGGTGAATCTCGACAATAGCAACAAGTTAAAAAATTATTTTAATAACAAAATTGGTGCTTAGCTATTTAATTCTCTGCTGCTTCGCAGATCTCTATAGTGTCCTGAGAGGTTCCCAAGTCAGTTACAGTTATCTCAGTTGTAGTGTGTCCTACACAATCAGCCCTTGTTTCCGATACAGTTTTGATAACCCCATCCACCAAGTTATCGGCATATTGTTGCAGCTCCGAATTCATCGAATTGTTGTGGTGGTTGTTTTCCCGCTTGCGCTGGCTAACTGGCAACGGCAGCGAAGATGGACGGGCTTGTTTTTGGAATGGAAAAACTTTTCCCGCGTCGCCCTAACAACGAAACGTAATTGAAATGCAGTACTTTCAGGCTGTAGAATTCGTTACATTAACTCCTTCTTGACTTAGTTTTGAGAAACTCATATTTCCAGTTAAATTATTTTTTTTACAAGACAAATGAAGCGTCAAAACTAATAAAATATAATAAATAACAAATTGTTTTTAATAGTAACTCACTTGGGGGGTGTGCACGGCCACTATTTCTGTTTGGGTCGCGATGCCGCTTTCTGTGAGGGGTGGATTCAGTTTAGCGGTTTGACTGAAAACCGTCATAACTTTGACAATGTCCTGCATGGAGCTTTGAAGTTGTCCTATCTGAAACGTTATCAAATAACACAAGAAGAATTTGGTTCAGTAGCTTACCTGGTTCTGGAGAACCGAACAAGTTCTCGCCAATTCTTTGACGATTTCGGCGTTGTCGCCAGAGAGACTCGTCATACTAACACCGGAGGATTGACCGTTACCCGGTTGTAAAGCCGACATTTGCTTCCACAGGGCACTTATCGCCTCCGTTTGCAACATTTGAATCTTCCTTTCGCTTTCTAGAGCCGCCTTAGTAGTTTCCATATCACTTGTCAATTGTCTACAATTTTAATAATAATGTTTAGATTCAGTTCAAGATACACGCAGTAATTTACTACTAAGGCGATCTGACGTTTTAGGTACGACAGTAATGCCTTCCCCTGTTTTAAACTTAAAAGAGGAACTAATTTTAAATCTTGATTATGGGGAAGTAGCTTTTGACTTAAAATCTCTAAAATAAAGAAAAAATCTATGGAAAGTGTTACTTAAGTTTCTACAAATTGAATGTGTCCAGGATAAGAATGTTAAGCATGGGAATCTCACTTATTTGAAGAGTGACTACTTTGGTCAAACTACAGAAAGGTTACGCCAGCTAGAGCTTATTTCAATAAAACAATAACAATAAAAAAGTTGATAATAGCAAATATGGTTTATGGTTCAACCTTTAACCCACTTGCTATGGTTTACTTGATACTAAATAAAAACCAGTAGGGGCTACTCAAATTGTGTACACATTCAATTTCTTGCGAAAATAACACAAAACTTTATTTTCTCTTATCGATCATTATAAATTCTGAAGGCCATGTTATAATTTAATATCAAGTAAACCATGACCATTAAAAATGTTATACAGGGTGTTTCATAATTGAATGTCAATATTGAAGAGGAAAATTTGTGTATGATTTTAAGATAAAAAGTTTTTATCATTTTCGCGTTATTTTTGGTATACAGAACGACAAAGATTTTTTATTTTTTCGTCAAATAACTCCGAAACTACATTAAATTTTTTTATTAAGAATACCAATTGACTAACGGCAAAAAAACGCCGCACGACGTCGTTACGGTCAGAAATTTAGTTCGTTTCCACACCCTTTGTAATAATTAATTGCTGAAGTTACGCACCGGCAGATGTCATGATAGAGGATGCGAAATCTTGAACAAAAACCCCCCCATCTCTAGTAGATTGACCGTTGCAACTTCTATTCTTGCCGCCTACCATAACATAAAGTGCCGTTGAAAGAAAGCGCAAAAGCGTTGCTAATAACAAAAATGGAAAACGCGCCCTCTGTTTCACAGACTCGCAACTGTTTACGTTCAAAACGTACTAAAAAAATGGGCTATGGTAACAAAACCTGTTATATGACTTTTAGTCTTATTTAAAAGCTTTCATTAATATAATTTGAACTAAAAGAGTACATTTGTGCCTTTAGAAAAAAAATTTTACTTTTGAAACACTTTTTTTAACGTTACAGGTTTTATCTCTATGATAAAATTTTGTAAATTTTTCCCCAAGGCACAGATCATAATTCGCTTTACAATATTCCAAAGTACCATATCATTATATGATATAGTTTTTCTTAAAATCTGAAAATTGGAAGGGTCTGCATAGCATACGCTTTATACATTCGTTTCTACCCTTGGTGGGTGCAAACTAGGTATAGAACCATCTTTTGTGAGTAACCTGGTGAATACGAGACTGGATTAAGGCGGAGCGTGCCACTGTGGACAAGCTGCGTATTCAACGCATGCGCGCGGCGTGATTCCATTAAACTAACTGGGTTATTTACTTTCACCAGAACTAATCTCTGCACGTCAAAATACATACACTGAGAAAAAAACGTATGTGATAGCGAAGCCATTTGGCTTAACAAATTAATAACAATTTTGTGAACAAAATCTAAAGTACCTAATTTCGGAGTTATATAAAAAAAAAATCTTTAACGCCCTGTATATCAAAAATAACGAAAGTTTTTATTTTAGAATCAGGCACAGATGTACAGTGGAATTCAATAGAAATGAGACACTTGAATAACTGGTTGTCTATCTTTATTTTGTAACCCAAGAAATTTGACAACACTGTAAAGTAGATAGTAAGGTCGTAGGCACGGAGTGACAGAGCTGACGGAGGCCGTTATTCAAAATTCTGAAACTGAAACGCACGTGGACGGGATTGTTTGGTTTGAAGGCTCTCTCGAACCAACGAAAATTACACAAGTCGTCGACACGTTTTTTGGATTTAAGTTCTAAATATCAAATTTCAATTTCTGTTACGTAACTAATAAAGGAAAAATTAGTGTGTTTAACGAAAGTTTGCTTTTAATTTATTATAAATTATTATTTAATTTGTATGACAATAATTGAACTAACATAATCATAACTATGTCAAAACTAATAAAATTTAGCAGTTTCGACCAATCAGAGAACAATTTAATGGAAATCTCAATGCACTTGGAAAACTACGGTCCCTTCGGGCTATTCCGGAAAAATCTTTTTTATTACTTATTTATTACTTGCAATTTTCGTAGTTTCACCAGCACGTGGCTAAAGTCATCCTATTATTCATAACTGCCTTGTTTCCCGACAATTTTGAGCGTTTGGTGAAGCGGCTTTCATAGTGCCAGAAGAGCGGGCGGCGGGCGGTACGGTAAACCAGAAAAATTGTGAGCAAAGCGATAACTCTCCTGTTATTTGCAAAATCTAAATTCATGGGGTAAACTACACATTTCACCAGCTGGCAGCATCAGGCAGAACCCTTCGCTGTCTATGCGACCCTCAATAAACTTTATGGTCCAGCTCATTAACAAATAGTTACTTGTGCTTTCAGAAAGGTTTACCTGCGTATTCGGGTGAATGCACTTTGGGTAACTACTGTGCTGCATTTAAGAAATAAATTCTCAAGACTCGGGTTGTAAATAATTATTGTCTGTTAATTACCCTTTTCTTACAAATTTAAAATAGTAAATGGTAAATGTTCTGAACAAAAATGGTTCCTTTACTATGTCGAGTTCTCTATTCTGTATTATTTTATCAGTCATTCGCTTTTCATTATCGGCTTTAGCCATTGGAAGAATTTATATAGAATGAGAAATCATAAGCATTTCAAAAACCATATAGAAAACATGAAGAATTTAATAATAAGATGAAGTTTAACATCAAAAATAGATGCAACACTCCGAAGAAACAGAAAAACGGTTCCTCGTTTTAACAGGCTAAAATGACTCAGGATGTATAAAAAAAATTTTGTTTACTTAATAGTAATTTACAATAGTGCTTTTTGGCTTGTGAAATGACCACGAGCGCAACGCGCGCGCGAGTGGTCATTTAAAAATCCGACAAGCACGAATCTTTGAAAGCCGGAAATTTCTGGAATTTGCAAAGTCTCGAGCTAAATTTGACATGACAACTTAAACTAAAACTGCAATTTAAAAAAACTCACACAATTATGAATCTAGTTTTCTATGCACTCTATTTTTATTTCAAAATTTGTGTTTCAATTGCAAGGAATAAATAAGTAATATAAAAAAGATTTTTCCGGAATAGCCCGAAGAGACCGTAGTTTTCCAAGTGCATTGATCCATTAAATTGTTTTCTGATGGGTCGAAACTGCTAAATTTTATTAGTTTTGACATAGTTATGATTATGTTAGTTGAATTATTGTCACTTATAATATCCCTAGTGCATTGATTATTTCCGGAAATTTTTTCGAATGCATTTCCAAAACGTATTAATTAGCCCGAGTGCAACACGAGGGCTAATTACGTTTTGGAAATGCATGAGAATAAAATTTCCTGATATTAATCAATGCACGAGGGCATATTCGGTAAGAAAATCGCAACGACACACACATTGGTCCATTATGCCATTATGATGTCATTATTAATAAATAAATAATTTTGATTAGCTGAAATAATTTCCACTTATTAATTTTATGCATGGTGCAAAAATTTCCAGGAAATTTTTACATTGTCATACAAATGACAGCAAATTCTATTTTTCTATTGGCTACTTTTCAGTGTCGTGCAATTTTCATACAAATTTAATAATAATTTATAATAAATTAAAAGCAAACTTTTGTTAAACACGCTAATTTTCCCTTTATTAGTTACGTAACAGAAATTGAAATTTGATATTTAGAACTTAAATCCAAAAAACGTGTCGACGACTTGTGTAATTTTCGTTGGTTCGAGGGAGCCTTCAAACCAAACAATCCCGTCCACGTGCGTTTCAGTTTCAGAATTTTGAATAACGGCCTCCGTCAGCTCTGTCACTCCGTGCCTACGACCTTACTATCCACTTTACAGTGTTGTCAAATTTCTTGGGTTACAAAATAAAGGTAGACAACCAGTTATTCAAGTGTCTCATTTATATTGAATCCCACTGTACATACCCCCATCAATCTTGACATTTACATACAACTTATGAAATACCCTGTTGGCAGGTGTCCCGAAAGAAGTGTGGAATACTTTACCTACAGCTACTATGGTAGAAAAAAAAGAAGTCTATAAACATAGCACAAAAAATTCTTCCTCAAGTGAACCCTCAGTGAACGGTTTCTACTGAAAACCTCTAAAGCCGTTAGTGGTAAAATAATGAGATTTTACACAACCATTACTCTTTTTGTGCGTAACCAACTGAAATAGAAATGATTTAAAAATTAGATTAAAAGTAATTTCTAATTAATAGTAAGCCATAAATAAAATTTAAGTTAAGGGAATATTTTTTACCCAGTATATCTCGTTTTTATCATAGAAATCGCAGTAGGTAAAGTATAGCACCATTTTTTTGGGACACTATGCTTAGACCATATTAAAAATTCAAAGCGCAGGCGTTCTGGGTCCCTCTCCCATACCGTGTAGGTGAGGTCTACTGCTCCCAAGGGCATACCTAATTTACAAATCACTAGTGGAATCGGAAAGTGCAAATTATGAAATTATACCTATGGTCTATTGTTCTATTAAAATAAGTCCTAGTTGAGGTAACTGTTTTAAAATTTGACAAAAGTTTCCACTCTTCAAATAAGTGAGATCCCAATGCTTAACATTCTTATACTGAACACACACTGTATAAGAACATCTCAGAATTAGCGTGTTATTGAAAACTGCCAAAAAAATTGATTTGGTTTCTAGTGAGGTGGAGAATAGCGCCGTAGCAAGATTAATAGCTCTTGGAAATGTCGGACTTACTGTATGTATTGGCCCGCCCTCTGCGCCTGCAGCGTCCGGAACATTTCCTGCACCTCCTTGTTCCTGTTCCTGGTATAGTACCCTCGCCAAATTTTCTGAATGCAGATGGCGGCTTGCTCAACTTTATCCTCGACACTGCTGTTACTTCCAACTTCCGCGTCTTTCTGCAAACGTTTCTCTTCCGCTTTCATTTGGATCATTTGCAGTTTGGAGACGCACATTTCTGATTCATCCTCGCTACTCAACGATTTCCTCAAAATCGAAGTCTTGTTGGTGCCCTCCTGTTTACTGTTAAATCGTCATTTTTTTTATAGAGTACGTGAACTTATAATTATAAACACTCACTTGCTCGAATTGTTGAGGACTTTTCGAGATCGTGCCGGAGATGGCGAGTTGCTTTTTTTCCCGTTGACGTTGGCAGTGGAGGATATCTTGTTCTTTGGTGTTGGTGTTCTCGACATTTTCGGCGAACGAACAGCTTGAGCTGCTTTGATTTTGTTGTTTACACAAGGAATTGACGTTGGAGTGTTCAGTTTACCGATGACGGTATTTGGACGGTAATCGGGACTCATCAGAGACTCTGGTACAGGCACCATTTTTGAAAGAGCTTGAAGGGGGCTGTTTACGGGTTCCTCGTCTGCTCCAGGGGCCACAACAACAATAACATTAAAGAACACCACCAAAGTTGCAATTTAGCGAGCTATTTAAAATAAGAAAAAAGGAACCTGTCTTGCCAGTAACCATATTGAGATTTTTTTATTTTACTTTATAGGCTTCTGCTGAGAGATCTGCTTTACCGACATCTACTGTTAAATTGGTTTCTAATAAAAAAAAAATTGAAAATAGGAATTAAGAGATCTGGTTTCCATTTCTAACGAACAAAACGTAAGAGCAGAACAAAGTCACATATTAAATTTTTTTGAGTTGGACAGCCAGAAAAAAGACCCACCTAAACACTTTTCAAATACAGAACTATCCATTGAAGTTTTGCTTGCAGTTACGCTCTGCCTCAACAAGCTTGGATCCAAGCTTTGCGTCATAATCGTGGAACTGTCCATGATATTGCTGGATCCATAACAACTAGAAGACATGCGGTCTGGTGATTTGCTCCGGCAGCTACTTCGACTTGCTGCAAAATTAACCAAATGAACATCAAAAGTGCGCAACTTAATAAAAATCATACAATTTAGTCTGGGAGAATGTTTGGCTCCGTGCAACTTTTTCCTTGATAACGGCGATGGATTCGGAGATTCTGCAACAATCCAACGTCACTGATAACAAAAACAACATCCCCCCGTCTTAATTACCGACTAACTGTTCGCGCAACTGTTGCTGATGGTGTTGAGCTTTGCTTAAGATTAATCGCAATTTTCGATCCTCCTCCGTTTCCAGAGCTTCACCGGTTAAGGGACAAACGCTGGCTAAATATTGAGCCAGCTCTTTCTGGTCGCCGACACGAAAATGCCGGCCTCGCCCTTGCGAATACAGCCACTCGGCTCTCAAACTAAAGAAAAAAAGCGTCACTTGTCAGTTGAGAAACTCCGCAAAGATCACCTTTCGATTGCGTCAACGACGTAACCGTCAATTGTTTTAATATTTAGACACCAGTTGATGACAAAAGGACGGTAATCGAAGCCACTTTACCTAGGTTAAGGTTAACAATTATCGAAGAATTAAAAACATAAAAGTTGTTAAGGATACATGTGATTGCTCATGTTGACACAAGGGTTGTTAGCTATGGAAACATTGGCGAGATTGGTCAGGTGAACGAGTTGAGAAATCTCATTCAAGTCCTCAATGTTGTTGTTAGCTAAAGTTAAGTTGGTTAAGCTGACGGGCAGGAAACGTTCGCATTGTCTTAAGTGGTTAATTTTGTTATTGTGAAGGAAAAGTTCCTGAAACAACCCCAAATAACTCACCACTCTTAGAAAAAGATAAAAGTACCTGCAAGTTCTTGAGAAAAGACAGGTCGTTCACGTGCGAAATATTGTTTTCAGATAGATCTAAATATTCTAAAGCAACGTTAGTGTTTAGGTGTTCGATGGTCTAAAAATTGAAAACTAAAATTAGTGAGTCATGTGTTGAGGATGGTAAGTTAGTGTTGTAACCTTAATACTATTCCCAGCCAAGCAAAGCCATTTCAAATTAACTAATTCCTTCAAGCCTTCTATGGTGAGTATTCCGTTATGGGCCAGGTTTAGAGTATGCAATGAATGGAGCCGGCATACTCCATACATACGCAGAAGTTGGTTATGGACCGCAGAAAGCTGGAAAAGCAATTAGTAAAAGCGACAGTAACTGGGGCGGTTACCTTTTGCAGTTTAATGAACGAATCGATGTTATCTAAACGCTGTAAATCGTTATCGTCAAGAATTAAGCTGGTTACTTGAGCTTCTTCCAGGGAACATTTGTTCAGTTTTTTCAGCTTCTTATGAGACAAATCCAGCGATGTTTCCTCTAGAAATTAAAGCAATAACTGTAAACTGTGTTATTGCAATTCACGTAATGGTAGTAATCACCCATTGATCCTAAACAATTAACATGTTAGAGGTGTATTTCTTGTTCAAAAATTCATTGATAAATTTTGACAACTCGATACAAACAGACTAAGTTCAAGTGAGGACGCGATCTCTCAAACCTTAATCTGTCACTGTCATCATTCCACTACGTTAAAAGACCCACATAACCTACAAATATTTGACATTGCATTCACACAACACTATTTTCAATTTCTTTGGATGCATTAAGGGTTTGGCGACGGTTTGGCGTTCAATAAAAAAACTTCGGGACTGGAGACCGTTCTAGTAGGAGCACCAAATTTTTTCAGAATAATTATTGAGTCTCAAATTGCACCATTATAGGATTTTCTTAAAAGTTTGCTGTAAATTTGTTTTAGTGTGATTCGGGCTTTGTTTTGGCGCTAAAAAACCTCCAATTCCCGCTTTTTACCAACCCCACCTGGTTCCGTTTTCGATGTTCTCCAACGTTTTTGCATCTCTTTGTTAATTCTCGTGCTTTTTGTTGAGTTGCACTTTTAGAAGAGTTGTTGGGTATACCAGTTGTTGCGTTATTCTTAGCCTTAGTCTACCATGCCGGCCCCTGCTCCTACTCCAAAGCATTACGTGAAGAAGAGAGGTAAGTTTTGCCTAAATTATTAATAATTTTACAGAAATTCTGGTTTAGATGGCCGCAAAGAAGCAGTCTACCTGGATAAGATAACGTCCCGGATCCAGAAGCAATGTTACAACTTAAACATGGACTACGTGAACCCCGTAAGTTTTCCCAAAATTTGCTAGAACTTTCGTTAATTTTTTGTCAACCCCAGTTGGAGATTACCCTGAAAGTCATCAGTGGTCTCTACCCCGGGGTTACCACCGTGGAACTTGATACTTTGGCTGCCGAAACTGCGGCGACGATGGCAGTTTCTCACCCCGATTACGCGGTCCTAGCGGCTCGCATAGCTGTCTCAAATTTGCACAAGGAAACCAAAAAGGTTTTTAGCGGTGAGTTTCCAAGTCATTCTTGATCCCAATGAACTAAAAATTATTTGTAGATGTAATCGATGATTTGTACCATTCTTCCAACGACGAAAGTGAACTGAGCACACCTAGACCTAGAATCTCCAAGACCCATCATGATATTATTATGAATTATGCTGACCGGCTGAATTCTTGCATTATTTACGACCGCGATTTCAACTACAATTACATAGGTTTTAAAACCTTGGAACGTTCCTATCTACTCAGAATAAATGATAGAATCGTGGAACGCCCCCAGCACATGCTGATGCGCGTTGCAGTCGGTATTCACGGCGCCGACATCGATTCAGCCGTCGAAACCTACAACATGATGTCGGAAAGACTTTTCACTCATGCCACTCCAACGTTATTTGCGGCAGCAAGCCCACAGGCACAATTATCTTCATGCTTTTTAGTCCAAATGCCCGAGGACAGTTTGGAGGGTATTTACAAGTGTTTGTCTCAATGCGCTGCAATTTCTAAAGCGGCCGGGGGTATCGGGATTAGCATGCACAACATTCGGGCTAAAGGAACCAAAATTGGCGGCACTGACGGAGTTTCGAACGGACTCGTTCCCATGTTGCGAGTTTTCAACGCCACCGCTAAATACGTGGATCAAGGGGGCAATAAGCGTCCCGGCGCTTTTGCGGTGTATTTAGAACCTTGGCACGCCGATATTTTCGAATTTCTGACCCTCAAAAGGAACACCGGAAAAGAGGAGTTGAGGGCGCGCGATCTATTTTACGCCCTTTGGACCCCCGATCTGTTCATGAAACGCGTCAAAAACGAAGAGACTTGGTCTTTGATGTGCCCGCATAAATGTCCGGGTCTTTCCGACTGTTGGGGGGAAGACTTCGAAAAGTTGTACGTCAAGTACGAGGAGGAAGAACGGTACGTTAGGCAAGTGCCAGCGAGGGATTTGTGGCGGGCGATTTGCACTTCGCAAGTCGAAACCGGCACCCCATACATTTTGTACAAAGATGCTTGCAACAGGAAGAGTAACCAGCAAAATCTGGGAACCATTAAGAGCAGCAATTTGTGTACGGAAATCGTGGAGTTTACGTCCCCCGATGAAATCGCTGTTTGTAACTTGGCCTCGATTGCTGTAAATATGTTTGTGAAGGCAGATAAGTCCGGGTACGATTTCGAAAAGTTGAAGGAAGTCACCAAAGTCGTTGCGAAAAATTTAAATAAAATCATCGACATCAACTACTACCCGCTGCCGGAGGCCAGGAACTCAAATTTGCGCCACCGCCCCATCGGAATCGGAGTGCAAGGGTTGGCTGACGCTTATATTTTGTTGCGTATGCCTTTCGAAAGTAGAGACGCGAAACAGTTGAACGTTCAAATTTTCGAAACATTGTATTACGGGGCTTTGGAGGCGAGTTGCGAAATCGCCGAGAAAGACGGCCCGTACTCCACCTACAAAGGTTCCCCGGTCAGCAAAGGGATTTTGCAATACGACATGTGGGACGCAACACCGTCGAATCTTTGGGACTGGGCTGCATTGAAACAAAGAATCGCCAAACACGGAGTCAGGAACTCTCTCCTAATGGCTCCTATGCCGACAGCTTCAACGGCCCAAATTTTGGGCAACAACGAATCAACCGAACCCTACACCTCTAACATCTACACCAGACGAGTGTTGTCCGGGGAGTTTCTCGTGATCAACCAACACTTACTCAAAGACTTGACCGACCGCAACCTTTGGGATGACGCCATGAAAAATCAACTCTTGGCTAATTACGGATCGATCCAAAACATCCCCACTATCCCCAGCGATCTTAAGGAGATTTACAAAACCGTTTGGGAGATTCCACAGAAAGTAATCATTGATAGAGCGGCCGATAGAGGCGCTTACATCGACCAGAGTCAGTCGATGAACATCCATTTAGCTGCGCCGACTTACGGCCAGATGTGCTCTATGCACTTCTATGGATGGGAACGGGGACTCAAGACAGGGATGTACTATTTACGAACTAAACCCGCCGCGCATCCCATTCAATTCACTGTTGACAAGTCAAAGTTGATGGTTAAAGGTAAAGAGAACGGGACCACAAATGGTGTTGAAAAGCAGGACTTGGAGAAGAATACTGAACAAAGCGATTTGGAATTAGCAAAGTTGGTTTGCTCCCTAGAAAATCCCGAAAATTGCGACATGTGCGGCGCCTAAAAATTTTCTATTATCTAATTTTTTTTTGTGTACTTACTGCCCAGTTTAAATAAAAGTATTTACGAAAACGTCTAGAATCATTGAAGCAACAATTGTATTGCTTAAATGTACAAAATTAAAACCTAACTAACGGCTTCTAGCAATAATTGCTAATTACCGAAAATAACGACAAAGCGAGCGTCCGAGGTTATCTCAGTTTCATATTGAAAGCAAATGATGGTAAGACACATGGTTGCCAACACAAGTTTGCGTGTATTGACAACACCCTACACGTAGATGACAGCGCCCTCATTATATTGCGACGTTCCATGTAACCCGAAAATTCTATATATCGCAACAAGAATTATTTATATCGAGGCAGAAAAAGTTTATATGTTGCAAATTTTTCTTATAGTTATCAAATAGTATATATATGGTAGAACATTGTATTTTGGCCCAAACGGCGCTTCATATTTTTCTCTGATTCTAGTAAAATTATAGATAAAAATTCTTGGAACTTATCTTATGTATTGCTATTCATGATAAGTAATGACATGGTCTCGACTTTTCCAAATTTTGAAAAATTATGCAAGGTGGCTAAACTTCATTTTTCAATTAGAACTATTTGAATTTAATTTTCTCTATTTTTTTAAATGGAACACCTGTATACCTGTCGAAGTCGACCGCACTATTGCCCTACCCTGTATATTTATTGATGGTTTTGTAGAAATGTACAATATTGTCAAAGATGGCGGATGCGACCCTGATCTTGGATGATTGTTGATTGAAATTTAAAATTTACAATTTTTTATTTTATTTCTATTTGATGAGTCCTTATTATAGCAAATATTTTTTATTTTTTGCAATAAAAAAAAATTGTTATTAATTTCTGCTTGATGATCAGGATACGGTACTGCACTGGTGTTACCACGTGACCGTTACGTCAAATTTGGATCTAAATAGAGCTTTCCACACACCACATGATGATTGTGTTTTTCTCTCTCTCTGCTACGTAAGTGGCCATATGTGTCATTGCATTTATCTCCGATAAATTAAATTAAATCGGGACAGAGCGGTTTCTGGAACCTTCCAGAAAGCAGTACCCTTGTTTTTCCGACAGTTGGCAACAAGAATAAATCCAATAAGTCGGGTGACTAGTGAACTTGCCGGCACGTTATAGATTGCAGAAGAACGTGAATTTAGCTAATTTAGCTAATTAACCGTTTTTAGTGGAATCAAATAGTGCATCAGCACGAGTTTAATTAAACACCGAGTGAAAAAAAACAGTTGGACAAGCCACAATGACGGCGATGCCAGTGATAGGAATTGATCTCGGCAACGAGTCTTGTTATGTTGCCGTTGCCAAAGCAGGCGGCATCGAGACAATCGCCAACGACTACAGCTTGAGAGCCACTCCGTAAGTGCCCCTAAAACTCGGGACACCCCGGCCAAATTCCGCCCCTCGTGTGACATTTTGAAAAAATGACAGACACAACCTTGATTGCGCTTTCCTCTACCGCATTTCCTTTTTTGAACACCGCCACAAAACTTTTTACCAAATTTGGGCGAGTTGTAGGCGATTCCTAATAACCCTAATCTGTCGACAGGTTATGCATCGCGTTTTCGGACAAGAACCGTATTCTGGGGGTCGCCGCCAAAAATCAGCAGGTGACCAACATGAAAAACACTGTATACGGCCTGAAAAGGCTGATAGGGCGCAAATTCAGAGACCCCCATGTTCAACGGGAACTGCAAACTTTACCGTTTAACGTCGTGGAAGTGGAGCAAGGCAACATTGGCATAAAAGTACTCGTAAGTCTAGTGATCGCGTACAAGTAACTAATTGACTTTTAGGTTAACTATCTGAACGAACAACACACTTTTTCGCCGGAACAATGCCTAGCCATGCTACTGACGAAGTTGAAGGATATTTCCACAACAGCGCTGCAATCGCCCATTAATGATTGCGTCATTTCGGTACCTTCATACTTCACCAATAATGAGAGGAAAGCTCTGCTAGATTCCGCCGCCATTGCTGGTGAGGGTTAAACAATAATTAATTCGTCATATCGGAATTAGTAGGCGCGGAAAAGCCATGATCTTCTTCCCATACATACAGAGGGCGCTGTAGATGGTAGCTTTACTAAGGTCACTAGATTATCCACTACACTTGTAAAGGTAGCGCCACGAGATGCGACGGATATGTCTGTCCTTTATAAAAGTTAAACTTTTAAAACAAAACTCAAAATAATTTGAACTCCCAGAACTATGACAACGCTAAGCCAAGGAGCTGTCCTTTTCCCTCTTATGGGTTTTTATGCTATCTCTTACCCAGATTTAGGTAGTTTTGCCCTAAAGCTGTAGCAATATTATTTTAGTACTTTGGATTTATAATGTGAGACACTTCTACCAAATTAATATGATCAAAGTTTAAATCATGTACTATCGCTCAAAAATTTAATGCGCAGGTCCTTGCTCTGTAGGCGGCCTTACTGCCACCTTCCTAACTCTCCTAATGTTTGACACCATCTCTCACCGCTGGGGTCTTAAAAGTTGGTTGGTAGCTCAGGTAGCGTGGTAAATACAGTAAAAGAAATTTTGGTAAATTCATACACACCGCGGTTGCAGACATTTTATCTTCAATGTGTTTTGACATTTGTCAGGAAAAAAATACAATTATTATATAAAGAATAACACATCATGAAAATAATTAGGTTACTTATTCAAAGGCCCACACCATTAATTATTATTAGTAGACAATAACAATTTTTCTTTTAATTTGGGTTCTATTGTTGCTAGAATTGTTACTCCGTAACCAAACAAAAATTAAAAGAGAAGAGAGAATTTTATTTTTACATCAACCTATTGTCTATAAACGTCCAAGTTTAAGATCTTAATGAATATTAAATGAATTAAATGCGAAAAATGCTTATGAAAATTATAATTCTGCATTAAAAAAATAAATGCATTGTAGCAATGAACGATTTTGGTTAACCACCATAAATATCAAACCTATTCAACAAGAGACATTTGAAAAATCAATGTCATATTTGAAAAGTGACTTAAGTTCTGACATTAATACATGACACACTTTTAATAGCACAAATCAAGTGACCTATAATTGGTTTCAATAGGTATTATTTCTACTTATAATAATATGTGTTAACCGGCGGTTAATAATTTCTAGAATTAACGCACTCACTTTTGCTCGCCCGTTAAAATGTCACGATTATTAATCGCTTTCCTTAACACACTTGTTTGTTATATAACTATATGTATACAGGGTGTTTCGTAATTGAAAGTCAATACTGAAGGAGGTTTCTGTGTATGATTTTAAGATAAGTCTTAATAAACATGGACGATTAACTATAAAACCCATTTCTGATTAAATTACTTAATAATTGTAATTGAGTCTTACCAAATTAATAACAATTTTGTGAAACAAATTATTCAACAACCACAGCCTATGTAGAGAATTTTAATATCCTGGTTTTAATTTAGAGACATACAAATAACTGTTCTTAATTACGAAAAATATTTAACAGATCTTTTTTATTACAAAATAAAGCACGATTAATAAAATAATTTTTGTTTATGAAAAAAAACAGTGGCGTATTATTTTTTCGTTAAATAATGGGTTGTATTCAGTCTACTAAATGCTCACCAAAATTAAGAAAATACATAATATTAAAGCGACAACCAAATATTGACATAATGCTGGCCTCTTATATATTTTGTTCGCCAAAATAACTTCTGTTGACCATAAATACTAAATGTTCACCAAATTTTATTCCGCATTAATTCCAACATAATACACAGATATTTAATTTTCGACAGTGTCTTATATTATTTAGCAGTTAAAAATACTATTTGTTGATCAAAAATACACAAGCAATAAAATGTTGTGCAAATGGTAAATAATTTTATGCAAAATTATAGATGTAGATGTGCTAACGCAAGGAAAATAAGAGTAAAAATAGAAGTGGTTTGCACAAAAAAAGATATTGATTTCCGTAATATATAAATGCTTTGCTGTAATTGGCTTTTTGAAAATCCAGAAGTTGGTACAGTAAACAATGACCGCATTATGTAAAACGTAAAACTTCTTTTAGAGGTAATTTCTAATCGTGCTTTAAAAGAAAAAGTACGGGGCCCTGAACTGACCTTGTACAAAACTTTTTCGCGTGCCTCTTGTCTGGAAGCGCAAGCGGCAAGGAGAGATGCGCGAGCATATTTTATTTTTGAAGTAATAGAATAATTATTTGACGCACAAATAGTTTTTTTTTGAGAAACACTAAATATAAATTAATAACGCGAATATTCATTATGTACAGCACGGACGCGTAACTTGAGCGTTCTAAATTTGGTGATCATTTAGTAAAATTGATAGACATATAGAATTTAAAATGTAAACAATGGTAAAACAATACGCAGCATAGTTATTTTAGTGGTGATGTTCTCATTTTCTGATGTATAATAATTTGGGTTTTATTTAGATTTTTTGATGCTCATTAAATTTTCTGGTGGACAGTGCAAGGGATGTATGGTTTAATTTGGTGTACATTATATTTGTTTCCTTAAAATAATCAAGGTGACATTAATTAAGACGCCGCTGATTAACTGAAAATTTGTTTTTCCACAAAAGATGTGAGTCTACCTACACCTAGTTTACCAAACTTAATAAAAATATCTAATGTAGTTTCGGAGTTATTAAACAAAAACAAAAGAAATTTTCTTTGTCCTGTAGTATTATAAAAAAAATATTAATTAAAAATTAATCCTTAAAAGAACGCAAACTTATCTAAATTATAACAAAATTATGCATTTAGGAAAATTTAAATCTATTTAACTCTTCATCTTGCTGATAAAGAGTATTACATGTTATACTGCTAACAAGAAAATAATTATCTAATTATTTATACGTAACACACTGGATCATATGGACTTAATAAGTATTAACAGGATCCTGATATAATTTTGTATTATTTTTGAGTAAAATTGCCCTGTAGCGTGTTCTCGCTACATAATATCGGATTGGAGTATTGGCTTGTAACATATACCGCCAAGATAATTTCAATCTGCGTGAGAGACAATTGTTTTTTTAATTTTTCGAGCAATCGCCGAAAGGAAAAAAAATTATTTAATTTTTTTTTATGCAGAATTATAATTGTCATAGTCATAAGCATTATTCCCATTTACTTTATTCTAATATCCATCAATGTCTTAAACTGGGACGTTTATCGACAATGGGTTGATGTAGAAATAAAACTCTCTTCTCTTTTAATTTCTGTTTGGCTGCGGAATAACAGTTCTAGCAACAATAGGCCTCAAATTTTAAAAGAAATTAGTTAATGTCTTCTATTAATAACTAATGGTGTGGCCCTTTGGATAAATAACCTAATTAGTTTTATGATGTGTTAATCTTTGTATAATAATTGTATTTTTTTTCCTGACAAATGTTGAAACACATTGAAGATAAAATTTCTGCGATCGTGGTGTGTGAATTTGCCGTTTTCTTTTACGCTATTTACAACACCATCTAGGCTACGACTCGACCCTTCTTGGTCTAGCGATCACCGAGTTGTCGATGAGGTACGAAATCTTTGGCCGTTAAACCGGGCAACAAGTGTTGCCTTCTTTAAGGGGTCACCCAGACCCCCTTGTGCATTAAATTTTTGGGCAATAGTACTTATCTTAAGTAGAAACATTTTCGATATTGAAGCTCTCTGTAATGCGTATGGGATAATTACCAATTTAAACGTTTAAAGTGTACTGACATGATTGAATTGCAGGTCTCAATGTTCTGAGGTTGTTTAATGAAACAACGGCAACTGCGCTATCTTACGGCATTTACAAGCAGGACTTGCCGGGTCCGGAAGAGAAGGGTCGTAACGTCGTCTTTGTGGACTGCGGTCATTCCGCTTTGCAGGTGTTTATTTGCGCCTTCAACAAAGACCGTCTGCGTATGATTACGACGGCGTCCGATCCGAATCTGGGAGGTAGAGATTTCGATTTGGCGTTGGCCAATCATTTCTGTGGCGAGTTTGTAACTAAATACAAGTTGGACGCCAAAACCAATCCGAGAGCGTTTTTGAGGCTACTTACCGAAGTGGAGAAAGTCAAGAGGCAAATGTCTGCCAATTCGACGAGTTTACCTCTGAACATCGAGTGTTTCATGAACGACAAGGATGTTCATGGTGATATTAAAAGAACCGATATGGAACAACTTTGCGAGCACCTGTTTAAGAGAGTCGAGATTACGTTGAATAGATGTTTGGAACAATCAGGTGAGTAAATCGAAAATTGGTTAACTAACCTTCTTTTATTTTTATAAACTGAAATTGTTATGAAAATAACTTTATTGACATTTAGGTTTGTCTCTGGATGATATTTACGCGGTCGAAATCGTTGGTGGTTCGAGCCGGATTCCAGCTATCAAGCAGATGATTGAAAAGGTTTTCAAGAAGACGCCCAGCACCACGTTGAACCAAGACGAGGCCGTGAGCAGGGGCTGCGCCCTCCAATGTGCGATGCTCTCTCCCGCAGTGCGGGTTCGCGAGTTCAGCGTCAAGGACGTTCAAAATTACCCGGTGTCTGTGGCTTGGGACGCCAGCAGTGATGGAGAGACTTCGGGCGAAGTGGAAGCTTTTCCGGCCAATCACGTTGTTCCCTACTCGAAAATGTTGACGTTCTATCGACAAGAGCCGTTCTCGATTCGGGCCATGTACACCGGAAATCTCCCGTATCCGGATAAGAATATAGGTATGCGTTTCAAACTGTAACTAAATTATTGTGACTCAAGTTTTTTATTTTTGGCAGGCACTTGGTTTGTGAAGGATATACGTCCGAATTCTGAGGGTAAGGCGCAGAAAGTGAAGGTTAAAGTCAGGATCAACATCCATGGAATTATGACGGTGTCGAGTGCTTCATTGTTTGAAGCGAAAGAATCGCCCGATGTGGAGAACGGAGAGGAATCCCAGGCGCAGAACAACCAACAAGCGCCACCCTCTCAACAAAATTCGACGGAGCAACAACCGCCGAACGATGACACTTCGATGCCCGATGCGTCTAACAATGCTCCTGAGGTAGGCTCCAGCACCAGCTGGACGAAGAAAATTTCTGCCTGGTTCAGCGGGGTACGCATTTCGATCCCGGCAACGCTGGCCTGGCAACTTTTCGTTCACTGTTTTTCTTTTCCTTATTTCTTTTTTTTGTCCATTTTCTGACAGCGAGGAAGCGAGGTGCTGTTGTGACTGAAAAATCTCGCGTTTCCTCCCTCCTTTTTTTATTTTTGTGTTTTCACTTCTTTGTCCTTGTCACAGGCCAGGTTTTGTTTGTTTCGTTTTGTTGTGGCTTTTTTTCCCATGTCTTTCGCAGCGTGACCCTCCCACTTATAAAAGTTGAATCATTCACCAGTTTAGTCACTCGTTATGTTTATAGCGTATAGTGAAATAAAAATATTATTTAGTATTATACAGGTGTCCGGCAATGGGATAAAACTTTGGTAGGTGTACTGACGTTCTTTTCTTTTGAAAAGTTTTAATAAACATGTCGCTTGAAGTTAAAATTATGTCTACTTTTGGGCACAAAAACAACAGTAAGATTTAAAAAAGTTTATTAAATCAAAACAGGCTAAGTTTTATAAAATTGAAAAATTATCAAGGTATTACTTTTAAAGTACGTACACCCGGATTATTTGAAAATAGAACACTTGAATCGCTGGTTTGACTGATTTGGCAACATTGTAGACTGCATAGGTCATTTAGTACCGCCGTTCGGGTCGGTTCGGTAAAGCTCGGTGCCTTCGATCTTACCAGACCTTGCTATGCAGTCTACAATGTTGTCAAATCAGCGATTCAAGTGTTTTATTTTCAAATAATCCGGGTGTACATTTGCCCAATGTAGAAATATGCGTAACGGCCAATGAAACGTTCTAATTTTCTCTCAGCTCAGTCCATAGTACGAAGGTGGAGGGCCTGTAAGATGCTGAGTATGCGTCTTTTTTGACGATAACATTTCTGACTTTATTATTAGTTGTTTGAGCGACTGTACTTTTCCCGCTTTAGCGTACTTTCAGACATATTTCATATCTATAGCGCAGGATTGCCAAGTTGTTTCTTTTTTTAAATATCTAATTGCCTCAATTAACTAATTACATTGTATATTTGGGTAGATGCCATAATAGTAGATTACACACCGAGGTGGAAAATGTTTCATTTTTGTCGAGAGCTAAGATAGCTTATCGAGGCCCGTAGGGCCGAGATGAGCTAATGCTCGAGACAGAAGGAAATTTCCACCGATGTTTGTATACTATTTTATTCGCAATCATTCATTTTTGGCACATAAACGAAAATTCGTTTTCTGAAGTTTTACTCTGCGCCATCTACCGAGCCATTTTCGTACTCACAGCAGGTTAGGAATGAGTACCTAGGGAGGGAAAGTAAGATCAGAAATGGATTGTCAGGAATGATTAACTTCCCCACTTCTTAAAAGGTAAATGGACATATTACCTTCCTGACATTCCTGACCTTACTTTCCTTCTCTAGGTTAGGAATAGGCCCATTCCTAGCCTGCTGTGAGTACGAAAATAGCTCGGTAGATGGCGTGGAGCGAAACTAATTTTGGTTTATTTGCCAAAAATGAATGATTGCGAATAAAATAGTATACAAACCTCGGTGGAAATTTCCTTCTGACTCGAGCATTATCTTAGCTCTCGACAGAAATGAAACATTTTCCACCTCGGTGTGTAATCTACTATTTCAACCTTCGGTGATTTACATGCTCGTTTGTGGCTATTTACTTTGAAAATTAAGTTTTTAAATTACTTACCTAGCCAGAAAAGGTTACGGTTTTGTTTAAAATAACAGGATTGGTGTCACTTCCTGTGAAGCAAATCGCAAATCTCAACATTTGAATTTTTGGATAAAAAATCTTTAATTTTTTTCTTTAAAATTTTTGTATAGAGAACCAAGAAAGATATTTTACCTGGTTTTGCGGTCACCCGGTATACATAACATCCTATTGGAAGACACTGTATAAAATTGACAAAAAATGAAACGCCTTTCTTGCAGTCAATTGAATATTTAAAAAGTGGCAAACTTATCAAGCTCAAGCTGAAATCGGATTTAAAATAAACCGATAATGTAGCAATACAAATCGAAGTGTTTTCTTTTTTGGAAATGTTGCACCTCGGCGCTTTCGCAAATGTACAGCTTGCAAAAGAAGTAATGTACCGAGTGGTTAGCCTTGGACCCTTGAAACGAGGCTATTTGTAGTGTTCACCAACAGTGATGTTCAGTTGCACAAACGATCGTTATAATTTTGGATTGCATAGCATAATGCCTGTCAAACGCCTACCAATTGCAACAATGGGCTGATGACCAATCAAGACCGTAAGAAAGTTAGAGGAGCAGCATTAGCCCGTTAACGGTTCGTTAGGGTCATGCAACCGGGCATAAATAGCTAATACAGGAAAGATGATTTATCTGCGCTGGACCAGGCCCGGATTAGTGTGGCTTTGAACTTCCAAAACAGGTTTTACCATAGGCTCCCTTGATATGACATTACTTTTTTAGCACCTGTATTTGCGACTTGAATATTTTTTTGAACCGGGAATCAATTTCGGCCAGTCTAAATATGCAATATTAAGAAATTTACCGTTTATTATGATTGATTGTAGTTCGAAGCGCAGTTGTCGCGACTTCGACAACACCATCTATGGTCTTAATTGTCCATTTTTGCAACAGGACGGCGACAAGGAGAAAAAGAAGAAACAGATAGTGAAGAGCGTTGAGCTGCCCATCGAAGCCCTGACTTTCGGCTTTTCCCAAGTAGAAATCAACCAATATACCGAGCAGGAATTCAAAATGATCGCGGCCGACAGACAAGAAAAGGAACGAGCCGACGCCCGTAACGCCCTCGAGGAATATGTGTACGAGTTGCGCGGCAAATTGTCGTCGGACGGAGATTTGGCTCAATTTATCCTGGAAAGTGACCGTGCAGCTCTGGTGCAACATCTCGATGACATGGAAAATTGGTTGTACGAAGAGGGTGAGGAATGCAACCGTCAAGTTTACCAAGACAAATTGTCAGAATTGAAAGCAAGAGGCGAACCAATCCACACTAGGAAAGTTGAATTTGAACTTAGACCAGTCGTTCTTGAAGATTATTCCAAGTCTCTACAATTATGCATGAAAGCTCTGGAACAAATCAAGTAAGTTATTTGTTTCTTTCAAGATGCGGGTGAAATAAAAAAAAAATGTTTTGTAGGGATAACGATCCAAAATTCGCCCATTTAACGGACGAAGACGTGAAAAAGGTTGATCAAGCGTTCAAGCAAGCGTATCAATGGTTGGATCAGGCCCGGGCGAAATTGGTTAAGGCCCCTAAGCATTTAGCTCCTCCAGTTACTATTGCGCAAATTCGCCAAGAGAAGAGCACGTTTGAGAGCACCGTTTCACCGATTCTCAATAAGCCGCAGCCGAAAGCACCGTCGCCTCCTAAAGAACAGAACCAGAATTCAACTGAAGACAAGTCTCAAAATGCACAGGAACAGAACCAGCCCAACAAAGAAAGCCAACCAGAAAAACAGTCTCAAGAAAACATGGAATGGTCCTCGAATTAGGTGTGAAATTAAAACTAATTTAAACTGTATTTATAAATTTTGCTTAAACACAATTTTAGAGAGGTGGTTTGTTTGTTTTTCAATAAACTGAATAGACCATTTCTTGCGCTGTATTAATAGAAAATAATTTATTATCGGCAATTACAAGTTGGTTCGGATGTTTGTTTTCAAAATCCGCGCAGGTTACTAATTACTATTCAACTTTAAAGATGAGCACGATTGTTGTTGAATGCATTTCGAACATGTTATTATTTTCGTAGTTTCATTCCATTTACGTCACTTTTTTGTTGTAATTTTATAAATTGTGTTTAATAAAACATTAGAAATTAGTAGTATTGCACTTTTTTACAACACGGCAGCAACTGCAAAAATCCAAAAACCACTTCCACCACCGCCAACATCATCATCAGCACAGACAGAATCATCTCCAATTTCAACTTCGGGTCTTGAATGAAGAACGCGTACAACAAACACAATATAGTTCCCAATGTCAGCAAAATGGCAAAAGCGGTTATCAAATCTGAAAAAATCGTTTCAAGAAAGAGTATGGCGCGAATTACTTGATACCTCTGCGAGTTTGTTTGAACTTTTGGTAAGTGACGATCTTGAGGAGTTCGAGGAAAAGACAAGTGAACACCACGCTGGCATCGCGGCCGATTTCTGGGGTATCGACCACGCTCCGGTATTTGGCCACAGTTATGATGGACATACAAGTTCCGAAAACTGGATAGTAGTAAGCGTTCAGGTAAATCAGGCACTCGAACATTAGCTCCGCGTCCAGCTTCATGTTGAAAACGACTGGCCTATTTCCAGATCACCGGCCACTTTGAAGTATTTTTAGACGCGATTAAGGCATCATAATATACTTGTTACTATTGGGCGGAAAGCCCACTTTTACATGGTCAATTCTCAGAAAACTTCCATTTAACGGACCGTGAATTTGGTCAAATTTTGCGTAAAAACTATCTACTCTACCCAGCTTTGCGTTCAAATCAGTCTTTATTCTATTCATATTGTTCCTACCCTTGCTTAGTGGAAATTTTGAAGCTATAATTAAAGTAGGTCAAGAGGGAACTCTTGCAGTCCTTAGGAAACAGGAAATAAAACTGCACGGCTTGTTTTAAAATTACATATATTCACATAGCTGTAACTTACGAAATATAAAGTTCTGAACATATAGCACTACATACCTCGCGGCAATAGCCGTGATAACCTACAACTATCTGAAAATAAAATAGAAATAATTAAATAAACTTTATTCGATATACGTTGTAGTTAGTATACTTTGGGCAAATAATTTGTTTTTACATTATTAAATAATAATAATAAACAACTCCAACCAAATGTCGCAATAAAGGCTCTTTATTCCAAATCGATAACTTTGAGCATGTATGGAAGCAATAAAGAGCGCTTATCGAAAAGAATCTGTACAATAAGCTTAAAGAATGTAAATAAATAAATATCTGAGCACTTGCAAAAAAAGTACGTAATAAATCCAGAAATGGAGTGTAACACACCGCTTTTCCTAAAAAATAAACTATTTTCAGTACCAAGCAAAAATTAATAAATACAGATGAAAATAAAACAATTGCTCGGTTTTCGGACCCGCAGCCGGGCCCGTCGTTCAGCCGAAAAGCTGCAATCCTACCTGTCATAGACCGTTCACACTAGCAGATATGTCTTAGCGTCAAAAGTCCATGATTTACCAGAAAAATAAATATTATGTATAATATAATGATCAAAGGGGATGGGTAAGGCAATGAGATATGATTCTCGACAACCCTATGGCTATAATATCACCTCGTCCAAACAGAGGTCTGCAAATTAAAGATCGGATTCCCCATAGAGAGCTGTCGAGAACGACATGTAATCGAGAGCTCCCGGTACTCCACCGGGACCTTTGAACGGCGGCATGCGCTGGATGCAATATTCGGCCTGGTCAGGTGGCAGTTCCCTCCTCAATTCGTCAGGTAAGATGTAAGGCTAAAAAAAATTCGGTAACAATTTCAGAACAAATCAAAAATCGTGACGCAACCAACCTTATCAGCTGCTAAGATGCGGAAACTGTCAATAACTTGTTCAGCGGTGTCAGTATCTGTGCTTTCTCGGGTCATGAAGTCTAGGAAAGCGTCAAAGTGAACGTAACCGGAGCTGTTAGGATCCACAACCGATAAAATCCTATGGAAATCAATGTCGCCTTGTCTGTCTTTGCCGATGGAATAACCAAGAGAAACGAGACAAGATTTGAACTCTTCAGGAGTGAGGCGGCCGGTTCGGTTCTTGTCGAAGTGATTGAAGGACGACCTGAACTCGTTCAGTTGTTCTTGGGTGATGCCTTTAGAGTCGCGGGTCAAGATTTGGTTTTCAACCTCGTTGATGTTGCGGTTGATGGACGTCAACAGTTGCTCCCAGCCAACGCGAAGAGTCTCCATGGTGTACTGTGTATACCTGCAACGACCCACATTCAAACCACCAAACTCAATGCAAACACAACAGGTGACGCTACTTCTGCAGCAAAAAATTTAATACATGTATATTCAAAATTTGGGCACAGCTACAGCAAGTCAATAGAGAACAAAAACCCTTATCAGGGTAAGTGTTACTTAAAGGAGTCACAGTCTCCTAAATGTAGCTCCCTAAAGATTATGTTTATTTAATACCTGCGCTGTCGTTTAAGGTGTCAATTTCAACTCGATTTACGCCGGGCAAAACGGGCGGAGTAGCGCAAATCGCTTGCGCTCAATTTCAACTGCAAATTAACACGTTGAAATCTCGTAACGATAAGCGGCAACGCAGCTTAAATTTTACATCGACATTTCACTCCAGGCGTAAGTTCAGTTGAAATTGACTCAAAAAATATTAAAACAAAAATAAAAAAAAATCGCTAGTATTTTTCTGCTAAATAGAACAAAATACATAGAATTTCAGAATTTCGAACAGAGCTGGGTTATCCCGGGAGTCGATTGGAAAAATTGTTTAATAATTTTTTGATACATGCAACTTTTTCTAAGTTTTTAGGATAAAGCTTCAATGAGTAAAATTAGTACAATAGATATTTTAATTATTTTGTTGAATGAATATTCTACCAGTCATTGCATTCAGAGAAAAATAGTCTATGAAACCAAAGTATATATAAAAAAAAACGTTTCTATTTGAAAAAAAGTTGATTATTACTTGTCATTAAAGTTAATATTTAAAAACATCACGATTAAAGCCACTTTGTAGTGGTTAAAAAAACTGCTTCCTAAAGTGCCCACTCAAATCCAATAATAAAAAACGGAGTTACGGCTTGAGCCGTTTTTTTTTTTGGAAACACTGTATCTTAAAATACAATATTAGAAAAATTTTCAAATTATAAACGTTTTGGCTATAAGTGAAAGTAAAAGTTCTTGGTAAAACTGAGAAAGGAAAACTGTCCTTTGCCCCAAATGAACAATGGAACCAGATACGTGCCTGTTCTCGAAGATCATGCTTTCCTGCACAGCTTGGTGGATCTTCTCCAATTCCTCGATGTGCGGTTTGTAGGCGTAAACTCCTTGTTCGTACTCCTTAAGACGGTGCAACTGATCCTCAAGAGTGCCATGCAGTCCCATTCCGATAGCGGTGACGGCATCCAATTGACGTTCGATCCACGGTCCAACTCCGTTGGCTTTCTCAGCAAATTGACGTCTGAGCATTTCGTTATCTTCAAATAAAAAGTTTAGTCAAAGTCCCAATCAGTGAGAAACTTCACTTACTTTGTTGTTTCCTAAGTTCGGCTTGGAGGGTTCCGTCTCTTTGCGGCACCAATTGCCTAACTTCGCCCCATTTCCTTGTCAAATCCTAAAAACCAGAAATACGACCAATCAAAACCTTTCGCCCTACAAGCAATTCAGCGACCGACATTTTACCTCTAGGTCACCACCAATTCCTTCCTTTAGTGAGGAGCAATCCAAAAAATCGACAATTCATTAATTACGAAACGTTTAAATGCCAAGTGACCGGTCAACTATTCTAGCGACGAAAATGAATGGTGATTGGATGGTTGCGAGATGATTTGAATGTGACGGGGAGAAAAAGACTTACGTGAGCTGTTAGAGTGGTGTAAGGATTCTGTAAACCTCCAGGTACTTGGTGTTGCTTTACAATAGCTTCTACTTCCCTCACGAGGCCAACGATGCTCTGGTATTCCTTGTCGGCCTCTCCTAAGGTCGCCTGCAAGATTCACCCCGTTACTACTGTACTTCAAAATATTGACGGTCCGTTGATGTTTGTGCAACCTGGCATAAAGCTTCATTCACATGTGTGCAGAATATTTACAAGAAATATTTACTTAAACGCTATGGCAACTTTGTACCTCCAAATAAAAAAAAATGTGTAACGCTATACATATGTACTATAATTTTTTAAAAAGTTCAAAAATAGCTGATGCAACGATTAACCAGTCGCTGCTCTCACGTCCTTCACTACTGGGTGCTATTATTATTTATTAAGTAGATGCAAAGGGGCCCAATTAATTTTCCAGTGACACAATAAATTACACACTAACTGCTCCATTTTGAACTTAGAGGGTGTATTAGACATGACGTTTCTTAACCTACATGCATAATTTCGTGGGTTATTTCAGAACTACGTAAACATCTTGGCGCTATAAAAGATGAACCATCCGACAGCACTAACCACAGTCGAACCGCATCCTTCATCCCAACAACCAAGAAACCCGCTTCTTCAGCCATGGACCAACGCATATTGGTATTGTTTTTAATTAACGTCATCTACGTTTGCTCTTCCCCTCATCAGGCGAACCAACTGGAATATTTCTGCGGGGCCAAACTGTCAGACACCCTCACAGTGCTTTGCAAAGGAAACTATTATACACCGAGCAAGAAATCACGTAAGTTTCTATTGCACAATTAATTTTATTCAGTGACATAATGGTGATTGTTGTAGTTAACGATCTGTTGCAATATAACGAATACGAGGAAACTTTTCGGGATGAGAACGACGAGAATCAGGTGGACTTCCCGTTTCTGAAACAGGAAGCCGGCAATTCCCCGACTCCCGTCCGGCTACGGAGATCGCGAAACCGCGGGATTGTCGAGCAGTGCTGCCACAACCCGTGCACTTACAATCAGTTACGTCAATATTGCGCTTAAGTTTTCTCTTGTTACCATTACAATTTTACAATAAATAATGTTGCATTGAAAGTTTTCTCCTTTTAAGAATCCGCATGGAGTTTTTCGGTCTTATCAAATTTTATCTGGAAAGATATAATTTAAGAAAATATAGCGCCCCTCCCCATGCTATTTCCCTATGTTTCAGTAGCGCTGGGATACCAGGTATATGATGCACATATTTTTGAACTCAAAGACAATTGAAATTTTAAAATATGCCGAAGTTGATTTACAAACTTATTGTTAGAAGCTAATCGTTACCTTGAAGTGGGAGTGGGCGTCGATGAGGCCTTGAATCTCCTCCACGGTGTGCACGATGAAAATATCGACGAGATCCTCCCTGGTCCCGTCCAACCAATTATTAAACGGAGCCGCTCGCTTAGCGAATTCCAAATGAAGAATATCGATCTTCTCCAAAATCCTCTCGGCTTCATCCAGAGCTTGACGACGACGTTGCGTTAGAGCCCCCAACCTGTCCCATTGGTCGCAGATGCGTTGACACCTGGCGTTAACGCTAACGCTATCGTGATATTCAAGAGCGCTACAAAAGTTTTCGTTAGTACTCTACTACTATTAACACTGTAATGTGATAATGACGTACTTGAGTTCCTGGGCGATGGCGGCGATTTGCTCGACGCGGTCTTGATGGGCGGCCAAATCCGATTCGAAAGCTTCATGTTTCTTTTTGAGAGCTTTAAGCTCGTTGAGACGGCATTGTCTGAAGTCTTGACTTTGGAGCATCTCTTCTTTGCCGCGGGTCCATTCCTCATGAGCGTCGGCTTTATGCTTGAACTTTTGAGCAAGATGTTCCAGGCGCTCCAGGCGCATCATCTCCGATAGCAGCCACTCCTCGAACGCCTTCTCGGCCGTTTCCAGACCTTTCCAGGCGTTGGCAATGTCCTGAAACGAAACTTGGCATCACAACACCCAAATTGCGGCTGGTCGAAATTCCGTTGCTTAGACAAATGAAGAGCTGGCGGAAAGAACGTATTTTTTTTCAACTTTGGAGCACAGTATCATTGTCTTGTAAATACAAAGGATTGTTAAATATACAAAATAATTTTGTTGTTGTTACTTTTATGTAATTTTGAGCCCCAGGGCACACGAGATTCGTCGGAAAAAAAGAAAGGTGCTATTTAATTGATGGTGTGATTTACAATTCATTTGGTTGAATACAAGTTCTTGAAATAATTTCGAAATTAAAATAATTTTTTTGGAAAAAATGTCCGAAACACAATTTTTCGAAAATACGAATAAAATTTTTATTCATGTAATCTTACGCCCTATTAAAGTGGGGCAGGTCCTAGGTCATCATAATTAGTTACGTCTCTTTACAAAGTTTGTTTAGATGTAAAAATGTTTAATACTTTACAGAAAACAGACAGATCGTAGCTAATCAGATAAAGAGAAAATAAAAGGTTAAGTGAAATGTAGGTGTGGGATCGTGGAAAAAGTATTCTATAATACTTTTTCCATGACCCCATATATACATAGCTCGCTGGAAATCAACAAACACACTCGTGTGATGATCGCACTCGGCCTGCGGCCCAACTTCACTCAAAATTGTGTATTGAATATCCTTTTCCAATCATGTCGTTCTTCCCCTCAGCGTCTCCAGATGTTGCAGGCGTGGATAAGTATACATCAGTCATTTGAAACTTTTGACTTGATCTTTGCAAAATATCAGTGAACGCAAAGATCATTGAAAGGTTGTGCGAACTTATCCCTGCCGCTCGCCAACTATGCTACGGTTTATTATCACAACAGTCGGCAATTAGCTTACCGAGACCATTTTGCCCTCGGTGGGCATGTAGGCGGGCCTGTTGGACAGCCTCAGTTTCGTCTGGAGGGTGTTGAAGTTGGTTTCTAGTTTGGCCTTCTGTTCAACGCGCGGCGGCTTATGTTTGCGTCTGTACGTGCGGTATTCCTCGAGTTTCTTCTGAACGCCAGCTAGAGAATTGTCAGTTTGACGTGACCCTAACCACGGCATGGTGCGACGGATCCATTCGAGAAGCTGCAACAGGAACCCGTAAAACCCTGCACCGCCTTCTACGTCCTTAAGTAACTTACGTCACTCGCCAAACGTTCGTACTCTTCCATCAAGCGTTCGTTCTCTTGGTTGACTTTGAGCACCTTGCAAATCCTGTTCGCGGCAGTTTCGGCCTACAAATCTACCATCAGTGCGACGCCATTTCGATTTTTATCATCAATAGTAATAACAATAGCAAACTCGCAAGCGTTCATGTTAATTCATTATTTTTTTTATTAAAACAAAAAAAAATCACCTTTTGGGCACCTGAGAAGCAATGGTAGTAAGACGACACGTATGTCATCACTGCCCGCTCGTCCGGCATTGCGGTGTTCTGTAAATCTGCATGCGAACAATAAACATTTTGGTGGTTAAGACAATAAGACAAAAAAAAAAAACGCAAAACTATTACGGCTCACTTAGTAAAACGTGAGTTGTGGTTAAAATTGCGGCAAAAATCGTTGTTAATTCAGTTAATTCGACACTTTCGTACAATCGGTACCTGTTGGGCCCCTTGGAAGGCGTGATAATAGCATGATACGTAAGTCATGATGGCACGCTCGTCGGGCTTAGGCGTGTTGATTAAATCTGCAATCACCGTTGATGTCTCTCATGACTCGCGAAAAATTTCATAAAGTTACAAAAAGTCGTAAAAGTTCCGACTGACAGAAGCTGCGACAGACGTCTACTTTTGAATCCAGACTACGAGAGAACTGTCCCCCAACTGTTTTTAGGCAAAATAGAAACATAATATTTGCGGGTTAAAAGCTGTCACAGTTTCGACCAGTCGAACTCTCGCGTTTGGCTTCTCATTGTGGGGTTGGTCGGTGGACGTACCGTCGGGGTCCAACATCCTGGGAATGTCGAGATACTTCTCAGCGACATCAAAGGCAGTGTTTAGGTTCTCGTAGGGGTTATCTTTGGACAGTTTGCTGTAGTCGATGAGATCAGGGCGATGGCGATGGATGAGGGCGCAGAAAGCCAAGCCGTCCTTGAACGACAGATGGAAGTTTTGAACGTTGACGTTCTTGTAAGGTGCGGTCTTGCGTTGACACCACAACAACAGCCCCTCCTTCGCCGTCATTTCCTCGACGGAAATGTCCTGAATGGCGAAACGGAGGATGATGGTCCAGATCATGCCGAGGGTCATTTTCAGGTTACCGTCGACGATTTCTGAAAAATTTCTTTTAAAATAAAATATCTACAACATACAAGAACGGAGATCGAGAGAAAATACCTTCAGCTCCGATCGAGACGAGTTTGACGCCTTTGCCGGCGATGTAGTCGAGGGCTTTGTTGACGTTGGCGATCTTGTGGAAACGCATCTTGCCACGGTCGGGCTTGGGCAGGGTCTCGCCGGAGATCACCTCCAGCAGCAGCATGAGTTTGAGGCCATTGCGGAAATCCTCTTCGATGTTGTCGATGCCAGTGCCGGCCTTACGTAAGTGGCTGTTGCACCACGCTGTGAATGTCTGCAACGGAAAAGAACCCCATTAGCATCATGAAAGACGGAGCAACGACTCGAAGTTGCTATTTCGCGACAACCACCCTAAATCTACAGTACTATCGAACCAAAAAGTAAAGTCATAGAAAAATGTGTTACAAGAAAAGAAATTATTTCGATTACAAATTGTGGTGAAAAGGCAATTAACCTTTTTTTGACTATTGTTGATGTCGATTGATGTAGGCACTAAACAACTTCACATCTATACAACTGTTTAACATTTTATGATTTTATGTCAAGAACCAAAGAAAAATCACAAAAAAATAGTTATGGGACATTTTAACAAATCAACCCCTAATTACAGCCATCGCCATCACTGATTAAAATTTTATTGATTTCGTCTAATTGAACAACCATAAAACTACATATTAGCAATGAAAAAAAATTTTAGTTGTAATATCTTAAACGGTTCTAGAGATAATAAATAAGAATAATCTTCCGAGAGCTACATTCAAGAGACTGTAACTTCCTATGATATATAATTTAAAAAGGTTATAAGGAATGTTTGATAAGAATCAATTAGAAATATTTTTTTTGCACTGACATTCATGTAGCCCTAACCTCTATTTCTCCCGTTTTCTACCCCTTATTACCAAAAATGATTCCTGTTGTCCCAATTGTCTTCCTATAAGAAAAATTTATAAATAACCAAACACAAACGACTACACTAATGAGCATAAAAGAAGAATTCAAATAAACGCTTAAAAGAATGTCTACGAGTGCTGAAGCTTAAAAAGCGAAGTTTATTTCATGTCAACAAATCTGCCACAATTTTGTAACTTTTATTTACACACTTTTGTCTGCTGTGTATATTTTCACACTCAGGGTTCGATTTCAAATTGGGACTTGCGATAATCACAATGGAGTACTTGCCTAAAAAAATTGTGCTATTTTTAATCTCTAGATGTATGCAAATAACCAAAAGAGGCTTAAATATTTTTTTCCATTTTTTTTGTTTCATATTTTCGTTAATATTTGAAAGAGTTGTTATTGATGACGTATCTGTCCCATATATCTAAGACGCACACCTAAATTGAATAGATTCTCGCTTTGGCTACTATGCTGCGCTACCATTAGGGTGCGCCACATGAACGGCGGGGTTTGAGATTTGAGATTTTTGAGTGCCGCCATCATACGATTTCTTTTCGAACTACGCCGCATACGGGGCACCTACGTCACAATCTCCAACTCCGAAAATTAAAAAATTAATTCTGGGCGTAATATTAACCCTAGTAAAAAATAAAAAATAGGGGTCTAATAAAATTGCTTACATTTTCTAAATATTATATTTCCCAACACATGAGACCAGTCCTACCCTTTCGGCACCTCGGGTAGATGCCATAGTAGTAGATTTACACACCGATGTGGAAAATGATTCATTTCTGTCGAGAGCTCACCTCGGCCCTACGGGCCTCGGTAAGCTAATGCTCGAGACAGAAGAAAATTTCCACCGAGGTTTGTATACTATTTTATTCGCAATCATTCATTTTTGGCAAATAAACCAAAATTAGTTTTGTAAAGTTTCACTTTGCTGCCATCTACCGAGCTATCTTCGTACTCACAGCAGGTTAGGAATAGGCCCATTCCTAACCTAGAGAAGGAAAGTAAGGTCAGGAATGGATTGTCAGGAATGGTTAACTTCCCCACTTCTTAAAAGGTTAGGAATGCATACATTACCTATATGATTGCGAATAATAGTAGATTACACACCGAGATGGAAAATGTTTCATTTCTGTCAAGAGTTAAGATAGCTTACCGAGGCCCGTAGGGCCGAGGTGAGGTAATGCTCGAGACAGAAGGAAATTTCCACCGAGGTTTGTATACTATTTTATTCGCAATCATTCATTTTTGGCACATAAACAAAAATTAGTTTTTTGAAATTTTGCTCTGCGCCATCTACCGAGCTATTTTCGTACTCACAGCAGGTTAGGAATGGGCCCATTCCTAACCTAGAGTAGGAAAGTAAGGTCAGAAATGGATCGTCAGGAATGATTAACTTCCCCACTTCTTAAAAGGTTAGGATATATTACCTATATGATTGCGAATAAACAATTTTTTAACTTTCGGTGATTTACGAGGTCATTGGCGGCTGTATTTACCTCGAAATTCAATTAAAGTCACGTGAGTTATAAATCTTGACATGTCCGATCGCAAAGTGGAAAGTGGGGTCCGCTCGCAACTTTGTGATGTGGTTACAGTGTTTTCCCGGCAACGGTAGTTGCAAATCCCAACTTGAAATCGGGCCCCCAGTCAAGTTAGTCTGTTTCTCGTCCAGTATCTACAGTAGGTAACCGTAATTAAAGTCCATTGTCAGAAAGTTTAAAAGACAACACTTTTTGGTACGATAATACTCATGCAATACTTGATAAAGTTAGTTTATACGTCTGAAATGTAGATAACCAAACACTCAAATTCTGAGTTCAGCGGGTATGTGTATTATGATTGCCAGTTTCACCACCCACTGAAATTTTGTAAGTGTTTTATGTGAGCTACATTTAGTTCGGTGATGGCACGAAAAGCAACTATTTCATTTTGATCTCCGCTACTCGCCCACATTATGCTAACATGCAACTTATCAATATCTGGCGTCTTCCTGATCCACCTAGAATTCAAGGTAGCCGTTTCCTATTGAGTAACACCAGCGAAGGTCGCTTGAGAAATAAGCAGTAAAGACAGACAAGTATTGTTTGCGGCGCCCTTGAAGGGATAGATAAAATGACACGCCATAGCCTTGTCAGTGGTTTGTTATCATTTTTAAACTATCTCTGCTACTTTTGCGAGCTACAGCAGTTAGAACTAAAAAGTAATAATTTTATTGGCGGTGATTTTGTAACACATTTCAACCGAAAAAATACTTTCAAATTAAGTAGGACCTACAACAAAAAATTTAGTTTCGCAAAAAATTTCTTTCTTCATCTGAAAATCTTCAAAGTAATGTGCCGCTACTCTTAAATGACTGTCCCCATTATACCCAAGTGTATAATTGGGTGCCTATATTCCCAGCTGTTTACGTCCAATTTAGCAATGTTTTCGGTTAAACTTTAACCGTTTATTTAACTGCCAAAAACAATTGCTGCGGCATTAACGCCAATCATCGTTCAGTCCAGTCAGATGTTGTTGGTTTGTTTGTACAATCGGAGGTAAGTGTCGGACGGAAGCAAACGAACTTTTCTAACCCGTTCCTTGGTCGTTTGTCCAATCGGCGACTATTTGACGTGTAAACAACGCCAACGTTATCCCTATACATGGACAAGCAATAAAAATGCAAATAAACAGTAATATCACTCTTTTTAACCGTGACTTCCCAGTCGCTCTGCACTGCCAGCTCTCATAAATAAAATACTCTCCACCTCCCATCACATCAACAACAACCAGAAACAAGACTTGTTTAATTGTTTCGTTAAGTGCCAACAAATTATAAATATTAATGTCGTAGTATTTACACCGAGTATTTAGAGAAAATTTCATTCAGTGGCGGCTGTTCTTGTCCGTAGTAATTTATGCTGGCGAGAACGCACCATAAAATTCGTTTGTTATCGTATTTCACAGGCGATGGGTACTTAATCTTCAGAACAACGCCAACCAAAAGACAACTGTACCAAATTCCCAACTAATAACCAGCGAGTTAATTCCGTGGTGGTATTTTTCTTGATACTCAGTTAGATCAATTATGTCGTCAGAAGAATGTAACTCTCTGGCTTTGCCATAAGTATATGGTTTTCATGATAATATGTAGCAGTCTTGTCGCCACCAAAACAGTCCAAAAATTACTTAGTTTTATTTTGCATAATTGGATTTAGAGTCATTGGCGGTGGTTGAATTGTTCCAGTAACGTAACACCTAAAACGCGATATAAAATCGGTTATTGGCCGCATCTGAGTCAGCGAGAAATTATGCAAAACGGGCAATGCGCCAAATTATATATAAACCAAAAGCAAGGTCCGTAACGCCACTAGGTGGGTATACACTTATAACGCGATGTAATAATACCCGCAGGCCGCCACACCGGCAAATTGCACCGGGGCCCTAGCCAAGGACGAAGGCTCCCAAGCGTCCAGGAGTTGGCCGCGAGACCGTTTCGTTCATTGACCATGAATCTCAAATCCAAAGCGATCTTCGCCATTCCAGAAATGCTAAATTTTCGTCCTCCGCCATTGGGGAAGATTAACTTTTATGGTTCTTGGGCCTTCACAAATTAAGATAAGATTGCACCTCCTTTCTAATATAGTATAGTGTGGAGAAGCAGCTAATACTATAAAAGATAGATCGGGGGAAATTCCACTGCTTCCATCCAGGCTCCCATCGTTAGGTGTTGCAAAATTTTCTTTAAAATAGTTTGGCAGTTGATTGGTGGGACGCTCATTATTGGGAACGCCTGGCGGTTCTACTCTGCTAACCCTGTGATCGATGGCCCACCACAGGCATCTGGTGCTGGACGTCCGGAACCAGTTATAATTGTCGTTACTGTAACCAATTATTGATTTCTATCAAAGGCAAAGAGGACAATGAAGACGGTTATGCTAATCGCCGGCCGCTTATGGCTGCGGTAAACACCACAGTTACCTAAAAAAATTGCCAAAAACCAAAATGGAACTGCGTTGTTCCGATGCAAATCGCCGATATTTCAGCAATCATAATAACAACAGTCAAGGCCGCAACTTTCTTGACATGCCCCTCACATCTAGATACTGGCACATTCCGCAAATAAAGGCGGAGGTGGAGGAGGAGAGCGCCACCGTTTCCTATGTCTCTCCTTACTACAAAACCAAACCGATGAATCGACGTCGCAATGATTCACAAACCCAAAATTAAAGTTGCACCATTTGGTATTTGGACACATCCGAAATTGCAACAAAACCGTTTTGTCGAATCGCCAACACCGTTTCAATCGAGTCCTCTGGATGTGTGCGAGAACTTATTCATAAATACAACCCGCCTAAAAATAGGGCAGAATTTTTCAACTTGAGACGCGAATTCTTGACCAGGCTTCAAACTCGTTAGCTTGACGTCCCCATTAACAACGTCAACACCGGGTCGCTTGCCGAAACTGATTTAGGCCAACGAAACATTTCAAAAAATCTCTCAATTCGAATTCGTGCCTCTCTCGTTCTAGATGGTTAACCCTGAAAGTTCGTATAGGCCTTTATGGGAAAGTGTCGGAACAATCGGAACTGTACCATTGTGGGAAACCGCGAAGTTGAAATTCCATGGAGCGAGATCCCGTTTTGAAAACGCGAAAGGTTGGTATTAATTATAAGTATTGACACCGAATCTGGGTCTCGCTATAATTAGACGAATCGCCTATTGTTTCATGCGGATGCTCTCCGTTAAAGATCAGACCTTTCACGTTTGAAGCGCGAACCCCACGAGGCACCTCCACGAAAAATCCTATATACCAACAATCAACAGTTGCAATGACTGTCGCAATGCAGCTGGTGTTGTTGCTGCGAAACCCGTCGAAGCCGATACTGAAATTATGTGGGAAATGCGGAAATGACCAACAGGTGATTGGAAGGAAGAAGAGGTGATTACGGTCAATTTCGACATTTCCTCGCTTTATCAGTACCATGTACGGTCGGATAGTGGGTCAATAACACTCTTATTCATATCACAAACATCTCGGGTTAGTCACACTACCTGTTTACATTGTTTTAACATCGTTTGTGGAAGAGCAGGAACACCCGCTTTGCTGGTAGTTTCCTGAGAAATTTAACTACCAACAGTGATTAACTAATTGAATCGAACGACTGTCGGATGAGAAGATAAGGATCCGACGACATCATCGACCATCAACAGAGACTTTATTGCAAAATCCGAAGCACTCAGCAACTGTCCGCTGGAGCAGGGCGATAATTTCCTGAGAATAACGCCATATGCAAGATGCTCGCCTAGTCGCATGTATGTACGGATACTGCATGTGTAGGTACTTACGGTGCAACCGCTCGACGTCCCCTTATATGGGACTTCACCGTAAAAACGGAGATTTTGCAAGCAACATTTATTAATAAACCTCTGCGAAGTGAAGAACCAACTTGAGGTCCAACGGTAAATTCCGGTCGTTCCTTGGGGAGATCCCCAAAGCCGCTGGGTCGATCACAGTTTTTCCTTCTAATCGACGCAATTATACCTAGAGACTGTAGTAAAACCTTTCTTTGGGAGGAGTAGCGACACAGTAGCAGGTCATCAGCGCCCTGCCGCATTTCTTCGTGACGCATCCTGTAAACTTGCTTTAGCTCAGAACTAGAATACCTTGACTCATTGCTTGATGATGGTCCCCCCTTTCATTTTTCAGTTTTTTTTTTTTGAAAAAACTATCAGAAATAACATTTTGCATAAAGCAACCTCTTGTTGTCCATTTGAATCTCCTTTATAAACAATAGATTCTCTTGATCTTTCGTGTTCACTTTATACCATAGATTCTAATGAACACTCAGCAATTCTATTTGATCTGAATGTCCACGAAGTCAAAATCCAAAATCTCATATCAGTTTATCGATTTAATATCAGGCATTGAAATCGGAGCTTATTCCTGACGCCTCTTCCTTCAGAAAGAGCTGGAAATACCATTTACGCAGCTTAAGTTTTTATGTTGCCTAGATTTTTCTAAAAAGTTTCTTTATTAAAATATCATGGTATCGGCTGTAGAAAAAGCGATCTATTTCTCTGTTTGAGATGCTTGACAGTTTCTACCAATCTTATCTATAGGTGTAAATACTTGTCTAAAATCTATCTTTAGTTCATTTATTGATTTCAACCAACTATGACTGAAGAGGCAAAATTGTGTAATTATTTTCTTGAAATGTCTCAGTAAGATTATATCAGCTTCTCGCTCAATTCGAGTACGTTTGCTACAATCATCACTAAAAAATAGTCTTGGATAGAACTCTTCATTGGGCAGATTATTGTTCCATCGGTTTGTTGTGAACTTTACAGGTTTGTTTCTCAATTAAGTCGTGAATAAACTGAAATGAATAGTGATACAATTGTTCAGGAGAAGCGTTTAAACTTTAGAAGTAGATATTAGATATCCCCCTATCTGATGTGCAGCTGCAGTTTGTTTTAGTTATTTCGTCATTACATATTTCCATACTCTTTACATCCACTCACGTTCTATAATTTCAAAGCTGTTATCATTCCCATCTTCTTCATCTGCTTATTCAATTTGCCGCAATTCCTTCATTCTTCTCTTCTGATTCTTCAGTTAATATTCTTCCACCGTACATTTCGCAAATACATACTCTCAATTAACCAACTATAATATTTCGCACGACTAGAGCTAGGAGAACAACACCTTTCTTTATTAAGCTTATCTCAAAATTTGATCCAGATATAGGTTGACATACAGAGACAGTAGCGCAACTGGGATTAGTCCTTCTGCAAAATTTTTGGTAAAGCCCAAGTAACATTTAATAAGGAAAACCATGTTTTTTTATGCTTTATTGTAAATAAATATACGGGGTGTTTCATAATTAGACCAAAAAATTTCGGGTGGTTATAACTTTCTGACAATTTGATTTCAACTCTCCATATTTAAATCCGCCAATCTACAATATTACTATGTACCTACACTTTGAGAATAACATAATCTTCTGAATCCAATGATATCACGAAAGTGAGGTTTCAACTGACACAAGAATTCTTGAGATCAATTTTATTTTTAATTTAGAGTGCCATAGTTCTTCCTGTTTTTTTGTAAGGAGGCGTAGCACTACTAGAAATATTTGAAGACATTCATTGTTATGTCGTCAAGATGGCATATTTGGCAGATACCTACATTCGATGTTGCCAAGTGTGAGAAATCTTTCTCAAAAAAAATTAAGAATGCCACATTCTGCATACAGGGCGACTCAAAAGTGTAGAACCAAGCTTCTTCTGTCTAAACTATTAAACATAAAAAAAAAATGACAAATGAATAATTTCAGGGCATATTAGAGCTGCCCAGTTTTGCAGGAAATAAGTTATTGACTAGCTGTCCAAACTCAAAAATAATCATTGAATTTCCAAAAGCCTTGATTGACACGACAATCGGCAAATCGGCTTAATTTTGTCATCTATGTAGGTATACACCCTAATAGGTACAGCCGAGTTCAAAAGTAAGGTCCACCCGTTGAAACTTTACACTCGTTTATTTTTCACATAAAACCAACAGATATACATTAAATATTTGTGCTAAGCATATGAAAAAATGAAACAGATGGGTTTCATTTAACTGGTCATTACTTTTGAAACTGACTGCACCTACAACATACTACAAGTTATTTTTCCTCATCAAAAACATTTTAAAAACGCATTAAGGTTTTCAAGAAATTTTCCATGACAGAAAGATTCATATGCTTATATAGTGCCCAATGTGTGCGACAGAAAACGCAACATTGACCTCTGGTCTCATAAGCGCCACCGTTAATAATGACCGGTTTTCAATTGTATTTTTGGTGATACACTTTTAAAGTCACCACAAACGTAAATAGATGCCAAAAATTGAAAAAAAACTCGTAATGTTTTCTTTAACAAAATGGATAGGATAGTGTGCCTATAACGCCCCACGTGTGCGACAGAGAACGCAGCACTTATTTTTCGATTCAACTTTTTTGAATGTTATTTACTATGTATTTCTTTCGACTACAAACTGGACTTTACCTTTAAGCTGCACCGTCTCAATCCTAAGATAACAAGATTTTTTGACGGAAAAAGAAGATCTGACTAGTTGAACAATCACTTCAATGTAATTCTTTTCGGTTTTAAAACAAAGTAATTTTCTGGAAGTTTCGAGAAAAAAAATTAAGTTCTGCAAGAGATCAACTTGTTCAGCGTACAATTACTTTCTTGATTCTCCTTCGCGAGTTCGTGTGTGGCAATCGCCATCAAGTCACTGCTGGCATCAGGTGGCAGACGGCTTTGTCACTCTTCCTTGATGATCGACTATAATTAGTACAATTGAAACTTCCAAATTATCTCTTGTCGGGACCGGACTACTCTTCTCAAATTGGTCTCTTTAGGTGGCAGCGTTCGTCATTATGTCGGCCTGTTAGTTACGTTATTAGTACTCGTTAACCACTCTTTGAAGCGCCTTGTTAGCAAACACGATCGCGAAGAATGAACACTAAATAAGGGTCTGCCACATCTACCTCGTCGACGATCCGACAATTTATCTCGAACCACCGTTAATTCGTTATCCTTCGACGTTTCAAAAAGACAACTTCACCAGATTTTCCCTCAAAGAAAAAAAAAATAGGTTACGGACAACCGCCAGGAGGTTCTCGGGCCAAGTATCTGATGGTTGCGAATTAATGACGACTATCCTTTTGTTAACGAACGAACGAGGATGTTCACCAAAGCAAATCATTTTCAAGACACTTTTATCGGTACCAGGAGGTTGTTGACTTTGGCACCCACAGTTTTGGTGGAGACAGGGAGGTCGAAAAGCTCGATTTCGCTCTTCTGTCGGGAGAATCGTGACCGGCGCCAACACTCAAATCGCTCAATCAACTCCTAGTTTCTAGTTAGCTTTGGCGATTGTCTCGTCAGGAAACAGCGTGAAATGGCTAATGATCCGTAATCGCGTTATTTTTACAGCAGCGAGTCGTCCTCTCCTCCACCGTAGGCGTCGCCGTCGTAGATGTTCCCTTGACAAATGGAGCGACTGAAAACTGTAACGCGTTACATAACTTAACCTTGGCGATTGTAGAAAGTGGTTAACATGGATTAGAAAGTCTTCTTTCGTGGGTACTTAATTGATTAGATGTGTATCCCCGAAGTGGCCCCGTTGATCGCTATTGTTTTGGAGGAGCGCCGCCCAAAACGACCTGGAGCTAAACCCCAAATACCAAACTCCTAATTGTCTTATTGTTTACTCGAGCAAATTATTCAATGCCGTTTCCAGTGTTATTAATACCTTTGTTGTGGTGTCCTTGCGACGAAAGCGAGCCAACTGTCAACGGTTGTTTTGCCGCGTTGCATTTGCTCGAGTTGCAGCGGTATTTTTTAGCCGAATTGGATGTTGTTCAATTTTATTTCGAGATTCTTCTTAATTGAGAACGAAGCTTCCGCCAGGTCAACGAAGAAGACGAAACAATGCGAGGTTAACGTAACACTTAGTTTCTGCAGGAAGCCTTTCCGGACACACTTCCCACCCTGTCATAAGACTTCATAATTAAGAAGACAAACAAGTAGCACTCAAGAAGCTTTCGTATAGGGCAGTTCCGCCAACGACGACGCACCCTTCGGTTTGTTGACACAAAATGATAATCATCACATTATCGCAGGTTTACGCCTGATTAGCTTCGCTCATTGGTCGCGATTCCGTTAACGCGCACACAAATAACATTTTGCATGAATAATTCAGCTTACAGCAGTACCTACCAAAAACCATTGAAATTGTTGCGGCGTATCGAAATTATATGAAGTTTTAGAAGAAAATGTCGAAGCAACAACTTCAACAAAATACGAGAAGTGACGATGATTTTTCAGGAATGTCGAGAATCTGAATCAACTCTTGTCTCGTGGAAGACGTATCAATAAAAACAGAGGAAGACATCATAATTACGCGTGACGATCCCGCGAGTGAAAAGGATAAATAAAAAATTCTTGGAACGGCTCGTAGATTATGACGGAAATCATAGATAAAAGAAACGTATGACGCGTTGATACTTTCTTACCTATACGAGAAACGTGTGGTTGATCAAACTGAAAAGACTGTCTCGTTTCGAAGAAAAATACGTGAAACATGAGACTTTCCGTGTGCCCTGAGGTGTGGCGAACGAAGAAACTGCACAATTGTTCGCAGAAACTGGAGAAACCCTATTTTCCTAATGAATAAGTCAGTTGACGGTTTAGCAAGATCCGGACCAATTTTACCGGAACTGTCTCCAAAGAGGAGCATCGACCCAGACTTTTGCAGAGAAAAAAATTTGAATTTTTTTAAGTTGAAGTTTCTTTAATTGTAATTTTAAGGAGACCCTGAAAATTTTGAGAGATTTATGACAAAACGGCTTTATTCAAGCAGACAAATTTCCTGACAATGGCGCTTCGGTTATTTATGGTTTAATAGAGGTACTTTACAAGTAGGTAAAGTTCCAGTAAAAGCAAAAGACATTAATGGTGGGTTGCCACAAAGGCACTAAGTAAACGAGAAATAAAGTAGCGCCTTGAGCACAGAAATTTAAAAATCCATGTAATTCAATAGCGACTTAGGAATATAAAAAAAAAATCGGTTATTGTTTACTTTACGCACTCTTCGATTTTCAAAAAACTAATTACACCAACGCATTTGTCACCATGTATACATTACGAAAATCAATATCTTTTTTAGTGCAAACTACTTTATTTTTACTCTTATTTTCCTTGCCCTAGCACATCTTTTTTTTCTTTCTTATTTTTTTATAGATTTTGCATAAAATTATTTTTCATTTGCACAACATTTCATTGCTCAAAATGGCATTATAATGATGTTTCACAATGGTTTCCAATAAAACGCCGCAAAAAGCGAAAAGTGGACATTGTAAACAATTACCAAAAATTCAATTACTCGTTATCAATTTTGGAGGTCGTCTCTTCGTGATCATGGGCTTGAAGAAAGTCAAAGGAAAAAGTGATTATTTCTATACGAAATTGCGATCAAAAATGAAAACTCACACAGAAATAAATTCGAAACAACCGATCCTGCGCCGATAGGCGCCGGTGGTTCTCTCAAAAGGAATCTGTATAGAGGCGTCACTGTAGTTGTCATACTAACTTCACACATAAAAAATGTTTCAAAAATGGCATGGTTTTGTAGCGCGTTGTTTGGTATGGTGAGCAAAAGATTGCTTGCTTTGACAGGGATTCGAATCCCGGTCTCTCCCAATTCCCGATTGATTGATTTAACTGCTCTAACTATCAGGGAGATACTCGGCTGATCAGGCATCCTTACGTGGCGTCAAAGTTCTGTTCAACAATGTCAAAGGAAGATTATTGACAAAAATGAATTTGTGACGTTAGCAATTCAGTTTGACATTAGGAAAGTTGCATCATATCATACGGTCCTTGTCCGAATTAAACTTTGTTTTGTCTTGTCACTTTCAAGCATTGAACTCCAGATTCACTAAAAAGGCTTAAATGTTAAATAGGGTTAAAATGACAGATGAAAAGTTACCCAAACAAGTGTACAACATCATTACAACAGTCAATATAGTAAAATTTCACATTATTAACTTTCCATCTGTCAGCTAGCTTAAAATTTAAACCTTTTTAGTGAATCTGGTGTAAGATTCCAAAGCAATCTGCTGTTTTGGTATAGAGCTGTCAAATATGATGCTTAATTACTTCGAACTTCCATAGCAAAACATTACCGAAAAGAGTAGTACCCACTTGGAATAATATACAACATACAAAAAAGTGATGGGGCGTTAATTGTTAATTTGACAGAAAATAAACACGTCAATAGTTCATAAATCTCTGATATTGATCTAAATCACTAAAAAACGTTTATACCCAGAATAGTATGTATTTGATCGATTAAAATAAAAACACGGCCATTGAAATTAAAGTGCCTCGCACTTTGCAATTTCATTTTGTAATTTCAAAACTGGTGTTGGTTTACTTATTTGATTTATAAAAACTATGGAACTTTTCATCAAATCAGATAAAATGATTATGATACTAACAAGTTATTTTGGAAATAGCGCTCATTCGGCAACTGGCACAGAAGTGCTATATTTAACACCACCACAAAAGTGGTTGCATTTAATGGGCGAATACATATATTCAAGAAACATTATGTCTGTAAAAACACAATCAATATTCCTTTTCTATTTTGGACTTGACTGTACTCTTGATTAGACGAAACCACTGGATTAAACTCAAGTCTGACTTAGCAAATCGGAATTGGTCTACGACTTTCTGCCATAAATAATTTAGGTAAACGTAGTTTACAAAAATAGCCTGTAAGCAAATTCAAATTAGTAGTGTTGGATTTGCTTCAAAAATAATAGAAATTCTATAATCAAACCCAATATAGTTGTTTTGGTACTGCAGGTTGTTTTGGAAATTAACGTTTTCAGGGTGTTTTATAATTGATAGTCAATATTGAAGAAGGTTAGTCTGTATATGATTTTAAGATAAAAAGTTTCTATAAACATAATACCGTTTTCCCGCTATTTTTAATATACAGCGCAATAACAATTTTTTTTTGTTTTTTTTAATAACTCCGAAACTACATTAGATATTTTTATTAAGTTTGTTGCGTGTAAACTAGGCGCAGAGACACATCTTTTGTGAAAAAACGAATTTTTAGTTTAATCAAGGACGTCCCAATTAATATCAGCCTGATTATTTGAATGAAAAAATGATACGCTACTGTTGTTTCCAAAAACAAAAATTATTTTATGAATGCTGCTTTCTTTTGTAATACAAAATATGTCTACTATTTTTCGTATCTTGAACTATTTTTCAGTAAAAAATAAAAAACAATTATTTGTATGTAAAAATAAAATATTTTTACACTTAAGGTAATTTTTATTAAAATAACAACTGGATAACTAACAGCCATTTCTGATTAAATTAGTTAATATAATTGTAATTGACTGTTAACAAATTAATAAAGATTTTGTGAAAAGAAATCTAATATAGTTTCGGAATTAATTAAAAAAACAAAAAAAATAAAAAAAATCTTTATTGCCCTGTATATCAAAAATAACGCAAAAACAGGCCTAAATAGTGCTCGCCTGCAACTGACAAACGTATTTACTAAATTCTTATTTTGGGCAACATTTAAATAACTACGTATGTATCTAAATATAGGTATCTATGGTATTATAATAGAGTATGCAGTTATATTGCAGTGGTATTAAATTAATTGGCTCGTTTATCAGAAAAATATAATACATATTACAAACTCTGTCAATTCAACTGACATAATATGTCAAAATTCTGTAACAGTCCAATTAAAATTCCATGACCACCTGTGTAACTACCTGTATTTGCAAGAGCATGCATGCGAGTTATATAAAGAATTTTGGATTTGAACTTCTGGACTTGTGATTTGAATTGAACTTTGATTTGAACAACATAAGCTGACCCATTTCTATATGCACGTTTACAACTAACTTCCTACCACTATATTTACGTTTGTAAAAGAGGCGGGGACAGGAAGTGCAAAAAACCTGCACCATCTAACAGGAACACTATTTTATATTTATAGCACTTAGCATTACTAATACATCTTTCAAATTGAAATTTGACGTTTAACCTGCGCTTTGTACCTAGTAGAGCGTTGTATGAAACGTCACTTTCCAAAACAGACCTCAATATCGAACCAATGGTTCTGGATTTTATTAACAAAAAGTAGAACGTTCAACGAAATTTTAAAGGGATTTCAATCGTTCTGTGCCTACTCCTGGTTATTTGGAAAACTGAAAAGTGATACTGTCAATGCACGAAGGTAGCAGCTTTAACATAATTTTTGAAAGTCTAGCTCTCAGAGATGGTAAATTTTTTATACAATTTTTTATACAGCGGTCACTTGACGACTACCTGTCATTTATTAAAAACCAGTTCAATATGAATTATTACTTAACTTTCACTACTGGACTTATAATAAAACAAAAAATTTGCACTTGCAGTTCAGGTATGTAGTTAGATAACTGGCATTCTTCAATAATTTGACAATTGAAAGTACGTAGATACAGGAAATTAATTTTTTAATTGGAATTACGCACGCCTTTCTTTCGTAATGGAGAGCAATGTCAAAGAAAAAATTTATTGCCGATATTCCCGCCATATTTGAGCCAAATTGGAGGACATCAATTGCATTAATAACAATTTAAGATTGTGTCAGGGCTACTGCTGAAAAAAATTGCAAGTAAGTGTTTGGCGCCATTTACGTGACAATTCAGTTAAACAACTTCTATTTAACCAATATCACTCACGATCTGCGGACATCACGATTAAACAGCAACATTTCTTGATTATGCAGTACACACTCGTATTGGCTTCTCTTACATAAAAATAGACAAGTGGCAGGTATTTGAACAAGTGGAGCTTTAGATTAGAAGGTATGTTGATAACGAATACGATATTAATTATTAGTTTTACTGGGAATGGGCCTAGATAACGTGGCGAATTGGAACAGTGTTTTTCAACCTATTTCCGGAGACCTGAATATTCTTATGTTTCAAAATAGCCACCCGCTTTCCGCAACAATTCCCGAAATACACTTGTCGTGTCTACGGGATAGTGCCGAAAAACCTCGTAAACAGCCCGGTCCCCAACTGAGCCACACATGGGTCCCCGGCCCGTCCATCCACACATGCGTTGAAATTTTTTGGTGCCGGGACCATCAAGACGCGTAGTGTGCGTAATAAAATTGTAATTGGAACAAATTTAGATTCTCTCGTTAAAGAACACGTGGGCGTCGTTCCGAAATAGCATCAGCGACGCCGAGCGTCGCTATAACCCGATACACCGGAAAATTGTTTCACCTTCCTTATCCTGACCTAACTTGACACACTGTAGGTACTTTGCAATTATTGCTATTGGCAACTTTTGGTGACACTTCGCAAATATTGGTAAAATTTGAACATTTTCGAATTTCGCCCGCCGAACTGTCAAAAAGTTTGGCGGGTCCTTGGTAGGGGTCGCTTTGGAAAAGGGGCAAAAATCGGGGGTGGCTGGGCACCGCAACAGCCCTCGTCCGTCCGAAACCATTTTTGGTCACGACGTCGAGAAATCCGACGCCTCGACGCCTCTCTCGCTCCCACCCACGTGAGCGTCGTTTTCTGTCGTCGGCGGGCGTCTTTCTGCGCAACTGCAGCGTCAAAAACTGCCGAAAAAGTCGCCAATTTACGGAAAAATCACGTCACCGTCGACGATGCGATATTGCTGCTGTTTTGACGTTTCCACCCATGGTGGTTGCGCCGCCAACTTGATCGTTGGGTGCGACGATGGGTTTTGGGTGTTTTTAATAGCGACAACAGCTGACTCGAGGAGTCTCCTCTCACAACATTACATCACTGCCGACTAGGGCTGGAGCACCAAAAATAGTTCGACGAGATAAAGTTACGTTTCTGGGCGGATTTCTTGAGGTTATATCGCGGAGGTAGGTCCGAACGGGTGGTGGTGTTGCAAGTTGGGGGTTGAGACTCACCTTTTTTTGCTGTTTTTCCCAAGCCGGGTCGAGGAGACCCTCGCGCTCCCATTCCTCCTCTTGCTCCATGTAGCCGTCTGACAATTGATCACCGTTATAGCCGTCGCTATTGATCATTATTTTGACAAATGCACAGGTATTCGCTAACTAAATTGTTTCGATTATTGCTAAGTTCGTTCGACAGATGTAATTTAGTCGTGCAAAAGCACACGACCTCACGCGCACTTAACCCCACTAGCCCGAGCCCGACTGCAATCTGGCAGTTGCTTGTCTGACCGTTAGCGCAAACTCAACTCTACGCTGGTTACTGTTAGTTGGAAGACCATCACTAAAAAGCGGCACAGCACAGACAGGCCCGTCCTCAGCAGTGGGGTGCCCGCCTGGGTCGGGGCCCAATCAACTAGCCCCTTTGGGCTGCGTGAAGTTGGCAAGCACACTTGAAGCACTATCATTGAGACATATCAGTAGCCGGATCCTGGAAAAAGCGATTGCGACCGAGTCGCTTCTAAGCAACCGAAAACGGTTGCTTTGGATAGATATCAACCGAGTCGCAATCGGTTAAACAGAGAGTTCCGAGAGGCTATCGCATTTTTTGGTGTGCCGAAGGTGCATCCCTATGAATGGCATTGGTAGATGACGGCTTAGGGGCTGGATTTTCAAATATTTTCAGGTACAAGTGGAAGGGTTATAGCCTCCGGCACCCAAGTTTACCTGTTCTTAGTGGAAATCGTTTCTACAACTCCAAAGGTGCTGCTTTAAAAGCGATTCTTCGGATATTGCATATTTATCGTTATTTGGAGATTAACAAGGGGTTTTTAAATAATCTTTATCTTGTTGTTCATAATATGTACCAATATTATAACGTTTGTAGGTAAAAAATAACAATTTTTATTTCCGAAACCACTTTTAAATGATCTCTAGATTATTTGAATTTTTTCTTCAAAACGTGCTTGCAAATTTTACAAAATCATAATGTCGACAAACATTTTAATTATTTCCTTGAATAAACGTTATATCCCAGTCAACTTGGACATTTGTAATTACATTCAGAAAAAATATCTGTAAACAAAAGTCCTAGGTACAATCGTACCATAAAGTATGTTTCTATACCAAAATAATATCCTCCACAAATTTTGTTACATTTATAATAATTTGTTGGATTCATAATATACAGTAGCTTATATTCTAACTCTGTCAGATTAAAACGCAAGTTTGAATTCATGCGCATATCTCAATTTTTGTATACATAGTGTCCCGGAATAACTGTTACAAACTTAAGAGGCGGATATAAAATCAAAAAATTAAACGGCTTTTCTTAATAAACATGTTCTCGAAAACGGTTGATAACGGAGGAAGAGTTCTTGAAAATTGTCGTAACTCTTGACTCTTATGATCAATTTTTCCGAATGTTTGCGCATGTACTACTTATCATGTATCGTTGGTATCCATTTTGATGAAAATCGCAAGACACCGAAAAGTAGCCAATAGAAAAATAGAATTCGATGTCGTTTCTATGACAATGTAAAAATTTCCTGGAAATTTTTGCACCTTGCATGAAATTAATAAGTGGAAATTATTTCAGCCAATCAAAATTATTTATTTATTAATAATGACATCATAATGATATAATAGACCAATGTCTCTGTCGTTGCGATTTTCACTTATAATATCCCTAGTGCGTTGATTATTTCCGGAAGTTTTATTCTCATGCATGTTCCACTCGAGCTAATTAATACGTTTTAAAAATGCATTCGAAAAAATAAGACTTGTGGTCCACGAGCTTTACGTTCACGATACTTAGGTTAGGTAGTTTGAAAATTCAGTCTTTTCACCTTAACAAATTGCTGAAAAGTGATTGGTTTCGCATTTTTGAAAAGATACTCCCCTAAACCCCATCCCTCCAAAGCGACCGAAATCGTAAAGATATATATACTTGAGTAGTGCTTTCTAGTGCGGTGCACGGGAATTAAATTATTAATAATTCGGGAACGGAAGGTGCTGCTGATATAAAACTTGAAGCACTAGAAAGCACTACTCAAGCACTAACAAACGCAATATGTTTCAATGATAGTGCTTCCAAAGTGCTTGCTGGAATTTTTCAGAAAATTGGCCATAGCTGAAAAACCGTTGAAAATTTGACCAAGATATAAGAAGCACTACAAAGCACTAACGAAGCACTAACGACCCTAGTGATTAGTTTTCAAATTTCTAATAAGTTACCTGCTACCGTGAAGTGAGCAAGCACTTTAAAAAAAGCTCCATTACGCAAAAACGGTAGCTGCCGCTGATGTAAAATATGAAGCACTAGAAAGCACTATTAAAGCACTAACGATCCTGATATGTCTCAATGATAGTACTTCAAGTGTGCTTGCCAAATTCACGCAGCCGCTCCTTTGTTGACTCTGATCGAATCACGCTCTCTCACCAACTTCCAATATTCGGAAATCCACACTAAGCGGAGGTTTCACGCAGACTTTTTAACTTTTAAAAGAAATTACAACTAATTTTTGGATTATGAAGCATTGTGGCACTAAAATTTTGACATTTGCCCTCAAATATCCTTCAAACAAACATCAATAAATTTTATTGATAATTTGCCCTTTTCCCTTCTACTACTGATTTCTAAATTAAGTATGTTCTTGAGAACATGCGCAGTGCAAACCAGTAGACCTCACGCATACGGTATAGTACGTTCAGGCTAAGATGGACCAGTGAGTCATCAAAAGCTGCGCAAGGCGGAGCTTGGCTTCGCTGACAGTGGCGGAGTTCATACTAAACGCAGGGAAGCACCTGAACGTACAGTTGCCGCCATAGGAGAAGCCCAGGGTAAAGTGAAATTCATTCCAACTTACATTACACTTGCAACCAGGCTAGACCACGCGGTAGAGTTTGTTTGAGAACCGCACAGATGAACTAGGATTGGTCAAAATAGAGCGGCACATTTCAGTTTCAAATTCAAAACAGCGTCAAGCACATCCCCCATGACGAGAATTTGTGTTCGCTTGGTTAGTGACGCCAATTGTCACCATTCGAGAGAGTTGGAATCAGGGATTCGATTCCCTTATCTCCTCGTCTTTTTTTATTTTATATTTATTATTTCATATGCAATTTAGTAATAATTATGACCTTAATTTGTGTTTCTGATATAATTACAAGCCTCTTTCTAGAATATTAAAATAGACAACTTTGTGAAGCAATTCCAGTAAAATATTTTCACTTATAATATTTCTAGTGCATTGATTATTTCCGGAAATTTTTTCGAAGGCATTTCCAAAACGTATTAATTACGTTTTGGAAATGCATGAGAATAAAATTTACGGATATTAATCAAAGCACGAGGGCATATTCGGTAAGAAAATCGCAACGACACAGACATTAGTCCATTATGTCATTATGATGTCATTATTAATAAATAAATGATTTTGATTGGCTGAAATAATTTCCACTTATTAATTTCATGCTAAGTGCAAAAATTTCCAGGAAATTTTTACATTGTCGTAGAAATGACACCGAATTCTATTTTTCTATTGGCTACTTTAGTTTTTTGAAAAATACTATTGCAACAACGGGCACGAATAAATTATGGATGTGAAGAAAGAGTTAAATTCCTTTTCTTAAATTATTATTTCATATGCAATTTATTAATCACCATTAATCTCGTTCTGCAATGTTAAAATTGAAGTAAAATATTTCCGTTTAATTGAATAAGTATTAATTTTTAATTTACTTTTTGAAAAATATTATTGCAACAACGGGCTCGAATCAATTAAAGATATGAAGGACTTGAATAGGATAATGATATGTAGAAACTTTTCAACGGGATTAATTAAAACTGTAAAGTTGCAGGTTGTTACGGGTAGGTATAATGTTTAATTTTAACACCCAAATTTTACTAACACATTATAATAGTTTGCATACAATAATAACATTATTTATTATTATTAATTAACAAATACAAACGATTGGTGAATCCGGTGATTAAAATATCAACCGGAAGTGGACCAACTTTTGATTTTTAAATACAAACATATCTTTTTTATTGCCCTATCTGATAAAAGGAGTTCTCCTGATTACAAAAATGTATTGACCTTATCGATTTTCTGGTCAAAATTAGTTCAGGTTTTCATTTCTAATTCAACTGTTTCATCAAAATGAACGGATTTCTGGTCGAGTTATTTGAAGACGTAGAGAAAAAACTCCAAATGCTTTTTGAATTGAGGAAAAATCTCTATTATCGACATGTCAGAAACTAATTCTGGCATAAAGAGTCTTCCTCAATTCAAGAAGTATTTAGAGTTTTTTCTCTACGTTTTCAAATAACTCGGGCAGAAATCCGTAAGTTTTGGAGAAACAGTTGCATTAGAAATCAAGGACTGAATCCAATACTGCATGTAGGTGCGAATGAAACAGACAGATACCAGGTTTTGTGCAAGTTAGAAAAGGAGATTTACGTCGTATTCAATCCTTTACGGTCATAAGCCCAAGATTTCAGAATATAAACCTGCAACCTGCCAACGCACGGAAAATCAACAAATAACTAAAAATAAACGTATCGTATTTCTTAATTAAGGCCTGCAGTGTGAAAATTTTATCGGACTGCTTTCTTTAGTCGATGAATATTATTGTTTGCTGGTTAAACATTAGCTGATTTTTATTTCCGATTTTCGGGTCGCGTGCGGAGGTTGTCAAGTTTCATGTTTATTGCTGCGTTTGTTTTTATGCATTATGTCTGTGCCGGTAGTGCCAAATATCAAAGAACTAAAGAGGAACAATAGTTTAAACATTGAAAAACATTTGTCTCTCCGTTGACCCCCCGTACTAAATTACCACGAGCCGCCACTGGTAGTACCCTTCACGCCCACGTGACTGGCACTTGGCAAAGAATGAGAGCTGCACGTTATCGAGGCGACAACATCTGCCACCAACTTGTCGCTTCGATGTTTCATGTTTCCTTTCCATCCTTTTTCTTTCTACCTAAGTAAATTCACAGTGACACGAGCAAGCGACTTCAGTTAGAAAGCCAGGTAAACCAAATTTCAAGGACGGCAATGGATAAAGGGTGCCATAATAATTGATGGTAACATTGTATACTACCTGTTATAATGTGGTTCAATGTGTTGGTAAAATTTGGGTGTTAAAATTAAACATTATACCTACCCGTAACAACCTGCAACTTTACAGTTTTAATTAATCCCGTTGAAAAGTTTCTACATATCATTATCCTATTCAAGTCCTTCATATCTTTAATTGATTCGAGCCCGTTGTTGCAATAATATTTTTCAAAAAGTCAATTAAAAATGAATACTTATTCAATTAAACGGAAATACTTTACTTCAATTTTAACATTGCAGAACGAGATTAATGGTGATTAATAAATTGCATATGAAATAATAATTTAAGAAAAGGAATTTAACTCCTTCTTCACATCCATAATTGATTCGTGCCCGTTGTTGCAATAGTATTTTTCAAAAAACTAAAGTAGCCAATAGAAAAATAGAATTCGGTGTCATTTCTACGACAATGTAAAAATTTCCTGGAAATTTTTGCACTTAGCATGAAATTAATAAGTGGAAATTATTTCAGCCAATCAAAATCATTTATTTATTAATAATGACATCATAATGACATAATGGACCAATGTCTGTGTCGTTGCGATTTTCTTACCGAATATGCCCTCGTGCTTTGATTAATATCCGTAAATTTTATTCTCATGCATTTCCAAAACGTAATTAATACGTTTTGGAAATGCCTTCGAAAAAATTTCCGGAAATAATCAATGCACTGGGAATATTATAAGTGAAAATATTTTACTGGAATTGCTTCAGAAAGTTGTCTATTTTAATATTCTAGAAAGAGGCTTGTAATTATATCAGAAACACAAATTAAGGTCATAATTATTACTCAATTGCATATGAAATAATAAATATAAAATAAAAAAAGACAAGGAGATAAGGGAATCAAACCCCTGATCCCAACTCTCTCGAATGGTGACAATGGGCGTCACTAACCAAGCGACTAAAATTTCTCGTCATGAGCGGTGTGCTTGACGCTGTTTTGAATTTGAAACTGAAATGTGCCGCTCTATTTTGACCAATCCTAGTTCATCTGTGCGGTTCTCAAACAAACTCTACCGCGTGGTCTAGCCTGGTTGCAAGTGTAACGTAAGTTGGAATGAATTTTACTTTACCCTGGGCTTTTTCAGTGAACGCGGCTGTACGACGCTGATGACAGCCCAACTTCCCTTTATGGTGTGGAATGGGACCGGCCCGACGCAAATTGGTTTCTGCGCTGATGACTCACTGGTCCAACTTAAAACGATTCATGTCTATAGGAGTTTGAGAGATGAAAGTAAGAACTTGTGGGCTTACTTCCCGATAAGAACGTCCTGAAAGCGTTTTTTGGTAAGTATAATGCAATCAAAAATATTAGTGTAATAGTATGTAAAGCAAGAAATAAGTTTTAAAATCTTACAACATTAAGGTAGAAAAATAGCTAAGCCCAAGATCTACTGTATCTACATATATTAGATGTCTTTCACTTTTTCCATCGTCAGTTAGGCACCTACTTGCCAAAAATAGATTTTTTTTGATTTAGATTTCAGAAGGGTCGTTTGACTTTATAGCCTTTTCGAACTGCGACCAATGAGATCTTTTGTTCAAATGCTACCTCTAATTATTGTCCCAAAGGCTACAATGACTTTGGGAAACCTTTTCTTCACTTCGTCAGGCCATAAACTCACACTGCCGAAGTGAATTAGTCTACGGTTTGCTAAGGCATCACAGTGACATAGTATATGGTTTGAAGTTTTTTCTTCCGATCCACATAATCTACATATCACATATTTCATGTCCGCCTTTCCCAGGTTCTTGAGGTGGTACCTCAGTGTCCAGTGAGGAAACCGGTAATGAGTTTTATTTCGTTCCTTGTCAGGTCAAGAAGCTTTGTGGTCTTCTTTGGCAAATAATCTATAAACTTTTCACTTTGTCTATGTCCTGAAACTTGTTTCCACTATGCTATTTTAGCATTTCTTTGCCGCCTATGGATTTTAGCTTTTCTATGTTTTTTGCTCAGGTTTGCTGCCTCTCGACAACTGCTTCAAAGATTGTTTATTGTTTGCATTCCCATGCAGTTTTAGACTCAAAGCTGTAGGCTTTTAGAGCCTTAATCGCTGCCTAGCTATCTACTAGAATATGGATTTTTGCTTCTTTGAGGTTCCTTTGCCTTTACCATAGATTTCTGGCAAGCAACTCAGCTTGCATAACTGTAGGGACATTGCCTAGAGCTAAAAGTATCTAAAAGCTGTATTTATAGACAGGTCCACCGTCGTCTTGAGACCAACTTGGACCTTAGACGATGAGATTTTCGTCTCACTTTGGCGATCATGGATTACTTTCTACAAGTCCCACACAACTTATGAGGAATTTAAATCTTAAACCAACACAGACATTAAAATTCATAATATTTATGCATTTTAGATTTTCTTTAGGACATCATCTGTAGAAGAAATTCTGTGAGTAAAAGAAACAGACAATAGGTACGACATTAATTTTTCGGCAAGCTGTACGTACACTTGTTGCAGCTGATTGTAGCCGGCATTCGGACAGTTTTATGCAATTGTGAAATTGTTAGAAAAATTCTACTTTAACATAAATGCAAGACTTTCGAATAGGTAACTAACAAATAAAAATTTTCAATGAAAATATTAACCACATATAGTTATTTGCCGCTTTATTAAGACTTGAGGACTTGAATCCATCGTCTGCATAAACAATGAATGATCATGAAAATTATCATCGAGCTTTATGAGTATGTAAGAAAATAGTAGATAGGATAATGATAATGATCTTCTGATCTGGTGACAGAAGTTCGGATGAGAAAACAAGAAATGACCAAAGCAATGACAACAATGCCTACCGTTGGAAGTTGGAGATGTTGATTCTGACAAATAGTTGCAAAAAAATAATTAAAATGTTTCATGTTATACTTCAACTTTACCTTATCTGTCTGTATAGATTTAATAAAGAAGAAAAAAACGAAAAAAGAAGTTTAGGTCCCACCGAGATTTGAACTCGGATCGCTGGATTCAAAGTCCAGAGTGCTAACCATTACACCATGGGACCGACTAATTTTCAGTTCGTCAATATCAAATTTATAAGAAAAATGAATATCTTCACATTTTGTAACTAAAAAGATTAAATTTTTATTTATTATTCTATAATAATTATTTATACATTAGTGAAACGTTTATTAATTAATAAAATATGTTATTATTGTAACGATTTGGAGTTTTCTACTGTAGAAACTCTTTTTGTTAAAAAATCGGAAATGTGGATATCAATAATTAATTATTGAAATTTGTGTATTAACGACAATAAATTCTTAAAACTAATAAAGATATGCTAACCCTAAACTAGTCCATGTTACTTCACTTATACTTATATCATGAACGACGAATGCTGTTAGGTTTTTAAATTTTTTTATTAAGAAATAAGTTTTTCTTGTAACTAGTTAACAGCTTTTGTAAAAGTTGACTTAACTTTAAAAAGTGTTAAATAATAAACAAAATGCACGTTCCGTGATTAAAAATTGCCGCTTGTGTACTGCGCATGTGTCTATACAAGTGTTTGCCTTTCTAGGGACTTTGCTTATGCGTGGTTGGTGTTGGTGTGGTGACATTTTTTCTTTCGCTTTTGTTGACGGCTGCGCCAGGACGTGCCCTCAAGTACGTAAAGTTTTTCATCATAATAAATCAACATCATCTGTGTCTCTTTAAAGCAAATTTTACCGAATTAGAAAAGTTTGTATCGTTTTTTATACCCTGCATTTCGCATATTTCCAAAAATAATTTGCCCAATCCAAATATTGGCTTCGAAAGTTTCGTGTTTTTCTAACCTCAATCTGTTGACACAAACTGCCCTTAAATCGCGTGGAATTACTCACAGTGTATTTTTTCAGGATGTTGATGCCCAAGAAGAACCGAATCGCTATCTATGAATACTTATTCAAAGAGGGAGTGATGGTGGCCAAAAAGGACACTCATGCCCCCAAACATCCCGAGTTGGAACAGATTCCTAACTTGCAAGTAATCAAAGCATTGCAGTCCTTGAAATCGAAAGGTTACGTTAAGGAACAGTTTGCATGGAGGCATTACTATTGGTACGTTAAATATCAGTAAAGGTTAATTTTTATTTTTAACAAAAACTCAATAGGTACTTGACCAACCCTGGTATCGAGTACTTGCGTACGATCCTACATTTGCCCCCTGAAATTGTCCCTTCCACCCTCAAGAGGCAGACTCGTACAGAAACTATTCGTGCTCGTCCTGCAGCCATGAGGTCAGAAACTTCAAAACCATCAGAGGATCGTGCTGGTTACAGAAGAAACCCTGGAGGTCCGGGAGGCGCTGACAAAAAGGCTGATGTTGGTGCCGGCACTGCCGACTTGGAATTCGTGAGTTTCTTAAACAAAATTTTGACAAACTGGTAATTATTTTGTTTCAGAGAGGTGGATTTGGCCGAGGAAGGAGTGCCCCACAATAAGTTAATTTTGTATAAGAATATAAAATGGTCAACAATAAACGTTGATTGAAATATTACTTTTTTTTACTGCAATACTTGAGTCTCTCTCCTTGTTGCTCAGTTTCTCCATGTAGTACCTAGAAGGATGCTGGCATCATCAGAGATGCGCTTCTAGGCTGTTTGAAATCTTACAACACTATTTGGGAAACTTTTAATATTTATAGGGCCTATATAATATGAGATATATTTTACAAATACTTATTACATTGATGAAACCGCAACTATTTATACAGTGTGTTCATCTACAACCTGAATAGAAAATAAATAGATACAAAATCTTGAATCCCAACAGTATGATGTATAGAAAGAAAATAGATAGAACGAGTTGACACTTGAAGATAAAGGTAGATGGTAAGTTATATAGGGTGGGGTAATAGTCCGTCCGACTTTGATAGCTTGAGTTTTATGATAGCTAGAAATTTGATTTGAGAACACAAATAAACTAGAAAAAAAATTTGTAACCGAAAATTATTTCTGAACATACAGGGTGAGCCAAGACGATTATACAGGGAATAGTTACATTTTTTTAAATAGAATGTTGTGTGTATAAGAATATTTTTCGGAGCCTTTTCTTAGACTCTTCGCTTCAATATTATTGCTGACTATTTCAAAACCACTTGGATGTAGGAATTTTTTTGTTCAAATAGTGGCATCTACAGATGCATGGTAAAAAAATCATTTGAAAAACAATCTAATTTTTTAAGATTATTCTTGAATTTTATAATTATTGGGCGATAAATCAAAAATGGTTACAAATAGCCATAGGGGTGTACATACAAAAAATGTTTGTTTTTAGCTTCTACATTATATTATTAAAAATTTACAAGTGTTCCATTTGAAAAAATAGAAAAAATGAAATTAAAAAATCTCTAAATTGAAAAATTAAGTTGTCACCTTGTATAATTTTTCAAAAGTAAAAACGATTCAAATACACCCCACAGATGTTTCCTAACTAGTACTTACATAATATTTTCTTAAAACTTGTAATTGTGACTGTGGTGATTTTTTTAACATGCATCTGCAGATACCATTATTTGAACAAAAAAAATCGCTACATCCAAGTCGTTTGGAAATAGTCAGTAATAATATTGAAGTAAAAAAAGTCTAGAAAAAGGCTTAAAATTTTCTTTTACACACAACATTCTATTTAAGAATTTGTCACTTGTCCCTGTATAATCGTCTTCGCTCATCCTGTATGTTCAAAAATTATTTCCGGTTATAGACTTCTTTCTCTTGTTTATTTGTGTGTAAATTAAATTTGTTCCTATCATAGTACTCGAGCTATCAAAGTCGGACGCACTATTGACCTACATATATGTATTTAAAATTTACAATAATTTTTCAAAATGGGAAACAAAAGTTTGTTCATATAAAAATTATTTAGTATGGATCTGCCGCCCTAAAGAAGGATTAGCGAAACTCTCAAAGAGGCAACGGGAAATAGTAATATTAACGTATTATTCTATCTTTATACTTTTACATTTTGCTCACTTCCGGTTTAGATCGGAAATTACAAAATGTTTGCCTTTTAACAAACATTATGTTATTATGTTATTTTTTTGCGGAAATAAACTGCAGTTAGGGGTGTTAGTGGCAAGGTCGTTAGGGGTAGTTTTTAATGAACAGGAATGGTAGTGGCGCAGGCGCCTAGAGAAACATATAACAGTCAAAGATTTAAATTTAGTTACTCCAGAGCTGCCAGTATTCAGCACCCAAATTTACCATTGCCGCCAACACAAGCCACCTGTAGTAACCAAGTCAAAGAAATTGAAACTTCAAACCATCCGAAGTTTTTCACCCTCGTTCTCGGTTTTCAATTCTGGTTTTATGGGTTATCTTCATGCAGTTTGCGAAGATTAGAAGCAGGCTCGTTTCTGGTAAAAATTTAATTTTGGTTGTTACAAAATAAATTACTTCACACGTTTCAGATAATGGACAGCAGTTTTAGCGGTAAATTTATGGACAACACCATCCTCTCAACTCCAAAACCGCTTGTATCGTCAACAGTTAAGAAAACCAAGCCAGAACTAGACATGGCATCGACACGGTTGAGCGGCTGCGTCCCGAGTTGTCGTGGTTCTTGTAGCAAATCGCCTGAGAACCGACCAAATGTTGACCTGGAGGAAGCTCGGGCAGCTACCATGAAAATCATACGTGAGTCATACGCACAACAACGCGAGATAGCAAACGATTGCTTAAAGAAAGCCGCGGAATTACGCAACCACGCCACCCTACCATCTCGGTTTTTAAGACCTTCAGAAATATCGAACTGCAGCTCAGTTTTTAATGAAACCAGTTCCACTATTAATGAAAGTGATCTAGTTCCGCATGCAATTTCGACACCTCGCATATCTTCAGACACTCTTGACAGTATTCCTCGCAGATGCGAATCGGGCTTAGGTCAATCCATGGCGCGCTTGTCATGTTCTATCAAGAATCCCAACATGAATTTTGATCAGATTTTGAAGGAGTTTCAAAAAACAATGAACGTGGAATATGAAAGTTTTCGTCCGGCCGAAGAGCTTGAGTCGCAGTTGGCGGCCGATGAAGCTTCCTGGAGACGCCAAAATGAGTTACCGGTTTCCAGAACTGATATCTCGTTAGGGCCGGATTGTTCGCTACCGAAGGAATCAGTGGGGGAGTTTTTCCGGGCCCGTTCTTCCAACGTTTCGGATTTGCTGGACAAATCACCGGAGAAAAAACAAAAACCGGTTCCTCTCATTGAAACGTCAATTAACGACAGTAATGTGGAGGAAAGTTTAAGTATTTCGGCCATTGCTCGCGCGTTAGCTACTTCCGAAAATAGTCCAACGAGGCTATTCGATAAATTTTTAACAAAAAAGTCTGATAAAGAAAATATTTGTAACGACACCAGGTCGTCCGTGGATACTAAAAAGTCACTGGCTTCAATGAGGAGTGCGAGCAGTTTGAGTTCGTTGCCTGAAGGAAAGTTACCAATTGAAACCACAAAAACAGAGTTAGTTTGGGGTTGCGTCAAGAAGGGCAAAACACTCTCTCAGGATTTTGTAATCAGAAACAGGAGCTCGAACCGGTTACGCATTCAATGCTCGTTAACATCTCCCGCATTTAAAATAATGAAAGACTCTGAATCGTTGACAACGATTAAACTAATTTTGCAACCCTACGAGGTTCGGACAATTACAGTGGCATTTGTTCCGGTTGCAGTAGGGGCAGCTGTCGACCAAATAAAATTTACCTCTCTGGACCCCTATCACGAGCAAAACAAAAAACAAATGGTTCAGTTATTCGGTTACGGCGGTTCCAGCACCGTTTCAGTCAATGACATATATAAGGATACGACAGGAAAATTTTTGCTGTCGTTAGGCTACCTGGATAAAGGTCATAATCTTGAAAGAAGCTTTAAAGTTCGAAACATCGGGACCCTCCCTTCTTTCACGCACATAATTATAACAAAGAGAGAAATTAATTGTTGCGTTGAATTGTTAGTATCGCCCAAAAGGTTTGTTTTGCTCCCCAACGAGGAGAAAGAAATCAAATTTACCTCAACGAGATCAAAGGATAGTCTGAAAGGTTTTCACAACGCAGTCATGGAACTTGGTACAGTTAAATTAGTTTCGGGGCCGGAAGTGATTCGAGGCAGGTTGCGCCGTCTTTGCCGCAAAGCTTCGTCCATGGGCGAACACGTCGACGACTTCATCGCCCAGTTAGTTGAGAAAATTCCAGGGGAAGTCATGCCCGATGATTTGCAACATTTAAAGGAATCCGCCCAAGCTATGCCCGAACTGCTCAAGTGTCTCACGCAAAAAGATGTCACGGTGGTTCTTGAACAAGACGCCGACGCAACTTTAGTTCCTCCACTGTGTGATGAAACTTTGATGTTTCAAAGTCTTTGTGAGAGTAACTTAACAATCATCAATAACACTGTCAGGGTGGGTTTGAGCAAGGTGGAACCTTCCTCTTTAATACTAATATCGCCCACGAAAATGGAGGATTTGATTTTTTTAACTTCTTCGGGCAATAAGAATTATGAAATTAATTGTTCTCCCGAAGGATTGGATGTTAGGCCGAATCGAGGGGTTATTGCCGCCGATGAAACTGTCATTGTTCGAGTTAGAAGCGGATCGAATGTCAGGAACGGCAGCAAGTTCAACCTTACCATTAACTTGGATAACGAAGCTTTTCATGTGGATGTTAAAGTAATTGTTGTTAATGTAAGCTGATTTTTTAATGTAATAACGAAAGATGAAGGAAAAAAGTAAGTCAATCACAAAATGAAAAGTACAAAATTGCGATGCAGATTTCAGCCCAACTCATTTTGACTCATTTTGGTTTTGTACTTTTTATTTGGTATTTGATTATTTTTTGCTATTTTCATCCTTACTCATTTATTCCGTCTCTAAATTATTGTAAATCTTTGTACTTAATAAATGGTCAAGACTTTTCTTAAAGATTATCTATATTTAACACATCTGTAGTAACACAGAAGTTGAACCTTAATTAATAGTGCCAATCAGATAAAAAAGTTAAAGTAAAGTTCTTCAATGAAATCAAGTTATTTTAAGTGGAAATTGATGCTTCTTCCTGTAACATGCATTTATTTTTTTAGGCTTAGTTTGCAGAAGCTGGGTGAAATTTTGTAAACCTGAGGTACAATCTTATACAAATTTATTGATAAGGTTGTTACAAACTTCTCCATAAACTTATAACAAAATCTCTGTAAAAATAATTTTCAAAATTTTCCACAAAGATGAACTTTGAATAATTTCAAAAATTGAATGATTTTATAACATCAGCAATAATATCCAGTTTTGGTAATTGTTTACAATGTCCACTCTTTGCTTTTTGTGCTGTTTTTTTGGAAACCATCGTAAAACATCATTATAATGTCATTTTGAGCAATGAAATGTTGTGCAAATGCAAAATTTATAGGAGAAAAAAAAAGATGTGCTAGGGCAAGGAAAATGAGTAAAAATAAAAGTAATTTGCACAAAAAAAGGTATTGATTTTCTTAATGTATACATGGTGACGAATGCGTTGGTGTGATTAGTTTTTTGAAAATCGAAGAGTGGGTAAAGTAAACAATGACCCCAGTTTTTTCTAAAAAACCCTGAATAGTGTAGGTACTGACCTCTTCTTTGATTTGATTGAATTCTTTGATAATATTACATGAATCTGTCCCATTGCTCTTAATAATGTTTACCTCATTCACCTGCTAATGAACAACGAAAGTCTTTGAAAGTCGACAGCTTCACCCAAAACGACTTATATAAGACAAAATTCTTTCAAGTACATAAATGTTGATTATATATTCAAAAAGTAAGGTTATGTTGGTTGGTTTGTTGTGACAGCAGCCCAAGGTCAGAGGCAGGGTTGCCACACGGCTGATACAAATTACAGAAGATTTAGAATAACTTTCCTGACTTTCAAATATTTGTTATTACCCAATATCTGTAACTCAATCTGTAGTATTATTATCTATAACTTCTGTGATATGCAAAAATTGATTTTTAAGTATTTCCAAGCTTACCGAAATCTGTCGAATGTTATCGGCATATTTCTTAATTTCCCTAACGGCGTGGCGTGGCAGCACTGCTTTGACAATTGACATCATAATTATACATCATTTGACAAGTGACATGTAACACCTGGATGTTGATAAACAGTTTTATAGTTTCGTTTGCTGTACGTTAGACCTCGTTGTAGCCCCCTTGTCGTTTAGTTGCATTGAATTAGCGTAATTAGTATAAAGATGGCTTCGTCGGAGGCCATTCAAGTGAGCTCCTTGCCTCTGCCCCCTATGCAGTACATAAATCAGTATACGGACGAAATGATACGGCGGGGGCGCACTCCTAGACCTCCCCCGCCCATTCAAGACACCTATCATATGTTCGGCAACCCCTTCAACACAGAAGAAAGCATTATACGGCCCCTTGAGAGTCAGGTAAGTTGCCAGCAAATAAGTGTCACATTTGACAAATTCTCTCTTAAAAGGGCATAAAAAGACTGTACCCTCTTCATTTCGATCGTCGCCGGGAACTAAAAAAACTCAATCAATCCTTGTTGGCTAACTTCCTAGATTTGCTGGATCTCCTTGTGAATTGTCCGGATTCCCCAAGAAGGGCGGAAAAAATTGATGATTTAAGTCTGCTTTTTATTCACATCCACCATTTGTTGAACGAGTTCAGGCCGCATCAAGCAAGAGAAACTTTGAGGGTTATGATGGAGTTGCAACGAAGACAAAGGATTGAAACTGCCAATCGGTTTCAGAAACATTTGGATAAAGTTATGGAAATTCTGCAAAGAGCTATACAGAGTTTACCGGAACCTATGGAAGTGGACTCAAAGTTGCTTATCGAAACGGACCTCTTGGTTAATCAAGAGAAGGCAACCAAAGACGACGGCAAGTCTGATCCCTGTTGCGCTCTTGATAGGGCCATGTGCAAAATTGTTGATAATATGTAGTTTTAAGTTAGTTTTTTTGTAATAATAGAGATAATTTAATATTGTTCTTTTTTATGCCTTCAAGTGGAACATCTAAAATTAATTGACCCAAAATCGTGGATGCCAGTCTTAGATGCGCCCTTCTGATTTCTTAAAGGGGGTATATGGTGAAAATCAAAGCTGTAGAATAGAAATATCTAAGAACAAAATAGCAATACGTGATTTTCACTCTTGTTTTTAGATATTTTTTTACAATTTATTATTTAAAAGTAGTTCTTTTGTGATGCACTCCTTTTTAAAGGAGCTATTGAGCTACTGTGATTGGTTAATAAAATAGGAGGATATATTAAATTTGTATACATATGCAGTTTTAACAAGTTAACAGGAAAATTACAAAGAAGTGAAGTTTTTTGTAATTTTGCTGACAGTATTAACCTTAAGCATTAAGAGAAATTGATAACACATAACAGGAACACAATAATTTCTACTCTTGTGTTAAAAACAAATTGGGGTAAAATCGGAGGCCCTCAATAGAGTCATCTCTGCAAGTTTTCCCATACTTCTCGGCATTCAGCAACCTCTCCTTGGCTAAAGTAATGGAAATACCGAGTGATTGCGCCAGTTCTTCAGACGTAAAGGAGCCTTTGTCAGTCACCTACAAACAATCATGTTAATTGAAGAAATTGAAACAAAAGAACAAATTTAACTAAAACTGTAGTGGCTTCAGCTACACTCTCGTCATTTAGAGTGCTAAGTTGCAGCACCATAACTCCCGAATTAAACTGGTGTAGTTTCAAAGGTAAATCCAGTGATTCCATTAACTGGCAAGCGTGCAAAAGGTCCTCTGGAGACAACAATTCCAACCCTCGTGCTCGATTAACTCGACAAAAAACATCAGTTAAAGCCATCATGCCACCCATTTCCTCAATATGTGCCAGTAAAATATCGCAAATTTGCCTCGCTAAACTCCGGTAGTACTGGTTGTTCGATTTGTAAGCATCTCTAGTGACTGGATCATCAATTCCTAAACTGAGAAGATAAGACTTGAAACGAACTGTTTCATCTTCAGTAATGTCGCCGTGTTTATCCTAAAAATTTGATTATCTACTAAAATTCACATTTATTCTCTAAATTACTTTAATTTTCGTGGAAATTGTGCGTGATAAATGAACCATTTCTTTGGCCATTCCCATGAGCTTGCTGAGATCTTGAAAAGCAACTGTGATGCTTTCATCGGCTGCTTTGTGCTTCTCCTGCAAACTCCTTTCGATCCCAACAATTCCGGCACGCGTTTTAATTTGAGGCAAAGCTTTTGGAGCTACTGGCAACGGTACTTGTACTTCCCACTGCCTTCTCTGGATGCAACTGTTGAGGATTCCGGGAACGTCGGAACTGAAGCCGTCTCGAAACGATAATTTTACAAAATTGTAAATGCTAGTTTGCTGTGGTCGATCTTGTCCATCTACAGATTTCAAACTTTTATAAAGAAAATTTAACCGGATCAAATTACCTTCAATGGGTTCACTTAGATGAAGTAGGAGCTTTCTCGAGCGACTGAAACTAAAAGTGCCCGGAGATTCCTCTTCGATGTACACTACTAACGCTAAATTGAGAGCAAGGCAGACTTGTCCTTTGGCGATAGCGCCCGGCCGTCCCCAAAGTATTCGGTGAGTAGATATTATGATCTCACCTCCTTCAAACGAAGTCTGGAGGGCAATTGCAATTAGAGCTGAGTTGCTGTTAAATAAAAACCTACCTTTTGATCGCCATCGTAAATTCTCACGTTTTTCTCGCAGGTGTGGGTGGACTCGTCGTCGAGAAGCAAAGGGGACATGTATTTCCAGCGGTTCATTTCGCTAATTTTGCATCTTTGCTAATAGATAAAAGCAAATAAAAGTTAACAAGGTAATAGCTTGTTAATAATGAATTTTAGTAACAAAAACTTACAAATGTCAAGTTGACGTTTATTTGTTAGGTTAAGTCAGCAGAGGTTATGTTATGACAGCAATAAATCTGTTGCACATGCGCCGAGAAAACCCGCCAAATTTGAAAATGCACCTGATATTTTTTATTACATAATTATTGATAACTTGCACTGTTAAGTGCTTGTGATGACGTGTAAAAACACTAATTTAAAGTAATTTCCGCTGCAACTACTGTTGTTAAATAAATAAATTCATGACTTTTGGGGTGGAATTGTAAAAACAAGAATTATTAAACAAAATATTTATTACATTCACCGGTATATTAAGCCCTAGTTACAATTCGAAAAGTAATGCAGGAAAAGCTATTCTGAATAGGCGAAGAAATAAACAAAATTACAGTTTGGTGATGCCAACAACTCCACAAGCCAGACGAGCGCCAGCGTTGCCCGTGGTCTTGCTGAGCTCGTGCCCGCCTTGTCCCAAGTCGTCTTGATCCTCATGCACCACCAAAGTGCGCCCGATAATACTATGCTCCCCTTCCAACGAAATCATTTTATCAGTAATCTTGACTTTGGCAACGCCGTCTCCACCAGCCTCCACGTTACCCAAATCCCCGACATGACGGGTATCGTGAGTTGGTCCGCCATGGTCCTTACCATGGGGGTTGAAATGGGCGCCAGCGGAAATGCAACCGTTGGTGTTGTCGCCGAATTCGTGAATGTGGAACCCATGGAGGCCCGGTTTGAGGCCGGAAACTTCACCAGTAACTTCGACTGGACTCTTGGAGTCTTTCTGGTTAAACCACAGAGTTCCAGCGACTTGTCCGTTGAGGACGCACACGGCTTTGGTCGGCATTATTCTGGAATGTTAAAGGGAACTTGACTTGTTTGTAACTCTGACTAAGCAAAACTGATAATGATATCGAATTTATTCCTTTGACCCAAGGACGTCTCCAGTGTTAAGGAGAGGGAGCGATTGGGTCAAAGGTCGAGGCTGGAGCCGGCAAGTTCGGGCAGAATCACGAAAGTAGGGTTAGGATGCCAAATGTCGAGAGATATTGCGCGATTAACAAGGGATAACCTACCAATAATTGAATAATGAGAGAATCACTGGAAAGAGTTTCAAATTATCCGGCAATCGTCCGCTCGCTAACGACAAAACGACGATAAATCGTTATATTTATCAAGGACTTCTGACGGTTATCGAAATGTCTTAATTTGACATTTGCTGTCAAATATCAAAAATTTAAACAAATTGAACTTATATCTCCATCCTTTATTGTTTCAATTACGTAAAGAAAGATCAATATAACCCCGCGCACAATTTTGAAACGTTCTTGGTCATCTGTCAAACCACTGTCAGTTTACCGTTTTGGGTCTCTTGAATTATCCATTTTTCGTCACTTTACAACAAATTCAGGAGAAAGTAACGTCCAAAATGTCTAAACTCGTGGCCCAAGTTCCAGTGTTAGCTTCGAGTGAGTATCGGCGTGAAACATGATAGTTTTTCAAAATTACGTAACATAACCAAAAAATTCTTTTTTAGAGCTGGTGGCGGACGCTCGCCCTAAATTCAACGTCTTCATGAAGTACGCCAAGGTGGAATTGGCGCCCCCGACTCTCGCTGACATTCCTCAAATCAGGAGCGGTATTGGGAAGTTGATCAATGGAGCCAAAACGGGTCGATGGAGGGAGCTCACCACCAAGGAGGCCTGGTTGAACACCCTCGTCACCGTCGAAGTGCTGTGCTGGTTCTACGTAGGAGAATGTATCGGCAAACGTCATATTGTCGGTTATGATGTATAAGTTTCCTGAATAGGATTTATCAGTAGCGATATGCAGTGTCAGTCTAAGTTGTTTGTTTCTCCTAAATTAAATAAATCTAAAAACAAAACTTGAGAGGTTTACATTGTAACAGTTTTTTTCCAATCCTTATAATATGTATAAAATAGGTAGCTTTTTGGGGTTCAGGACCTCTCGTAAGGTAGGGTAGGAATATTTTACGCTGGTTTCAAAAAAATACACCACAAAAAACGAGAAGTGGGCATTAAACTAAAGCTCTTTTTTTATTAAATAATTATATGAATTATATCACACGCAAAGTAATTGGCATTAAAAAGTTAAAAATAATATACAATCTTCATTATTATGGATCAGCTACATTCGTTTTTCTTGACAAGAATAGTGAACCACGTCCCCATTAGGATATCGAATCAACGCACTAAAACAGAATGAAATAAATATCTACAACAGGAAAAAATGTAAATATTGTTACCTTTGATTGCCAAACCTCTTCTTGCAAACAGGACATACATTCAGTTCAGTCACTAAAACATGTTGGCTTTGTAAATGTAGCCTCAACTCTTGACACTGCAAATGCTCGGCATAGAGCAATCCTTTTAACAATTGAACACGTCGTCTTTCCTTAACGGCCTTCTGCAAAGCCACCAAAAGGAATTTGTGTATTCTCGTAACGGGTACGTTATCGGGAAGAATCGAAAGAACTTCGAGAGGGTTCATTTTGAAGGCGTGATCTTTGAGAAGTTCTAAGGCCAATTCCAGGTCCGGCTGCGCGGTCTTTGGCGACAGAGTTACCCCAGGTAGGGTCAAAGGAAAGCTGCCTGGGTCCAAAACCAGCTTAACCAGGCAAGCGTACACCTGCAACCACATATTGTCTAGTATGCAAATACACAGGGTGAATCAGCTAAAGTAAATCAACCGAAATATCTTCGTGATTATTAAAATTACAGCTTCAATATATGATACAATTAAATAGCTAAAATTATTCCCAGTACGTAGGTACCTTCAAATATCACTTATTTTTATTCTGCTTGAGATATTTAATTAAATGTATCAATTTTTTTAATTCTCTCAAATAATAGTATTTTTTAGCTGAGACTAGAAATAAAATGCAATACTATCACAATGCAATTGTTTAAATTTTTAAAAAGTTGCAAGAATGAGCATAATTTGATTTTAAAAAGCTCTGCTACAAAACGGTCCAAGTTAGTCTGCTCCCCAAAGCATGTCGTTGATCATTTCTAAAATTCTGAAATTCATCCACCCAACTTATTGTTACGTCACTGGTTTGTTAGATAAATGAATGAGTTGAGAAGTTGAGAGCCTGCGCAGTACGTATACTACTTTCTTTAATAATTTTGAATAAAGAATGTAAAACTAGGGGTAGGTAACAAATTATTTTGGGGCGAGGACAGTTATTGAACTTACAGATTGATACCCCGGAGCCTCCGCCTCAAACAATTGCTGACAATACTGCACCGCTTTGGGAACGTCACCTAAAGCCCTGACGTAGATGGCCAAAGCTTGCTCGTGCTTCCCCAACCTCCCCAAAATCACCGCCCTCTCTTCCAAGAGACTATTACTGGGGAAATGCCCGAGTACAGTGTCTGCCGTGTAATGGGGGCTAGTTCGCAAAAATTCCAACAACTTCTTCCGGGTGTGTTCGGCAGCTGCAGGTCCTTCGCTCACTGCCTTCTCACGATATTGATGGACTAGAGCGTTATGAAAGAGAGGATTTGTATCTTCCCACACGTGCACAACGTGTTCTAGATACGGTATGACAACAGAGGAATGAGAACGAAGCAAGAAATCCAAAACTCGAGGTCTGGGTAAAGCCTCTACTTCAGCCAAGTCCTCAGTGAAAATCTAAAATAACCTGATTATCAAAAAAATCTAAAGACACGAAAATGATGTTAACTTTCAAGCCCTCTTCGGGTGAAGCGGTAAGCACCCAATCGGAGAACTCGATAATGAGCCCCATATTTTCGGCTCCCAAATGCTGGAGGTACGCCACTGTTCGTTCAGTTCCGGCTTCGGCTTGTAACAATTCGAGAGCCCGTCTGTGTTGGCCTTTGGTTTGATATAAAATGATCAGTTCATTGTGTTTTCCCATTTTCTTCAGAATCTTCTCGGTTTCGCCCAAATGGCAGTGGTTGAGGCGAAGCAGGGGCGCCACTAAAGCGTCGTTTGTTTGCAAATAACATTTTAACAAGGTGGTGTCGATGATCTGCAACAGTTGCTGCGTCGACTTGCTGAAACTCGTTTTCTCATTCAAATTGCCCCTCGCGTTCACGTTGCCCTAAAATGAAACCATTAGAAAAACAGTTGAAAGCTTCTACCACCCAAAATTTCATCCCCAAAATTTAAAAATAATTTTAGTCTGCAGACTTTCGCGGGTGTTGTTGAAATCTTACGAGCAAGATCGCACCCGGAGTCTAAAAAAAAACAATTTAGCAAGTTATGCGAGATGTAACCTGACAATTTAGTTCTAGCACGAACAAACATTTGAAAAATTTTGATAATCAATATTTACTGTTTACTAGAAGATTGACTCTTAAAGTGGTCCCTTTAACTAGTTTATGCCACTCATTTCAATAACAGAAATTATGGCGACTTTGATTGGTTTCACTAACTTTGGGCAGAATTACACCAATTTTCCAAGTTTTGTTTTAAAATTATTTATAGTCTGGCTCTGGCATCAATTCAGATTTCTGTTCGTCAATTTGGAAACTGAATGCATGAGTTCAAATGTATAATTTGCCGGTATCAATGCTCAAAAGAACCGTACAGTGGGTTGCAGTACGTGCAACTGGCAGACAATTAGTTACTACAACAAGGAAAAGTGAACCAATTTACAATCAACCATTATATGTTCGTCACTACTGTAACCGTTAGAGAAGAGAATCTCAATGATCTTAAAGGTCCCACTGCGTGGATGTAAGCCCCAAACACGCAAGGCAAATTCCCGAGTTTTCGCCTCAGAAGTCGTTCCTTTTACTTTCGCCACCACTGTGCTATAATATTTCAATATCTATTTACCTCCACTCCTTTAATTTTATTATTTATATTATTTATTGGTAGTAGACTATTAGAATTTACAATCAAATGTTAAATTGGTTCGAGGGTTTGATAACATAAGAAATTTTTCGAAAATTTCAAATATATAGTAATATAGGTATATAAAAATTTATTTAAGAATGGTCGTCCAATTTTACTTATATAAGAAGGATTTATTAAAAGTTAAAAAAACCTCATGGTCAACTGGTGAGCAAAGATATCACTTCCAAAGATAAAAATAGTCGTATCTTTGTTTTAAAAAACGCTCTTAAAAACCTCGATAATTCTATAAATCTCTTGAATATCCTTCATTGAAAACATTTGTTAACACGTTATTTTACTCTTCTTCTAAAATCCACAATCAATTTTAGTAAGATCGGTTTATTTTTACGACTTTTTCAATAAATTCAAATGGGAACGTAGAGCAATTTTTCTATCATCAAAAAGAGAATGAGAAGATGAAGCATTGAGGACAAAAAAAAAATGAACCAAAATGTGACAATAGAGACTGTCTAACTTTAATTTAATTTATTTTATGTAATCTTTTTTGAGAGGCTTCAGATTTTTGCTTCATATTCACATTCTCTTAACGACGACATTAAAATTCGTTCTCAATTAAATATATTTACAAAATCGTAAAAATAAGGGCACTCAAGAGCTTTAAAGAATTGCTATTTTTTTTTAAATAACGGTTTTGGAAACAAGAATACTACTATTTTTATCCTTGATATATCTTCGCTCAACAGTTGCCTATGAGGTTGTTTAAAATCCATCTAATGTAAAATTGGACCAACGTTCTATTTAAATACATTTCAACATACAAATTTTACCATTTAAAATTTTGGAAAAAAGTTTATTTATGTTATTACCCCCCAATTGCGCCACCTCTTCAAAAAAAAGAAGATTAAAAATATTTCCGGTGATTTTCTCATGGGCAATTTCCTTTATAAACTTTCTTCCCGTTAATGTGGGGTAAGCTGGTAAGCAGGGTCTTAGATAAATTCGTTCTTCATCCTTAAGGATTCACCGTGCATAAAACATGATTGTCTCTCTCCCCGATTTGCGCCAGCACCTTGAATTTTTATTATAGCTTATTAACAAATATCTCTAGCACTGTAGGGGTAGACGAGTATTAAATTTCACAATTAATTATCGACTGTAAAAATTAATCGAGTTTTACGACCAATCAATTATTGATTAAATCAGAACATCAATTATTTCAAAACATCTATCGATAATAGATCAATTTATTAATCCATTTATTAATTTATTAATTTGTCAAATTCTAAGGGACAAATGGTAGCAAATTGTGGAAACAAACCGATCTCTGCCACGTCAGATCAATTTCAGCCCGACTTACGCTTGGCATAAATGGGTGGAGCAGCGCAAATCGGTTGCAGTCAATTTCAGCTACAAAATGCAAGTTGCCACGGATTAAATTTAGCGCCGATATTTACAAAGTTGAAACAAAAATGACATTTAATAAAAACGTCAAGTTACATCGGCATTGACCCTCTTTGACTTAATTCGACATAAATCGGGCGGCTCAGTGAAATAAGGAGTAAAAATTAAGAGTAAAAGAATGGAGGAAATCCGGTGCAACTGATCGGAATAGCGTCAATTTTACACCGATATTTTACTCCCGGCGCCGCTCGAGCTAAAATTGCCCCATAAAAGCGTATTTCTAATAGTTAAAAATTTTAAATTCGACTAAAATAAAGTACAACTAATGCGCTACAATATGGAGCAATTATCTGGCTTGTAACTAATTTCATTCGCCGTTGGGACGCTATTGAATTACACAGATATTCTTTAAATTTTAGGGCTCAAGGCATTTTTGCAATGCCAGTTTTATGGCTTGTTCAGTGAGTGCCTTTGAGGCCATTGACCATTTATAAATAAAAATGGTGAATGGCCTCAAAGGCACTTTCATTAAAGCTTATACCTACTTGAAAATACCTCTATTAATCCATAAATAACCAAAGCGCTTAGGCGTCATTGTCATGAAGTTTAAATGCTTGAATAAAGTCGTCTTGTTATAAATCCCTCAAAATTTCCAGGGACTCCCAAAAATTACAATTAATAACACTTCAATTAAAAATTTGAAATTTTCAACATCAACGAACAAAATTATTGAAAATTTCTGGTCTAAACACTTTAGAGCTCACAACGCCGTATGAAATTAATTATAAGCTAGATAATGACGTCATATTGTAGCAGATTAATTAAAGTTGATTCCTGCAAAATTTTAAATTTGTAACTTATATAGCTGGGGTTCTTTTTGTAACACCCTGTATTAGCAGGTTTTAATTACTTCTAATTTTGGGAACGCCTATAAGTGGCAGTATTTCTCAGTAATTGTTTACTTGTGGGTCAGATTGATGGCGGTGTCGCATTTCCGTGAGGAAATCGATAAGAGCAAGGAGTCCCGTCTCCAGTTCTGTTTCAGTCAAATCCTTAACAGTGTCTGAATAATCCGGAACTCCAGGTTGTGGGGGCAATAAATCCGGAAAAAGCCTGATGACGTCATATGGATCTGTCCCTAATTTCAGGAATTCCTTCATGCTTTCGGGAAACTGCTTATTAGCGAACAAATCGTAAGCCAACAACGTCTGAATCTGGTGAATCTTTTCGTTCTTATCTTCTTCGTTTTCATTGGAAATTGTCTAAAAAAGCAACTAGAATTCCAACAAATCGCCTCCTCCTCTGCAAAATAGACTTACGGTGAGTTTTAAAGCCAACTGAAACTGTTTGGAATCAAGTAAGACTTTTCTCTGATGCGCAACGTCAACAGCTGAAATACACCATAACTGGCTAACGGAAGCAGCATAGAGCAGACCTTGTTTGCACGTAATTAAAAACCGAATTTTGGTTAAATCGCTCAGAACTTGAACTAAGCCGCAAGGCTCCAATGTGTGTACCTTCAAAAAATCTGCTCAATCATTCTGGAGAAAGAAAGGGAACAAAGTACCTCAACGGATTCTGAAAGAACTCCAAAAGAATAGGGCTCATCCCACCCTAGAGCTGTGGGTACTTCCGACCACCGAACTGTTTTTGTTTTTTCAGTGCTGCCATCAACGTTGACGAGAATAGTTTGCGAATTTCTACACAAAGCAAAAGTAGTGTCAGAGGCTCTGACAATGCAGGGGTCACTCGACCTGCTGCTGCTGGTTGGAAAAAGTTTAGTAGGCTCTCCTTCCAACTGAAATTTTAGAGCAATTAACAAAATTTAAAATTAGCCATCAATTTAATTCTTCTACATTCGTCAAGAAAGAATCTTTGTAACTCTGTATATTTACCTACCGGTACAAGAACATATTCGCCCCTATAACCAATGCAGAACGCATCTTGACACCACGCCATAGCCCTAGGCACCTCCTCCAAATTGATGTCGTCCCTCAGAGGCAAAAATTCGTTGTTTTTCAAATAATACAGTTGAAGTTTTCGCTTGACAACAACAGCGAGTCTCACTAAAGTAGTTGTGTCCCCAGTCAAAGAAGTTTTTTTCTAAAAACCGTATTTTGTAGAGTTTAAATCTAGATTTCAACCCATTACCTCTATGTTAACGGAAAAAAGAGTGGCCCCTCTTGATTTCTGCAACTGATGAACAGTTGTGAAGTTAATCGCGTTGATGTCATGCAATTGCACTAAGTTGTCTGTAAGGTCACACGTTATTACTTGGTTTTCAAAGAATGCGTTATTACCTGTTAAACTAATTAAAAGGTGATAATCAGGGATTACTTCGAGTTGTTGTATGGCTTTTTTACTAAAGGATTTGTTGTAGCGCATTAGTTGAAGTTCACATTTCTCGTCCGTCCGAACCAAGCTGTACATGAATAAATGGCCCTGACGGGTACCCACCAAGAGGTTGTCATCTAAAAATCATCAACAATAAGAGTTGTAGGTAAGAAATCAAACTTACCGTAAGCCGCGATTGATTCGATTTGGAATGTCAACTTTGCAAGTGTAAAAACTTGGTATGCTTCGTGCATCTTGACCTTGGTTGGGGCGCAGCCCCAGGTGTACTGGAATGATTTTTCTGATTACTAGCGTTATCAATTCCTTCTGTTTTGATTTTGATCTAGGTTTTGACTTTTGATTGACAAATCAAATAAAACTATATATTTATCAATGTCACCAACTGTTGAAATTTAAGTTTTACTAGATAGCAATTAAAATCTAGAGAGAAATCTATCAGATTTTTCTCCAATTATACTTAATGGGCACACGCACTTTCAAAAGTAAATAATTAAATTTATTTAACTCATTTAAATCTGCCTATTTAATTTTTTAAATAAAATCGGCTTGGTTTTCATGCCATTGCTGCCACCAGAGAGTGCTACTATCTCTTTTTACCTTATTGTTATGGTATGGCGGCTTTTCCGTTTTGTTTTACTAACCAACCAGGCTGACCAATCCCAATTCTAACCTAACTCTGTCACTTAATTGAAATTTTGTGGGCGAGCACTTTGTGAAAATGGTACTGTAAACTTTTTGTAATATTTCGAACATCCTATCAATTTACTGCAAAATTTCTCCTAAAACTTTCTGTACTTAGTCCCAGCGCTAATATTACGTTTTGATTTTTAGGCTGCCCATAAAACTTTTATAATAAAGCGTAAACTAGCTAAAAAGCTGAAGCAAAACAGACCAATTCCTCAATGGGTTCGAATGAGGACAGGAAACACTATCAGGTAAAAGAGCGATTATTTTACCGTATTATGCTTTAATTGTTCTATATTCTGATACTAAAATCTCTAAAACTTGCGAAAATAATGAAACATAACCTCGTATTGTTGAATTGTCGGTAGACAACGGCGGTCCTCTGGCATTTCTGACAACTAAAGCAGAGACTTTTGGTATTTAATTAATTTGCTTCGCCGTTTTGCCCCGCTAATTTGGCTTCAATACAAAAAAAATCCCCCATGGGCCTCAAATGCGCTCAAGTATGAGAACAGCGCAGCTTGGATCCGATTTAAAACATGGGAGCCCATGCAGCAATTTTAAATTTTGATGCAGAACTTAATATCTGTTTTTCTTTTTAGATACAACGCAAAGAGGCGTCACTGGCGTAGGACCAAGCTCAAGTTGTAAATTAGTGTTACCATTGAAGATGAATTATCAATAAATGATGCGTTTCTGATAATATGGTTTTACTTGCCTATTGAACCAGTTGATATACATTTTTATTGGTGTTGTGTTGCCTGTGGTTTTCTGCCTTCAGCTTCTGGTGTAAGGTAGAGTATAAGAGGAGGGCCAGTAGGTTACTAATTACGAATAGCTCAACAAAGGCTCTATAGAAAGCCTCACACTTATAAGACCTGTAGCATAAAAAAATGAACTATAATTATAATTACCGCCTTTCCAGAGCAAGGCGTATTATTGAAAATGTTTTTGGCATAGCTTCAGCCAGAAAAGGTGTCAATTATTGTATCTGCCATATGCGTTTTACTTAATTTTCTTATGTCTCGATCTCAACACATTTACGCCTCACATGGAACTTTTGATGCTGAAGATCATGAAAGCGGAACCATACAACCAGGAGACTGGCGGCAACAATAATTTTCGCGGAAATAGGTATGCTTGCTAAGGATGTGTGCAGAATAAGTTGACACAGTATTTTCAAGAAGAAGGAGAAGTTCCGTGGCAATACTAATACATAAAAATAAAATATAATAAAAACATTTACCAATAAATCAATTTGTGCCTCATTGACAACCGTATTTGCTCCACTTATGAATTTTAAAGCGTCATAAAATTCCCATTTGACTTTAAAATTATCAGCAGATTCTTTGTCGCTCTTGGTCTTCAAACGCCTCCTGTCGTTGGTTTGAAATTGGCATCTGAGTTTATGAATTTTCTCATTTATTTCATTAGACGGAATTCCCATAATATTAGAAATTTCATCCAACGAAACCTTTCTCATATTTCTATTCTTATAGTTTGCCTCAGAAACATTCCACAAATTGGAGTGAGCTTCATACAAGTTGATGAGAGTTAATGTTAATGTTCGTGTCCAATTTCTTGTGGATATTTTTCTTTTAATACCTTTTCGGCAACTTGAACTGCCATCCTCGAGTTGGTGCATGGTGTTTAGGTATATTTGATTAAGAAGTATTATTCTAACCGGCGGTCACTCACTACGAACTAACTTAATTTTTAACAACTAATTGGCAAGCACTCCGATTTATCCCTACCAACCAAGACTGTCATCCAATAGGGGCGGCGCACTCTATTATGTAATTTTTGGAAAGTCTTTTTTTTTTTTAATTTCACCCATCTTGCACTTGTCGAAGTGTTTGCTTGTCGCACAAAACATTTGTGTCATTTAAAAATTCGTCACGGTCTTGTGAAACCTTTTCTCCCTCAATTCGGCAAATAGCTGAGCACCCCTGCGTGGGAGGTTTATGATTATACCGGTCATGTAGACCTGTCTGACTTTTCTTGCGATCTTGTCGAACAGCGGAACGACACTTCTACTTCTTCTTCCGAAGTCAGGGGAATACAACAATGGTTTCATTCGATTTTATGGTTATTAGGGGTTGGGTGCTGTCCATGGGTTCAAGCGGTTAGCACACTTGCAAGTAAAAAATAATGTCAAATCCATTTCGATTATTCATTTTAATGTGGTGTCTGTATTTTAATTTTAAGGTGTTTTGATTATTCATTGTAATAGATTTTTATTGAATTGTCTTTGAACATTACGTATTTTTTGCCAAACATTATATTTGGTGATAAACATCCAAAATCATCCACTCAATCACTCAATCACCTACTACTGACCAGACACCTAAATGGTCATTTTCACGCTTTCCGAGAAACATATGTGCACTGGTCCTTTTCTTTCATTGTTACCCAAAGATACAAATAATTACTTGACTTCCTGCATACAAAGTCACCGCATCGCTTTAATCATCGTAAATTATTAATTAATGTCTATCAAATATGAGTGAGTGTGCAAAGTAAGAAACCTCGATGCTTATTATTTGTTTAGAAAAAACGTTGCAGACAAATAATAAAGGTTCCACACAATACTACGTGTATTTTTACAATAAAAAGGTCAAATGTGTTGGAATCAAACTAAACACTTCAATAATGATTTATAGCAACAGAAGCAAAGTGACAAATTGACACGAGCGAGCAAAAACAGTGGAAAGTTTCATAAGATTTTAAAATCTCACCGTCTGCATGTGAGTCAAAAATCTCAGGCGAAACGTATCATGTATCGCGTTGCCAGGGCGAGACGCTCTCGTGAAATTTCTTTCGTGACTCATGTGTCTCACGGCTGTTTCCACTATAAGATTTGTGGTTTCCGAGATTTTAGACTCATGAGTCAAAAATCTCACCGTGGATACGAGACGACAGCGATCGCTTCAGAAGAATTTCGCGATTTTGGGAACAATTTGGATCGAGCACCACAGTTTTGGCAAAGACAATTACACTATACCTTATGGACGTGCTACGCGTGGTAGCTAATGTTGGAAAAAGGCGCAAAATATAGCAAAAAATACACTGCAAAAGTAATTGACATATTAGTCAGGACGGAATAGATTTTTAGTTTAAATAAAATTAATTTTGGTAGTGAAAAAATATTTCAAGAGTTGCAACTGAACTGTTTCTTCGAGATCAAAATCTTGGATTTTTCATCATGATCCTGACCTAAACAACTTCTGAGATTACTCTTCTTCCAAGATTTTAGCGTTTCAATCTAATTACGCTTTGGATTAAGTAGTACCACACTAATTAATACTGAGTGAATTTTGTTCTTAAACTACAAAAATATCAGCTATTAGAAATTAAACTCAATTTATTAGAAATAAAATTTATTATTATCAAAAATAATTTATGATAACCCTCCTTTCTTGGCAAAGCAAACAATATATCTAGAATCTAATCATGTAACAACTAAAACTAAACGATTATTTGTACAAATAAAAGAACACAAACATTTTTATAAAAGTTGGTGTGGCGTAACATCCGTTGAAAAATTTAAATACACAGTCCTAAATTAAACCAATTTTACTCAACAAATCACTGAGTAGTAAAGTTAAGAAAATAATTTGAACACGTTTGGTGTAATTAATACTACATCCTTCAAGTAGAATTACGCTCGACATAAATAGTAAATAATATATGTATTTGCAATGGACAAAGAAATGGAAACGAAACTATAAATAATATAATCGGGTATTGAGCTCAGCGCTGGGAATTTTCTTAATGTGTTGTCCCACTAATGACGCCAGTTTGTGAGCATATTGACAAGGCGCTGGGACTCGAATAGTTCCACACCAATTGTAATACAAATGGCACATTTTGTATGCTAGCCTTTGCAAATGATCAGGCTTCATTTTAGCATCATCGTGCAAAACTATATAGTGGCTCGGGTTAACAGTGCCTTGTCTTACCGATTGCGGAATTAAATAAAAATCGTACAGGTTTCGCCTCGTCACTATAGAATCAACAACTGTTCCAGCCGGAGGATTATCAGCGCTACCACCATCAAAAGTCATCGCAAAAATTCTAGTATTAATCCTCTTTTGAACGACGACAAAAGTAATCGATGCTTCAATCTCGAGCTCACGAAGAGCGTCTTGGAACTGGGTCATTTCGTACAGTTTGACGTGGTTTAGTTGACCATCTCCGACGCCATCCCTAAATATGACAATTTTACAAGGAAAAGCTCCTTGCGATTTCTTTTGTTCCAGCAGTGATTTTTTGAACGAGATCTTGAAAAAATCGCCGATTTCGCGCTCTTGGAACAGTGCCTCACTGAACCATCGCGTACAGCTCTCGTCGATGCTGGCGACAAAAGCGCAAACGGAACTCTGACCCTTGCCGTGATACACGTCTATGCCGCAAACTAAAAGACCTCGGATCGGTATTTGGACGTGCCACAAAGTTCCGCCCAATTTGCAAGTGATTTGCATCGCGATTTTTTGTATTATCGTTCGAACTTTGTTAGGATTGGCTAGGGTTTTACTTAAAATTACTTGAGAGGCGATCGGGATCTGGGTGCAGCATATCTTCTTGATGACGCTGTAGCGGTCGGTGCGCATCGTGGGACAAATAAACACCACCACCTGCAAATAAAAATCCATTACTAATCAATAAACGTCTGTAGTTGCGGCAATTTAAATCTGCCGGTGTTGACGCATGCGTAACAAAAAATGGAACGCTTCCCACGGCTTACAGTAAAGCGTTACAATGTAGTGGCCGAACGATATCGCATGGAGGTTTCTTAGCAGCTTCTTCGCATGAGTTAGAAAGTTCATACCAAATGTAGGTACGCGCTGTTAATGCAACTTGATGGACATTATTTTAAATATGATCGTGAACAAATCAAATTGTAAGCGAAGCCAGACGCAAAAGGAGCGTCCATTATTAATTAGGTGGTAAACCAGGTTGAAAGTTGTACATATCAAGTCTGCTTTGACATAGAAAGCATTGCACATAGATAGATTAGAAGTGCCCAAGAGCACGCCTGGGTCTGCGTTTCTCGCAAGACTAGTCAATGCTGTTGAGCTATGACCAGAGCCAGGAAGCGTGAAAATATGGTTTGTTCACAACTAATACAGTTGACTAAAATTATTACCTCAGAATTCTTAACCAGACATTTTGTTCCCAAATAATTTTGAGGTAGCAAATGATAATTTCTAACACATAATTTTATGGCGTCCCATATTGTTCCTACCTGAACTCCGGGGACAATGTTACTCTGGCAGGCAGTCATGTAGGTTTCGGTTCTGTCGTCAGGCAACTGAATTTGACGAGGATCCTTGATAATGCACCCCATCCCCTTAGCCAGTCGTACCATCATTTCGGCAAAGTTCTTGGCGAATTTCGCGTCTCTCGGGGTGTAAAACAATTGCCAGTTCATTAAGTTAATCGGGCCGGTCATTCGGTTATCACCGACTGCCCGGTTCCAGTCGGTGCCTCCGATTACACTGGGGAGACTACCTCCGTCAGTAGCGGCGCCGAAGAAAATTTTTTCACTCGGAAGAACTCTGGCGGGGACGTCGACGTTAATGGTGGCTAATTTCAAACCCCATCCCCCCAGAACTTCTTGAGCTTTTTCCGACTTGGAAACTTTGTCGAGGTAAGTACGGAGAGCCATTATGCGCTGGTTCGGAGTTATCCGCGTGTACGCCGCTACATCCTTCATTATCTGCGAAAAATTGCAATTGAGAATTTTGAGAAAAACACAATAGAGAGAAAAACTACAAATTGCTGCCACCCAATTGATTGAGAGCAATTCGAGAGATACAGGAGCGTATTAACCTTCGACCAAGAGGCGGAGGGTTAATAGGTGCGTATACACCCATTTTTAAAAGTGACCGGAAATTTCATAGTTCGCGCATATGCTCTGTCTCGCTTGGGACGATGCTCAGAGCATCAGAGCAAGCGAGCAAAACATCAGCGCAAACAACGAAACATTCCGGATTCTTTTAAAGATGACTGTACAGTACAAGTTTTACAATGGAGTAGGCGAACGATATCACATGAGAGATCCTTAAGGTGGACGTTTCCGCTATCACATGTGTTTTTTTCCCACTGTATGCATTTTGACGTGCAGAGATTAGTTCTCTCATTTTAGATCACTGCATAAAAGGAAATGGAATGAGTCAAGTGCCAGTAAATAACCCAGTTAATTTAATGGAATGACGCCGCGTGCATGCATTGAATACGCAGCTGGTCCACAGTGGTACGCTCCGCCTTAATCCAGTGTCGTATTCACCAGGTTACTGTTTTACACGTTGTTACTTCATACTGAATAAAAAGTGTTAATATAGGCCTAGTTTTCGCGCGCCAGTATGATAATTCAAGACAATATTCATAATGTTTGACGCAAGATCATTTCTAGTATTCTGCAAAGTAATTGCACTACATCATTTCAAGCAGCCGTAAAGTGAGGCAGATGGGTATAACCTATTTTATGACTGTCGAACAGAGAACGACAATAAGCACCGAATTTGTATTTTCAAATTTGCAAAAAAACACGAATATTTTTAGTAATATAATTAAGTTTTCGTTTAGAATATTCGATAACGAATGGCGCATGATAAAGTTTACAGCAAACTGAAGTCAAATTGGGCTATTTATTTAATGTTAAAGTAAACATTTGTATTTTGTTCATATTAACGTGCATGTTAACTTTCTTCAAAGTAGTCAGCGATGGAGATTCTATCGTTACGTATCAGATCTTAAAAACAAAAGTCAGATATTCATTACTTGTACAGCCGGCCAAAGAATTAATGCACAGGGGGGGTCTGGGTGACGATGTAAAGCAGGCAACACTCCTTGCACGGTTTACGGCCGAAGGTTTGGTACCGCATCGAGGAGTCGGTGATCGCCAACCCAGCCCACTCAGGTAGAGTTGTAAATACCGTAAAAGGAGTTTTGCACACCAAGGTCGCAGACATTTTATCTCCAACGGTGTTTGGACATTTGTCAGGAAAAAAAAGAATAATTATACAAAGATTAACACATTATGAAAAAAATTAGGTTACTTTTATTCAAAGGTCCACACCATTTTTTTTTTTTAATTTGGAGCCTATTGTTGCTAGAATTGTTACTCCGTAACCAAACAAAAATTAAAAAAGAAGAGAGCATTTTATTTCTACATCAACCTATTGTCTATAAACGTCCCAGTTTAAGATCTTATTGGATATTAAACGAAGTAAATGGGAATAATGCTTATGACATTTAATTCTGCATTAAAGAAATTAATGAGATGTAGCATTGAACGATTTTAACAAATACCTAACGTATTCAAAAAGAAACATTCAAAAAATCAATGTCAAATGAAAGTCAATATTGAAAGGAGTTTCTGTGTATAATTTTAAGATTAAAAGTCTTGATAAACATACTTCCATTTTCGCTTAATCTTTCATATACAGGGCGATTAACCATAAAACCCAGTTCTGATTAAATTACTTAATAATTGTAATTGACCCTTAGCAAATTAATAACAATTTTGTGAAACAAAATAATTCAACAACCACAGCCTAGAGAATTGAAGAGAATTTTAATATCCTGCTTTTAATTTAAAAGAGACATACAAATAACTGTTTTTATTTTTTTTACTGATAAACACTTCAAGATACGAAAAATATTCAAGAGATATTTTTTATTACAAAATAAAGCACAAATAATAAAATAATTTTTGTTTATGAAGAAAATAGTGGCGTATTATTTTTTTATTCAAAATAATCAAGGTGACATTAATTGGGATGCCACTGGTTAAAACTAAAAATTCGTTGTTTCACAAAAGTTGTGTCTCTACACATAGTTTACATCCACCAAGCTTAATAAAAATATCTAATGTAGTTGCGGAGTTATTAAACAAAAAATCTTTTTTATACAATCGTATCTAAATAGTACCATTTCGAATGTCATTTTCATATTGAAATGACGTGTTTTTTTTCACTATACTGTCACTTTTTCGCACTAGATACAAAATGTAAAATTAACTGACAAACACCTCAATTATCAATAAAATGTTGATTCTGTTATGTCGCATTTCCTAGGAAACGAAAAATTGTGCAACTAGATTATGCAGTAAGTATGTGCAATTTTACTCTTTCTTTTTACATTTATAACAATTCTGGCCACGATTGTATAAAAAATCTTGTATGTAGTACGTTGCAATATGTTATATGGGGATGAATAGTGGTACTGAGTAGGAAAATTGCCTGGATACTATACCTTAAAGTCGGACCTCATGGCGTCAGTGAGACCAGTCAAGTAGCACAATTCCGGGATGAGACAAATCAAGTGTTCAACCTTATTTCCCTGTTGATTGACACTTTTTTTACTTATCAGCATCGGCTGGCCTATATCCTTAATTGTGATATTATATTGAGTTTTATAATACTCGACAAACGACGTTACACCACCACGACTCATCGGAAAAGTGTCTGTCGGTTTCATGGTCCAAGAAATGTCGTCGATAATATAAGTCTTATTGTTGTACTGAGTCAAAACACAAGAACCTACAATATTTGACAAAGCAAATGGTTTAAAGTTTTTCGGATTAGCACATTTGAGTTCTTGGAGTAATTCGTAAGCAGTCTGAGAACGAATCACTCGATGTTGGGTGTCCAAGCACACCATTAGTCCATCTTCTACTTCATCAACAGCCACAGCATATCCTGGAAACACTTCGAGTCTATGTTGGGGAATTATGTGTCTGTGATCGGGGCTAAAGTAGTTACGCCCCATTTGGGTGTAAAGTAGCACATGCATGATGCGTTTAAAAAGTACGTTGTAGAGATGGAGACACTCTGACAGGCGACTTTTGCGTTTATACGTGAAAATTGTCGTAACGGCCTCGTCTGTATTGGGGATAACGCTCTCAAACTCTTTACGACCGGTGTAGAGTTGGGACGGTAAATAGAGGCAAAAACTGCCGTCGTAAACTTTGGTTGTTCTCATCTCGCCAAGATGGGAATTCACGAGTTTGATCCGATTTGATCTGGCGTCCACATCGGGGACAAACCGGACCTCGTACTCGAACACTCCCCGGTCCTGCTCCACGTTAATCCTGATGTAATTGGCGGAAGCTTTTAAAGGTTTTCCGCTTTCGCCTGAAAATTTTGAGGTTAAGTAATTGACGTTTCAAAGTATTAACAAACCTCTGTAGTGGCAGGGTCCGGAAGGTTCCGCTATTTGTAATTCTTGCGTGGCTTTCGTGAGGGTTTCGACTCTGGTTCTTTCGGGTTCTAAAGTTTTTAGAGGAGGTATTTCTTTAGTGTATGGATCACCGCCTGCTTTAGTTTCTTTTAGCTCTTGGAGCCTTTGAAGCATTGCAGCGCGGCCTCTGCATTTAGGGGGTGCTTTTTCTTCTTGCTGCTCTACGCCTACAGCCTGGGATTCTTTGTGTTTTCGAACTAGTTCTAGGAGGGCTGCTCCTCTGCCCTTCTTGGGGGCGGGATATTCGGCCATTATTTGTTTCTCAGATCTGACACATACAAGTTTTCACTTCACACAGAAACAACTAAAGAACAACGAAAATCACGAGGACGAAAATGGACGAAAACGAACTTGCTGTTGTTATTCTGTCCTTAAACCATTGACTACACACGTTACGCATTCTTGATCTTGATAACAGTAATCTTTTCAAAATGGAGTTTGCGCTTGCGCAATGTGAGTTAATGTTGCCAAGTCAAAATCTGCTTGACGATTGACAAAACAAGTTTGAAAATAGTTTGAACCCAAAAATTATCCAAAAATATTAAACCCGTAAAAATACAATTTATACATATAAATTTCAAAACAGTTGATTTTTAATTGTAAAAAATTACCAAGAATGGGCATTTTGATAAAAGTTTTTACTAAATTACTGAATTGGACAAAATTTATTAGATCCAGTAAAATTTTGCTAAACCTGTCAACACTGCCCTGACGCACAAGTAACAACAATACGCGCGCTTTTCAAAAATTAATTAAAAAATTATGACTTGAGGATTTACAATTTACTGAGTTATACGAAAACAACTCTTAATTGTGTTAATTGTGTTATTTGTAAAATGTGTTTTGCAAAAAAGGAGGCAGTTTAATGATCATTCCCTTTGGAATACTATATTATTACGAATATTTGATTTAAGCTTTTGTATGTCTAATTGAATTTCTCATCTAGTGGGTTTTGCTGAAGGATCCCCCCCAAAGCGTTTCGATTTCCTAGACTTCATAAATTTTCATTTCTATTGGTTAAACAGGAAATTCCGAAAGGCTACCGCTTATTTTGGTGTTTTGAAGATGCATCCCCATAAATGGCATTTGTAGGTAACGGCCCAAGGGGAGGTGACAAGTCTCAGATATTCAGCCCAGATGTTTGCACAAGCAAAACCGATCAAATTCTAATAGCAAACCCATGTTAGACCAAACATTAACTAATTAGCAAATCTGGGCATAGTTAGTTGTAATACAGGCTGTCCCAAAAGGTCCGCACTATCTTGAAGGTACGATAGCTAGGATTAGTGTAGAGGACTGAAAAATTGTCTAATTTTTTTGTTATTTAGTTTTTAACTTGAATCGTAATAACCGAAATCTGTTACTGTTCTCAAATAGTTGAATCTAGCTGTATGTAGGTAAATAACCCTTTCGTTTGGAATTTTTATCTTTAGAAACAATATTATGTACAGCTATTGTACACTTACTTTCAAATCTTTTGGGAAAAAAAATTTCTGTAACTGGTATGCAGTGTAAATCGTGCTTTTCTACCCAGGGGCCCTAAAACCTTTATATCTTCAGATCATTAGAGTTAATACCACTAACAATGAGATTTTTGAGACATGTTGTTGGCAGGTGTAGGTATTTCTTTCATAAGATTGTTCTTTTAAGTTATTTAGGTAGGTAATGAGATAATAATTAGGGAAAGTTATAATAGGACTTGCGAAGACCGGCCTTTAGAATAAAATACATTTATGTTGTATGATGCATAAAGATAAGTTGTAAATGCGTTTCGAACTACTTTTCAATAGAAGTTATAATAGACGTTTAATATTTAATTAAAAAAGCAGCCTTATGAAAACTTGGTAAGTAGGGGAGAGTGGGGCACAGAAGACCTCTAAGCTAAAAAAAAATTGAATCTTTTTTATTTTAATTGATAATGAAGTGCTTTCATGGTATGATGAGCAATAACTATCTGGTTATCGACTGAACTTGGCAGTTGTAGTCAAATCTATTTTTTTCAAATTCTATTACTAAAAGTGTGCACTATTGCACTCGGTCCTGTGTACCCCATACCTCGGGGCACATCGGACCACCATGCTCAACATTATTGGAAAAAATTTTGACAAGCTTAAATGGAAAAATAACTATTTTATTGAAAGTAATAAACTTTAAACAATATAAAAATAATTGAAAACATTATATAAACTTTGTAAGTAATACAAAAATAATTGACAAACATTACTATTTAGAATTTCATTTGTAATACAGATTTTCAGCCTTATCGCTATCGGCATTACAGTTAATACACAGAAAATTGTCATCTTCCTCTAAAGCCCCTGCACACTTGTCGTGGCGTGGGCTCACTTGCGACATTGTTGACATTGAATCCACAGTCAGTCCTCTCTGCCCCAAGTGCACGTTTTTTATAGAAAAAAATATTTTAGGATATCAAAACATTTTATAATGCCAGACTCTCAAGCAATTTTGAGGTTTCATTTATGGCACTTTCAAATAAGTGTAATAAATCAACTCAGATTAAACATTTTCAGTCTTTTCAGATGCAATCAAAATTGGAAAATATTGCAAGACTTGCCATAAAAATCACTTTTCTTCCTGACTCTGTCACAGCTGTGATCTAAATGACAAAATTTCACTAACGAGCGATGCAGGTCTTTTCTGAGTTGCAGATGTAATATACGTCATACAGATGGCAACGCATATACTACCATAATTGACGAAAACCTCTGTTCCCCACGCTCCCCTACCTATGTTTTACGCGGAGTAGCTAATGGGCAATGGGGGATGGACTATGCAATGAAACGCCACCTAATAAATTGAAAAATCGATTGAGGTTTATTTACGTAATTCCAAAACGAACGATGAGAGGGCCTCAAGTTGGCGGCAAGGCCAAAGCTCGAAGGAGCTAAGGCAACACGGAGCGGTCACGGCGAGGTTGTCGATTTCAGCGACAAAAGTCAACTTCCACTTCAGCGACAATAATCAACTTCCACTTCAGATGTGGAACAGGGGGCGATAGAGCAATGGGCGATGGAGTTTCGGCGACAAGCTGCCAAACTTCTCAAACTAGTTGAAGGGTTTTCAAGACGATTTGTTCTTTCAACACAAGAAACACGAAAATCGACGATATCAACCCTAAAGTCGATGCAATCAATGGGATGCAAAATCAACAACTTTTTGTTGTAACGACACAACGACAACTTAATTTTTCAACAAAGTTTTTAAATGCGGGGACGAAACAACCTAATAAAGTCAAAATTGAAAACTGTCATTATCTGCTATGAAAATAAAACTACAACCATTTTGTTGTTATTGTTGCTGCTTCTTCTTTTATAAATTAGTTTTTTATTATTGTTAAATTAGCTTTACCACCATTTTTCAATTTTCTAGTATTTCCAGAATAAGCAATTTATTTTAGTAAAAACAGCTGAAATACATAAGTTATATCTTTATTACTAATTAAAGCTACTGACAATCAAGATATTTACATATGTAGTAAACATTTTTAACTTTTCGTGCATTCTCTCAAAGGTTTTTGTGATGAAGAGTTATTTATAAAATCATAAGTTATAAAGTAGATGTTCCACTGAAATTAATCCAAGCTGCCTCGAAAGAGCTGATTAGTCTTTTATAAATTCTAGGAAAGAAATTATCAATTTTATGTTATTAAGTTATACTTAACTTATGTTTCTTATTTTTTTAAGTTTTGTTTCTTTATACGCATTTCTATACATACATATTTTTTAATAAATTTTTTATTTATTTTATCTAAATACCGGGTGTTTCAACGAAAACCGCCGGTGCCAAATTGCGTATTTCCAATGGAGTTGAAAATTTGAAATTTGGGAGAAATAAACTTTAATGAATGCGCTACAATGTGGCGTCATTGTTTGGTCCATAATTAATTCCACGCGCCGTCGGAACGCCATAAAGTGCTTTTTCAGAAATTTTCAATATATTTTTTTACTATTATTATGTTTGCAATAACGCCAGGTATACGTGTTTGTTGTTAAAAAATTGAAATTTGTAGGTGAAGTATCGTTAATTGAGTTTTTAAGTTTTTCCGGGATTTTGACGAATTTATGACACGACTGCTTTATTGAAGCATCAGTCAAATTTCATGACAAAACTTATGACTTAAAAGCGGTACGTACTCAAAGATCTTTGCAGTACAGAGACCATCATAAAATCTAATGTGGTTACCCGCTAGGTAAAGGGCCACAAAGCTGTCATGTCAATCAAAAATACCTTCAGCGCTGAAATTTAAAAATCTATGTAATTCAATAACGGTTTGATATAAAAATATTTCGACATAATAAACATTTTTTTGTAGATTTTTATTACTCACAAGGCCCTACGCATCAATTACTCGTTATCAATCTTAGAGGTCGTGATCATGAGCTTAAAGAAAATCAAAGAGATGACGTGAATATTTCGATATAAAATTGCGATCGAAAGGAAAAACTCACACGGTTTAAAAAAAGAAAAAAACGATATTGTCATCTTGTAGTGCATGAATTATAGTTTATTTCTGAACTGGCGGTTCTTGTTGAAACACCCTGTAAATACGTTTTTTATCTTTTTCAAAATAGTTTACCAATGGCAGAGGCTTATGTAAATCTCTTGAACACAGTCCTTTTTGCTACGTCCTTACCGATGGTCACTTAAACGTAGTCTAGCCTAGCTGTAAAACTGCCAACTGAAGCCCGTAATAATTTGTCGAAAAGTTTTAAACGTAATCGAGAACGTGCCAAAACTGCCCCAGAAGTTTTGTGTACAATTGGGTGTATGCTTAAATTTTATTTTTACCCGTATTACCTTGCAATAGATGCGGTTTTATGTTTAGAATTGACATTCGAAGAAATAAATACAAAATATTTGGAATCTCCGAAATTATTTAACTTATAAGTTTGGCTCATGCCGAAACGCGCTGCTATTGGTGGAGTGCGAAATGACGTCAACTGTTCGGTCGGGAGTCAGGTCCCTACCCTACTCTGTGCTTACTGAGTGTAAGATCGTAATTGCTAATCTCGTCAATATCGTAAATAAGCTGTCAGCTCCTGGAGGGTTACCTTCCAGGAAATGTCGGCTCGATCTTACAGGTAACCCATGACTAATTTCTAAGCTGGCGATATTTTCCAGAGGAACCAAATTAGTTAAAGTTTGAGATTAAAGATTGAGATTAAAACACATGTACTAAAGTCTTAATATGACTACTTTATTTTTGGTATTAAAAACATTTTGTACTATTCTACTTTATTATTGGAGATTGTAAATTAATCAGAGCTGCAGCGATAATTACAACATTATCTGTACTACTAATTAAATTATGATCTATTACTGAATGTGGCTTTAAATATTTGTATTCTCTTAGTCTGGGGATGACTTGCTCTCTTAAACTAGCTATTCTTTTTGTTTTAATTATTTCTAATTTAGTTGGTTTTTCTAATGACGATACACTGGGAGGTCTAATAAGAACGCAATCCCGCTCTTCCATAACTTGCTTTAAGTGTTTAAAACCTCTATCAGCCATACCAGCGCAACCTCAAGGTAGAATGTCTAGAAATCCACAAGTTTTAACCAGTATGTAATACATCAGTAGTTTGTCCTCTATACCCGGTTAAAATGTAATTTATGAATCCATCAGTAGTGGCCGATACAATTTATTTTAAAGTACAATTTTGAAACAATCAATAATTGACTAACTTTGTTACATCTAGCCCTAAATGGAATCAGCAATAATTTTTTTATTAAAGAATTATCTGGCCAATAAATTAACTCCCTTAATAAATGGCTTAAAATAGGAAGTTTCATATTAAAAAATTTCGACACGTTACCCTGTGACATGCCAAATTAATTGATCTCCTACTCTTTCAAATGAGTGATTTAATTTAATTTTTATTAAAACTACATAAACTTGTTGAAGAGTTAGGTCTTGTGAATTAAGTATTATTAGTTTTGTTAAAGAATCTAGCCAACAACTATTTATTCCTAAATAGGCCTTGAGATTTTTTTCAATTAATGAATTTAATTTTTTTTTCTAGAGAAATCTTCTGAGCTTCCTGAACTAGTTTTCGAAGCCGTTTTGCAAAAAAAAGGCGAATAACCGTAGTTACAGCACGTTTTCTATCTTCCTAACAGTCAAAAATATGAGGAACCACGTGGGTTTTCATAATTATCGTACAGCCCATTACCTTAATTTTTAAGTAATTTTCCATATCGCTCTCCAACTGTAAATTATCATAGTCAGTATTAAATATTAACCAAAGCATTAAACAAAATTCTTAAGTTAAAATGATCCTCGCAACAGAAAAAAATGGATTTGCTCGTTGGTAAATCGCGTCTAGCAGCTTTGAACTATTGTTTTCGCCGTGGACTCACTTCTGGACACTGTCACAAATATTTTATCAGGTGCAGAAACAGTCGTGTTACTGCATCTTGGTACAAAACACCATTTATACCCAGTTTTTTTCTCCATAACCAACTCTTAAACCGCCCTAGACTTCGAGCACGTGCATCGCCAAATGCAACCAAGCGTAACCAACGAACAAGTGACGTCAGCGATCCCCGTTGCTAGCCAGTCAGCGTTTTCGCGCGCTCAAACTTTAAGTGAAGATTTAATATGTAAAACTTCATCAAATTTAAAAATAAAAAAACGCACGTACATTTTACAATGCTTACTTGCATTTAAGCAACAATTTGAAAAATTGGCATACACCCAATTACACAAACTTTATTCTACCAATCAACATTAACGGAGAATTTTACTTTTGCTATCTCGAAAGCTTCCTAATATGTCCAAGAAAGGTTTCTAATATAAAGCAAGAAAACTTTCAACTTATTATTTAGCTTTCTTCCACTGATCAAAAATGGTGAAGGCGCCGGGCGAATCGTAGCAACTGCTCTTAAATAGTTGGACCTAGCTATAAGTAGATGGCGCTTTGGTCTATGATTATACACTATGTCCAGTTTCTACGTCAATTTCGAATTAAACGTTTAATTCTTTGCCTAATTATACTTACAAACCAATCAAGATAGATGACCGAATTTACTTTTGCTATCCGGAACTTTTTAGCTTCGTACCAAAAATAATGAAGCTGCCGTGGAAATCGCATTCATAGAAATCTGCTGCTAGTCTCAAATAGTTGAACCTAGTTATGGATAGATGGCGCTTTAATCTAAAACATTGGTACTCATTGTTTTGAGTCGTTACAATTATGCTGCTTAACGTGTAAATAAAATAGGGCACCTTATCATGAATTTAATTTATTAATCTAAACACAGCTTCTAATCAAAAAAATAGCGTCGTTCTGCTAATGCGGTCAAAAACTCTAAAAAATTATTCATAACTGAACACGTAGGGTGTGGGATGTGTGCTGGATCTTGTTTCAGGTTAATTGAGGAAAACAGTGATAAAGTGTATAATGCATTTCCGATTTTGATCATTTTTATGACATTCTTTGTTTTAGCCTAACTACGGAACTAAATGAGTAAATGGAGAAATCATGTTAACTAACATTGAATAAAAAAGCAATCTAATAAAAATACGTGCACAAGAAAGGCAAATATGTAGCCATATGGCGATACGATGAATCGATATCATTTCAGCTAAAAAAATATTCGAGCCAGATAATACTTATTTAGTCGTGTAGGTACTATACAGGGTGATTTACGTAAGTCGTGCACTAGAAGCTTTCCAACTTCCGGTTGGATTAGAAATTTGAAACTTACGCAGCCAAGTTGAAAGCAAATTAAAATTTCTAAGGGACGACTTACGCGTATTGCCCTGTATGTGTGGTTCAATACGATTTATTTTTGCAAATAAAAAGTTACTCAAGCAATAGCAGTTTCAACCATCAAGTCCTAACATCCGCCAACAATTCAAGATTTTGACCAAATAAAAATCGAGTCTGCCGCGTATTATCAGTAATTTCCAAGAAAATGACTACTGAAAGTTTTAGGCTTAGGTCTTTTATAAAAAAAATTATTAATAACACCAATACTAAGTTAGGGATGAAACGTGAAGCAATGAACCATCGAGGCACCTGTAAATTTCGTTATTGGCGTATGTATATCTTATCACTTATTTGCTTAGTCTACATAAATCCATGTATACATAAGACCCGTCCACCTGGCATCGGAGATCGACGAATTATTGATAAGGGAGCTTATCAAAACGATCCCAGTTGATAGACAGACACCAGTTTAGTTGAAGTAGTGAACTAGTGCACTTCTATGTTGAATAGGCTGTTCTGCATGAGCAAAGTGAAATCGAACAAGGATCGAAAGTAGCGAAATGGCCGGAAGTGGATACGATGAATGCGCCACCTACGACAATACCTGGCATATTATACCCCCGGATTACGTCCACATGGAGGATGAATATCGATACGCGTAAGTCATCATCGCTTCGAATTCTCTTCAAAGATCAAGTCGAAAGATTTTTTCGTAATTACCAAAACTACCAACAAGTCAAAGGTTGAGGAACATTAACTTTTCGAAGTTTCTCTAATAGGCAAAAAAAATCGTTTTAAGAGCAGGACAAAAGGCGGCGGCCCGAAGGGTTGACAAATTTAGCACCTTTGAATGGAAGAATTGCCTCAAATGCGTTTAGTTCATAAAGTGTTTGGTCAAGTAGTGGTGCGGGCTCAACGATGAATGGACCGGATCTTACTACGACTTCAAGGGTGGTCCTGCTTTGGCGACTGACTGTCTGTCGTTGGAGTCTACCTGCTCGTTGCCTTTCTTACACAGGTGTTGGTATTTAGACCATAAAGCGTTCGCTTTTGTCGGCTTCACGGACAGGATCCGGTCCCGGTCCCGAAGTCATCGCTTTTATTTCCTCAACATAATTTTTTCTGCTCTGTTGGACTTTCTCTTAACACCCCTAGACGAATTTGCACCGGAAAGCCGCGAGGACCCGCATTGATTAACATACATCAACACCTCGATCACACTCATCAGATTTTAAGCTTTGCTTAAGTCAACAAGACAACCTCTCAACACCTTTGACTACTTACATGCATTAAACGTACCTATTGACTTAAGTGTAACTCGATCAATATGAACGCGTATTTGTATAAGTGCTTGAATACCTAAGTCAATTCACTTGATATTTCATAATTAGGTTACATTCTTGAGCTTCTTTGTTTGCCATCAGCGTTAGCATCAAGCCAATAATAGACTTGGTCTGATTTCTTCTTGCATTTAGATCATTTTTGTGGAACGTAGTATTATCTGAGTTTAAAAATTAACACTACAGTCTACACTACAGTCTTGGAAGAATTTTCAACCCTTGGTACCTCGGTTGGCTCTAAACTGGAACTGTTCTCTTTGGAAATTTTAACTTTAGCCTTATTTAGTACATCTTCTTCACCTCCTCGCATTCGATGTTAATAGCTTAAAGATTTCGAATAGAAGATTGCCCATTTATATTTTACTTCAGTAACAACAAAATCATAAGAGTCGTATGACACTAGACTAATTTTAGCACTGAAAAATGGTATTAAATAAACTTGCTTTAAATCATGACATAGCAGAACTCTTAAGATGCTCTCTTTGCTTCTATTGCTCTATTGAGAGCCTCGTCATTGCTCTATTATTTAGATCCAAGTCCAGGTGTCATCATCCCCTAGATTTACATGTGTCCCGAATTGATGTCCTTGTTTTCGAGGATGTTTGCGTCTCTCCGGCACTCAACCGGATCCCGGAGTCCCGGATCCTTTGTCCGAATGGAGTATGTTCGTCGTTCGCGTGTCCTGGGGAGGAAGGCGCCACGGGGCCGTCCTCGCCGCCATTGGTCGGCTTAGACTCCACCTCCCCTATCTCAGCCCCTATTGGTGACGGTGAGAGTCGTCGAGAGGTCTGGAGAGCCCCATCGAGTGAAGGGCACCTCTTCAGCACTCTTCAGTGGCTCTCCAGAAGCTCTCGACAACTCGCGTGCCGGTCCACTTGAATCGATAACGAGAAACGTGCATCAGTGCCGCCAGTGGTGTATAGTGTCCTGCAAGGTGGCCGAAGAGGAAAAGTCGCGAAGAGACGACACCATGCCGCCGGCGTCGGTGTCGTTAAGTGCCGGATCCACTTCGGCGGCGGCGGCGTTGTTCGCGTGGCCGCCCCTTCTGCTCCATCCGTGGGCACCGGCGTTGCTGCCGGGGGCCTGGTGCTCGTCAGCCATAAGGTCCGCTTTGCCAGGGTTAGTTTCGTTAACGCCGGTGTCAATTTTATAGGCCAATAAGAGAAAAATTTCAAAATTCTTGCTAAGCTCCCCTACTCAAAGATTTGAAAAAATCAGACGACCGTGTTCAAACAGACACTTTCTACAATCTTTGCACATTATAATTCAAAAAAAAATTTAATATAACAGTAAAATTGAATAGCGTTACCAAAAACATACCAAAAGCTCGATTATGTAGGTATTTATATGTATCTATGTAGGTAATGCAAATTTTGATGCTATAGATTTTCACAAACAAAACAAAAAGTCTTCCCTTGGGTCAGAAAATTAATTATTGTAGTTAAAATAGATGATTATAAGGTTATTAATGTTTTTAGAAATGCAGAAATATTTAAGACGACATGCACATAGTAAACTAAATGAGAAATCAAATAACCAGATGAATATTATCAACGTGTGTCCTCACACTTCTTTCGTTGGAGAAAAATTAAAACATGTTCAAAGAACTGAAAAGTAAAATTTAAAAGATTGTTTATCTATATTATTTTAGGCACTCAGAAAAGGGAAAAAAATCTTTCTAAGAAAGAAGTTTTTCTTTTCAGGCATTTTTAGGTTGCTTTCCTTTTTTTTAGATTTTATGAATTTTGTTTCTTTTTTATCTTGAATGTTTCTTTAATGCCATAATATTTTTCGTAATTTCTTGGTGGTTTGCTTAATTCTCCCACATAACATTTCTCTTATGAGATTGTTACTTTACAATAAAAATTCGCTTATCAATAGTTAAAATAATAATTGCTTTGTTGGTAGTAAAAAAATAGGTAAAAATTTGCGAGGAGCAAAGTTAATGTTAATTACTTGTAGAAATTTGCAGTATAAATTGAATTTGCAAATTTGTGTGCTTAAATGTCGCTCTGAGTACAAAATTTGTTGTTTTGTCAAATGTTGATTTATATTACAACATTTAAACAAACAAAATATTGATAAGTAACAACATTACATGGAATGACCAATAACTTTATCAATTTTTCATCATTGTCAGTTAACATATAATTTTAATACAATGTAAGTATGTATCTATGCGACATGAGTTAAGTTAACATGAAAACTACAACAATAAAATTATGACAACATTATGTAGAGACGTAGAGATATAATTTACTTTAGGTTAAACAAAAAAGTGGTTGCACAGCAAAACTACTATCTTCAGTAGATATGTATCATTTACATTATACCCATGTTTGTCATGCCAATCTTTTGAAGATCTAAAAAATTTTGAGTGATTTTTCAAGTCAAAGTTATTTCTGTTCTCCGTTTTCTATTTCTATACTTCTATTATAAAAAAGTAGAAAAAGGTCAATTTGTAGCCAACTATTTTGTACTCACGCTCTTCAGTTTGTTATTTCTTTCATTTAAAGATAAGTAAAATTTTTAAATTTTTTTTCTCAAAAATTGCCGCTTGATTAGTAACTACATAAATTTTGAAATTTTGTTTAAACTTGTAGTTTTCAACTCCCAACCATTCGATTAAAAAAAATAAGTGTATACGTAAACCTTGTCAGATATTAACCTAGCACTTACCCCCATGTTAAATAATTCTAAAATTCTAAAATCGCTTTTAATTTGGTCACATCCAATTCAATTATGTACATAAATATTAAAATTCTACTTTTGTTCCAATAGCCTCCTATGAAGTAGTGAAAGAAGTATTTCAAAAGTGGTTGTATGTAAGTACGCATTTTTCCATGTAAAGTCAAGCGAATTTATTTCAAATTACTATTGCTTCTCGTACATTTTGTTTGGTGTTTTCTTAAAAAATAAATTTGAATTTTTAAAAATTGACCTCAATTTTACAAATTGTCAACTGTCAATCAACATGATGTAAAAGCTTAAAAAAATTATGTATCTTATGTTAAATACGTAATTTATTGTTTTATGTTATACCTACTTCCTACTTCCTACAGTTTATAGATTATTATTTTTTTACAATATTATCCATATCTTTCTCTTATTTATATTGTTTTACGTACTACAAAATTTAACATTCTCTATGTTTAAAAAACTTTATGATTGGCTTTGAATAAATTGCCAATAGATCTTACTATTAGGTATAGTTAGATAAACAAATCTTTACGTCCAAGCCATCAATTCCAAGTGTATAAATTAAGTTCAAATGATAATTAAATCAGTGACACACTCATTATTTACAGCGACTTCATTACATGATTAAAAATTATAGGAATAATTAAATAGGTCTAACCATCATTTGCACAGTGTTATAAGAACTTTAAAGAATCTTTTTTTTTTGTTTTAGGATGTAAAATGATCAATTAGGTATAGATTTACCACAATTTTTTGGTCTTGAGAATTTAAAGAATATTCTGTTATTTGATGGAGATTACGTTTTTTCAATGTCCAGTCAATGGGAGTTTTATAAATAAAAAAGTCTTGAAAGAAATTAATTTGAGGCGATAGTCGACGTACGGTGGTAAAGTAGGTAGTCATAGCACAAAACATAACTTACCTATACTATTGACCAGTGCCGACACGTTGTAACTTGCAACTCGGACATTTGAAACTTGCTATGTGCATCACGCAAGGATTCGTTGATACATTTATACGTCGTTTTCTTCAGAAGAAAAAAATAAATTGATTAGAAACTGTAATAGATTTTTAAGATAATATTTTAACATAATAACTAATTATTATCACGGTGCCGGCCACGAGAAAGACTAGTTGCTAGCTAGCAAGATAATTAGCTAACAATTTCCAAACAGAATCGAACAATTGTCCAAAAAATATTAACAAAATAATTAATAATCAATGACCATTACCAAGGAAAATTTGATAAAATAATTTTAAGATTGTAAAAATAAATTGCTAAGAAAAATATTCCAGAAAAGATAGTGGTTTGAAAACAAAAAAGTGTAAAAAACATAACATACCTACCTATAAGTATACTGCGTGATGCAATGTCTGTTTATCTATTATTTTATTAAGGACAATGATTAGAGTCAAGTTGTTTTGATTTGTGTTCTATAGGTATTGTATCTACCATTTATTGCTTCATTTATTTGATTTTTGGCTTTATTTGCAATAACTTTATCTAGGTAGATGCAAAATTGATTAAAAACCTACATACAAACAAATTTTAATATTTTAAGTTTGAGTAAAGTTGGCAGAAAATTTTATAAATACTTGATTAAAAGTCAATCTAGTTCTAGAAATTTAGTACAACTTTGGTATATTTACATTTAAAATGCCACAAAATATATTTTTACAGACATAACAAAGTTGAAATAAATTAAAGGACATTTCTAGTTATCCTTATGCCCGTATTCATAACCAGGTCTCCAAGTCCAACTTCGTCTTAAGACCAACTTGGAGGTTAGAACGTAATCGATAGTCACAAAAGTGAGACGAAAGTCTCATTGTTTAAGGTCCAAGTTGGTCTCAAGACAAAAGTAGGCTTCAAGTTCTGTTTATGTATACAAACATTAAACTCTTTTGTTAGTGGAGAAAAAATTGATGGTCCGAAAGAGTCAAATTAGGTGATTTCTATCTAATAATGTCATGTCCCAAATTGTATTGTTGTTTCCGGAGGTAAGCGTGATTCTATCGGCTTTTTATCATCAACGGCAAATTTACTTACAATATTAAAACACTATTGAGTATAGTATCTTTGTATTTACCGTAAACTCATATAGGATATAGGTTAAGATATCAATTCCATCTTTATTACTTACCTACTTACTTCTTTTGGGTGGTTATAATAATTTGTTTACAATGACGCTATTTGATTGATAATTCATACTTTGTTGTGGTAAAGATAAATTTCAATTATTGTGCAGCCTGCATATTAGTGCATATACCAAATGTCCACTCTACAGGACCCAAAATTCCAGGTATAATAGATGGGTAACAAATTACCACTCATAAACCATCGACACCGCCAAAAGAGCTGGCAATAAAAAAAGTCGCACCTAATTGCCCCTTCAGCCATTCACTATGTTGAATCACTATTCAAGAACTATACGCTATGGCAGTTATCAAGGATCAAACTTGAAAAACGTTCCGCGTTGAAACTCCCCCATCGTTACCATTACGGAAATCTAGGTCTAAAGGGATTAAACTTGATTGATTTTTCTTGTGTAATTTCTGTGATATTACTGCTGGCACGTCAAGGGCCTGCCACAAAGCCTTCCGAGCTAACCATTCTTTGCCACCCATTATGATGTAAAGCAACGTAAAAACGCCAACAATACACCCACTTGAAATATACGTAGGAAAGAAAACCGGAAACGAACAATTTCGACTTTCGGGGATACTAGTGTCCATTTGTTCTCTAACTAACCATGACCGAGCCTGATTGTGGTGGAGGTCCGGCTATTTTATTACCTTTTGCACAGGTGACAATTGGACTAAATCCCCAAAATTCCAACCGAGTCACGTCCGAACGACCCATTATAATATAACAGGTGGTGTCGGCAATTTCGCGATGGGTTTTTCCCATAGCCATGGGAAAGATCGAAGAAATTGGGGTTTTAACAATTCGGGACTAATCGGTGTTGTTTGGTTGCAGATTGCTGGATAGCATGAAGATGACAGGATCGATGGGCAATCCGAGACAGACGGCGGGGTTTGCAATCAGCGACATTCTGGAACTGGACAGGAACAGTAATGTTGGACTGGAACCGGTATCGTCTGATGCGCCCATTTACACACACGCTAGTCACGAACTCGCTGGGTACGCGCCCATATCCAGGCACTGGGCGACGCCTCCAGAAAGCAAGCAGTTTCCTAGTGAGTCGACTATATTTATTTGTTTTTAGTGCCTAAAACTGCAAACTTGCTAGATTAATCAAGAGATCACTCTTGAAGTTAAGATGACTAATTACAAGAGCGTCATTTTTAGTAGGTACTACTCCCGCCATATTAATCTGAACGACGCTCAAAGCTGAGAAGCAGATTTTGTCAAATTTTTGTTAAATTGTAACGGGCTTCCACTGGGGGTTTGTCAGTTTTAGACATGGACATAACGCGCGCTTAGAAAACTTCTTTTGTGGTGGTAAAGTGTACGACCATGTTAAACTTAACCGAGAATGTGTCTAATTTTAATAGGCACACACCATGGCAATCCTCGAAGTATTATAATAATTCTCGACGCATCCTTCCTTACCTTACAGGTATGGAGCAGCTGCAAAGGCGTGCAGCTGCTCGCAGGCGGTGGAAGGCGTGACTCCGTTTGCTCTCATACCCAACAGTATGTGGGGAACATCCCCAGCCCAGCCCCTCTTCGATCCATTTAGCTCAACTTAATGCTTCTTTGAACGTTACGTAATTGCTCCGGGAGCGTCCCTCGTTGGATCGGTGATGTATCAGTGTTAGACACCTATTCAGAGCCAATCTAAATTACCCCAACATTCACCCCAGTGACACAGTCATGGCGTACCTTTACGAATCTGGCATTCAGAGGGCGCGAACAATGAGCCCTTTCAGCATCACGCTTCCAACGGAACCCAAGCAATTAATAGAGTGGAACAGAGTGAGGCCAATGCCTCGTAATTAATTACTATTCTGCATGACGCTTCTAAAGGTTGTTCTGGAAAGTGTTCATACACTGGGGGTGCGCAAAAATTGTTAATTACAGAAATTGACAAAAATAGAAGAACCTACTTAACTGTGGATTTTTTTTTTCGAACAACTTTGATTTGAAAAGGATACGGTTTTGTCGGAAAAAGTGTTTGTTGAAAAAAGAGTATGAAGAAGAAGTCATTGGAAAATTTTCAGTTAATTTTGGTATTTTTTTTTAGTTTTGGAGAGATTTTCAAATTGCTTATGTTAATTCCCTTTTCAAAACACAAGTACTTTATTATTAGACTAAAAATATTCAAAGTTTTAACATTTACATACGATTTTTATAGCTCTTGTTCAGATAATACTTCAGCAACTTTCTTCTCATTTGTCTCTTCTGTTGCTTCTCTACTATAGATAGTAACCAGTTTCTCTGACATTCTTTATGCTTTACTGTTTTTTTCCATAATTCTCTAATATAGTCTATACTCTTGTTTTGTCTTTTCTTCTTGATGCTTCCTTTATAATTAGATCCTGAAGTCTCATATCTATTCATAGAACGTATCATTTCTTCTGAAGCGTTTCTATTGTGTTCTAATTCTCTTCATTCATATAGATCTCCGCCAAATGGTTCCTTACTATAGGCTCTAAAATAGCATTTTACTTTTTCTGAAATCAAACATTATTTTACATATTCTTTCTATTTGCTCTATAAATCTATTCACCTTTTTTGTTTGCTTTCTTATTCTTCAATTGTCTGCTTTTTTACTTCCATTCTACATTTTGTCGTTTTTCCTCTCTATAATTAGATGTAAGATACAGGTACCCACAGTTGAATCAGTAAATATTTGCATGGACGTCGGCAATAGGTATGACGAATTTGAAGCGCAAATCGCTGCATGTCACAGAGCTCTAGTTCAGATTTTTTACTTGCTTATGCAATTTTTTCCTTTTAGTTTACTGGTCTTGTCTGCATTCTTTTTATTTTTTCTAGTTTATTTTTTTAATTCAATATTTTTATGAAATATTTTTTTCAACACTCTTCAATTTGTCTTCTCTGTAGTTTAAGTATGTATCTACATCATTTCAAAAAATTCTTAATTTTTTTTCTCAAGATTTGCTTTCGGTCTTATATAGCTTAAACTGTTTTTTGGTAAATTCTTATTTTATCATCCCTTACTCACTATTTTTCTTTTTTTTCTTTGTCTATATTTTTTTCTTTTATTCACTATTCTTGTCAGCTTCTTTATTTTATGTTTTATTTTTTTCAGGACTTTGGCCATTTCTAAGTTAAACTTAAACTCCAATATTGGGTCTCTCTGCTTTCTTTCAGTCCCTTGCCTCCTCTGTTTTCAGTACATTTCTCGAATCAGTATTACTTTCAACAGTTGGCAATCTAAATCAATTGCTATAGCTTAGAATCTTTTATTTCCTTCTATACAGTCTTTGTTGATATTATATCTCTTCAAATGCTAAAGGTTAGTTAAAAGCTTAGTGTAGAAATCACAGAAGTGGTTTTTGTGAGCTTTCAGTAAAATACATTATGCATTATAGCTGTTGTAAAAGAAACTATCTAGCTCTATTACATAAGACTGACAAAGTAAAGAGTCGGTCCAGTCTCTTTTGCTACTTTATATAATTATCGACAATATTCTTCCACCAGTTAATTTTTTTATTATTATTTGTCAATAAAAAGATTTTTTTAAACATTTTTATTGAACGGCCAATAACAATTTCCCTCTATAGCAAAGTGTTTGTTATGGAAATACCGAAAATGAATCTTTTCTAGGGAGATGTAAAAAAAATTGCTAAGAGATCACTAAAAATGTTAAAAATACTTTTACATTATAAAGAAGAAAGATAAATTGGGTAAACTTTCGATCAATCTTGATTTAGTTTGCTCCGAATTTTATTGACGTTGTAATTACGATTTCGAAACCCCGATAATGCCGATAACGCTCTGCGTTTACCTCAAGTCAGTCGGACGGATAGTAAAATTGTTTTCTCGCCTGTCTAACGCTGAAACGCCGGTAATAAATAAACTAGGTCGATTGACGTCCTTAATTTCCGTCAGTCACGTGAAGGAATCGACCGATCGAACCGCAACAATAAAGAAAATTATCTTCCAGCTCTCCACCACCACCCCCACCCTCACAACGTCCAACAACACCCTGCGCAATTGAGTCCCGATAGTACCAGTCCGGCGATTTCCGACCGATCCAGCGTCGATCCCACAGGACCCGTCGACGGATTACCGCCGAGTCACGTGGGTAGCGGTGAGAATACGGCCTCCAGCGAACGGGACCCGGACGAGGACAATTCCGAAGACTGCAAAGACTCCCATCAATCCGACCAGCACGACCAACAACCTGGCGGACACAAAAAGCGCAAGAGACGAGTCTTGTTCTCGAAAGCTCAGACGTACGAGTTGGAGAGGCGGTTCAGACAGCAGAGGTATCTGTCGGCGCCGGAACGGGAACATTTGGCGTCGATTATTAGGCTGACGCCAACGCAAGTCAAAATTTGGTTCCAGAATCATAGGTGAGTTGGTTGGAATTTTTTTTTTACTGAAAGTTACCGGGTGAGATAAGATAAAGGAGATTGATGAAGTAGCGAAATAGGGCACGTACCAAAGTACGCTATTGTTCAGATGTTGCTTAAATCGTTACATAACAGCAGTCACGTAGCTCCTATGTGCGTTTTATATAACTAAAACTAAAATAAAACTTTCGAAATCTTTGGCATCAGATTAAGGGCGGTTTTGCTATACTTTTTACTAGTCGTCGTTGCGGATTCTCCCGGCGCATCCGCCATTTGTGCTCACCTCTCTTCATTGCCGGTGACAAGTTCGGAATCTGAAAAACTTTTGATTTTTTTGCAGATATAAGACGAAGCGGGCGCAGCATGAGAAGGGAATGCACGACCAGCAGAGCAACAACCCTCTACCGTCTCCAAGGCGGGTGGCAGTGCCGGTGTTGGTGCGCGACGGCAAGCCCTGTCTCAGCGGCGGCCCTAAACCGTCTGATGGCGGTGGTTTACAAGTGCCCGGGGCACCCATGATGATGGGGTCGCATCCCTTGATGTACGGCCAACCTCGCGTTTGGTGGTGATTATAGTCGCGTTTCCATTTCTACCTCTCCAGTGATCAACCTAACTTGTATTGTTATTGAATAAAATTGAATGTTACCAAGTAGCCCAGTGTGTCTTTCCGACGCGAAATCAGTGCGAACATTCAATAGATAAGATATCGACAGTGATCTGCCTATTCGAATCGGGACACGCGATCAGATTAAGCACGCTGCCAAGGCCGCGGATGGTGCGACTTTGCTCCCTCGCTCTGTATCCAGGCGTCGTTTTTTTGGCGTGAACGACGCCGAATTAAACGACCCTTCGGAGGTAGCAAAAGTCGCCCGCTTTCATGTGTTGTATTGTACTTATAAATTGTAAATGATTGTATATGTGTAAATAGACTTGTAGACTTGTGTACAGTAGGATAGAAAAAATTATTTTAAGTTGGGCTTTTTTGGCTGACGTGTATTATTATTCCTCTTTTGACTTTGTCTTAAACATTCTGTAAAATCACATGTTTCTTGACTGTACAAAAACTAATTTATTATCACAAATAAAAATCATCAATCTGACAACTCGTGTTTTAATTTAAACAATAATCAATTATTTGAAAAGAGACATTTGGTACTATTTCACACATTATGTAGATATCAATTACAAAGTATCACCGAGCAAATTTCTAGTTATTCTATTGTCAGTTGTCTTCTATTTTATATTACGACAGCTGCTGTTTTGCAAAAAGTTTGTCGCTTCAACAACTGTGTATTAGAAAAAGCAGTAAAGGAATTAACAAATTAATGGGTAAATAAAATATGCAAAACTTACTATGCAATATTAGTACTGTAATATAGTAATTTTTTTTAACAACTCCACGACAGGATAAAACTGTCAGAACGCGTGAGCCGCAACAAGCCTATAATCGTCTCTATTGCTTGCAGAGAACAAGTTTGTCTATGCAAATTATTTTTAACGTGGAGCTGATTTTAGCCGGAATTCTAACAGCTTTATCATGTGACTGTTAAAAAAACTTTACTGTAGTAATATACATCTTCTTGGCGCACCGGACCATGGAGATTTACTTAGGGATTTCAATAAACTGCAATTTCCTGCTCCCTATTATTATATTATCTTTATAAAACTTTGATTCCATCAAATCGAGAAGGCTTACTCACACATTTTGCGATATAACAGGTGTCATTAAATTGTAGCTGCACACTGTAAATACATTTTTCCGGTTGGAAATTTTAGACAAGTTGCTTGTTCAGCTTGATTTCTCGGTGGTTTTGTGGTCAAATTTCAAACTGAAATTGCTCTAAGTGATAAATTAGTCATCTCGAAGAAACAATAGATGTGTCATAATTTACCAAACTAAATTGTTAGTTATAACTTAAACAATATCACAGAATTAATTTAGAGACAAAATTATCAATGTTCTAATATTAATAATCAAGGTTGTGAGTAAGAATAATAAAAACAAATGAGCACTAAAAGGTTCCAGAAAGAGAAAGAAAATAGTTCAGAAAAAAAAAGTTTGAACGGAAAGTGTAGATACAGATAAATTGTTTAAGCAGAAAAGAAGAGAAAATGAAGAAAAAATTTAAAAGAAGAATAACAGAATAATTAAATAAGAGAACAAGCCAAAAGGAAAGCCAGAAAAATAGTTATAACGGCTAAATAAATTAAAATAAGAAAGAACTATTCCGAGCAAAGTGGGCAATAATAAAAAAAAATGTATCCAGTTGTATAGAATTTACGTAGATAAGAATAAAAAGTAAAAAACAAAATAAAGACTATAAAAACGACAAAATTAAACAATCCAATAAAAAGAAATCAAATGCCTACCTATCACCAAAAGGTTCCAGAAAGAGAGACAAATAAATTGTTTAAAAAGAAAAAAACTACAGATGTAGAAATGCATAATAAGAATAATAAAATAGTTAAATAAGAAACCGAGCAAAAAGAAAAAGCCAGAAAAGAGTTACAATAACGGCTAAATAAATAAAAATAATAAAGAACAATTTCGAGCAAAGTGGACAAAAATAAAATAAATTATATTCAGTTGTGTAGAATTTGTGTAAATAAGAATAAAAATTAAAAATCAAAATATAAATTACAAAAATGACAAAATTAAACAATCCAATAAGAAGAAATGCCTACCTGAATAAATGAAATATTTGCAAAACCAACTGAACGGGCTTAGTTTATTGTGCTAGAAGAGGAAGCACCAGCAGAAATAAGAAATTGATCTTAGGTAACATTTATTATAGAATCAGTCATGTCCTCCTTCTAGAACGTTGACATAACTGCTAACAGTAACTCGAAATTTGACAGAGAACTCACAATATTAAAAATGATTGTGTTGATATATTCCTATGAGTTCTCTGTCAAATCTCGGCATAGCAGTATCTCAACGTTAGTGAAACCGAAATAATAATAGAAATAATCATGTGGTTGAACCCCAAGAATATTTAGATAAAAAATTAGAATTTTGCAAACAAACTTTGAGAAAATTAACCTATAGATAATGCCTCAAAGTCAAATATTGTGTGGAAATTGCAGATGCTACAAAGCAGCGAGAAAATGAGAATGCAGATTTCTTCTAACAACGTTTATCTTAGCTATGGAAACTTTGCTTCCTTACCGCCGCTGCATTTGCAAAAACTTTGATATAGAATAGAGTCATTCCATGAAAATCTTACTCTACCAAAATATTTGAGCAAATAATAAAGAACTCGCCGGCATGTAATAAGTAAACACAGTCTGTGAGTTCAGTAATCCCTCCAGAGTAACAAACCATAATAGTGTTAAGATTGTGCACAAAAAGCGGTAGAAATTAAAATTGATGGAGAAGTATCTAACACGGTAAAAATCTATAGTGGAGTCCGACGAAGATGCGTTTTCTCGCCTTTTTTTTATTTAACCTCTGCTCCAAAAACATCTAAGAAGCATGTGAAAACTTGGAAAAGTACATAAAGGTCAATGGAATATGGATCAATAACATCCGATATGCAGATGGCACAAAGCTGATAGCTGGGATAGAAGGATGGACACTAGAAGTTATCATAATATACAAAATAGAGGTTTACGTTTTGTAATATCATATTGAAGAAGTTTTCAAACTGACCAATTTTATACAAGCTGGGGCAATAGTGAGTCCGACTTCGATAGTTCGAGTTTTATGATGGGTAGAAATTTGATTTAAAAACACAAATAAACTAGAGACCCTATGGCTATTTGTAACCATTTTTAATTTATCGCAAAATAAATACAAAATTTAAGAATAATCCTAAAAAATTAGATTGTTTTTTAAATAACTCGATAAATAAAATTGTAAAAAATGCTCCAGATGTTTTGCCTATAAAAACCGCATAAGTTTTTTAGTAAGTTTACTTTATGTTTGTATCTTGATCATTTTTTGCTTTTTATATTATCCGACAAGAAATACACATTTATCGTAGTTACCTGTCGTCAGTTGTCCTTTTTGTGTCAATTTTGTAACATTTGAAGTTTTTCGTCGAGTTGTATTCGTAAAACGATCTAATACCTATTTTAGAATTTTCTTGAATTTTGTAATTATTGGGCGATAAATCGAAAATGGTTACAAATAGCCATAGGGATGTACATACAAAAAATGTTTGTTATTATTTTCTACATCATATCATTAAAAAATATATAGGCTGTTCCATTTAAAAAAATGGAGAAAATTAAATTTAAAAAGTTCAAAATTGAAAAACTAAGTTTAGCCACCCTGTATAATTTTTCAAAAGTAAAAACAATTCAAAGACATCCAACAGCTGTTTCCTAACTATAGTACTTACACAGGTTTTTTTTAGAACTCTTAATTGTGACTGTAGTGATTTCTTTAACATGCATCTGCACAGATGCCATTATTTGAACAAAAAAAATTGCTATATCCAAGTGGTTTGGAAATAGTCAGCAATAATATTGGAGTGAAAAGAGTCTAGGAAAAGGCTCCGAAAAATAATTTTTACACACAACATTCTATTTAAAAAAATGTAACTAGCTCCTGTATAATTGTGTTGGTTTACCCTGTATGTTCAGAAATAATTTCCGGTTATACACTTCTTTCTTTAGTTTATTTGCATTCTAAAACAAGTTTCTAACTGTCATAGAACTTAAGTCATCGAAGTCGGACGCACTATTGCTCCACCCTGTATATTAATAAGTCTTAGTTTTGATGTTTTATTGTACCTTGCTTTATTGGAAAAGTCGTAAAGTGAATTTATTCGAGTTTCCGCGGAAAATTTAATTCCCCAGATAAATCACGTTTTTAATTTTATCGTGAGTTATCACGCAGCAAGGATAGATATTTAGATATTGCAAAGTCTCATCCAAAATTATTTTATTAGCCTTGAGCTTCAACAACGGCGATAAAAATCCTCGTTGTCTATCAGAAAAATCAAGTTATTTCGCTACAGAACCCACGCAAATCTGAAGGACGTAGTATTGTAGGGCACGTTACCTTATCACTTTGCTTTTTAATAGCTCTTCCAATAAAACACTAGATAACTGAAACAGTTCAAGCCGAAATCTGTGTAATATTTTTATTGCATAATTATTGCAAGAGTGCAATAAAACTTCGATAATGGCAGTGATCTCCGCGCTACTCAACTCGATTATTGGTACTCATGTAAAGTATTTAGTACTACATCAGATTATGAATTTCGATAATTATCCTCTTCATATTAATCCAATACTCGCTTTTCGAGTCATCGACGGCAAAGTGCCAAAACACTTCCGGTCCTTATCAGATCTCCAGGATTCTCCCGAAAATCGTTCGGAATTTTTCCAATAGTATACATTTCGCTAGCGCCACAACCGATCCAGTTATCAGTAGATACGTTTCGAATTAAGTCAGAATTGATGATAGGGGGCTCGCCGATAAATTAAATGTATTAGTTAAATGTGTGAAAGCCACGAGTAGTCGCCGTGCTCTTATCGTCTGAAATGTTTGCTTTGATTATCAGCTACCTGTTTGCGCTATCTCTCGCCCCGCGTGTTCTCAAACAATAATTTTTTTATCTATCGATTAATTGGTAAATCTCGAAAAACCTATTAGGTGATATGTTGAAAATTCGAAGTTACCTAACCCGCACGGGCCATGATGTCGCAATCAAATTTTCCTTCCAACCCAACCAACCCAACAAAAATTCAAAATAAACATTACTAACAAAACAGAAAAATCAGCGTCTTAGTATCTTCTAAATTGATACAAATTTCAAAAAAGAATAGCATTAGTTTCAAAACTGGCGCATTTTTAAAAAATTTTTGCCAATTATTGTTGGCAATTTTTTTTTAAGATGTCTTGTTGCCGAGTCAGTTTTTGGTGCATATCCCATGTAATCAACGGCGGATCTTGCATCAGGTGTTAACAATGGTTGAAAATTGGCAAAGTCATAACAACAGGAAGTCGTTGACGCCAACCTGCAGAGTTATCTCAATGTAATCCTGATGAATTGAAGATTTCAGATAAAAACTCGAGTAAAATTTAATAGTACTTAGGTTGAGATAATAGTTTTTTAACCAAAAACCTCTGAACATTATCGCAGATGGGGGTCCAAAGTGACGTTATCAAAAGGAAGTTGATAGCTAGTAAAATAACTTTTTAACCTAACCACTCAAGACATAGAATTGTTCTAAAATCTGAAGTACGGTTTGAAAGTACGTGCTTAGTCAATTTTTGTTACGTTTTGTGGCACCTGCTCTTGAAATTATTGACAGAGTATTCCTTAAAGCACAAGCTTAGTTCAGAAAAAAAAATCAAAATAATTTTATCAAATGCACTCGACACTTTCTCAGAAGTAGGTACTAAGACTTTTCAAGAGGTAGGCCTACATACGTATGCATAGCTGGCCGGAAACAAAATATTTGAGTCAATGATTCTCTTGCAAGTGAGAGTGATTGCAAAGATGTTGTAATTCGATATGTTTTTTTATCAACTTATTTATATAACAATCAATCAGCAATTTCTTCCTAACCTAGCTGATCTAATAACTGTTTGAAATTAAAGTATACTTTTATTTGTTCGTGTTAAAGGTACAGTGGCCAGTGAAAAATAAGGCACAATGTTTCTTCCCAGTGTGAAACACCTCCATTCGGTAGGATGGGAAGGGCATTGCGACCCACCCATTTTCAGGCAATTTGCTCTCGGGTGAGGGAGATGGATAACCTTTGGGGTAGGTATAGACTCTAAAAGGAATAAATATTTATTACCCGTAGCACTATTGGGCAATAAGAATTTCTTGGGATCCAATACGGCAGGTTTCGTTGACACAGTTACTTCTACAAGCCGTTTTACACAAGTTCAAAATCACCGATTTTGATTCATGAGTCGTGCCTAATTTTATGCTCGCCACTACTTACTAGGTTAGAAAGTTTGGTTTTCTTTAGCCTTTTTCTACGCTACGTTAGTCGAAGAGCGGGAATTGACTCCAATATTTTGTATCCAGATATTTTCTTCTTAATGTTTACCTTCCATTTTAAAGTTATTTAAATAAAACCAAAAAAAATCAAAAAAACTTTATCGCCCTGTATATCAAAAATAACGCAAAATTGAACATATGTTTATAAAAACTTTTTACTTTAAAACTATACACATATTAACCCCCTTCAATATTGACATTTAATTATGACACACAGTGTATATGTAAATTAATATTTTTTTGTAAGTTTTTCTGGCTTTATCTTCTAGATTTATATTGATTACTATAATGGGCCTTTATAAAAATAGCTACTTGCCCTCGCGGCCTCCCGCCTGCCTTTATGTCTGATGGAACCTCTTAATTTTATTGGCATTTTTCAGATCTGGCTCTCGATTCCCGAATCCGCCCCAAAAACTTGCTCCATAAAACATTCGGAAATTAAACTGGCCCATTACATTATGTAAGTTGTCGTCGACCGAAATGAATCAGAAGCCGTCCATCCGCGTCCCACGTCCGGATCGCATACAAATGTACGTAATGTTACGTAAAAAGCATCCTTCAGGGTGATTTATCCCCGAATTCAATCGGACACCAGTCCGCTGACCCTCCACCGTTCCAGTAATAAAAACTAACAAAACTCGATCTCCCGCTGGTCGATTTCACGCCCCGTTTTACTGCCGCAATTCACCGGGACCCATCACAAAAAAAAATCCCATCCGGACGAAAATTAAGCCGGATTAGCGTCCGTAAAGGCCGGGAAACGGAAAAATAAATAAGAATCTGGCCGTCGGGCCCCCGTCTTGTTTGTTGTGACGACGCTTCTTCTCCACTCCACCACCTAGTTTGAGAAAAACATCGTTTCGAAGACCTAATGACTGAAGAAGGCAGTCTAAGCGGTAATTAGCCGAGGCGCGGATGGTGATTGATAGTTTTCAGGCATTACATCGGTGAATGCTCGGACGGATCTCTTTATGTTATTGAATAATGTAACAACGGTTGAGTTGAGCGACCACACATGTTGGCGGTCATTAGCGACTACCGATGAATGCCTTTATGGATTTGAAGTGCGAATAAAAAGGTCTTGGCTAAAAGATTAATCTCGACCGTGCGAGTTCTCAAAAGCAAATCAAGTTTTCTCCAGGTTTAATTATGCTAGAGTAATTGCTCATGAGAAGCAGAATTGCCAAAACAGATTTAAAAGAGTAGGTACTTACATGTTACTTCTATCGACCAAGGAAATCAAAAGCGCTTGAGTTTAGCAGCGAAATATCTCATTAGATTGTTCAATTCTACTCAAAAAACTATTTTTTTATAATTTTGATGTTTACCTACGTGTTGTCCATATACAGAGTGTTTCAACAAGAACCGCCGGTGCCAAATTACGTATTTCCATTGGAGTTAAAAATTTGAAATTTGGCAGAAATAAACTATAATTAATGCACTACAAGATGACATTATCGTTTTTTTCTCGTTTTAAACGGTGTGAGTTTTCACTTTCGATCGCGATTTCATACCGAAATATTTACTTCATCTCTTTGATTTTCTTTAAGCTCATGATCACGACCTCTAAGATTGATAACTAGTAATTGAAATATTTTTATATCAAATCGTTATTGAACTACATGGATTTTTAAATTTCAAGGCTGAAGGAATTTTTGATTGACAGCATGACAGTTTTGTGGCCCTTTACCTACCGGGTAACCACATTAGATTTTATAATGATCTCTGTACTGCAAAGATTTTTGAGTAGGTACCGCTTTTAAGTCATAAATAACCGAGCCGTTTAGACGGTCTTTGTCATGAAATTTGACTGCTTCAATTAAGCAGTCGACTCATAAATTTGTCAAAATCCCGCGAACTTCTTAAAAACACAATTAGTGATACTTCAACTACAAATTTAAAACTTTTAACAACAGAAACGTATACCTGGCGGTATTACGAACATAATAATAAAAAATAAATTGAAAATTTCTGAAAAAGCACTTTATGGCGTCCCGACGGCGCATGGAATTAATTATGAACCAAATAATGACGCCACATTGTAGCGCATTTATTAAAGTTTTTTTCTGCCAAACTTCAAATTTTTAACTCCATTGGAAATACGCAATTTGGCACCGGCGGTTTTTGTTGAAACACCCTGTATGTAATTTTAATGGTCTTTTTTAATTTTTCTTTGCACCTACCGATTTAATTTTTAATGACTGGGGAAGGTTAAGTTTTTATTTAAATGTAGTTATGTCCCATCATTTAATTAGACTACTTAGCACATATACAGGACAAGTTTCTTAAATTCATACTATGAACATTTGGAAAATTTTGCTGATAAAAAAACGCTCAAATTGACAAAGTAATGGCATTTAAAAAATTTGAAAAACATTAAAATCTACTAATTTGGTAGTAATTTTCTTCAAACCAACTCAAAGGTTTAGCTTTTTTCGAAAACAAGTGCTTCTAAAAAACTTGCTTTTAACATGTGCAGTGGCGAGCAAAAAATGAGGCACAATGTTTCTTCCCAGTGTAAACCAACTTCATTCTGTAGGATAGACAGGGCATTGCGACCCATTCATTTCCAGGTGATTCGGTGACGGGTGAGAAAGGCGGGTAACCTTTGGGGTAAGTATAAACTCTAAACGTAATAAATATTTATTACCCGTAGCATTGGGCGATAAGAATTTTGTGGGATCTAATACGGCAGAATGGCAGGTCTCGCTGACAGTCACTCCTACAGCCAGATTTACACAGCTTCAAAATTGTCAATTTTGCTTCACGAGTCGTGCCTAATTTTTTGCTCGCTACTGTACCTTGTCAAACTTTATCTTAGCTCGTTCTTTAAATATTGAATTAATGAGCCCTCAGTAAGTGATTGTTAAACGTCCAACGTTCTAAATCTTTTAATTAGTTCTGGCGTTGTTGGAGACTTTGCTCTATGGCTTGGTGGTTTGAGATAAGTACCTATACACGTTGTCTCGGTAGATAATAACCTCGTTTGTAAAGCCGTGGATAAGGAGATTTGATGTCGTGATTATAATAAAAAATATATACTTGTGGAATAGATTCTAGGAGGTCTACAGTATTGCCGAGGATTGTGATATTCTAAACGGTTATATTGCATACCAGTGGCTTCTTTAAAAAATAGATCATCGATGAAAAGTGATTGAAAAGCTGGCTAATTTGTTCTTTAAACAATTTTTTTGCGATTTTTTGGATATCGGAGAGACTGCTTCAACAGGGGTCCGCGTTAGCTGTAGTTGAATATTGAAGAAGTTAATTATACCAAAGCGACAAAGGTTAAGGGCTTCTTACAACTACAGTTCATTTGCCCAAAACATGGATTATTTTAATAAACCAATCTTTTGCAAAATATTACCTGCCTGATAACTGCCTTATTGCACTTATTAAGTTGATTAATAGAGTGGCAAAAATCGGTCCTAGTGAATTTAATGCATAAGATGGTGCATGAGAGCATGAGTTTTATTCTAAAAGACTACATAAATTTTATAAAAAAAGTAAAAGCTTTGCACTATTTAATGATAGAAAAACCAAATATATGTAGAAAAACATAATGAGTAAAAGAAACTATAAAAGTTTGAAGAGAAAAATATAAAGAAATTAATCATAGTTCCTATAGTAAAATATACAAAATGTATATAATGTGCACCTGTTCAAAATTTAAGAGGTATAATTGTAATTTTTTTTTCTAAGTGACCCAGGTAAATTTTAACATAAAGGAAATTATTAAAAAAAAAACTTAAATTATTTAATTGCATTAAAAACTGCACATTTGCACATGTCTATTGCCTATACCGTATCCTGGTTACACTTTAATTAGAGCCAGTTTTACGAAAGGGGAATTTACTTGGAATAACGCTATTTCGGAATAACTCGAGATAAATGCGCCTTTATGAAAGTCGAACAGGACAAAATCCAGGTATAAACTGTGAACCGAGGGTATGTAAACCGGCTCTTAGTCCGGAATAGGTAGTTATTCCAATGCTTATCCGACTTTCGTAAAACTGGCCCTAAATCGGTTTACTGTTTTAAAAAGGACTAAACTGATGGGATGTAGTGTATATGCAAACAACTTTTTCTTTGTTTTTATCCTTTGCTCTTTTTTTAGTTTTCGTCGTTATTTTTTTTGTATTTCTTCATTTTTGTTTCTCCAACATTTGATGCTTTTTATACTTTACCTTGTCGGTTTCGCTTGCTTCATAACTATTTATTTTTGCATCTTTTTATTTTTTCTTATCATAAAAGATATTCAAAATATTTTTTTCAAAATTTAGATCTCAAATGTTTGGCCTTACATGATGGGGGTTTCCTATTAGAATGTGACCGGTTGTGCCTACATTTGAAGTGACGGCCACATTCTAATGTCAAAAAAATCCATGTTAGACCAAATATCTAAGATACAGCATAGGGCATGCATAGTTTTTTGTTATTTTTATTCACAGATCTCCATTATTGTTTTTTTTACCAATTTTTTATACCGGGTGTCCCAGCGCAACTGAAACATGGGGAAATTATTATAAGTCCTATTTTCATACGTTAGGTATATCTTCCCTGATAAAGTTCGGTAAAAACGAAAAACTCCACACGGATTCTGAAAAGGAGGGTGACAACTTTCCATCAAATATTCAAAGTGTGAGATGCAAAGGGCAAGCATTCTATCTTTTTTGTTTAGTAAAGTTTTTTTTTTCTACTACTAATAATAAGATATAACCTTAATGGTAAAAAAAAGATAAAATCAATTCTTATGCCCAATTTTCAAGAAGAAACTACAACTGTCGCATTGATCAGTATTTAATTTTCTCACAAAATTTTCTCACAAAATTAAATAATGATAAAACTAAAGGAAAAATAATGCGTTCACCACCCTTTCAATTCTTATTATATCGTCTTATCATTGGTGAAACATATTAATAATGCACTATAGGCTTCGAGTGACTTCAAAAATGATACTGTAAACACTGTAACTCTCTTGTTATGGATAACATTAGAAATATGTAAAATTTTACTTCTAAATTAGAGATGAAACTAGAAAACACATTGACATCCGGATTTAAAGAGGAGTAGGTTTAGATTTTAAACTGGTTTAGCCAAAGTTGCCAGATAAAAGGTTACCCAACCAAGCAATTGTTAATTGCTAATCCGTGTCTGTCTGACGTCACGCGCCAAGTGAGCAGAATTTTCAGATTTTATTTCTTTCAAAATATTGCCACTAAGCACACGCGATGCAAAGTGGTTTTGTTGCTATACACCCCCGTTAAATCCTGTCTGTGAATGAAAGTGACAAAAATAGTTTATGATCATGGTTTATTACCTATCCTTCACCCTCTCCGCCTCGTTTTAAAAGCCCGCTCATTGATGCTTATTACTTTATTACCTACCCTCGGCTCCGTCTGAAGTCCGCTTATAATGCTTACACTAGCCCAACTTCAGCATAAACTTTTATGTGGCGCCGGTTGTACACTTGTTCAAATAGCAAAATTTTATATGGTAAACTTTTCATTTTTCAACTTTGACCGGTTTCCTTAAGACCAAGCTTAAAAGTATACTTTTTTGTAAATTTAGAAAGCGATGAATCATAATTATTAATCCCAACAATACATTTAGAGGGTTTATGAAAGAGTATAAGAATTAGTCCTTGTAGTTTAATGCTCTTCAATTCAATTGAAGTTCGTCTAGAGCAACTTGAAATTCGAGATGGTATCAATGCCGCAGTGCATGCGAAACAGCAACCTGGGGGCGTACCAATCGATTAGTTCACCGGAGCCGCAAAGCGCCAGCCAGCTCCGGCGGCCCCGGAATCGTAATCACAGCAACTAACCGCCCCGGTTAACGGCTGTGTTTAACCACGAGACCACAATTACCACGGCCGTTAACGAGTCAATCAACGTTACACGCCTATTACATTGGCAAAACGAACGATTCGTTTTTAGGCCGTTTTGTGTCATTAGCGACCTCTAATGGTACTTAATTGGGTTATTGTCCTGTCTGTTGGCCTTTTATTTATCGAATATGTGATTAATGGGTTGATAAGTGCGATGCGATCAAATATATTTTTCAATGTAGAGATAGAAGTTTCGATACCGTTTCGTAACACCGACTTTGAGATAAGCATGCAAAGATTTCAAAAAAATCGAAGCTGGATAATAATTACACCAATGATATCCATATGTATTGTATTAAACAGCGATTAAGTTTAATAAAGTTTAAAAATTTTTTTTTTGCAGAATGTTGTATGTACAGTACAGAATACGTCCAGTACCTACGTCCTATTAGGTTAGAATAGTCGTGGGTGGGCGTAGATCCTTTTAAAATCCGCAGCCGCTCTGAAGTAGCCTCAATGATCTTTGAATGAATGAAAGCGTCAGCGGTTAGTTTTAAATGATTTGAGAATCCACACTAAACACACAATGGTCACTCCATGGCACGGAGTTGTAGAAATTCCTCGTATTCCTCTCATTCATTTATGTGCAGTCCCTTTCAACAATCGGCCAGAGGCGTGACAACTTCAAAACATACACTGGAGAATCAAACGAAAACCGATTTCATTCATTCAAGCACCAACACAAAAAAAATCACAAATTTCTTCTGATGGTAAATCGTAAATTATTGCGGTTGGAGGAGGATCTTGTGGGTGTAGGTTTTTTGATTAATTTCCAGCGGTTATTTGAGAACAGCAGCGGGGTTACGTGAATGAAGAACGATTTGGGCCAGGTGCAAGTCTTCAGCTGACCAATTTGTTGAAGTGTCCGCAACAATCGCGCCCCCGCTGATTTCCGGCGATTGGTTCATCTGCCCACTGTTGAAGTGATTGATTTCGTAATTGTAAAAGCGCCAAAAACAGACGCTTGCCCCAGAACCCCGCAGCTTAACTCCTTAAAAGTCCGCCAAAACCCAATTGGCGCGTAAGTAGTAGCAGCTTGAAGTTTTTACTGTACCTGTTTAAAACAAATTTTCTTGTCACGTAGTTAGTGTTTTTTATATGTGCAAGTCCTGGAGATGGTAAGAAAAATTCTAGCTGCATCATCGATGATGTTCCGGTGCGATCGATGATAATTTATGCGGAGTGGAGTGCGCTCCCCTCGAGGTCCGCGTACAAATGGCTCGAGGGGTCATGAACATCGCAAAACATATTTTCAATCCAATAAAGAACATGCGGAAAGCGGCAGCAGGATCATCACTTCCGAGTGCCCGTTCCCTCGTTACAATAATAATAATAAATACATCAGGGCGCTTATCTGGTCGGGGCGAGTCAATCCTATCGGGGTCGGCGATAAGGACGGCCCGGAACCCGGAGTCAATGGCGTGGACATGACGGTGCGCAAGCCGTTCCAACTGTCCATCTATCATACAGAAACGCGAACTTAGTCAACCCGAAACGCTGATAAAGTGATAACTTGCAATAACGGACAGCAAACCATACGGCCCTAATAAAGCCCCGGTCGACCGCCGAGGATTTGCAAGCCAGGAATAAAGCAAAATCATAACAAAACTTTCAGTAAAGCTATTTGACGTATCTTACTCTCTCATAGTCTAATGCCCAGTTGCACAAAACTTAACGATAATTTAAGTATTTGTTAAAAAATCGTTACAGGGCTATCCGTTTATTTGTAAGAATTTGACGGGTTGCGATGTTAAAGTCTATCAAACCTCTACGAATTGCAACGATAGATTAATTTCCAATCAAAATAGTTAAAAATTTGGAGAAAAGAAAAAGAAGGATTAAACAACCGTTAAGTTTCGTGCAACTGGGTATAATAATTACACTATCAATAAGATAAAAATTTTTGACGGCATATTTTCCAAATAATGAGTTGCATGCTGCCTTTGTTGGCTTGTTGGATGTGGCAGTGATATAGAAGGACCCTTATTTAATTTGAAATTAATTATGTATCTCCACAGTATTTTTGCAAAATTTAACATGAGGTCCGTAGTATGTAGTTACCTACCCTTGTTAGGCTTCATCAAATATTTTATAAATTTTCTAATAATGTTTAGGTATCTTGGAACGATGTTTTTTCCTGAAGAAGTCGTTAGGAAACAAAGCGATATCCTGATGGCTTCCTAACTGTTATTAATTAAGATCAGCTTCAATAGCAGAGGCCTACTTAGAGGCGTCAAGAGAGCAACTCTGCTTTGGCATCTTCTTTGTTGTTAAATTGCCCCTCAATTAAAACTTATTTCAAACGTCGGCGTAGGTACCGAAATTTCGTAATTATTAAACCAATACTTCTTAGAGGCTTTATTTAAACTCTTTACAAATGCGGCAAATGTCAGGAAAGCCAAGTTTCAACAACTACTATTGCTGCTGCAGGAAAACATTTTATATGGCAGATGGTGTTAACCCCAAAGTTAGTTTTAAAATTTCATTAAGTCCGCTCAGTTTGTTATCAATCAACCAAGTAACAAGGATCACGATTATACTAAAGGATTTACTTTTAAATTTGACACTGCTTAAGCCGCAGGATGCGAACAAACAAGATCGGGCGTCTTTATTAAATGTCACCGACTCACCCTCTATCAATATACGCGACAGTAGAGAAGGGTGCAGGAGCAATAAACCGGGTAGTTTAGTTGCGGGGTTTAACAACAAAACAATATTGGAACTTGGCGGCATCACACGGCGAAATTTACGAAATTTTTCATTGCTACGAATTTGGTCAAAAAATTATTTAAAACTTTACAAGGATTGCTGCTGTTGTTCGAGCTTTGTAAACTGTTCTTGAGGTCATTTATTTTCATTACTGTTATCGTGGCAATCCCATTTCACCCCTAAACGGCTACGCTCGTATTGTCATATAGTACGCAGCACAACAAAAAGAAGCCGGCTTATGGCCAACTTTTGTGTTGTTCTGTTGGTTTATTCCGGTGCTGTTGTTGCTTCCTTTCATTGATTGATTCGTTGGTGAGGTTTCCAAACGTGTTGGTGAGATAAGGGTGAACGCGAGCAATAATATCTGGAACAATTAAAGTAAAGGATCTTTTTTATGCAGCTTTAAAATGTAAACACATGTTAGGGGGTTGGAAATTCTGGAACAGATTATTAAATTTTTTTGTGCCATCCAAGAGGAACCACTAACTTATTTAGATTACATTTAATCCTATGTGGTTGTAAAATGTAAGAGACAAAAAACTTACTATATTTTAAGTTTTTTCCTAATTATCTTTGGAGCTTCTATTAGTTATTTATTTCGTAAAAGTTGCAAGTTAAATTTTTCAACGGTCAATTATATTTATTTAATTTTTTCTCTATCTGTATAGGTATAAAAATCTTTACATTTTATATCAATTTCAATATTCAATATTCAATTTACTGCGTCTGGGCTTTTTCTTACATTCATGATACAATTTTTATAACTTTATAAATTTTTATTTAATTGTTTTATTAATGATTCCAGAAGTCTAGTATTCAGTATCTCTTATTCCACTTCTCTTATAATTTTTTAATATCTTCAGCCATCCTATGTTTGTATGTACATGTACCATTATTTTGACTTGCAGTTCTAAGATTTTTAAATCAAAATATTAAATTCTTACATCCTCTAAATTTATTTCTCTTTTCCCCCAATGTTTCTCTAAGCTCTCGTTTCCTTCATATGTAGTTTATTTTAAAATTTGCAACTTAAAATTGGTTATCCTTGTTTCTTCAGCCCTCAGAAATTTCTTTGCTCGTTGCATAATTATTTCAAATTATTTGAATTCGGTACTTACATCATACTTTTTCACAACTTTCTTAAATTCTTTGTTTTTACTTTAGTCTTTTCTTTCTCTCCCATTCTAATTTGGCCCATCGTTTCTTAATTCTTCTAAAAGTTTTTTATTTAAAATTTTAGCCATGCAATTTTACTTTAAATTATTCTAGTTTTACTACTTCTTTCTTTTTCATCTTTTATTTTCCGAGCTGCTTGTTCTGATTGCTAATTTCTTTAAAGAACTTTGCATAAGTTGCAGTTAAGTCAGCAGATCGTACTATTTCTCCTAGTTTTAATTTTTACATTTCTTTTTGGCAATTGTTTCTTATATTTTCACGAATTTCCATATTTCAATCATAGTTCGACTTGCAGATTCTTTTTTTGTGTTGATTATTTACTTAGTCTCTCTAAAACATTGTAATTTGCATTCTTTACCTGCAGTTGTTATTCTAATTCTCTTCTGTCAGCTTAAATTTTTGTTACATACTTTTAAAATTACAATTATTCTTGTTCTATGTATCTTTTTCCTATTTAACTGCATTTATCATGACGTGTGTATTTTTGCCTGCTCTTTAATTCACTTTATTGAAAAGCTCTTTAATAAATTTTTAATTATTCTTTTTAATGTTTTCTGATTAATTTTGGATTAATTATCCTTTTAAACTCTCTAAATCATATGATTAAATATCTAAAATGTTTGAAGTGCTATTAATTCAAAAAAGAAGTAGAAAGCAGATGTATGGGCTTATGGTGTAAGTAGTTTAAGATTGTTTTTACACAATTGCAACAAGAACTGAAATTTTTTAATTAAATTAAAATTGAGTAATTATTTTCAAAAGCCCTTTTCCAATTACCATTCATTTAACTTATGAAAGTTGTGCCGTTTTATTCACAAGTGCATAGTTTAATAAAAATATTGGTAAGAATTATTTAAATAAAAATAACTACCCGTCTTGAGGTGACAAAGACACTTTTCTGATCTTCAATGCCGCAACCTGACCTGCTCGGAAGCGAACGTTGACTAACTAAATGGTCAAATTAACTAGGAGGAGCGGAAAGACGTAAAAGCTCAAAGAACGCCTCAAAGTCGACCAAACGGTATTTCCGGTGGTGAGTAAAGCTCGGCTAAACGTCAGCAAATCTGCGTGAAATGCGTGGGGCGGACCGAAAGCTCACGCTCAATTGGCCTTGAAAGGGCTCTGCGTCAATACCGGGGTACCTGGACCAAATACTTAGAATGTGACGATCCTCCTAACACCCGCACATCTAACAATTCACCTTCTAACCGTCCTGCAGAGGTGTGAGACCGTAAACTATCCTGAATAAGGCAATTTGTCTCAGCCCAGTATACACACCGGGAATCTATTTAGATAATCCTCTACCCCTGTATCGGTCGCTATGCCGTCTGTCGATCAGGATCAAACCGCTTTTATTTGCGCTTATCCAAATATTTTGTGACATTGTGGCCGTCGATTGATACGTTCAATGTGCAAATCCTCCAATAACAAACTTAACACGCACGTCCCTTTTTCCGGATTACACGCTGTGGACATCAATTAATAGCCAATAACGATTGTGTACGCAAGAAAGCTCGCAGCCATTGACAGAACGTAGAAAAGAAATGAGAACTAAAAAATATCCAAGGTGTGTTTGTTGAGCTTGCCCAGGAGAATCGTCATGAAAGAAATGCAAGAGAAAAGACTCGAAGACACTTGCAAGAATAAAAGCTCTACAGAACGGTCAAAAAACTTACCACTTTGAGTGAGACTTGTACTATTAGTTACTTAACTCATGTCCAATAGTAATAATACAAATATTGTTAGTAAATTATTAATATGTAGCTACGACATATTAATAATTTACTAACAATATTTGTATTATTACTATTGGACATGAGTTAAATAACCAATAGTACAAGTCTCACTCAAGGTGGTAAGTTTTTTGATAATTTCGATAATCGCAGACAGTCCTGAAGTGCTGCAACGCCTAATCGATAGCATATCGGTTTCCGGGGACGAAATGGGACTGAGGATTAATATCTCAAAAACGAAGATCATGCAAATAAGTCGTAACCCGAACAACCATTTTAGCATAAATATATACGGATCACCAATAGAGCAGGTCACAAAATTTAAGTATCTGGGAAGTTGGATCAGCGAGGACCTGGATCTTGAGATAGAAATAAGATCCCGCATAGAGCAAGCGAGAGCAAACTTTATTAAAATGCGGAATCTATTAACTGACAGAACACTCAATTTAAGCATAAGATTTAACTTCGTTAGATGTTATCTGTATTCCACGTTACTGTATGGAGTCGAGGCCTGGTCAGCAGCATTAACAAGCTAGAAGCATTTGAGATGTGGGTGTACCGCAGAATGCTGCGTATTCCATGGACCGATCATACCACCAATCAAGATGTCTTACATAGGATGAACAGGGACCGAACAATCCTCGAGACCATAAAAAAGCGAAAGACTGCTTACCTTGGCCATGTCATAAGACAGGACAAATACAGATTCCTGCAACTGATTATGGAGGGCAAGATTGAGGAAAAACGTGGGCCTGGACGTAGGCAGTGCTCTTGGCTGAAAAACATAAGGGATTAGACAGGCTTAGACTCAAACTCCCTGCTAAGAAGAGCCCAGGACAGAGACGAATTTGCCAGAATTGTTGCCGATCTTCATTGAATGGAGAAGGCACTTCAAGAAGAGAAGAAGAAGAGCTACGACATCTTGTCGGCTTTATTTAGGCAAATTTTGACCGGAAATTTGGCTTGGCGACGATCCGCATACATCCCGTCCAGGCGATGTCTTTGAGTAACAAAAACTTTTGACTATTTTTGCCGAATTTTGTTTTATTATAGGTTGGATCTTCCAAGTAGGTTCATTGGCAATTAATAATTGGCGTAATAACGGTTTTGAGTTACCATCCGTGTGGGTTAGGCGTACCTTAAGCGAAAATCGATGGCCGGCAGTGCCCTAATTGCCGGCCTAGGGTGCAGTGCATCATAAATGGCAGAGTGTAAAGTCTTGTTCCGACAGACGACCGGCCGGAAGCCGGAAATTCAGACCGACGTCCGAATAAAGAGCGTCGACTGCGCCACCGATCATCTTTCAGGCGGCTAATTGGCGCCGAAAACCGTCAGACTTTGTTTCAGCCAAAACCGTTTCCGTTTCCCGTTTTGCGATGATTTGTGCGACGAAGGGGTTGTCGGTTGAGTTTTTATGCCGTGCAGTGAATCACTTTCAGATAAATGGGACAGGTGGTAGTGATGGGTGGGTAATAGGCGAATTGAATGGCAATTTGGGTGGAATCAGCTGGCCTTAACTGGCGTGTTGTTTTAAGTTGATAGTGCGATGCTTGCCCGTCGATTACCGGCTATTAGGGGGTGGATGGTTACAACTCAACAAATCGCGGAGCATCTGCCGGTTCACATTGTTTGAACAAGGGTTAAACGCCACTCACGTGATTAAACGGGAAAGATTATTAACCTGCAACTTTTTTTGCTCCAAGTTTCATTCTCTTTTAAAGTTCTTATGTTACTTTATTTTTTCCACGTTTGATTATTCTTTCTGAACCTTTTTACTTCTTAGGTCAGCTGATTAGATCATCTATCCATTTTAATATGGCAACCCGTTTTGTTATTTATTCTTCATACGACTTACCTTATTTCCATCTTATTGCTTCCAAGAACTGATTATCTTTCTACTAAAATGTTTCTAATACATCTTCCATCTTTTAAAGATCTTTGTAACTCTATGATGTATACCATCATCTTGTCTTTCTTCTTTGCTATTATCATAACGTTTTCTACTCCCATCTTTACCATATCTTATACATACATGCTTATGTTAGATAAGCTAACTGTCTTTTAAAAGTTAACTTAACACAAAATAATCCTGTAACTGTTTCTAAATAAAATACGATCAAAAATTATCTAGAAATAATTTCCTTTAATGTGTTCTCTTTCAGTAGTTTCTATGTTTTTTCTTAACTTCTTCAGACGTCCTACCATATACATATTTATTTTTATCTTTATCTTCTCGATTGTCTTTCTGGGATGAGTTGTTTTTATTATACAATTTTCTACTTTTTTGAAAACTTTTTCAGTCTAATAATTGGTTGTATAATGTCGATAATGAAAAAATCTATTTGCATTATTTACTTGCACAAAAGTAGAAGGAGATAAGGGCTTCTGGAACAACCCCCACCACTATCTTAATCCTTGTTGCCTACCTACTTGTTGTTAGATGTGTTTTTCATGTTCTAAACAGCTTTGTTTAGAACATGCAACGGAATATACAAGAATCAAAATAGTGGTGGGGGTTGTTCCAGAAGCCCTCATCTCCTTCTACTTACAAAAGTATCTGAAAATAATTTGGGCAAATTAAATAAAAAGTTTAATCTATTTAGATTGAAACTTTTTTTTACAGAATCTGATCATGTAAATAATTTTATTTATGTTATTTATGGTTTATTTTTAAGTAAAGTTACAGTTTATTACTTGAGTAAATTAAATAAAAAAACTTTTTAGAGAAGGAATTTTTTCGATTTTTTCAAACTAGAACCCAATTTCAGTTAAGATAGAAAAAAAGTAGAGACAACAACGTTAGTCAGCAAATACTATTTCGGTGCATTACAAACGAATGACCAATTTGTTCAACGATAAAGCAAAACAATAGCGATTCAATAGATACTATCACCGTTTCCCGCTGCTATAGATATCTCGCAATCTTAGAACAACGAAAACGAATAATTTTCGATACTTTAAAGCAAAAATCCTCACACGTGTAATTTTTTTTATTATTTTCACCTTTGATCAATGATCACAATCTGAACTGGGGCAATTAATTGTTTGGGTCTGGGTGGTTGGGGGTGTTTTCCGGTGATTAGCCCCTGACTGAACAGGTGGTGCGACTCGTCTCGTTCTCATAATAATTTAATATTATAAAATATTTCGTGCCGGTGTTTGTTCGATACGTGGTGCAAGCTGTTGGGATGCCCCCGCGTATATCACAAACATTATAATTCTCCCCATTAGACGATGCCGAGTCGCTGTTCTGCACGACAGCCGATTTGTGTGCATCCACAAACGCTCCGGAAATATGACTACGACTAGCTTCCACGTCCGGACCAACTTTGCCGAATATTTTACCATTATTTACGAGCACAAAGCAGAACGGATAGACGGCCATTGTTTGTCTCGTTCCCGGAGACACGACAGCTTTATCGGACTTGTTTCTTCAGATATCCGCTGAAGTTGGCCGCGATTACAAATTTCGAAAAAAAAAATCGGAAATTGCCACCCCTACTTTAGCGGGATGACTGCGAGGGGTTCCGGTTCTCACCATTATTAAATGACTTATTTAGTTAGTAAAGTCGTGTAATAACGCTGGCACAGAGGCATTACACGCCCTTTATTAGATCTCACCACCTCGACTTTATTGCCGACAAGCGCGGGGGACGGCGATCCAGTGGGATCAACTGGCAATCACGATGGGTGTAAATGCATGTAACCGAACAGCCCTAAATAAATTATGAGTCGTACACGATAGCGAAGGGCCAGATTTTTGGCGGTGGACACCCGTGATCTCTCAGGTCACGTTTCAGGACAAAACTTCTTTGACAAAGCCGGGATTTAGCGGGGTTGATGATTAAATATATCCCGGTCCGTTGTGATCCACTTAGTTGCACGTCCATCAAACGACGAATCAAGGGTTCGGATAATGGTTGCGGAAAATTACTTGCCGTAGCGACGATTCTTGCAAGAACGGCAGGAAGTTCCGCTTCACGAGAAATTTAACTGTAAAATTTCAAAGGGATCAAGACGTATAAGAAAAACTTTTTTTAAGACACGAATACTTTTTTGAACTGAATTACCAGACGAACTGAAACTTGAGCTGGGTATTTTTAAAGCTCAATCCACCAAGGATTCGGCGTAGTGACATCAGACCCTAACTAAAAAATTAATGTAAAAGTTATTTTAAAGTTAATAAACAGTTGCTTTAATCGTCATTTAATTTATGAGGCATTAAAGGCATAATCCTATAGCAGATTACAAAACAAATGTTCCTTTAAGCTTAATACACTATTTTCTTGACAATTTCATTTACATATCTACGACTTGTTATTTACTCAATATTTAGAACAACAAGTAAATTTTATAATGATTTTTGCAATGGCTTGAAGAAAATATCTACATTTCAATATCTCTGTAGTGTTTTAGAATAAAGCTAAGACTACCCAAAAACTTGACATAAGTACATGTAAATTACTCTTATCGGCTATAAAAAATTAAGTCACTAGCGTTATTTTTTTTTAACGCGTTTCTTATTACTTAGCTTAAGAAAGAGTGTCCTCACTAAGGTATTAGGGTCACTTTAAATTCTAACTCGATAAGTATTTTCCACACTCTAATTTTAGTTTTTTTCTTTAATCTAAGGTATTTTTGGAATGTGATGAATGATGATGCTATTGGGAACGTACAGCTGAGTTCAAATGTAATGTCCACCTGTTAAACTCGTTTATTTTTTACATAAAACCAACACACCATTAACATTAATATTTATGCTAAGCATATGAAATAATGGAAAAGATTCATTGGGTTTCCTTCAGCTGCTAGTACATTATTTAAAGAAGAAATTTAAATTTTATAAGAGTGATGGACGTTACATTTGAAACTGACCGTACTTACATACTAAGGAGCGTCAACTAGGTTTTAGAATAAGGTTGTAGAGTATCTTATTCTAAAACCTTTAGTAGAGGATTTTTAGGTTTGACGTGCCGACCAAAGGAATACATTTTAGATATAGTACAGGGTGTCCCAAAACTCAACGTTATCCCGTGGAGAGCTGATAGACCAGCTCATTACTGACCAGAATTTTATAATATGACCCTAGTAAAAAGTAATTAGTTTTTGAGATATTGGGACTTTTATAAATTTTGTGAAAATCGATACCTTTAATCAGTTTTTAGAGTGCCACAAGTCCAAATTTCCATATTATAATATTTTAAATGTTGTTACGTAACCCTGAATAGCCCTGTTATTGATCAAAAGGCAAAGAAACATTACTAAAGCCAAATCTTTAGGAAAAAAAACCATTTTTAACTAATACATGATTTTTTTGTTTTAATGACCTAACTTTGACTCTTCATACTTTTGAAAAAAATACCACGCTAACCTGGCAAGTTATTCTAAAAGATGGCTCATTAAGTGTAGTTTTTAAAATAGTGTAACAATGTTTTACCGTTGTTTCACATTAGAAAAAGAAGATATTTCCATTTGACTGCAAAGGGATTGTGAAATTGTTTTAATAATTAGGAAATTGAATTAAAACACGTGTTAAGTAAATTGCAGTGACATTTATGTATTAAAAAATAAAAAAGCAAATAAAACTCTACGAATGTGTTCAAACTGCCTGCCACTAAGTTGAATGCAAGCGCGGTATCTTCTTAAAAAAGATCTTTTTTTATCAGTCTTCCACTTCCAGCGGTCTTTATTTGTTTTGCAGCTTCATCAGCAATGCGTGCTTTCAATTCATTTTCATTATTTACTGGTGTTGAATAGAGCTTTTTCTTGATCCAACTCCAGTAAAAAAATCTATTGGATTTAAATCTGGAGACCGTGGAGACCACAAAATGGGCATATAATAATTGGTCCCTTTAAATGATCAGAAAATTTAAACGAAAAAAATTATCACAACTTCTTGGAATAGAAACTGCGAAATCGCTTCGAAGATGTTTCTTTGGTCACACGCGGGACAATGTGGTTTCAAAATGACGGCTGTCGAGCTCATTACGCACGAAGAATAACAAATCATTTGGACCAAACTTATCCAGAAAGATAAATTGGCCGTCGTGGTCTCACTTTGTGGCCTCCACGATCTCCAGATTTAAATCCATTAGATTTTTTTTACTCAGATTTGGTCAGGGAAATGCATATTCATCACCAGTAAATACTGAAAATGAATTGAGAGAACGCATCGCGGAAACGGCGCAACAAATAAATGCCGCTGAAAGTGCAAGACTGATAAAAAGATATGCTGCGCTTGCATTCAAGTTGGTGGCAGGCAGTTTGAACCCGTGGTTTGAACACATCTATTGAGTTTTATTTGTTTTATTTTTTAATACATATCTGTCACTGCAATTTACCTAACACGTGTTTAATTTAATTTCTTAATTATATTTCACAATGCGCTCCTTTTGCAGTCAAGTGGAAATATCTTTTTTTTTCTAATGTAAAACATAGAAATTGTTACACTATTTTAAAAACTACACTCAATGAGCTATCTTTTAGAATAACTTGCCAAGTCAGCGTGGTATTTTTGTTAATAGTATGAAGAGTCAAACTTAGGTCATTAAAAAAAATCATCTATTAGTCAAAAATGTTTCTTTTCTTAAAGATCTGTCTCTATTAATGTTTCTTTGTCTTTTGATCAATAACAGGGCTATTTAGGGATACGCAACAACATTTAGAATAATTTAATATAAAAATTTGAAGTTGTGACACTCTAAAAACTGATCAAGGTGTCGATTGTCACGATCTTCATAAAAGTCTTCATTAATATCTCAAAAACTAATAAATTTTTTACTAAGGTCATATTATGATATTCTGGTCAGTAATGAGCTGGTCTATCAGCCCTCCACGGGATAACGTTGAGTTTTGGGACACCCTGTACTATATCTAAAATGTATTCCTTTGGCCGGCACGTCAAACCTAAAAATCCTCTACTAAAGGTTCCAGAATAAGGTACTCTACAACCTTATTCTAAAACCTAGTTGACGCTCCTTAGTATGTAAGTACGGTCAGTTTCAAATGTAACGTGCATCACTCTTATAAAATTTAAATTTCTTCTTTAAATGATGTAATAGCTAAAGGAAACCCAATGAATCTTTTCCATTATTTCATATGCTTAGCATAAATATGAATGTTAATGGTGTGTTGGTTTTATGTGAGAAATAAACGAGTTTAACAGGTGGACATTACATTTGAACTCAGCTGTACGTTCCCAATAGCATCATCATTTATCACATTCCAAAAATACCTTAGATTAAAGAAAAAAACTAAAATTAGAGTGTGGAAAATACTTATCGAGTTAGGATTTAAAGTGACCCTAATACCTTAGTGAGGACACTCTTTCTTAAGCTAAGTAATAAGAAACGCGTAAAAAATAACGCCAGTGACTTAATTTTTTATAGCCGATAAGAGTAATTTACATGTACTTATGTCAAGTTTTTGGGTAGTCTGAGCTTTATTCTAAAACACTACAGAGATATTGAAATGTAGATATTTTCTCTAAGCCATTGCAAAAATTAGCCTTCCACGGAATGACATTAAGTTTTGGGACACCCTCCTGTATGTATTATGATTTGTGAACAACAATTAAAAATTAATGTTCAAATGCAATAAATTATGCATGTAATATTTTAAAATTAGCCAAGATTTTAAGGGTAGAAGGAAAAGATTTCTATCTTATTTTGCACATAACTATGAAAGCATAAGATGAAAACTGCTTGCTTATACATCTGAATTAGCGAGTGGGCTGCAAAGTGTACTTTACGCCCCGTTTATAATAGAAAATAGATAATTGCCTTGTAACCTTGTTGGAATCCACCGACCTTTAGCCTATTATTTTAAACAAGTTCTGCTGAAGATGTAAAACAAATCATAAGGTCCGCTGCTGATTGTACTGTTGTTTATAGGTAGCTTTCGATAGCATGCAAGCGTAATATGGTATTTTTCACTTTCGGACTACTAAAAGTTGCTAAAGAACAATAATTCGCTTATTTAGAAACTTGATTAATTGTAGCAACACGAGCAACCTCTACTGAAACCATAATTTCAAAAAATTATAATTACAGCCGTGACAGCTTTTCTCCAAAATTTTGAACTTTCCAATCTTAATCATTTCGCAAAAAAAAAAACAGCGTGGTATGTAGGTACTACGGACCCAATTAAGATTTCTTGCACTAGAATCACTAAATACTTTTCTTGGCTCGTAGTTGTAAGGATTACAAGATGGGATTGTTACTAGTTGTGCTATAAGCTAAATATTATAAATGATACTGCGCTTATTCGCTATACGTTTAGTTGATCTTGTTAGTAACATTAAAATTTTTCTGAGATTTATATGAAATGATTCAAATCGCGTTCTTTCTTATAACTCTCGTCCTTCATAAAGGAAAACGACATCTTGTTCCGGATACTTGTTAAAACTCTTTTAAAATAATTCTTACAGTAGTAAACTCTTGCTTCTTATTTGTATAAATCTTTCAAAAATATATTATTTGTATCCGATTGAGTTCTTTTTAATTTAGTCGTCTTATCGAATCAATGTTTTCAGGTCAGTCGTAATTTTAATAAATGGGACCTTTGCAAAGTGAATCAAATATTTTAGAATTTCCTATTATTAATTTTTTCTAAGCCAGGTCTATTAATTATCAGCTGATGAGACTAAATTGCCCTAATAATTAATGACAAATTCATTGAACTATAGTCCACGCTATCCGACGGTGAAGAATTAAAATGTCAAGCTGTGTATGCACCATATTATTTTCTTATAAAATAAACAAATACATCAATTATTATTGGGACGAGATATGTATAAGAAGACAGACGTAAAGCAATATATAAAATAGTAGGTAGCTACTGATAAATTAATTTCAAGAAAAATAAAAAAAGAAGAAAAATTGGCCAATACCTCTTATCTTATAAATCTATATGTCGTACTCACTTAGTGAAATTGTGCATTTCATGAAAAGGATGTGCACTTCATGAAAAGGATTGAGGCAAGGAAAATTCTTTTCATGAAGTGGATATCCTTTTCATGAAGTGGGCATTCTTTTCATGAAATGCACAATTTCACTAAGTGAGCACGACATATATAACTAACTTATTAGACATCGTTCAAAATTTTTTTTAATAAAACATTTTCTAAAGACTTTTGTTGAACACGCAATGTATATTTTATAACGTCACTTTTGGCCCGTATAACAAAACAAAAATTGCTGGCTTCCCCAATTTTCAAATTTAAAACATTTTATTTTTACTTTGCATATTGCGTCTTCATTCGAATTGTATAAGTATTAAGCAAATAAAATAAAACAATTTTTGGTAGTGTGTCGCGTATAATTGAAAGTCTCCAGAAGGTGTCGCTGTTGATAAAAGGTTGAGAACCACTGGCCTAGATAATGCGGTGCCTACTGTAATCTTTCCTATTTTATATTTATTATTCGAACTCCATCTGATTTTTATCACACACACTTCAGAAATTTTAAAATTGTCCGAAGAAGAAATCAAGTCAGTAAGATTATATTTTATGTTTGCATACAAAATAATATTTTTAATTTTTGACAACAAAACAAGTTTTGGATAAAATATCAATTTACAAGTAATGTGTGCAAATAAAGTTTCTTACAACTACCTTAGTGTTTTAGAAAACGTCCTCGGCAGAAAAAAGTTTAAAGTGAAGGAAAGGTCCTGACACCACTTAGAAAGTCCTAGATTTGGGAAATGTCCACAAAGTCGACAAAGATCTGGGAGTCGAGAAATCATTCACAAAACTGGCAGATTCAAACAAAAGGAATTTTCGCAGAAGCTCCACAATATATGGCAAGAACAACTCTTTACAGAACTGGATTGTAATCCTCGGCAAAATCAAAACTAAAGGTTCTCTTGCATTTCACGTTAATTTATAGTAACCAAAGCCGGTTCTAATTGGTAATTTTCTTTACCGTCTCTAGATTGATTCAGATCTAATTTTTCTTTTTTCTAATTGATTGGTCAAAATCTTGAATGTGGTCTTTTGATTGAATCTTACAATTAAAGGGTATCTACATAAAAAAAAACTGAAACAATATTATCTCTTTCCTGTTATAAATAAATTTTAACGCTATTTTTCTACCGCCGGCTTTATAATTATCTTGCTTACTAAAGTTACTAAATCTTATTACACTTTCTGAGGTAATTTTGGAATTATTTATAAAAAGTAGATTTATTGAACTCTACGGTTAGGGATTTGTAGCTCTTTTGAAGCACTTTTACTTTTACTCCTTTTTTTATTTTTGGTCATAGAAACTGCGAACCTGAAATGTTCCAAGTTAATTTTGTAACTCTTACCAAATAATAGTAATAATATTATATTACTCGAAGGAAATGAGAAATGACAAGAAAGATCCTAAATAATCTTTTTGGAAATTACAATAATAATTGTGGTTGAAGTGTTTGAACCATTACTTAATAAACAGAGTTCCTCAGTTCCTCACACTGGTGTTAGAAATTAGCACAAAGACAAACATTGGATGGTTAAATTTTAGAAACAACTCAATACTCCCATAATTGTTTTTATATAAATTTAAACACAAATCTTTTTATTATTTACTGTAATTATCTAAGAATTACGGCATCTATCTTTATTTTTTCTCTCCGGAAATAACCTTTTTTTTCTTTTTGGAAACGACCGCTATCTTTCACGACACCCTGGACAATACCTTTACACGTGTTTTGTGTTTCCAGGTGTCCGGGACCGCAAATATTGATTTTTCGGCTGACTTTTGTACGTTAAACGCCCATCGGTTGAATGGTCCGACATCGAAATTTACGTAAGTTTGGGTGATGTATCGTTGATAGGGCGGGGACTTGGATATTTCTTAGATGTCGCGGAAGTTGCAGTAAAAGGGCAAGGAACACATGTCTACCATGCAGAATCGCGACCTATAAAGCAACATTTCAAAAATCGTTAATGGTCGATACCTGGACCCATGAATGGAGCCTACATCCAATTCGTTTTGTTAAGAATTGTGCAAGTTGTCAACCGTGTTACCGCTATTTCCTGCTGGTCGCCATGAAGCCTTTCAAGAACCGCCAGAATTCGGAGACAAGAAATTTTGAGAAACTTATCTAAAAGAGAAACTGAGGTAAAAACATTGAAAGATTCTAAAATAGATATAACACAATGCGACGTAAAATAAAAAAATATAAAATGATAATGACAGAGAATTGATTGTGTTTTTGATAGACGGCAATCAATGCTAAATGTAGCGGATGTTACGTAAAAAGCACATCGGTCACGTGTCGATATTAAGTACCCTCCGAGGCGTCCATTAGCGTCCAGAACCGCTATATAACATGATACCGCGATGCGGCGTTGCGATAAAAAGCACTATAGCCGACGACATCACGTAAGCTCATGCGGGGTTCGTAAAATCCGGCGCTTCACTTCCGCCGAAAAGCGAGACACGCAAAGCGTCTAAAATTCAATCTACATAAAACGGAACAACGCAAAGACAATCAATCTTCATACCATGATAGATACGTTACTGTGCAAACCGGGGCGTGGAAGCTTAATTTGTATTGTAGATAACGTCAGTGCAGGAAGAGCTTTCAACGCGCAACACCACAATACAGTTGGAGCGCCAACAAGCAACTTTTGAAATTTGTTGATTGCGCCACAGCTTCACGTAGCGTCATATGCGGCCAAAAACTCTTCCCAGCCCCATCGCAGGTTACGACTGGACGAGTATCGAAGCAATTTGGACAGGAGCGAGGCAATATCCGTTAACAGGCAATCTGCGTCCCGGCGTCTGCAGTCTGCTCGCTATATCAGCCTGATTACCTTCGAAATTTACGAGCGGCCATAAGTTCTGCTCATGGCCTTAATAAGAAGGTCTCCTTCTTGGCGAGGCGCGTCATATATCGGAGGGGTGAAAAGCTCGTTCCGTTGCTATGGCCACCTTTGCGCGGTCGCGTCATTGGTCGCAGATCGGAAGGAAGGAAGTCGACCGCCCATGAGACTCCTCCCGAAAGGTGGCAAAAGCTCAATTACGACGGGAATGCGCGAGATCGAAGCAGTTGACGAGAAAACGGAAAGTTGGGAGAGTTCGGGTTTTGATACTGGAAACGGGCGGCTCCGGATGTGCGTATATCACCGCTCTTATTGCATGAAAGGATCATTGAGGCATTTTGGTCGATCCAAATTCATTCACGATCAATTAGTTTTTCACGATAAATCGTGTTAGAAACTGCATGATGGTTTCAGGCGCTGAAAATTTAAGATTGAGTTGGGAAGAATTAAGAATAATTATCGGCGCTGAGCTTTCGTGACTAGATCAGTAGAGACAGAAGGTTAAATAACTTAAACAGTTCGCAATTAAGTGATAAACGTAAAAAAGTCCATAAACGATTCTGTCTTTTGAGTTTTGAGCTCAAAATTCTACATTGTCAACTAGAATTTTTCTCCTACAGAACAAGCAGCCCCAGGACTCTAAAACATTATCAGCAAAAACAATCGCTGCTTGTTACGCTTGTAACGTTACCGATCGTCCACAAAGTTCTACTTTCACTTATAATATCCCTAGTGCATTGATTATTTCCAGAAATTTTTTCGGATGCATTTCCGGATATTAATCAATGCACGAAGGCATATTCGGTAAAAAAATCGCAACAACACGGACATTGGTTCATTATGTCATTATGATGTCATTATTAATAAATAAATAATTTTGATTGGCTGAAATAATTTCCACTTATTAATTTTATGCAGGGTGCAAAAATTTCCAGGAAATTTTTACATTGTCATAGAAATGACACTGAATTCTATTTTTCTATTGGCTACTTTTCAGTGTCGTGCGATTTTCTATTTAACTTTTTATTTTTAAACAATATTAATTAATTATTTGATTTTAAATTTCTATAAGGCTTGCGGATTATGCATATGACACTGGGTACAAACAATTTGTAAATTTTTATTTAAAAAATATAATTCCAACTTTCTTTCATTTACAACTAAACTAATTTTTTGATTAAAGTTCTACATATTTTAATTTTTCTTATCATAGTACTGTAAAATTGGTGCCATCTTCATAATCTCTTCGTATTTTGATCTTGATTTTCTTTAATTTCTCTCAATCCATAATACGAACCACCTCTTTAAATAGAAACCGTTTGTATTCTGAGATTATCATAATTAACAATATTTCTATTGTTAACAATGCTATAGTACATACCTACATACCTACCAATAAAATTAATTTTTTTTACAAGAGGTCAAATTGATTTATTCAGAAAGCATCAGATGATAAATATTTATTAATGGAAGGTATAAAGTTCTCGATTATATGAAAATTTTATTTGTCTGGCTTATTATTCCACTTTTTATTTACTCTGGAAGTTTTCCATAAAGTTCCTGCATCCACTTCAGTATTTTTCTGATTATACCTAATTATTTGCCTTGACCCTTGATATCGGTGCCTTATCTTTTTTCACTGCAATTGTTATTTAGTTTTTGCTTTCCCTCTGTTCAGTTTAATTAAGTTAAGTAATTATAAGTAATTCTTTTGCGACCAAAATTGCTATATTAGTAATTTTCCCAGGTAACTGTAATTTTTACTCGAGCTCCAACCGAGCGCGATCTTTAAAAAACCGTCGTTCCACACTTGCGAATGAAAAATTTAACGCTACTGGAAAACAGTGCTAATAGTAATTTTTACCGAAAAGTTGCAAAAGTAACACTTTTGGAATCATTCATTTGCCTACCGCAACAAACCACGACTATTTGTTTGCAATTAACCGCTTGGCCGGGCATTCGAAGGGGTGAAATACCGCATCTTCTATCAAGGGTTCGTTGAGTTTTTCACACATTAGCGGTTCATGGCAAACGCCTATTAATTAACGTGAGGATGCCTAGAATCAACAAGAGACGCCGTTGTATGTTTGCAGATGTCGCAGGGTGACGACAGGCCGCTGAAAAAGCTCCCGTTTCACAGAGTGCGCTTCCGACGAGCTTTAACTTCGCGTAGGTGAGTGGCGCACGACCACGATCAGCACGTGCGGTGGCGTATGTTGGTTGAAAGGGATGAAATCCATTAGCCGACAACGTCAATTAACGCAAAACGCACGTCAAGCACGCAAAAACGTCACCTCACACCAACGATGACGATGACGATGACGAGTTGGCAAATAATTATTGTAATTAAAGCTCGACCAACATTAAAACTCGGTCAGTAATAAACAATTTCAGGATAGATGTAAAAGTAACTAAAAGTCAATATTTCAAGTTATTTAAGATTTTCAGTACCTACAAGTAGGTACTTTGCGCTACTACAAAACTGCAAACAGGAATTTTATTACTATATCGAGGTTGGAAGTAAACTATTGTGTTCCGCCCTCTACCGGATGGAAGATGAGTAACTATTTCCCTAGTTTTACAGGGGCGACATCTCGATTTACTGCGGCAACTTTTCAGCAAATCGTTCAATTATTATCTTGCGGAATGGCGGAGGTGCCGGGCGAATCTCTTCTCTCTCTTTTCTGAAAAAATGTGCGTGTTTTTGGAGCGTTAATTGTAAAATTGCTGTTCATTATTTGATAGATAAGTAACAAAATTTGTTTAACAATACAACAATTTTATCACAATATACTCGTGACTCTTCAATTATCGCGAATAAGAAAACATGAAAACCAGTGCAGCACTTCACATCGTACTAAAATGATCCACTAACATGGAATTTTATCTAAAAACGTAAACTAGCCATTAATGGATTGTAGGTACTTGTGTCAAATTATTAATATAATTGAATCTCCATTCCGTAATTTAAAAAATTATGATTAATATTAATCTTTCTTGTTTAGCCAGTTAAAATAAGGACTAAATTATTCATTGGTTTTGACTCCTAAACGTTTTAATGTTGTAATAGTAAACACGGTAGTATTTATTATTGATAAAAAATGCTCATAAACAACACATTGTAATAACATTTTCTGTAAAATACATACTTATACCAGTTGTGCCGATACTAAAAGTGGCAAGTGTGAGAACAAATGGAAAATAATTGATTATATAATTAATTTCTAAATAATAGCTTTGATAAATAATAAGTTCTACACCTCTGGAGATCTTAGTTTCGTAAGAAAAAAAATGGTAAACATTTTTCATAAATTAAGTAGAAGAGAGTGAGAAAATTATCAATCAAACAAATAAAGAAAATTTAATTTACGCCAATCTTTAGTTTTAAAGCGCACAACATTATTATTTTAATATATAATACATTATGAATCTTCTATTATTACAATGTAGGAAAAAGCAAAATTGGTAATAACTAATTAGTTGTTGTTAAAAACACAATTTATTCAAAAGTAGAATATTTTCAACTTTTTTATTTTGGTTGTCTCTTATCTCTAAATAACTTTTATTGCAATAGAAGTTGATACATTATCTTTTTGGGAACATAAACGGGATATTGCAAATGTCAATTTATTTTACATTCGTTAAAACAATTTGTTACAACTTTTTCTGGTTGCATTGTTATTGGAGTATTTAGCAATGTAACAACTTGTACCTACTTATAACAACCTGATTCACTCCCCTCTACCTTCTAATTTTGGATTAATAAGAAAGATATATTTAAATAAATTTACTAACAATCCGAAATAAAAGTCAATTGTGGACTGGCGTAGTAAAGAGAACAAACCAAATTGATAGCTTAGTATGTATACGTTTCTAGTTCATTATTACAATAATGGCAACAAAAACTTAATATTTTGTCCGAAGAACAACAATATTCTGATCACGTCATAAACTCTTTGAATAGATAGTTAAACCAAGCATAGTTAGATGGCGTGGCGCCTCACTCTCCCTTGTTCTATAGTAGGTATGATTGAATTCCGTTTGTTGGTTTTAAATGCTTTGGTTGTTATTGATTCTTTGCAGCCTTTGCAAAAACCAACAGCCAAAACACAAGCAGTAAACAGAAGAAACCACGATCTCTCCCACAGAAACATAAAGAAGTACCAACTAGCAATGAAAAAATTGCATACAAGATGACTGTAATGATGATAATTGTAAGAAACTGAATTCAATCTCGAGATTCCATTAAGCTAATTGGGAAATAAAACAATATACAGGGTGGAGCAATAGTGCGTCCGACTTCGATAGCTTGAGTTCTATGATAGGTAGAAATTTAATTTAAAAACATAAATAAACTAGAAAAAGAAGTCTATAACCGGAAATTATTTTTTAATATACAGGCTGAGCCAAGACAATTATACAGGAGCAAGTGACATTTTTTTAAATAAAATGTTGTGTGTAAAAGAAGATTTTTCGGAGTCTTTTCCTAGACTCTTTTCACTCCAATATTATTGCTGACTATTTCCAAACCACTTGGATATAGCAATTTTTTTTGTTCAAATAATGGCATTTGCAGATGCATTTAAAAAAAATCACTACAGTCACAATTATGAGTTCTAAGAAAAATTTATGTAAAGACTAGTTAGGAAACATCTGTGGAATGTCTTTGTATCGTTTTAACTTTTGAAAAATTATACAGGGTGGCTAGATTTAAATTTTCAATTTAGAAATTTTTGAATTTAATTTTCTCCATTTTTTCAAATAGAATCTGTATATTTTTTAACTATATGATGTAGAAACAAAAAACCAACATTCCTTGTATATACACCCCTAGGGCTATTTGTAACCATTTTTGATTTATCGCACAATAATGAAAAATTTAAGAATAATGTTGTTTTTCAAATAATTTTTCCTCTGTATTGTAGACTAATGTAAACTGGTGTTTTATGGAAGACATAAATACACAAGTTCAAGAAAAATGTGCTTACTTGCTTCTATCTAAAACTTAATAATCAATAACAGTCGAAAGAAGCAACTAAAATTTTGAAATCTTTGGGTATATTTTGCGAAATCAAAATGTGCGGTTTGAAATAAGATTCTATATAAACATAAATCGTAGATTTTTGATATCATTATAAACTGAAATAAAATGAAATATGTGATTAACGCCAATAGATATCTGATATCTCTTAAATAAAACTTGAAAACTGTTGATAAGTATATCACATTATTAATTGTCACTGTTTTATTATTTGCATCTTTGCACCCTGTCTGGTGTTTGCACTGATTATCTAGGTAGATTTCACGTAAAACGCATGATTTTTTTTTTGAAAAGTTTATATTTTTATTATAGGTAAGTATGATATGGAACTATGAACTTAGTTGTTTTTCGGCAATATAGATCTATTAATAATAACTTAAATTAAAGTATATTGATGCTTGAATTACGACGTTCATTGATAAATAGGAAAAAAAAAAACGATCGGCCGCTTACATTTTTGGTGGATGCGCCGGGTGAATCTAGACACATGCAATCAAGAGGTTCTTCAACCAAAACGAATATGAATTAGTTCTCTTAATAAATTAACGGCCTTAACAACTAGAAGTACAATGTGACTAACTTATATTGTTCTCGGCTGCATATTTTCATGTTTGCATGTTTTCAATTCTTGAATATTGTTAAAAAAATTAGTAATACACATTTGTAATTTGGAAAAAAATTTCACGTCATTATGAAGTGTAGGAAAGATGCATCTTTTGCAAAATTGTAGTTTTTTAACTGTACACAAAAAAATTACAGTTAAATTTTTATTGATTTCGTTTTTGCATCGACATGCTAAACCGAGGATTAAAATTAAGCCGAGTTGTTACAATCTTAACAATTACAATCTTTGCTAATGTTCTACCATATTGTAACTATTAAATAAAACTAGACTTAAATTTTATCCACAAAGGTAAAAATGGCTCTAATTTTCTAAACATTTTGTGCGGCGGGGTTTAATTTTATGACCATTAATTTCGGCGGCCCAATTGAATTCTTCATATGACAATGTACCGACTTCAAAATCGAAGCTATTTGTTTTCTGGCTTCGAATAGTCTCCAAATCAAATCCTGCTTTTTAAGGCGTTTTAAAAGTCGCGTGCATGTAATAAGCTGAGCCGTCGCTGAACGTTCTTTCCCATCCCTACTGATCGTGTCCGATTTGTAATCGAACCGGTAACAAATTACATTTCGACAACAGACGATCACCAAAACGTATGATTTTCTCTGTCGTCGTGACGTTGGTGTCTCAGCTAGATGACGTATAGTGATCAAGCTAGAACTTTAGGTTGCTTTAGGTTGTAGTATTACTGAAAAATCTTAAAAACATGATCAAGTAGAACACCAGAAGTGCTTATGGCAATATTTAAAATTTTAAAAAGCAAACTCAAAATCTCAATAATTTACAATGGATGGCGCTATTTAAAATTTTTCATGTTATAGGTCTCTGTCAGGACCAGGAGTTGAAACTTGGAAACCAAGGTGCGAGTCCTTACTAACGCATAAAGCCTATTAAGATAATCAGAAACTCGGTAATCTAAGGAAGAACTGTCAATCAAACAATAAATCGACCGCAACAAAGTGGCATCTAGCGACACACTTTTGCAATTCGTAAAATTTTCACTCTATAAAGTAGGTAGCTGAAAAGTGAAATACCAGGTCCAAAAAAAAACTCGATCATTATACAGAGTGTTTCATAATTAAATGTCAATATTGAAGAGAGTTAATCTGTGTATGATTTTAAGATTAAACGTCCCTATAAACATAGGTCTGTTTTCGCGTTATTTTTCATGTACAGGTGCCCCAATACATTTATGCACGTTGCAGGTGCTGGTGCAAAAAATCTAACAATAGACTAAACCTTTTTGCAAATCTGCGCCAAACTTTCTGTAAGAGTGTTGCGACTTCAATCTATAAAAAATCCACTGAAACAGACGTAAATAAGATGTTGTTCGTAATCGAGCGCGTGGCGGAAGCTCGATCCATTATCTATTCTTATAACTGTACACCGATATTCAAAATTGGCACAAAAACAAACATTTGATACTTGAATTTTGCAAATAATTCAAACGTCCAATAACTGTACCGTTAGTTTTCTATAAATTTTAATACGCGTCATTCCCTTTATTTACTACAATTATAAATGCGCATTTGGCATCCCTAATTTTTTTCCTTCTGGTAAATTTTTGTTTTTATTTTTCGGAAACCATTAATAATTTTATAAGACAATTTGTGATATATTCTTCAGAAGTACGGGTTGCTAACATTGATTATTAGGATAATTTTTGTGTCTTTAGGTCAAGAGCTGAAAAGTTGCTATTTGTATTGGTTATTTCGAAATCTTTACTCATAAAATTGCATTAGTTACGTAAAATAAGCTCTACAGTTAACTTTTTCAAATTTAATACGAAAGCAGGAACAATGATAGGTAACAATTTAAAATTTACAGAACTCTCTGTATTTCAGTAAATAAAACACCCTGTATAAAATGTGATAAATGAATGAAAAATTGTGATACTTAACAAAACGATTATTATAAATTTACAAGTCTCAGTTAAAAGCAGTTATACAATGTACAGTGATTGAAGAAGTCGGAAGGAATGTTGAGAAGATATGAAAAAGCTACGAATGAGGGCGAGTTGTATTACTTGCTAGAAACTGACTTGAAGAAAGTTAGTAGAAAAGGTGCTTTTAGAAGCGTCTGAAAACAAGATGAGTCCTTAAAGATAAACACCGGATTTATTTTAGACAATATTGGTTTCACATCAAAGAGGAAGAAATTTCATAGAATAAAAATCGCCAATGAGACAACCACAAAAAATATTCTTAGAGAACATAGAGAAGTTCCTTCTAATTATAAGCTTATGACTATTTTAAATTATTTAAACTATGTTCTTCCTTCACACGCAATGTTGAAGTGCAAGAAAATTCTTGAAATGCGCAATTCTTTTTTAATACGTTTAAGAAGTCCATAAACTCTTCCAAAACTTTTCCCTTCTTCTTTTAGAAATGTGTTGCTCGAGGTGTGACTTTAGTGAATTTCCATTGTAAATGGAAGCGCGCAATTTTTAAAGATTGGCAAGACGCACATTTATAGATGCAAAACTTATAAATAGCCTTTCTGGCTCAACAACAGATGCAATGCCGCCAATACTCATTTTTGACGAGAACTTGACGAATAAATACTTTTAGTACCATCGTCGCTAATCTGCCTAATAACTTCTTACATCTCAATAAACTACAAATAATTTTGTTCGAAATTGACACCTTAGTGAGTCCTTCAAAGGCTAAAATTCCACAATTTCTACTCAAAGTTCGTTCGCTATTTCAGACAAAACGTCACAAAACAGTTCCGGTAAACGCCTAATGTGTGGGCTTGCAGGACGTCACAGTCTTCCGTTTCACAGAGTGCTTTAACTTTGCGTAGGTGAATGACGTACGACTAACACGTGCAATAGCGTATGTTGGTTGAAAGGGATGAAACCCATTAGCCGACAACGTCAATTAACGCATATTGCACGTCGACCACGCAAAGACATCACCCAACATCTACAATGACGCCGAGTTGGCGATTAAAGCTCAATTATAGGGCTTGGCAAACACCCAAACTCTACCAACATTGAACAATCCATGAGCAGGTGTAAATGCAGCAAAGCTATGTGAAGGAACAAAAGTAAAAAGTACCTACCAATCAAAACAAGTGTTGCTAAATAGTTAAAATTAAATTTGAAAAAAAAAACTGGATCTGAGACCACGACACTCCGTAACTAAAAAAGCATTAATAGCATAACAAATTTTGATTGATGGGTTAATTAACAAAACTTTGATTAATTTTTCAACATAGACTGAAGCCTAAAGCTATAAAAAAACCGATAAAAAATGCCCTTATAAAGTTTTTAATTGGTGAACTGTCCGAAGGTAGTTCCTATAAAAATAATTTTTATTTAATATATCAAGAACCGTTTAAGATTCACTGATATCTACCTTGATAAATAGTAAAAATTGAAAAAAAATTTTTTTATTCGCAATCATTTTAGGTAATATGTCCATTCCTGACCTTTTAAGAAGTGGGGAAGTTAATCATTTCTGCAAATCCATTCCTGACCTTACTTTCCCTCCCTAGGTTAAGAATGGGCACATTTTTAACCTGCTGTGACTATGAAAATCGCTCGGTAGATGGCGCAGAGTAAAATTTTAGAAATTAATTTTGGTTTATTTGCCAAAAATGAATGATTGCGAATAAAATAGTATACAAATCTCGGAGGAAATTTCCTTCTGTCTTGAGCATTAGCTCACCTCGGCCCTACGGGCCTCGGTAGCTCTCGACAGAAATGAAACGTTTTCCACCTCGGTGTGTGTAATCTACTATTTTTCTTGGTTTAGATTTTAGGCTGACGGTGGAAAAAATTCTGTAATCGACCCGAAGATGTCAGGTCATTATCTAAATCTTGTAATAGCAAATTTTATCACCAATAAAATAATTATTATTGTTGGTTCTAACTTGTTACAAAAAAAGTTATTTTTAATCTGTATTATTCGAGATTTAAACTAACTTTTGTCTTTTGCTGTAATCGAGTTGCTACAGTTCTTTTTGCTTAAACTGATAAATAAAATATGATTACAATATTGAAAACTTGAAGTAAAATATTGATCCGCCATCTAGATTCTAGCGGGTAGAAAATGTGTACCATGTTTTCTCCGTCTATCTGGACAACATCTCAATTTGCCTCTAAATGATGATTGCCTGATTGCACGTTTCAGAATTTGTTAGCGGCGTTAGCAGGTTGTCAATGATAATTCTGCGAAATGGCGGAGGCGCCGGGTGAATTTTCTTAAATAATTTTTTTTTATTTTAGAACGGCTACTTTTGCAAAAAATCAAGCCAATTAAAAATCATCCACCTGACCCCTTACTATTTCTTAAAATAATGTCCTTAAGCAAATGTTAATTACTTGACCTGACCTGTCCCTTCACTGTTTCTTAAAATAATGTGCTGAAGCAAACGTTAATTACCACATTGGCTGCAGTATCTTCAGCAGATCCTCGATGTCCTATGGTCCACTCAAGTGCCAATAAGTTTAGCTTGGAATAATTTTTTCTGTGCTATAAAGCGAACTTGACATTGATATTTTTGGTGAAAGCTCGGAGTGCAAACAAAAATGTGGCGCACACGCTTTATTTCTGATTTATTTTCGGCAACGCTCTGACGAGCGTTGCTCAATTTAAAATTTGATTGCGGCAATGTGTTCAGTGTTCGCAAAACGGGAATTTTGCTAGGGCGTCTTAAATTTAGAACGAATGCGCAATCCTCAATAGAGTAGTCGAGAAGCTTGCGGTCGCTACGAGACCAGATTAGGGGTGACCTTTCACTGAAAATCCATAGCCATGAGTTGGGAGTGAAAATATGCTTGACTCCCCCCCGTTTTCGCTCATTTTAACTGGTTCACGGCTATTTTCACACCAAGGTTTTTCATATCGTATTTTTATCTCTAACCACCTTCGCTGATGTATAGTAGTATAGGTATCGGTTCACTCTCAACTCTAGCCACAAAAACATAATTCTATCGACAGAAGAATAATGCACCCTCCAACTTTATAAAAATCAAAAAACAAAATATATTAGCTAGACATAGATTTAATTTCGATTAAAGATTATATTATTATATTAAAGGAACGAAGTGTGGAAAGTGACCCCAATTCTTTAAAATTCGTGAACTGAATGCCAGATATTTATGGGTGAACCGTGGCAACATTTGGGTCATTCAATTTTATTAATGCAGTCTTTAATGTGGCAAGAACCAATTACTGGATTTAGTTGAATTTATTAGACAGATAGATAACAAAATTTGTCTGGCAATTCAAGAATTTCATCAGAAAATGTTCGTTGCTCTCCAGCTATCATACATGAAAACGTGAAAGCCGATGCAGCATATAAATTTAAATATGTACTCTAGAAAAAGTAGGGCACACCAAAAAATTTTATTTCGAAGATAAATTCAGTTTTTGACCTCTGTTTTTAAAAACATAATTGGTCAAGTACTCATAGACTTTTGGGTATTAAAATTGGCATTGTAAAACCGAGTTGAAAATAAATTCTACATCTTTTCAGTTCTCAGTTCAGTTTCTTGGGCAAGACCTATTGACCAAACCTCTGGGTTCTCGTCGGAAAAAATTCTTCATGTAACATAAATACTTACACCTTAATACAAATAACCAAATTGTCTTATTTGATCTATACAATCTCCATTATCTTACTTATCGATAATGTTTTAGAAGAAAAATTTCAAAAATAGATTACATTTAAAATTATTTCTTTGTCTCCAGCTACCTCTGCTTAGAATTTTCAAATAACATTCAGTAAATTGAAATGCATTATTTTAATTATTAAAAAACCCGCTATTGACGTAATGTCAATTGATATTATAAGATGAAGCTATAAATTCTCTTAAAAATAAAGGTGCGATACTTATAAATGTACATTATGGATATAATTTAAAATATTTTTTTTATTAATTTTATTATTATTATTAATAAATTTTGTATATTCAACACTGACAATTTATTATTTTTGCACGGAATGCATTTCAAAAAGAAAACTTAAATAGTCGAAAATATTTTTTTACAAAGAACTTTTTTGCGTAAAATACAACTATTTTACATCAGCATTGTAAAGGTTGTAGTTACTTTACCAAATTTTGATTGATTGTTGTGCTACTTACTAAAGAAATTTTTAATACCAAACTTTATCAAAATCAAAAAAACCATTTTTGAGTTATTACATAAGTTTTAATTTATTTTTCAAGCTCCTTTACTGGGAAACGAGGTATTTAAGTATATAGGGTAAATACTTAAGTTTAACCATTATGGTGTAACTAAAACCATATTAACGAGGAAAAAACTGTGAACAATATCATTGAAGTAAAAGTCACTAAAAATATTCATACTTCTCAACTTTTTAAAAACCGCGTAATTGGGGCGATAACAGCAGATTGTATTTAAATTAAAAATCCGTTTTATTTTACATAAAACAGAGCCTGTATTGTATAAGTTTAAATGTCCTTATAGTGAGAGGACAAGGTCATACATAACAATTGTTTTAAAATTTTTATAAATTTTTGATACTTCTACGCAGCTTTTGAATGTTCTTTTTTAAAATTATTATTTGAAATTTTGTCCACTCTTGAAAAACTACTTTGGAGAAATTTTAGAGTTATACTATTTTCTAAAAAATTTTAAATCGAAATAAATAACAGTTTTATTATCATTGTAAATTGTACCAAATCCAAAAGTGGCTAAGCAAGTGGCAAATCAGAGTAAACGAAAACAAATCTGTGCATGTGACATTCACAACCAGAGAGGAGACTGCCCTCCTGTAATGCTAAATGACCAAGATGTCAAATACTTACGAATGCACTTGGACCGGAGTATGACGTGGAGTTTTACCAACAAATATGCAGAAAGACTGAGCAATCATGCAAACCACTTGGCACGAACCTAATGGCCGATTTAATTCGAGTACGAAGACTAAAGAAGTACAACCTTATGGACCTTCTCACCCGATTCTGACCAATATGTGGTGCTTATTACCTAAAAATTTTAAAATTGCTACAAGTTAAATTTGCAACCTGCCATTTACTTATTGTATATCTATACAATTTGTAAATAAATTAGGAATTTAAAAAAAAACTTGTAAATAGGATAAAAACACACAATGAATGCAATTTTACTAAAAACGAAAATAAAGACCAACATGTGATAATAAAAAACTTGCGATTTATTTAGACCATAATCAAGGTGGAGTTGATAGAAGAGTAGATTCAACACTATCGAAGACAATATTTAAATAGGTGAAATCAGATTTTCTAAATGGTTGTAAACCATTCGTTCTAAATAGGCAAATGTTTAAGATTAGAATACAATTGGCAGAAACAATGAGAGACACTGTTTTAAATCTTGCACAGACCACAAATTATAATAATTTATAAAATAAATAGCAACGGTTTTTCCTATTAACAGTAGTCTTGACGATGACAATTTTATTAAAGAATAATAATGAAAGCTAATCATCAAGACGCGAGACAGCTACGCTACCACCTGGCTTAAGTACAAAGTACCTCGACTCTTAGAACACCGAGAATTTCAAACTGTTAAACCGCGAACTTGACACGACAGTTCCAAACTTAAAAAACAATATTTGCAAGTTTTTTGTTAACAGTTAATTAATTTGAAGTTTCTTCGTTGCTACACCATTTCCATTCGCTTTGTCTCTTTTGCACTTTATCGTCGGCCGGTCGCTTAAAGCTCTCTTGCTTCACTTCTTCATTTATAAAATTTCATCTTTTGGTTTTACTTTCCGCTTTCTTTAATTTCTTCCAACTTCGATACACTGGTTGCTCAAACGGAAGGTAGATAGATATACTATGGCTTTTTATAATATAGTTATTTTCTACTAAAGTTACATATTTGAGATTTTTTCAATTTGTTTTGCATTTTTATTCTTGTTTAAGTAAAGCGGTTGAAAGTACGTTCATAAATTTAACGTTTACCTGTCCCATTGATCAATTGAGCTGAAACGGACTGAACAATAAACATCCCTTACTTTGTAAAATTGTTTGTCTCGTTACTCTACAGCTACTTAGCTCTGTGTGGGTACACAGAGTTTTGGGACACTATGTATAACTTTGAATAAAAAAATTACAACACAAATCTGACCGCATTTACTTATTAGGAAAAAAACTGCTAACTGAAGTTACATTTGGTGGATGCGCCGGGTGAATTTAAACATCTTCCTAGAGATGATTCAAGTTATCTAGATTTTTCTGCCAAAAAAGCACCAATGAGTTAATTGCCCTAAAAAGTAGGAGCAAAACGTGACAAACATGTGTGTGACTACCGGGCCAACAGCGGAATTTTGTTTTTCACTTGCAGTTTTGTAATTCTTGGCTCATGTACATACAAGCCAACGATTCAAAGATGTTACTATTTTAAGTTTTTCTCTCCCAACAAGTAATAATTTTTCAAAATCTGGTCAACAGACTGTGCAGAAAGTTTAAAGAGAGTATCTCATTATTTCATTTTTTGCCAAATTAGATTTTCTATTTTCACAATAGTTTTACGTTTCAAAACATCTGCAATTTGTTGCCACGCTCCAGTTTTATTGGCAGTACATCCAGTTGCGCAATCTATCCGTTTGTCTTTAATTGATTGACTTCGAAATCCGGGCGATTTGTCTAATCCCTGTTCGAGTCGACCTTAAGTCAAATCTCGCTGTTTTTCAGGCCGTCCCGAAATACTCATGGAATAAGCTGCGCCGCCTACACACCCCCATCACTCTTGCCAGAATCGCCGTATCTAGTGTCCGATTTCTGAAAAAGCGTGCGCGACCTTCCCCAGAGCAAGGAGTAAGTGGGCCGAACGGGCTATTCCCGGCCATTCCTGCCTATGGCTAAACAAACACGGCCAACGCAATAAATACACCTCGACAACAATCGACCACCAGAACGTATGGATTTTCCAAAATACACCCTGAATGGCGCTAGGGGGGCGAGAGGAGGGGTCGCCGCCTCCGTCGTCGTGACGTTGGCGTCTCCGCTGGACGACGTCGTCGAGCGCAAACCACCAGGCTGCAGTCAGTGCCGAACACCAGCAGTCGCCCACCACGACTCGCATTAACGCCACTTAGGTCAGTAGAGTATAGTGAATATTGCGGCTGAAAAGTGTTTTGTCTCAGTTATTAACGTTGTACTCCTGCGTCGTGAGTATTTCGACGCTTTAAAGTGTTTTTTTTTAAATTTTCTATCGAGTCCAAGAACAACCGACTCCAGAGGGTGGGTTATCGAGAAGAGTTTTCGGCACAATTTGCTTTTGAAAATTTTGCAAAATTGCAATTTGGACATTTTTGTTATCTAAATCCGTGACGTCGAGACGGGACCAAATTAAACAAACGAGAGGCCGATTCTAAATTTGGAGGTCTATTCTAGTCCTGGTGTTTGGCATGCCATGCCCTACATAGGAAGAGCGCGCTCGCTTCTAGCAATTTTACACCGATGCTCTCCCAGTTTGCCGTTACATAATTAACATTAAATTTTCGCCAAATTTCTACTGTAACCAAACCTTCTTACGTTTTCAAAATAATAACAAACCGTGCAGCATCAACCAGGGGATGGTAGCAATAAACTTTTACTCCCTCGATTCTAACACTAAGCAGTTACCTATCATATCTTGGAAGAGTTTTGTTACTTTTCTGATTTTCAAAAGAGCTTGAGATTGCTTAAAAGAGCAACTTGCTGCTTCTTCTTCGTTGGCGTTTGGCTTCTGTGACAAAAGGAAATGTTTTGGGCAAGCTTTGCTTTGGCTGCTCCAAAATTTGGCAAGTGCTTCCATTGAGCGCAGCACGTGTTACACAACAGAAGTGAAGGTCTCAGAATGGGGCCAAAAGAGTGTACGTGTGCGATAACAAGCGCTACCTTGCCCGAGTTTGTCACCACCTGTAATGGATCCAGAGCCAAACAAGATCAGCCGCCTTAGGTCGGATGAGTCTCGAAATGGATAAGTTTGCAAAACGGCGATGAGGCCACCATCTAAGAATGCATTGAGGAGTAAAAATAGAATCAGCACACACGATAGTAAAGGAGGAGTGATAGGGCGGCCTGGGACTCTAGCCAAATTAGTACGGGATGGCGTGGGCAATGGACTCACCAACGACAGCTCACCATTTGGTTGAGATTTTTACTTACTTTTTCGGAATTGTTATCGTTATTGTATATATCGCGGTCATCGCTTAGTCACAATTATGAAAAGACTAAAGCGAAACTTTTAAAAATTTAAAACACCACTAACCACACTAACTGCTATGTAGCTACACTAAACGACATGAGGCCACAAAAAGGTAATCAACTATTCTTGTTAGTGTACGCCTAAATTAATGGTTGATGTAACCTCGTGATGATGGTTTTGTAAACGGTGTTACTTTTTTTTTGCAGCAGACGAACGACGAAGCTTTTCAAATATTAGAGGTAGCAGCGAAGACACGCAAGCAGCAAGATGTTTAAGAACCACTTAGAAATGATTGGCCGAAATGAAACGGCTTCGAAAAAGGCCAAATTCTGGCAGTCCTTCGTCAGATCCCTCAAAGGTAAGACAATTCTTATTCCACTATGTTCTAAAATTTAAAAAAAAATTGTCGTTTTTGCGTAAACTATTAGATATTGTCTTGAGGCAGATGAAAGCTTAGTCTTCCACTGTTGGAACGCCATACTCAAGAAGCTGTTATTCAGTTTTCTGAAAAAATAAGGAATTGAGATATAATAATAGATACATCTCGATTTTCTTTTCAAGTCACTGTGTCATCTGTGACTTCCACCGCCATAACTTTACTATTAAAGAATTTTGAACTATCCCTTTGAAAGTAAAATTACACCGTTGCAATAGTATACTGTCTACAATTTTCATAAAAATTAGCTTTTTTCACTATTAGTTACGCTTAAAATTTGAGTTTAAACAGATTCACCCAACCGGAAAGTTGCCCCAAGAAACTGGCCTCTTGTTTACGAGTTTATTTGCGGTGTTTTTAATTCCAATTGCATCTTCTCCCATGTGACTTACGTTATTGACCAAATATCGTTTCTAAAGGTCATAATTCTAAATAAAGATAAAAGTTTCCTTGCTTTGTAACAGTGCTGTTGGCTTAATAAAGATGGAAATTTTTAAAGTAAAATTTATTATTAACAGTAAAATGCCAGTCACTCACATGACACTAAAGTCACTTATAGTTTTCACCCAGCTCAAAAAAAGTATTTTTTAAAGCATTGTAACAACGATTTTGACTTCTCTATTCTTTGCGTTGTAAAAAATGTTGTCTTATGATTGACTATTTGTTGGAGAATGTAGAACAAGTACCTTAAAAAACGATCTATTGCCAAATTACGAGGCAAAAAGTTTAAGAGAAAGTTAGTTAAAATTTATAATTAAAGTAAAGAAATATTAGAAATTATTTTTACTTATAACCATATAAATCCACTGAAGACAGAAATTATTTGAAATGCTATTATTCTCTTATTTGCTTGACTCAACATTAGCATTATGCAGTTACGGCGAGTATCACCTTTATCTTTTAACAATAGAAACAGAAAATAAAGATTTTAATGATTTCATGCCACTCTACCTTAGAAAACGAAGTATGAAATGACAGACCAAATATTTTACACAATGGTCTCTACTGAAGGATCTTTTTGTTTTTCACGTCCTACTTTCAATGGAAATTGGAGAATCTTATGCTTATTTTTATAAATGTATTCCGGAATGATTGTGACAAACTTGATAGGTGGATATAAAATCAAGAAATAAAGGGACTTTTCTTAATAAACATGCCCCCAAAAACGCTTGATAACAGCCTTCAAAGTTAAGTTTAAAAAATTGTTTTTTTGTCGTAACTCTTAACTCTTATGATCAATTTTTCCGAATGTTTGCAAATATAATACTGAAATAAGTTATCTAAAGCTTTTAATCTAAGTTATCTAAGCTTTTCTAAAGCTTATGCAATTCAATATGCACGTAGGCTTTGTTTATCTTTTCTTGTATGGCTCCTCTGCAACGCAACGAGAAATCTTCTCCTCTCATAATGTGACCTAGGTACGCCACTTTACACTTTTTGTCTTTATAACTTCCCTTCTAGTTACTCTGTGTATTCTTCCATAATATCTTAAGTAGCGCTACCTCTTCAGAGCTTCGATGTTGTTCTCGACACTGTGGAACCGGGTGAATACAATAATATAATTATGGCAATTGCAACATTCTAAGTTGTAAACTAACAACGTCATGGTAACAAAGAAATTATCTCATTTTGTTGAAGATTCTTCTGACTCTTCAAAACGCCACTTTATTTCTTTGTCGTATTATAACCTTGTTTCGGTTATAACTTGATCTGTTTGTGCGTTGTTGACGGTTAGATTGAGTGTTCTATTTTAAGATTTTGTTACGATCATAAACTTTGTTTTCTGTAAGATCATGTTGAAAAATTGAAAACACATTGGTTACAGCGGAAACTCGTATATTTAACTAAATGTTATTCTAAATCAATCATGTTGCTTGCTAGTATCATCATATATCCCGCATAATGTTCAGTTTTTAACTTTTATTATCCCCAGTTAATATAATACTGCTTTCTGTCAGATCACTTCGCAGTTTAACTTCAACTTGAGAAAAGATATATTGCAGCTCAGACATGCATCTTAACAAACATCAACCTTCTTTTCTTTTGTTGAAAACTGTTATTTGCATTTTTCATTAAGCCATAGTTTCTTAGCTTGTTTTACTTTCTTCTTTATCTGTTGGTTAACTTTTTTAATATCTGTATTTCATATGTCATGGTCGTGTATATGTCGTAGTCATTGGGCGTAATGCGTCATTTCATGAAATGCCGGCAATCGCTGTAATTAAGATCGTTAAACTAGCTGTTTTAGGGCAAGGAAAAGCACAGGAAAAGGTGAGGAGGATAAGCAACACCAAATTCATAAATTGCCTAGTAAGTCTCTTCACCTTTTCCTTGCCCTAAAACAGCTAGTTTAACGATCTTAATTACAGCGATTGCCGGCGTTTCATAAAATGACGCATTACGCCCAATGACTACAACATATACAATGCCTTTCCCCTTTATAACTTCTTCTTTCTGCTACTATACACTTTGCTTTGTTCTTCCATTGTTGTTCTATAGCTTCTTATCATTTTGCTTTCTGCCTACTTATTTTATTAATTTGCTTTCCAGATGTTTTGTAACTTATATGTTTTTTGACACTTTCCTCTCTGTATGTTTCTGTCAATTTTCTAAAGTCTAAACAAGCTTCATCTATCAGGTTTCCTCATTTTCTGTAGTTTAATGTATGTTGTAACCACTGAATTGTGTACTGTTGCAATGCCAGCTCCTGGGTCCTAGATAAGTCTTAACCAAAGTGGTAATACTCTATGGAATCTATCAACTTTTATACTAATTTTATCTGACTACGTCACTGCAAACAATTTTCAGGTATACAGTCTACATTCAGATAATTCAAAGAATCCAATTAAAACATAACTTTATTAGTTTTAACAGAACTGTATCAAACAATCTTTTTTCAGCTCTTTGATTTTACCTTTATATCTATTTGCTATAGAAATCAGCATATCAAACAAATTTTGTATTTGTTAGATTGTAACTATACTACTACTAGGTAAAAGTGCCAAACTGTCCTTTTTCTTTCTATTATAATTTGAAAATTACCAATAACTGACCATCATTATAAAAATTCTATTGATTAAAGTTTTACGGTAAGGTCTACGTTATCTTCATTTCTGTAATTTTTTGTTACTTCTATATTCTCCTTCTACTTTATTCTCACTTTCCTTGGCTTCTCTTTTATTCAGCAGTTTGAGTTACGAGATTCAATGATTCAAAAATGACGGTGAACTATTGACTAATATTATCAAAAACTAAAAAAAATATTTCGAATTATTCACATATTCAATTAGTGGAAATATATCCTCTGTAGTTTTTCACTTGTTGTCAGTAACAGAAGACCAAACTAACAGAATCGACAAGAAGTTAGTATTGGCTAAATTTTCTCAAAATTAGAGCTAAGAATCTGGAAGTTGTGATTTTCGTTTCGTGCTATAATTGGTATTGTTTCAGGATCCGATGACATAAGGGCAACTGATCCGGTGCACACCCGCCCCCGCGGCATCTTCCGCCCTATTAACGACCTCCCCGAGTTTTCATCGGGCTGGCCGTTCGGCAAGTCGATTTACGACGACCCTAGCGTCGCCTCCGAGCGCATCCACGGTCCCGGTTACAGATACGACCCCCTTCACAGGGACACTTACGGCTACTCACCCCGCCAAATCTACCCCCATCAATACGGCTCCCTCGACAGATACCGGCCCGGTAAGTACAAGCACTAGGCCGACCACCCACCACTGCAGAGTACCACGGGTCCATCTCCGTGATCCCTTGCGCGCTCGATCGTTCTCCACTCTGTTTGTGTTTAATACTAAGTGCCCTTCAACGATGAACTTTATCAAAGTAGCTTCGCCACAATCTTTAAATTGTGAATTAATCTATATAACATATAATTGACGCATCGCACTCGTGTGTTACTCAATAATTCTAGAGGTAGATCTTTGTACGGCACGGAAATGTATGTAAACAGCCTCATATTTTATGTAATTATTTGATAACGTCTGTCTCTACTGTTGTACAGGATAGGTACATACTTAAGTGAAAAATAAACCATTATAAAAAGCGTACATTGAGAGTATGCCGCCCCGCAAACGCTTGAGCTCTTCAATTTACTCTGATTGTCACGTCAAGTCGGACCTCATTAACTGTACTTAATTCTAGCTTTAAGTTCACCTTAGCAAAAGGCTTCTTAACGCACCTGCCGCTCCAGCATTTGCCAGGGCGATCCACGTTTTTTCTCTCGTTACCTTCCCTCGATTTTTAAGTTTTTGATGGATCTTCAGTCGGATTTTTTGAGGGAGGCGCTCGGTCGCCTTGGAGGTAAGACACCATATGCTTGTAGAATGCCTAGCTGCCACTATTAACACAACCACCTATTCATGTACTAAAGAAAACACAAATTTGCTTGAGCTACGGCTTCACAATCAAAAGATTTTCCTTTCAGTTCTTCGAATGGAACTGGACGTTGCGCTTCCCCTCCCTGGTTAGAGCTCTTTTGTTTTAGCGGTCATGACATTTGAGGCGCGCCAGATTCCCTAATTTCCGCTGTCTCCAGGAACCTTTGTAAATGAGTTTGTTGTATTGTTAGTGTTCCACGTGACCAAGCCCAAGCCATTCGACGCTGATGGTGCTTGGCGAGACCATATCGACCGCGTTAAAGGACGTGAACCTTCTCAATGGCCCAGCAGCATCTTCCACACCACATACCCCTTCAGCCGCTATCCTCTTTATTTGGTATATAGCAAGAGACCCCCGCCAGCTGCCGACAGGTACGATCCCAATCGCTCTTGGCTCGACCACTTGGACCGTCTCGCCGAACTCGACAAACTCTATCCGTCTCTCTGGCCCTCCTTCGGTGGCAGAGCCTCGCCAACCCCAACCAAAGTAAGTGAGCTCGAATCCGCGCCGAATTCGCCTCAAAATCGAGTTGCAGGTTGGACCTTGGGCTCCTCGCCCCTCCGAAGTGGCCTTCAACTACGCCGGTCAGCCCATCTATTCCCGCGGTGGGCTATACCCAAGTAAGAGTCTATGGCGCAACCTTCTCAATCCCTCTCCCTATTCCCCGATTTCTTCGTTTATCAGCGACCCATTCTGGTGGGATTCTCCTTTGTTGAGGCCTTTCTCCAAATACAACCCTTGGGGCAAGTCCCCGTTCTATCTCCGCGACTCGTACCTCTCTCCCGTCAAGAGGACGTTCCTGTGGGACAAACACCCCATCAGGCCGTTCGGTAAGTCCCAACGCCGCCCCCTCCACACCCAACGACCACAGCCCTTTTTGCCAGGACAGCGTTTTTGGTAACCCCTCGCCCCAGGTTTTCTACTAACGCCCCCACCACTCGACAGTTTTGGTCCAGACACGAACACCAAGCTCCTTAATAGAGCAACAGTGTAGCCGGAGATCTGAGCTAACCCTTTGTCTAAACATGGGTAATTGGGTACTGAACAATATTCTAGAACATTTATCATATTCATTTCAAATAATTCGGATAATTAACATGTACATTGAAGATAACCAGTTAGACAAGATTGAGGGGTTTTCGAAAGGTAAAATCTGATGTAGTTTATGAAAGAATTTGCGACTAATATCTACTACGATTTGTATCAAAAATTTTGATCGTTGGTATAGAACTCTACCTTGATTACTTACAGCTTACTTGCTTACATTATCAGTAACACAGTAACTGCCTCTTGGGGTGTTGGATTTGAAGAATTTTTGTGGCGTACCCAATTGGAGATTTTCGTTTTTGTTCACGAATTCTGGTACTGCCCTTTTTGGCTGTCCGTCGTTTTCTCAGTGGATCGTTTCAACTAATTCATTAAGCCATCATCACTACACGTCATCAAGTAACAAAGTTTTGCTTCCTGCAAATATTGTGAACTTCGCTTAATTTTACGTGGTTCAGGCTAGGGCTAATTGGTGTTGTTTTTTAGCTGCCGTCTACTAAGTGGAAGAAGTCACAAGGAACCACCATCGCGACTGACTGAACAAAATAGCTTGTGGGACATCTGGCCCGACTGGGTGTTTCAACAAAGTGTTCATTTTATCTTAATCAATTTACTCACCTTTTTTCTGCAAATCGAATGTGCCTTAAATTATACAAGGAGCATAAATGAAAAAAGTCAAAATCAACCAGTTGTACATTGTTATTTTTGTAAATAGTTGTCCAACTGCATCTTGTAAATGGCTGCGTTACCATTAAAAACGTGTCTCGCATTCCACCAATTTAGGTAGTCCTTGGAAGATGCAGCAAACTATATTTAAATTAATCGTCTACTTATATGTGGCATGTTAATAATAAATTCCGCCAAAACCAGAGCGTTTTCACTAATTCCTCCACCAAAACAACAAACCTCCGAATGTAAATATTTAATAATAAAAAAGCAAAAGTTGCGACACCCCTATTAAAAAAGTATATACAAAACTAACAATTAATACATGATATAGAAAGTGTTTTAAAAACGCCGCCGCTAAATAGCCGCCACAACTCTTTTACCTTGATGTTTATTACATAAAGTGCAGTCTTCACCGTCAGAAGAACCACTAAACGAACTATCGGAATCGGAGGAACTAGAGTCCGATTCCGAACCAGACCCGTCTGTTTGGCTATCACACTCCATTTCTGGCACTTTATTAATTGTTTCGTAACACATGGTGTTGAGAGGCAAATTATTGATTTCAGTTGGGGTAAATTCCTGCAACAATTCGTTATAACGACATGAAAACAACAAAAAATCAACATTACCCCATAGTGGTCCGTAAATTGACCGGGCACCAACGCCACGGGGTAGTGCCCTACTTTAGTTTTCTCAGTCTCCTTCATTTTGCCCTTGGGGAAGTGCACCGTTAACGTTTGCAGATCCATGCAGGCCTTCCTTTGCTCCTTCCTCTCCTGCAAATTAAAAAAAAAACAGGGTTACACAACTGACAAAAAATTGTAGAAACCTGTAATTTATTCACTAGTGGAAAATAATTAACTGTAATCACGCGCGATTATTTCAAGTAAAGCAACTCTCTTCAATTTAATCAAAGTAAATGGTAAACAGCGCCCAGTTTCAAGCAGAGAGGACAGTTTTAAGGCAATTAAATGACGTAAGTACAGTAAAATCGTGAATCAGCAACAAGTATGTTGAGCGGGAAGTAATTTTGCCTAAAACGAGCTCAAAACAGATCTATACGTTAATTATTTAGCTTATGAGAAGCACGGGTTATGTTGGATGTCATTTTTCATGAAAATTCTAAGGGGGTCAAAAACTCCCTTACTTTATTAAAATTTGAGTTCCAAGACGCCGCCGACTGCACCGCCTGCTGCATTATGTCCATTTTAGTCTTCTCCTGACTGGCCGCTAAACTGAGCGCCTTCTGTTTATTGGTCAAATCCTTGGCTTGTCTCTCGCGTTGATGCTTGCAATACTCTTCGTATTTATCCTGGAAATCCGAATACATGATGTCGAGAATGTCGGTGCTGCTAACGGCTGTTAGACCGAGATCGCACATGGCTTCCCCTGCCAATCCGCTTTCTCTTATAAAATCGCGTTCTTGCATATCGACGAATCGCCGTTGAATATTTGGATATTTCCGCTTGAACGACTTGATACCCAAAAATTGAGCCACTTGTTCCTGCAACATGTAGGGGCCGCCACCGCTCCAATAATACTCGGCGAGTTGGTCGGCCGATATGACAGCACCCTCTGGTTCCTGATGGACCTCCAAACGGGGGCCTCGGCGAGCTTTAGCACTCTCAGTAGTTGCGGTGCTTTGAACAGAACTTTGAGACTCCTCCACGTCGATGGCGGGGGTGGAAGTGACGACCTGAACAAAAAAAAAAATTTAATAGTTTTTTTTTAATAAAAGCACTTTTGAACTAGCAAACATTTTGGCACAGAAAAAAAAAACAGAACGGTGATGCTTGGAGATGCTGTTTGTTTGAATCGAAAGTAACAAGGAATAGTCTGTGCAAGTGAAATAAGCAAAGATATTTAGCCAGTATGGGACCTTTCAATGTCTTCGTATGCTGGGCTGTTGCTGTCTACCAATTGGCCAAGTCAACAGACCAGACACCTTCATAATAATTACATACATCACAAGTTACCTCATCAAAGTATGGAAGTATAACAAGCAAGAAAAAAATTGTAAACCTTTTTGGGAAAAATCCTCCCTTCTTTGACGACCTTGGCCATAGAAAATGTGAGATCGTCGATTCCCATAAGCGGTTTTCCGCGAGGAAGAATTATTATCAGATAATATGTAGAGCTAGTACGATTGTCAGTCTTTATCAAATGTTTAGGCAGGCAATTGCAAGAGACATCATCATCGACTTCGCGCAAAATTCAAAACCAGCGTCTGTAGAAAACCCCAAAATGCCCACAAAAAAACATTGAAAAAACAAAAAAAGATTTGGGCTGTAACATTAGTAAATGTACTTCCTGATACAGTAAAGGTGGCGCCATCTAATAGCATCTGCCCAAAGTAAAGACAGAAAAAGAACACTTTTCAGAGCAAATAAGGGGAAAAAATGGAAGTACTTTGTCAGACTCCCAAAAGAGGGAGTGAGATCAAGCCTATAATAATGCTATAACTATACAGGTTGATTCACGTAGCCCGTGCATTAGAAGTTTTTCAACTTCCAGTTGGATTAGATATTTGAAACTTAGAAAGCAGTCATAATCAGTCATGCTCATTCTATATAAAATGTTTTGAGCTTTCTAGCTATACAGGATGTGCCAAATGCCGGTATCAACTTTCTTATTTTAAATGGAAACGTATCATTTTTTCTAAATAGTTTAATTGGTTTTCCAACTCTGAGTTTTTATAACACTTGTTATGTAAACTTATTGACAATTTTTGACATTATGTTAATTTATGTAAAAAATAGCTTACGAAAAAATTCGTTATCTGGCAGACGGTTTTGAATTTATGAAAACCAATTTGTAAAGTACTTAGTCCGAGGCCCAGACTAACTTCTGATATCTTAATGGTAGTTCCATTTTGTACCATATGGGCGCAGACAAATTTCAAATATCGCAACCAAAAATAGTCAAAAAGTCATTTTTTTTAAATGGCACCTACAGATTGTTTTTACGCAATTCGATAGAAAATTGTATTTTGGGATGAGTCACTTAAGCATTCCCTATACCTAACTTCATCCCCTATCAAATTAAAAATTAAAATCCAAAAATCCATAAATCTTGCCGAGAAATTTTTTTAGTTTTTTAAGTATGCCATGGAAACAAAAAAAAATTGTAACCATTTAATTATGAAATAAATATCTTACTAATTTTATAAAACAACAACAACAAAAACTACCAAGAACCATCTTAACAAAATTCTAATGTAAATGTTTAATGTGAGCACCATTTTGTTTACTACATTCCATTAATCCATTTTCAACAGATTGTGTACCTCTTCTAATTTGGTTGGGACCAAGACTTGTCGAATGCTCTTATTATCTCCAGACCTTACCCCATTAGATTTTTATGTTTGGGGTCGAATAAAAGATTTAGTTTATACTTCACCACTTCGCAACATAGACGAATTGAGAGGGAAAATAATAAGAGCATTTGACAGTCTTGACAGCAACGAAATAAGAAGAGCTACACAATAATATAAAATGATAGAATGTAGTAATCAAAATGATGCTCACATTGAACATTTACATTAGAATTTTGTTAAGATGGTTCTTGATAGTCTTTGTTGTTGTTTTATAAAATTAGCAACGTATTCATTTCATAATTAAATTGTTGCAATTGCCTTTTGTTTCCATGGCATACTTGAAAAACCAAAAAATCTTTCGGCCAGATTGATGGAATTTCTGGATTTTAGTTTTTAATTTGATAAGGGTTGAAGTTAGGTATAGGATATGCTTAAGTAACTCATCCCAAAATACAATTTTCTATCGAATGGTGCAAAAAAAATTAGTAGGTGCCATTTGAAAAAAATGACTTTTTGACCATTTTTGGTTGCGATATTTGAAATTTGTCTGCGCCCATATGGTACAAAATGTAACCACCATTAAGATATCAGAAGTTAGTCTGGACCTCAAACCAAGTACTTTACAAATTGGTTTTCATAAATTCAAAACCGTCTGCCAGATACGAATTTTTTTGTAAGCTACCACATCGACCATTTTTTTAACATAAATTAACATAATGTCAAAAATTGTCAAATAAGTTTACGTAACAAGTGATATAAAAACTCAGAGTTGGAAGACCAATTAAACCATGTAGAAAAAATGGTACGTTTCCATTTAAAATAAGAAAGTTGATACCGACTTTTGGCACATCCTGTATAGCTAGAGAGCTCAAAATATTTTAGACAGAATTAGCATGACTGATTATGACTGCCTTCCAAGTTTCAAATTTCTAATCCAACTGGAAGTTGAAAAACTTCTAATGCACGGGCTACGTAAATCACCCTGTATAACTAGCAGTATTAACTGCTGCTTTCCCTCTCTTTCCATGATGTGGAAAAATGTAATAAAAGCGAGAACTCTGGAACAGTTCCGTGTTCTCCAACTGCAGCAACAAGAATGGGTCCATCTAAGTACTGACGTCTTTAGAACCATTGAGTCAGTTCTAGCAGCATCTAATTTAAAGTTCATTAATCAGTGATGGCCGATTTAAGATTTCTCACGACAAAGCTGATCAGTTCATCATCATAGTGTAACTGTCCAAATCAAATTTCAAAAAACCCTTAGTTGGCCAATTTTTTACGTTATCAAGCAAGCGTTACTGTAGCATTTGCTTGTTTTTGGAAAACTTGGCCTAGGTACCTGTTTGGCGGGTGTCTGTGCTCTGCTGTTGGTTTCGGCGCTCATCCGGGTCTCCTCCTCGTACATCACGATGTCCGGCACCCTGTCAGTCGGCGACCCTGTCGAAGTGTTGGACGTTTCGCTAGGGGGCGCTAGCGCCGGGGGTGACTTAACGAACGCATCGTCGGGTTCTGGTGCAGGTTTTGCGGTTAACGCTATGAGATCTTCCTTCAAGAGCTTCAACTTGGCTGCACTCAGTTTCGGTTCCTGCACAAGCACACGTGTCACATTCAACGTTTCAACACATCGCCAGCAATAACACGGCAACCCCGATTAACCAAAGAGAAAAAAGAGAAAAGAAACGTCATGTCGCGCCGGATTATTGCGGGACGTATTGTGTCTAACTTAGAGACAAGAGATCTTGACCAAAATAACAACTCAGCAGGTGAAGAGACTAAAAATAGAGACCGCACGCGTGCGTTTCGGCCGCGCGCGAATGCACGCCGGGAGATTTCGGGAATCGAGATGTATTGAAGGCGGTTTTTCTTTTTACTTATCGACATACAGGATGGACGACTACGCGTCTTAGAACTCAAACAAATGAGGGTTGTCAAACTTTTCGTTTAAATTCAAATTTTGAATGCACAATAAATTTATACTATTTCTTTTTAACACCAAAATTGACTAACGCTCAGTTGCACAAAACTTAACGGTGGTTTAATCGTTTGATAAAAAATCGTTACAATTTTATTGCAGGACTATCCGTTTATTTGCAAGAATTTGACCGTTGCAATGTTAAAGTCCATCAAACATCTACGAATTGCAACAATAAATTAAAAGCCAATCAAAGTAGTAAAGAACTTGGAGAAAAGATAACGGAGGATTAAACAACCGTTAAGTTTCGTGCAACTGGGCATTAAAGTGACTACTTTACATTGGCTGTCAGCAGTCACGTGAATCACTCGTTTGATTGCACCCAAAATTATGTCTAGTGCTTATTAACAATTAATATTTTTATCGCGCCTTTGTGCTTAGTAAGCTTGAACTATACAGTGTGTTCAGAATAAAAGTGTAAACATGAAATTCTCAGTTATTGATCAAATTACAAAAAAGTTAGTACTAGGGCGTGATTCAACAGAACTTTAACATTTAACATAATTTTCTACGAATTACATGCTATTAACTAAAAGTTTCGATTTTATAATTTTTTATTTTTTAGTTCAGTAATAAATTTCGAAACCATTTTTTTCTCTTCACAGCAAGGCCAGTCGTTAAATTCTTTGGTTACATTAAAATCGCATTCTTCTGATTCTCGCCAGTCAACTGTACAATAGAGACCCACTATCGTAATTTAAAGATTGTAACATTATCAATAAAAATTATTAGTTTTTGCATTCCTCTATTAATTACAGCAATTTTAAAAATTCTCATGACGTCACTTGCGCTTCCGTAAGCATCGTGTGTTAAACAGGTGCCGCCTGTGAAGGATAGCGCATCATACAACAGACGTAGTACACGTCAAGATTTATTTTAATTTTTTAAGATACTTAGAATTAAGATATCGCACTGCGGTTTTCATCCTCAGACATGTTTAAGAGCATAGTTTGTTTTAAAAAAATATATTGTTCAGTTTCCTATTCAGTTTGCGAAGCAGACTGTGATATAGAAGTTTTAATTACTTTTGTGTTGTTGCAACTTGTGATAAATATCGTTACTTTCTACCCTAACGTTGAAGTTGAAAGTAACAGGTTTAAAAAAAACAAAAAAAAAAACGTCAAAATAAATATTCGATTAATTTCATAATAAAGACTTTCTTGAAGATGCGTATGGCTTAATTCATCAGAATTACTACACAATGCTCAGAATCTATACTCAAACACTATACAGGGTGATTCACGTAGCCCGTCCATTAGAAGTTTTTCGACTTCCAGTTGGATTAAAAATTTGAAATTTGGAAGGCAGTCATTATCAGTCATGCTCATTCTATCTAAAATATTTTGAGCTCTCTAGCTATACAGGGTGTGCGAAAAGTCGGTATCAACTTTCTTATTTTAAATGGAAACGTACCATTTTTTCTACATGGTCCAATTGGTCTTCCAACTCTGAGTTTTTATAACATTTGTTATGTAAACTTATTTGACAATTTTTGACATTATGTTAATTTATGTGAAAAAAAGGGTCGATGTGGTAGCTTACGAAAAAATTCGTATCTGGCAGACGGTTCAGAATTTATGAAAGCTAATTTGTAAGGTGCTTAGTTCAAAGTCCAGACTAACTTCTGATGTCTTAATGGTGGTTCCATCTTGTACCATATGGGTGCAGACAATTTTCAAATATCGCAACCAAAAATGGTCAAGAAGTCATTTTTTTCAAATGGCACCTACAGATTTTTTTTACACCACTCGATAGAAAATTGTATTTTGGGATGAGTTATTTAAGCATTCCCTATACTTAACTTCATCCCCTATCAAATTAAAAATTAAAATCCAGAAATTTCATCAGTTTTGCACAAGAATAATTTGGTTTTTCAAGTATGCCATGGAAACAAAAGACAATTGCAACAATTTAATTATGAAATGAATATCTTACTAATTTTATAAAACAACAACAACAAAAACTATCAAGAACCATCTTAACAAAATTCTAATGTAAATGTTCAATGTAAGCATCATTTTCATTACTACATTCTATCATTTTATATCATTGTGTAGGTCTTCTTATTTCGTTGGTGTCAAGCCTGTCAAATGCTCTTATTATTCTCCCGCTTAATTCCTTTATGTTGCAAAGTGGTGAAGTATAAACTAAATCTTTTATTCGACCCCAAACATAAAAGTCTAATGAGGTAAGATATGGAGATAATAAGAGCATTTGACAGTCTTGGTCCCAACGAAATTAAAAGAGGTACAGAATCTGTTGAAAATGGATTAATGGAATGTATGTAGTAATCAAAATGGTGCTCACATTGAACACCTACATTAGAATTTTGTTGATGTTGTTTTTATAAAATTAGTAACATATTCATTTCATAATTAAAATGTTGCAATTGTCTTTTGTTTCCATGGCATACTTGAAAAGCTAAAGAAATCTCTTGGCAGGATTGATAAAATTTCTGGATTTTAATTTTTAATTTGATAGGGGATGAAGTTAGGTATAGGGAATGCTTAAGTGACTCATCCCAAATTACAATTTTCTATCGAATAATGTAAAAAAAATCTGTAAGTGCCATTTGAAAAAAATGACTTTTTGACCATTTTTGGGTGCGATATTTGAAAATTGTCTGCGCCCATACGGTACAAAATGGAACTACCATTAAGATATCAGAAGTTAGTCTGGACTTCAAACTAAGTACTTTACAAATTGGTTGTCATAAATTCAAAACCGTCTGCCAGATACAAATTTTTTCGTAAGCTACCACATCGGCCCTTTTTTTCACATAAATTAACATAATGTCAAAAATTGTCAAATAAGTTTACATAACAAATGTTATAAAAACTCAGAGTTGGAAGACCAATTAGACCATGTAGAAAAAATGGTACGTTTCCATTTAAAATAAGAAAGTTGATACCGACTTTTCGCACACCCTGTATAGCTAGAGAGCTCAAAATATTTTAGATAGAATGAGCATGACTGATAATGACTGCCTTCCAAGTTTCAAATTTCTAATCCAACTGAAAGTTGAAAAACTTCTAATGGACGGGTTACGTGAATCACCCTGTATACAGACAGTCTAAAGTATTTACGTTTTATTTCTAGAAATGTCCTACTATCCTAATTTATAGCCAACTGTCAAGAATCAAAAAAACGATATTGATGGAATCAAACAATTTAAAGACTGACATGTGATACATTGCTATAAAAAGAAAAAAAGCTTTCAAAGTTCATCAATTAAAAAAAAAAGTTTGTGTTGTTCTCTCAAAAAATTTAGTGTAAAAAAAATTGAATAGCATATTTCAGTTGCTCTTGAAAAAGTGCCCGCATAATAGCAAAATTTTTACTACCAATGGAGCTATTAAATAAAAACCAAAATCAAATATTATAGTTCTTTTTAATGTTAAATGTTATTGTTCTATTAAAATAAGCCCTAGCTGGGGGTAACTTTGTTTTAATTTAACCAAAGTCACCACTCTTCAAGTAAGTGAGATCCCCATTTTAAGTTTCTTATTCTGAACTCTTTGTATAACCCAATAGATTAAGAGTGCCAAGTGCATAAGCCACATCCTGTATGTGTTAAACTGAACTAATGACGCATTCTGATCGCGTTACAATGCACCTCATGAATCAAATTCAAATTAGTTTCGAAATAATTTAATGAGTATAAAAAATACTACAAAATTCAAGTAATGTCGTGAAAAGAAGGTACACTTCAAAGTTTTAAATATAAAATAACAAAAATATAAACAGCAGGCGCCGAATTTCTGCACACAATTTAACATGATCTCAAACAACAAACAAATAAATTTTCAGACTTCTCTTTAAAGCTATAACACTGAATTAGTCATGTTCCAGTTCAACATTTCGATAACTAAAAAGAAAATCAAATTCAGCTGCAGTCTTGTCAACGCATCTAACTTACCTTAGCGGGTTTGGCCACTTCACCCCTGGTGCCCACGCCTCTCTTCCCCCCGCGACCTCTTCCCGGTCCCCGCGGTTTCCTGGGTTTGATGCCCAACGTCGTCCTCACAGACTGCCCCCGGCAGCTTCGTTTAGGTCTCGTCGATTCCACCACAACCGGCTTAGGTGGTTCCTCTTCTTTCGGATCCTTGAATTCCTCGCGAACCTCCAAAGGTACCTGAACCAACCTCAATTGAGCAAAAAAAAATTTCAAAGAAAATCAACCCACCTTTCTCGGCCTGCCCCGTTTCCGGGGTGTCGGAGGCAGAGGCGCTACCTCAACAACAGGAACGACCTCTTTGGGGATCTCGGGGTTCACCTCGAAAATAACGGTGGAATTTTTAGCTTCGGAATTACTTTCTTGGTTTGATTCTTCGCTGATCACTATAGGTGACGAAGATTTTTTTGTAATGTTTTCCACGATGGTTACGTCATCGTCATCGTCAATGGTGATGGCGTGGTCGCTACTCGAATAACCCTTTTGAATACTCAACATTTCTTTCAATTTCGAATGCGAAGGGTTGATTGGAGTTATTGTAACTCCGGAAAGTGCGCTTTCTTCATTTCTCAACCGTTTACCCCTGTCGTGATCATGTGACGATTCTGAAGAACGCTTATGACTACTTTCTTGAACAATGTGAGGATGACCGCCTTCTTTGGAAAATTTCAGCTTGATCTTGCCGAGTTTCTCGGACTTTTCCTCGTCGGGAAAGTCGCGTTTTCGCGACTCCCTCACCGCACTCTTGTTGATTTTCAAAACTATCCTCTCTTTCGGGTCCTCCTCAACTTGCGACTCTAACTCCACCGGCTTCACTATCGGTTTTATCGTGATTTTTGGCGATTTTTCGATAGGTTGATCAAAACTGTCCTCTTGCGGTTTCAAAACCGGTTTAATAGTGACTCTAGGGGTTGTCGCTTCAATTTCGGGGGGTTTCACGATAGGTTTGATGGTGATGCGCGGACTGTGAATCGGTTCGAGTTGTTCCTCCGGAGGTTTCACTATCGGTTTGATGGTGACTCTGGGACTGTGAACTTTAGTCTCAATTGCGTCATCATCTGGTTTAACAACCGGTTTGATCGTTAGTTTGGGGCTGTGTTTTTGTCTGTGCGAGTCTTCAGGTTTCAAGACGGGCTTAATAGTGATTTTTAGAGGACTCACCGATTCTACCACACTTTCCGGCTTAATGATAGGTTTGATAGTAATTCGAGGACTCGATGATCTTTGATTGCCGCTAGATGACGGACTAAAAACTTGTTTGGAACTTCTCGTCGACATTTTAGGACTGTGCTGATCAACAAGTGGCGCAATAGGCTTAATTATTAGTTTCGGTATTGTCGGTTCGTTGCTGTGAGATTCTTGACTGTCGTGACTTTTATTTTTGTGACGAACTTCTTCTTGGTGATCGTGATGATCATTTTCTGGATCATAGATTTTGAGAATAGAATGCATCGTGTCGGATTGTTTTGTTATCGTCATTTTTAGGGAACCTTTACTTTCGGGCTCATCATCGACTGGCTTGATTGGTTTTATGATTATTTTTGGACTGTAATGTCTCTCTTTGTCTGTCACCTCGACATTTATCACTAACGGTTCTTTTAGTTTAGTTTCTTCCTCATGAGACTGTTTCAATTTTTTTCCCGTTACATCCTTTTTCGTAACCGTAACATCAGAAGTTACACCTGAAATTGCGCTTACTACTTCGGACCTAAGAGGTTTCGAAACAGTTTCGACCACTGACTGAGGTTTTTGAGACAAATGTTTTAATTCTACAGGAGCCCGCTCCAAACTTACCGATGGAAGATCTAGATTTTCAATCCATGGAGTTTTGGGTTGAGTTTCAGAACTTTGCAATGAAAGAACTTTACTTTCTGTTTGGGGAGCTACAACTTTTGATTGAAGTGTGACAGCTGGTGATTGAAGCGAAATTTTTTTAGGCGAAAGCGCTACTGATTCTACTAAACTCTTAGGTTGGAGTTGAACAGGTACTAAACCCTCAGAAGACAGTGCTAAATTTTCAGGTAAAAATTTTGTAGTCTTCAGTTCCGGTTGAAGTGCTAAACCTTTAGACGAAACTGCTAAACTCTCAGGTAGAATCTTCACTCCTTCCGGTTGAGGAGTTTCTGGTTCTGACTGAAGCGTTGAAGTCTCCGGTAAAAGTTTTGCCGTTTCCGGTTGAAGTGGCAAACTTTCAGAAAAAAGTTTTCCTACTCCCTCTTGCTGCATTTCCGCTTCAGGTTGAAGTGCTACACTCCCAGATAAAAGACTGGCGGTTTCCGGTTGAAGTGCTAGGCTTTCTGGTAGATGCGTCTCCGTTTCTAATTGTCTCGATCCCACTTCTGATGTTAGAATTACAGTTGGAAGCGTTGATGTTTCCGTCAGTGTTAAAGTTTCGTTTTGAAGCGTCAGGCTTTTCGGAAGGGGCAAACTCTCTGGTTGAAGTTCCAGGGGGTCTTGAAAACCTGCGCTTGTTTTCTCAGACACAATAGTTGGAATGTCATCTATTGGCGGTATGGTGTAACTGGTGTCAGAATCGTTTTGTAAACTGGCCACTGCTAACAAAGTTTCTAGGTTATCATCTTGTAGTTCGGCTGGTTCAGAAAAAATTTCATCAACGCAAGGATCAAATGAAACTGCCTCAGTGATTGGTTGGGCGGCTATGACTGAAGGCAGCAAAACTTCAGGAGGGTCAATTTCTACGCTTCTTAATACTTTCGATGGTAATTCGGATAGAGCCGCAACTGAAAGCTCTTCTTTTTCTTCTAACTCTGTGACGCAATCAGGTAATATGCTAACGAGTTCCAAATTCGGAGAAATGTTTTGGATGGCTATAGCAGCTTCGTCTATTTCCGCAACTCCTAAATCACCCGATTCTACCATATCAACGTCATCAACTGACTCAATGTTTTCTTGGACAACTATTAACTTGTCTTGATTAGTTTCCTCAACAGTAATTGGCTGGCCGACAACATTTGCTTCGGTTAGAAAATCAACTGGAGCATTCAAAGAAACTTCAGATGCTACACTTTCAAATTTTTCTACTTCACTTGAACCGGCGTCAATTTCTGAAACCTCAACCGCTTCATTCAATTTTTTTTCGGAACTAGGATCGTCAGGTGTACTCTCAACCGGAATCACTTCAATGCTTACCTTTTCTGCAACGATCGGTTCAGCTTCAGCTCTTTCTGGTGACTCGGCCAGAGGGGCTTCTACCATCTCTTGATCATCAGCCGGAACTGATTTTTTTTCAATTGTTTTTGAATTATCAGTTGTGGCTTCCAAAATTACATTATCATCGCATTTTTCAGCAGATACTTCAGAAGTCGTCGCGACGCTTGTATTATCAATAGCGTCTTTATCGTCATTAGTGTCCATTGGCACAGTTTCATTGTCGCCAACCTCTTTACTACTTTCGGAAATAATTGGCCCTATCGAAGAACCATCTCTATTGTCTTCCAACAATGCTGGTACAATTACTTCTGAACCGGTTTCATCTTTAATTACGGGCAAACTAACAGGAGTACCAACATTTTCCGCACGAGTTAAAGATTCCGTTGTGGTATCTGTATCCGGGGCGCTTTCAACTATTGAATCGCTTTTACAGATTTCTGTTTTACCGACTTCCTGATTCTGTTGACCTCCCTCATCACTAGTTTCTATTGTTGCTATTGAATCGCTTTTACAGATTTCTGTTTTACCAACTTCCTGATTCTGTTGACCTCCCTTATCACTAGTTTCTATTGAATCGCTTTTACAGATTTCTGTTTTACCGACTTCCTGATTCTGTTGACCTCCCTCACCACTAGTTTCTATTGTTGCTATTGAATCGCTTTTACAGATTTCCGTTTGACGAACTTCCTGATTCTGTTGAGCTGCCTCATCACTAGTTTCTATTGTTGCTATTTCTAAATCGCTCTTTTCAGCATCTTCCGATATTCGTTGAGATTCCTTTGTTTCAATAGTTTTACTGTCAACACTATCGGTCAGCGTAACTTCTGAAAGATCGACGACAACAGGGTTTGGTTCCTCAACAGCTGCAGTCGACAAAGATTTTTCTGAAAATATAACGTTTTACTAAAGAATCATTTTCGTGATCAAACGGTGAAATGCGTATTGACGACAAAACTCACAAATAATTAGTAAACTCTGTAGATTTAATCTTTATTTGCGTCTTACCTGCTGGCGAATCCCCCTGGGTTTCTGCGTTACTAACCGAGACGTTTCTTGTTTGGGATCCGGATTTGCCACCGCTCCGTCTATTTTCTTTTGTTTTGATGGTAAACGACGTGGTGGGCTCCCCTAACAAATTCTCCAGGTCCTGCACAATATCCTCAACGTCTTCCGTAATTTTCTCGGTAGCGGTGTCCGTAATGCTCATAGTCAACCAATCCTTTTCGGACGCCATTAAAGGTTCTGCTGCTGGTTTATCGTCAACTTGAACTTCCTCGCTCTTCGTCGACTCAATTGTTTGTTCTTCGCGTTTTTTCGCATCCTGGGTGTCTGAGGAAGTGCTGCTAATCGGATCCTCAGGAGCTAAATTAATTTAGTGTAATTACTAATGTAATTTATGGCAAGAAAGGTAATTTACCTATTTGGGTGGATGAAGTCGCCGTAAATGCATCGGTGGAAGACGTCGGCGTCGAGTCGTTAGCTTCGTTTTTATCGTCTTTGTTTAATGACATCAAATTTCCCATGGTTGAGGTTAACTCGCCGTCATATTTAGAATCGTCTTTTTCCATTTTAAACACAATGCGGTCAATTGGTTGGGGGGTGCGAGGCGATGGTCGGAACTCGCTGGTAGTCAAATTGTGGCAATAATTTCGTTAGTCACAATTAAAATCGGCATTTTGTTAATAACAAATATGCACAACAAACGCCAACCCAAGCCAGCAATCAGCAATCTGTCAGCTGTCAAATATTTACAGTTACTCACTACCAACCCAAGCGCGACGACAATCAAAAGTCACTACATTATGTAATGAATAGGGGAAATACGTAGGTATGTATTTGGGTATGTATAACCGTTGATTGAGTAAATATCTCAATCAACGGTATAACGACATATGGTTTTATTTTTTTGTCATACCTCTTTATTGGGTAATTGTTTACTTTACCCACTTCTGGATTTTCCAAAAGCCAATTACACACAAAGCATTCCTTAACATTTATACAAGTGGGGCAATAGTGTGCCCGACTTCGATAGCTCGAGTTCTATGATGGGCAAAAATTTGATTTAAAAACACAAATAAACTAGGAAAAGAAGTCTATAACCGGAAATTATTTCTGAGCATACAGGCTGAGCCAAGACGATTGATTATACAGGGGCAAGTGACATTTTTTTAAATAGAATGTTGTGTGCAAAAAAAGATTTTTCGGAGCCTTTTGTTAGACTCTTTTTACTCCAATATTATTGCTGACTATTTCCAAATCACTTGGATGTAGTGATTTTTTTTGTTCAAATAATGGCATCTGCAGATGCATGTTAAAAAATTCACTACAGTCACAATTGAAAAATTAAGTTTAGCCACTCTGTATAATTTTTCAAAGGTAAAAACGATTTAAGGACATCCTACAAATGTTTCCTAACTAGTACTTACATAATTGCACTATTGCCCCAGCTTATATATTACGGAAATCAATATCTTTTTTTATGTAAACCACTTCTTCTATTTTTACTCTTATTTTCCTTGCCCTAGCACATTTACATTTATAAATTTACAAAAAATTATTTATCACTTGCATAACATTTTATTGGTTAAAATGGCATTATAATGATGTTTTACGATGGTTTCCAAAAAAAAACCGCAAAAAGCAAGAAGTAGGCATTGTTAACAATTACCCTTTATTGGTAATGCACAGCACAGTCATACTATACAATAATCATCTTTGGTTCTTTATTTATTGAAACTAACAAACATTTATTCAATTTCATAACACTGTCTTTTTTTAATTGCTATAAAAATACATAAAATAAATATAGAACAACTGTTTTAGTTCGAAGAGTGGAAGTAGTTTAGCGTCTTTTGTATTTGAAACAGTAGCGGAACTGTCATACAGTACTTTTACTGTAAGCGCACTGCTCCCTTTGAAGCAGTGCACCAAAAGGAGAAATAAACAGAAACCAGAACAAAAAAATTGTTTAAAAACAAAATTTAGCCTAAAATAATCTAAATACATATACCTACAGGTTGAATCTTTAATAAGGATGAATACCGAATTTATCTCAGACTCTGTTTGTTCCACATCAACGGAAAAAAAATTATTTAGAAAATTGCCTATGAGAAAAATTATCGAAATTATTTCTAGTACCTACCCAATTTCTTAGAAAATCCAACGACACTGAAAAGTAGCCAATAGAAAAATAGAATTTGGTGTCGTTTCTATGACAATGTAAAAATTTCCTGGAAATTTTTGCACCTAGCATGAAATTAATAAGTGGAAATTATTTCAGCCAATCAAAATCATTTATTTATTATTATCAATAATGACATCATGGACCCATGTCCGTGTCGTTGCAATTTTCTTACCGAATATGCCCTCGTGCATTGATTAATATCCGCAAATTTTATTCTCATGCATTTCCAAAACGTAATTAGCCCTCGTGTTCCACTCGGGCTAATTAACACGTTTTGGAAATGCATTCAAAAAAATTTCCGGAAATACAGTAGAATTCGGTTATAACGTCCTCGGATATTAGCAAACTCTTGCATATAACGAACCAAAATTTGAAGTCCCGCCATATCTACGTCCCTATCAAACATTGTAAAAATTTGTTCGTTATACCGAACTTCGGACATAACGAACTGATTTTGACAGTTCCTTGAGGTTCGTTATAACCGAGGTCTACTGTAATCAATGCACTAGGGATATTATAAATGAAAATATTCAATTTTCTTTGATAAAATAACAAAACCCCAAATATCTAAAAAAACAAACATTTTCGATATAATTATTAGAAGCACATTACTTTTTTCTACCAACTGGTGAATGTGCAGTTAAGTTCAAAAGTAATGTCTACCTGTTAAACTCGCTTATTTTCCATATAAAATCAACACAAGTATAAAAATTCATGCATATGATGTAATGGAACACATGCATTTAATTTTCTTTACGTAGTACTTCTATATGATCTGTAGAAAAAATTGACTGTACTTAGGTATTACGCAATTTAAAAAAAAATTACGTTTTGCTGTTTATATGTGAGGTCAACGTATGTCGTTAAATAATAATCTTTACCGTACAATATTTTGATAATTTTTATACGATCATTATCTCTAACGTTATGTCTTACCCTCGTAAAAAATTCAACGTGTTGTCATCAACTACTGTTGCTGAGGATTAAATTTTTTAAGAAAGATAAAAAAAATGTTGCTGAGTTCGAAAGTTCAAATCCCGATGAAGGCAACACTTTTGTTTAGTATTAAGACCTTTCTAAACATTAATTTTACATGAAAGTGTGTCCCTTTTTTTTAAGAATCAGAGTGGCGTTTTTGTTTGTACCTAATTTTATCTTGGAAGATATAATTTGAAAAAATCGCACGACACTGAAAAGTAGCCAATAGAAAAATAGAATTCGGTGTCGTTTCTATGGCAATGTAAAAATTTCCTGGAAATTTTTGCACCTAGCATGAAATTAATAAGTGGCCAATCAGCCAATCAAAATCATTTATTTATCAATAATGACATCATAATGACATAGTGGACCAATGTCCGTGTCGTTGCGATTTTCTTACCGAATATGCTCTCGTGCATTGATTAATATCCGGAAATTTTATTCTCATGCATTTCTAAAACGTAATTAGCCCTCGTGTTCCACTCAGGCTAATTAAGACGTTTTGGAAATGCATTCGAAAAAATTTCCGGAAATAATCAATGCAAGTGAAAATATTCAATTTTCTTTGATAAAATAACAGAACCCCAAATATCTAAAAACCAGACATTTTCGATATAATCGTTAGAAGCACATTACTTTTCTCTACCAACCACGGAGTATAATATATTATACTCCGTGCTACCAACTGGTGAATGTACAGTTGAGTTCAAAAGTAATGTCTACCTGTTAAACTCGCTTATATTCCATATTATAAAACCAACACTGGCATTAAAATTCATGCATATGATGTAATGGAACACATGCATTGGATTTTCTTTACCTAGTACCTACATCTGTATGATCTGTAGAAGAAATTGACTGTACTTAAGTATCATGCAATTTAAAAAAAAATGTCATTTTGCTGTTTATATGTGAGGTCAACGTATGTCGTTTAATCTTTACCGTACAATATTTTTATAATTTTTATATGATCATTATCTCTAACGTTATGTCTTACCCTCGTAAAAAATTCAACGTGTTGTCATCAACTACTGTTGCTAAGGATTAAATTTTTTAAGAAAGATAAAAAAATGTTGCTGAGTTCGGAAGTTCAAATCCCGATGAAGACAACACTTTTTTTTAGTATTAAGGCCTTTCTATTAATTTTACATGAAAGTGTGTCTCTTCTTTTAGGAATCATAGTGGAGTTTTAGTTTGTACTCAATTTTATCTTGGAAGATATAATTTAAGAAAATATAATTTGACGTAGCTAATTTCCTATGACCCGGTAGCGCTGAGACACTCATAATATAGATCCTATAATATTATGATATAATATGGATATCGGATCCTCGATACGAATACACAAATAGAGCTCTATGTCTTCAACCATGAGAATCATTACCCTCACTGTCAAAGTTACAGTAACAAAAAAAATTTACTCCCTTTACAGAAGAATTTGTAACATTCAATTCAATAGATAATAGATAATTCTGTAACAGTGTATTTCTGTAGGTACCTAATTAGTTTGCGATCACAAAACAATCGTTAATTCCATCACAAAGAAAACTAATCACTGCGCTGCTGTATACTTATCGGAAATTCTACGTCTTCACTGTAGCCTTGGTAAACTTGACGCATTCAACATGGCCATTAGGCTAGAGTCAAATTACTTCCACACCTCCATACACAATCCACCGTGCAATTTGGCGGAGGCGCCGGGTGAATGATTATCTCTCTACCATACCAATTTATCAGTTAAAATCGGAACTTTGCTCAAGAAACCTCAAGAACTAGTTGGTAATTTTGCCAAATTGCCGGCTTTCGAGCTTTCAGAAAAAAAAAATTAATTGGCAATAAACCAGCTGAATGTTGTCGTTTCGCCTCTACAATACACAACAAACAGCAAGGGTGCTTTAATCTAAACACGACTCACTCAATCAAACAGGCCATAAAAAGCATGAAACTAGCAAAAGCACGACTATTATCTCGAGATAAACCACTTCGGGGATGATAAAGTATCTCCGAAACAAGACGAAAGTCTCCGATCCGATCGAGCTTTTGCGATAAGCTCTGACATTCATTGCGACGTCCCCAATCTGTGTGGCGTACAAGGTTTCTTAACAGGACGCGTGAACTGGGCAACAGTTCAAACAGCTGTTGAGGTTTTCCTTTCAACTCAGCAGCCGATCTTTCCCCAATCTTCTGAAGCAACAGCAGGTGAGTTAACTGGACATTTTAATCGTATGACAACAGTTGTTTTAAATTTCGGGGAGATTAAAAAAATTTTTTTCAACAAAATTTCAAAGTTTACTTAACTGTGGCAAAAATAACAAATACTTGCGCCAATTTTTTTGTTTTAATTTTTTTCTGATGCTTTGACTTATTTCAATAATTTGGCTACAATTAATTAGGACGGGAATAGCATCAAAGCGAATTCTTTTACGTTATAATGGCGCTTTATTGGTATAAGTTTTGCATTAACTGTACATAGTTTGTGAGCAGAAGAGTTCGGTGGGTGTCGGATTATTTATTCGCAATTTCAATTCTGCGACGCTCAAAGAAGAAAAGCTGCGAAAGCTCTTGCAGTTAAGAAACCGGTCACGTTATCGATACGGTTATTTTGTGCCTCGTGAATAACTTATGTTTTGCTGTTCAACCTTTGGCAAAGGTCGCTAAACTGTTTAAAACTTATTGATCCAGCTCAAAAGGCGCAAAGAAAAAAAGCCGGCGTTAATAATTATTATTATTTATCTTTCTGAAAAAAAATCAATTAATTTCACGACTTTTATTTCATCACAATCAACGCAAGTTTAGGGTTCGATAATCGCGAATCGTTTCAGCCGCAATATGGAGCCGTCGATGATTAGATTACATTGACGTCATAAACATGATTGGACTTCCAGCGCGTTTTGCGCTTGCCATAAACCATAACGATTTGATTACGGGATTACGTCCGCTTTCAGTAACGAGCTTCCAATGCACTCATCTTGTTTTGCGCAACTTTCAACCAAACCAGAAAGCATCAAGGACCAATTTCTTATAACCAAGCAATTTTTGACGAAACGCGAGAAGCGCTATAAAAACTTGATTCGGAATTAGAAAAATCCAATTATTTTTTTTTTGTGCTTTTTTAGGAATGGTGGGATCGGCGGTTTTGGGGGCCGCCATGGGTACAGGAACGGCCTTGTTCGTCGGCATGACGATCGTGGTTTATCGCTATTACAGCCACAGACGCAAAACTGAGGAATGGGGTTCGCTGGACCGCATCCTCCCAGAGAAAGCTGCATCAAAGCCGATTTACGCCTTGACACAGTCGGTAAGGTTTTCTGCGCGAGTTTTTGTCTCATTTACATGAAATCCGGGCGCTCCGGGAATTGCTTGTTTACATGAATACTTGAACAACAAACAACGCTACTCGTCAGGCAGCAAATTAGACTATTTATAACTGCAAACTTTGGGTTTGTTAATTAAAGAAAACAGGATGAAACCAAACGAGTATCTCCAGCTTTAATTCATTTATTTATTCCAGCTCCGCTCCCAATATAAAATTTGTTTAAACGATGCGTTCTTTTTCTTATTCTCCTCTTTCTAAAAATAGCACCAATAATCAATTGCGTTCAAATAAGCACTTCAGGCAAATTTTTTTAAACAGAAAGAGAGAAATAAACAATACTTTGACACACTTGCGTAAGCTACTGTAAAAGTTTGCAATTAAGCAACAAGAGTATGGAGTAGATTAGAGATTCCGAATGTGAATCGCTTACAATAAGAGTTGACTACCAGACACTGAAAGCGTCGTATTCTGAAAGCTTCATGTTCCGGATGTCCTCGAATGAAAGCTTTACGATGTCGTAATCTAAAACCTTTAATGCTCTATTACCTTCTGTATTCTAGAGGCGGCTGTTGTCAGGAGACATAAAACGTACCTTCAACACTAAAACCTTCTTAGGCTAAGATTAAAAAAAAAAAAACTTTAAACCAATGCAAAATTATGTATATCTATAAATGTCACAATACTGATTTCTTTTGTTGCTAAACTTAAAACTTGAAACTAATTAGTAAACTTGCTAAAATTAACTTACACGTGCATGGACACGTGCAAAATTCATGTCCGATTACACCCATCATCCACTTAATATTTTTCTAAAGTGTATTCGAGGGGTCTAGTTTCAAAGTCGATAATATCCAATGTTCATGAAAGTTTGGGTAAATAGGTACTTTCCTACGGAGAAACATTGAGCAACTTTTGTGTTTCACCGTGGTGCGAGAACGACAGAGGAGTCAATTTCATATTCGAAACCTGATACACTGCTACACACATACATGATTAAAGAAATTTTAGGTAAAGCAGTAAAGACGCGAGGAAGGATTTTTCTTTTTCTTATTTAATAATTTCCAGTTCTTTTCTAATTGTTTGTTCCATACCTTCTTAATGTCATATGTGCATTTAAGTTATGTTTTGATTTTATTTTGTTTGGTTAATTTAGTGGAGGTAGTAGCAGTAGCATAATAGTAGAAGGAGATGAGAGCTTCTGTCCCAGCTCCCTTGGCAGGAGCAGGAACTGGGCTAGAAGCCCTCATTTCTTTCTACTCCTAATTCTTGTCACTTTACTTAATTCGAATTTTGTTGTAGATTGTAGACTGATCGTAGATTTCCAAAGGGTCGTTTGACTTAATAGTGTTTCCAAGCTGCAACCAATATAATCTTTTGTTTAAATTTGTTCAAATTTGAGATTGTCTCAAAGGCATAAACTTTTTACAAAGTTTACCATAATCTTGAGAGACCTTTTCTTCACTTTGTCAGTATGTGTTCTGAGGTTTTCTCTGCCGACCCGCTCCTTTTTTGCAGTTTCTTGAGGTGATACCTCAATGAGCAGTGTCCAGTAAGAAGACCCGTAATGAGTCTCATTTTGTTCTTTGCCAGATCCATTTTTTTTTAACAAATTCAATAATTATTATCTACAGCGATAATTTTTATTTTACTTTAAACCGTTTGCGAGGTGGGTATCTATTTCATAAAAATCTTTCCTATGAAAGCAGATTTAGGGGGGAGTAGCTTCTTTGCGAGGTAATTTAAAGACAAACTGTACTTAAATTTTTGGCATCATTACACGTGTTCTAAATGTTTATAGCATTTGCATAACAAATATAAAAAAAATTTGAACATTCTATTTCATTTAGCGTATAATACAATTTTTAGTTCAGTTTTTTCGGAAGACGGTAAAACCTATTTAAATTTTACAAAAAGATTTTTATCATTCAAAAAGTTATGAAATTTGAAAATTTAATATCAAAAATTGCAAAAAAAAACATACAAAAAAGTTAGAGGCAAAATTATCTCACACTCCCCAGTTTAACATACCTCGCAATTGAATTGTCGTAAAATTCAAATTTTATCTTTTTAGGCTTAAAAATGTTAGAAAACCCAAAATTTTTATCTTTTTACCGTTGATTAATCCACAGTCGAGGGGCTGCATATCTTTTAGAAGCCATTTAACGAACAAAGATTACTTCATTATTTGACCAGATTTACATGCCCTTAAATTTCTGGCGCATGTGTATTTCGGAAACACCTTGTATTTAATGATTGTGTAGGAACTCTATGTTATCTTTTTCAATGTTATGTGAATTATGTAAATTAACATTGCTGATTTTTTGTTAACAGCTATTTTGAGTTTTCATTGCATGACCACATCTTGACTAATAATCAATTTTTGTAGCAGGTAGAGATTATCCTTCGTCCACAACTTACTTCATTTACATACTTCATTTTTTGCAAATAATAAAATAATGTTTTTCTAATTTACTGTTCTTGTAATAATATGTTTAACAATATTCACAAACTTCACTTAACAATGTTTCTTTCTTAACAATTTTCAGATTATTTCTTTTCGCCACATTGCTAAATTTTTTGACTATTGAAGGTTTCGGTTTTACATTTTCATATAGCACCTTAACACTAACATTATTCCAGTACCTACTTTAATTTAATTTTACCTTGATCATGTTAACTTATTTTGATTTGAGCGCTTCTATTGTTAATCTTTTAATTATTCCCAAATCATAATTTGTTACAATATTATTCTTAACTAAACAAATCGAGGTAATAAATTATTTTAATTTTCTTGTGACGTGTCATTTTGGCGGATGCGCCGGGTGAATGGATGAAACAGTGTTGGCATGTGTGTAATCTGCTAAATATTTTTAAATTCTTTTTCAGAATTTAGTTTGTTTTTAATTTTAGTTTCTTCGTTTCCGGAAACCCTTATACAGGGTGTCCGTTTTTCGAGTACTAGAATGGTGATCTCGGTTATCTTCAAAGATACGAAGTCTGTTAATTTAAAGTAAAGTTGCGGATTTTTGTACTGAACATTAATCTGAATGAAAATTTGCCCTGTCATTTTTAGTTTTTGAATTATTGACAAAAATTTGAAAATTTAAATTCTGGTTTTTATTTTTTTAAACAAAAACTATTGAAGCTAGACGTTTTTAACTAAGTCAGTGTTTTTTTTACGAGGAATCTAAATCTGTCATCGTAATTTTCATATAATGGTTTTCGCTTAAAAACAAGAACCAAAATTTTTAAATTTTTCGTAATAACGCAAAAATTAAAAAGAAGTAAAGTATAAAAATGCGAATCTATTGCCTAATTTAACCGTCCGTATCTCTGAGGATAAGCGAGATCCTCATGCTAGCACTCAAAAAACGAACACCTTGTGTATTTGCATTTTTTATTAGCTTTATTTTAAACTTTGAAAGTAATTAAATTGTGGCAATTCAAACTACTGCCGGTTTGTAGTTTGAAGCCTAGCGTTTGATGACGATTGCGATAGGACTCTCTTCGTGTTTAATCGTCAAGAGAACGAGCAACACTAAACTTTTACAATTTATTATTGAAAAAATATATTTTAGTCTCTATTTTTAGCTTGCTGCCTTTTTAAGAGCAGAAATTCTTGGATATTTCAGTTTGAAAACGTTGCGCCAAAAATATCTTAGCATCAGTATCGAAAATAATTTGTATGTAGAAAACGATTTTAGAGAGCGAAGCTCACCTTGCGACATTAACCCTCAGGGTTTACCTTATAGTATCCATGCGCCGAAACCAACAAGTTTACAAGGAACTCAATTTGCGTTCCAATTACATAACATTGAATCACACACGGCTTTATCGACAAATCTATTTATTTTAATGTCAAAGGTTAAGCTGTTGAGCTTTTGTCGATCAACAAATTTCATTTAGCGTTCGTAATAACTTAAACTTCCACCAATGCCCAATTTACAGCAAATATTTGCTAACCACCGGAGAATTCTTAATGCCGTCATTGGTTGTTCGCGTTGTTTGTTTACAATTTATAACGTAATAATCACAGAAGGGCGATAAATAGCCGGGGCAACAGGTACGCAGTAAATTCGAAAGATTTATCTGGTGCGGGAAAGCTTTCGGCGAAGCCCGCGCAACGTATGTCGTAGTAGGAAAATCGGTTTTCACCCCTCAACCTGTTGAGCCCGGGAGAAACAGAGCGTCGTAAACGAGCTTCAGTATGTTGGAACGCGTTCGGCGACGCTCTACGTTCCCTCTCCGAGCCCGGGCCATGCTTGAAAACCCGTAAAACCATGCAATAACCCGCAAACCCGTCGAATTTCCGGTCGAAATGGTGCCGAGTCCCGACCATGCCCGTTAAGTCCGCCTATCCGCGCCTGAACCATGTCTGGAATGGGTCCGGCGAGCTGTTGGGTGACCCACAAACGTCTGGAATCGTGGGCCAGAGCCGCCAAAGAACGCGCCTTGGGCACAACGTCCCCCAAACACAACGCGGATCATGGAAGCAATAGCACTAGTAGCAATACGAGTGCAGAGGTACTGTTTTTGTTTACTGTGGCGATATGTAGGTGTATATAGACGCACGTCGGGACGGTGATCGATAATGCACCTGTCGGCGTCGCGACGACAACATTTCGACGATTTTCGAATTTGGACGCTTTTCGGGATCGGACGGAGGGACCACCGCTCCCAATGACGTCATTTGTTGGCCGAATATCCGGTCGATAGCCGCTATCTGTTTTGGCCCGAAATCTGACTGCATCTCGTGCCGGGAGACGGGACCTGTTGTTTGCTCCATTAGCGAGACAATTAAGGGAAATGCCTCCATTTTTTTTTTTCACCGAGCTCTGCGTCAAAGCAAACGAGATTCGGGCCCGATGCCCGGAAGCTAACAACAATGTCCATCAGGCATACAGATGCAAGTTTGCCAGAAAATGCAATTCTAAGAAAAAGTGAATTTATTCTGGTCCAGCAAAGTTAATTCATAGAGTAATAGATAACGTTGCTTCCAGTGACGTGTAAGAAAATTGTGTAAGATTTTAAAATAATTTTAACACAAAAACTAAAACGTTTAAAAAATATATGTATATTAGGAAAAGTTTTTGATCTTGAAGATTTCTATTACCAGTTAAAATTAATGCACTTATTTCGATTACACCCTGTATAAACTATACAACTATGTCTGTTTCAAGTATTTTGAAATGATGATTGCGATATGCAAAGTGAGTCCATTAGCTTGATCATCCATTTATTAACGACGAAACAATTTATAAAGTAATTATCTATAAGACAACCACTAAAATATTTCGAGACATCGATAAGTTTATTTTGAAGACGGTTTGATGGCGGTTATAAAATAGTTCCTTTCTTGAAATATTACTAAACAAAAGCATTTAACTATTTAACATTTTTTTTAGTATTGAACTAGATGGGTTATAAATTCAACGAACCTCCTATAGTGACCCGTTGAGTGAAGACATTTAAATTGGTGACAAATTCTAATAATAATTTGTTATTTCTACGATATTTTTAAAAATTTCAATTATCGTAAAGATTGCGTCAAGATATGAATAGACGAAGTGAAGGCAAAAAATAGATGTCTAACTTCAGAAGAAACAGAAACCAAAATGTGTTAATAAAAACATGTTGAATAAAAACTTTTTTCTATTTCAAAATCTCATGCGTTGCAATATGACTTATTTTTATCTTAAAAACTTTGCTTAAACAGTATCTACCTTTATCGCTCTCCGATAAATATGACGCACTAAGAATCTAAATTTTACAAAACCAAATTACATTTATTTTAAATATTTTAGAGTGTGATACCAAGACTATTAGTATTATTTTTAAAGTGCTTCAAAGTTAAAAACTCAATTTTTTGTGTTTATACATCAATACATTCTCATCAGTTCTTCCCGCCCGCCACAATCTTAGTTATAGCAGAATTTTTCTAACAACTCCACGATGCCGCGTAACTGTCAAAATATGTCAGCTGCAACACGCGTATTCGATCAATGTCTCTCTTACTCACAGAACCACAAGTTTATTTCAATTATACTGAACTAATCAAGTTCTTGGAAGTTTTACTGATATTCTAACACTAGGATAACATTTTTCTAGTACACGTTTTAAATTTTGCAAAAGTCATTTATAAAAAATTTTAGATGAGAAGCTTAGAGTTTAACTTTCTTTACTTGTTTTATTGGTTTTAATATTAGAGCAATTTATAATATATTTTTTGCGAAGACAAATTAATACCTATTCTTTTAGAATTTTATTGAGGACACAATAGATTTGTCTATAATGACGACATCAATCATCAGGTGGTCATTTTGGATTTAATTCTATTATTATTAGTTTTTTACGTTACGACGATTTTATTGTTTATGAAGACCTATTTAATATAAAACCTCAAGTGCTTGTAAAAAAATTTCTTTGGCTAGCAGTGTTGTTTTTGAAGAAAATATCTAAAATAGGTACTTTGATTATTTTGCGTTTCTTTATCACCCCTTGTTCAACTTCTATCAATGCTTCTTATAAACGAAATATGCTCTTGAAGTTTCCTAACTTTTTTAATGACTCTCCATAATAAGTACTCCGTGGCTTGTATTAGACATATTTTTTAATATCATTGAATTTCTTGTTTTTTTTTTGTTCAGAAATAACTTTTTGAGGCTATTCACGACTTTGTTAAATTTGGTATGCCTTTTAAAAGATCTTGTCTTTATCCAAATTTATCGTAATTTTTCTTTCTCACAAGCGCAAATTCTACATGTTAGAGCCTTTTCAAGGTTATCTATTTCGATTTCCAGTTGATTGGCTCTCGCGTGGTTGTGGTTGGTGGTAGGTAACCGTTAAGGTATTAGGTATAAATTTCAAAATAGATTTAAAAAATTTCAAACCATCACCACGGCGCTGGCATGCCCACGCTGAGACAGCCACTACTACAACTACTACACAACTTCTAAATGGCCGATTTTGCTTCACGAGTTGTACCTTATTTTTTGATAGGTACTGTAATTATGTATTGCGTCTAGTTCAAAATTTTTTTGTCTATTAGTTGTCCAACCAATTTCCAATCAGTTTTTTTTTGTAAGAGACAGAAAACAGAGTTTTATTTTTCAATTACTGAGCTACTAACTTCAAGACCCCTTCATGTCACATTCACATTTATAACAAATGTATAATATATACATATAGCATTTTAAAATATGTCTTGAAATCCAAAAATATCCTTGTCCTTTTTATTTGAAACGATCAATTTGGTAGTTCAAATAATTATTGAAATGTGCATGACAGTTATGTTCCATAAATTACAATTTTTAACTTATGTACATTCCAAATTTTTTCCATGTTGTACCCTCGCGAGCAATATTTAAGGCACGGTGTTTCTTCTCAGTGTAAACCAGCTCTATTCGGCAAGGGAGGTAGATAACCGTTGGAGTAGCAAAGGAAATACATATTTATTATTCATATCAGCACTGGGTGATAAGGATTTGCTGGAGTTTAATAGGGCAGACTGTCAGGTCTGCTGCCACAACCAATTCTACAGCTCGATTTACACAACTTCAAAATCGCCGATTTTGCTTCACGAATCGTGCCTTAAATATTGCTCGCGAGTGTACCTACATGTCTAAGCCTTATGGTCGTAGAATTTGTGAAACTAGAACCTTCGTTTTCAATAACATTTTTTGCACACGATTTATAAAATTGATTTTAAATGTACTTTTTTTCTCTCCGAAAAGTTAAAGCTTTTTTCCTTCCAAGATCATCAATCAACGAAGGCCACATTGACCCTTGGACCTCCAAACTAATGTATACGTCAATACCATGATTTCCATTTTACTTAATCATCTATTTTTATGTTTACATTAATAGTCACGCTAAAACATACAGAAATATATTCAAATCAAATTTTCTCTACAAGTTATTTTGTTGATTGGCCATTGAACTCTAGCTAATAAAAGCATCAAGGATTATTTCAAAACACCAACTTTCTTGAAATTTAAGCTGTTCAAATACCTGCAATAGCTCAAATTTACTTTGCTTACAATTGATTGCACATGCTTAATGTTTAAAAAATTGAATATGCAGCCAATGTAGCGGATTCAGATTGACGAGGAAGAAAAATCACAAAAACGTTGTAGAGTCCTTCCTACTCAATTCTAATATCGATTTGATTCGCCGTCATCTTGGGAGCTTATCGCCGGTTACAACGTTGGTTACGTACAACCACCAGTCACGTTTTGGGGAAGCTTTGCACTAACTAATGAATGCCATTATAGAAACAATATTATTATGTTACTTACGCAATTAACACGTGCCTGTACCTGACCTATTCCTGAATTACGATAACAACAACAACCCGGTAATGTCTAGATATTTAAAGCAAAAACTCAGCTAACTTTTGGACAAAAAAGTTTAGTTTTAGCCTCTTTATTCTACGTGATGAAATCTCATTTTTAACAATTTGTCAAATTTTCAATAAATTTTCCAATTTGCAATTGCAGGAGTTCAACGTGGCGAAAGAACAGCACGTCATTCAGCCTCCCCAAAACGCTTCAGCTCAAGCTTTAACCGCTGAACTAATGAAAATGCCTCTGGACCTATGTTCGTCCCCCCAAGGCCCCCATTTGCTTCAGCATCAATCAAAATCGTACCCCGGAGGTCAACCTCTTCTCTGCAGGACTCCGAGTGTTTCCTCCCAAAGCAGTTTAGACAGCAGCGCCTCAAGACAAGTAAAAACTAGAAATCCATAAATTTCCGGAAACAAAAATTTTATTTCAGGGTCACAGAGGTTCCTCGCCTCAAATCAGAACTTTCGCACCTGACGGCAAAGTCCATCAAGAAGCCGTACACACATCCAGTTACCCCTTACGAAACTCCAGTCGTTCTCCGTCGCCACTTCGAGCCGCTTCTCTGGATATCCGTTGTTCCTCTCCCGGAACCTCAACAATTAGTGGTGAGGAAATCCGGACACCGTCGCCATCCCAATCCAGTCTCGCATCGTTGACGGGAGGTTCCGCAAGTTCTTGCAATTCCCCAATACCCAATTCGCCACGAACCATAAGTTTAGGGAGATGTTTATCGCCGCTTCTTATACCATCCACAAAAGGACACGATGCCAATAACGCCGCGGCACCTCCCGCTAGTCCTTTGGGAGCGATCCAACCGGACCTGTATTTACGCAAAGACGGTCCTCTTTTCATTGGAAGCAGTCCCAAGTCGGGGCCTAGTCTGGGAAGACTCCACTTTAGACTAAAATACGATTTTGACCGGAGCGATCTGGTCGTGCATCTCATCGAAGGTAGGCTCGAGACTTAATTGAATAACGGTTTGAAAGATTTTTTTTTAATTGCTTAGCTCACGATCTCGCCGGAAGCGACCAAGGGGGTTTTAACGACCCCTACGTCCGTGTCACCCTCTCGCCGGAAGTGGATGCCCGGAAACGTCAAACAACAATCCGTCGTAACGACCCCAACCCGTTTTTCGATCAGCATTTCAAATTTCCCATTTCCCACGAAGATTTGCAATCGAAATCGCTCATCCTTCAAGTGTTTGACTACGACCGTTTCTCCCGGAACGACGTAATAGGCGAAGTCCGGATGAGCATGGACGAGTTCGACGTAACATCCAGCATTGAAGTGTGGGGCGAGATAACGAAAAATAAGAAACCTCCGGAAGAACTTCAAGAAGTGCTGGTGTCTCTCAGTTATTTGCCGTCTGCAGAACGGCTGACAGTCGTCCTGTTGAAGGCCAGAAACTTGTTTCTGCCTCAAGAAAAGGAGAATATAGGTAATAATTAGAAGGGTAATTGATGACGACAATGCGTTATTTTGGTTTTTCTCGTCCTTTTCGTAAATAGCGATCAGAGTACACATCATTATGCTGCTCTCAAATATTTACTTTCCAGATCCTTTCGTTAAAGTGTATCTCCTCGTTAACGGGAAACGGATAAAGAAGAAGAAGACGGCCGCGAGGAAAGCCAGTTGCAACCCCGTCTGGAACGAGGCCCTAACTTTCAGCCTATCAGCGTCTAATATAGCCAACGCGGCTATTGAAGTAAACAGAACCAAAATCGTTAGACCAAACATTTAACTTTTCTAATTTCTAGATTTGCATCATGGATCAAGCCAACGATTTAATAGGAAGTAATCCGCTAATCGGATGCTGTTTGCTGGGTCCTAAAGAATCAGGTCCGGAAAGAGACCATTGGCTGGACATGACTCAAAGTCCCCGAAAAGCCATAGCTTGTTGGCACACAATGAGGTAAATAACTCGTTGAGCTCAACTCGAGCGGTTGAGCAATTTCGCTGTTTACAATTACATCGAAACATTACATTATCTAAATTCGTTTCGCCTAAATTCTGCAATAGCCTCGAAAATCGGAAATTGCTCAACTGCGGAAAGACACAAAAGACAAACGAAGAGACGGTGTATGTCCATACTTTAATGTCATTCTATGTTAAACGTGATTATATGATTCAATGTACAATGTTGATTTTACATCGACGAAGTCGAGTATTTTATGCGATTGTTTCCACAAAGATCAGGAAAGTTATTTAAGTTAGGAAGAACGGTTAATTGTGTTTATATGTGGTAATTAGGGTGTTGGGTGAGCCAACGTGAATTCCCTCTTAAGCCGCAATTTATCAAAGATTAACAAGTTGCTATGGGAACCAGAATGGCAGAAGCTACCAAAACGCACCTTTGTGCAAACTTGGGCACGTGTCAGAAAAATTTAATAGAAGGGTTAAAAGCAAATACAGGGTGGCTACTCACACTTTGCCACTTTTTAGTAGAAACAGTACCTACTACCAAAGGTCATGAGAAAGCAATTAGTAGATTGGTTTAAAGGAATGCAATTGTCTAATTATGGCATTAAGCTCAATACGAACCAATACAATGATCTCAAAAACTTAGCAGCTATCCAACAATGGACGTGACAAAAAGGAGTTTTATTAAAAGTTGTTTCAAAATTCTAAACTGTGACTGTGGTGTTCCCATTATGCAAATCCAAGGATACCGACAAAGGCTTAAACATTTTCTGGGACATTTTAGATATATGTAATCGAAATTAATGTCCAATCCAATAAGAGCCGTTTAAAATCTAAGAAAGCTTATGAATTACACGTGTCCTTTTGAATGTTTTTACAAGACAATCATTTTCTTATTTATCAGTGACTTTTAAGAAAAAGACTCAATTTTTTAAATTTCATAACGTGTATCTCCCTATATTTAGGATTTATATAGGCGACGGGCGCGAAGTAAGGGATATTTATATTTGATATTGTTATTCTTTTATCACTAAGTCTAGCAACCATTGCACTTTGTATAAAATGGAAGTAAAAAATGCGCTTAAATTGACATCAGGGATGTTGAACTTAATATTATAATACATATATGGGTGTCTCGCGACGTACCTCTCATACTTATGATGAATGTTCTATCTATATTTTAAAATACTTTATCTAATATTGTAACGTATTGTAATTATTATCTGTACATTAAACTGTTTTTAAATACCTACCAATTGAAATTGATAAAACGAAATGTACTTATATAACTGAATGTTACGTGTCATCCAAAATTGTTTACATTATTGTTTGTATTAACTGTAAAACGTGTACCTACAAGAATTTGTTGCAATAAACTAATCAATGACTACATACACTCTTCTAGTTATTTTCATAACACGCTGGAAGATCTTCAAGTTCCAGATAAATTTGTTTATCTAAAAGAACATTAATTTGCTCTTTTAAAATTTTATGCGATTACTGGGTAAAGGATATGAGCTAGTTGGAAGTGCAGAGAGACGGTAACAGCCGGTAATCCGTAGGTATCCATACGTAAGTGCCAGTCTGATACAGTAAAAAGGACGATAAGTTTCTTCAAAAGTTTCTGAGGATACCAGTCAATTTTTCCCCAAAATCAACTAAATGTAACATAAAAAAAATTAAAGTGCTTTCTAAATAAACTTATCAAGTGAAGAGACACTGTCTACATCATAAGGCAATACTAAATTTTTTCGCACTAGTTTTATTTTTGTATTTCAAAACGATTGAAAGAAAGAAAATGTGTGAATGTCTGAGGGTAAAGGGAGTGGATGAGCACAGCGGGACAAATATGTGCGAAACATGAAAATATAAGAAATAGAATATACAGATAAACGGGAAGCTGGAATTTGTGGGGTTTGCCGGACAAGCAAATATTTGAAATTGACTGTTAATTAAACTTCAGTATGCATACAACTTACACAGGTGTCCCGGCCGAAAAGATGTGGACATGGACTGACCACAGGTATCTCAGGTATGATTTGACACAATTTACCTATATCCAAAAATACTTTGCAACAATTGTAAAGGTAAAATTATTGTAACAGGTAAATGTAAAGCAACCTAAGTCTTTTGACCAACAAGAGATATAATTATATTATTATTGCCGTTATTTCTTTCAAGGGTATTAAACGTAGGTGCAAAAAGACCGAAGGATAAAGATAGCGTATCCTTGTCGCTCCCAATAGGCGGTATACCCATGTTGTTTCATGATTGCGTTGAGTCCGGCTTTATAATTAAAACAAATTTTCAGGGTATTGTTCGATTTTTAAAATCTGTAAACATCCGCCTCGGAGGTGATCTATTTTTGAAGTCGACCGGCTAGTACCATTAAAAATACAGTCATTTGAATTTGGTGAAAAATCGAAAATCAAATTCAAATGACTGTATTTTTAATGGACAGCTTTAAATTTAAACTTTAATTTAATTTGACTATAATAATTACATAAATATATCTTTAATTTAGCACTCCCTAGAAGTGGCGTTCATGCGCGCCGCACATCTTCGCTCATAGAGAGTAACGACCTTAGGTACTTGTTTTGAAAAACTATATTATATATTATAAATTAAATTATCTATTAGAACTTTTAAAAACTTTAATTCCAAAACTGATAAATACAATCTTGTTGATTGAACTGGCATAAAATGAAATCGCCGTAACGTTGTTCATGGCGCACTATTAATTAAAAATTTATTCTAATTCGCAATTTGTACCATGCAATAAAACATTGGAATCAATTTTATTCAAAAACGGTGCATCCTATCGGTACTGAACAAGAGTAGGTATATTTATTATGTGGAATACTTGGAAACTCAATATTTTACAACCAAAAACTAGAAATTGGACAAACACACAGAAAATTTAGCGTTATTTTAAACGCCGCGACTCCTCCGTTTGGGACACCCCTGGTTTTAGTTTTCAAATAATTTCTATCTCAACTGGTTACGCACAAAAAGACTAATGGTTGTGCAAGATCTCATTATCTTACCACTGATGACGGCTTTGGAGATATTCGATAAAAACTATTCACAGTGATCTACCTTTAGGGGCCTGTAGCTTCCTTAGGAAAGATTTTTCGCTGTAAGTTTATAGACTCATTTTTTGTGTTTTCTATCGTAGAAACCGTATGTAAAGTATTGTACACTTTTGTCCTGTATATGACTTCGAAAAATTTATTTCTTAATTAAAAGAAAAGCTTGTGCTTCGAAAGAGTAATTTTAGCTGCCCCTTATATGTTTTTTTTTTTTTTAATCATATCGTTTACTTTACAACCTACTTCATTCGAGTATTAAGTAAGTGTAATACAAGTTTTACGGCGTAAAAGGGAAACGCCCAATGGCGTTTCTCCTTATTCTATCCTTAAAGCAGATCTTGGGGCCAGGTTCTATCAAGCCTTCTTGTAACAGGATCATTGTGAAATAGCTTCTCTATCAATTCATTTTCATGATGCATGCTACGCTGGTTGTGTGATGCCGTGGCTTGATAAATTTCATCTCTGATGAAGGGAATCCTCAAATCATTGTGCAGTGTTTGATTTCTTATGAACCATGGTGCATCCACTATCGATCTGAGCACTTTGGACTGGAATCTCTGGATGATGTTTAGCTACGTTGGTTTTGCACAGCCCCATAGGTGAAGTCCATAAAACCAGATTGGCTTAAGCATACTTTTGTATAATAGAATCTTGTTTGGAAAAGAGAGTTTTGATTTTCTACCTAGGAGTCAGTACATTTGTCGGAACTTTAGATCGAGTTGTTTTCTTTTAGTTTGTATATGCTTCTTTCACGTAAGACGTTGGTCAAGATGGAGGCCAAGGTATTTTGTTTCTGTTGCTGTAGGTATGGGTACGTTGTTCATTCTTACTGGTGGACAGACATTGTGACGCGTGGTAAACGTTATTTGGATTGATTTTGTTGAATTGATTTTGGTTCGCCATCGAGTGTACCAGTCATTGAGGATATCGAGATGATGTTGGAGATCTTGGAAGGCTCTGACAGCATCCTTGTTTACAGCAAGTATAGCTACGTCGTCAGCAAGGGAAGCAATCGTGGTGTTATTGGTTTCGGGTATATCGGCTGTATAAAGTAGGAAGAGCAGTGGTCCTAAAACACTACCCTGTGGAACACCGGAGTTAATAGGACAGATACTAGACTGCTGATGGTCGTTGAATTTAACTGCAAAGTGCCTATTTGACAGGTAGGATTTGAGTATAAGAAAATAGTTACTGGATAGTGCTTCTTTTAATTTGTAGAGCAAGCCTCTATGCCAGACTTTGTCAAACGCTTGGGCGATGTCTAGGAATACAGCGTTGCAGTATTTCCTTTCTTCAAGACTCCCTAATATTTTATTTACTATTTGATGAACTTCTTGAGTAGTTGAGTGGTCTTGTCAAAAGCCAAATTGATGTTTTGGTAGTATTGTTAGGAGTTCGTTGTCGGCGTACCTAGATCCTTTGTAGCAGCAATCGTTCGAAAACTTTGCTTATGGTTGGAAGCAGACTGATAGGTCGATATGAAGTGATTTCGTTTAAATGTTTGCCTGGTTTGGAAATCATGATAATTTCGGCACATTTCCATAGCCCCTTATATGCATAGTGAAGAATTGAAACGACTCACCGCGAATCTTCAATCGACTGCAAAAGTAAAAGATGTTATGCTCACCATCCATCCTTCTCCTTCGCCATTGTAGTTGGGACTTACTGAAATCAACATTTGACAAGTTAGTTTCAATCCTCAATTCTTCGAGAAATTGAATGATAAAACTTAAACTTAATAAATAAATATTTTACCCTTAGTGGCAACATCTGTCGCAGTCGTCTACCATTAGTCACTTCACTACACAGCACTTTTACTACATTTCAAATTATTTATTCCTGCAACAATAGAACAAAGATGCTCAAGTACGTAATGATAATCTTTTATTTGTAATGTGCTGTCCGCAAGCAACGCGTTCTAACTAGTTCTAACTAACTAATTTTTAACCGTAATCGTAAATCCTTATCGCTAAATTAGAAAAAAAGTGCTTATATTTCTTACGGACCTATACGTAACAACATTATCGAGTGAAGTCACCGGGTGCCAGGGCCGGACTCCACAGTAACTGATTTGGAAATAGTCAGAATAATATTGGGAGTAAAAAAAGTCTAGTAAAAGGCTCCAAAAAATCTTTTTTTACAAACAACATTTTTTAAAAAAATTTACTTGCCCCTGTATAATCGTCTTGGCTCAGCCTGTATGTTCAAAAATAATTTTCGGTTATAAATTTTTGTGTTTTTAAATCAAATTTCTAGCTATTATAGAACTCGAGCTTTCGAAATCTGACGCACTATTGCCTCAGCCTGTATATATGTCGTAGTCATTGGGCGTAATGCGTCATTTCATAAAATGCCCGGCAATCGCTGTAATGAAGATCATTAAACTATCTGTTTTAGGGCAAGGAAAAGGTCAGGAGAATAGGCAATTTATGAATTTGGTGTTGCTTATCCTCCTCACCTTTTCCTGACCTTTTTCTTGCCCTAAAACAGATAGTTTAACAATCTTCATTACAGCGATTGCCGGGCATTTCATGAAATGACGCATTACGTCTAACGTGCACAACGTGCACATAAGAATTCTTCTATTTCGAACCAAATTTGATCGTTTGCTCCCATTGAGTTGGTTGATATTTTTGTCATCTCTGTTGTAGAAGATAAAACTTCATTATTTTTAAATAGATCATGAGGTGGTTGATGTGGGATGGGGGCAGCAGTTACAAGGGAACAAAATTTTTTGTCAAACATGGCGGATGCGACCCTACTCTTAACACAATTTAAATTTGTAAACGTGTAAATAGTATGTAATTATCTCAATTTAATGTGTATTGTAAAATTAAATGCAAAGGTAGATAAAGCAGCTGCAAAACGGCTATGCCGACCCTGGGTCAATTAATTTTATTCAAAAAACACATTATGAGTATTACTACTTTTAAGACCAGTAAAGATGTTTTAATTAAGCGGCTTGTACGGCAGATTACCAATAATGCAATAATGATACATGACTCAATGGTTGTGTGTAGTATGAACAAAAAGCTGAATAATTAAATTTTTGGTTTAAATTTGGCGCTTTCACGGCCATCATTGCGCAAACTTTCAAGAAACCATAAACGTCAAAAATTCAAAATCCTAACCTAAAATTTTCACTCAAATCAAATGTTAATTTCATCTCTTAAAATGTTTGCCCACATACGAAGAGCTCATAGGCACTATTCAATTTTTCGAAATTCTCTCAAACCTTCGAAAACGAGTTCAAACTTATGTAACTACTTACTCGTTGACTGTCCCCATTCGCCCCCATATCGGTCACCATTTACTTTCAACGAAACTAAGAGCCCTTTTAAACTACCGCTATTTTTATGTGCTTTAGGAATACTAGTTTTATGTGATTCCAGTTCTAAAAGCAAAGAGAAACGTCTTCTTCGTGCTTCACAATTTGGAATTATTCCAGAGGTTCACAGGTAAGCACATACAAAAACTTGCTGTGTATTTTCATATAATAAATGCATAATTTTTCTAGTTTGATTAAGGAAAAAGTTAATGTAAACACGCGACATTTCTTGGGGTGGACGCCCTTAATGGTAGCTACAGTCAATGGTCATTTCAAAGTTGCTAAACTTCTACTTGAATCTGGAGCCGATCCAAATTTGGGAGAAGAATTTATAACCATTAACCGCACATCAAGTGAAAAAGGCTTGCATCCTATTGAAGGTTCTTTTTGTTACTACCTAATTTAAATAAAGTTGGTAATTATCATTTTTTTAGTTATTATGATGAGAGAGGACGAATTTTCCAATAATTTAAATAGCAAAGCATCATTTCGGGGTTTTACAGCTTTGCATTACGCTGTTTTAATTGATGATTTTGATCTTGTTCAGTTGTTGGTCGAGAAAGGCGCTAATCCAACTCAAGAAACGGACGCCGGTCACCTTCCATTACAATACGCCAAAGATGGACGTATTAAAACGTATTTGCAACAAGAGGCAGTGAAGGTACGTTATTTTCTTTTTAACCCTGTTACATTCTGGAGTAATTTGTTTATTTTTACCAGCTATTTTTTAGTATCAAGAAATGAAGGAGGAAAAAGCTCTAGAAGAACGTCGTCGATTCCCTCTAGAAGAGAGACTTCGCAAACATATTGTAGGGCAAGAGGGGGCGATTACTACGGTTGCAGCAAGTATTTAATAAATTGTCTTTGTTTAGTCGAAATTTGAAACATTTTGTTTAACCAGCCATTCGAAGGAAAGAAAACGGTTGGGCTGATGAAGAACACCCTTTGGTCTTTCTTTTTCTGGGCTCATCTGGGATAGGCAAAACCGAGTTGGCCAAGCAAATGGCAGTTTATATTCACAAGGAGAAATCGCAAGCATTTATACGACTCGACATGTCCGAATACCAAGAGAAGCACGAGGTACAATGTTTAAACTGATACAGAGACTTAAAGAAGTTGTGGTTTTTAGCCTGTGGGCTTTTATCATTTTTTTCTAGAATGAAACTTTTGGATGGTGACAATACAACTTTCTTGACGTTTCAGTCGTCTTGTCCCGACCTTCTTCAAAAAATAATTTTTTTAAAATAGTTTTATTGAACGAATTTCTCGGGCTAAAACTTGTTTTTTTTTTTTTGTGAGAAAACTTTTAAATCTTCTCAGGGTCTTATTGGTGTTTTATATGACATTGATCACTTTACGTGTTATTCTAAGACTGTTGGAAGCACTTTCTTCTGGCATATTATGTACTTTGTTATATAGTTTTGACCCGTGTTACGCGTTAAGTTTATTGACAAATTCGGGCGCTTGCAGGTTGCCAAACTCATCGGCGCCCCTCCTGGTTACATTGGACACGATGACGGCGGTCAACTTACTAAACGTCTGAAGCAATGCCCTAACGCAGTGGTGCTTTTCGATGAAGTCGACAAGGCCCACCCCGACGTCCTCACTGTTCTTCTGCAACTCTTCGACGAAGGCCGTCTCACCGACGGACAAGGCAAAACTATCGAATGCAAGGACGCGATTTTTGTCATGACCTCAAACTTGGCCAGCACTGAAATAGCTCAGTACGGACTGGATTTGAGGAAAGAAGTAGAAAATTTGCGGGCTACCCGGCTCAACACCAGTAAAACAGGTAGTTAACGAAAATTACTTGATTTACTTAAATATAAATAGTCACGACTAAAACAAGCTCTGTAGACGAAGACATTCCTGACAACATCGCGATATCGAAGAAATTCAAGGATGATGTGGTGAAGCCGATCTTGAAGGCTCATTTCAAACGCGACGAGTTTCTGGGACGAATCAACGAAATTGTTTATTTCCTGCCCTTTTCGCGTTCGGAACTTCTCCAGTTGGTAGGGAGAGAACTACAATTGTGGGCTCAAAGGGTAAAATTAAATAATTTTTTGATTTGTTTCTAATGTTGGGTTTTGTAGGCAAAAGACAAGCATAAAATTGAGTTGAATTGGGATAGAAGTGTTGAGGCGGCATTGGCCGACGGTTACGACGTACATTACGGAGCTAGGTCCATCAAGTATGAAGTGGAAAGGAGAGTGGTTAATGAGTTGGCCGCGGCACATGAGAACGGACACATCTCCAAAGGTTGCTCTGTGAAAATTAGGACTGTAAACAGCGATGGATCGATCACTCCAGAGATTAGACTGAGCGTGCGAAGAAAGGGGGCCAAGAACTATGTGGATATCCAACGAAACAGAATTCCAGTAAAAAATGTCAACTGCTTTTTCAATTAGTCATTCTCTCATATTTGAAATTTAGATAATATATTTATTTATTCTGAAGAGTGGTTTCATGCTGCTTTTTTGACGCTAATTCCAACATAGTGCTAAAGCATAGTACTAGTACTAAAGCATAACTAATTTACATTGATAACTAACTAGAAACCATGACAAAAATATTTATTGCCTAACGCTATATTAGAACTGCTACGAAATTTTTGCTTTGTTGGTTCATATGCCTGCTTTGATTGCCGATAGACGTCTTGAGTTTAGCATCCTTCATAGCTTCACCGCAGGTTAACAGCCTTGAGAACTTTTTTATCTCATGTAAGAGCGTCTTTTATGAGATTAAAAATGGTGCTGCGTTCTCTATTGAACCATGGGGCGCTATAGGTATTCATAATAAAGTCAAGCGTCTGGCTATTTTGGTGTTTGTTTAACCCTTACACAGCGGAATAAGATTTGAAAGTTACTCACTTCACGTGTATACAGGGTGATTCACGTAGCCCGTCCATTAGAAGTTTTTCAACTTCCAGTTGGATTAAAAATTTGAAACTTGGAAGGCAGTCATTATCAGTCATGCTCATTCTATCTAAAATATTTTTAGCTCTCTAGCTATACAGGGTGTGCGAAAAGTCGGTATCAACTTTCTTATTTTAAATGGAAACGTACCATTTTTTCTACATGGTCTAATTGGTCTTCCAACTCTGAGTTTTTATAACATTTGTTATGTAAACTTATTTGACAATTTTTGACATTATGTTAATTTATGTGAAAAAAAGGGTCGATGTCGTAGCTTACGAAAAAATTCGTATCTGGCAGACGGTTTTGAATTTATGAAAACCAATTTGTAAAGTACTTAGTTCGAAGTCCAGACTAACTTCTGATATCTTAATGGTAGTTCCATTTTGTACCGTATGGGCGCAGACAATTTTCAAATATCGCACCCAAAAATGGTCAAAAAGTCATTTTTTTCAAATGGCACTTACAGATTTTTTTTTTATTATTCGATAGAAAATTGTATTTTGGGATGAGTCACTTAAGCATTCCCTATACCTAACTTCATCCCCTATCAAATTAAAAATTAAAATCCAGAAATTCCATCAATCCTGCCAAGAGATTTTTTTAGTTTTTCAAGTATGCCATGGAAACAAAAGACAATTGCAACATTTTAATTATGAAATGAATATGTTACTAATTTTATAAAAAAAACAACAACAAAAACTACCAAGAACCATCTTAACAAAATTCTAATGTAGGTGTTCAATGTGAGCACCATTTTGATTACTACATACATTCTATTAATCCATTTTCAACAGATTGTGTACCTCTTTTAATTTAGTTGGGACCAAGACTGTCGAATGCTCTTATTATCTCCAGATCTTACCTCATTAGACTTTTATGTCTGGGGTCGAATAAAAGATTTAGTTTATGCTTCACCACTTTGCAACATAAAGGAATTAAGCGGGAGAATAATAAGAGCATTTGACAGTCTTGACAGCAACGAAATAAGAAGAGCTACACAATGATATAAAATGATAGAATGTAGTAATCAAAATGATGCTCACATTGAACATTTACATTAGAATTTTGTTAAGATGGTTCTTGATAGTTTTTGTTGTTGTTGTTTTATAAAATTAGTAAGATATTCATTTCATAATTAAATTGTTGCAATTGTCTTTTGTTTCCATGGCATACTTGAAAAACCAAAAAATCTTGTGCAAAATTGATGAAATTTCTGGATTTTAATTTTTAATTTGATAGGGGATGAAGTTAGGTATAGGGAATGCTTAAGTAACTCATCCCAAAATACAATTTTCTATCGAGTCGTGTAAAAAAAATCTGAAGGTGCCATTTGAAAAAAATGACTTTTTGACCATTTTTGGGTGCGATATTTGAAAATTGTCTGCGCCCATACGGTACAAATTGGAACTACCATTAAGATATCAGAAGTTAGTCTGGACTTCGAACTAAGTACTTTACAAATTGGTTTTCATAAATTCAAAACTGTCTGCCAGATACGAATTTTTTCGTAAGCTACGACATTGACCCTTTTTTTCACATAAATTAACATAATGTCAAAAATTGTCAAATAAGTTTACATAACAAATGTTATAAAACTCAGAGTTGGAAGACCAATGAGACCATGTAGAAAAAATGGTACGTTTCCATTTAAAATAAGAAAGTTGATACCGACTTTTCGCACACCCTGTATAGCTAGAGAGCTCAAAATATTTTAGATAGAATGAGCATGACTGATAATGACTGCCTTCTAAGTTTCAAATTTTTAATCCAACTGGAAGTTGAAAAACTTCTAATGGACGGGCTACGTGAATCACCCTGTATATACATATGTACGTCTGGAGCAGTAGGTTGCTAATTTCAAAAATTCCCGGAAAAAGTACCAGGACTGTACTCTTGAAATCTAGAGAATCGATAGTCAGTTAGTAATGTTTAAAAAACTCAGTAGGTATATACAGGATAGGGCAACAGTGCGTCCGATTTTGATAGCTCGAGTTCTATAATAGCTAGAAATTTGATTTAAGAACACAAATAAGCTAGAAAAAAATTTTATAACCGGAAATAATTTTTGAACATACAAGGTGAGCCAAGACAATTATACAGGGGTAATTGACATTTTTTTAAATGGAATGTTGTTTGCAAAAAAAGATTTTTTGGAGCCTTTTCCTAGACTCTTTTCACTCCAATATTACTCCAATATTACTGACTATTTCCAAATCACTTACTGTGGAGAGCGACTTCACTCGATAATGTTGTTACGTATTAGTTCCGTAAAAAATATAAACACTTTCTTTTTAAATTTAGCGATAAGGATTTACGGTTACGGTTAAAAACTAGTTAGTTCGAACGCGGTGCATACGGACAGCACATTACAAATGAAGGATTATCATTACGTACTTGAGCATCTTTGCTCTATTGTTGCAGGAATAAATAACTTGCAATGTAGTAAGAGTGCTGTGTAGTGAAATGACTAATGGTAGACGACTGCGACAGGTGTTTGCTACTAAGGGTAAAATATTTATTTATTAAGTTTTATCATTCAATTTATTTCAAAGAATTGAGAATTGAAACTAACTTGTCAAATGTTGATTTTAGTAAGTCCCAACTACAATGGCGAAGGAGAAGGATGGATGGTGCACATTACATCTTTTACTTCTGCAGTCGATTGAAGATTCGCGGTGAGTCGTTTTAATTCTTCAATATACATATAAGAGGCAGCTAAAATTACTCTTCCAAAGCACAAGCTTTTCTTTTAATTAAGAAATAAATTTTTCGAAGTCAGATACAGGATGTCCCGCAAAAAGCGTGCAATACTTTACATACGGTTTCTTCAATAGAAAACACAAAAAATGAGTCGATAAACTTAGGGCGAAAAATCTTTCCTAAGGGAGCTACAGACCCCTAATGGTGGCTCTCTGGGAATGGTTTTTATTGAATATCTCCAAAGCCGTCAGTGGTAAGATAATGAGATCTTGCACAACCATTAGTCTTTTTGTGCGTAACCAGTTGAGATAGAAATTATTTGAAAACTAAAACCAGGAGTGTTCTAAACGGAGGGGTCGCGGGGTTTAAAATAACGCCAAATTTTCTGTGCGTCTGTCCAATTTCTAGTTTTTGGTTGTAAAATATTGAATTTCCAAGTATTCCACTAAAGGTACTCTTGTTCAGTACCGATAGGATGTACCGTTTTTGAATAAAATTGATTTCAATGTTTTATTGCATGGTACAAATTGCGAATTAGAATAAATTTTTAATTAATAATGCGTCATGAACAACGTTACGGCGATTTCATTTTATGTCAGCGCAATCAACAAGATTGTATTTATCAGTTTTGGAATTAAAGTTTCCAAGAGTTCTAATAGTTAATTTAATTTATAATACACTGCTCAAAAGAATTAGGGGAACACTGTTTGTTGACGGCATTACTTTTAAAATAGTAGCGTCATTAAGATGTAGTTTCGAAATTCTGAAAGATACATATCTTTTCGTGAGAAAGTGACTTCAGTAACCTTTAACCAATTCTTTATTCTAAAGACTTGAACAAAAAATGAAAAAAACTACAAAAATCAAAGTAAATGTGATGCAACTTTTTATTGATTAAATTAACAATTGTCCATTGTCTTAGTGAAAACTAACACTAAATGTCATTTAACCAGTTATCAGAATCAAAATGAGGTATCTCAGTGAGGTAGAAGTTGCATGTGCTGTTGCTCTACGTAAAAATGGGACTTCGATTCGGTAAGTTGCAGAAGATGTTGGGGAGAGCCTATCCATCATCCAGCGTTTGTGGAATTGCTATAGAGCATCTGGTCTTTATTAAAAACGCCACGGACAAGGTTGTATGAGAAAAACTACTTCAAATCAAGACCGATTTTTAGTCCTTTCTTCCATGCGTAATCGCATCTCAACAGCAAAAGATAACAAAAATTCACTCAGGATGACTCACGGACTGGAAGTTTCAGGTCAAACCATAAGAAACCGATTTAGAGAAGCCAGTCTTCTGGACGTCAGGTCCAGAAGACCCGTGCAAAAAGCAATCTTGACCCGGCGGCACAAAAGATACCGTTTAAATTTTGTCCGTGAACACGTTAATTTTCAACTTTGACATCGCAGACCTATACTCTTTACTGATGAGTCAAGGTTCCGTCTCACACGTTTTGAAGATAGAGTACGTGAGTACAGACGTCCAGGTAAACTCTATTCCCAGTCTGCGATATGCAAAGTTTAAAAATTTGGAGTAGGTTCTGTTATGGTTTGAAGGGGAATCAGTCTTAGCGGAAGAGCTGATCTTGTGGTAATCCGCGGAAATCTAAATGCTCAGAATTGCATCGATATAGTGCTAGGAAATCATGTTGTGCTTGCTGCATATGGTTTGGTTCCAAATTTCATTTTAATGCAGGATAATGCGAGAGTTTATACTGCACGCATTACTATGGACTTCTTTAAGACCTGCATATTAAAACCATGGCATGACCAGCAATGAGTCCTGACCTAAAGCTAATAGAGCCAGTATGGAATAAGCTAGAAAAAACCATTTGCAGGCGTCTCAATGCACCTCCAACTTTTCAGCAGCTAGAAGAAGCAACAATCAAAGAATGGGAGAAAATTCCTCAAGAAGATTTAAAAAGAATAATCAGGGGTATGTCTCGTAGATGCCAGGCGATTATTGTTGCTGGTAGAGGACACACATGTTATTGATTTTAAAATGGGGGCTAATGGAGCATTGTTTTATGTGTAAAATCTTAGCAGATTCATTTTAATTTTTGTTGCTTTTTCCGTTTTTAATTTAAGTCTTTAGAGTAACAGATTTGTTGAATGTTGCTGAAGCCACTTTCTCATGAAGAAATGCGTATCTTACAGAATTTCGAAAGTTTACTTTAATGGCGTTTCTATTTTAAAATTTATGAGATCAACAAGAAGGGTTCCCCTAATTCCTTTGAGCAGTGTATTATAATATAATTTTTCAAAAGTAAAAACGATTCAAAGACATCCCACAGATGTTTTCTAACTAGTTGTTCAATCATCATTGAACAATTCCGTTTTTTGCATATCAAAGATCAATAATTGCAAAGACAACGAATTCCTCAAGTCGGAAATCAACAAGTTTGTTAGGAATCAAGTCGGCGGCATCCAACAAATATCCATTATCGATCATTGCTTAAACAATTGAAATAATCAACATTTTTGTAGTTTTTGTTTTAATGTATGATATTTGTTAGAATTATTAATTAAACTAAGATTGTTAGACGTTACGCTGTCTGTCGTTATTACGGTTCGACAGTCTCCACTTCCACCTCCTTCTCCCTTTCTGAACATGGTCCTTCGAACCTTGCTACAAAACTTGGGGTGTGAGGCTGCATCCCAGTAGCACTAAAATACCCATTTTCAGTAGGTACTTACCTACCACTTGCCCAAGCCTACAAACTTGAAACGTGAAGCTGCGTTCCGGTGGTACATCCTATACCTAGGTAATCATTACCAGTACCACTTCTGCAAATGCCATTATTTGAACAAAAAAAATCACTACATTCAATTGGTTTGAAAATAGTCAGTTTTCGCGTTTTCTAAATCTCCCAAAACTTTTACCGAGAGTCAATTCTATCACTTCCAAGAATTAATGCTTCTTCTAGAGTAAAAAGTCCGACCGTTTTCTAATACTTTTTTGAGGTATTTTCTGGTTTAACTTAGGAATGTACGGTAGGTAATATTCTTTGTGTCGTCTTTACAATTGATCAATTATTAAATTTTATCGCATGCACAATCAATTCGGTTCATTAATTTTTGTGCAGATTTGAAGTGGCATTTGTAAGGGCTTCAATAAATTAAGTTTCAAGTATAAATATGCCTATGGCATTTTTCTATTACTAATTTTTTAAGTGAAATAAAATCTGTAATGCACGAATTCTGCACTGAGCTGAAATTATCGGGGTGGAGTAATTTGATATCAAGAAACACAAAAAAAAATTTTTTTGGGCGGACTTGTGCAGTAAATGTCATAATAAGTGTGTACTATTTGTTCTTATAACAAAAGGTATTGCAAATTCAAAAATGCATTGAATATGAATAAAATAATAATGGATGTGTAATATTCTTATGATTTGTTATGAAAATCATAATAGCATGTTTTTGTTGGGGAATTACACAAGCTGAGATTGTATTTATTGCAAAATGCTTGTGTTTCAGAGGTGCATTTAGGAAATTTAGGTCATTGTTTACTTTACCCACTCTTCGATTTTCAAAAAACTAATTACACCAACGCATTCGTCACTATGTATACATTACGAAAATCAATATCTTTTTTTGTGCAAACTACTTTATTTTTACTCTTATTTTCCTTGCCCTAGCACATCTTTTTTTTTCTTATTTTTCTATAGATTTTGCATAAAATTATTTTTCATTTGCACATTTCATTGCTCAAAATGGCATTATAATGATGTTTTACGATAGTTTCCAAAAAAAACGCCGCAAAAAGTGAACATTGTAAACAATTACCGAAATTTACATTGCTTTTAGCCAGATCGGTCCCGGAAGACACATCAGTGTCAGACCCTGATCGCTTAAGTCAATTATCAATTTAGACCACAATTTAGGGTTTGTAAGTGTTGCCACCATATCACTTCGTTTCGAAGTACGCTAATATCATATATCTCACATATACTTCCCAAATATAACAAAAGTACCCCATTTTCAAAGTCCATAAATTCATGTCAATTAATCAATAGACTAATAGATAAAACAAATGTGATCGTCGCAAACATCCTTCTAATTATTGTATATTTCAGCAAATACTTTATTACATCAGAAAACTTATTTGACATAGTTACAACGGAGCCAGACCTAACAATAAATGAATGGAGAAGAAACTTTGACAAACAAAATGTGCACCACTTCATATAATTTTGTTTGGTCATGTAATTAAGAAAAGAAGATAAATCATTTGAACGCTATCAATAATGACTGACAAAGGCATAAAACCAAAATAAGTTTTGTGTTTCCTCTATTAGACTCCCCCAAATTCATTCAAAAACACACTCAATTTAAAGTTAGCAAAAAATTATTTTCATTAATTCCTCCAGTTGCGGCTTCCCCGGCCCCTCGGCCCCCGACCTCGTGATCGGTTGCTGCGGCCGCCTGCTCTGTCTGAAAACAGTTAAAATAGAAACCTGATGGTTTAGTGTTTAATTAAGTTACCGTAATTTTGGAAATTATTGCTAAATTTCCCACTAGGCGGCGTGTAAAGTTTCACGTTATCCCCTGGACGACTGGACCGACTCTGTTTCGATTTGGCTGCATCTGAGCCATTATCAAAAGTGATCGGAACATGGCGCTTCTGGGATGATGACTCCGACGACGATGACGACAATGAAGTTGACGTATCAGGTATTTTTTTCTGCCAAAATTATGATTGTTAGTTGGGAAAAAAGTTGAAAGAACCTTCAACCTACCCATTCTTTCTCAATGCCAGTTTTATGAGACAATACAACGCTGCATTTGTACATAGGGGGTTGAAAGAACAAATCCTTGATCAAGAGATTGATGTTGCTGAGCACAATCGGGGCGATTTTTACCTTGGCTACCTTGACTATGTCAACTGTATCTGAAGGTTTGAGAGCTTTGGTCTCTAAAACCTTGTTACAACCCTGAACTCCTCTAGAAAAATACACCAAACGCGCCCTAAAATCCTTGAGAACTTCCGGATCATGGGTTAGAAAATCTGGACATTGTCTAGCTAAACGATGAAAAGCGTAGAGCAGACATTCAACATGAGAAAATTCCAGGTTTGGCATCTGGGTGACATCAGCGTCTTCAGGAGGGGGCGGCATATAGTATTTGATCTTATCGAAAATTTGGACAACGTGTAATGAGGGGTTTTCAAGTTTGCCACAGAAATAACTCAGATCAGCCAAATGTCTCAGTAATTGGAGTTGGTAAAGATTGCCGTCTTTGAGGGACGCTATTTTATCCCATTGTGGCAGAAGTTGATCACAGTAGTACTTAACAAATTTTGTCGACTCATTCTTGCTCTAAAAATGGGGGAATAAATAATGCAATAAGATGATAGTAAAAACTTACTGAAAACAAAGGGATGGCGTATGTTGTGCAAATAAGGATGCGATCTACAATTAAAGGTTCAAGTGGATCAAATTCGCCATCAAGCTCCAAAATATCGGATATAATGTCAATTAGTTCTTGCTTCCCCTGCTGTGTTTTGCCGTATTTTGAATGCGACAAACATGTTGTTATCAAAGAAATTTCCGAGCTGGAAGCTCCATCCTAAAATATTACCAATTAATTCCGAGAATTAATTAAGGTGTTAAAATTATTCACGGAGACAACCCAATATAACACAAAAGTATAAAATTATCAAGCAACCTAGAGAAGTTCAATGACCAATCAAAAGCAACGTTAATTTACAGAGATCAAGCCTAACCTGCAAAAGTTTTTTGGACTCCTCAACTACAATTGCTTCAATTTCGCTAGATTTGCTTTGAATGGGGCAGATTAATTTCTTGAACAGGAAGTCGATGCACTTTTCTCGGCTGGACGTTCCCATTAGACTTTGGATGTGGTTGAACATCGTTCTCAGTACACTTGTCGCATCTTCCTTCCACAGTTGCGACAAACACCAAGAAGCAGTCGTAAAATCTCGTTGCTCCTCTAATTGCATCATTTGAGCAAGAATATCGGTAACTTTACTGATATGCTCCTTGACGTCTTTGCAAATTCCAACCAAGTACCTCATTGCACAAGCTCGAATCTGCGATAGTTAAGAGCTTACTTTTCAACACGAAAAAATGGTCTAACTTACCCTAGCTTCGTCATCTTCACATAGGTCCAATAAAGCGTTGAGAGATTTATCTTGCAGGTCGGGGAAATATTTGAAGAATTTTGAAAGCATTTGAGCCGCAAGCATTTTATCATTTTCCGTGCCTTTAACGGCTTCTATAGCCTCCGAGTATTCTTGAGAATGCTGGAAGGTAACTTTATTTACACGAAATTTAGGTGGATGTTTGTTACGAACCTGGGAGACTTTCTCTTTGGCCGCTGATAGGATGTTGTACTTTTCGTACAAACTTTCCAAATTATCGGACATATCGGTAGCGGTGCATAAACGATCGGCTACAACAATTGAACGTGCACTTCGATAATTATGGTTTAAAACAGCAGACCGCTAATTAACCCGAGCAGTTATCAACGCGTGTGTGGTGCGTCCGTGACAGCCATTTTGAATAATCAACATCAACAAACACAGGGAACGGTAATGCCAACTACATGTCACGTTACAGAGATTTGCTTCTCTTTTCCAACTTGCTATAATTGCTACTAGCCTCAAGGTGGCGCTTCTGTCGTAAACTATAAACTGATCGCAGACTATTTGAATGCTTCGGTTTTTAATGTTACGTTACTTTCTTTATCGTTATGTTAAGATTGTTAAAAACTCTAAAAGATATTTTTTCACCATTAATAATGTGTTTTGGTTTTCGGTAATAAATTTGGCAGATAAGAATAGAAATTTTTTCCATGTAGGGGCGAGGGGCGACTCAAAGTTCAAAGAACCAAAGGCTACATATAATATGTAATGTGTATAACATGATTCAAAGTAAAAAAAAATTGAAAATGCTGAACAATTTTACGTAATACCTGTTTTTACAAAACCAAATCCAGTTTTCTAATACTTTGCAATCCTTTGCAAATCTGTCAATTATTTTTTTAACATATGTATTAATATCCTTATGTATGTGTAACAGGACTAATTTTTCTAAACGATCTTGCCTTATTTGCGATCTAATCCAATTTTTCATTCTTTTTAAAGTCGAAAAGCTTCTTTTAGAAGTCGCTACTGATATTAGAAGTGTAACCATAATTTTTAAGTATTTTGTAATTGTCGGATAAAAGTCATTGTTCATAGTCACAAGTGTTTCGATAGCAGTTTCCGACAGTGATTCCTTAGTTATAGTTGTTTGGAATATTTGTAAATACTTAGTAACTTTTCACACTCAGTATCTACTGGGTGTCCGGTGTCCAAACGCAACACATAGAGAAATAGCATGGAAAATTATAGGTCTTATTTTTATAAATTATTATATCTTCCCTGATAAAATTTGATAAAAACAAAAAACTCCACACAAATTCTGAAAAGGAGGGGCACGCTTTCATATAAAATTAATAGTTAAAAATGCCTTAATCAAAGATCAAAATCTAAGAAATAAGAAGTGATCGGGACAAAACCTTCCAATAATGTTCATCTATCCCGCACCTCTTCCACTCCTCTAATTCCTTTCTACCATTATCTTAAATATCTATACCTACTTAAGTTGTTGCTTACTTTTCCTAACAAATTCTGTCAAAATGGATTTATTCCCGTATTTCTATACGGCGGAAAATTTCCGTCACATTCCCAACATAAGCGCTAGCGGCCCAATTACCGTTTTGGTGGGCGCAGCATGGGATCGCTTAGTGCTAGTGCATAAAGTGTCCGAAGTATAAATTGTAAGTTGCCAAAAAAATTGATGTAAGGTTTTCAGAACCAAGAAATATTTATATGTAGGTAATTTACTTGATTTAAGTTTACTGTACCACATAACATCCGAATAAATTTTGTTGAATTGAAATTGAATTGGGTCAGAAAGTTTCTTCCAAAGATGAGATCCGAGGTTCAAATCTCGATCAAGACAACATTTTCTTTTATCTTTTTTTAGTCTTTCTATTTGGCTTCAAATTATTACACCTAATCACTTAAGACTTCTTTTGCCCCCCTTTAAATCCGTTCCTGGGTAAGAATAATGGTGAAATAAGTGTTTAAAATATAGATATCGTGGAGAAAAGAAGAAAAAAAGTAACTGATGGTTAAAAATCTTTTCTAACTTGTCACTTGCAATAGTTAGGTACCCGAGTTCTGCGTTGACTTTTATTGAGTAATGTATATTTGTGGTGGATCAATTACTATTTATAGGTATCTAGGTATCTACCTACTTAAAAAAAAATCCTCAGTTTAAGTCAAAGCAATAAAATCAGAGATAAAACCGGTGTTCACGCTTTAGAACTCACCCTGTATATTATTCTAAAATTAAAGATGTCACCAGTGCAAAAAGCATACTTATACCTACCTATCTACTGCCGGGAAATTAAGTAATGCAGAGGGGGTGCACAAATAATTTCTTTTTGCCGCATTATCATGGAAAAAGTTGACGATTCGTGATTCTCCTGTGCTTTTCTAATGTTTTCTACAAATTTTTTTACGTTACACTTGATGATAACGCAGGAAGGATAAACTATTTGCGCACTCCCTGTACCTGTGCATTACTTAATTCCACGGCTTTACATAATGAAGTTATTGTAAGCAGAATGCGCTATGCCTAAAGCATGTTCAATAAAAGATTGTAATGTTTCTTGTTTTTGATCATCAAATATGAAATCTTAAAAGTATTTTACATATTTCATAAAGGTAGGTAATCTTATTGAATACTGACAGGATGCATCGTTTTTGAAGTAAATTGATTTGAAATTTTTTTGCATGTTATCATGCATGGCAAATTAGAAGTAAGCCATAAATAAAATTAAGTTAGGAAAGAACTTTTTGCCCCAAGTTTATACACCCATTTTTGCTTTTTTTCATCATGGAAACCGTAAAAAAATATTGCACATGGTGTCCAAAGTTGAGGAGGCGAAAGCTCCTTTAGAAAGGAAATACCTACTTACAATAATATTATTACAAAAAACTCCATAGACTGTAGACTATCTTGTTCGGATGATGTGGAGGCACACAAATTGCGCATTTTAATAAACATAATTATTAAATATATCTATACTTACCACATTCTTCCTCTTTATTTGCAGTTCTCGTTCCCTCGGCCAGTCATTTTAAAAAGTTATAATATTTTTTTTGGCTAAGATATGTGAAGTTACCTATGTAGTTGACAGACAAGAAAATAAAAAAATAAGATAGAATTGAAGAAAAAATCTGATCAACTAAAGGAGAATTCACATCGAATATAAAGCGTTGTTCAGACAGAAATTTTTAAAATTTCAATTTTATTAATAAGTTGTAAAGGCCATATCAACACTGCAGTATAGATAGTATTTAACATTCTAATCACGATCAAGATAGGTACTATGGCTCATATAGTACATCATTTTATAATATTGGAAATTACTTAGGTCCTACGTCGGGTGGACAATTAACAAACTAACAAATTGACAATTTTGTATTTATTGTCCTTGCTGAAACAACAACTTTTTCTTCTCAAACATAAGGGCGTTTGCATAAAAAATGTATTCTAGTAAAATTATTATAATTCTTAATTAATTAGTTAATTGACCTCGTATTGATGTTTCGCTTCCTTTATTGATTCAAAGTGTTAATGGAACGCAATCTTTAAAAGGAATTTCGGCAAGATCCTTGTTTTAACTGTTTGTCTTCGGCAAACATCAAGTCTATAAACAAAACCTTTATGGTGCAATAAATCTCGCTCTTGTAATTATTGTTGGTCAATATTATTGTTTAGATTATAGGCAAACCAATAGGAATTTTCCGATGTGCGGTATAGAAAATGAAAAAAATTGCAAAAATTAAGTTATCTAACCAACATACAAATCTTCCACCATTGATTTGTATTAATGAAGCAAAAGTTATATTTCGATATCTACACTCTACACACATATCTAGTCACTCGTGTTGAGTAAAATACACATAAAGCATCTTACATGATGTCCCATGCAAGAAACAATAGCACGTGCTATTTTCTGGTCATTTTTGGTACAACTTTACAGTAGATAGAAGTAGGAAAGATGAGCGCAGTGTCAGACATATTTGTTAATAATAATAATTGTTTTTTAAAAATGTTAATGAAAAAAAAAATTGACATTGTGTTCACCTTTGCAATTTGTATTTTTATCAAGATTTTTTTTTTATTTGTTTGTATCGACTGTAAAGCTGTACCAAAAATGACCGAGTAATTCAAATGCCAACGGTTAACCGCTTTCTTACGGCGCTCACGATTTTTCTTCACTTCTTTCAATCCAAAATGTAGTTCAACATTTTTTTTTAAATTTACGACCGAACTTTTTTTTATCTAGTAGGGAACGTATTATCTTAATAAACACTGCAGACAGATTTGCTTGGTTGGTATTATTCACTGTAGCAGATTGTTATTTTCTTTAACATTTATTAACCGCTTAATTTCTTCAGAACTTACAAATTTTGAACATCTAATTATTTTTTTGTTACATAAAAATAAAATATCTAACAAAAAAACAATTTTACCACCTGTAATTATTATTAACATTTTATGATAGCCATTATCCAAGAAATTATGCTTTCGCAGCTCACGACGGAATCAAGTCCGGTTCATGTCTCATTGGCCCAAAAAGAAATAAACATGTCTTTAGAGTTTATACTTCTAGAAATTAATTACTTAATTACCATTTACATTTTATAATTGCCAAACATTTATATCGCGCATATGTTTGTAGCTTTTTTTTCTTTTTGTTCTTTTTGCGTCTTTTTGTTACGCCTGATTACATTAGGTATTAAGTTCTGGTAATTCTTGTTGTTTATTATGTGTATGAAGAAGCTTTTCACATTATTCACAACTAACGCCATCGACGTGATTATCGACGGCGATTATCGTTCGAAATGTAGGGCTGGTTGCTGTTGTAAAAATGCAAAGCACGAGGCGTCGCGATGATGTGAACCTCTAGAGACGCCGGGAACCAAGCAAGCGCATAAATCAAGAAACGCCGCGACGCTAAGCGAACCTCTGGGACGCATTTCAAGCACAGCTTTCGATTTGATTCATGAAACGACAAATGTTATAACTCCATAACCGTTTGAATTTGTCAAGAATAAAATGTAATCGTATCTCTCTTTCTCTTTATGCTTCCGATTGTAGTCATTCCGGCAGCGTCATCGCACATAATATTACGACCACTTTATTGACCATTTGTCGAGCCGATACACAGCTTCCGGATAGATGAATGGCAACGAAAGGCGAGCTTTGAGGCGTCTATAGTCCTTAACCCAAATCTTAATTGCAGCGCGAGTTGTGCACCTAACTATTATCCTGATTGTCTTTCAGCTCAACTTGTTACTAACTATATAGGGGGTTATAAAATTTGTTTTTTTTTTCTTCTCAATTGTACAGGCAGTAATTAGATCAGAAGTTAGCATTGATTGCATCGGCAGGTATAGCTTAAGTAGGTGGAAACCTTCGAAATTAGTAGGACTTTCTCGTGGTTTTCTTTTATAGCAGCCCCGATTGTTGCCTCAATAAATCAAGTTAAAAATTTAACTGAACTCGATGAGCTATGAAAAACGGACGAAAATTACGTCGTCGTTAAAATTATGACCTCAACATTTAAATGTCATGATTATATTATAGGACTGATGTCCGAAGTATTAAAAAGGATAAAAGTTACAACCAGATAAATTTAAGCAAGCTGGTTTTTGAAACAAGCCGACAAATTATATTTATCTCAGCAGATTTAATGGTGTAGATGAGACAAGCGTTGTAAATCAAACAATAAACACCTGATAAGTGTGTTTCATGAGATATGGTGTTATTATACGAAATAATAAGAGGTTCCAAATTTATTCACACGAAATGTTGCTGTTAGGACTTTTCTTCTAATACTTCAACAAACAACTGCCATATTCAAGCGCTCACCTGACCATACGATAGTTACCTAATTCTAACTGTACGTACTCGAAAATATTAACCAGTTAAAAGTTTCAAAAAGAAAGAGCTAAATGGGTCTACAAAAAAATCGAAAACAGCCTTTTGGTGGGCTGAAGTATCAGTGGTGGCGCCAAGATATTTTGTCACCGAGGTGAACAATAAATAGGACTCCATGAATAAAAGTTAGTAGTAAGTTTCAACAATAAGTAGGTAGAGGACGTTTCTCGAAGATATAAAATGTTGTGGTTTTAATAAAACAAACAATTACAAATGGCTACTTTGAGGTAGGTATGAAACTACAGTGTTTTTTTTATGTTTGCCCGTCCGTAGCACATTCTACACCAATTTGCTAATACTTTTTAGTTGTCGTAGTATAGTCGTAGAATCGGAGACTTTCACAATATTCAGTGGTGTCTAATCTTCTTAGGCCCCAATCCGTAACTCCGTTATTTATTATTCGATTTAAATAGACGATACACTTTACAAAATCAGTCTTTAAGGACTACAAAGTGGCCTTTGTAATTTTTTAAATTTTTTTCCCAACCGGGAATAAAGTGGTATCTACTTTATTCCCTCATAATAAGGGAAGTGCCACTTTATTCCCGGGGAATAAAGTAAAAAAATGCTGATATAACATAAAGAAACTCGTTTCCATAATAACCGTCAGCCAACTTTATTTAGGTATCTGTCAATTATAACAATTATTTCTTCTCTAATTTATTATTATTAACTTAAACGGTTGGGAAGAAAGTTTTGTATGCATCACTGAAATAAACATCGTTCTTCCCTCGAATGAAAATGCCCTCGGCTTCGCCTCGTGCATTACTTACATTCTCGGAATTAAAATCGGCGTTTATTTCCTTTATACATAAATAACTATTCTTCCCAACCGGGAATAAAGTAAAAAAAAATACCGATGTAACATAGAGAAACTCGTTTCCATAATAACCATCAGCCATCTTTATTTAGGTATTTGTCAATTATAACAATTATTTCTTCTCTAATTTATTATTATTATTATTAACTTAAACAGTTGGGAAAAAAGTTTTGTATGCATCTCTGGAATAAACATCGTTAACCCCTCAAATGAAAATGGCCTCGGCTTTGCCTCGTGCATTACTAACATTCTCGGGATTAAAATCGGTGTTTATTTCCTTGATACATAAATAACTATTATTTATTTGAAATGTCAAACTATATGCTCAACTTTTTTATTTGTTTTTTTTAATTTTTTGGTTTAATGAAGTAAATTTTTCTGAATGCATATGATATTTAAAAAGTTGAATTTGGTGGAATCTTTATTTAACAAAATAATTAAAATGTTTGTCAGAATTACGTTGAGTTTCATGTAAAAATTTTAAGTGTGCATGCCTTGGCTTGGAGAATAGTCAGAAAATAAAATTTGTACATTTGTAAATAATTTTATAGCTGTGTTCAAATATTTTTGTTATTTTGTTATTCTTCAGGGCACATTTGAAAATTTTTCAAGAAATTTTTGTAAAAAAAAAAACGGTAGCTTTTATTGCTGGCTATGTCTAAATCTCTAACCCTCAGTTTATGAGGTCTTGCCGCTTGCTGTTTCCAAAGACCTATTGTCTCACGTTATCTGACGTCTATCACGCTCGGTTCTCAACCAATTCAATTACAATTTGTAAGCCAAGAGGTAAGTGTAAATTTCGTTCAAAACTCCGGCATAGTTACATGCTCACAACATTAATAGCACTTCAACTTTGATGACTCTAATAACTGGGAAATACGGAAAATGCAACTTTGCATTTCTAGTGCTAATTGAATTGAAGACAGGACTTGACTGGCATATATGTAACCTTAATCACATCATAGCATAATTTGACCATACCATATTGTCGATATTAAGTATCTATAGGACGTTCTACTGCCTTGGATTAATTACACACACACACGCACATACACACAAGATGGTGCAATTATAAATTTTTCAACTCTGACTTTGCTGTGAACGACACAAATTTGAAGCTTGCAAATTGTGCTAGAGATGAATTAGGAATGAACCTTAGAATAAGCCTGAAGGCGGTTAAAATACAAACTGATGAGTGACTTAATAGCTTGAGCCCCACTGACAGTTGTCAATCGTCAAATACGTGTCTAAGAAAAACAATTTTGACCATTTTCAGTGCGAAACAGACATGAAACACAAAGAAGCCGGTCGGAGCTTGCCTGGGTCCCATTTTTTCTTTGGTAAGCTGCTAGAGTGGACTGTGCCTCCGGCTTGCTTCAAAACTAGATGCACCTACATCAAAACCGTTAAAGTTTAAAAAAACGCGAAAGCAACCTAAAATAGGTAGGTATATAACAAACACAAAACAATACAATACAAACTAAGACTAACTGATGATGATTGCGACCTATTTTACATGCATCCGCTTTTTTACTAGATAAAATTCATCGCTTTTGTTTTTTTTGTTTGCGCCAAATAAGTTAGTTACTTTCAAGAATATCACAAATCAAGGAACCGGAAGAGTTAGTTTGACCCGTTACTAATTCCATAATTCCATTCCAACCCCGTAAGGAATTTGTAGACAGTAATTGAAATTTTAGGAAGAGCGGCTGGCAGTTACTTACCTACCTGTAGGTTAGTCGGTTGTTCAAACTTCTTTTGTGCCTTGAAGTTAAATCTTATCAGGAAATAACCATTTACGACATTTTGAGAGGCAAGGGGCTGCTAGAACGAGTTTTAGCACGTGCTTGAAAGAAAGCGAAGTTGTCAGTGTTGCCAGCTTGTGCTAGTTTTCATCACTTTTGTTATTTGACACCTTCTACCTTCTGATGCAAGTTAGTAATTTTTAAACTAATTATCGAGCAGTTGCGACATCGAGTTCAGCACTAAAGTCCTCATAATCTTTCAATAATTTTACCTATTAGTTAAAATGTGTCAACAGAACGAGTCGACAGATGTCGCTTAAAATTACCCATAATATGCAGTACTTACGTAATGTTACGCAGAGGGTGATTTATTTTAAATGGTTTATTAGAAGTGTCTCGAAAAGAAAAAAGTTACTGACCTGAAAGTTTCGTCATATTATTATGTAGGGGAGTTTAGTCTAAAATGACATAGGTACCCTAAGTATTTACCATCATAGATAGACTAGAAATCACGCTATAGCAAATTTTTCCGTGGCAATTGTTAGATAACAGATCCACGCACATAATTACCATGGAAAGATAGTTAACACTCAGATGGTTTTCAAATAATCTAAAATTTTAGGAAATGGTCTTACTATGTCATTTTAGACTTACATGCGGGTAAAATGGCATGGGTATAAGAAATATTCAAAAAATGCTAAATATAAAAGAAAACTTATTTATTTAAAAAAGGAATTATATAGAATAAGAAAAGTGGAGAAGAATGACCAAACTACCATTAGCTATAACTACGGTTAAATATGCCATTAACATATTGGCAAAATCTTGGTTCAATTTAATGGAAAATATTAACCGTTCGTGTCAGAATTACGCAGTTAGGTAGAATTGTAGTGCTACCACCACAAGCTCTGATAACCATAAGCAAAGGACTCGTCTGAGAGGCAAACTCAAAAAATGAGCGATGTGTCGTTTTACCCAAATGTGTCATTTTAGGCCAAACTCCTCTATTTAGATCATGTGGTTGATGTGTTTAGGTAGGAACATGGAATAAAACTGACTTTTTAGTAACCTATCTGGTATTATTCTTTTGGTCCTTCACGTCTGGCTTTCACACAAAATTACTAATTTGGTTAATAATTTATAAGTATAAGTTATAAAAAAAAATCTCTAGACTCAATGGAAGAACCCTTTGAGATTAAAAATTTGTGAAAAGTTTTTCTGCTGAAAGTCCAACTTTTCCCGTTGTAGCATTGGGAAGCTCCGGGCTAAATATTCACTGAACAAGGCTTAATTAAGTGTTGCTTAATATGGTACCAGGTCGAAACCGTCGTTCTCATTGGCGGCGAATCATGAATGCAGCCATGATAGAAATGGCGTCCTGCCATAGGCCGATTATGACCCAAACTCCGCCTCTGCACCTTCCGGATTTTATTGTCGACTCCGGAGAGCCTCTCGTCTCGTCACCGTAACGTTGGCCTTTCTAGTTTCTCGCGCACAAGCAAACAAGACGAAGCCGCCCGCGTGCCTCAGTGCCACCAACCCCGACTCCAGTGCAGTGCGTACTTGTAAACTTCACCTGTGAGCGACTGTTTTTCGCAAGACTTTTTAAAGTCGCAAAAACTCATTTGAAAACAAACGTGTTGTTGTGGTTGGTGATTTTATGGACCTGTTTGGATTATGGTATCTTACTACAATCCGCCAATGATGTACCGTCACCATCAACCCGCTGTCCCGACGCCCGGCGCTCAATTCCCCAATTCTCCGGCGATGCATTCTTGGTACACGGGATATCATCAAGGAGCCGGGCAGATGGGGGCGGCGGCGGCGTCCGCTTCTTATTGCATGCAAGATGAGCAGCAAGTCTGGCACACGCATCATTCCCATCCTCATTCCGTGTTTGCTGAATTTTCGGATTTCGCATCTCACGTACCGGCAATTGGAATGCAACAACAACACGGACCTGATAACCAGGACAATAACTTGCACTCACCGCCGATTTCCGGGAGTGACATGTCCAGTCCGGGGGTTGGAAGTGGCAATCCTTCCCCGCCAAATCAAACTCAAGTGGTTTCGCGACCGCCGCCGGCCAGAAGCCCGTACGAATGGATTAAAAAGACGTCGTACACGATTCAACCCAATCCAGGTAGGAAATGTTCAAAACTTCCTTTAGAATTAATGTCCTTCTTCCATTCCAAAAATTGCGTTAATAACACTTCGGAAGCATCGGAATTTTGATCTTTAAATGATTGAAACAAACGTCAAATTTTGTCGTAATTATTCACTTGCAGTGGCTCTGTCTGATATAGCAAATCTAAATCCCACTTGGGAAACAAAAGCGCTTTGGATAATATCTAATTAACGACAATTACGTGTAGATATTGTAGAGATATAATTATAGGTTAGAGATCTGAGATCTTAACTCGTTCATTTCGCTGTTCTAACCTAAAAACTAACGTTTGGTTGCACAAAGATGATTGGTCGTTAATCATCTTTAACTTTTATGTACTTGGTTGGTTGACATTATTGAACTTTTGCTAAAATTATATCTTAAAAGTGCGTTGTAAGTTGTAACCTTACGAATAAGGTTTGGAATTTTAGGAAAATTAGGTAGTTGACTAATCGAATAACAATAATAATGTCTTTTTTGTCTAACAAAAACCAACTTCCATTTAGAAGTTAACGTAAAACTTCCGAAAAAATTACGTATTTATTATTAACTCAAATAAATTAATTACAGTACGTAAATGTACCTAACAAAATAGTAAAATAGTTGATTAATCGACTATTATAATATAGTCAAATAGTAGATTATATTCGATTATGTATTCGTGTAATCGGTCATTCTGTCGGTCAATTAACTATTTGGTTTGTCTACTCATCACATAACTAAATTAAATACAGCATGACAATGGATCCCTGCCCTGAATTATCCTGAGCAACATGCTTACTATAGCCGTTTACAACAATTAGCGTGCTGAACCTCAACTTTATCGCATTCGCTGCACGCAGGAATAGTCGAATGTATGCGACTAACCGACTAGTCGAGTTCAAGATTAAATTAGATTTTTTCAGGAGGTCGTTTGGCTTTCTATCGTTTCCAAACTGCGACCACTAAGATCTTTTGTTCAAACTCTGCTTCTAATAATTGTTGGCCTAAAGACATAAACTTTCTAAGTTTACAATGACCTTGGGAGACTTCAAGAAACATCTTCTTGACTTCGTCAGGCAATAAACTCACAATGCCGAAGTGAGCTAATCTAGGGCTTGCTAGAGCGTCACACTGATAATAGTATGTGTTCTGAGATTTCTTTTGTCGATATAAGTCTGGACTGTCTGTATTTCTCAGTTTCCAGAGGTGCTACCTTAGTGGGCAGAATCCAGTGGCTAGTCTAAGTCTATAAACTTCTTCGCCTGTCTTTATCCTGAAACTTGTTTCCAGTATGCCATTTTAGGATTTCCTTTCCATCTATGAATTACGGTCTGTTTGAGACTTTTCCTCAGTCCACAGAATAGTTCTGATCCTATAAGTGGAGCTTCCACGGCCCCGTTTGGCTAGTTCGTGCGCTGTTTCATTTCCTTCAATACCTTGATGCCCTGGCATCCACATGAGGGTGAGTCTGTTGCCTCTCGCCAATTGCTTCAAAGATTGTTTGCATTTCCAGACAATTTTAGACTCAAAGCTGTTAGAGCTTCAATTGCCTGGCTATCTGTTAGAATATAGATTCCCACCCCTTTGAGGTTCCCTTGCTGCCACTCTCTTGCATAGAAATTTAACGCAGTTTGAGCCTTATTTAGGAAGCGTTATTAAGTTATTAATTCAAATTTACAGCTCACTCTTCATTTCATTGATGTGAAAATTTCACACCGGTCTGTCAGGAGAAGCGTTTGGCTGAACAGAAATTTGCTAGTTGGTAACAAGATTACACAGTCTTTAGTTATGGAGCACAATGGATCTTATTTGACAGACAGATTTATGATTTTGGGATTCGTTTGCTGCCAACCACCCAGCTGTTTTTCAGTTGACGACAATCATCGCATCTTCTCCTTTCGCACGCTGCACCTCTTTTCTCCCCTTTAACACAAGTGCAAGCACTTAAACCAGAACACAGTTGTAGCAAAATCTTGAAAATATTTTTAACATTTTTAGAACATGAAGACAGAACCATTTACATCACCGACAAGGAATTGAAACTTAAATACAAAACACTTATTTAGTTTAATTTTAGTTGTTTGTACAAATGGTCCTTGTTGAATCAAAAGTATGGTTTACGTTCGCATTTTTCAAAATGCAAATTTGATCAGCCTGCTTTCGCTTAATTGAAAAATGGCCAATTTGTCTTAACGCTGTTAATAATTTTGGAAGGCTATCTTATTAGGGAGAGTCTAAAGAGATAGCTTTCTAAGAATTTCGGAAACCCTAGCAGGTACTCTTGTCCTTACATTGTTGCCACACCGAAACTGTTTATTTTTGACAACGTTGCCAAATCTTGATGTTGGCGTTAAAATTACTTACCTATTTCCCAAAATTAATAGTTTTATTACAAACTAACAATAAAATGATTTTGAAGAATTTCTTGAGTGCGAGAAAACTGCAAAGTCAATACTATTATTGTTTATTTATTATTGAATAATAATAATTTCTTGTTTTTTTGTAATATTAATCAATAGATGTGACTCATGTGACACCTTACCTATACTGACCGACTTTAGTTTTGCCCGCATCGTTTAAAAATGCACCATCACCATTCTTTTGAAGAAAGAGCCGCAAAAAGTCGCGGAAAAATGAAGAAAAAAACTAAACAAAAAAAATATAGGTATTTATATCCTTCCTGAACTTTAATGCTGGATGAAGAAACCATTTTGCTCTATTTTTCTCAATAAATCGCTAAAACCTACTCAAGATATTTTTGCATGCAAAATGTGATGAAATCATGTCATTTACTTATAGAAGCGTTTAAAGAAACGTTTTAAAACAATTCCATTTGTTTTTTGTGGTAACTAAATATGAAAGTCAATTTGTACGTCAGATTCTATACGTTGTAGCTAGCTGGAATTTGATTGTCAGTCTTTGCTTAGAACACGCATCTATTAAAAGTGTGAATTTTTTCGACAAACATACGACTGTGTAAATTTACGCATCAAACTACACTTAGCACCAAACTTTTCCTACTTCATCCGTTGCTTTCTGCTTTTCGAAACTTCCCCTTTCTACCCTTCATTATTCACTACAGTCTCTAATCTTTGAATTTATTTATCTTACCGCTTATACTTTCAAAACGGCCTAATTTCTTCATTTAGAAATTATATGACGATACTATCTTGGATATTGAGAATGTCTATAGTCGCTTTTTTACGCTTACGTTATTATAAGTAAATTAATAATTAATACATATGATCTTATCTCTGTCCAGTTATGGTTCCAGAAATATTTATCTACACTCTTCTTTCTTAGAACTGTGGTGAAAGATTGAGAGAATGCAACCCTAATCTCACCCCTGTTCAGTTATACTCTTTTTTTTCCCCATTTTCAAATTTACCTCTTGCTAAAAAGAATGCTTTTTGTCTTCCATTGAATTGATCTTATCAAAAATTCTGCAAACATCTCTGGTTCATTGGCATAATTAGTTGAGTCCTCATCATTAAAACTAGAAGTAACTGCTGGCAAGGATGATCCTGTAGAAATTTAGCTCTATTGCATGAAGACCTGTAGTGTAGCTTTATTAGGGATTACACTGTAATTCTGGGCTTTGAAACTTTTTCGTTTTGTTCTAGAGCTAGATTGCCTAAGCCTAAATTCAGGGTTTGTTCAGCTAAAGCTCACCGATTCTGCGCAGGACATCTCAACTGGTACGAATTCCCCCAATCGTAGAAATGATAAAATAACTTAAGAATTTGTTGTCAAATTTATTTGAAATTTTATTTCCGAGAGAAATTAGTTAACCAGTTATTTGTGTGGTTCCAGAAATATTTATCTACACCTTTCTTAAAATGGTGGTGAACGATTGTTAGAGAAAGCAACTCTGATCTTAGGCCTGTTTTAATTCATTTGCCTTCAGTTATACCTTCCTCCATTTTCAAATTTGCTTCTTGTTGAAAAGAATTCCTTTTTATTTTCCATTGAACCTCATCAAAAATTATGGAAACATCTCTGGTTCATGAACATACTTGATTAGTTGGAGTCCTCATTTTCTCATCATTGAAACTAGAAGTCCTTACTGCTGGCAAGCATGATGCTGCAGCTTCATTAGCAGTTACTGCATGAAGGCCTGTTAGTGTACCTTGATTATTACACTGTAATTCTGGGCTTTGAAACTTGTTCGTTTTGTTCTAGAGATAAATTGCCTAAGTTCAGAGTTTGTTCAACTAGAACTCACCGATTCTGCACAGGACACCGCAACTGGTACGAATTTTCCCAATTGTAGAAAAGATTTCAACAAATAACTTAAGAGTTTGTTGTAAAATTTTCTTTCCCAGAGAAATTAGTTTGACGCTCTGTAAAGTGACCAGTAGTGAGGGATATAAATTATAACGTTATTCCTTGACCGATTGTGATGAAATTTTGGGAAAAAATATTTGAATGGCGTGGCAATATAACTGATTTAGATTTTTGAAAATAGGTTTAATTAATCAAAAATCAAAATTAAAGAAACAGATTTTTAAACCTACCACACTCTCGCATAATCATAATATTTGCACGATAGGCAATTCTCTTGGGTTATGACTTTTGTTTAAGAATTAATATGTTATGTATTTAATAAAAATTTGGCAAACTCTCTTCAACAAATATGTTTTAAATTAAATTTGGAAGAGCGTTCCGAATTTAAGGATTTATTTTTTTATTTTGATAGATTTTCAATTTTTTTTATTAGGTTCTACCTAATTTGAATCTATTTTCAAAAATCTAAATTAGTCATTATATTGCCACGGCATTCAAATACATATTTTCTTCCAAAGTTTTATCACAATCGGTCAAGAAATACGTCATAATTTGCTTCCTTTGGTTTTGGTCATTGTAAAAACCCCCTTCTAACCAGTTATTTGTTGTCATCTCTAATTGTGCATATATGTAGTGTTTCGTTAATCTTCTTTATCTGCATGTTTACCAATGTTTCCGCCATTCCCGCCCACGCCATTGTTTCCTCAACTATTCACGCTCTAATTAATTGAAACACGTGATTCTTTGAAATTGTTAAAAATTTCGAAAAAAAATACGCCGCGGCTAATTAAGAAAAGCTCAGTAAAAATTAACATACGCATAGGTATTGTAAAATTTGTATAATGGCATCTTATCCAATTTCACATCCATTAATCTGACAGGTGCATCTCTCGTGTAGCATTAGCGGCCATATTTTAACATTTTACTGCCGGTTGGCCAATGGAAAAGTTTGATCGGGCCCCGGAATCTAGACGGTAAATTAATAAAGAGCGGTCCTGGCCGTGGCCAACCAAAAGGATCGAAGCGAGGGGGAGCTTTAGGTCGGTTTTCCCCAGAAACTTGTGGCATGTTAACGTTTTACCTGGGTCCGGAATTTTATTACGTCATTCCAGAGAAACATGTTATAGAGCCGTGTGTCTATTTCGTGATTTAAGCTCTTATTAAAGTTTTATGTTCACCAAAAACTCGTAAAATTCTTTGTAAAAGTTCCATGATTGTTTTACAGCCGTTGCTTTATTTTTCTTGGCGCAGTCAATCCTTTATGCGGCACTAAATTTTGTCTGCACCCATCGGTTCCACCGCCCAAAAGCTCCACTTTGAGCTCGTTACCTTCAGCCTAAACACAAAATTTAAATTCCTCATCTACACTTATTTAACAGTCATCTAAAAAAAAAATGTTATTATAGAAATTTTGCTCCATTTTCGGTCTTTTCAAAAAGTTGCTTTATTGAAACTTACATAGGTCTTGCATAAGTCGCTTTTATATCATTGAGTTCGAGGCGCCAAGAGCAATCTCTGTGCTTGCGTAGCTGCAATTTTCACAATTTCAAAAAATTTCTTGAGGAAACGGTTTCAGGTTCGCCAGCTTTGAATGGCAGGGCTTGAAATTAACTAAGAGGATTACTAGTGGCGCAATGACGTCGTACCTACATAAAGTTGTTGTTATCTTGTTAAGACCTTCTGTCGCGTTTTACCTGTCGCTTCCCTGGGTTCTCGACAAATTGTAAACTCAAAACACACCGTGACGAAGAAAAGTAACTTTTGCCAACATCACAACGGTTTAACACATTTCTGGTCGGTTGAGTCTTCTGTTACTTGGATGCCGCTGTAAGTGGACCCCCCCAATAAATCCGATCCATTATTTGCTAGTAAACTGTCGTCTTCAGGGAGTTTTGCCGAAAAAGGGTGTATTGGCAAGAATTTCGAGAAATTTATGACAGCTGCAAATAACGTTTTATTCAGGTGGGTCGTAAAATTGAAAAGTGACCGGAGGTTCAAAAAGTACCGCGCAACGGTTTTGAGGCATTGCCCTGTAAATAGGGCAAATTACGCGCGAAAACGAGAAGAAGAGCCAACGGACATAATTTTTGAAGAAACTTTACTGCCAGTGAGAGTCTTTCTAAATACAATTGATTGTTGTTTGTTTTGATTTGGTGAACGAATGGTTAAAGAAATTATCCTTTTCCACTAAAAAGTTATGTGTTTTTAGACAATTTAATAGAAAATTTTATTATGAAATAATAAAGAAAGTTACATTTACTCCATCTAAGTTTTTGGTCTTTGTCATATCGATAACGGTAGATATAATATATACATATGGACTTAAGTGTTTTCAGTATTGTTATAGGTATTTTGTAATAAATATACAGGGTTTGCTGAAAAACCCCGCAAGTCGTAACTCCATTACTTATTATCCGATTTGAATAAATAAAAAATTTTTGGAAATTATTCTTTAAACATTACAAAGTGGCTTTAATCGTGATACTTTTAATTACTAAATTTAATGTCAAAAAATGTTCAACTTTTATATATTTTTTTAATAGTTTAGTTTGGTAGTTTTTTCATTATTTCAACAAAAAATTTGTTTTCCATGTCACACTTGAAAATTTTACAAAAAACCTAACGTAACTTTGGCAAACATTTTAAATACCTATATGACATTTTATTTAAAGTACCTGCGTTCTTTTGGTATATGTAAATACTTTTCTTTGATTACGTAAGTTTATTATGAAATTTGTTTTTCCCCAACTAAAAGATTTCAAGGATGCAACCTAATATCGGTCACGTTTCTTTATTGTGCTAATTTTTATTTCTATCTTTCTCGCCTGCTTGTGCACGTTTCTATCTTATTGTGCTAACTTTCCTGTCGTTATCCTGTCTCTTGTTGCGTTACAATAATTATAATACTTCTACTTTTCTCACCAGAACTTAAGTCCTCTTATAATATGTTCTGTTCTTCTACCTATTATTTCTTTTTCTTCAGCTCCTTTGAAAATTTTCTAGACAATACTATTTTTTCTCATCAGCTTAATTAAGTTTTGCTTTATTGTTTTATTATAAGATCTCTTTTAATTTTTCCGTCTAGTTTTAAGATCTATCTAAACTATCTCTTCTAAACAGCTTGCATTCTCTTATATTCGTATCTTCTATCTCCAGATCTCCGCTCTTTGCCAGCCTATCAAACTGTATTTCACTTTTCCTAAATTACATATGTACTCAAACTTCTTCTCTCATATACTTTACACCTGATCCCCTACCGCTCTGATTCTTCTTGTTAACTCCTACACCACATACTCAAAGTATAGGTCAATTTCGAAGAAAGCATACCAAATTTTGAAAATCTTTTATTATTTATATCTTTACTGTCGCTACACATTTCTAGTCTCATTCTTTAATTAAAACTTTATTTTAACTTTATTTTTTTTCCTAATTTCTTCAACGTCTTACACTTAGCCAAAAAATTACTAATTTCGGGGCATATTTCTTACGAAATGACGTCTGTAGGCAGGAAAAGCTTAGTTCCACATTTTTGGTTAACCCTGTATAATCTTCTGAACGCTTCTATTACTCATTATAAAGCTCATTGTTTTCCTAAGATAAGAATGTATTTTGTAACGTCATCTCAAATGTTTGAGCTGTACGTGAAATCATGCACCTCGTCGCTAATGCGCCAAGCTTTAAGAAAGTTGGTTGTTGGTAATCTAATGTTTAATTATTGAACCCCAAAATGATAGTATGTACGAGTTAAAGAATTTTTCGACTTCATCTAAACTCCAAACATGACAAAAGATTACACAAATTGTAAACTTTGTGCTTTATTGCAATTTAACTTGTCGTTAATTTTGAGATTTAATCTAAAAATTTGGGCAAACATTTCTTACTCTATTTTAATAAATTGTAAAAATAGTTGTTAGGTACTTTTTTGCAAAATCAGCTAACCAAAAATCGTCCCCTCTTTTTCACCCAACCACTCTCTACTTCCCCTCGTGATATCTGGCCGGACGTTAATTCAAACCGGGCCCACAAGTATTACATAAATTGTCCGTAAAATTAGCAAAAGCTTACAGGGATATCCAGAGAACATAGTTGGGGAAATAACATCGCGACAGTGTAATAGCGTCAATGGAGCCCTGGGGAGGCATAACCTCAAACGGCGGGGAGTTGCGAATCGACGCGGCGGCAATTATCAAGCGATACAGTCGGCGTCGCCCGCCCGCAACACACCACGTACAGCTCCATCATCCCGATGGATGAAGCCCCTAAAAACACAAACAAATTGCCTTCTTTATACGCATTAACAGCCCGGCCAACTGTTAGTATATTAGTGTTGAGGTTTCGATAACGAAGGGGTGAAAGGGGCGACCCTTTAATAAGTAACACTCATGAATGGAGTCAGGCAAATTTTTCAAAAATTAAATAAATTTCAGCATTGTATCAAACATTTACCTTTTATTTTCGTTCTTGACTGGAAGTGACATTGTTAGAAAAGATAAAGTTTTGCAAATCTCCGTAGCAGATTTCCAACGAAAAATGGACTCTGAGCCGCTCGTTCTCGCGTACAAACCAATTGTTGCAAGATTTGTTTATGCTACAGAAGTCTTACGCAAAATGTGTCTTTTTCATAGCATCAGATCTCTAATTTTTTTCAATAATTATATTTTCTCAAATCTTTAAAACAGTGTCACTTAGGTCTTATTCTTGAATAAAAAGGACATCGTTAGAGAAAAAATAAAATTGTGCAAATCTTTGTGGCAGAATCTTGAGTTAAAGTTTGGAAAAAAATCATCCCGTGCCGTAGCGCGTACAGGATCTCATGCCGATGTTTCAAGATTTTGAAAATTTTTATTGAAGCGCGATGTTACCTACGTCAAGGCGCACCTTTTTAATTGTTTCAATTGCTATGCGATAAAATAAAAGTTTTTTTCAGAGTTTGTTTCTTAACTCTTCTAAGGAGTCTTTTAGTTTTTCATCACAACTTCTGAAATTTGACAAATTAACCAATTAGTAATTTAAAAATAAAATTGTTAAAATCGCGTTTAATGAAGGTGGCATTATTAGAGAAACTTTATATTGTTGAACGATGCTGCAAGTCTAGTCTTAGCCTAACTTTAAAAAATAAGCTTTTAACGTGTACCTACTTTTCTTTTGATGTCTTTTATAATAACATTGCAGCGCACCGCGTTTACGTACCGCTAATATACTTTGCGAGGTTTGCGTAAATTGGTATGTGAGGGAAATCTTTCTGCGCAGTATGTTTATCTTTTGCTTTTAGTAATGACGTCGTCTCAGAATTGTGCAGAGCATCTAATTAATGCAAAAAGAAAAACTAATTTTGCCAAAATATCTTTTGTCATAATTTGTTCCGAAAGGTGTGCTCACCAAAAGACGAATCTTCGTGTCGGTATTTGCAGTCAAAAAAAGTGAACTTTTTCTTTTCAATAATGACGTCCAATTCATGCGGTATGGAAAATTATAACTGAGTCAAAAATGTGTTAAAAATTAATATTATTATCATTCTTGACTGAAAGATTGAAGTGCCGCACCGCGTACCGAACCTCATTCGGTCGATTTATGATTGAAACTTCTTGCTGCTGGGCTTTCTAACTGCAAAACAAAGATTGACACGTAGATTTCTTTGATGGTTTCCAAAATATTACAGCGGCGCACTGGATTTGCGTACCACTAAAATTGTGTTAGTGTCGTCTAAATTGTGATGCTACCAAAGTCTTTGTGCGAAATATTATTATTAACGCATCAGGAGCGACTTTTTTCTTCAATAGTGGCATTCTCTCAAAAATGTGTACCTTATTTATCTTATGCGAAAAGAAAATTAAACAGTATACCTACCAAATTAATGTTTAAAAATTATTATTTTTTAATTCTTGAAACTTGAAAGAAACCAACAAAGGCATAGAAGATAATGTTGTTCAAGTCCCCGTGTTAAAGTTTGAAGTTAAGAATTTCACTCCGTACAGCACCGCGTACCGTACTCTCATGCTGTAGTTTCATAATTTTACATGTTTTATGGCGGCCAAACGCCAACTAGTAATTTTCTTTGATGATTGCCGAAATAACCCGGCGCACCGCTAAAATGTTGCGAAGTTTGTAACTGGCTTGCGACGGAAGTCTTCTTTTTGCTTTGCAATTCTCTGAAACCTGCGCAGATCGCCCAATTAATGCGAAAATAAGTAATATGGTCGTAAAATAATGTTTATAACATTTGTCGGTATTTACAGTTGTTGCAATAAATTAAAGGTGCCTACATATGTTGAAGGGAAATTAGAATTTTTAGCTCAACACTTTTTAATATGCGTAATAAATTTTTTGCTTTTTTTTAAATTGAACGGTGGATAAAGCTTTGAGGATAAGAGATGGGCAAGTAATTAATAGAGATGGACCGGGCCGCTTCAAAGCTTTTGTCAAGTGCGATTAATTTGTGCAAATCCCGCTTTTTCTCCCACGTAAACTCGTGAAATAATCGCGCTTTCCTAGTTATAGGGACAATATTTTATGGTGGTAGTCGATTTCTCATATCTGAGTGCGATAAGGCCGATCGTTGATCAAGAGGATTAACGCGCGGTGAGATGAGACGAGTCGGCTTATTTATTCACGATAAGATCTAACGCACCTGACAACATGCGTATTGTCCTGGGCCTAGACCAGGATACCCCACATCTTGAGTTCATGTTTGCGCTGGGATTATATATTTTAACATCCGACACCAGCACAGATAGCGGAGTCGCTCTCCCAGTCGCTATCGTACCAACTCGCAGAGCAACGCGGAAACCACAAAAATTCCAGTCGACGAAGAAAATTTCAGTTTCTAAACTCGAAATTTTCCGACGCGTCATAGCAAACACCGCCGTTATCGCGACTAATCGTGTTGTCACACCCTAAAAATGTTTGCAGGGATAGCGCGGCAGGAATCCGGGAGGCTCAATTTGGCATATGTTCAGGGCATCAGCCAGGGAAATATATCTTTATCCCGACTGACAGGCCACCAACGTGCAACATTTGGTAGGTAGTCGTCTCTTTATCGGATTAACCGCCACTGTTTGGACATGCCTGTCAAAGATCCGTAACGCAACTACTTTCAAAGCCCCCCGATGTTGTACCATCACAAGTTGTATCGGTTGCAACATTTGTCACTTTGTCCCGACCTCTTGTCACTCGAGAAGACTTATTACTCGGTGTCCCATTTGCCGATGGTCCGATGGGATTTATGGCGTGCCGACGGTTTTGCAATAAGTAGGCTAGTTGATTGCGCAAATGGAAATCATTATTGTTGGGTAGTTGAAAGTTTTTCAGGACTGAAAAGGTTACGTGCTTGAATTGGCGGCCGACGGGGCCCGACCAACCATTGATCGTCATAAAGAGGCAATTCGCCCGCTTTATGGTCACCGTCCTATGCCTCCTTGATGTCTATTTAGTGTTTACAGCAGCCCAGTGGCTTTATTACGCTTTTTATTGAATAAATCATTATTCTGCAAGAATCGCGCCCTCGATCTCGAACGACGTTTCGCGTAAAAGCGCTAACTATTGATTGGAATGCGCTACTCCCCAGGGCGGCAGGGGCGAGCTTTTTGCAAAAGCGTGAAAAGATTGAAAGCGCAACACAACAATAGCACCCATCAACAGAGATTTTTGACAATTAGACAATATTTACATCTACAGGATGGGGCAATAGTGCGTCCGACTTCGATAGCTTGAGTTTTATGATAGGTATAAGTTTGATTTAAAAACACAGATAAACTAGAAAAAGAAGTCTATAACCGGAAATAATTTTTTAACATAGGATAGGGTGAGCCAAGACAATTATACAGGGGCAAGTGACATTTTTTTAAATGGAATGTGGTGTGTAAAAGAAGATTTTTCAGAGCCTTTTCCTAGTCTCTTTTTAATTCAATATTATTGCTGACTATTTCCAAACCACTTAGATGTGGCAATTTTCAAATAATGGCATCTGCAGATGCATTTTTAATAAATCACTACAGTCACAATTATGAGTTCTAAGAAAAAATTATGTAAAGACTAGTTAGGAAACATCTGTGGAATGTCTTTGAATCCTTTTAACTTTTGAAAAATTATACAGGGTGGCTAAATTTAATTTTTTAATTTGGAACTTTTTGAATTTAATGTTTTTTTTTAATTGGAACACTGTATATTTTTTGACGATATGATGTAGAAACTAAAAACGAACATTTTTTGTATGCACACCCCTATGACTATTTGTAACCATTTTCGAAATATCGCCAAATAATTACAAAATTCAAGAATATTCCTAAAAAATTAGATCGTTTTCCAAATAACTCGACAAAAAACTTCAAATGTTTCAAAATTGACACAAAAATGACAACTGACGACAGGTAACTGCGATAAATGTGTATTTCTTGTCGGATAATATAAAATGCAAAAAATGATCAAGATACAAACATAAAGTGAACTTACTAAAAAACTTACGCTGTTTTCATAAATAAAACATCTGGAGCACTTATTACAATTTTATCTGTCAAGTTATTTGAAAAATAATTTAATTTTTTAGGATTATTCTTAAATTTTGTAATTATTGGGTAATAAATTGAAAATGGTTACAAAAAATGTTTGTTTTTAATTTATACATCATATCGTTAAAGAATATACAGGTGTTCCATTTGAAAAAATGGAGAAAATTAAATTCAAAAAATTCTAAATTCAAAAATTCAATCTAGGCACCCTGTATAATGTTTCAAAAATTAAAATTATTCAAAGGCATTCCACGAATGTTTCCTAACTAGTCTTTACATAATTTTTTCTTAGAACTCATAATTGTGTCTGTGGTGATTTTTTTAACATGCATCTGCAGATGCCATTATTTGAACAAAAAAAATCGCTACATCCAACTGGTTTGGAAATAGTCAGCAATAATACTGGATTGAAAAGAGTCTAGAAAAAGGCTCCGAAAAATCTTCTTCTACACACCACATTTCATATAAAAAAATGTTACTTGCCCCTGTATAATTTTCTTGGTTCACCCTGTATGTTCAAAAATAATTTTCGGTTATAGACTTCTTTCTCTAGTTTATTTGTGCTTTTGAACCAAATTTCTACCTATCATACAACTCGAGCTATCAAAGTCGGACGCACTATTACCCTACCCTGTATATCTATTTTCCTTTTTCTAAACACTCGATACAAAACCGTTTTTCAGAAATTTTATTGATGCAAATTGGATGTAATGAAGAAAATGTAAAAATACAACGAGAAAGAAAAAAGATGAAAAATTTCTTCAGATAATTCGCTCCAAAATTATTTTTACTGTAAATCAATGGATGCTTGAATCATTTTATTTTCTACACATCTTAATAACGACACTACTGAAAACAAGTATTTATCTCAACAACAGAAATTAACCTATTAAAAAGATAGGTGGAGCTGGCGTCACCAAAACCAATAGTTATATTTCTATAACTTTTCCTTAAGATATTTAGTTTTGGTCCAAATTTATTTAGTCTCCCTTTTTGAACCCGGTCATCGAGAGGTAGTTAGCCGTAGTTAGTTCTTGTTGCGCGAGCTCAAGTTAGTTAGTTGCAGTAGTTTGGTTTTGGCCCGGTTCTGTATTGATTTTGGAAATTTGTTGTAGGAAGAACAAGAACGAGGGATAAATACCGCGTCGTTTACACGGAAACCCAGCGCCATGAGCTCGAGAGAGAGTTCAATTTTAATAACAAATACGTGACAATTAAACGTAAACAAGAATTAGCGGCCCGTTTGCGCCTTTCAGAACGTCAGATAAAAATCTGGTTCCAAAATCGTCGCGCTAAAGCCAGAAAACAAAGCAAGCGAAGCGATGAGGAGAGACAAGGCATGATGGTGAACCAGTATAGGGTCAATTACCAGCGTGTGAATCTACAGGAACGTCCGAATTTCTTCCAAAACGTTGGCCCTTTGATCGGTGGCATTATATCGCCACCGAGCCTTAGCCCGCACAATCTTTTTAACCCGCCCTTATTGAAGATAGAACCCGCAGAAACTAGTCCGATACCTGATAACACCGCCAGTTCGGCAAATTTAGATCCTTTAGCTTTACCGGAGAATTCTTATTCTAATAGAGGCTAGTTGCAGTGTTCGGATTCAGTCAACTGTATATAGCGGCATAAAATATAATTATGTCGTCAGTTTCAAGTGCAATTTATAAGTGCAATTTCCATCCATGCAAATTTAACTTGCTACTTTTCCTGACCGGACGGGTGGCTGTGCATAATTTTTAAACTAATCATCTTGATTTTGTTGTGCACGGTTCTAAATAATTGTGATAAAGAAATTACGCGCTATAGCTCCTTAATTTTTTTTTCTTAACCAATTGCAATACGTTCCATTTTAATGTTGAAGGGCTTGGTTAGAAAAACTCGGAAATTGAATTAATTTGTTTCAAGAGTACCTGATGCGATACTTTCCAAATCCTGAAACTGCTTTTGAATTCAAAAGCATTTGGTTATTGAATTTCTTAAACAACTAAACGCCACACAAAAATTAAGTTGCAAGCTAGTTTCAAAATTATGCACAGCCACAGTTTTCAGTCGTAAGTACCAGAAGGTTAATGAAGCTTCGATGTACTCCATTACCGTCGCTCCTATATGCGATTTATTTTGTATTGCTTATGTTGAGTTGATTTCTAGAAGTATAGTAACCCTAGTTTAGTTGATTTCTTTAGTTAAAAGAGTTGCGCTGCCTAATTACGCTTGTTTCACTAATGCAGCGGTATTAGTACAACTGATAGGCTTGCGCTTAAAGCTCACCTGAACTAAAAGACCCTTTTTAATTTTAAGATTGACTTAGTTAAAGTTAGTTTAGTTTATAAACAGCCACTGCTCTAAATAGGTAGGTGTGGGAGTAATCGGCGAAATAATGATGAAAGTGATACGCTTATCTTGTTCTGTTTTCTTCTTCTTGTCCGTTAATTTTTATTTTATTTATCTTGTCTTGTTCTTTTTATATTCTGTTTTTGGTCTGTTATTTCCTTTTAGGAGAAGATTTAAAACTCCTGGAAGAAATAGCAGGTTATCTGTAATAATGTCGCTTTCTCTGTTTGAAATAAGTAGCATAGGATAACGATATCTTAAGCAACTTAAATTGTACCTACATGCCAAAACCTGATTTGTTTTATAAAATTTTATAGAAAATTATTTGATACATATTTTTATTGTCAAGTTAGTCAATTTAGAATACTCTAAAAATTAAATATTATAAAAAAATTAAAAAATTAAAAATAAAACATTAATAAATATTCAAATTGATATTGAAAAACAAGAAAAGCAAAGATGTTGCTTTTTAAATAAATGTTGATTTTAGGGAACCTGAAAATTATAGATATTTACAGATTTTTTAATAATGTGTAGTGTTTCTGTGTTTCTGTGCGCGGAAAGTTATTTTACAACTAAATACTATAATTTTGTACGTTTTTAAATTTTGTTTAGTTTGATTGTCCTGATTTTTTGTTCTCATTATTGCAATTTTTTTGAAAATCGACTCCATTTGTTAATACAAATTTTATGTTTTTCACTCATCCAATAAAGTTTCTGTGAAAACTCAATTTAATTTTTTCATGTAATACATAAGTATCCCAATCAACAACCTGCGCGCACAAATAACCCCCTCAAACATTGGAAGCGTTGTCCACTGAAAAAGAAATTCATCAAAATTCTATTAGAGAATTCTTCAACTCTTTATGAAGAGACCCAAGAAGTGGCGAAATGGAGAAGAATAATTTAAATTAATTTTTAAAGAATTTACCTTCGCAGTTTTTCTTCTGGTTTGTTGATTGATTTGACAACATGCATGCCCTTCATGTATTTCTTATTTTAACCAATAAGATCAATCATCACATCAAAATTGTCTTACTTTTTATGTAGCAAACAGGAAGTTAAGACGATTCTAAAACTAAATTGAAAATGTCGTGTAATTCCGGAAAGAAATAAGAGTGTTGATCGGGAAGCGGATATTTTGCTGTAGCATTTCTGTACAACTTCTTTGTTTTTTAGTGAATATTATTTCAAGTTCTGCACGGCTTTGCAACATTTTCAATTATTGTCGTCAAAGTATAAAATGTGTAAATCAATTATTTTAGGATAATCGATCAATAATTTAGACAAAGACCGGCTCTACAAAGTTACCTATATTTCTGAAAAATATCGAAACTATTGCATTAAAAGAAGTATAGTCTCATAGAATCAGATACGGCGTACCTATAGATAAAATGGTCAAGAATTGTTTTCAAACCATAATATTAATTAGATCCGAAAACCTGGATTGTCAACAGTCAAAAGTCTTGCATATTACAAGAGTATTGACTAATTTTAAGGGCAAACACTTTTGACGGTTTTGAAAAGCTACTAATCTAATGTCATTCTCTTGGCGTTTCCTTTTTTTCAAAAGAAATTTTTTGACATTGAGATTCTGTTTGACACCATAATTTAACATTCTAGAAATGATATTAGTTTTCTGAAGTGGAATCCGGAAGTGATAAAACGTCTCGAGAGCTTGTGAAGAAAAGTCTATTTAACAGATGTGTAGGTACTATTTTTTAAACTTATGTTTTTTAATCATCACTTATCTATATACGTAGGTATTGTCTTTTTTTTATTTTATTTTTATGAATCTAAATCTAAATAATAAATAAATCTAAAAGTTTCGATTACCACTTTTTTTTTCAAAAAAATGGCAATTTTTAATTTTCCACACAAATGACGTAGTTTTGGCTCGACGAATGAAATTGTAAGATTTCGCACTTTTCGCAACGATGTCCGAGCTGAGCGGACTTTGCGTTTACCTACCGCTGCTATGGTGAATGACAGCTAACAAGTGTACACTTGTTAGCTGTCATTCACCATAGCGTTGCTATTTTCTTATAGCTTTCTTCGTTTCTTTTTTGCCTATCTCTCTTCTATATGCACATCGGAACATTATCATAGGCGAGCCAAAATGACGTCCCCGATAAAACAGGGTGGTGAGGCATTTTTGAAGCATTTAGATTCATTTAGCATTTAGCATTTAGATTTATTTTAGACGAGTTTTTAGACGCTCAGGGGGTTCTTACCTTAAAATTTCGATAGTGGCAAGTTTCTTATTACAATTCGATGGCCGCGTCACATTTGTGTAGTCCTACTAGTATTCATCACTTGGTCAAAACCTTTTTCAGTACGAAGACTTGAGGTAACTTTTTGCAAGCGTATGTATTAGCAGATGTTGATTTCTTTGTCTAATAAACAAACTGTGGAACCACTCTATAAAAATTGCTGTAAAATAAGTCATCAAGCAGAAAGCGTTTTGCTTTTTGCTGATTTTCTTTCAATGGCCATTTTTTTTAACTATTTATGTGGCGGTCATTCAGTTAGTTTGTAGAATGAACTCAATATATTGGAAATGGTACATAGACGACGTTCAATGATTTTGTTTTGTCTTTCATTTTAAATAGATAAGTGCCCAAGGGCTTACTTTTTTACAAACTTGTATTTGTAGCTAATTATGTCAATGCTCATATCTCCCAAACAGTCGAATAAATGTAAAAATTGGTTCCCCTAGCACCTACTAGTTGCTCATAGCTTTCACAGCTAACATTACAACTTGTCTAATAGTTTTCATTTATCAGTTTTTGTGTAAATATTTTTTCTTTAATAAAAAAAATTATGACATTTCAAACTCTTTTATAATTGAAAAAAGAAATAACTAGTTTTTCAAAAAAACAAATCTGGTAATTAATTGGTGATAAGCTCATTTCAGATGTCAGTTTGGTCCTACCGACGCATTTTACAGATTCACTTCGTCTATAGCTTCTCACAATTATCTATACATTTACGAAAAAAGACGAAACAAAAGTTAAGTTAAGTTCAATAAATCATTATATTCAAGGAGCTTCATAAATTTTGGACATTGGCGCTCTTTTAAATCCACGATCATTTATTTTATTTATTTTTCAAAATATTGACGAATTGGGTCTGATTCTTCATTGTGCATCATTAAGATGATCTCATTCTTTTTTATTACAGCCTAAGATTGATTAAAATAAAACTGTTTATACAGGGTGCATCCGACATCGATAGCTCGAGTTCTATGATAGGTAGAAATTTGATTTAAAAACATAAATAAACTAGAGAAAGAAGTCTATAACCGGAAATTATTTCTGAACATAGAGAGTGATTCAAGAAGATTATACAGAGCTGATTATTACTGACTATTTCCAAACCACTTAGATGTAGCGATTTTTTTTGTTCAAATAATGGCATCTGCAGATGCATGTTAAGAAAATCACAAACAGTCACAATTACGAGTTCTAAAAAAAAAATATGTAAAAACTAGTTAGGAAACATCTGTGGAATGTCTTTGAATCATTTTTACTTTTGAAAAATTATACAGGGTGGCTAAATTGAATTTCTCAATTTAGAACTTTTAGAATTTAATTTTCTCCATTTTTTCAAATAGAACACTCTGTATATTTTTTAACGATATGATGTAGAAACTAAAAACAAACATTTTTTGTATGTACACTCAGTTGATCTGTAAATGAGACTCTTGAATAGATTTTTTCTAGTTTATTTGTGTTCTTAAATCAAGTTTCTAGCTATCATAGAACTCAAGCTATCGAAGTCAGACGTACTATTGCCCCAACCTGTATATTATGGCACTTTATTAACATGCTTAGTTCACTAACAATAAGGTTAATTAAAAAGCTAAAATATTTTATTACATATTCCACATTTTTTACTTTATGAGATAGATACAACTTATTACTTAACTACCTATAACTTATTACTTGGAAATCATTGCTGCACACCTTTTATAAAATAGCCAGATCAAATTAGTCAAAAAAAAAATCCAGTTTCCTATTTTTTATCTTATGATGGCAACTTTTATCACTTTTCTTTCTACCTTGTCATTAGAAAAGTATTTGTTCCTGAAAACCATTCTGCGACCAATGCTGTTTTTCTCTTTGAGTTGATCCAACAAGAGGTGTTCACGTATCTATCGGTTATCAATATGGACTTCTTCTGTATACCTTGCCTTTTTATTTACCATATATGGTAATCTTTTTGAGGTCTTCCGGGAGTTACAGTTCTGATAGTCTTTGGTCGATTAGGTCCTCTTCTTTGGATTACGTTTTCAAGATCAGCTACTTCTATTTCTTAAACAATAACACCGTTTTTTTGTTACCCAAATCACTATTCTTAAAACGTTGTAACAACATAAATAAATGACTAGCGTTAAATAAAAATGAGCCTACTTTTTTAGCAAATTAGAAGCAAATAATTTTAAGTTTTTGCGATGATGATACATTTACATAACTTATTTGCATCTCAAACTGTATACATTCCCCTTGAACTGTCAAGTTGTATGACAGCACAGCGAGCAACGCTTCACCTTAACGTGATGATATTTCAAAATTAAAATATCATTATCTTTTCAAGGGTCTGATTATAAGTTCTACTTTTCCATATATTTTGGTATTGTGACTGTATAGGTTAAAGTTATCATTTTCACAATATTTACTCCTTTCTGTTACACACACCGTACTTCGAATTAAGATTCCGACCGCGATACTTCACGCGTCACGCCAGGAGGTAATTATTAAGAAAATCTTTAAAATTTTCCAAATTTTAACGATTTTTTAAACCAAGACATCGATTTGCTATTTGAGCCAGTTGAATAATTAACTGTCACTTTTCCGCTCTTCCTCCCAAAAAAACTTTATAAACACCTTTATTTTTTGTTCTAATTTTGTATGGTTTGTTTGCAGGTAAAACCCGGACCAAAGACAAATACCGTGTCGTATACACCGACCACCAGCGGGTGGAACTGGAAAAGGAGTTTTACTACAGCAGATACATCACCATCCGACGAAAAGCGGAGTTAGCCAACAACTTAGGTCTGTCCGAACGACAAGTCAAGATCTGGTTCCAAAACCGGCGGGCCAAAGAACGCAAACAAGTCAAGAAACGAGAAGAATTTAGCCATAAAGACAACACGTCGTCAATAAACAATATGGCACATATGACACAGCCGCACATGATTCACAGCGACGCGCAACTCGGGCAGGGAATTATGACGGCGCCGACGCTCATATGACCTGAGGAAGCGTCGTTCCAATGTTTGTGATTAAGTTAACTTGTGTCGGTTTAAGTGTTTTTATTATTTATTGGTAATATAGCGTTAAGATGTCTGTTGTAATCGAATTTGCTTTGTATGTTTAAATGAGTTATTTAAACTAATTGTAAATAAATAATGTTTTATTGAGAGTTGTTTTCTGGATTGTACTATTATTGGCACATATGTTAGAGAAATTGTAAATATTATATAAAATTTTATGTATAGTAATGTACTTGCTTCAGAAGCACCACGATTTCATTAAAACAATACAACTATTTTCCTGCTGCTTGCGTTTCCCTTAATTGTTTTATTATTATTCGAGAGAAACATCAAATTGGTTGTGGCTACCTACGAGCTCGGAGCTAAAAGGTATTTGAAGTGAGATATCAATTTTCATAATATTTTTCCGACAAGGTAAGTAGGATTAAGATAATTCGTTTATCGACTCTTTGATGTTTCAATTTGCCGACAGTTGTGTCAACAATATTATTTCAATTAGTAAACTAAGCAGGCACTTGGGAGCTTTAGCGTCGTACCTGCTCTGTAAAAATTCATATTCTGAAATTAGAAAAAAATGTGCATTTTTGCGATTAAAACCGGAATTGTGCAGTTCGTGGTCAGGCTGCACAAAATTTTGTTTTATCGAGAAATCAGTAAATCGGTAAGCTTTTAAGAACCTTGATAATTGCGCGAATTTTATGGTTTTATAAAAGTATCCTTTAAGGAGCTTAGAACAATCTTGGAAATGTGACGTCATGGCGGCACGTTACTTTGTTTGGAAATTTAGATGAGTGGCGCCAAACAATTCAGTATATAAAAAAATTCCATCTAAAAATCAATTACTTATAGTTTCTTCAAAAAGATATTATTAGATGGTTGACCACGATTTCTAAAGCTTTAGTAGTGAAGATGCTTAACCCATTCGGTTAGCAACACAATTGGCACCCATGGCGGCCAATACTTTTTTTGCTACATAGTAAAGATCTCCATATTTTTTCTATACCTATATTATTGAATATCTTTGACCTAGAAATATTCTCTTACTTGAAATGGAGCTCTCATCCGGCCAAATATTTAGTTTCTTTCTTGTTATTGTTAAAATTATGAGATTTGTTGAATCAAAAATAGTGGTAAAATAGCTGAACACTACAAGAAAATAAATAATGTACACCTTCTAATTGTCTTATGGTTGGTCACCTTTCGGTATGATTTTTGATAAATATTGCACTGGTATTTATCAATTTAGTTGTATTTTTTTAGTAACTTTGAAAATTTTACCTATGTAGGTAAGCACTTGATAATTGGTTTATTGTTCAAGTTATTTTTTTCATAACATAATTTTTTTTTAACTTTTTTATTTTAATTAGACACTCTTTGCTTTACTTTTTTACACTATATAACAAACTATAAAGAAATGAAAGAAGGAAGAAGAATAAGAGGTCTAATGTAAGTTTTAACATATGGTTTAATCGAAATCGAAGAAAGCATTAGTGTCGGCCTTACCAACTTTATTGTAACAGCAGCCACAGAACCACTGCATACGAGTATTTTGGTCATCGATGGTTTATCCAATAAATAATAAATTAATTAAAAATAAATTGTTAGATTAAAGTGTTAACCAAGAATTTCTACACCCCATTATGTACTTTGTAGTTTTAAGATCAAAGTGGCTTCCAAATTTTCTACGTATATTATACAAAGTGTTCCGAGAAAACTGGTCAATATTTTACATACGGGTTTCATGATAAAAAATACTTTCTTAACTTAATTTTATTAATGGTTCACTAAGTAAAATAATGCACAAGTTGTTCGGGGCATCCTGTTCCTGTATATTAAAAATTGAATGAGGATCTAGCAGGAACCCCTGCAGCACGGCAAAGACAACAAAAGTCTAAATGTCAAGTAATTTAAAAACAATAAGTATATAATAAGACTTAAGGCATAAAATTGGGTGCTGTTTTATTAACAAAAATCTTTTCTTTGTTGGGATCAAACGCAAATTATATTTTTTGACAATCTTTTTACAAACTTTGCGAATGTGATAGTTTTTCGACAATAGTTTTTTAAAAAATCTAGAAACATGACTTAATTTGAAATTTGAAACTTCTCACTGCCATCAAAAATTATTAAATGGTACTTAAGCTTAACGTTTATTGTTCACTACTTATTAGGAATAAAGAAATAAATATAAGATATTTCACGAGATCTTGATTTGATCTACTTGTATATTGTTGTAGGTATGCGTTATCTAATTATTGCACCCTGTTACATAAAATTTTTCTATTTATGCCACATGTCTCACTTATTTGTAGGTATCTAAAATCTATAACAATATTACAATGACCCAATTTATGTATCTCTACCTATAATCTATCTCTATCTCTATAAATTGACCTTTTCTTTGATTGGGTTTACATAAAATAAAATAAAACATAGTTATTGTATACTTATATTATTTAAACCAAATCACTAATAATTTTCTGAACGTCTAATTGCATGTTCTTCACTATAATGCTTGCAATAAAGTCAAGAAGTCATTATCGTAAATACTTTTTGAGATATGTATGTTTCTAATATATAAATTCCATGCAGAATTTATTTCTTTGTTTGCATAATCAAAGATTCTCATTGTTCATACTTGGAATAATTCACGTAAAAATATGTATTTGTAATAATATTTAGATTAACACATTTTAGATTTATATCGTCATAGTATTGTATTTTATTTAAATATAAAATTTTATTTAATTTGCTTATGAAACCGGGCCTCAATAAATACACATGACTTAAATATATTTAACATAAGTGAAATAGATAAGTAATTACAAGCAATAGGTAGATACAATAATAATAAACATAATATAACTAACGGGCCGTAAAACAGACAAGAAGGCAGGCGGGCTGTAAAGAAACAAAGCATTTTTATTCCTGTTGTGCGTAATACGGCGTAATACGTTGTAAGTGTCTCAGGCAGCAAATTACTTTTACTTTTAACTTTTGATCTGTCAAACATTAAGTCGAAAGATAATAAATAAAAAATAGAAATTAATTATATACTTATGAAAACAACCTACATTAATTGCTGATTTTCAACATAAATAAAAAATTATAAACATAAATGATAATAGAAAATCTTTTAGAAACTAAAAAATTATGGAACAAACCTCATAATGCCAATTACCGTTGTATAGATAGGATAAGTCATACTGGTGAAAGACATCCTACATTTGGATAGCTTTGTTTTTAGAGAACTTGATAATTTACAACTACAATTATTAGATATTTAAACAACTTTAAGGTGAATTTGGCCAATTTGGTGAATATTTACGTATCTGAAGGCGCCTTACTAGAGGTCAGAGAATAGCCAGCTTTCTATTACAGCACTTAAAACTAGATATATTCTACTTATAGGTATAATTTATTCGAAGATATAAAATCTTGCAACATCTAACGACGTCATTTTGCTCGAACACTGGACTTTAATCCTAAATCCCATTCATCAGTAGGTAGATTTCGCCAAAACCTAATTGGTTATTGGTTGTAGGTCACTTCAGCTAATTCAAATATTTACAAAACAGTTTGACGTCTTCGTCGGCGTTAAATGTGAGGACAGCAGCTCTCCGGGGGTTGGCCAGTTTTATTGCCCGTGCCAGACACAATAGGGCGGCATCCTCCAATTCCGTAATGGACATCCATCCCTAGGCAAAACCCACCTTCACGCATTACTTTGTAATTTTATGCCTTTAAAATGTTAATAGAAACGTACCACGGGTATTATTGTCACCTGGGGGAAAAGTGGACATTAATGTCGATAAACAACGTTTCAAAATAAAATAGCTGTAAATTTCGAGGAAATTTGTTGCTGATTTTTTCGGTTGAATCGGAGAATGGAGGTAAAATATTTGTCTGTGCAAAATAAGTTGAGTCTAAATGTAAAAGAAACGGTCTCGAGTTCCCCGTTAGGGCCAACTTGAGGCGTCCCAAGAGCGTCGTGTAAATTACGGCGCGAAGTCTGCGAAAGCTCGAAAAGCATGTGCAAAGAAGCTCGTCAAGTTGGCGCTCGAAATGCATAATTCGCCCCCAAACAACTTGAGTTTTTTTATCGCCGCAGAATTTCGCACAATTACCGAAAGTTCCGGTTGCCGAGATGCAATAAAAAATGGTTTTTGAACGGGAAAAAGTCCCCTCTAGTCCAGGTAAACGCAGCCATCATCGTGCCGTATCTCAAATATTCTATAAAAGTTTTATGATGGGCCACGTATTGAAAATTCTATTATGCGGTGTTTCCGTCGGCCGGGCATCACAATCAGATCGGTCTAGGAAGAACAACCCCAAGAGCTTTTATGACTCTCCAAGATGGTGAATGTTTCAAAACGGCGGCGGCATTTGGTTGATTGGACCTCCACGGGTCCCGGTTTCCCAAGAACGCGGCGCTGCTGGGCTTGCAGACAACTTTCTTTGGAATTTCGACCGACCCCTGTCTGAGCGAAATTTTGCCAACAGCTGAAACACAAAGGCTCTCGACACTTACTTAAATTACATAAATTTTTGAAATACGAAATTGAATTTTTGCTACTAAACAAAACGGATTAAGGCGGAAAGCGAGACAAATTTTACAACGATTTGATAACAATGAATATTTACGCAAATATAATAAATAGTCATTGTTCCTTTGAAGGCACATATTGACAGAGGTTTTATTGCTGAGACTTACCAAACACGAACTCAAGGGATTAAAATTTCAAATGCAATGGCATAAATTACGTATTGTCTCTGAATATGCGGCTAATGTTGAAATTGCAAAACCTTCAACAAATGTTGCTACATTTAAAACATTTTTTTGATTGCTGGTACAATAGATAAGGAAAGAAGGTTTTGACATACCTAAAGGTACTTACTTAATTATCATTGTATCCTTTGTCCGCTTTTTCTACGTTAAGTTTTCAAAGAACACCTGAAACTAACATACTTAATGTCAACTTAATTAAGTCAACAATTAGTTGCTGGTGTTAGTGATAGAAATCAAACGTAACTTACAAAGATGCAACCGAGCTTAACAACCTAATACCTTCTCGGAGGTGTAAATGAGACAGAAATAATTAACTTTAATGCTGTTTTCTTTAAGGTGGCCGTTCGAAGAGCTCAAAGCAAATTTTGTGAAGATTTTGTTTGTATAAATTTCAATAATGGCACCACTAAAATCAAAAATATTTTGGTTTTAAACATGATTGTCTACCGCCCCAATTAAGAAAAAATATACTGAAGAAAATATAACGTAAAAATAAAACACAAGAATGTGATGTCAATTTTTAAGAATTTTTACGCGTTAAATAAACAGTTTCGAGTCTTTCCAAAAGCTACCTTAAATTTAAACAATAAAGAAAACTGTAAATGAGATTATAACACCCACTTTACAACAGCTGCTGCTACCACATTTAATGTTATGGTGCCCACCGGGTCCACCCTTTAACTTATTTATTGCTGAAATTAGTTTTCAGAAGCTTTCGTTTACAAGCCAGTTTAACTTATTAAACAATTTTTTTGAGCATTTCTTAGTGATGATTAATAAAATCATATTTAATTAAATAATTACAATTTTTTTTAACATTACATATGTCGAAACAGGGGAAGACAGAGGCAAAGTGACCTCCGACATCTTTAGGTAATATTGCTTTTCATACCGAGAGAAAGCGATAAAGATTAAAGAATATTACTTTAGTAGTTATAAATATGTAAATCAAATTAGTCAAAAAATACCAAAATGTAAATAAATACTTCATATAAAAGTAATTAGGTATACATATTATAATACTAAAACTAAACAATAACTTTGTACCACGCCTTTGTACCTATATTGAGTTCCATCTAAAAAATGTTATCTCGCAACCAAAATATGTGCCTACTCTAACATCCGCATTAAAATGGTTTAAAGTTTTATGGCAGTCTAAGTTGAAATATAGAAAGGTCACCATGCACGTAAAGTGTTGCTATTTTGACAGTTGTAATTGAATAATTATTCATCTGATGTCAACTTAACCCCCCCCTAAAAATTTAAAATTTTTTGGTGAATCCAGGAATAATATTGTGTCAAACAAAACGCTTCTTGTCCATTGGGCTGATTGTTGAAATTGTAGAATTGTAGCGTAACTCGACAAGAATTTTATGACACAATTAGAATCTTTTAAAAATCGAACAGTATGCCTATCAGCTCACAGCGTATTTTTCTGTTTTTCTTTTGATGGAGTTCTCACGTGAAGGTAGGTAAAAATCTGACTGAACTAAATTGTCCCAGACGAGTTGTATGGGTTAATATTTCATCTAGCGGAAATGTGGCAGTTACCAGTTTCTACAACAATAAAGTCATATTAGTAACAAATTAAACACGAAGAATAATTATACTTAATCATTGTTAATTGGTGAATACTGGATGCTGGAAGCTGGAACAAACAATATATGCCTCCATCATATTGCGTAAAAGGTGTCATTAATTAGCTGGCCTACAATACAGAAGGAAATTGGAAGGAAAGTAATATTAAGATTTTAATAAGTTTTTTTTACTTGAATCGAGACTCGAATAACCTTCTCTAATTTCAGGACATCATTGTGAAAACAATGTAAAGTAGAAGTTGAATAAGAATATCCACAATAGTTATTGGAACACGCACAAGAGTTGTAGAATATTTAATCTTGTGCAGCGTCCAGCAGCTGCAGTGAGATTCTTCATGCTTTTCTTCGCAAAAGACTTCCACCGTCGTAATCTCATTATTGCTTATTGCTGATACGTTGCGCACAATTTTAAAATCTTCAACAATGATGTCTGTCCATAAACTTTTCAATCTGTGACAAATATTTTTCTACGCCAACTGTCAAGAAGCGATGTTCTCTTGAAACTATTTAATTCTCGATTTAATCGATACCGGTGAAAGAGTGAGCTTAGTAATGACTGCATAAAGTTTAACCAAAAACTTAAAATCGTTATATTATTATTATTGCATGATTCAAAACCAAAGCTGTGAGTTTTGTAATTGTTGTTACAAAATTAAGTCAACAAAAAAAATGAAAGAAAAATATTTTTTCTGCCTGTATGTAGGTACTACATACAGGCAGTCCACTCATATCTACAAGTCCAGCATCGTGTTCGCAGTTTATAAAAACCAAATCTTACAATAAAATGGTTATAAAAAGTAAGTATTATTAAGTATAAACATAACAATAAATTAATACAACATACAAAAAAAAACTAAAGTTAAACTGAATTATCTTTGTATAGGTAATTCAGTCTCAAATAATATTTCTGGTCTCTGGTCCCTTAGACATTTGTTGGTAAATTAAAGTATGAAAGTTTGAAAAAGACCTCTCAAAAGTAACTCTGAAGTCGAGTGGCAGCGCTAGATGTGACTTGACGTGTTTCCAAACGGTGAGAGATTGTGAACAGTTTTGCGAAAGTGAATCAGTTCGGGTCTTGTGAGAGTTTGCGAACAGCCCTAACCCTAGTCTCAGTGGTTCGTCAGAAAAACTGCGGCAAACGGTTAGGAAAATCCACGTGGTTTTTGACCAATTCAGTCCGGTTTCGGCAGTTCGTCAGAATAGCTGAAGCCGACAATCAGAAGAATTTGCTTGTGTGGAGTCGAAATCGACTGCCAAGTTTTTATTAAAACTCGGCAGGAGATTGATTACAGGAACAAGCGATGGAAAAGTTAGCCACGTCCTCTGACAGCTGGTCTATCCAGGAGCTGAGGGAGATAATTCTCCATTGCAGCGCCCAGATAGAGCGGATGTCCAAGAGACGTGCAGAATCGGACAACGACGAAGAATTTCAGGCCCCCAGAAAGACCGCCCGCCCAGCCTCCCCTACAACCCCAATGGAAGTCGCCACCGGAAATCCGTTCAGCCCTCTGAGCGGAAACGAAGAGGAAGCAGAAGAAGAAGCAGAGGACGACAACAACGAACAGGAAATTGATTATGACCAAGTAAGCATAACACCGCGCATGCGCCAAACACCGAACACAACTAGGCCCCGCCCCTTAGCTGCCACGCGCACACACGAGTGCCCGGAACAAGAACAAGTTGACACCGACAACGCTGTAACTCGCGAACGAATTCCTCCCATTATTATGCGCAACAAGAGCATTTGGTCCCGCGTGTCCAACGATCTAAAGAGGAGAAATATTATTTACACGAAGGCTCAAGTAACCCACGAGGGGATTAAAATTAGTGTTCCGGACGCTGACACACATCGCGCGCTCACCGCTCTTTTTGACAAAAACGAGACACCGTACCATACGTTCACTTTCGCGTCGGAACGCAACCTAAAAGTAGTGATACGCGGACTTCCGGAAACGACAAATCCGGAAGACATCATCGACGATTTGACACAAGCTGGATACAGACCGGTCAAGGTTGCGCCAATGATCCGAATGGATAAGACTCCAATGCCCCTATTTATAGCCATTGTTCCGCGTGAGTGTCGTAAGATTTACGACCTCACCACCTGTGTCGGCCTCCGCGTCAGAGTGGAGGCCCTTAGGCAGTCCAAAAGCAAAGGGCAATGCTATCGTTGCCAACTCTTCGGCCACTCCCAGAGCAAGTGTACGGCGCCTTTCAGGTGCGTCAAGTGCGGGCTCGGCCACCAAGCCTTCAATTGCCCCATGGCAAAATCAGATCCGCCGAAATGCGCAAATTGTTCTCTTGCGCATCCGGCCAGTTACCGGGGTTGCTCAGCCTACCCCAAACCAAAAACCTCCCTGGCTCCCATCCCAAAAACATCTCCGGCTCCCATTCCCAAAACCTCCGCTTGGGCCAAACCTCTGGTCCTTGCGGCACCAACCCTAAAGCCCTCCACCACCATCCCAAAACCGGCACCGGTGCCAAAGCCTACCGCGAATCCGCGCGAAAACTCCGGAAACAAGTATGCCAAAATTTCGGCCGCTCTGGCACAAATGCTACTTACTTTCAGCCAAACAAATGCAACAGACGACCAAACTAAAGAATTTGTCTTAAACACCCGCGTTATCTTAGACAACCTAATTTAATTCAGTAACTTTTTATGCTGCGCAAAATTACACCAAATTCCCTTTTGATTAGTTTTTGGAACGCGAACGGGCTTCCTAAGAAGAAACTCGAATTGGGCGAGTTTATGAACGAGCACGATATCGATGTCATGCTCATATCCGAAACACACGCGAGACCCTGCAACGCAATCAAAATTCAAAATTATCAGCTTTATCGTACCGATAGAACTACCGGGCAGGGCGGTGGAACCGCGATTTATATTAAAAATGAAATCGAACATCACGAACTACCCAATCCGGCCGCGATTAATATCGAGACAACCGCGATCAAAATCGAAACCACATCCGGGCCGATCAAAATTATTTCCGCTTACAAACCGCCGAACAATCCTATCCAAGACCTAGACCTCCAAGCCCTCTTCCCAGACAACGCCCCCACAATTGTGGCTGGCGACCTAAATTGCAAACACCACATGTGGAACAGTCGCACCGTTAGTAATAATGGCCGACTGCTGCATGACTTTACGCTGAGAAATGACATCACTCCCTTGGGCCCCCGAGAACCCACTCACTTCTCGACCCATGGGACCTCTGATGTCCTAGACATAGCTCTTTTGAAAAATGTTCCCCTACACCCTTCTATCTATGCACTGTCAGCCCTTAGCTCCGATCACAACCCTGTGATACTCCAAATGGGCACAATTCCCAACGATCGACCAAGTCCGCTACAATCGGTAGCCTGGAAAGAATTCAAAAGCAATGTTGGTAATTCACTGGGCCCCGTTCCAATTATAAATTCAATTCCGGAATTAAATTCAACCGTCGGGCAGTTAGAAAACATCATTATTCAGGCAATAAAGTCAGCAGAATTCACAAAACCCGCGCAAAATAACCGTCCAGCTCTTCCAAATTTTATAAAAAATTTAATTCGTGACAAAAATCGGGCAAAACGGCGATATCAAAGGACTTTAGCTCCTTTAGATAAAACCGAATTGAACCGACGACAAACCGAGGTGAGAGACGCGCTCTCAGTTCGCGCCAATGACTCGTGGCAAGACAAACTCACTTCTTTAAACGGGCAAAATTCGAAAAGTCTTTGGAGAATGACCCGCGTTTTTAGAAATTCCGCTCCTCGCAAAATCCCCCCGCTTAACGGACCAACGGGACCCGTGTCCGCGCCAGTTGACAAAGTCGAACTCTTTGCAGATTCACTGCAAGAGCAATTCACCACCGACACGACCCATGCCGACCTGGGCCGTGTTGGCTTCATAGAGAGATTTGTTCAACAACATTTGGAAAATCAAGTAGAAAACGACGTCGGAAACGTCAATCCGATTACCCCTCAGGAAATTTCGAGTCACATTAAATTTTTTCACAAACGTCGCGCGCCAGGCCCAGACGGAATCACCAACTTGTCAATGAAAAATCTGCCAATGTTAGCAATCATGCATCTAACCGCAATCTTTAACGCCACTCTTCGGCTAGGTCACTTCCCACAAACGTGGAAAAAGGCGGACGTCATTCTCTTTCAAAAACCTGGCAAAAGTCCGAAAGAGCCCTCAAATTACCGCCCCATAAGTCTTCTTTCGACCATTGGAAAGCTTGCGGAAAGATGCATTCTCCATAGGCTAAATATGTTCACGACGGATCATGGCGTTATCCCCGACACTCAGTTCGGTTTCCGCGCACAACACTCGACAACACAACAAATCCTTCGGGTGGTAGAGCACTGTTACACCAGCTTCGACTGGAAATACAACACCGGGGCCGTCTTTCTGGATGTCTCAAAAGCTTTTGATCGTGTCTGGCACTCTGGGCTCATATATAAGATGATCAATTTGGGCTATCCGGGCAAAATTATTAAACTCATTTATTCTTTTCTTTCGGACCGTAGCTTTCGCGTTAAAATTGATGGTATCAGATCAACCAGTCGCCCCCTGGCGGCTGGGGTACCACAAGGATCAGTACTCGCGCCACAGTTGTTCAATATTTACATCTCAGACATGCCTCAGCCCGCGACAGTTGAGTTTGCTCAGTACGCCGACGACACCGCTATACTCGCGCGCGCCAAACATGCGTTCCAAATTTCAAATAAGCTCGAAAGAGCTTTGGAAAATCTGGAAACATGGTATCGCGAATGGCTCATTAACGTCAATGCAGCCAAAAGTACTGCAGTCCTTTTCACACGTCGTAACCTAGTAACACCTGATAGAGAATTGAGCATCTTTGGTGAGCCCATCCAGTGGCAGGCATCAGCCAAATATCTGGGGGTCACCCTGGACAAGCGATTGACGTTCGCCAAGCATATTGAGACAGCCAGAAACAAGGCGCGAGGATGTATCGCCCAACTTTATCCACTGCTCTGCCGAAAGAGCAGATTGTCACCGCGAAGTAAATTACGACTTTTTACCACAATTATCAGGCCCATAATGACTTATGCGTCTCCCGTCTGGAGTCACGCAGCGTTTACGCATTTAAACAAAATTCAAGTGGTGCAAAACAAGTCCCTCAGATTTGTTTTCGACGCACCCTGGTTTGTTCGAAACAACCAGCTACATAAAGACGCTAGTATTAAATACATCAATGAACATCTCAAAGATGTCGCGATAAAGTTCTTTGCAACAGCAGCTGACCACCCGAACCTCCTCGTTCGTAGAGCCGTCGACTACGGCGAGGAACCACCCTATCGATTAAAACGGCCGAAAATGGTTTTAAACGGGTAAAACCATCCGCGTCAACTCGCGAACCGCGAACCGCGACACACGACATTGACTTAGGTTACACACATTTCCACACCGCGAGCGCTTTCTCCAGAAGATAACGGGGTGAAGGGACAGTGTCCCGGCCCGTCCGGAGGGGTTTTAGCCGGTTCAAGTCCGGCACTACCCAGCGTGATTGAACCAAGCGCTGGGTGTCCGAAGGGATTTCCCCTCCCTAAGAAAAAAAAAAAAAAAAAAAAAAAACTCAAAAGTAAGTAGGTATGTACAATTTCAATTTTACAATTAGTTAGAAGACCGCTAAAAATGATTAGGTGTCAATTTAAAAAAGAGAATCATTGCGACAAAAGACAAAAACAATATGATAATTTCTTTTAATGTGCGACGCAAAAGATAAACCGCAATTTTAGTAAAAAAAGTGTTGGAGAAAAATTGCCATCGTCATCACTTATTTTGAAGATTTAAACACAACGCAGAAACAATTTTATTAGACAGAATAAAATCGTAACTTGGCACATTTAATAATATCCAATAAAAAGAAGTTGTGAATTGGTTAGATTTTCAAAATTTTCAATTTTCTGGATGTAATTATAAAACGTGGAATTCTAGTTTGTTATTGCTATAATTACATATTGTTTAATGGAAATGCTTAATAGATTTTTCTTTTTTAAGTTTTATTATATGTACTATGCTCTAGGCGTAATTTTGTCTTTCAAACCCCCCTCCCGGCTTTCCCCTGCATCTGATTTACCAATTTATTGCAGAGAATCAGTGCGTAAGAGTATACCTACTTTTTACAATTTTTAGTGAACAATCATTATGAGGTAAATAAGAAAAAGAGAGAACGTAAAATATTATTCAACATATTCATTATTGTGTTATAAACTCATGAACAATAGCGGTCTAAATTTTAAACCACTTTATATCCGTTGTTCTAATGTTTTTGCATGAAATCATTACATACGTATTCATTAAGAAATCAATACCAAGTTTTAAAATTAATTCTTTGCTACTATTTAAATTAAACAAAAACCAATAATTCCTGTGTAAAGTTGTCTTTTTGTGAATCCGCCTAAATAAGTTTAGTAACTAAAATAATAATAATAATAATAACGAGCATGGAAAGTGACACGAGTGGCAAAGTCAATTTATAGCAATAGTTGACAACGCTCGTCCCACGATCCCGCAAAACTCATTTCATGCAACAATTGATTTAATTTGCTATTGATTTAATTGATAGTTATGATCAGATTTATTAATAGCTAATATAACATTTATTTTTGCCTCTATAGTTCGGCCAATCAGTAGAAAGTTATCAGAAATTGCTATAATCGTTGATTCATACGGTTACAGAGACTTTTGGCAAAATCGCATGTATAGATATGTGAAATTGTACCTTGTCGTACCTAAATACTACATTGAAATAATATGGGAATATAGGGGGTCGTGAGAAAATAAAATTTCATAACGATAGTTTTGGATTAAATAATTTATAACCGATTATCGTCTCCGATTAGTCACTTACTTTAAAAATTCTCATGCATGTAAACTCGTAGAAAGTTAAAGAAAATCCTCTCAATGTCTCGCGTCAGTTTTTAACGCTAATGTATCGTTTACTGAATTTCGTAGGTGTTTGACATATCAATGTTAACTTTCACGTAGGTACTTTAGGAGCGACGGATGGCCATGTAATAGAAAATAAAAAATTCAAAATAGTTGATTAATGATCTCTACAACTGGGCATAGGTAGGTAAGTACTCATATTTGCATATTTTATAAAGAAAGCTTGAACTGATATATTTTTAAATAACTTATTTTCGATAGATGATGAAAACCATCATCTCTCGTTAGAAAAATGATGCAGATAAACACATACAGGAGGCTCAACTAAACATTTCTAATGATTCTTCCTAACTTTAAAATAATCTTTCTTTTATAAGAAAACTTGAGATTGATATTATTAGAATATCTTTGAGTTCATATTTTAATTTTTCAATCATATCTACGCAAAAAAGTGTTTATGTAGGTAGGTATAGAAATGTTTTATGTGCAATCAAAATTTCTTCATCTATTGGTAAAAACTAAAAAGTTGAAGTGGACATTAAAAAAGGAAGAACTCATGTGCAAACCAATGAATAGGTCCTACATACATACAATCTGGAAATTTGACACTATTCAGTAGCGTCTAACCGTTTACGTTTATTTAGTTGCTATTAAAAGTACCATATAACATAAGTACCTATCTACTTTTCTATAAGTGTAATTTAATTGATGTACCTAAAACTGAAAAATATCTTACTATGTCAGTAACAAAACGTAAAATAGACAGACATGACTAGACATTATCAAAGTTTCGGACTGTATACACCATTACTCACTGAAGACGCAGTTGTAAAACGCTAACGTGTTGTTTGTTGCATTTAGTAGGAGCTCGAAATACATTCGCTCATTCAAGTCCTTAGAGAGCAGTGAATGACCATTTGCATTTTTCTGGCTCCGTTAAAGAGATCCTTTGCAGCATGGAAAATAGCCTCAATTGAGACTCTAATAATATGAAATTTAACCGATCTTTGCCAAAACATCTATTAAAATCAATAATCCTATTCTATTTTCTATTTGATTTATATAAGTAAAGATTGTTAAGGAAATCACAATATAAGGGAAGAGCAGTCTGCTTTCACAAGAAAGCATGTAAGAAATTATTAGCTTAATTAGCGCCTATTTTCACTAAGAAATAAAATTGATACATCAAAATTGAAGATGAAAATTTAGTCAACATCGGATATAATTTATTTCATTAGTCAAATTGTAGATACGTAGGCATTACAAGAGATGTGTTTGCTTATGTTTGAATTCTATTTTCCTGTGTCTCTATGAACACTCTGCTTTATTTCTAATGATTTGTTCTTATTTATAAGCCGCTAGGGGCATTCTTTAAACTGACCAAAATTAATTCAATCTTCTGTTATGGTAATGTAGCTGTTAATGAATTGGGGTGTTAAAAACTCTGAAATATCTATCATTTCAGTCACATTTAGATATCAGCTTCATTACTGACCATACTTTATACATTACTTTATACATACTTTTATACATTAAAAAATTAATTCTTCAAAAACTCTTTGAAACAAATCGGTAAAGATGTGATTAATTTCCGCTTCATTGTTACACAAAGTTTAGCTACGAGTTGTGCGCGACCTCTTTTGGTGAGTAGCGCAAGTTACTGCATTCTACAAAATCAATAGTGTGAAAAGTAACAACTATCAACTATGAATGGTAAATAATGGACGCGTCATAAGTATAAATGCATAATTATGTATAAGAAATAAATAAATACAAATTATAATAGAAATATGCAAAGATAAATAGAATATGGTTATACTTTATTATATAAGATATTTTATTTCTGAGCGGTACGGAATTAATTTTACTTATATTGCTGGTTGTATAACAGAGGCAAACCAATTTCACATTCCATTGAATTAAAAATTCTTATAAAATTATAAATTAATATATTTAGGAACCTATCTTTGCATATTTTGCACTTATTTATATTACTTACCTACATAATTGTCTCGATAATTGTGCATTTTTATTCATGGCACAATAAAATAGATTCTTCATAGGTATGAAGTTCAGAACAATAAATATATTTCAAAAAGCTAATTATTAATGATGGTTTGTGGTTTGAATTCCAAATCACAAATTTAATGAAAAAGTGAGAGTTATTTCTTATAAAATTTACTTATTTCAATATATAATAAAGAAATCAGACTTTTGAACCCTCCAAACATGACTTAGAGTTTAACTCTTTTAAATAACAAAACTTTCAATTGTACAATAATATGTTATGAGAAATAGTTTAGCCCAACAATTTATTTTTCTGATAATGATATAGATACGTAGAACTAGTATAAAATCACAATAATTCTCAACAGTGACTTTGGGTGACTTAATTAGTTACCGGCCTTAATTTGTAATTTACAAAAATCAATTAAACATTACAAAATTATTTTAAAATTTTAGAAAACCATCAAACATTATGATGCAATTACAGCTACGGTTTCAATAGAGCCTATTAATTAATAAAAATTGTTAAAAATGCAAAAATGAGAACAGCTTGAGAGTTGAAATATTTACCCCGAAGCTACCATCTAGCGGGGGTGCTATAGCATGATCTCAAGCCCGGTAAGTTACTGCCGACCTCTGTTGACTGATAGTCGTAATCACTTAAAAATATGTACTGCGATCTAGAATAAAAAGGAGCACATGTAATCTCAAATTTCCCGGTAACTTCAAGCGACCCCCAACCTTTAAACAGAAACGAAATGAAATTCTCTTGTTTGTCAAGTTAATTTCCCAAATTTTATTGTCCCCTTGCCTCTACTACCCACACAAAAACTTCATTAGGTCCAAATAACGTCCCACTGAAAACCAACCACTCTGAATCTGCTTTGTCGTAGTCAAATTGAAAATTATGTGGGTTCTATAATTATGTATCCAAATATGAAGTAGCTTCCCACTAATAAAAATTATCTGATAAAAGTTTCTTAGCAACCTAAACTTCAAAACTCAGTGACATTTCCTGCTCTGACCCAACATGCTTTTGAGAAAACTTCTGCGATGTAACTTAACAAGGAAACTGTTTTACTGTCAAAAAATGTCCCCAACACGAAGAAGTTACGCTAATCCTCCACCGTCAGAAACAGAAACCAAACCAGTCCATCACGTAGCTCGCCACAAATACCACCAAGAAGTGGAGGCAGTTGTAAACCAACAGATTTTAATGGAGTTCAATGCAGGAATGTTCTATTTAACATTAGCTTGTTATTATGGAAGAACCGACGTGACAATGTTGGGTTCTCAAGCTTATTTCAACAAAATGTACTTGGAAGAAATGGAACACGCTGTTTCTTTTATAAATTACCAGTTGATGCGTGGAGGAAGAGTCAGGTTATTCCCTACAACAACCCCGGAAAATCAAGAATTTGGATGTGTGACTGTAGCGCTGGCTCTTGCGTTAGATGTGGAAAAACATGTTAAAGAAGTGAGTAGATTATGAAAAACGTAATAGGTTTTTAGCAAAATAATGTGGTTAGCAACTGGAATTCGTTTTGAGAACAGCTGAGAAACATAACGATTTACAACTCGTAGATATGATGGAATCTGTTTACATCGCCGAACAGGTACTACCTATTTATTATTATTAAGTTTCGTGATTTAAGTAGTTAGTAAAACTTGATTGCAGAACCAAACGATTCGAGACCTGGGGGCGTTGCTGAAGAAGGGCCAAAGAGTTGTAGACGCAGGAAAAATAGGAAAATACCTATTCGACGAAGAACTCTTTAAATTGTACGCTAATAATTCAAAAGTCATTAGAGCAAGCTAAAGTGATTATTGGATTTATTTCAAGAACGTATTTCTAACTCAATACATAAGAATTTTTGAAGAAGGTGATGATTATAATATATTGAATTGCACCTTTCAAGAATATTTAATTGACCTCGACAACACATTACGTAGATGTTTATAGGGGAATTACAACCTTGGCCTTCTACGGTTTTTCTATAGTGGGCAATTAATTATTTTCGTCATCCCCTAACTTCTCCGAATACATAAACACCCCTAATCCCTCCCCTACTCGCTTCAAATTTGTCACGTGATCCGCTATTTCCTTGATAGAATCCACTTGTTCTTGTAAGAAATGAGTATCGAGAAAATCGCATAAATTCACATCCATATGCCCGGATGCTGTGCTGTGTAGAACTAGAAGACTCTGCAAAAATTTAATTTAACAACAGTTAGTTGCGTAATTATTCTCACTTCGTTGACTTTCTTCTCAAGATCTAAAGCAGCCATCATGGTTTCATGGGCGGTTCCCCAATCTTGTTTGTCGGGAACCGGAATGTCGGTGAGGATGATCCTGCCTCCTCTCTTGTTTAGGTACTCCATGAACTTGTTGGCATGTCCGTGTTCTTCTTGTGAGCAAGCAGAGAAGTACTTGAAGAGGCCGGGAAGGGCAATGTCGTCTCTTTGAAAGTGGTGCGCCTAAAATAAAAGAAAGCGATTTTAAAAAATTACATTGATTTATTAGACAAGGGTGTTGGGAAGACATCGCGAGGAGTCAGACTTATTTGTTAGATATATATACAAAGCGTAACGCTTACCAACCTGTAATTACCCAGTTGGTAATAATGGTTCACAACACCCGGTATAAATAAGATATGAACCATTTTGGTCAAAACAACAGAATTACAGTGGAAAATGTACAGTTGAAATTAATAAATTTGCAAATAGATCAAAGCTAACAGCGATGTATTTTCAACTGTCAAATTTATGGACCTCAGATCAAATTCAAGCTATACTGATGCTCATACATTAGAATAGCTAGCAAGTCCGCAGATTTTTCATTAAACGCTATCTAATCCAAAGGCAAAAATTCATAAAAATCAATGTAAGAAATTACAGCAGTCACTAAACTCTAACTCTACCACCAACAGCATCTACAGAGACCTAAAGTTGAAGTCAGGTAAGGTCGTGATCGATCTCTTTGCCAAAAAACTCAAATTCTTGTCTCATAAAATCCTGGTCAATGGATTAAACCTCACAATTATATCAAATTATGAAAGGCAATAAAAAGACAATCCCAAGAGAGAATATGTGATCTAAAAAAGTGAACAGAATCGGAGACATTGTGTTACCAAAACAATGACAGTTTTGAATAGGTAGAACATAATATAAAGCCAAAGTTCTGAAACCATTACCGCATCTTGGATCCTATAAATAAAACTAAAGATTCCAGTAGAACGTGTTATTGTTACAATTATAACAAGGAGATCTCATGGTTTGGTTCGACGTCACATTGCTCTCTTGACATTGAATCAATTCGAAGTTAATGTGAAGATTGCAGTGGAAGAGATTTATTAAAAAGTAGAATGAACGATCTTCGGTATACCATCTATCACTGACAGCCTCTACATAAAACAATTTGAGAAAATTACTTTTGATACTTTTGTCATTTGGCCACAGAGAAAGAGCTCATTGAACATTTTTATGAGCTCATTTCCTAATATACAGCCTAAACGGTGTGTCGCGATTCTCTTTAACATCAAACCATTCCTCTCGTCTCGAGTCTTTTTTCATCAAAAAACAAACCCCTAATCACAGACAACTCTGTTGCATACCTCAAATTAATATGTCAGCTCTCGCTCTCAACTTGACTCGCCATGAGCCGCCGCAGATACGCTGCCGCCTTATTTTAGTCCCTCGATCCTCTAACACCGAGTGCGAGGAAGAGGGACTTTACAGTTTTTATAATGTGGTTAAGTTATTATAAAAATTTATAAGAAATCATTTTTGCTAAACGGAAGATACTTGGTGAGCTTTCTTTGATGCAAAATCACAGAATTATTGATAAGCTTGTTGAAATTTAGTTCTCGGGGCAAATCACTCTCAATATCGAATACCTAACGATAAATACATATGGCATATTTTTATTTGTAAAAATGAGCATTCTTCTCTGCAGGCGGACACAATCAAAATTAATACTAATTTATAAGATAGAGATTAAAGTTGTTTGTGGTTACATTATGTCCTAATTTTTAATTACTCTCATTCCTAATATAAATAATTGATAATTTGGTATCTAAAAAGGAACGTATGAAGTCTCACTCGAGACCAATAAGTCCGATTTCTGGAACAGGGGGACAAGTAATTTTAATGTTCAACTCTTTAATTAAAAATATATATTAGGCAGCAGCGCAACTGCCGCGCGTCTATTCCTCAATAAAACAATTACCGTCAAAGACTACTTTCAATAAAGAACACCGCTGCTATATAGGGTGTCTCTGAAAGGTGCTAGCACAGGCTAACCACAGGTTCCTTAGATCAAAATAAGTCGATTAAACCTAATTTACCTATATTCGAAACTTCTTCGTTAAGACAGTGTTAAGATGGACGAAAAAAAAGGTTTTCTTTTAATAATTTAAAATCGCCTAACCGATTCTACTCTATTTTTTCTACTATTTTTTCTAAAATGTAAAAAATATTTTATGAATGCAATAGGTGCCTAACTTATACTTTTCTAATAACGTTTAAAAAAAAATCTTTATTTAATATTTGGCAAAAAAGTACCTACATGCCAGCAATAAACAGATAATGACAATTCAGGACAATATGCAAGTCAAAAAAATCCAACTAGAACTTGAGATACTTCAAATTCGAGGGTTTACTAACGAGGACACCCTGTATGTATACACACCTTATGGGTTTTTAGAAGGCGCCTCCACCATTTGCAACATTAGACGAAATCGAACCGAATTTCTGCTATTATTATCAGGCTGATAATAGCCGGAATTCGGATTACCTATCAGGATGTTTGTAAAGTAAAAAAGCGGAGTGTCGCCCTTGAAACCAAAAATAGCGCGTAAAAAGTAGTGCTGCAGCTAGCTACCTTCTACATTTCCTTAAATAATTTGGCACCAGCTTGCCCCAATGTAAATTAAAAAGTTTCGATTGCAATGAATTGCGTAATAGTTTTAAGAATTTGTAACTACATCGTGCATGGGTGACGACAGCTCAGGATCAATACCAGTACAGTCAATATTCTGCTTCTAACTACAACTTATTATGACTAAAGCAAAATTACCATCAGGTAAAGACAAAATTCTTCTTACCATCGAAAGATACGTGTAGAAAGCGTGCAGCTCCAAGTTAATTTGTTTGTTGATGGCATCTTCGCAGTCCTTATGGAAATTTTGTTTAATTTGCGATTGCGTCATTTTCACGTTTGTAGACACGAAAACAAGGAACTTATTTGTGGATACACTCGATGTTTAGCCAAGTGCGATGTAAATTACCGGCAGATTGGGGGAAATGTCAAAACTGCAGGGAACGTTGTGCGCAGTTCTACAGTCGTTCGTTCCCGTCCTTTGAGTAGGGTCCTTGCAGGATAAAAATTTGCGCTTGCGTAGAACAGACCGGACCACGTTGTAGGCTTCGTTCTCGGGGAAAAACAAAAACAGAAAAACAACGAGATTCAAATTGGGCATAACGTTCTTTGTTTGTGAGAAAAACAATAATGAAAGACCAAAATCAAAGTGTCTAGTTAAATCTATGGCCACAAAAATCCATTACCTCGTCAAATATTTTTCGTATCTTATTTTCGACTTGGTTGGAATAAGTCCTTGCATAGCTTCCTCAACACTTTCTAGCACGTTTTCAGGCAAATTAGCATCACTCATTTTACAAATTATTGAATTTTAAAAAAAAAAAAATATTTGTTGACAAGTAAACATCATTGTGACTACCTAGCAACCAACTTGTATAACGACTTTGATTTTTACGGAAAAAGTTGCTAATAAATTTTTGATTTATTAATGCAGTCATAATAATTTATCAAAATGCGGAGGTGGTCGCCTGAAACCGATAAAATATTGAACAAACCTTGATATTATGACATATTACAGCCTTAGATGTCTTAAAATCTTAAAACCTAAAATCTTCAGCTGTAATAAATGTCATAGCATTTCTCGGGATGTTAATAGCTATAATGACATTTGGTGAGTTCATAATAATCCTCCATAATTTTATATTTATCTTCAAAGTAAAATAAACAACTTTTGCTAAATTTCGGAATTACTAACTGCACACAGATTCTGAAAAGGAGGAGCAAGGATGATTACTGCTTTTTCGGATCCCTAAAGAATGACTAAAAATTGGTGATTTGCCTAGGTAGGTTAGATATATCAATATTGGTCCGAGTCAAGATAATGTAAGCTTGCGGCGATAAAATTAAATGTGAAACAAACAGGATAATCAGAACAAATAAAGTATTAATCAGAATAACTTTTACAGAGTGTCCAAGCATGTAACCCTGCTATTAAATAATCCAATAGGACTAATATCCACAAAATAAGAAAAAAAGGTTTTTGTGTCGCTTTTGTAAAAATTTGAAGATATAGGTAGAAAATTTTCAACTGTTGAAGTTACTCTTGACACAGCAAAAGTTGGCACACCATTTCATTCCATTTGTAAAAGGCAATGATGATCTTAAAATCATTTCAAGATCATCATTGCAATTTACAAATGGTTTTCCTCACAGTTTCATCATTGATTGGTTTCATGGAGCTCTTTCGTGAAAATCCTTATAGTTTTTTTAAACCAAATTTGTCTAAAAGAAGAAACTTTAATATGTTTTTATTTTGAGTCAAAATTGGAGTCAATGTAGCGACTCAGAAATGAAGTAACAACCCTCAAAAAATTTAAAGCTGCTTTACCTGGTGGAAAACTGATAGATTAACACACAAAATTCAACTAAATTGTCAACTTTATAGAGACAATAATGCATTGCCTGCACTGCAGTCGAGCTTTCGATGTAGACGTAATAATAACACTACATTGGCGAAGGTTTTAGATGATATATTATACCCATCTATAGTGAAATTGTGCATTTCATGAAAAGGATGAGGGCAAGGAAAATTCTTTTTATGAAGTAGATATTTTTTTCATGAAGTGGACATTCTTTTCATGAAATGCACAATTTCACTAAGTGAGCACGACATATATAAGTATCCGGAAATTTCATTGCTCGCGCATATTATGCTCTTTTTCGCTTGGGACGATGCTCAGAGCAAAGAACAAAAAATTACGGATTTTTTTAAATACATAATATACCTAATATAAGTACATAATACAGTCAAGTATTTTGCCAAAGATTAAACTTACTATTATAACTAGGTATAGAAGGCATTTCCATCTTAATGGAAAAAAGAATACAGAACTTTGTGTTGATTATGGATAAGAATTAAATCTTTAATTTTAAGTTGAAAAAATTATGAACTTTTCTTTGAAGCTGTGGAAGCTTTTTACTAATATAAAAATAGTTTAGGTAGCTGAGTAGTGGCGAAGAAAACTTTGTGCTTATTATAAGAAATGAGTATGAAATCTTCAATAACGTGTACCTACTGTTATTAAGTTGAATATTAGTTAAATCATATTACTAACAAAAACAGATTACAAAAAGAAGAATGCAAACGTAATTGGAAAATATCGAGTAAACATTTTTTTACAAAATCAAATAAAAAGAAGGTATAAAAAACTCTTTCGCTGCATTTGAGTCGTGCAGGTGGCTTTCAAAAATAGCAGCATTTACCCTGTACCTACTCCAGATTTGGGTCCGAGTGAATAATTTTTATTTAATATAACTTAGTAAAATTTTAACATCAAATCAGAATAATATAATTTAAAAAAAAAATTAAAACTATTGCTTAACTACAGAACACAATTCGGACTCAACATATTAAAAAACATTTCTTTTTCATTATTTTATACCCATCGTTTGTCAGTGTTACTCAAGTTATGTACCTTTTTCAATCCAAAGACATGGTTGAGAACATCATTGTGAAAGCATTGTTGATTGTATAGTTGATTAAGAATACCCACAATAGCCGCTGTCACACGCACAAGAGTTCTAGAATCTCTAATCTTGTGCAGCGTCCAGCAGCTGCAGTGAGATTCTGCATGCTTTCCTTTTGCTGAGAAGACGTCCATGATGTATCTGAGAAATTTCAGAAATAAAAGTTATTATTCGAGGTCTGTTCATAAACTCTTCGATCTGGACAATATTTTCCTACCGAGATCTGCTATAATGAAGAAGATTTCTTATTATTTCTATGTTGTCAGAAGAACTATTTATTGAGAGTATTTCCATCAAGCGACGATGCCCTGGAACCATTTTAACAACAACGGAATGCTACAACGACAACGTAAAATTTGCAGAAAATCTGATGGTGTCTGGGAGAACGGTTATGAATGAAACATAATTTACATGACACATATTAAATTTTTCAAAGCTGCCAAAACACTCGTTTACTACTATCTTTAACTATGACTATGAAGAAGGTGAGCTTCAAATAAAGAGTGTCATCTGGTCGTTTTGGGATTTAAAGAAGTGAAGACAATTCAACAACATGCGAGGAGGCATTGTTATATAGGTTATTATTTCAAACCTAAGCTTAAAAATTGCTTTACCAATAGCACTCCTGAAAGATATATAACTTCTTCAAAGGGTAGTTAGAAACGTAAGTAGTCGCTTTAATTCAAAGAAACTCTTTTTTACTGTGAAGGGCCGAATAACATTCACACAAATTTTGCATACAGGGTGAAATTGATACAAGAAATACGTAATTACTTTCCCTCCCAACCAAATATTTATAGATATTAGTGGACTTTTTGTTTATGTTTAGTTTGTTGTTCAACGAAAAATGAACAACGGGGATGGTCGCCATTAATAAGATAGCGAACGATTTAGACTTGGTACAAGTGGTGAGATTGTAAATAAATAATGGAAGAAACTTAGATCGATATGGGGGTCAGTTGAACTGTATATTCTTCTAATAATTACATAGCTGAGCCATGGGAAGCACAGATGGTTGTTTATTATTTAAAACACACACTTCTCCATTGCGACACGCAACATCCATTCTGAAACCCCTCAAATTTTTTTTAAACCATTTGCATTCATTTAATTTGAATGAATGTAAAGTAATAAATTAGAAAATTTAAAATTGCCAGAAAATAATTACTTACTATAAATACAAAGTAAAAGGTAGAGTTGTTTTGAAAAGAATTTGGAAATTTTTGTCGTTTGCGTAGATGCTTTTTGGCGCTTAGTAGAATGTAGTTGATTATTTAAAAAAAGTTCCATAAGTTTAACATTAGCATAGATACATAGTTACAACTACACATTACTTGCTTAGCTAGACGATGTAGTAAATCATCTCAAATGCCAAAAACGAGAATTTCCGGATTCTTTTCAAAAGAACTGTACCTGTAGTAATTATAAAAATAGTACTCAGTTTTTTTTATTTAATGACGCTGATAAAGAAATTTGTTAGGTAAGTAATTTAATAGAAGAAAAATTATTTAGAAATAAACTCCGAAATAATTATTAAATAGCAACCAAAAATTAAATTGTCAATTAACCGATAAAATAAGCAATAAAGTAAGAATCCAGTACTATAATTTATAAAAGTTAAAAAAAATATTAAACAAAAAAGCGCTAATTGTTTATACTTACTAACTTTATGAATAGCAAGTACTTATAGTAGGTATCACCTGCTAAGTTCTTGAGCCTTCCAGGAAACACCAACACTATTCACTAAACAATGTAAACTAGACGTTTTAACAGGTTTCACCCCTATATAGACTCTTATCCCCTCCCCACTTGTTTAGACGCCAAAGCCAATATTGTAATTGTAAGTAATTACTGTCTCTCTTGTACAGTTTCCTTTACTTCCGATACTTTAACCCTATTATCCTCGATAGCAGTTTTCTAAAGTTTATAATCTATAAAAAAAACTTAAAAAAAATCGATAACAGCATTACGAGAATAACTATTATTATTCAAAATGTACATCTACTCGATTTTGATTGCAAAAGTTGGTTTTTCTCAGTACCAACATAATTGTTAAACTAATTCATTGATTAACACGTAACCGGAAAAGCTCGTGGGGTGGACGCTTTAGTTTCCGTTGCGCGAATCCTTACAAGCGCGATCTAGTCTTACACTTATACAGGATTACCGGGAAGCCCCTCGACCGTCACCTGGGGCGGCCCTCCAGTTCCGTGTTGTTTGTTACCTTTCGTTAATTTCGTCATAGATGAGGCGATGACTTCCGGTTGATATGAATACGGAAGAAGCGAACCCGTCGCAGGCAGAAATTGATAAAATTGACAATTTTCTGGCCAGGACCGGTTCGCTTCTAGGCACCTTGACGAGTCGACCCTGGTTGGATTAAGCTCTATGTAATTGGATTATAATACTCCAGTAACATATTAGAGGGGTGCGTGCTGACCGGGGCGATGCAGGTGACGCTTCTTTAGGGTTTTCTATTTGATACTAAATGAAATCAGAGATTATTATAAAATCTGTAGGAGCAGCAAATGACACCCATGTAGAAATAAATAAGTTTACATAACAATTAATTGTTTAGTTGTAATAAGCCTTTAATATTTTAGAAATACCTGTAAGTTGTAAATAACGTATTAGTATTAAAGATGTGGTGTAAGCTAGTGTAATAGTAAGTATAGGGTGATTAATCTGAACCACACAGTGGTTGCCCAAAAGTTTTGTACAAGATTTGAAAAATTGATCAGAATGTTGTTACCTTTGCACTACAGCAAACTTTGACTTTTTTTTAAACTTTTATAAGATATAGTTGGAAGATTTTAAAATAGGTTGGCGCTGATTCATTGTATTTAGTTTGTTCCAAAACCTTTAGCCTCCTTCCTCAGACCCAATTTGAAAGTTGACAAAATATAGAACTCATCACAAGAAACCACAAATAAACTAACTGAAAGCAGAGAAAGACTCAATTTAATGAACATTTTAATATTATTCTTGCCAGCACCATAATTAAAAAGTTTTCAACAAATTACTGACATTTACTTGATCAACAGTTTTCATTTTTTCTCTAAGTCTTAGTTTAGGCAAGCGAGGCTTGATTAGAATCAATTAATGATTCATTTTTACCATCGTCAGTAGTTTTATTAAATTTTTTTGTTCGATTTGCAATAAAGCTTTCTGAACTACCAAAAACAACTGATGGTATCTTCATTAGAAACTGCATCACCATCAATGTTTGTGATCAAAACTTTCTGACTTCTTTCTTAGCAGTTGACCAAATATTTTATTTGCACATAGTGATGTTCAAAAATCGTAAGTACTACTTTGTTTAGCACAAAAATTAGCAATTCCTTTACCAACAGTTAACATTCTTCTAAATTTCTCATTGAATAGTTTGTTAGGTTTTTTTAATGTATAGTCATCGATGGGTCAAATAATTTGATTTCTACATTTGAACAAAAAAGCTGCATACTTTATATAAATAGAAAAAACGAAAGAAAATCCTTTTAGATTAGATTAGATTTTAAGAGGTCATTTGGTTAATTTATAATACCATTTATCATTTCTGTCCCACAGAAAGGTTTCAGCTCTTCTGTGGCTTTTGCTCAGCCCAAAGAACGGTTCTGGTTCTATAAGTGGAGCCTCAGAGCCTCAGTTCCCCGTTTGTCTAGTTTGTCGGCTGTTTTATCTATCTTATTATCTATATGTTAAGAATAAAAATGTTCGCTCCTTTGAAGTTCCTTGCTTGGCACCCTCTTGCAATCAATTTATGACAAACATTTCAACTTGCATAACTGTAGGGATATTCTCTAGACTCTAGAGCTGTGTGGTTACTTCATACTCGAGGCCATGCCCACGCCCTTGCCTGTCCTCTGATGGCTTCTTGATCCGTTTGTATCCAAGATGGATGAATGTTTGTTTCTTCCTTCTAACTTTAAAGTAAAAATGTGATAACTATAGAAAAGCTAATTTGAGACTAACCAAGTAAGCAACAACTCTAACGGAAAAAGTTTCAAATAGAATTGAAGTAAAGGGATTGTTTGGAATGATTTATCAAAACTGGAAAACTAATAAATTAAAAGACAGTAAAGTTTGTAAGTTTATGAAAGGTATGCAGCAGATTGCATGACATTTATCACAAATAAAAAAAAATTGATCGGTGACAATTACCTAAAAGACACGAGATTTGGTAAAAAGAAAAAGGAAAGTCAGAGAAAATGGCAAAAAGAGCAATAAGCGATACAAGCACTTATACAAAACAATGGCGATTAAAAATAAATGAAGAAAAATTTAGGTAGATATTCAACTTCAAGCCAAATTATTCGCATTTCAAATTTTCTCATATTCAAGCAACAATCTTCAATGTCACGTAACCACCAAAGTACCTAACTATAGTTAGAAATAAGAGTCCTGTTCAAACCTTTATTATTAACCATTAGAAGTTAAACAAAGCCGCGATCTAAAATTTCACGTGCGGCCTGTGCAGGTGACTTGTAACGTAACGCATTTTTGACAACCCCCGGGTGTTGTTATAGCCAACAAAATGACGCACGATTTGTTTGTTTGGGAGATTTCGATAGCCACCAAAGACACAATACGTTATATCACCCAACTCTTACAAAAACAGCTCGACACGTTCCAACTCCAATTGCTTTAATGTTTATAAAAAGACATCATTGTATAGTTGGAACCGTGAATGTTGGCGTACACGTAATTAATTGTAAACGTCTAAAATAATCAACGCAAACCCCTTCTCGCGTTACAATTCTACAATTCTGCTGATCCGATTAAAGGAACCTGCAGCAATTCAGAGTCTTTTATTCGTACTTAAACTGATGACTCGCACCACCCGCCAACATTCGTGGTCCCTACTATAACAAAAAATTTTTGGTTTTAATTAGTGATATTGTTTGAAAAAAGCCTCTCTGTATTATGCACGCATTTTCCGACACGAGACTCGGGAGTATCCGCATAAAAACCGTGGAAAGCGCGGATGAAGCAGGAAGTCCACGCCAGCTATTGAATGACCCATTGAGTTAAAGCTCTCGCAGCCCGAGGGTGGGAGAAGCTTTGACCCAGTTTCACCCTTCTTCCCTAACGCACCAAAAATAAACAAACACAAGCAGGAATATTGTTATCTGGACCAGCCTTTATGATCGAAAATCGTCCCTTTGTGAGTGCATCGAAAAAAGCTGGATCCTACGTAATATTGATAACGTTGATAGTTGTCTTGACAGTATTGATTTTTGCTGCGTTGATTTGAATTTGGCGCTGCTTCATCCTGGAAAAGGTGACGTCCTGCAGCCCCTCTCTCTCTAACACGGTCTCGTCCTGTGGTTATTATTAGATCGAGGACGAGCTATTTTTAGCACGATTATATAGGTTAGTTTGGGGGTGTGGCGCCTGCGCTCTCTTCTATGACGTCATAGCTGCTCTAGATATGCATCTGGATCTGGATCTCTAAAGCTCGCTGAGCGTACAGCGAGAATTATTCGACGATTTAGATAAACTTAATGGGCGAAATATGAATATTCAACCCGGATACTTCAACGAAATTGTGCTTTTAAAAGTATTGACGTCTCGTCATGGAAAATCGCTGGAAGTTATTTCAATTAGCGGTGAAGGAGAAAAGGGGTATACCTAGTTGGGGCGAGCTGGCAAAGAGATGACGACGTCACTGAGGTATTTGCGGAAATTGTGATGACGCTTAAAAGCCCTTTGAAGATTTCCCCCTTACACTTGCATTGCGTCCGAAATGGATTGTGTGGGTGGAGGAGCTGACCTACGCCACAAAAGCGTGGGCTAAAGTTTAACACCCACGTACCAGCTGGGCATTTCGTCATAAAGTTAACGCACAAAGAGATCAGGAAGCAAAAAGCGCAAATTCCAGTTGCAGGAAACGTGACGCCAAATTAGAATTGTTTAATTTTTTTCTAATTGATTTCCAGAAGGATGATCGGGTTGAAAAAACCATTTGCAGATTGCAATTATTGAAGGTGCAACTATAGTTGAATTTGTTACTAAAAAATAGAACGGTTTTATTTTAATAACTGGTAACTAATAGTTGTTTCATCCTTGTAAGTTTAAAACAAATTATTGTTAAAGTGGCCAATTGACTTTTGCGCTATCAAGTATAAAAGTTAGAAGGTCTAATATACAAGAACCAGGCTAAATTTAATAAGAGAAATTGGAAACGGTAGATAGTTTGAAAACAGTATCCCAAATTGGGGCACCTTGGGGGCCCCATGTTTTAATTTGGGTTGCAGCTGCACTGCTCTCCAAATTGGGGTTCTTCGGGCCCCTATGTTTTAAGTCGAATCGCACTTGCGTTGCTCTATGACTTAGGTGCCCTTAGGGCCTATGGAAATTTCATAATTCTTCTATCTTATTTCTTACCTGTGTTTCGGCATGAGAACTTTCTACATTATCAAGTAAGACTGTGCTGCGAAATGAAATTTTACATTCAGTCATTTTCTTATACAACAACCCTTTTGTAATATGACATCGTTGGATTCAAAATTAAATTATTTACCAAAAATTGGTAAAAAAATTATGTGTTGCCATTTGAAATAATAAAGTTGATATCATTTCTGATTAAATGACAAGTGAATAGAAACGTTGACACCGGTATATGTATATAAATTAAAAACCATGAAGAAATAATTAGTATGAAACACAAAAATTACCATTAATAAAAAATAAACAAAAATTTAAAAATATAGTTTATTAATATTAAAAAGAATATAAACAAAAGTATAAGAAAAATTTGAGCAATGCTAATTATTGAATACAAAATGTAAAAAAATAAAATTACAAAATTAAATTAGTACCTAACATAAAAACAAATCGTGTTATAATTGAAAGTTGTGCCTGCCTTAAAAATAAAAAATTAAATTCTATTAATTAGCACAAGTACCAAGAAGAGCCGTAATTTAATAAAAAAGAAAGAAAATATCAATAATTAATCTACTCCCAAAGTGGTGGCTACATACATAAAATTTCAGAAAATAAGAAGCAAAGCAATAAAAGTAATATCTAAAACAATGTTAGCAAGAAAGATAAAGAACGATAACATTTTACAAATTTACACATTATAAAGTATAAAAATAAACAGCAAGGATAATAACATGATAAAAATAATAATACTAAATAGCCACAAAACGCTGGTTCAAAAAATTTTCGTCATAAGAAAAAATAATGAAATGAGTGTAATGCAAGGCTCAAATTATTGTTTGACATATTTCAAACAATAATAGAAATATAAATAGAAAATATTAATTACCAAAAGTAAATGATAAAATCACTCGTGAGGCATAAGCAGAAATACAAAATTAAATAAGATGTTGAAGAAAAGCAAAGAATATTGTAGGCTATTAACAAAATTATTACTATTATAATTGTAGACGCAAATTAGAAAAAAGGAAAATAATTGATAAGAATAAATTAATTGAATTGAAATATGAAAGCCGTGATCAAAGCACAAAAAGTATCAAAAGAGATAGTAGTGTGATAAAAGAATACAAAACATACTATCGTAAATGTTTGTAAATATATCTAAAATATTTAAATATGAAAGGTAAACTGTTAAGAATAAGTAAGAAATATTTAAAACGAACAAAAACTTTGAAGATTAAATTTTTAACATTACAAAGAAAAATAAAAACAAAATAATAATAACTTACATATGCGAAAATAAAAGCAAGAAATATATAAATGCAAAGTAAAGATATCTGGTAAAAGAGAACTTGAGAAAAAATATTTAAAAGCCTTTCGGCCTTTAAATGAAAAATAAAATCAAATGCATAAAGATATTAAAACAATAAAATAAAGAAATATTTTAGCAGAGGAAATTAAGTAATGCACAAGAAGTGCGCAAATAATGTGCTTTTGCCACATTATTATTATCATCAAGTGTAACGTGGAAGAGATTGAAGATTTGTGATCGCCCTGCGCATGCTTTTCTAATGTCTCCTACAAGTTTTTCCACGTTACGCTTTCATAAGATGAGAAAACTAAACTATTTGCGCATTACTTAATTCCCCGGCTGTACATAAGAAGAAACAGCAAAAAGAAATCTAGTTCAGTTTATAAAATAAGAAAAAAAATAAACAAAAGAATCAAAGTAGAAACTAATAATTGGATTAAGTAAAGTTAAAATGCTGCAACAATAAATATGTAAAAAAGCAAGATATTCTCAATCGGATAGGAAGAAGTAGAAAATGAGAAAAAATTACAAGAATTTTGCTTAAAACATTCCGAGAGCTAGAAAATACAAGGTGTTCCATGAAAAACCCCTAAATTTGTAACTCCGTTATTTATTTTTATAAATATTAACTATAATGTCAAACAATGCTCATCTTCATGTTTTCAAACAAAAACGTGTTTTTTTATGTTTTGATTTGATGAACAATTATTTTCCGAATACCATGATATCTAAAAAGTTGACCTTGGTGCAATATTCATTCAAAAAAGTAATTAGGTGTAATGTTTGTCGGGATAAGTTGTGTTTTTTTTTTCAAATTTTTAAGTGCGCCATGAAAGACAAAAGAATACAATTTGAAGAACATTTTAAAATAATTTTGTAATTTTTTTCGAACATTTTTGATTATTTCCAATTTTAATACAAAGTTGTTTTTTCATAGTACACTTTTTACAAGAAACCCAACTTAATCTTGACCAACATTTTCATTATTTTTTTTATAAATATTACACCGAAGTCAACATTTTTCACATCATTGCACTCAGAAAAAAATAGGCAATCAAACCAAAGCCTAAAAAAATACTTTTTCACTTGAAATAAGTAGTGAACCATAGTTTGACATTGAAGCTAATAGTTAAGAAATCACGATTAAAGCCACTTTGAGGTTGTTAAGGAATGATTTTGTAAAGTTCTTTGTTTATTTAAATCAGATAATAAATAACGGAGTTACGAATTTAACCGTTTTTTAGGGAACACACTGTAGCTATTAGATCGTAATTGCAAAAGGTAAAGGAAAGTTAATCGAAACCACAAATTATAAATGGTTGACAAGAATGGAAAATTGACCAAATTTTAACGATCAAAAAAGCTTTAAAAAATAAAATGTAAAAAGATTAAATTAGAAAATACATACTGACATGAAACAAACAAGAAATTGCTCAAACATAATATAAAGGAAACCAGTATCAGCAATAAACATGAATATAGAACGGCCTAACTGTGGGAAGGAAATATAATAGAATACTTGGTGAAACAAAAAAATATTAAATTGTACATCCGAAAAGACAAATTAATATAAACACTATAGAATCACTTTATAACACAACTGACGGAAGCATTATTTATTAACCTTAGAAATTGATAGAAAAGGAAATGGAAATAAAGCAAGATGGAAATAACAAATAATAGAAATAGACAAATAAAGCAACTAACCAAAACTAAAATTTTAACTAAAAAATAAAAAAATTAATAAGAAAACTTCTAACGACATAAGTAATACTTTGCTACAGAAGTTAGACCTATTACATATGGTAATTACCTCATACCAATTTTAGAAAATCACTCGGGAAAAAATTGAATTATAAAATTTATAATTAAAACAGTGCTAGCAATGTAGGTAATTCAAAGAAGGCATTTACTAAAAAGTTTAATTATATTATTCAGCAGAAAAAAAAAATTAATAATCAACAAAAATGCGGGAAATAAAATGTAGACAAACACAAGCCAAATTTTATAAAAAGTACAATTTTAACCGCCTTGTTATGATATTTTGATTGTTCTTGAAGAGACTTTTTTAGTATAGGTACATACATATTACAAGCAATCCATGTTTGTTAATGTTAATTACCTATACCTTTTAACTATATTGGTCGTAAAAGCTCTGGGGTTTTATTAACAATAATAATTAATCTCTTCAGATAATTATACAAATTTTCACAATTTAGGTGTGCTTATTAAAAAATTAAGAGTAGAGCTGTTTCAAATACGTACTTTAGCCGTACAGTAGTGACTAGCTGAGATACTTGAATTTGTTTAATGACAGCGTCTATAATTGAGAAGAAACAGAACTTTTGGTTGAAAAGAAAACGTTTAATTATCTTGCAAAACCACCAAAATTAGCTTGTTATAGCAAATTATAACGGTTGTATGCCATGTGCTTGACTGCAACCTTCAGACTCCTTAGTAAATAATGGTGGAGGCGCCGGGTGAATTAAAAATCACTCTCTTTCGCCGCCGAGTTTAGCCGGTCAAGCCGATATTTAAGCCTCAACTTTTCCACTTACCTTCACTTTTCTGCGGTCCTGCAAATCAAGCAGGAAAAAAGCCACACTTAGCAAGAAAAAACTTACCTTAGGTCCCTCGGAACTCGCTCAAGATGACGACAAGTCGGAATAATTTGGAAAAATTTTGGGGTTCTCATGATTTTACTGCAATTGACTAAATTCAAGGGAATTTTGGATGGGAAAAGTCGCATGGAACATCAGCTACGAGCTGGAAACCCACGACCTAACTTCGAAACGTGCGCCGCGGTACTGAAGTAAGATGAATCTGTAACAGGCACGGTTGATGCCAGTGAATGGATCCCAGCAGCCATTGGTCCGCTCCGCGCTTCGCTCTGACGTCATTACAATTGATTGTCAAGTTTCACGTGTCGTTCAGACTGCAGGGTCATAATGCTTGCAAAAAATCCTCCAAAACCCGTTTCAAAAATGTTTAAAGTCAAAACCTGAGGGTTTTTGAAAATGAGTTTTTAGAGTTTTATGCAAAATTTTGAGCTCCAGCAAAAAAGTTTCTTTGTTTTATTGTTTGTTGTTATTATTGTTGTTTTATTTTTTTTTCAATCACTAAATATTAAGAATCAATATTTAGTTACATAGATAAGTAGCGTTGTAACTTTGTTGAGCTTTTCATTCATTTCTAGATGATATTGAAGAACTTAGCTCAAATCCTCGCAGGAAAGTTGGATATTCTAGGGCACCTCTGAGGTTTCTGGGCAAAAAAAGCAAAAATAATTACTGAATTGGATGATTATTGTGACAAAAATGGCACATTCATGCAAAAACAGTATATTGAACTGCAGGTCATAGACCTGGTATGCGTCCCTATATTGACCTATTTACCCCCCACTTTGACACACTTTGCAACAAGTATTGACGCACCTCCCCCTCTCTTCTCACTGGTATGACGTCATTGCGTCCCCCACCTCTACCGCTGCATCCTTACCTCGTTTCTAGCGCCAATATTTGTATAGCTTATTGATAATATCTATGAAGAACTTCAACTTAATGTATGCATCAAAATCAGCAGGTATTGCACTTCTTCATAAATCAAGAACATATTCCAACTTTGCAAGAAATTAAGAAATTGTTCTAAAATTAATTGTAGGTAGCTACAACTACAATTCTACCTCAAAGATCAATGAAGAAGGAAAGATTTTAAAGGTGATGCTCTTATGATGCTGGCCAAAGTCATTTCATGTACCTACTGAACTGAAAGTTTAGTGTGGTGACCAAAAAATTTGTGGAGCAAAGAGAGGTTTCAATTATTTTGGGCACCAAATCATTCAAGACTCAGCATCCTTTGCCGGCTCATTCATTTTGTCAGCTTGCTTAGACGACGTAACGGAAGTCGTGGGACTCCATTCTGGTTCGGCCCCCGTGCAGGGTTCTGTTGGGGCGCTGGTTTTTCCCGGACGTGTCCTGCGGCTCGATCAATATTGTGCATAACACCAAGAGCACCATAAAGCAAATTAATTGCAGGCCCGGCAATCTCGATATTTTAGAATGAAATTGTCCTACATTCGGAATGACGTCAGCGTGATGTCATTGATGCGGAGAGAAGGGCGGAAGTAGGTCAAACAGGGTGCGATGCCCCGGATAACAGGTTCGAGGACGCTGCACAGGATTCATTCTGGCTTTTGAGCGAATAGCTATCCTGGAGGAAAGGTGTTACTCTTTCAGGAGAGCGGCATCTCGCTCCCACGAGGTGTTTTATGAATTAACGCGCCGAGCTATGACAGAGGGTCGATTATTTGCCCAGATATTTTACCCGAATTAAATAAACTAATAATTTTTTGCTAACACCGCCATTTCTTTGTTTCCTTAGTTCTCTTCCTGATTCGGTTTCTTCAATTGTTGGCTAGTTTAGTTTCTTCAATCTTTCACAACAACCATCACCATCTAACCTCAAGATTACTAATGATAAGAAGATAATTATTATGAAAGACAAAAATGTAAGAAACCCTTCTAAATATTTAATTCCCAGCCATTCACAATTTGTCACACCCTTAATCAAGTCAAGAAGTCGATGGATTAAAAGTGTAAAAGTGAGGACTGATTGCACTCTTTCTTGAGGTTAAGTGCGTCAGTAGTCTCGATGAAAATTTGATGTTGCGTTAGCAACAAATTGTTGATTAATTTTATGTGGGCCGGAGCTGGAATCGAAGGTGTCAATCTGAACCTGTTGGCCTGTCGGCATGACAACGGCAATGACGTCACAGCTCAGTCATGGCTTTGGGGTTATATAGGTCAGCTATTTCTATCCCGGCTCTATAATGCCTATGTATGTGCCTGCAAATTCTCAATGAAGCACAAGCTGCACGGAAAGCCCACCCCTGAAACGCCAGCAGCAGTGGCGAGACCCGAAGAAGCTCGATTAGCTCTCGATGTGACGTCACTATTCGCAAATAAACTATTTTAAAGCTCTATTAGCTGTGAATAGAGTTACTAATATTGGAAGAAATATTTGTATTAAGAATATAGTTTTGTCGAGTTATGCTCAATCTCTAAATGGGTAGAAAGAGTTTGAGAAAATAACATTTTTTTTTTAATTGAAAAAAAATTAGTTCTAGAGTAGTAGATTATGTAAAGTTAATACCTAATAGCATTAAATAGATAACCTTATATAACGCACCGCTTGAGTTGATTAAAATATCGAGATTAACAAGGGTGGAATGTCTTGTACTTGAAGTAAATCAGGTAAGGTAAGACAAGATTGCTAGACCTATTGATAACCAGAAAACAAGAAAAAAAACTGCTGAGAAATAATTTTGGTGTTTGAGGAAAGAAAGGTTACGTTGCAAATATCAAAAAAATTAAAAAAAAAATTACCTAACTATAATTTTATCATTTAATATAATGTACTTAATAATGGTACATAAGGTAACTGGAGAATCCTCTTGGGACAAGATATGAAGTTTTAACCTAAAACAGCTAGATAAAATGTGTCTCCTTATTGACATACAGGGTGTTTTATTTCAATCTTTTAAAATTATTTTTGTCCAGTATCTTGATACTCTTCAATATTTCTTTATCATATTCGGCAAAAAGTTTGATTCCTGCAGGACACTTTAAACTATGGTAAAATAGAGTTTTTTGCCAGAGGTTTACGGCAGGATCGTAGGAATAGTTCCCTCCCTCAAAATTCTACGCCACTGGTGGAATCGATTTTTACTATGATTATTCAACTTTGAAACATTTTTTACAAAAATAATGTATACTCTTACTTCACAACGATAAAGTAATTATTTTTGAGATAATTAAAGTGAAATCTTTACTCATAAAAGAGAATATGCTAAAGAAATATTGTGTAGTATCAAAATAGAGGACAAAAATAATTTTATAATGTTGAAACAACATCTCAGTAAAGAGGCAGATTTATTTTTATCTAGCTGTTTTAGGTTAAGTTAAATTTTTATATCTTGTGCCAAGAAGTCTTCAGTTAGCTCATGTACAATTATTAATAAAACACCCTGTATACTCCCTAACGTCAACATACTTGGGTCATTTGTACGCCAATGCATCAATACCGTTAGAAAAAAACAAATCTCCTTGACTCTCAGAATATTTGCTTCTGGGTTATATCAAGACTTCATCTGTTTTAAAACGGCGTTCTCATATCTTTCTTAACAAATAGTAGTCCGAGGTTGTCTACGAAGGCGTAGAGGAGCCAACAACAAATTTTACAAGTTTCAAAATTAAACATTATTAAGTTGGAGTTTCTTTAACTAAACAATTATAGATCAAATATAGATTTAACCTGCAATTATGGGTTTGATCTACAATATTGAAGATCAATTTCACCTTTAATTTTATCTTTAATTTGACAACCCTTGCCAAATAATTTGAAAATGTTGTATTATTTATTCAGCAGTAGCTTAACACAAAAAGTGACGGAGTCGCCCGGCGCATCCGCCATTTTTACATTAAGGCATATTGTTTATAGACTTGAATCACGCAGTTACGTATAGAAATACCGATAGTATAAATAATGTAAAATCATCTTAATAAGTGAACTTTAAGAGAAAATCTCAAATGTTTATACCTACATACATATACAGAGTTAGCCAAAAATGTGGAACCAAGCTTTCCTGCTTAAACTATTAGGCAAATAAAAACTGTTTGTCAAATGACTAATGTTAGAGCATATTAGAGCACATTTTTCTGCATAATGGCGTCGGCCAGTTTTGCTGCGTGAACTTTTTTTAACGTATTAATGTTTTTATTTATCCTCACCCAGAGAATCATTATCCACACAAGCATCTACAATCGTTTAGTTAAAATTGCACCAATAAAACTAAATTTTTATATCTGTTATTAATATTACCAAGTTTTCCACGGTGTTTGAGGTTTGAGAACTTATCAACAACGTCTATTATTGGTAACAACCACCTAGAAACAACCGTAAATATTGCAAGCAGGTATTCAGAAAATTCTGCTTTAAATATCCTGGAATGATGAACCGACTAAAACATTTTCGTGCTTTTTCCGATCTTCTAGTTTTAGAGCGTAGGCCCCCAGAGACCTGTGTTAATTTTCAGCAATTAATATAAAGCACGTAATTTTTAAATAAGAAAATTAGTCACAAAAGTACTTTTGCATTAAGATACCTTTAGATTTTGGACAATTAGCTGGCTTATGCTAGTAAATAAGAGTATTTTTGCATAAACACCTTTTTATTAGTGAATTGCAAAATGATATAGATAGATAATATGAGTAAACATTACTTAGTTGCGTTTAAGACATTGCAATGGCATTGTTTGGATAGTTTTCTTAAATCTTGTTTGTTTGCTAGAAGCGTTTCGAAACAACACGGAGTATATTGTTAGTATGGACACTGGTGTAGTAACAATGGGGTACTTGCCTAAAAAAAATATTGCACTAAATGCAAATAACTAAAAGAGGCTTAAATATTTTTTTCCCATTTTTTTATTTCATATTTTCATAAATATTTGCAATTTTTGTTTTTGATGACGCATTAGTCCCCCGTATCCAAGACTCACAGCTATATTGAATGGACTCTTGTTTTTGGCTACTATGCTGCGCTGCTAGTAGAGTGCGCGACATGTGTATAGCAGATTGGCATTCGATTTATAAATAGAACGCAAGCAATCTGAGCAAAGCGCCATCATATAATTTCTTTTAGAACTACGCCGTGCAGGGGACGGCTACGTCACAAATCTCCCACTCCAAAAATTAAAAAATTAATTCTGGGCGTAATATTGACCCGGGACCAAATAAAAAAATACGGGTCTAATGAAATCGTCTACATTTTCTAAATATTATATTTCTCAAACATGACGCAAGTATACCTATTACGAATCCTGAAACAACACGCAGTCTAGTGACCGTTACGGATTACCATTTTAGACAAAGGAGTTCCAAGCAAATGACATCAATTATCAAACCGTTATGTCTAGTAAACAAAATATGCTTCTATTTTAAAAAAAATTAATAACTATCAGCAATAATGTAATCAAGAAAATAAATGAGCTTGCGCCCTTATATACGGTGTCTACGAATAACATCTTTTTTTCACTTTCAGGAGCATTTAAAGAGCATATTATTATTGAAAGGTTTTGTTATTTTTATTAACTGACAAGAGTAAGAAAATTCTTTCGTATCAAGTTAGATGCCTCAGAGTATGCTGTTCTAGTTATTGCTAATTATTATTTAATATAATGAAACACCTTTGAATAATAATAGCCGTCACATAACAAAACCAACGCGTTGCTAATTATTGCCGTACACACGTAACTTTTTAAATAAAAATCAAAACTATATTACTCTTTCCATGTAGCGAAAATTGAAAATAAATTGAAGTACCTACCTAATTCAATTTCTTATTGCTCTTATGATGTATTTCTTGATGCAAAAGTACAAGTTTTCTTATTTCAAATTACGTGCTTTATTATTAATTGCTACAAATTGGCACAGTCCTCTAGGGTCTAGGGCATCTATTTTGATATGGGAGCATTTCCAAACTAGTTTATTAATAAAGAGAAAATTAAAAATAGTTATTTTGGAACATCTATAAGTATAATTTATTATTCTGCCCTTGCCAAATGTCAAGTATGCTAGATTGTGCAAATAAGACCTTTTTTCTTTCTATTAATAAAGATGAAATGGGTTTTAGAAGATTATGCTTCTTCTGATAGATATTTCCAGAGTTGAAAAAATATTCAATGGTATTTAAAAGCAAAGGTTATAATATAATATACCACATGAATAAAGTTGAATTAATTAAATCAAGTGTTTGTTACCATTGCATTTCATAATTTCAGAATTCAAAAATTAATAAAAAAAGTTTACACTATACTTAAAGTGCCGTCGAACGGCTTCCTATTAAAATGCCGTTGATGCGTGCGCAACACGCAAGTGATATCATCACGAGAAGACGAGAGAGTCAAAGAGCAAACACGCAACGACTAGCGAGATCGAGAGAGCCGTGGAAAACAGGTGGGATACCAATAAGCAGGCCTCGGGTTCAATCTTCGTTCAAACGATACTTCCTCTTTGGAAAAAAGAAGTTCTACGCAAGGTCAGTTCAGGGCCCTGTAATTTTTTTTAAGCACGATTAAAAATTACTACTTGAAAAAAACTTTTCTAATCTTTTTTCTCGCCCTAACACACTGAAGTGCCGTCATATGGATTAACGGCACTTTAACAGGAAGCCGTTTGACGGCACTTTAAGGCCAGCTAAAAGTTTATTAGACACTTTCATAATGTAGGTACTCAATTTTGAAAAGCTATCTCAAGAAAGCAAAAATTATCAGAAAGTTTAATAATAAATTTTTATACAATCGTATCGAAATAGTACCATTTCGAATGTCATTTTCATGTTGAAATGACGTGTTTTTTTTCACTATACTGTCACTTTTTCGCACTAGATACAAAATGTAAAATTAACTGACAAATACCTCAATTATCAACAGGATTGGCATTTCTTAGGAAACGAAAAATTGTGCAACTAGATTATGCAGTAAGAATGTGCAATTTTATTCTTTCTTTTTACATTTTTAACAATTCTGGCCACGATTGTATAAAAAATCTTATATGTAGTACGTTGCAAAATTCGTGTTTTTCGCACGCGACGTGTTACCAAACTCGCTTCGCTCGTTTGGTAATGTTTACGTCTTGGTGCGAAAAACACTTTCATTTTGCAACTTACTACATAAATAGCTATTTGCGTATTACAGCCGTACGACACGATACTGATTTTAGTACTGATTTCAGTACTGAATCTGCGCGCGCAGCTTTTCGGCAGTTTTAGTTCCGAATTTAGGACTAGTTTGGGAATTTTAACAAAAACAAAATGCATCACTAAGCGCCAATTAAAATCAACTTGCATACAAGAAAATAGAACAAGTTCAAATTTCTTGGATGTAGTAGCACTAAATTTTCAGTACTGAAATCAGTACTAAAATAAGTATCGTGTCATACGGCTCTTCGAGGCAATTTCAAAAATAAATATTATTTCAAAATATGATTAGAGAATACAAACACAAATTTATATTATTCTTGGCATCATACTATCAACAATTACATATCATAATTTTGATTTTATAAAAGTATTACAATATTTTTGTTTGCAAGGTAAATAAGCACAAAAATGCTGTGCATTCAAAGCTAATAATTTACATGTGGGAATGAATGGGTAGGAGCAGGTTAATGTATAACAAAATAATGTATGGAAAAAATTAGAAGGTTGTTGTTAACAGTTAAGCTGTAAATAAAGTAAAGTAAAGCAAAGTAAATAGTTAACTTTGAAATAAAGTAAATGTAACGGGTTAAAAATGAAAAGTTCTGCTTAGTGCGGACTGGCGCCGACTAGAAGTAATAGGCTAGTGAGTAGGTAAAAAAATTAACATTCTAACATTTTTTAAACTTTGCCGTGTAATGTGTAACGAATCGAAACGGAACTATAAAATTTTGACTCGATTAAGGCTCGGCATCATTGTGAAAATCTGAAAAATTTAAATTAAGCGAGAAAAATGTAACATTGTTGCAAACTTTATAGAGTTTTTATTACAATATTCAAAATGCACAGCGAAATTTGCAGGAACTTATGAATTAAGCATAATAGTTAATTATCATTAATAAACATTTACGAATGCAGTCATTTGCAATTGACGTCTACGCATGTGACGTTTTTTTCGAATCGCTTTTACGTAAATAACTATTAATTTTGTTGTAAATTATAAAAAATGGACCATGCCGTCACCGAATAGAGGTGCAAATTTACAGAGTCTTGTAAGGCGATTTTAGCAAGTTGATTGTAGTTTTGCAAGCATATTAATATTTTTGCTGGAAAATTAGATGAAGAAATGTTTATTAATGATAATTAATTATTGCGCTTAATTTATAAGTTCCTGCAAATTTCGCTGTGCATTTTGAATATTGTAATAAAAACTCTATCAAGTTTGCAACCAACGACTTTTTGCAACGATGTTACCTTTTTTCTCATCGCGGATATCGCTTAATTTAAATTTTTTCAATTTTTACAATGATGCCGACCGTTAATCAAGTTTCAAAATTTTATAGTTCCGTTTCGATTCGTTACACATTACACGGCAAAGTTTAAAAAATGTTAGAATTAATGTTAAATTTTTTAGTTATCATGTCTCTATTCACTTGCCTATACTGTAATATTGTGACAGTGAATTGTTAAGTTCGGCTATCGAAAAAATCTAAGGGACGATTCTTCATGACAAAATTCAAAATTTTCTTCAGTGTGAACACACTTTTAACAGATCACACAATCTATAGATGACATAAAACCTTTTCAAAACCAAATTTTTAAGACACTCCTTGTACATTGAGTAAAATATCGTCTCTTAGATTAGTGGTACCCACGTAGGGAAGAAAGAGATGTCCTTTTCTACTAATTATTTAAGTTGATACCAAGCAGATATCTTTCAGGTGACAATCCTGAAGCACAACGTATCTTTGTGCTCAGCACCAGCCTGTTTTCCATAAATACAATATCAATTAAATAATTATAATTTAAATTTTATGGGCAATACATTTTTCCAGTATAAAAATAATGAATGATTGGTAGTAATAATTGGTAAGTAAACTTAATAAACGATGAGTAAAATTTATAAACGGTTGGTAAGAATAATGATTGGTAAGTATAATTAATAAACGATCAGTAAATTTTATAAACTAAGGTCAATCTAATTAATAATCGGTCAGTAAATTTAATAAAATTAATAATTCGTCTGCAAAATAAGCCATAATCAATAAAATTAATTATTAATTATTAATAACATTAATAAACGGTGGGTAAAAATTTAACAATCAGTAAGTATTACCCAAATGTTGAGCAGTACAGAGTGGCTCATTAAAGCTTTATTAAAGCTTTCATTCAAGTTGCAATACAATTAATTCGCGTCAGGTAAACATTTAACAAAAACAAGAAAACAAGTGCGGCGCTTGTGGTGACACTCCTTTTACAAATTCATTGCCGGCTATTGCATATTCATTTTTACTGCTCATTATAATAAAAATACTGGCCAAATAAGTTATTTTAATGACCAAAAATTTAATTTTAACCGATCGAATTTTATAAATGTACTAATTCTTTTGCAATATCTTATTCTAGACTAATGATAAATGGTTTATACGCTAGTTATGTACATTGATATTAAACTGACTGATCAATTGAAAAAAAAATATATATAAAAATAATAATGTTTAGTTTTGGTATTGGATCATGATAAAACTTTGATTTAAAATGTGTGTCTATCAAATTTACCCAATATTTTTATACAAAAAATACTTTAATTTTTCAAAAATACTGAATGCTCACCAAATTAAGAAAATACATAATCTTAGAGCGACAACCAAATATGCTAGCCTTTTATATATTTTGTTCGCCAAAATAATTTTTGTTGACCATAAATACTAAATGTTCACCAAATTTTATTCCGCATTTAATTCTAACATAATACCAAGATATTTAATTTTCGACAGTGTCTTATATTATTTAGCAAATAAAAACACTATTTGTTGATCAAAAATACACAAGCAAGAAAATATTGGGCAAATGGTAAATAATTTTATGCAAAATTATAGATGTAGAAGTGCTAGGACAAGAAAAATAAAAGTAAAAATAGAAGTGATTTGCACAAAAAAAGATATTGATTTCTGTAATATATAAATGCTTTGCTGTAATTGGCTTTTTAAAAATCCAGAAGTCGGTAAAGTAAACAATGACTGCATTATGTAAACCGTAAAAGTTTTTTTAGTGGTAATTTCTAATCGTGCTTAAAAAAAATACAGGGCTCTGAACTGACCGTGTACAACAAAACTATTTTTCGCGCGCCTCTTGTCTGGAAGCGCAAACGGCAAGGAGAGATGCGCGAGCTATTTCATTTTTGGAGTAATAGAATAATTATTTGACACACAAGTAATTTTTTTGGGAAACACTAAATATAAATAGATAGCGCGAATGCGCGAATATTTATTATGTACAGCACGGACACGTAACTTAAGCGTTCTAAATTTGGTGAACATTTAGTATATTTGGGTTTCATTAAGATTTTTTAATGTTCATTAAATTTTTTGGTGGAAAGTGCCAGGGATGTATGGTTTAATTTGGTGTACATTATATTTGTTCCCATTTAAAACTTATAAAGCCTTCAAGTTAGTGAGCTAGTGTATTTGCAGATACATCTAATTTGTGTCTTTTATTATTTTTAAAATTTAGGCAAGTACATATTGTTTTTTATTTTTTCAGTATAAAGTTCATGTTTATGGCTTCGATTATTCACCTATCTAATTGTTTATTATGATATTTTGTTGAACTTATTAGCAAGCATTTTTTATCAAACATAAACTTAATTTTTTTACTTAAAACCAGTTTTTTGATATCTTTTAGTATTTACTTTCTTAAATACTGTTTTATTTATTATTATTATCTCTCCCCTTTCTAGAAGTATGGTTTTGGTTCCTATCTCTATAAATTCTTTCAATAATATTCCTTTTAATTCATTGATCTTTTTTTTATCACTATACAGTTGTGAAGCGCATCTTTCTACTTGTAGCATAAGTTGCATCTCTTACCTCCAAGCTTAAATATTGAATTTATCCAGAAATTTTATTGGTTTAATCTGAGTTATGCAGCCAGTAATACACCAAGTGAAACAGGATTGGTTGCATAATCCCTCCAACTTGGTAGCGCTTTTGTTCCAACTCAACGGATGTTCTGACTAAGGATAGTTCTAATGAATAATAGTTCAACCGCTACAACACTTCAAGACCAATAACAAAACGAAGCGGTTGTTGTTGCCGATCATCATTTGCTGATCATTCTCCAAGAAGTCAGAAATTTCTTAATTTGAAACCGGCACCAACAGCAGCTGTTGTCAGCAACAAACAAAGAAATGGCAAGATCTCACACAATTTTCGAATCGGCCCACAAAGGCGACTTTGATCTAGTTACGTCAAAACTTGAAGAAAATCCATCATTACTGACCAAAGTTGACGAGGTAAGTTTCCAAACGACTAACGCAAAATTGCGCAATTTTGGAAAATTTCCAGAACGACCGAATCTTGCTTCACTGGTCCGCAGTTGGAGGCAATTTAAAATTAGTAACACATCTCATTGAGCTTGGTTCCCCCATCGACCCAACTGACGACACAGAAACCACCCCACTGATCCTAGCAAGTTCCGCGGGCCATTCGGAAATCGTTACTATTCTTCTCGAAAAGGGGGCCAATGTTGACCAACAATCCTCACAAGGCCATTCAGCTCTGCAATATGCAGCTTCAAAAGGGTGGCTGGAGGTTATTGCATCATTTTCACTAAAACAAAAATTACATGTTTATAATTACAGGTTTGTGTAAAGTTAGTCGAGAAAAATGCTAACATCAACATAAAAGATAGGAGAGGGGCAACGCCTTTACATCGAGCCGCCTCAAAAGGTAACTTAGAAATTGTGAGGTTACTGACTGAAAAGGACCATCTCAATATTAACGCTCAAGACGCTTATGGAGCGACCGCTCTACATTTGGCCTGCGAAGAGGACCGGCAGGATGTTGCAAAATTGTTGGTGCAAAACGGAGGTGATCTGGCTGCGAAAAACAGGGATGGGCAAACACCTTTGGATTTGTGCACAATGCATCTGAAGAACGCCCTGGAAACTATTCAGTCTAAAATGAAATCTAATTAAATAGATTTTGTTATTTACATGTACTAAGCTTAACATAAATTTGATAGTTTTTGCTTCATTGTTTGGATTGCCTTCTAAAGGATGCTGCAAACTTGTTGAAATAACCCCAATTTGATTTCTCGCATGTCTGGATGAGTCAGATAATATTGCTCAATTTTGAAACCATCATAAAGGTATTAGGCATTAAGATGATAATATATAAAAAACGTAATCTTGTTTACAAACAAAAAGTTTTAGTTCAAACATTGTTTAAATTTTGACCTCAAATCTGTAGTTCATTATTTCTGCCGTAGGTGGCGCTGTACTACAGAATACTTTGCAGATGAGAAGGTTTATACCATTGTTTACCATTGTATAAATAATGGTTATACTATTGTTTGTTATACCAAACTTACCTACTTTAAAGTACTTATGAATAACCAAATTGCGTAATTCTTGTCTCTTATTTTTTTTTCATTACTTTTAAAGATTCATGTTTGCCAAAAAAAATCAAACTCTTAGCTCCCAAGAGTTTTACGCCTTAAAGGGTTAAAAAGCTATTGTACTTGCAGTTTCTTTTAAAGATTTGCAAAACTTGCTTACTACTTACTTATGAAGTACCTATCATTTTTGAGGAAAATTTTAAAATATCTTTTGGCTCAAATTTCTAAGGTATGAAGAATTAACTATATTTAACCGTTATTTAACACATTCAACTTCTTTAAAATTAACAAATAAACCCATTCTAAGTTATATGTATTACTTCTTATAGTTTAGTTTGTTTTCTTTATTTCATTATAATTGTTCTCTAGATTCAACGTTTACAGTTTAAGAACACCAAGCGGTGCTTAGCATGAATAAATCTTTCACTCAGGTTGTGAATTGAAAGTTCCGACTCGTCTCGTATTGTCTATTTACTACATGACCTCTTAAAATACGTTAGTTGTGAAGTTCCGAAGTTAGTTAATATTCACTATTGTGTTTTTGATTAACATTTCTTCGTTTTTTTTAATAAATCAACAGTTCGACATAATCAAATGCGTCCTACCAAAGTTCGACAAACGAATCGTTTTTAAAATCATTCAGCCGTATTGTTGACATCTTCCTTAATAACGGTTAATTCAACAAATAATGCTAAATTTAATAAAAGCTACTTGAGTAATTATATTATGGACCTTTATATTGATCACGTATTATGTTGGCTAAAGTAAGTAAATTAAATTGACAACCTCTGACTAATTTGAAAAACTTAAAGAAGGTACAATAGGGTACTTTCATGATTTTCAATAGATGCCTCTTATTTTTGTTTATTTTTATTTTGTATGTTAAAGGGAATTATTTTTGTTTACATTTATAAAGTAATATAAAGAATAACAAAATAGTCCATTAAAGAACGAGTAACATAAGGTGTCTTTTATGGCACGGGTCTAAGAATTAGAAAACAAGTGACGTAGTCACGAGTTTTGAGTAATGGACGCGTGCCATAATTGCCTTATAAACGAGTTCTCTATTATATTCTTTTTTTACTTTAAGTCGTCAATAAATGCTTAAAAGGGAAATGCCGACAGTACAATTTTTGACTTCAGGGCTGTGTTTGGACTAGTTAGAAGGTAAACATACTAACAGTCCTGAAACCTGGAAGGGGGGCCAAAGAAGATACCAGTTTTGGGTTTTTCGCTTATATCTCGAGAGCGGTTAGCTCTACCCAATAAGTGGTTATGTACCAAATTGAAATAATTTGCCATCAGAGTATTCCTGTTCATTTATCAAAAGCATATATCATGTTCCTGTCATTCTGGATGCTTTGAAGAGGCAGACTGCCTCAATTTCAAAAGTATTAACAAAAAATGTAACATTGCGATCATCACTACCAACATTCCTAATATAGGTATCATTTATCACATAAGTAGCGACTGTAATGAAATTTCAAGTTTTAGAACGTTACAACATTTCCAAGGACAGTTTTCAGAATGCTGATACATGATACATTTATGGTCCACAACTGAAAAGGCGACCTAGATCCTATTGAACTCAACCCAGGAAGAAGGATAATTGTCATTTTTTTTTCCAAATTTTCTTATCTATGCATTTGAAACGATAGATAGCTTATTTATTGAATCCAAGGACAACCTGTCAATGGTTCAACGTTTAGACGAGAATGAGAATACTAATCTGTTTGGAGGGTTTAAAAAAGACACACATAAACACGTATATTTTATTACTGAACATTACTGTACAATAGAATCTCGGTGACATAACTATCAACATTATTTATAAATAAGCAAAACATTGCAATGCAGTTTTAACACGATCCAAAAAAAAAAAAGTTGATTTTGCTATCGACCTCACACTTGTCCGAAATATAATAAAAAAAATATATATAAAAAGTACCTACCTTAATAACGAAACTTTGAATGACCAAATCCACGATGATTCAAATAAGGAAATGAGTAACAATGTCCAGACTGAGAAGGTAACAAGAATTACAATAACAATGTGATAACATTTTTGGACATAATGGAGATAGGCCTACGTATATACAAACATCCAAGGCTTATTATTGTTAAGGATTCGGGCGCCACGTTTGAAAGTTCTAAATGGTAACACCAAAATTTTCAATAAAGGTCTCTAGAATTAACCACGAATTGCTTCGTTTGGAATATGATTGTTTTAACAAAATATGAAAACTATGATGATTATTTGTTATCCTAGTAAGGTTTAAAAGTTTTAGGAAAGGCATTTGGCGATCCGGAATCGGGTGATTGAGATTCATCCTGCAACAAAACAACAATTGTAAGAATAATTATTGCCCTTTATCCAATATCGTTTCGGAACTCGGAAACGAAATGGCGCAGTTAAGTTTTTATTACAAAGGAAAAACAACGTAAAGTTCTCTCTAAGTTTCAGAACATTAACAGCACCGGAAACAAATTTTATCACTTTGATATTTCGTAATCTACCTCTTTACTCGTATGGAGAACCACGGCAATTTGGTAAAATTGAGATGATTGATGAGAAACTATTTGTATCGTCGGTATAGTATACCTCGTCATTTTTTTACTAAACGTCCTGTTTCGAAAGAAAAAATTGTCTCGGCAGGAAACCATGTTATTACAAATTTATCAAAAACTCCAGGGAGCCCCGGACTCGCCTTAATCCTCACCTGGGACACAATGCTGGACCTGTTGCTCGACACTCCCAAATCGCTGGTGAACGGAGTTCTTAAAGTTGAGTCCACGCCGTTTGCTTCCAGAGGTTCAACACTTGCACTTAAATCTACTGAAGAATCGCTGAAAAATTAAAAAATTATTACTTTTTGTATTTATTATAAATTACACATAGTTTGACATCAATAAGAACGATTCAGTAAAACCATTCGTGTTTACTGGCGATTAGTTCCGAAACCAGCACAGGGGAGTTGCAAATGTACATCTCGCAACAATCGCATGCAAAATAGCATCGTTTCTATAACCGGAACGGCGATGTTATCATGAAAGCATCGATTTTATGCCTGAACTCTTGTGTTTGGCTGCGGACATCCGGCAATAGAAACAAAATGGAAAGCGCGATATAAAAGAGACTACCTACTATTAACAGTCAATCTCGCGAAACTTATAGAACGCTATTTGGACTTTTAATAGGTTTTGCTTTTTAAATTTATAAGTAAAATATTTTTAGGTCTTATAAATTATCACTTTGCAACACTTCACTTCTATTATGACGTAGATATTTTGCAGGAACATACAATACCATTTTATTCATAATTTACAGAATTTAAAGTTGTAAATTTACAAAAAAAAACTATATCTATATACAGGGTGGGGCAATAGTGCGTCCAACTACGATAGCTTGAGTTTTATGAAAGGTAAAAATTTGATTTAAAAACACAAATAAACCAGAGAAAGAAGTATATAACCGGAAATTATTTTTGAACATACAGGCTAAGCGAAGACAATTATACAGGGGCAAGTGACATTTTTTTAAATAAAATGTTGTCTGTAAAAGAAGATTTTTCAAAGCCTTTTCCTAGAATTTTTTTACTCCAATATTATTGCTGACTATTTCCAAACCACTTGAATGTAGCGATTAGGAAACACCTGTGGGATGTCTTTAAATTGCTTTTATTTTTGAAAAATTATACAGGGTGGCTAAATTTAATTTTTCAATTTAAAACTTTTTAAATTTAATTTTCTCCATTTTTTTCAAATAGAACACCCTGTATATTTTTTACGATATGATGTAGAAACTAAAAACGAACATTTTTTGTATGTACCTTGAAAAACACTCTAATTTTTTAAGATTATTATGGAATTTTGTAATTATTAGGTGATAAATCGAAAATAGTTACAAATAGCCATAACAAAAAATGTTCGTTTTTAGATTCTACATCATCGACAATCTGTGTAAAATAGAATAACTCAGTTTTTGTTCTTTTCTTTAAAGTTTTTAACAATTTATTTCAAAAAGTTCAAATATGCACGACTTCTCGAACGATTCACCACTATCATTAATATCCCATATGACCTTTAAGCAGATTTTCAAGCTTCTATCGAAAAGTGCAAGGATTAATCTGAAAAGCTCCACACGCGCGAGATTAGAATTCTCACCTTACTACGCTTCTACGATCGGAAACTGCAACGTCTAACTTAATGCGGTCAACCGTATCCGGTCCGCCCTTCTCATCATCAGCCGGATCATCTTCGAGAAGCGGCAACTCGTCTTCCTGCACGCCGCCACTAGTTTCCTTGTCCCTTTTCTCCCTCTCCCTCGCCGTTATCTCGTGACATTCACATTTACACTCCTCAGGATTCACGTAATTATACACAACATTATCCTGTAGAACGGAATCGGGAGCATCAACATGTCCCCGAGAGGGCAACGTTTGTATCCTCTTGGGGGCCTTCCTCCGCTCGGGAATCTCCTCGAAATTGATCCACTCTTTCTGGACACCTTTCGGGGGTAACGGCGGTGGGGTGTCGTTTTCTTGTGTCAACGATGGCCGTCTTCCAGTTGTCGAAATTCCCTTTTCCGCAAACTCAAACCAGTTAGTGTTGCGAGGTGACTTGACCGCTTTTTCCACAGACTCGTGACGGGGCAAAGAAATTTTTAGTTTTTCTATGGTTTTGGTCACGTTTTCCGAATTAAACGCCCCCATTACTTCCTCGCAATATTCCTCTAAACAACTGGGATTAATGGGAGTAGTGGAACGCGGCCGATCGATGGGACAAGTTTTCATTTCGAAAGTCGATCGTTGCTTGATTGGAACTATAGGAACAGCAGCTGACCTCTCTTGAGGCAGTGTTGTCGGGATATACGGCAGTTCGTCTTCGTAAGAATCTTGTTGCAAAACTAAACCTTTTCGTTCCGGTTCCACGTAATCTAGTTCTAGTTTCAGTTCCTTTTTGCTTTTGGGAAATTCGATTTCTGAATCGCGCTCCGATTCGGAGGAGTAACGATCGTTATCGTCGGGCGCCGAGCTTAAAACGGAATTTCGGTTACTGCTGTTGTCAACTTCTATGTTGACTTTATCAATTTCTTCTTTAGTTTCGTTAATAGCTGGGTTTGTTGGAGGTGAGACGTTGTTTTCGATGATGTGTTCTTGATGTTCGACGTTTTCGTCGCCGTTTGCTTCGCTAATTTTCCTACTCCTAGTGATTTTCTTATCTTTGGGCAACTTGGTTGTGAAAATTTCATCGTTGCCGCCTAGTTTCGTTGAAAACACCACATTCTCGCTACTGGTGCTGCTTTGTCTTTTTGTGAGTTCGGGCTTGGAACTTGTTACCTTACCCGTATTGCTTTCTAAGTCTTGCGGAATAGCTTCTACGACCACTTCTACGTTTCTACTAGTGGCTTCAATCACAGTTTCTTGAGAATCCTGACTAGAAGTTTTCAAATCCTGCAGAACTCCTCGATCTTCCTCGTAATGCGTCGGTGAGTGTAACGGAATCCGGATACTGTCACCTTCTAGAGGAGTTTCGTAATACTTTTTAGTTTTCGCGGAGTTATCGTTAAATTTGAACTCTACTTTGGCAATTCCTTCGATGCTAGGCAAAACTTCATTGGAACTCGTGTCGAGGTCGCTTTTGACTTTTTCCCCCTTTTTTGGCTTAAAAATCGAAAATACTGATTTCTGTTTGGACTTACTGTCGATACTTTCCGTCGACGATGGGGCGGCGGAAAGATTCGATTTGTCCCTTTCCCGGCTTTTCGAGCGACTCCTGCTTCGCTCCCTCAAATTATCTCCGGCTTCTCGCAATATCCCGGTTATAGTGTTTTTCCGACGACAACCGGGAACTGTTGGGGATTCCGGACTCATTATCGCCTCTTTGCTGCGAAACAGCGAAGCGAAAGAACTTTTTCGCGACAGTGACGGCGATGGCGTTTTACTTCCAACATTGGATTCTTTTATGAAACCGTGACGAGGTAATTTCGGGCTAGCGCTAGGAGTGCTGGTTAGACTTTTGTCGATTTTTGGTTCTACCGTTCGAATTTCTTCCATTTGAATCTTTTCTTCTTTGAGGACGAGAATTTCGGAGAAATTTTGGGCGACCTTTCTAGGCCCGGAGGTGTTTAGGTTGAGAGTTGCGGGTTTTTGCATGTCCCCCGGCTCTTCTTGACTGTACATGTAATCAGGTTTTAACCTAATTCTAATGTATTTAGGTTCGTCGTCCTTTTTTTTAACTATAGGGGAAGGTGTTGCTGATTTTGATTTGGGCTTCGCCAACGGTTGCTTTTCTTTACTCTTCGACTCGTTTGCGGACTTGACTTCGCGCACCTTAGTTTTTTTTACTGAAGTTGTGGGGGTGGTTTCAATGCTGAGAGGTAGCGGACCCTTCAGAGGGATGTAAATGTATTCGACGCCGCTTTCAGCTATAATTTTACCCGGAGGCGTCGTGATATTATTGCTAACACATTGCGGCTCGTCTACTTTAATAGTAATATCACTTTTAACACTTTGTACACGGTTTCTTTCTATTTTTCTAACAGGTTTCTCTGGTGGTAGCTTGCGGGAATCAGTCGGAGTTTTGTCTACGGATATGCCTTCGGCTAGAATAGCTTCAGTAGGGTCGAGTTTTCTCGATAGCAGCACCCTCTCGAGTACTTCCGACTCTACTTTGGTCCCTTGTTGTCCCGAAGTTGTTTGGTTCGATCCAGGAGGTTTAACTCCGCAAAACGACGTTTCCAGCAACATTTTGTGAGGCGACGGTGATCTCGACAGCCCTGATTGGCCTGAGATAACAGAAAGATGACTAGCGTTAGAAAGGCGGCTTTGAGCGGACCCTTGACTTCCAATACTGGACAACCGTGAAGTTCGACCGGAAATCGAGAGCAAGCCAAGTTCGGAACTTTGTGAATCTTTTCTTTGATGATGGTGCGAGTCATCGTGCAAACATGGTGATGGTGGACGTGGTTTACCTTTTTTCTTGTTTTCAATTTGGAGTTCCTGAAAATCGAGTTCTTCGGTTGAAGACCGGAGATCTAAAGCGCCCTCTTCACGAAAACCTAGACCTAATTTGGCACTGGCTGGATCGTGACCATCGAACAACTCTCGTTCGGGAGTACTGTCCCGGCTATCGTGATGCGAAGAACTGCTAGCTCGAGAAATGTCTATCCTCGGAGTGCTCGGAGTTTGCAAACTCAACCTAGTGCTAGATTGGGGAGTTGAAACCGAAGACATTGCGGAACTTGGAGGCGAAATACAGGCAGCTCCCACTAGACTTATTCCGGTATAGATAAATTCGGGAGTGGGATGATCGATGGGCGCTGGAGTGTTGCTGGGAGTTGGAGTGGCGTCTTCCCGAATCCCGGGTAATCTAACTACGGAACCTGCTGCGTTCTTATCTTCTGGACTCTCCAACTGCAACACAAGTTCGTAAGAAAAATTCGGAAAAAACTAAAATTATATATTAGCAAAGCGAGTTAGTCGCATGCTGAGGAAGGGTTAATGCGTTAAGGACTAAGCTACATGGTGATACGTACACGGGATCTCACCTCGTCTGAGAGGTCCTCGAAGGAGGCGAAGGGGGCAGGTCCCATGCGCTTCTGGCGACGGCTGGCCACACCAGGGGTACTTCCAGGTACCGACATGTTGAATACTACTGGGATTTACTGGCAAGCAACAAATGGATTACAAAGTGACAACAGCCTGTCTTTGAGGATTACAGCGAGAACGCGATCCGACTCCAAACAGGCTCTGAATAAAATACTAACCATGCTCTCGGGTCTAAATTGAATCGAAACCACGTCCTTCCATTATCAGGATCTTACAGGACTGGCGAGCATTAAATAAATTACAACAGATAGGTAAACAGCGGTTATCCAGGTAACCCTGCGGTATTTTGGATAAAACAGTTAATAAAATCAATAATCGACTAGATTTTGATTAAAAATAGGACGAGACCAGAATCAAACGAGATGGCCACGAGCGAGGATCAAAAACAGAATTAGCCCCTAATCAACAACGGCTTAAAACCAGCTAATTAAACAATTTACCTGATTCTTGCTACTGCCACCCAATCGCTCACATGTTAACTCTATTGGAGACACTCATGTTTTGGGAACACTACATCGTGAGTATAGTAAAACGATTAAAAAAATACATTGTTTTCTATGAACCGACCAATAAATGTTTCATATTTAACATGATAACGAATACTACTTGTGAGGTAGTACTACAACGTCGATTTTCAGGCGCCGCGACGTCTTTGGAGGGGATGCGGTTGGGAGCGAGGCCGCCAGGGTGCGCCTCGGGCTGCAATACAGGCCAAATCAATACCGTCACCAATTATTGTTCAACGACTTGACGGGATTTATGCTAATCAATCGGGATGACACACATACTCAACACGAGGAACTGACCCAGACAGAAACAAGCCCCCACAAGTTGACCCCGTTTCCACCAATTACCCAACGGAAACGACACCTCAAGATTTGCTACACAAATCCCAGTTTTTATGATAAAAGTTTTATCTGGAAAAAGCTTCCAAAAACCTGAAACTATTTTAAAACACTTTGCCCTCCAAATTATCCAAATTTCAGATGATAGGAAAATGTGTAAAATTAAACACCAGGATTCACTAAAAAGATTTAAAGTTTAAACCGGTTTAAGTTGACAGATGAAAAGTTAATCAATTGAAGTATTGCTATTTTCACAGTTGAAATAATTTTGATAACTCGCTTGGATAACTTTTTATCTGTCAACTTACACCGGTCTAAAATTTAAACCTTTTTAGTGAGTGGGTGTTTTTAAGTGTTTAAATAGCCAGGTAAAGAAACCTCGGGAAAATGTTTATCTTTCACTATTAAATTGAACAAAACCTACGAATATGACTTTAGGTTTATGTAATGTAAATGTTACTTTGGTTTTAGTTAGTTGTAGTGTTATTTAATTACTGTTGTACGTCATTATACTTAACTACAAAAATCCATTGATTTAAGTTATTGTTTTATTTAATTTAAATTTAATTAGTGTTTATTTCTAATAATATATCTAATAGTAATATCTAATATTTTCAATTAAGATTTGTTTTATTATATTCTGTCAATTGGCCTCAAATGGATCTTTACTCATTTGATGAGTAAAAAAATATTATTATTGATGTTTCTTCCACTTGTCTCAAAGGTTGCAAAACTCGTGAAAACTGATTCAAAACTCGGTCCAAACTTTGTAGAATGGTCGATTTTTCTATCTAAAATATCTTGAAATCGCTTTAAAAGCGGCTGTGTTAACTCCAGAAAATAATGCGGCGCGTCGGTGCCGCCACTGACCTGGTTCCGCGTGCGGGCGTCGGCTGGCCAATAGGGTTCGACGCAGCGACATGTCGTCCACCTCGCCGCAACACGCTGGCAACTCCATTTTGCGGCTTGCGCTGATAATACGATGACGAGCCAAACCGAGTTCAACCTAAAACTAGTGCAACTTATTGAAAAACATAAAATTTTATATGACCCCAAAGTGGAAGGTTATCTGGACTTTCAAGCCCAAGAACAAATATGGGATACCATCGCTAAAGAACTCAACGAAGACAGTAAGTTAATTACTTAATCAATTTCACGTTTAATTAAAATTTTAATACTCAGTCCATGGATGCAAGCTCAAATGGAAGAACATCAGGTCGTGCTACACGCGATATTTGCGCCTGTTGGCGCGCAGCCGCGGCTCTTACAGAAGGTCATATTACTTAGCAAAACACTTGGACTTTCTTCTACCTATTTACAAATCGCGCCAATACCCGGATTCGTCGAAAAACCCGTCCAATGTTCAATCGGCAAACAAATCTAAAGAGGCTGTGGTCGAAACTAATAGCGTTATTCTGAAAACCGAAGCAATTGAGGTTGACGATGGCGCGTTTGAGGGACTAGCGGAAAGTTCTGACCACTGGGCCGAGTACCAAGAAAACGGCGAGGGAAGCGACTCGCTCCACTGGGACAAGTTGGAAACTCCCCCACTGCTGCTCAAAAAACGAAAAGATGAAGAAGAAACGCAGCAATGGGACAATTTGGAAAATTCTCCCAAGAAACGCTACAATGACGACGAAGACCCTGACTTGAACTTCTTCAAAAGTTTGCTACCAGACGTTCACCGAATGGAAGGCAAACAGAAAAGTAAACTCAAAATTGCTATACTGAGAGAAATTGACCAGATTCTGTATGCGGAAGACTGATTTTACCTTGATGTTGCGCGCCAATAAGACTGAACTGTGTTAAATTTAAACTCAGTGTGGGCGGTATTGGGTTATGTTCGAAAAACCAATCGTCTATTCTGTTCTTCTTGCTTTAAAACTAGGTAATAAAACAATTAGTTGGCGAAATAACGTTTTTGTCGCATATTTTGAAAAATGTAAAGTAAAAACTTACCAGTTAAAAATAGACATCATCGCGGAAATTCTGTGTAAAATTGGTTTCATTTAGGTTGTGGAATATCAAGCATTGAAGCAATTTTAATTTTACCTCACTTCCGATTTCGTAATTGGTGGTACAGTCAAACGCAGAAGTTCAGCGATCAGCAGTGGTCAACATCCGTATTTCATTCGCTCATAAACATCAAACCGCACAAAGATTCTAACTCGCAATAACTGACTATAATAACATTGTTCCTCCAAATTTCGAGAAGTGGCGCCAAAAAATAAGTGAATTAGGTCCATGCTAGCATTTTCAGTTGCGCAGTTACAAAAGTTCTAGTACTTGACGTGACTACCTATCTTACGTTCAATCACCCAAAGATTCAGTAAAATAGGGAAAGTAATCATTTAATTCATAGAGAGTGTAGGTACTCGTTAGCCAAACCAAAAATGTAGAATGTTCGTGAGAAGGTTTAAACATTTTTTTCTTCTACTCCGGATGACTATCTGGTCCAGATGTTGGCTAATTTCCCTTTGTTCACAGCAGCTTCTCAAAATAGTTCTGTGGTTGTCATGGAGAATTAAGTTTGGAAGTTCTTCTTCTCGCGACGCTTTTCTTTTCTTTCATCTTCCCTTGCAATATGTACCTACAGCAAGAGATTACATCTATTCTCGTTACGCATAAAGAATCAGATATTGGTATAATTTACTTATTTTAATTACAATCAGGACTTTTTCATTTGATCTGCTTCTAAGTATTTCAGTGTTAGTTACACGTTCCACCCATGATACTGTTAGCATCCTTCTATAGTCATAGTGGAGGTTTGGTCACCAGCACGCCTGCTAGTGACCAAACCTCCACACTGCGTAATATTGAAAACACATAGCAGCATAACATTCTGAGTTTTTCGTATCATTCAGGCCTCGACTTGTGAGGATTGCTGACATTTAAATTAATACACTTCTGCTCTTCTCAATTCGGCAATTAATGTCTTGTGAGTGGTTCCACTGATGGTCTAAGTTTTAAGAATTCACTTTGGAGATTATCTGGGTCTGTAGCCTTGCCTGGTTTTTAATCTTAGAAAACTTGTTGAACACTACCAAGTGTTCTTGATTTTGTTCTTGTCAATCACTATCCTTCCTTCATTGTGTATCAGCTTATTTGCTGGTTTTGATATATATTTTCCAGTGACTTTTGTTATTTCAGTGTACAATAAAGCTGTTACGTTTCTGTTGGCGACGTCGTATTTCTTCACATTTCTCTCTAATGTTTTTTTTCTTTCACTTCTCTTATTATTTATTCTATAATTTTCTATGTCCCATCAGTGAACAATAGTTCACTTCTTTTTGATGATGATAATTATTCTATTATTTCATTCACAATTTTCTTCTTGGGCTAACTCATTTGCAGCTGTTTTTTTGGGAAAAAGCGCTTGGCAAAATTTGAGGACTTGTTACGCCTCTATCATAAGAATAAATCTTCTCATAAGTGGGATTTATTGCAAGAACATCCAGCTGCATCTGATACTTTATTATCCTCGCTACATTGTCAATTAAAACAACAGATTATAATTATTTTGTGAAGCATTCAAATTGACAATAATTTATTGTATTAACAGATCTTTGCTTGGTTTTAGCTACAAGTAAATATTTCCAGAGACAACTGAGTTAGAACATCTGAAATTTAGAACAATTTTCGTATACAGTTTTGTAAAGAAATAAATTTTAAACAATATAAATGCAACATCAAATAAAATAACGCAAAAAAAATCAAGATAATAACCGCATCTGCTACTACTTTATAACAAATCACACTAATAGCAAAAATTAATCTAATGTAAACTATGTACAGTTTTAGTAAAAAAAGTGAGTGCTAACAAGTTAAACACATTGGACAGTTACTATTTACAGTACATATAAAATATTATCACAAACTGATAATAATCACTTGCTCGTTTTGATAACGTAAGTACAGCAGCGACGCCCCACCTGCTACTTACAACCATTTTGCTTAATCACCTCTTCAGGTCGTTACCTAAGTCACTGCATCGGTGCCACGCTATTCATGCTGCCGCTTATGTGTGCTGAGCTACCTAACGTGGAAGACATATCTTGATAGCTAAATTGGGGGAAATAAGGCTCCTCTTGAATGGCACCCAATGGTCCGGCGTTATCGGGCGGCGTCAGCTCCACACTTTCACCCGTAAACTCAGAATCAAAATACCTAGTGTCTGTGTCACTCGTAACTTGCGGTTTGAACGGCGGCGGCACCTGCAAGAAACAGGGTCAAGCCAAGGACCAATCATGCTCATGTGAACTGACTCTCCAGGGTGAGCCTATTTAGCTGTAGACGGGATGGAAAAACATTTAAATTTGGAAATATTGACAAAATTTTCTATTAAATAATTTAGAAGGTATTTACGCCTACCTAAATCATTTATGTCGTAATATACGTTAGAACTTAGAAAAAATCTTGAAATTTTGACAGCTAAGAAGACCCCGTGTAGATGTCAAGAATCAGGAGCCACGGGAAAATTGTGTAACTTGACAAAAATTTCGCCAGTTACTAAAACCGGGGAAAGCCTCCAAATACTCACCTAATATTTTTACGAATCACTCTTGTCAAAAGTAAATGCATTCTTTTGTAATAACAATAATAATTATTAATAAAAGTTGAAATTCTCGCACAAATTCCTCCCACTTGGTAAAGTAAATTCTTTAAAGAAAATTAAAAAAAATAGGAAAAAAAGTTACCTTTTTCTGATCCAAATCCCTCCAGTTAATACAACTGAAGAAGGGGTGTCCCATGATTTGTTTGGCGTCATCTGGCCCACCCCCTAACCGCTTAGACGGGTCTTTGATCAACAATCCACCTAGCAAATCGCGGGCATCCGAGCTTAAGTTTCTTGGAAACTTGACGTCTTCCATCATAATCAACGTGAACAAAACGTCATGATCCCGGTTATAGAACGGCAACCTTCCACACATCTGCAACATTGAAATAGGTAAGAGAAAAAAACGGGTAAAAACGAGAAAATTACCATTTCGTACATTACGACCCCGATCCCCCACCAATCCACCGCTCGCCCATAATCGTTGTCTTCCAAAACTTCAGGGGCTAGATATTCGGGAGTCCCACAAAACGTTTTCGTCGTTCTTCCGTATGTTATGTCTTCTTTACAAAGACCGAAATCGGCAATCTTTATGTGGCCGTCTTTGTCCAGGAGCAAATTTTCTAGTTTTAGATCTCTGTAGATGATGCCTTGCGAATGAAGATAGGCGAGAGCCGAAATTATTTCGGCTCCATAAAACCTGGTTCGGTCTTCAGAAAACACTCGCTCACGAGACAAATGAAAGAACAACTCGCCACCGTTGACGTACTCCATCACAAAGCAGAGACGGTCGTTGGTTTGGAAAGAGTACTTTAGGGACTGTAATCAAATCGCGATGGTTTAAGAAAAAATATTGATAGCCCCTAAAGAGTATTCGGATATGTGCTATTTCAAAAAGTAGCGGTGAAGATGTTAAACTGTAACTGAAGAGGTTTTAAAACCAGTCGACAGATAAGTTAATTAATCATAGAATGTGAAGTTTCGCTATATTGACAATTGCAATTAATTTTAATATCTTGTTTGAGAAAGTTTCAGGTGGCAACTTAGACCAGTTTATATGCCCAGTTAATGATTACTTAATCCTTCGTTACAAATCAATTAAAATTTTATTGAGGCGCTGATTCCGAAGAATTTGAAAGATTGTCTATCAAACATCTAGGAATTGTAACAATGGATTAATGGCCAATATAAGTAGTAAAAACCTTCCTTAGTTAATTTTATTCAAGATTTACTTTTAATTCGCAATACATAACATGCAAAAAATATTCAAATAATTTTTATCAAAAACGGTGCATTCTATTGGTATTATCAAGAGTAGCTTTATTATGTAGAATATTTTGTAACTCCATATCTTATGGTCAAAAACTAGAAATATTACACACAGAAAAGTTAGGGTTGTTGAAACCCCACCACCTCTCCGTTTGGAGCACCCCTGGATTTAATTTTCAATTTATTTCTATTTCAACTGGTTACGCACAAAAAGAATAATTTGTGTAAAATCTCATTATTTTATTACTGACGGCCACGGAGATATTTATTCAATAAAAACCGTTCATAGAGGCCCACACTTAGAAGGCTGTAGCTACCTTAAGGCGGATTTTTGCCCTATCTTTATAGACTTCTTTTTTCTTATCATAGAAGCTGTAGATAGGATTACGTTTTCGAGACACGCTGTTAAATTGAAGTACTATTTTTTCAGTGTATAGCAAATCAACTGAAATGTGAGAACTACCCTCACCCTACGACCAATTTTGATGTTTTGTTTTTTTATACAATGCTTATACTTATCTGGTTTTAAATAAATAAAATTTTTATTTAGGGATAATTGTGTGGCAATTCAATTTTGTAAATAAAAGTGTTTACACGGCGGTTCAGGATTCGGTTATGCAATTGATAGTTCCAAATATACGGAATTTTCTAAAAAAAGTCTCAACCCTTAATTGCGTTATTTATTAACAGATTTAATTCACAAAAAATACTTTAGTTTGATGGAGTATTGAAATATTCATTTACCAAATAATTAAAATGTACGTAGGGTTTCTTGTAAAATCTTCAAGTACGTCGTGACAAACAAATGTTTTACTGAAATAATAAAAAGTATTCAATGTAATTTTGACAACAATTTTAATAAATTATTTTGTTGAAGGAATATTACTCCAAAGTCAATTTCCTTGACATTATTCTATTCAGCAAAAAATATCCCCTAAAAATCAAATTATTATTTAAAAAACGCATTTCTATTTGAAAAAAGTTTAACATCGCTTAACATTACAGATAATGTAAAAAAAAATCAAGATAATCACTCTGAAGTGTTTAAAAAATAATAATAATAATATTAATAATAATAATATTAATAATAATATTGTTCGAACAATAATTTCAGTTAATTCATTGTCAACAGTGTGTCAAGATTTGACGTAGCATTCTTTGTCACCGGATCAACAAAGTTATTATAGATATTTTGGCTAGAACAAACGAACTTAAGTCATTAATCGTTCATCAACGCCTTAAATCTTAATTCGCCATTGATAAATAATTAACGTTTAATTTAGGTCCGCAGTAGACAAAATGATGATGATTTTGTTGATCCGTTGCTAATCTCGAGACACTGTTGACAAAGAATTAACATTTTAAACATCGTTCGAACAATCGGACATACCTTGTGTGCAACTTTTATGACGGTATTCTCTTTACCAGTGTAGCTATTAAATAAAAATCAGCAATTTCGCTTTTTATCTAATATCAAGTAAACCAGGACAAATATGTCGAAGTTATTTTTCTAATAAAATAAGCTCTAGCTGGGACAACTTTCTTATAATTTAATCAAAGTAGTCGGTCTTCAAATAGGTAAGTCAGATTTCCATGCTTAACATTCTTATCCTGCACACACCGTATGTTAATTTTAAGAGTTAGTTCAATAAAATGTAAATGTTCCTTTATATTTGTCTTACTTCTTTTACCTATAATTTGCTTCTATATGTTATCTAAACCTTATTAAAAAATATTATGACAATATGTAGGAATGAACCTCTAGACCTACAGAAACCACCCGAAAAAACAAATTTTAATGTACTAAGTAAACTTAATTAACTTTTCATTTATTTAAAAATTAGAAGTAGTTTCTTTACTTTTTATTCAATAGTGTATTTTAGTTCCAAAAATCTACATCACATGTTTGTATGCACCTTGTATTATAAGTATTGCTATAATGGTATGAATCGAATTATATGCAGTAGTTTCGTTTATTATGTACCCGCGCGAGCAATATTTAAGGCACGGTGTTTCCTCCTAGTGTAAACCAGCTCTATTCGGTAAGATGAAAAGGACATTGCGACCCACCCACTTCCAGGTGATTTGCGGCCGGGCAAGGGAGGTAGATAACCGTTGGGGTAGCAAAAAAAATAAATATTTATTATCCACAGTACCACTGGACGATAAAGATTTGCTGGAGTTAAATAAGGCGAACTCTCAGGTCTGCTGCCACAACCACTCCTACAGCTCGATTTACACAACTTCAAAATCGCCGATTTCGCCTCACGAGTCGTGCCTTAAATATTGCTCGTGAGTGTACAAATTTTTTTTGAAAAGTTCTATCAATTGTCAAAACGGCAACCTCTAAGTTCTGTCTGAGTAGTCTCGTATGTTTCCTCCATTTTTTATTTAAACACATGTCCGAATTGTAAATACCGCCGCTCAGTTGTCTGCAACTCACCGTTAGGAACGGGTGATTGGTGCTTCTTAACACCCTGTTTTCTGTTTGCGTGTGAGCAACTTCGTCCTTCTGAATGATAATTTCCTTTTTCAGAATCTTGATGGCGTACAATCGCCCCGTCGCCTTTTCCCTGCACAGGATCACTTTACCGAACGTTCCTTTTCCTAACACCTTAATAAACTCGAAACTTTCCAACGTAACTTTCCGTTTGCCGGTTGATTTCGAAATGGCGGTACCTTGCAACGAAAACTTCTCCCACAGGTCTTCCATATTTCCGACTTCGGCAGCCGGAAGATTCATCTCGACATCTTCACAATCGTTGGAGAGACGTTCCGAAACTGCCTTGATCGCCTTCACCCATTCTTCCCTGCAATATCAGCGATCACAACAACTTTTCTGAAATTTCGCGACGATCCTACCTTTCTCCTTCGGTTTCGACGTGAAACATCCTCTCTATAACCGTGGTCCATTGGAGGCCTCTGATGGTAAAAGTGAAGGGTTTAGGCCTGTCTGTTGACATGATCTGGCAACCTTTGACTGTGAAGTTATTTAGGGGATCAGTCAAAGACATCTCGTCCGGTTTACTCTTGAAACCGATCAAGGAACCGTTGTCCAACAGAACGAAGTAGCGGGGACGCCAATTTTTTATGTGCTCTCCCCGTTTGTACAACCATCCTTCTTTGACTATGCTGGACTTGTTGAATTCTGGCGCCGCCATCGGCGCACCGGCAGCGGACTCATTCATGATGTCCCTAGCGAAACAAACAGCCAAGTTAGTCTTTGAATTCAAGTGACTGGAGAAGAAAGGAAATAGGTGAGGCGAAGAACTGGGAACCCTCTAATTACTAGTTAATAAAAGAGTCACTAGCTATATATGCACAGTATATGTACCACTTTACTTGCTTCGGCGGAAGAACAACCACATATCCACTGGTTAAGTTACTTATCTTGACAAGAACTTATAAGTTTTGAGAAGATTTTTGTTAAGTTAACTCTTCTTAATCAAAAACAACCGATCAAAATAACAATAATTAAGATAGCTATTATTGTGGCTGAAATCACTTTTATCAAGACACACACCTATTGAGAGTTGGAGGTGTTTTTGAGGATCGTGACGAGTTATTAGAAAAAATACACGAGATCACTGGACAAGCCAAACCGATTCTTTACATTATTTAAACTATTATACTAGTTGACTTATTGACCAACTACAAATCGAAACTGGGGGAAGTCCGAACAACATAATTTATCTGATTAGCTGTGTCTGTCACGCCATGTCATAATCCCGTTCCGGACGCATGTATGGAATTTTTACAATTGTAGAAAAGATCTTAACGATTTTCGTAAAACTCAAGTGTTGGTTTATGTGAACTCATTGGTCCAAATACTTACTGGAAAAATAGGTTGCTGAAAACTCGAACTGAATTCTGGTCCAGGGACTCAGCCTCCTTCCAGTCGGCACTTTATGAGCGACACGTTGGCAATTAGCCGAATGAACCTAGCGCCACTTGCATTTTTGATGCGAAATTAATCGCCCCTTCTCCTAGGGGTGGTAAATTTTCGATGAAACTCTCAAGTTGAACGTGTCTGTCGAACGAACAGTGACGCGTTAGTGAGAAGCTCTCAAGTTATCACTATTATTGGAAACGCATATTTACTCGTGTGATCTGTCAATGTGGCCCTTGGCCTCGCACGTTTTTACTGCGTCCGTTTTGGAAAACAGAGTGCAAGCCGTGTAAACAAACGCTACGCAGCACCTTTCTAAATAGACGTTGTGAAATAAATATGCGCAATTTTCATTTCTCGAAGTAATGAACAATCTTTAATTACGAACGACGAAAAAAATTTCTTCCATAACGTCGAAAATTAATGAATTCTTGGATAACAAATCCCGCATAAATATCGAGAAAAAATCCGATTAGGGATTCGATTCACTGTTGTATCATGCTTCCTCAACTGAGTGTCGGTTTACAAAGTAGAAATCGAGGAAGAAAAAAGTTAGAAGAAATTCTATCAACTGTTTCAACTTTTTATAAAGAAAGTTGCCTACTTGTTATTGCTACAAATGCACATTAAATTGAGAATAATTGCAATCCAAGGGGTTGGTAGCCTTGTGACGTCACAAATCTGGGATTTTCTGTTGTTAATAGACGTTAAATTAAAACAACAGCAACTTAACTACTTAATGGAAACTACAACAACATTGGAAGGTTGACTAGTGTTGCCACCAGTTACGATTTTAAATAACTAAAATATTTATTAATAACTAACTAATAGAAATTAAACTATATTTTTAAATGTGGAGTACGTCCATAAAAGTAAGCCTAATTTTCATTCATTGAAAAATATATAGAGTGAATCATGGAGAGATGGAAAAGATAAAAAACTAGATAAAATATTATTCGATGAACTGAAAAACTTCAAAAGTCCTATACTGTAAAGGTTTTTCTAAATTTTATAAAGTGTAGTTAAATTAGCAGGAAAATGTGCATTGATATTAGCGTGCTGATATACACCATCCGATAACGTGATTATAACAAATTTTTTACTTGTTGACTACTCTGCAGAAAACACTGGGAATTACCCATTACATGGACAACAAGAAAAGTCTAAATATATACATATTTTAATATTTAAAAATGTTGTTGTTGTATTTAAAAATGCGTATTCAAGCGAGTAAATCGATAACAAAAACCCTTAAATTAAGTGTTTTATAAGAGTGTTACAACCCCCTGAAGATTACTTTTATTTTATACCTTCCGAACGGTTAAGATGTTAAAACTACAATTTTTAAAAATCAAGAATAAAACATTACTTTGTAAAACATTTTAATAGAATAAACAGTAATCAAATCAATTTGAATTTTCTTTTTTAGCGGTGAAATATAATTTTAATTTTGAGTGAATGTCATGGCAACGAATGGTCTCTCAGAAGATCTAGTGAAAAATATCCCAGGAAAAATAAATTTACCAAATTACAATAAATCCTTATCTACTAAGCGACGTTTAGTAAACATGGAAATTTGAAATTCCGCCACAAGAGAACCTTTTATCTCCAAGAAAGTCTAACACTTCCTAATTTTGTCAAAAATGAAAAAAAAATATATAGAAATTACATACAAGTTAATGGAAATTTTTACCAATCAACCCATTTCTGAGTCAGATTCTAAAATTTTATTTATTTTGTCCCATTAAGCAAAAAAAAATTAGGTCTAATATCTTAAACGGTTCTGGAGACATGAAATAAAGATGATCTTCAGAAGACCTAATTCAGGAGGCTGTAACTACCTTATGGGACATTTAATTAAAAATTGTTTAAAAGTTTTTCTCATCGATCTCGATTTACTTACTTTAGCTGCCTTCAAACTTTGAATAGGTACGCATTTTAGATACACCTTGTTTGCAAACGTGTAGGTACAATTAATTGGGGTAGCTTATGTGTTGCTGATCTAGTATTTTGAATACCTACAGTTGTACATACATACTTCATTGCAAAACAAGTAAAAATTTATGCATAATGAGCAGAGTAGAGGAAAAACAAGGACATGAGTATAAATACAAAATGTGCCATTGCAAACAGTTTGATGTATGAAAAACAAAAGAAAAATAACAATTTATTTGTAAATAACACGTTGGAGCCATTTAATTATGTACTTTGTTAAATGAATATTACACCAAATTCCACTTTTAAACCTCATTTCAGAAAAAAGTAAAGTTTTTTGTCTACTCAAATCGGATAATAAATAATGGAGTTGTAAATTGAGGCGTTCTTTAGGAAACGCCCTGTGTTTCACTGCAATCTGAGCCTGTTGGTTGCTGTAGCCACTGATTTTATTTACAAGATATTGTCAGTGCAAAGTTGTTCCAGAGTACGCCAATGACTTTATATTAGAGCACCTGTCATATATTTTGCGTTTATGACGTGCACGCAAAGATCTGTAGATTATAGATCGAGCTTATACTGCATTGACAGCCACATTTCTTAACTCTTCGATCGGGTCATATGTTTTTTGTTTTGGAAAAAATTATATTTTAGCGCTATTTATAATTTTTTTTTAGAAGTGTGATACCTAGAGATTATGGCTGACACGGAATCAAATGACTTGATGGAATCAAACTTTTACAAAAATATAATAATTGGAAGCAGGAAATGGCCATTTGCTGAAACTCCGTGTTAAATTCCTATGGTTCGGTGCGCCGTAATCACCCTGTACTATTGCACGTCTATTGCACTATTTTCAAAAACTTGTTGTAATATTCGATATTACAAGTTTTTCGTTAGTTGAACATAAAGATAATTATAAATATTAATTTAGAACAATTACAACACAAACTTATAAACGAAAGGGCACCTAAAGATTTTTCCAACCAGCAATGTGGACCGACTCAGAAACATTTACCTTCCAAATTAGTCTTGACAGTTGTCAATCTGACTAACTTGAAGAGTAAACGCTTGTAACAACAACTTAATGTATGTGGAAACAAAAACAAGAAAAATAATGTATCAAGTTATTATGTCATTATGTTGATGATACATATTTTATTTTAAGATTTATTAACTTCATGGTTTTCTATGTATGTTTTTTCCTTAACTTCCAGTGTTCTTCTATTGGATCTTTTGTAGTCAAAGCGGAAGTCTCTTTGAAGACAATGGCCAGCACTAAATTTTTTCAAATATCTAGTAAGCCTTGATTATTTTCAAATTTAAAAAAAGTCATTTACCTTTGCTAATAAATTTGAACTATTTTTCGCAATTGACCCGCCATAGTTTCCGAAATCCTCTTAGTAAAAATTGGAAAAAACTTACCCTACATAATATTCTTTCCCCCAACTTGCCATCAATTAATAATTAATGGATAAACAAAAATTGTTAATAAATTACAAACTTTTATTTTGTGACTTTAGACGGTTATATGTAGAGCTGCTTTTTTAAACTGCTCACGGAAAAACAAGTTTAAAAAACAATATTTACAGAATTTCAAAACCATGACTGTCTGCCTGTCCCTGACTTCTTTATGATGTCAACAATAAATAGCGCATAATCATAACAATAGCTCAACGACTGCAAACTTTACGTGTTGCCTAAAAATTACCATGAAAAGAAAAGGGAAGGTTAAATCTAACTTGCGTTTTGATCTGGAACTAAACGCTATAGTAGATCAACCGTGCTCTAGATCTTCATCGCTATTTAAACATTTCCGTCTGCATTCCGTTCTACCTAGATAATGTTGAAACGAAAGCACTCCATTCCGTGTTGTACAGTTAACATGAATTCCATCGGTCTTTTCTTTTTACCGTCAATTCAACAAATTCCAACGCTATTTTTAGACACCAATTGTCCGCATTAATCACTTTTGTTGTTCAATTATTTGCGCCGTCTGGAACGAAAATAGCCATCAGGGGTCCGGAAATAGCAAAAATCGAACGCTTCTCGGTGATGTAGTATGATACAACAATATCATCACCGAGATTCAAACAAGAAATCATCATTTTAGCGCCAAGTTATAAATACTTCACTATTTGCATTTCTTCGGCGTTAAAGGGCGTCAAAAGTACATTACGCAACGAGCAAAAGTGACCGAGTGCGAAAATCACACGAGTATGTTTATCAATTTCCAGAGACCTGTGCATAATACAGGAGTCATCCAGAAGATTAAAGCGACGTCACAAACAAACGAAACTTAGTTTCATTTGTTTTCTTTGCTTGCATTTGACAACTGCCACTAGGATCGAAGGCGTTTTCTCGTTCATCAGGTTGTGTTTTAACCGCTCTACGCCTATTCTCTTTTTTTTTTGAAACCCTGTGTCCCAACACTAAATAACGAAGCCAAAACACGTATCATTGAATGAGTAGACTAAGCACCAAATTTATATAAAAATTTGAGGTTAGGTTTGTGTTACATACGCCGCACTGACGTTAGTACGTGCCAGAGTCACTTTTTCAACAATCAGCCCTATGCTGTATCCCAGATGTTTGGCTTAACAAGGGTGTTTTAATTAGAATGTGACAGGTTGTGTCTACATTTGAAGTGACGGTCACATTATAACGTCAAACAACCCACGTTAGACCAAACATCTGGGATACAGCATAGGTCTGATTGTTGAAAAAGTGCTCTATTTGAAAAAATTGAGAAAATTAAACTCAAAAAGTTATAAATTGAAAATTTATTTTTAATCACCCTGTATAATTTTTAAAAAGTAAAAACGATTCGAAGACATTTTGTCACGGTTGTTTCCTAACTAGTACTTACATAATTTTTTCTTAAAACTCGTAATTGTGACAGTAGTCATCTTTTCAACAAGCAACTGCAAATGTCATTATTTAAACAAAAAAAAAATCACTACATCCGAGTGGTTTGGAAATGGTCAGGAATAATTTTGGAGTAAAAATAGTCTGGAAAAAGTCTCCAAGAAATCTTCTTTTACACACATTCTATTTAAAAAAATGTCACTTGCCCCTGTATAATCGTCTTGGCTCACCCTGTATGTTCAAAAATAATTTCTGGTTATAGATTTTTTTTCTAGTTTATTTGTGTTTTTAAATCAAATTTCTAGCTATCATCCACACTGTATAACAAAAAAATCAAAAATTGCAAAATGTGTGCTAAATAATAAATCAATAATATCGTAAACTTCTAGGGAAAATTTTACTAAACACTAGAACTGTCAACAGGAAATGTCTGTGACGTCACCATCGCAGGAAGCTAAACTAGATATTGCAGATTGGAGGATTTTGGCCCATGGCCGCCCATGGGGCAAAATTGCGGCGGACGCCCCTGATTGTGCAAACTTTTCGGCTCGATTTGGTTTACCGGTTTTATTTTGAAAGTCAACCGTCGTTACCGGATGACGATTTGCGAACGTCGTTGCCGTGTGGGCCCCAATATTGATCAAGTAACCGGTGAAAGTCAACATAACTGTCATGCGGAGTCAACAATCTGTCATTGGTTGGTAGGAACAAACGAACGTCGCCGGCGTAAAAATGAATGTGAATGCCGCGCCGCTTTGATATGAGCCTCCTGTTTATGAATGAAGATGCGGCGGAGTAGAGAGGGAACTATTGTACGACACTAGACAGGAATCGCTCTAATTAGGCGCCGCCAAACCGTACATTCCGCTATTTACTAGTAAAATCCAGCAAGGGACGTCCCGCTCGATTTCGACGTAATTCGCAACAATAAAATCGAAATTTCGTCGACCCGTTAACGTCACACTCGGACAGGATTTAAATCCCCGATTTAGGTTAGGTTGTTTCCGCAATCTTCCGTCTGTGACATGAACTTCCTCTGCGTTCCTCATGTTATCTGGTAGAGAGTGGAGGGTTGTGACGGGTCTATGGGTCGATTTGGGGCGGTTTTCGGAAGAGACTCCGGGAATTACTCCGGGTTTTGTTGCGATTTTGACCACTTACCTTCGACGGTTCACTGTTTGTGATTATCACTGGGAAGATCGATGACACGGGACACAACCATTTTTTTCGTTGAGTTTCCGGGATTTTCACTTCTTTCTGGTACAGTATTGAAATGAAATACGCATGAAATTACAAGGACGTGTTTTGACGCAGATATTTTTGTCAAATCCTGGTTCATTAAACTGCCACCGCGTTTGTCTTGTAACCGGAGCGCGGGCTGTTAGAATGGCGCCAAATTTAAAAATTGCGGACAATTCTCCCGTTTACCCTTTCAGAAAAAGCATTGGACACTCGCACTCGATTCCGATGGATTTGTATTAAAAAAATCTCCTATTAATTAATGTATACATATCGGTTTTGAAAGATACGTTGTTTGGTCTAAGACGATTACGTTATGTCACATCATACTACCCATTTTTTCTTTGTGGGGGGCCAATGTCAAATACAAAGTCTACCCTTTACTACCATCTACTATCTAAAGTCTACTTTTGTATAGGCTGTAAGGTCTAAGGGCTCGATTTCAAATTGAGATTTGCGATAACTCTAACCAATTCTCGTCGTTCATTATTTGCGAAACTTCGTACTTGATGGGAGTTTGCAGTTTTGAAAGACCAACTATGAGAAAAAGGGGTGTTTGTTTCGCAGCAATACGAGTTTCAAAAAAAAAGAAATTCTTCGAAGTGAGTAAAAGAGTTGCTTTTTCAAAGCATATAGTAAATTTTTCAATATTTTCTTTTACACATTTTCTTCTTTTTTACGGTATTTATCTAGTTGCATTTGGACCAACTTCTTGCATTTTAGTGACCATACGCTCGTATACTAACTTACCATATTATTTGTACCGAAAAAACGTAGATAGGTTCAATAGCGTGCGATTTTAGAACTCTACAGTACCTAATAAATAAAATGGTCATTGTTTACTTCACCCACTTCTGGATTTTCAAAAAGCCAATTACAGCAAAGCATTCCTTAACATTTACTTATTATGGAAATCAATATCTTTTTTGTGCAAACCGCTTCTATTTTTACTCTTATTTTCTTTGCCTTAGCACATCTTCATCCATAAATTTTGCATAAAATTATTTATCATTTGCACAACATTTTATTGCTTAAAATGGCATTATAATGATGTTTCACGATGGTTTCCAAAAAACAACACCGCAAAAAGCGAGAAGTGGGCGTTGTAAACAATTACCAATAAAATTGACTATACTCTAGTACAGAAATTTAAAAAGTGACTCATTAATATAGGTTCACAATCCCTAGGAAGCTGTAGCATCTTTAACACGCGGCTGCTGTCGAGTTATATGCGCCGCATCATACACAACGTCCTTACTATTTAGCGTTCCTCCGCAACGCTTCAAATGATGCTAATGAGTCACTTTTTAAATTTCCGTATTAGAGTATACAAAAATCGAAGAGTGAACAAAAACATTAAGTACCTACCTATCAAAATATTAATATTGTGTTAACTATTCAGAGAAAGCGTTTCGTGTTTGATATTAAAACAAGTGTAATTCCAGCGACATTTGAGGTCTTGTACTTTTACTTTTTTACTTTTTACTTTTGATGGGATATTGGCGATGGTATTTAAATTATTTGTTGGTAAAAACCACAACCAATTTTGAACTATATTCTCCAAAAATTAATTCGGTAATTGTTTACAATGTCCACTTTTCGCTTTTTGTGCTGTTTTTTTTTGGAAACCATTGTAAAACATCATTATAATGCCATTTTGAGCAATAAAATGTTGTGCAAATGATAAATAATTTTATGCAAAATTTAAGGGAAAAAAAGAGATGTGCTAGGACAAGGAAAATGAGTAAAAATAAAAGTAGTTTGCACAAAAAAAAAAAATTGATTTTCGTAATGTACTTATACATGTTGACGAACGCGTTGGTGTAATTAGTTTTTTGAAAATCGAAGAGCGGGTAAAGTAAACAATGACCATTAATTCATTTGTCTTTGGTAAATTTGAATTTAACTTAAGTGACGTTAGCGTCAGCATCAGCAATGGCGATAATATTGACGATAAAATCAAGACATGGCATCTTCAAACCTTTCTTAAGTTAGAGAGGTAAAAATTAGTTTGACCATAATTTAAGAGATAAGGGACATTAAATATTTTGATTTAATTTTCCTCAAAAGCGAAAAAAAAATTTTATAGATGTATTTGTCTCTTTCCTCTCTCTCCTATGCAAATCCACTAATGGATGTGTGCGCCCACATTATTCATTTCTTTCCTGTTCATAGCTATAAATTAGACTTTCTGTTGTCTCAAGCGTGTCCACTGTTTTATATTCCCGTGTCACAACCTCTTCCTTTTTCCTTCAATAATAATCTACTGCAACAGTTGATACATCAAACTCTATATAATATCTCTCACGTTTGTTGCTTTTCTCTCCTTTATCATAGTTAATATCTCTTGGTCTCTGTTTATTTGCCCTAGGACTTCCTAGTTTGTCACTCTAGCTGTCTATGGTATTCCGTAGAATGCCCATATCTCAAAAGTTAAAAACCTATATTCTGTTCATTGTAAGAGCCTATTATGGCATTTTATCTCTATGTTTGACGACCAGTCTTCACAGAGTTATATGCTCTAAGATATCTAAATTTTTTTACTCGCTCTATCGATTTGATTCCAAACATTAATGCATAATTTCTAAATGTTATTGATCTATATTCCATTAACCTTTATGAGCTTTTCCAAGTCTTCCAATGTTTCTTGGAAGATGTTTTTGAAGTAGAAATTAAATAAAAGACGAGAGAACGCAGTCCCGTTTTCTGTCGGACTCCCCTAAAGATAAGTTCTCACCACGCCGGATAGGTAGGTACCTCTTCATTTATTTTAATTCACGACGTCTGATTCCAATAAAAGTTGTTGATACAAAGTCTATATTAGTCTATATTGATTTTTTAAATACATTCATGAGTTTGTGATGTTGTACTCGATCGAAAGCCTTTTCACACTGTATAAAATGTAGACATATGTTTTTTTTTTATGATCGTAGCAATTTTGCCTCAATGGTGTTACGACCATTGCCTCTCTCGTCTCTCGTGCTCTTACGCTGTTTGAATTTAAACTGTGAGTCACTAAATAGCAGTCTCACATTTTCTGAATATTTTTTCATGTAATATTTTAAAAAATATCTTAAGAACATTACTTAGCATGAGGCTAATGAGCCTGTGCTCTTCACATTTCTTTGCAATGTTTTCCCTTGGCAGCGGTATGAAAGTCGATGTGGGTTATTGGTCGGGTCAAAGTCCAGTGATGTATTTTTAAATAGTTGTTGTCCTTTTGTTTAAAAGTTTCAACAGTTGCGATCCCACTTTATGTTTTTTTTTTTTTTTGTAAAATTTAGTCAATGTCTTTCTTAGTAATCGCAGGTTCCGTTAACTCACCAATAGCATCCGCATTCAGACCTTCTTCAATGCCGGCTCTGTTATCCAACAAGAGATCTTCTACATAGTTTACTCTTATTAATTCTTTTTTGTATCTGTAATCACGGCGTTATTGACTATTAATTGTGGAGACTTTTCTTTAGACTAATCAGCCCTACGTCAGGACAGTTTGAGGCATTATGGTATGCTATGGAACCAGTACCTACAAGGTGCAAAAATTTTTTCTTAAGTGGTGTTTTCTGGAACTGCTGCTTGGTTCCTCAGAACAAGTTGTTCTTTGTGCTGTGTCAAAACAAAAATACCTACAGTAACACTATTATCATCTAAATCTAAATGAACGTAAATCGATCTATGTTGACTTGTTGATATAGTTGAGTTGTAGGAATTATTATTAAAACGGAAATATGTATGGGGATATATCAATATTCTGTTCCCTCTAGTCACCGAGGTGCCTTAGGACTAAATCCTACAAAGTCTTACTGACATAACTGTTTTGATTATTTATTTAAAGGATTATCGATTGTCAGAGTATGATGAGATCAAGTGAATTTTGACATCATAAAAATGACGGCATTGAGCAGGTGGCAAACGTTTTTTATAAAGTTACAGATGGTACGATCTACAGGGTACCTATCACATCGCATTCGGACTTATCTTGTGTTTAAGGGTTTGAATAGAATAGCATTGTTGATTGTTCTAATTTGTATGTTGCTACATTCATCGAACTAACTATGGTAATTGCCCATTTTTTAAAATTTGTATTAGTGCAATATATTCTGACTGTTGTTTATATTTTAAAAATAATCCTTAAATATACAACATTACCTACATTACTTTCCTAATACTTTGGAATGCCTCTTTGCAAAAAAAAAACAGGCAGATTCTCCGCTTTGCTCTAATCTATAGAAAAAATTAGTTTCAAAGCGCTAGATTCTTTCGATTTCTTTTAAAACTAGCTGTACCTCAGATTGCTCTTTAAATATGCGACCACAGTGTAGACTCTTTTGATGAGAAATATACAGATTTCATGGAGAATACCCTTTTTGATGCAGATATTATGGTTGTAGAAATTCATACAAATAAGTAACTGACTGATAAAAGACTTGGTAACCAGGACAAAGCATCATTCTAGAGAAACTATGAGATATAGGTGGGGAATCGAAAATCTCGATAAAATAATAATTTAGTTCTTTATTACATTAAATTTAAAATTACATGGCCACAAAACATATAATATCTATATGCTAAACTAGTCTAGTTATTTGAGTACTGATGAAGAAACGGTGTTATCTGTATAAGAAAAGAAAGGTACGACCAACAAATACGTTCATGAAATGGATTGTTTTGGAAAATAATCCTAAAGTAGTAAACTATGCACATCAAACACGCTTTTATCAATTTTACAATCGCATAATACTAAGTAAGTCCTACAGGGAAAAAGTAAACTCACATATCGAGAGAAAGTTTTGTAGTATCCTAGACTGTACACATGAAGCTGTCAAAAGCCCGTAATAAGGAAATTGTCGCGCATATAATAAAAAAATTCACGCAACAACTTTTGTACAAATTCTATGATTTGTTTTGTATTATCTACAATATCAAGCTTTCGATTTGAAATGAAAAACTTTAGAAATCGCGTTCCATTTCCGACGAGTCTCTGATCACGTCTCAGTGAATACGTTGTATTTCTGTCTTGAGAACAATTCACATATGCTTTGCCATCCATGATTTTAAATTTAACGTAACTATTTTGTTTGACGGACTCCACAAAACACTGGCACTAAATTATACACGCTGTTGCTAAAAGAAAGAGAATACAAGTATTCGATTGTGCTGGCCCAACGATTGGACTTGAAACTGCTTAAATCGTGAGTCGAAAGCTGCCTTAATGAAAGTAAAAGACAAAAAGACTTTGTACAAAAAGCTTGTTGGTTAAACATGCACTTTATAATCTAGTTTTGTTAAGTATATTATGGAGGGTACCATACATCTAGCTACACTCTAGGTATTGTAATGGTACACGTGGCAATCTAACTAGTATCGCATACGCTCGCACCCTGGTGTCGCCGTCACAATACCCACTAAATGATTATACAATTAGTGTAAAACATGGACTGTCATATGCAAAAATTATTACTTACTTCTTAATTTAATCTTACAAGTTTTTGTATTTTTTTTTTCAAAATATTAATCTGTGTAGTTTTTGCATATGTAGAATTATTATCAGTTGCATCAAGTCAATTAAGTACACCACCAAAAACAACACACATTGGAATGGTTAAAAAAATAGAAATAGCCTCATTAATCAACAAACTTAACAATTACGCTGTTGTAAAATATAAATAACTCAAAAAACATATTGCCAAATGATAGAGTTACTAACAAACGCTGTTACAAATTAAATAAACGTCCCAATTAGTTCACTTTTGCTGATTACTCTTTAACTTCGAAATATTTGTATGTGGGATTTTCATATCCATTAATTTGCATATTAGCTACGTGTCGCTCTTCAGGAGTGGCCGCCTGATCGACTTCGACGAAACCCTGGCTTTGGGGCGACCGTGCCGACCGACGCCTAGCCACGCCGACGCCCACCACGATGGCGGCCATCAAAGCCATCCCGGCGAACGCCAAAGTAAAGTAAACGCTCTTTCCGTCTTTGCGACCGTAGATCTCCCTTCTCACGGAGTAGGTCTGCAACAAAAAAAGTCAGCAATAACAAAACATCGAACAGTTCAAATTTGAGAATAAAAAAGCACTTGTAAAGTGCTCCATATTTTATATCCCTCTTCGTTGAATGAGCAAGAAACGTCATGCATGAATACAAAATTGGAAAGAAGATTGTCCTAGCTTGACCATTTCAAGAAATTTAGATCTAAGAGACGTACCGGTTCGCCATGACTGATATCGTGGGTCATGGAATGAGCCACACGAATCACGTCCTGGCGGTGAGCCACAGCTGCGACTTCTTCGACAGCCTGCTGGACGGCGGCATCATCCACTTCTTTATGCTCAGCAGTGGTCACTGAGTTACTCATAGTATCCGACGTGGTGCTTCCAGAAGTTGAAGTAACCGTAGTCTATTTTTAAAAGCATTAACGTTAATAATTTTTATCGTTATTAAAAAATCAGTACAAACCCTTTCCTCAGGTAAGGACTCGTCTTCCATATCTTCATCGTCAAAATTGCTGATCTTCTTCCCCAAAACCGCTTCAACACGTTTCTTCTCCTCCCTTAACTCAGTTCGTTCCTTCTTCCTCTGCTCTTTTCGTTCCTTTTCCTGGATTCTTTGTCGTTCTCTCTCCGCCTGTTTGCTGGTCACTTCAGTTTTATACTTGTCCAGAATCGCGGCTTCAGCTTCGGTAGTCATAGCAAGCAAAGAACCGGGAGTTTCGTCTTTGGACCTCAAAGCCTGGATGTAGTCATCCATCAATTGTCCAATTTTCGTCGCCAATTCCGGATAACGTTTCAACATTTGCATGCTCTGATTAACAGTGCGATCGATATCGGTGAGACGTTCCAAAATTCTCGGTTGTTCTCGAGCCGCAGCCTCCAAACTGCTGGCTAACAAATGACGGTAATGATTGATGGCGTGAGCTCGGTCTTTGTGGAGGGAGCGCAACAGTTTTTCAAGACACTTCTGGACACGATGAGTCTAAAATCAAGGAATTGTTAAAAAAGATAGTTGTACAGAAAAACAAACTGACGTTGAGAGGTACATCGTTTAGGGCTTCAGTGTAGCAACCCATTGCCTCCTTTTTTCTTTGGTTGATGTGAGCCAGGACTCTTTGTTGGTGCATAGCAGCTAATTGGTGTTTTTCCGCGTCGCCCTCTTCTTCGAGGGCTTGCACGGTTTGCTGGAACCTTTGGGTCATGCGCTGTTTGAACTCGTCGGCGCCTCTGGGATCAGTTTGACGCATGTCCTGGTAGCGTTCCTCCAGGTCCGACCAGTCCTTCATCACCCTCGTCACTTTCTCGCGGTGGGTCTCTTCGAGACGCTCCTGAAATAAGTGCATTAGAATCTACAATAAGAACCTCTGATAATAAGTAACTAGTTACTAAATCTAACCAGGCACCGTTAAGTAATTTGCAAAGCTTAACAGAAACCACGACTGCCTCCAGTTAGCCTACAGACTCTACAATTTAAATGATAATTAATAATTAAACTACTAGAAGCAATTGAAAGAACCAAATCTGGTTACTAAAAAAGACTGAGGGAGGTTGATTGATTACGCGGTCGCCGATTCCAAGCGGAAGACGTCGCCACTTTCGGTCTTTAAATTTGAGGCGTACCTGAGCTTCCTTGTAGCTTTGGTGTTCGTTCCGGGGGTCAAAGTGGGTAAAGTAGGGGTCTGGCGTGGGCACTGAGGTGCTTCTCGCCGTGGAGGTGGTGGTGGTGGTGGATTGCGTGGTTGTCGATAGTTTGGCCGCGGAAGTGGTGCTGGAGGACGTCGTGTCCCAATCTTGATCCGAATCGTCGTATTCGTCGTCGTCTTCATCATCGTCGTCGTCAACAGTGGGATCGTCGGATAACTCGGTGTCGTCAGCCAGGTCGTCCAGATCGTCTTTATCGTCGTCTTCATCGGAATCGACTGATTCATCGTCGTCGATAGTGTCAAAAACGTCCTGTTCCTTTTTCAAAATCGCCAAATCGACCGTCTTCTTGGGTTTCATGTTATCTGCAAGAGGAAGCGAAAACATTTAACAAACATTTATTTAGTAATTACCTAAAATTCAAATTTATAACGATAGGAACGCGTATTTATTGCAGGCAAGGGACGCAACTTTAGTTGTGGATAATGTTAAGTGTCCCTAGCGAATAGTTGGAGAGTTGGAACAACCACTCAATTTATCTTGAGCGGGTCGCTGGAGAAACAATCTTGCAACCTTTAATACGAGAAGATTTGAGGGATTAGAGATGAAATCAAGGAATATTGCAGAAGCACAAATAGGTTCAGGAATTTACCTCGACTCATCAGACCTGAAAACGCAGGAAACCGGCGCTAAGCCTGATAGTTGGAAAGCGTTTAGAAAAATTGCAACTGCAACGAATTAAAACCGAAAAAAACTAACAAGCGCCGGAAATTGCCACTGGTATAAATCGTTTCAGTTCCGGTTGTTTCGGCGGATCGGCTAAATTGCAGCGCGACGCTTTAATGCATTACATCCCTTAAAATTCGTGCACACGCTCTATATCAGGGGCGGCTTGGACGTAGTTATTAATTTTGCCGCCGCTTCGAAATGATTTTTTAATATCGCCCAATGCGATTGGGTTTTGGGTGGCTATTGAGCCGCAAATTGGATTTAATTCAGAACCGATTCGTGTCATAAACACACATCACCTAGCAAACTTCCGCGCCCGAGACGTGAATGGTCGATTATCTACATTCAAAGCATATAACAGTTTATTAGTTTAAGGCCGGGGCTTAAGTGCAGGGACGTATTTGTTCGTTGGGGTCGATGCCGTCGTATCAGCGCCACCCTGACGTGGATAGATGAGCCCTGCTTGATTTAGAACTAACGCGAAATTAAACCAAACCGTTTAAACGACGGGTTCCGTTTTATTATAGCTCATAATACTGAGTTCAATGTCGGATAGCGAACCGAACGCTATTTTTCACGAAAATACTTTTGTAAGCTCATTCAGTCATGCAGTAAAACAAAGACCTCGAAAGAGGTAGACAACCCATTAAACACCGTCGCAGCAATAATCACAAAGAAAAAACTCTTATCTCAACGATCAAACTGCGACTTTAACGCACAACAGTTTTTCCAAACAAAATTAAGTGGAAGTAAACACAGGGCCCCTGCAAACCCTGCGTCTCATGAAATATTACACGTAGCACTATATGTTGCGCAAACAATATATTATAGAGCGTCATCTACGGGTTGTTTTTCCCCCAAGGGTGCAACGTACTAAAATCAATGGACCCGCTCATTAATAAAAAGTTGAACAACAAGATTGGCCCCCAGCGAAACAATTAGTTAAATATTGACGTATCACTGGATTTTCCCGGCGCCTCCACCATTTTTGCTCGGCTTTAATAATTTCCTCCAGATTCGTTCAGAGATATTTATCATTTTTTTGCGAGTCAAATTAGATAGTAGGGTTAACTGTGTCACTACTGGTGATAAGTAACCAACAAAAATTACACATTCAGCAGTGAAAACTCTGTACACTACCGAAATAATTGGGAAACGAAAAGAACTCTTGGGACGCGGCAAAGCTTGGTACATATGTTCGAGTCGGATGCATTATTAAATCGTAGGCGAGGCAATGAAGGAGCAGCAGTTGCAGTTATAGTAAAAATAAAATCGAACCGATTGAAGAGGCGTTGAAATGTGTGTGTTATTAATGTTGGAGAGATTACGACCTTATCCCTAACATTGAAGCTACAATTGTTGATGCCATACTTACGTAAGCAATGGAATGGATTGCATGCAAACATTTTGGCATTTATGTATATATGCATGTTCCAGATTAATTATTGCTTGTTGTTAGGAGCAGTACAAAGAGTATCCAAAAGTTTTAATAAAAAACGGCTCCGGAAATTATTCCGTATCCAGTCAGGTGTCTAATTCTTATTAATTAATATGAAGGACGTAATAATTGAACTGTTACATGGCAAAACACATGCATTTTTGGTAAGTGACCTTTTGAATAAAATTTTTTTGTTGCGCTGTAATGGAAATTAATAAAAATAAACAATACAAAAGTACTTCATGACTAGTTTTCTAATATAAAACTACGTCGTTCATAGTAATTATTGCTTAAAATTAGCACAGGCCTCCTGAAATGCGAGAAAGCACGAAAATGTTTTAGTCGATTCATCATCTCAAGTTACTTAAAACGAGTAAAAAAAACCAATACCGTCCTGTTCTTCCCCTAATACCTGCTATACCTCTCGCAAAACGTACTTGGAGATAACAAAAAATGGACCAACACCAATTGATATGCAAGAAACTATTTGTTTAGTTTATTAGTCCCTCATATTGGTACTGTCCGTTAGAGCTAAGTTGACCGGTGGGGAAAGGGAGTGCGTATATCTTAATGCACAAGTAAATGTCCAATGGTATTATTGATGATTAGCTATCCGTAAGCACATACTACGGGCGCCACAGAAAAGTATACGAGTCTTGAAGGGAATTTTGCTTACATCCGCATAGTGTAAGCGGGGTTTTGAATGATTGACAGCTCGGTCTTTGAGAACCTCTATAAACGAATACAATAAGGTAGATAGGAATGGACGTTTGTGAGTTTTGGGGGACCATAAACCGGCGTCTTGGGCAAATCGACAAGAAAGCTTCCAAAGTTTCGTGTTTTCATGCCGGCAAGCGGGTAGTTAGAGTTAAGAAAGAGTCAATGAAACTGACAATAATTAATTGAAAAATAATCTAAATGTAAGTTAATTGATATAGTGTAATTAATAAACTCACTTTTCTTTGAAATCGTGAATATAATGTGGGTCGTTTATGTTCATATGAGCGTTCAAAATAAAGATAACAATACCTAATTGAAAAATAAAAGTTGTAAGAGAAATAAATAAGACTTATTTATACAATGATTCGTTAATAACATTATGTAATACTTGAACAATAAACAAAAAAATAATAAATAAAAATAATTAAATAATAAAAACAAAATTTTATTTTTAATATTTCGTATAAGCACCGTTGGCCAGAATGACGCTTCTCAATCTTCGCTGCATTGACCCCACCAATTTTCTAATATATGCGGGATTGAGTTCTTCCCATGCCGCGAAAATTCCGTTCCAGAGTTCCTCTACATTAGCGGGTCTAAAATTGTTGCTGTAGAGTTTTTTAACTACTTGGCCCCAGACGTTTTCAATAGGATTTAAGTCCGGGCTTCTTGCTGGCCATGGCAGTTTTTCAATCTGGTTGATCTGAAACCATTCCCTAACCACATGTGCGGTATGCACAGAAGCGTTATCCTACAAGTTAATTATCCGTTTAAAACTTTTACAATTTTTTTTTTACTTTTACCGTTTAGACTGGCAATGACAACATTTTTGCTTTCCAAAAAGATATCATATTTTTTTCCAAAAAGACACTAAGTACAGATTTTTTTTCTTAATCCGTTGGTATATTCTGCCATTTTATCATTTTCTTGAAAACTTGGTCACATTTTCGACAAAAAAAAATATACCGTCTATTTAGAAAACAAACAAGTAATTTTTTTACTTTCGGTTTAGAACTAGAAAAGATCTTTCAAATAGACACAACAATTTTTTTACGTATATTCTGAAACCAGAGGTGCATCAAGTTGGGTAGTGTCATGAAAGATACACTGTAAAAGATGTTTGAACTCATGTTAGCCTAGACACAAATAAAGAACCAAACCATTGTTTTTAAACGAAAGCAAAAATTTTTTTCCGCAGGAATTGATTAAAAGTAATTTCTTTCTGAATTTAACGGTACATCACTTTCATTATCTGAATGAGCATAAAATATGTATAACTGCAGTTGCATATATTCTGTACATTGGTAAGGCAGAATCAATTTTACCTGACACATAGAAATTGTAATTCCGGCGTTAACCCGTTTAAAAAAGTGGTGAAAAATTCCGGAGATCCGCTCCCTTGATTTCCATTGTAAATGACAGAGCTCCGGAGAGTAGAATTAAAAAATGGGACACTTGGGATTTTTATCCACTCAGAAACTTGGGCCGAGGGAACATAATATAGCGTTTCAAAGTAAAAAAAAAAATGAACATGACCCACTATTTGAAAGCTACACCTCAGCGAATTTGGAATAAGGCCTTTAAAAATTGTGGACGCTTGGTATATTTAAAACGAGCACTTTACTGTAATTCAAGACTAAATTATTTAAATTTGCTGTTATGGATGGGGCAAAAGGCCCTCCGTGACTTATGTCCTTCCTAAATAATCAATTTAATTGCCTCGGCAGCGCGCCCGGGCTGTCAGAAGGAGACGTTTAAAAATTGGCGGAGGCGCCGTATCGATTACTGCGCATCCAGCTTCGTCCAACCAACATTGCGGAATCGTCTCGAAACTAAACAATAACAATTGCGGCAATAAATAAACCGAACGAAAATTGGAATTCAATCTAACGTCCATTACAGTAAACGTAGGGTCGATCACCGCCATTTAACTACCCCCCATGGGGTCGTTGAATTGAAAAACGGGCGCTAAAAACAGAAAAAAAAATTAAATGATTCAGCAAAATTAAATAACTTTGATGGTTAAACCAGCCGTTCGCAGGACCTTGTAATCGTTACTTTCGGTAATTTGTTTGACTTTAGAGTTTTAATGAAGATTTTAACCGCGTTTAACGGTTATTAGTTCCTCAACAAAGTTTCCGTTGGGTTTTAGCACCGTTGTTATGGATTTTCGGTCCGGAATCGTCTAGTTACGTGTTAACAGGTCACGTTTATATGTTTGCTGTCGAGTCCTTCGTGGCAAATAACGTACAAGAGGGATGTCCCCTTCCAAACCCCCCAGACGTGACGTCAACATGTCGGAGTTGCTTCCCAACTATTAACGAAGCGAAAAATTCTCCTGCTGCTGAACGGACGCAATAAGAACGGTTTAACGTCCATGCAGGATCCAGTAGAATTTATAGACTTTTGAAATAGTCTGGAGGAGATCGCATATTATTTCTACAACAAAATTCAATATCTTAAAAGCTAGACAGATCGCCGGAGCCAGTCATGCCAGGAATAGTGATCGCTGAAACAATATTTCTCAACTTCATCCCCAAGGTTTCTTGCTGGCAGGGTGGCACGGTGCACCGACCTGATTAAGGCTGCCGTGAGAAGTGGTAGAAAGACTCATCGATAAGACTGCCCTCAACAAAAAACACAAGAATTGAAAAGAGAAAGCCGCAAGTTAAGAGATGAATCTTTGAAATCATTTTAAATAAATTTAATAGATAATGAAGAGACTGACAACTTTCTGTGGAAAACCTCAAAACAAACTAAAAGGCGCATCATGTCAATTCTTCTAGTAAGAAAAAGTCAAGAAAACTGAGCAAGAAACAATAGACAAAAAACAGATTTGTTTGCTGATCATCTGGTGAAAGTTTTTGCAGCCAATAATAATGATATGCAGAATACTCATGACATCTTCCGGTCAGTCCAAAACATATGGCAGAAGAGGTCAAGACAAATCTGCGGTCTAAGAAGACTTGATTACTGGGCAAATGTTGAAGCAACTACCGAAGAAAAGGATGTCATGCTGACATACCTCTACAATGCTCCACAGCTTTCAGACTAAAATATGTTTCTGTTCTTCTTATCAAGAGGTTAAAACTATTTAAGGCACCCCACAATTAGACCAAGTGCACCGAATTACAGATGTAATTAAAAAGACTTTAGAAGAGAAATAGGTCTGTTCTGTGTTGTTCCTCGATGTCGCAAAAGGTTTTGATAAGGTGCGACATAAAGAATTATTACACAAATAAAATGCTACCTAAACAATATGTTCATATCCTTACCTCGTACATATCTGAGAGAATGTTTAAAATAAAACAAATGGAAACCTATTCAGGCGTGAAAGACATTTAAGCAAGAGTTCCACAGCAGAGGGTAGTTAGTGTTCTCGAGCCTGTACCAATAAAAGATTGAACAATTCTCCATCAATGATTGTAAATGGAACGGCACTTTCTTATGAAAACATAGCGAAATATATGACACTGGACAACAAACTAAATAGAAGAAGCGTGTAAAGAGACAAAAAAAGAAGAACTCAACACAAGATTCCGACAATATAAATGGCTCATATGAAGACACTCCCATGACAAAACTCTGATCTATAATCAGATCCTGATCATACCTGACTGTAGGAGTACAACTTTGGGGATGTGCAAAAGGAAGTACAAATAGTAAAATAATACAAACATATCAAAACAAAGTTCTGCGTGCAACGCTGATACGTAAGGATTTTGGCATTCAACCATTAAAGGAGAAATTAAGAGATTCACGAAGAAGCAAAGAAAGGCTTCCCCTGCACGAAACTCTTAAGTTACTGGAAAGACAACATTCTCTAAAGACTAAGAAGAATCAAACCATTCGAATTTGTGTAGTCTTATGCCAATAACAAAGCGCCAACAAGTATTTAGTAGTACGAGTCATTAGAGATAAGTTGATGATTGCTTTCATTAGATCAGTTTTAACATGTAGATAGTGCAAACAGTGTTAATAAAAAAATCATAAGACGTAACATTGTTTAAGTAGTAAGACTTCAACTTCTTAATAGTAAACCTTCTGCAAACGACTGCTTTTCGACTGGCTCCGCATTTGGGGTTAAGTACATTCGCAAGGGGCTCGAATTAAAGCATAACCTGCCAAAGTTGAAGTTAAAACCTCCGAAGCTCTCTCTGCTACTTCACTTTGAAAGCTAAGCTAGCTTTTGTTTGCCCGCTCTTTAAAATTTAGGAAGTTTATCTAAGAGAAGGGACGAGTATCTCTCCCCGTTCCCTCGGCCGGCTTTCATTTCGGCGGTTGTCCGTTCCTCCGTTTCGCTTCCCTGCAAACTGCTGCGAGTAGTTCTGGATGAACCGCACTCTTCAATCCGACACTTAACAATCGCGAGTCGTTCGTACGGAAGAAACAAAGGAGGAGGCGGGGGGGACCGCGCATCATCGCATAAAACTTGCCTTTGAAGTGTTTGGGGCAGCATACAAATTCCACGCCGCTGAACAAAGAAATGCCACAGGGCAGGAGCATGGCAAAGGAGCGCAACTGGAGTCCCCTTTCCTGACAAGCGTTGCCTGCGGTCGCGTTCCAGCGCCCGAACGTCCAGCAGTTGCTCTGGTTGTGGATGTGATCGAAGAGGCAGTTCTCCGGGACCAGAAGGGCATCCGACTGGAAGGGACCCTCTGCGAACAAACGACGAAAATTAAAAATTACCCCCCCCGCAACCGCCACAAAAACATGGCGACATAAAAGACACGTCAAAGTTACAAAAGAGGATCAGCCAGTATTCTGCTTCAGTGAGTGGGGCAACATTGGTGTTCTACTCCACTTGGACCAATGAGGTGTTTGCACACACTATGATTAGGTAATTACCTCTTCTCTATTTATTAAGTATGAGTCAAGTGACTGAGCCTCATCTTTCACAAGTGACAGTACCCAAGCTCCATGAGTCAACCGAATAGATGATACACTTTGAAAATCGGTTCAGTTATTGTTTAAACTAAACATAAAAATTAATGGCAACAAATATAATGTACACCAAATTAAACCATACATCCCTTGCACTGTCCACCAGAAAATTTAATGAGCATCAAAAAATCTAAATGAAACCCAAATTATTATACATCAGAAAATGAGAACATCATCACTAAAATAACTATGCTGCGTATTGTTTTCCCATTGCTTACATTTTAAATTCTATATGTCTATCAATTTTACTAAATGTTCACCAAATTTAGAACGCTCAAGTTACGCGTCCCTGCTGTACATAATAAATATTCGCGCTATCCATTTATATTTAGTGTTTCTCAAAAAAACTATTTGTGCGTCAAATAATTATTCTATTACTCCAAAAATGAAACATGCTCGCGCATCTCTCCTTGCCGCTTGCGCTTCCAGACAAGAGGCACGCGAAAAAAGTTTTGTACAAGGTCAGTTAAAGGCCCAGTATTTTTTTTAAGCACGATTAGAAATTACCACTAAAAAAAGTTTCTTTTTTTGTGCAAACCACTTCTATTTTTACTCTTATTTTCCTTGCCCTAGCACATCTACATCTATAATTTTGCATAAAATTATTTACCATTTGCACAACATTTTATTGCTTGTGTATTTATGGTCAACAAAAGTTATTTTAGCGAACAAAATATATAAGAGGACAGCATTATGTCAATATTTGGTTGTCGCTTTAATATTACGTATTTTCTTAATTTTGGTGAACATTTAGTATTTTTGGGAAATGAAAGTATTTTTTTGTATGAAAATATTGGGTAAATTTGGTAGACTGTTAAATACGACCCAAAATTAATTCGGAATTTGGCCGGTACTTCAAACAAAAACGGAACTGCAGATAACACACACATAATAAGAAAAAATACTTAACCAATTGACTTTTTGTAGGTAGACAATCAAATTTTATTACAAGGTTCTGTCATTTCCAGGAGTAAATTTGAGTCGGGCGGCGTTGGCCATCCCGCTCGATGTAAGAGGGGCAGCGCCCTTCATTCTACTCGCGTTGATCTCCCTTCGCAATTGCAGCGAGCATCGAATATCGTTATGCAAACAAACTCGAGCTCGAATTACATTCTTTGTCCTTCGATAAAACGGTATAATTACTTTCAGCAAACCGTAACAGTTTGGTTATTGATGGCTAACGCGTCCGGATTTACATTTCGAGCGATGTTTTGATGAAGTTTCAAATTTCATAAATTGAAACATTGCTGTAGTTGATGTGTTGTTGCTGGTCTTGACGTGAGAGACTTAACAACCCTGCCTGTGCCACTGGCAATGTAGTTGTGTAAGTTACAATGCACTCGTCGGGCTAATAACTCATCGGATAGCGGGATGAACGTAATTTTGTTCCTGAATTATTATCTAATGCTGGGATGTTGGTCGATGCTGAATTAAGATAGCGCCATTTCGGAAAGTTTTGGGCATTTATCACACAATAGTTTTGCTAGTCTAACCTGCAGTTTATAGTTGGTGAGGTGAGTTGTAGAACAATAATGTTATAAGAACTAATCCGGAGACCTTGTTCAGGTCTCGGACCCTAAATCTATTATCCTCAACCAATAGATGAGCACAACGATTTCAATGATTTAATAAATTTTAATCGCGTTTTACTTCAATTTAATTTTAATTAGCTTCAAAATTTAATCCAACACGGGCTAAAAGCCACTGAAAGCTTTCTAAAACTGACACGTCAGATCCACAAAGGCATTTGCCGGTTCTTAATTACCTTTTCGTTAAACGGTGCGATTTTTCGATGGTCGATTCTAACAGGCGTTATTGGCTCGTCACAAAACGTGTGTACGGCTCGGTGCTTGGCTCCTTGCAAACAAGTATTAGAGGACAATATAAACTTAAACGTTAAAAGGCATGCTCCCTTTCTATGTGGAACTTTTCTGCTTCCGCTTCGTGTATCGTGTAAATGATCGCGTTACTATTATCACGTCAAAGAAAATAGTCGACATAATCTCTCTGTTGTTGAGAATAACATGGAGACTAATTAAAGCCCGGTCCTTTGAATTTTCATAAAAGCGAACCCTACGATACGCCATGCGTCTGGATTATTGCGAATCGCTTGTCAAAGGGGCCGACGCGTTCTCTTTATTAATACTGAAACACTCGGCGATAATAGCGATCGAACACCATCTCGTGGTGAATAATTTTAGCAGAGGAAACTCAAGCATCGAGGACCCCAATTTTAGGCGTGCAAGAAGTGAACTTGATTTCGTGTAATTTTCAGCCTTTTATCTCATTTTTATTTGGAAACCCAGAAGACTGCTGATGGGTTCTGGGAAACGGAGATTTGCGATTTTAAAAGTTTGCTGGTGTTTCCGGCTGCCAATCATTCAAACACGTTCCATTGCCTAAAAGCTGAGAATGTCTAGTTGCATGTTTCACAACACATTTCCCGTTGCAATCAGCCGTCCAAGAATATTATAGTTATGCCAAATGGAATTGCGAGAAACGCAACAATACTCTCGATAATGCTCATTTTACCCTACACACAATCGTGTTGTTAACAATAGCTGTTCTGCATTCAGTCTGCTGGAACGTTGCACAAACAGAATTTGTAGCTACATAGCAATCTTTGGGGTGCAAATAAACCAAAACCGTTAATGTGAGTATTAAGAATGGAAAAGCAGGTAAAATTCGGCCAGATTTTACATATTTAGACATTTAACCTAACCCAACGTTGCGAGATTTGAACTCAACTAACAGCAAATCTGGAGAGAAAGCCGAGGAGTGAAGAAATGGTCCATAAAACAGAGCTAATAAACTATACTTAACATATCTTTCCGCCAACCCTCTTTACGTTAAACACTGAGCAGTTCGATCAGCTATAAAACGTCGCCCTGCTCTTATTATTCAAGCACCACGCTAAAATACAGTTCTTTGAATTTGCTCATCCTGCACATATAGAGTTGAGGAGGTTCACTGCGATATTCAAGTGTCAAAGTTTTTTAACTTCAATAATAATGCATTGGCTATAATATATAGAAATGTAGATGTGCTCCCCTGGTGACGCTCCCCCAATTCTCGTCAAACAACGTTGAACTGGATGTTCTTCCCTGTAGATCTATCGGATATGAGGCCATGCAATTAATTCCATTGAAATTGGGAAGTTGGCCGCCCAAACGCGGGTTATAGACCCGATAGTTGGTCGTCCGCTTAGTATATTATTATCCATTGTCGAAGCAATTAACTCTGGATGTTGGGCAATGCTTGGGTTGTATCGTGTGGAATAGTGCAAGTAGCCGTAAGGGATCCAATCAATAAACAATCACAGTCCCTACAACAATTGAAATCACCTTTGCAGTCTGCAAATTCACGTGACAGCGGGATTTCATTAGCTGTCAATTTCCTGCAACGCGCCAACAGATTACAGACACATTCGCCATATTATTGACCGTCAAAATATCATCACGATTTATCACATTAATCGAAAATTAATTCAGGTCATTGTTTGCGTTTCGGGACTTGTCCTCTGGACACCAACAAATAGTTCGGTTTTATCGTTCGAATATCATTAGGACCACTGGAGCTTTATGGACCATAAAACTCTCCAGGTTCCGTTTTCAGCTCAGTGTCGTTGCAGCAATGAAACGGCGGAAATAAAGCTCGAAACACAAATTAATGGTGGATCACATAAAAGCGATTCAGTTGTGTAAAACAAATAGAAGTAATAGCAGCAGGTTCTTGAATCAATTACATGGCAAATGTTGTGTATGCAACCAACAATACACAAGAAGAAGAGTCAACACTCGTATATCATGGAAAACATTCTTCAAATGACAAAAAGTTTGCATGGAAACAAGACCTCGGGGCAAAGAATGAATCTTTCGAGGAAAAAACTAAAAATTCCATAATACTTAAGAGGAACTGATGAATGACTGTCAATCATTCCGGGTTTGGAGAACTCTTCATTTATGCGTTTTGAAACAAGTTGGCAAGTTAAACGGTTAATTTTTTAAGGTCACCTTATCCTTTTTTTCTTCATTTTGTTCCTGCGCCACATCAACTTAATGCGTTTCCAGAAGGGCAGATAAGCTTCTTAGCAATTGATCCGATTGGGCTCCGTGCATCTACTTTTAAGACTCTTGAAGAAGAATATTTGCAGTTTCCACTAGCATTAGTATTCAACAATAGAATCGTTGTCAACTTCGTTCAGTTGACATCTTTATTGAAATGATCAAAGACTACTAATGATCTCATGGTACAGATTATTTCAGGTTGTTTTGATCTTCTGCACCTAAAAAGGTCTTAGGGAAAAGCTCTACAAACATCTAATCTAATGAACTAACATCAATCAGCTTGGAGTTGCAACGTGTGTTACTTCTATATAAGACAATGCTTACGCAAGTTTCGCTGATACTTCCGCAATTTCCTGGATGGAAGTCTTGATTTCATGTTACTACTAGACAAATAAAAAGTTTCATGTTACTACGCGAGTTTTGGAAGAAGGCTCTTTATAAAGTTATCGTGCGATTAAGTTCGCTGTATGCATGTGCAGGTGCTTCAGTCGATGTACCGGAAAAATAACCACCCCCAAGAATGATAGCAGTCATGTGCTGTTTAAACACTTGATAACGTTGCAAGTGGAGGAAACGTTACAAATCCAGTCTGATGTTGAAGGCTAGACGGGGGCGCATCGGCTGCGAATTTGGTTGCCGTTATTGGCTTTTTTATTAGCCGAAATTTAATATAACACGGAATAAATCTCGGCGCATCACAATAAATATGGCGCTTCCGCGGATCCCCAGTAGATTGGATGCGGAGTAAAAACGTTGGGTTGTTAGGACTAGGGCGCGACTTATAAATACACAAGCACGTCTTATGCGGAGGAGGTGCGCTCCGATAAGAAATGATAAAGTGTAAACAATTATGCATGCTGTCATCTTGGGGTGTAACCGAGACGCGGATTTATCGTTTTTGCCGCGAGCCTGCACTGTATTAAATTATTTCGGTAAATCTCCGGGTTTCCGCAGAAAAATAACGGCGTGTCGACCGCAAGGCTGGCGAATTCAATTCTACACAAACGTCTTCATTATTTGCACTGGCTCCTGGTGATAATTATCGCGATTTTTCAACGCCCGTCACCACCCTTTGCATGCAAAAGAGAAATTTCGGCACCCTGACTAGAGTGGAACAGGGAACAGCCAAAGACAAAAACGGTTCAATGAGTGATTTTTTTTTAAGTTGCAAAAAGGGAGATCAAAGAATATGTTTTGCTTATTAAGAACGAGGCTAATTTCATGAGAGGAGAAAATTTTTAATGTTTCTAAACCAATAACTTCATAGCTAGAAGAATTGCATATGTTGCGCAGGGATTATCCAAATCAACCCTGCGTGAAAATCTTATATATATGCAAGGCAACAAGTGAGACAAAGTCTGTAAATGGTGGGTTAGTTTTCTATCCAAGATATGGACTTTTGTTGAACTTTAGCGTGGGCTGCGACAACAACATTGTTTGTTGTGTTCCTAATGGCGATGGTCTGTACTCTGCAGCACGTACCGTTCGAGGATGTCATTGAATTTATGAGGAATGTTGAGTTTGGACAATGACAGTAGAGTCGATAGTTGACTAATAAACCCTTAATAATATAATAACAAACCAACCCTTAAATGAAGAGATTGCTTTTTTGAGATGTGAATTGAGCAATATCGTACTGGATCAACCTCCGTTTATTTGCCATAAAATTTATATCAACAGTAACTCCAGACAGGTCAATAATTCGAAGGCTAACGATTAAAAGACGGCTGTTTTTTCCAGTGAAGTCAAAGTTTCACCCGCTAATCTGAACGTGGAACCGATCAAGACGGAAAAGTTGATTAAGTGGTTGGTAGATTATCTTCACTAGGGAGTTAATTAATAATAACCCCTGGAAGAGCATTTAACAAAAAGGAAATACAGGGATGCAACCAACAATACTTGTACATTCGTGTAAAATTTGTTTGAATAAACCGGTGTAAATTGAGCTACAGTAATAGAAAAGTTAAAGGAGAACAAATTTAAAATAAGAAAAGAGGTTGGATCTGAAATGAAAAGAAACGGAAAGTTTTTTTAAAGTCAATAAAGAAGTCATGAAACAGGAACTAGATTAGTTAATACGGAAGCTAACGTAAACAGAAACGATCAAAAATAAACACCAAAAAACCATGAAGACTGAATTAAATCAATATGTATACTACTTCGGAATAAAATAAATAGTTTAATATTTTCTGTAAAATTATTTAATTGAGACGTTTTAATTGAAAACCTATAAAATCTCGTAAAGTACAGACTTAACGAGGATGGTGGTGACTTTGTGGCTGTTACGAGTAGAGTTAGAGAATCTAACATATGTCTGGCCAGAATTATTCGTCTGTCTGTTACTGATAAGAAAATGCTCAGTTGCATCAAGGAAAATATGTCCTCTTTTATTCAAATTGATGCTATAATGGAGATTAATGTTATCCGTAAAGGCGGTAAAGATCGTTGGAAATATATCAATCCAATGAGAAGTGATGACGGCACATAAAACTATTGTTAGAAAGCTTTAACCAAAAAAAAAATGTGACCGAGAATCGAACTTAACTTTCGCATTGTTGGCTCAGATCTAACATGTTCTCTCTCTTCGTCAAGAGCCATCTAATTTCTGTATATTGAACTTTCCGCTTTTGTTCACGACGACACTAATTCTCTTGATCCATCTTTGCAGAAGATTGACAACTTGTTAACTATACAGGGTTAGCCTAGCTTCTCTCGCCTAAACTTAGACTTTAGAGAAAAAATAAAAACTGTTTGTCATTCTAATGCCCCACTGCTACAGGTGACTTCGGGGTGGGTGGAGCTTAGGACCAAAGTGTCACATTGCCTTACCTACATTGCACATTTTCTTTTTTTATTTAAAAATAAACGGTTTGATGTACTACAAAAAATCATTTTGTGTGAAGAATCAGTATATCAACGTTCGTGAAACTGGTCATAAGTAGGAGAAGCTTAGTTCCACACTTTTGGCTAACCCTTTCAATTGACCAGTACATAATAATTATATATTATATGTATTGTCACCATAGCTATCGTTTGTTTTTCATGTTTCTATTTTCATGTCGAACTGTTGTCAACGTAGTTCAGTGATATATTACTGGCGCTTAGATGTTGGACTTTATACTCTGTGTTAGGTAGTGAACTGGATGAGGTCCTGCCTCTGTGGACACCTGCTTTAGCGCAGCTCTATTTCAAATTCTTTGAGTGTAGTTCCAGAATCCTAGACACCCTGAGGTTACGTCTATTCACGTGTCGGATAGCTTCACTGATGTGTGATGTACTGTAACCATCAAAAATTCTTCAACAAATCCTGACTGAAAAATAGATTCTTTGAGTAGATCTAATGTTTAATCATTGTGTTTACCTTTACGCCTTAAGTCGCAAACTGCGAAAGATTCATTTGTATTCATTTTAAATTTGCTTTAAAAGCGTAACTGTAGAGTTCTCATGCAGTTAACTAGAAAGGTGCCGACATTAGTTTTAGTAGGTGTCAGAGTAGGTAAAATTTGGCAAAGCAAAAGTTGCAAAAATTTAATCATTTAGGATCATCATAAACATATACAGAGTGATTCCCGTAGGCCGTGCATTAGAAGTTTCTCAGGATTAGAAATTTGAAATTTGGCACGCAGTCATAATCAATCATCTTCGTTCCATTTAAAATGTTTTAAGTCTTTTATTTCTTTGGCATAAGCACTTGAAAAACAGAAGAATCTCGCTTTAAGAAAGTTCTTGATATTTAATTAATAATTCGACAAACAATGATGAAGTTAGGTAGGTATACAATTCCCTTTCGGATGGTGTGAAAAAAATCAATAGCTGCCATTTGAAACAAAATCCTTAAGTGGCAGGCGCCACTTGATTTCGTTGTTTTAGAACTAATTTATTACCTTCACTCGTTTGTCAACTTCAGGCCAACTGTTCCCCTTTCTTTTCTATTATAAACACTTTCAATGGTCATTTTTTTTTTAAATTGCCGCCACCCCTTATTCACTTTTTACTATAGACGTAGTATTTTTACTACGGTAATGCCGTACGATTTTCCTTTCATTCTTTTCTCATTGATTAATAATTCGCCTAATTGATGACTATTTTCAGCAAATCAGTCAATTGACAATAAAATACGTAGGACTCCAATGAGTGGTAGTACTATTTCTCCGTTCGGGTTAATTATTCCTAAAGCTCTTCCTATGAAACGGACGAAATGCTATTCCCGTGGAAATTTGAGGATTTGAAATAAGCAGAGATGACGTTAAAAAATAAACTAGTGGAATTAGCATTAGGTTCAACGACACACCAGAGTCCGAGAGGGCATTCGTATGTCTTTATACAAATATTCTTACGGTAAAAACATTGCCGGTTAATGCACCTAAATGTTTATTAAAATACTTTTGGGTGCAAAGTTCGAAAGGGTGCTAGCGACTTTTTTCAAAGTTTTACCAATTTCATTAAAGAGCAATAATAGAACCTTCAATGGCGAATCTGTTAATACCCTCATTTTTGTAGAGTTAAACTGATATTAACGACCTCCTCTATTACACCGGCGTCGAGCCACAAAGCCCTGTGATCAATATCTTCTAAGAGAAGTGGAAAGCCCGATTGTTTTCCGCGATTTTCACCTGGATCACGACGAGAAATATCCGAAACACGTTCCCAACCCGTTCACCAGCGTAATACGTCACCGGGAGCGGTTTTCTTCATAATCCATCACGTCGAGCGGAAGTACCAGGTGGTGTAGAAGAAATATGTTTCCTATTTTCCTTTGTGTCGGGCTTATTTTATAAAACAGAACTGGATAGAAAGCGCCTTATTATACCATTTTTCGTTATGTCACTTTAAGACTGGAGATGATAACGTTATATAAATTATACATCAAGGGAGCCGTCGAAAACGTTAAGCCCGGGGGATATCGTCGGTAATTCGCGGTGGTTAATGTTGAGAAAAAGAAATAACGTGTGGATGAAGGAAAAACGTGACGTTATCGTCCCCTTCCGAATTTGAATTTCGTCGTTTTTTCTGTTATTACCCAAACATTGCGAGTTTTCTAAGCAAACATCTCGCTGTATACAATTCAGTTTATGTTCAGTGTATTTCGCGTGTACACGAGCGAAATCCAATATCGGGCGTGAGCCGCCCCGCTCTCTTATTTACCCATTTTTATTCGGGCCAGCAGCTGACCTGATACGGTTTTCGCTTTTGAAGAAATATGAAATGTGAATTTTTGATGTCGGCAGTCGCGGCTATTTTTATTGCTTTTTTGTCAGATATAAATGGAGTGAATTTTGAAATATGTTTCCCCGTATTTCTGACCAATATCGCATTATCCCGACAGTTTTACTTCGGCCGCCGCCAAGGGCAGCATCCGTCTTCCGGCACGACCGAAGAAATTTTCGCCGCCCGTTCCTCCTTAAAGCCCCGTCAGTCACAATAAAACAAATCGACCGAAATCGCTTCTCCCAGCGCCCCGGCTAAAACTCTCAAAAGTGGGCCATCGCCTCCAGAAGGGCGTTCATCACTATTTATACAGACTGCTGTTGACTTTAACCAGAATATGTGCAGTAAAAAAAATTCCCGAAAGCGGTCAACGCGTATTATGTTTTACATAGTCTCCCAGCTATATTTGAAATGGAAACCAGTTTCAACTTTTTTTCAAATGGAAACGTATTTCTTATTTTCTTATTACATACTTTTTCATTTGAAAAGTATCTTGAATAAAAATTCCACACACCATTTACTTTTAGGATTTTGAAAGAATGTAGGTGTCCAACTAATAAAACCTAAATTTATCCACAATTTATAATTTAAAAAAGATTCAATGTGATTCATGGATACAAAGAAGTCCTGCGAGAGGAAGGAGGTCAATAACATAAAATTCAAATGTGAAGATGTCAAACAACCTATGTTACCCCAAACATATGTGATACAGCATAGGGCTGATTGCAATATTTGCAGCCTATGTTCCTTCGTATTTCTTGATTCATATAGTCGGGATTGATGACGTAGATGCAAAGATTGGTTGAGATAACCTGTCCAGTGTCAGTGCAGAAAACAGTGGTTATTTGGCGGCAATGTAAAACTCTGGAGATCTAACGCTACACAAATTGGTTAAAAGACTATAGTCCTTGGTGTCCCGCTTCAATCAGTTATCCGTAGTAAATTATAAAAATATACAGTCAAAGGAAGCGAAATCGAGACGTAGTCTTGACATTTAATTTTACATTCCTCTAAAGTTTTTTCATTGTAAATTTGTGCTTTGTTTTTCCTACTTAGCAGTAGTTGCCATCCATCCTCGAGACTCTTCGAGGCTTCCGCCCCCAATTAGTCGTTTCAAGCTCCAACTAAGTTTCTATAGTTCACCGAACAAAATCCTCCGCGTCACTCTTCTCCTAAAGCGATCGTTCAAGCGCAAAATTATCTCCTACTTTTTATTCCACATCTCTGTCTTTCTCTCCCAATTATCACCGTCTTGTAAACGTCACTACGCCGGTTTTGTTTCAAACACGTTCAATTCGCACTCATCCTCCTTCAATTATTCAAGAAAGAGATGGCGAGGTCCGCAATCTAATTTTTTCTATCAATATTTGCCGCACTCACTGAACAAACAACAGTTTATCCGCCAAATTGAACGAAAACAACTCACCTAAACATCGGAATGGTTTAACCCATCGCGCAGTTTTACATTTGCCTCGTGCTTGCGCCCCTGGTGTCGACCCCGCCTTGCACCATGACCCTATCTTCAAGTAATGACTGCTCTCCACGATATTGGTGATATCCCTCTTCGGATACACCTGCAACAAAAAAAAAAAAACAATTATTGGCACAATGACGATCCCGAATGGTCCTCGGTGATATTTGAAGGGTTTCAGGGTGATTGATTGATCACCCGGGTCTTATTGCTTCGAGTGATCGATTCTTGAACAAAGCCGGCGAGGAAAGATGCTGGATGATAACAGATGTTTATTTTTCTTTGTGTATGACTCGGGGGCGAGTATTAATGAAAAAAGCGACACGTCTTAATACGCCCCCCGAAATCGCCAAATCGAAGCCATCCACCCAACGGTTTCGGCTTAAACTACCTACATACATCATTCAATATGGGAAAGTCAAACGTTCTATTACGTCTCATCGACGGCGTGATTTATCACAGCCTTCACGCAGGTATCCCGGCGTTGGCATGAAGGAAGAGCTTCCTGCCATTAGCCACGGCGCTATTCCAGAACTAGGAGGATAAGCCTTTGTTTGCGACTCTTCCTTGATTATTCGCTGCGTATAAAGCTTTTGAGGAAAGCCTTAAATTGATAGAAGAAGACATCTGAAATTTTTCAAATTTTCCTAACCAACAATCTGAATTCACAGATAAACCTGTACATAGTCATATTGATTATTTCGGCGGCCCTGATATTTGAAATTTTCCTCGTTGTGACCTTTCGGGGGCGACGAAAAACCGCCTTGCCGCCGCCACCAAGCAAACCCCCTCAAATTATGGCAATCGGAGGTTTTGGGGGCGGCCTCCAAACTGATTGGATGATAAAATTCGCAAACGTGTACCGGATATAGATGCGTCCTACTATAATTGCGGAATTGGATGAACTGTAGAAATTAAATTAAACGCTCCCAGAACAAGCACTTGGAACTGTCAAAGACCCAAGTTGCTCGCTCTATTTCCCGTTCCTGCCTAATTGGTTGCTCAAATATATGTCGAGTGACGTTGCTTTGAAATAAACCTTCCTCGCGATTCCTGTTCATAACAAGTGCCTGGTGGTGCTGGATCGACTGGGGTAATTCGGGATTAATTTATTGCTTTGGTACCAAACAAATTACTGGTGACGGTTAAACCTTGTTAAAGCGGGGGTGTTGGTGCCAACACTGCAAAACCGACCGATATAACAGTCCCAATTAAACGTTATTCATGACACCATCAATTGAGGGCGGAGGCAAAGAGAAAAGGCGCAGCAAACAGCAACATGACCAGAAGTCGATAGAGTTATTAACAGGCAAATAAATGTATAAAAAGCAAAGACTGATTGATAATAATCACCTAGGATCAGCCTAACCGTGACTTATGTCCCCCATTTAAAATTTTTCAAATTATACAATATACAGAATGAGTCAGCTAAAGTCGTTATTAGTAAAATTACAGTTTTAATATATGATACAATTAAATAGCTAAAATTATTTCCAGTACATGGACACATTTAAATTTAATTTAGTTTTATTCTGCTTAGAGATATTTAATTAAATGTTCTTTTAAAATTTTTATTATACAATTAATAAAATTTATTTAAACGTTTAAATCAAGAGAACTGAAAGAGAAAAATGAAGGTAGTTTTTAAATAGTAAACCCTATTAATTAATAATTAAATTGTGATAACTAAATATTATAAGTAGCACTCAACGGTAGGACGTCCCAGAGTCTATAGACAAACTGTACAATTTCAACGATTACTTGACGGCAAAAGACCACCAGTTTACAGTTTGGAGGTGAGTCTACATTAAAGTGGGCTCTTTGGCCTTTATTTATATATGTATGTTCTGGAACACTCTGGACGCAATAACGCTGAATCGTAAGGGGTGTGTCTGTAATAGAGTTTGCCGGACGAAGGCCGGTGTACCCTATTATTCCCCATGCTGAAGCTGCTGTTTGATGAATAATTGGGATAACCGCTCGTTGATGGGAAAAACTGGACCTGTTGCTATTTGCTATCGCAAATGAACATTAAGCCGAATTCATGATGTGTTTTCGGATTACGCATGCCGGGATGGTTCTCCAGAACGTAATTACAATGCCGCATTTTCCCCGATAGATCTGTCATTGTCATGTCGAGCTGTCGGAGGGTAATGTTCTCCGTCGCTCTAATTACAATTCCAAGACAAGGAAATAATCATCTCACGCTATTCCCCGACCTTTCAACAAATAACTATCGATCTCCGATCACGTTTTTTCTACCAGACCCTTCCACCTGGAAATTCGCCTCATATCGCCCTTGAGCGAAACACTAATTAATTTGCAACAAACTTGCCCTCTTTCCTTTCGCGAAAAAAGAAACATACGAAAGTACCGATTGGACGCGTTCCAACAATTCCGCGTCACTCCCAACTTTACTCATTTACGAAGAAAGCTCGAAAAACGCTGACTTTTGTATCCTTCTGTAAGCTCCTTTAGACGTGAAGTATTTGAGTAAAAGGCTAATGGATTCGCCTATCGATATTCCCGTTCTAAATTTAATTCCGAGTGGGACTTCACGAAATGTCAATGGGTACTCGATATCGCCAGATCCTCGAGGTCGATCCAGCTCGCTTGTCTTTGCCAACCCGTGGGATCGTTCTCGCGCAGTCTTGTAAAACTAAACAGACACATCCAGAAGCGGGAATAAAAGTCGAGGGGTGTCGGAAAATTGACGTTGATTTAACGAACTTCAATTCGGGAAACGCAACGGAAGCACCATTCAGCAAAGTCGCACTGTTGAGGGTAATTTCGGCTCTAGACGGCGAAGCGAGCAAACCACTACGTTTTCACGTGACGTCACAACAAGAATGCTAATCGAGGTCAGTTCTCACTTCCGGACATACGGCGTTTTGTTAGTCTTTAAGTCTTTTATTGCCAAGAAATTGTGTTTGGACCCTTTCGTGTGGATAGTCAGTCTCAAGATCTCCAAGTCTGCCCACTGCATCAGTCATGAGTTTTTAACACCTCTTGTAACTAAGTACATTGGCTTGTTTTATCACTTGGAGGTCGAGAATAACAACTGTACACCTCTGCATTGTAGACTGTGAAAATGTCTATGCAAATACGGATGGAATTATTGCTTCACTTATTCCCTATTCTTCCAGCTGCAGGAAAATTGCGGAATATTTCCGTGTCTGACATACCCAGCATGTAAAAAAGAAGAGAACTCTGTTCGATTTGGCTGAAACTCGCCCGACTGGGGACTGTCAACGCTCATCGGATCCAGGCAATGCGAAATTAGAGATGTAAAAATCAAATCCGCCGAGGCCGCACCAGGAATCATCCCCTTTAACCCCCCTTATCCCTCGTTCCACCGGCAAAAATTTGAGTGTCGCCGCTTTCCCTCCCGGGACCCGCTCCATCCCCAATTCCAACTCGCCAAATCGATTATTTCGCAATACGAACACACAGAGGATTTCTATGCATAGGAATTTTTCATCCCCCCGTTTCCGAAGTAATACGATAATTTATGTCGAGATCGGCAATAAAACGACGACACGTTTTCTTGCCTGGCCGGATGATGGCGTTCCGGCAATATGACGGTAATTCAGTGGCAACTTGTACGATTCGTCCGGCGATGTTATGACTGAAATTTACACTCACCTTTTTGCAGTAGTTCAAGATGTCCATCTTGTCTTTGAAGCAGGTCGCTTTCGAATAGAGATCCGACACCCATTCACCCTGTTCGGTCATGTACTTGGGGTGGTACGCCTCCTGACCGTGGAGGCCGTTGTCGCAGAGCATCGCCACCTGGGGCTCGAAGTGCGAAACGGCGCCACTGTTCAATCCGCTGTTGTCCTGGAGACCCTGCAACAATAAAATTACATTAGTTAGAGCTAAATTCTTCGTCAGTCAGTTGTAGGCAATCATCGCTAGAGGATAGTGGAACCTGTCCACTAACCCAGACAGATTTATGTGCTTCATGTGTTGATGGTTCAATTAATGGAGCGCTCGTCAAGGGACGATGGTTTAGAGATTAAGTCTAGGTGCTCGACGCGTCGCTAATTTATTCAATACCCGTAGTTCAAAGTCTTTATTTAAATGAACTGACACTCGTCTGATCAGCATCTATTCGATAGACATCAATACGCTGAGTGATAAAGAAGACTACAGGGAACAAAAACACAAAAACTAAATTAAAAGAACAAATAAGAATGTGAGATAGAAAAAGAGAATAAAGAAGATAAACACGCTAACAAATTGCTAAAGGCTTTGAACATAAAGCATCAAGATGAGGAGTGGTGCTTATCGAATAAAACCTCCAAAAAAAAATAAAGGGATAAAAAAGAAATTTTACATGTAAAATTTAGATACTCGAAACACTGCACCAATTATGGTTATCAAAGAAGAGACCTCTAGAGTAAAAAATTATTAACACCATAACAAAATTGGAGATCATGAAGGTCTTAAAGAAAAACAATACAAAGACTCATTAGAAAAAAGCAGTTTCTAGGTGGTTAATATTTCTTAGTAGAACCTTAGTTTATGCTAAACAAAGAGATCATCAATGCGTATTATGAGACCACTTTACACCGGTCAAAGAAGTAATCTTCAAATTTGCAAAGCAATGGACAAATTTTGGAGATCACCTCTGATCAAGCCACTTCACATTTCACACGGCAAAGGCACATAATTTGGTTGAAACTTTTTTGGTCCTTACAGAGTTACAAAAGGAAAGACCAACGAGACCTTCAATGTCTGAAAACAACTTCAGCAGAAGCCCCCAAAAGCTCACAATTATTATTATCATCATTACAATTCATCATTTATTTAAAGAGGATAACATGATGTAGGGTGATCGAAATGTCGGATCCAATTCTAAACTGTGACAGCTACATGTCACGAGGTTAAGCATTATCAGAACTAGAAGGAGATAAGGAACAAAAAAGATAAAGAATGTAATAGAAAATAAAGAAGAAAAGTCAAAAAGAATTTAAAGCAAGAGGAAGAAAAAAATATGGAAGCAGATGAACTGGGCTCAAATCAGGTCTTGGCATGCATAAACTAACGTAGCTTGATCCGAATTAGTTTTTTTTAGAAAATGACTGCACCTGAGCTATCACCGCAAAGAAAAAGTCATACGCTATCAACTCCTTCATGTGATACATTGATAAAAAACTGTTGAAAAATTTTACCTTAATCTGTGGTTAAAAATTGAGATGATGAATTTGATGACGAAGAGTGCTAGATGTCCCGAGAAAAATAAACACTGTAGAAGATAAAATAAAAAAAAATAAAAAAAAATTAAATAGAGAAGAAAAACTAAAAAAGCATATCTAATATGAGAAAGAAGAAGAAAAAATGATAAAGAAAGGATAACAAAGAAGTAGTCTGACCTAACCTAGAGAAAAATATTATATTCGACTAATTCCTTCCTGAAACTCATTTTAAAAAAGTTGTTAAGAAATGCTTTCCGATAATGTTCGTAAATCTAAAAAGTATTGTTTTGAATATTGTTATTAGTGCGTTAAATAAATTTCTACATATACCTATGTATGCATTCTCGCCTAATTTCAATAACTTATCAGTTTCAGTCGTTAGCCTAAAATAAATTGGTGGTCACAAGGGGCCAGATCTGGACTATAATAACAGTCTTTGTGGTGACAAAAAAAATGGCGATATCTGGACCGCTTACGAGAAGTGTAATTTCGAGAATGCGGCCCATGATCACAACCCACACATATCGCTGTCAGTTCCGTGAAATCTGCGAATAAAGTATAGACGCAAATCATGGGTTCGTGTCGGGGAGTGATGGAACGATTGGTTTCTATTAGTGCCGCAATTTCGCTTTGACGTATGTTTTCCGCGATTCATCCCAACACGCACCATCAATCAGGCCAGGCCAAATCTCGGTAATTAATTAATTTTTTATGTTCGCCAGCAGAATTCGCTCAGGAAACATTTGTTTGACGTTTAATTTGCGTAAACTCGGGTTCTTTGAAACTTTTGTTACAACTTAATTCATCAGCAGCGAACGGGCGCTTTTGCAACAAGCTCGCATCTCCACAATTAATAATAATTAACATTTGGAGCTCCCAGGTTTCCCCTAGGAACCGAATCGAATTAATTACTCAATTTCGGGCATCGTACACGTAAAATTTTTGCCACGTAGTAGCGGTGGCGGCATCGCAAATCATTTCAATATTCATAAATGAAAACGCGTGGAGCTTTGGGAAATCGAGGTACGCACACGCAAACCTCCGGATCTGATGGATAATATCGACTTGATGATTTCCATAGTGGCCATGTTTGTCTTTGGAGTTTAAGGACGCGGTTTAGTTTCGCCCTAATTAATATTTTATGCGGCCGAGTAAGCCGGGGCTTTTGAAGTCGATCCCCGAACTGAGCAACCAACTCGCTCATGCAGCTTCATTAGATCGGACCCGCAATTTGGGGAGTTTCGCCATTTCAAAGGTTCGTAAATAATTTTAATATTGGCGGCGATCGATCCGGCTCATGCTGACGTCACAGGTCACGGGGGCCGAAAAATAGACTTCCTCCATCACCGACGAGAAGCTTGATCGAAATCTATTTTTATTAAGCGAACAACACTTTTATTCTTGAGGCTTTCGCGGAGACAGTCGGTGAAATAAAGAGATTTTTTTGGATTAAGCTTTATCCTTGAATTTCGACAATTTCGTTGGGGGCAAACCAGCTTCAGTTAAAATTGGTCGAACGTCTTCCGCTCTTCTTGCAGCAAGCTAATTAGCAGTTTCAACAAAACGTTACTTTGATGTTGGAGATACCTATACCTACCTGCAGATTCAGTTAGATACCTACCTGTAGGTTCAGTTAGGTATTCACCATAATTGAGTTGAAGGCAATGCAGCAAATATCAGGCGGGTTAACCAAAATGCCGATATTAATTCAGGACATTTTTGAGGTTATAAAATTTGATTCAAAAAGAATGAAAGCTAGTTAGTTATTGTTTTTTAATTGCCACACTCGTTGCCATATTAATAAAAATGCATATATACAGAAAAGATTTTTAACAAACTGATCTTTGATTTCTTCACAGCATCCAAAAAAAAAATAATTAAAAATTGGGTTATTCCATTTAAATAACGAAGTTGATGTCAACTGTCGGTATATGTGGATGTGCCAGCATTATGTAAATATTATTAGTATTTTCACTGATATTAGATCCTACCTCAGTAAGACTATGGCTAAATTTTCAGGTCAGTAGCTTTTTTCTTTCTCGAGATACTTCTTTCTAATGGCCGGTCAAAATGGATCACTTTGTATACAGGCTGTCTAAAAACGTCGAGGTTCACAAAATAATATACACAAATATAAAATAATATACACAAATATAAAATAATATACACAAATATAAAATAATATCTTCAAAAAGTGATCGTTATGAAGGATGAATTCGATTGCCATATTTATGGCCGATGCAAGAAAATGGCTGAAAATTAGGTTATTGGTGAATAAGTAGCTTCCTCGAATATTCGGTATTGGTCAAAATTTTGCAAATTTTGTCGATCTGCCAAAAGAGTAGGTAGTAGGTACTGCTGAATACGAGGCATCCGCAGTAAAATATTTTAATAAACATTCCCCGTAGGAATCGGGGGACGTACGTAAACTGAAAAAAACGTGCAGAAAACCGCCGGAATTCTCCGTTAAGCTCACTTTTCCCTCGCCGCCGCCATTCCACACTTGCCTGCATCCGGCTTTTGTGATCCAATTACTTCTGTATGCGTTCCTAGTTAATTCGTTTTACCACCCTCCCGATTTAGAGGTATTTTTCCGTTCCCGTCTGAGCGGGTAATTATTCAAAAACACCGGCCGGGAGATTCGATAAAGTTCGGAATTAGTTACAGATTAATCTGTATAATTGCGAGATACGCGTCCGGAAAATTCGGGTGGCGCTATTTCCAAGTTACAAACTTGGCGTAATTCTGCGACGGAGGACGGTCATTACCGTCACGAGAAAATTTAAACGGCGCCACAGTCGCATCACACGGAAAACTGCATGAAAAATGCAAACACTCGTTAGCTGATGACGCGTGTAATTGCGAAAGCTACTAACAATTCAGCAGCTGATTGCTTAATTGCTGCGGCTAAAAAGGGGACATAAAAGCAGTTACGAGAGGCGGTACACCTATTCGGGAAAGAATTCATTATTTTAAATTTCTTTTAGCGGCCTTTAATAAGAGTTTTGGATAATTTTAAGAAAAAAACAAATGTTGAAAGAGTCAACATTATTTGCTTCCTCCTACAACCTCAAAAATGTAGGTATGACGAGTACAAAAGAGTTCGAACGATTTAAGAAGAATATCATATACGGCATCATCTTAGACTGAGTTTGGACCTCCCGGAGCTTCTTCCATTAATGGTCAATCACAAAATTGTCTGAAAAATGCTTCATTTTATTTTATATTTCAAATATTTAATTTTTTCTTTGTTTATTTTTTTTTTAAAGCAATAACAAAATTACCTCAATAGAATTAACAACTGTTAAGACATCATGAACATATTAGAGACAAGAAAGCAAAGATTCAAGACAAATACGACGTTTGTACTCGGTATACCACATTTACCAGAACATCATCACAAGTGTTGTAAGATTTCTCAGAAGTATTATAGAAATAGAAGAAATATCAACAATTGTAACAATTTTTTTTTAAAGAAGAAGCTCAATCTCTGTAAGAAAATTTTTGCCTTAGAAGTACTGCCGATATAGCTAGTGTTCTTTCTTTAGAAAAAAGAAAAATTGGTTTAAGAAGACGCAAGCTTCCAGAATAAGCAGCTAGCAAGAAACAAAATATTTCAAAAATTAGGATTACTTTCTGGACTAAAGGGTCACAGCAAATAAAACTTGATCACTTTGTATGGGAACATTTCGTCGATAATCCAGAGGGTACTTCCGAGAAAAAACTTTAAGCCGACGATGAGCTGAAAGTTAAAGGAAGAACGGTTACTCAATCGAATCAAAAAAGTTTATTGAATAAGGACACTCGCAATAATGTAAATATATAAGATAAAGGAATTTTTTTGAGGCCCTGATGGTTAATATATAAAGGTAACAAGAAAAGTTAATCTTAAAAAAAAAATAAAAAAACAACAGTTGAACTACCTTTATGTTGTTGAATTTGAAAGAATATAAAGACTACGGAGTCACTTCTCAAGTAGGTAAGAAAGTGAAGAATGGTTACCGCAAACTTTTGTTAACATGGTTTCATGAGGGCCAATCCCCTAGCACGATAAATCTACATTAAATTAACACTGAGAGTTCTCTCAACTATGTTAGTTGCGTCGTTTTTCTTTATAGTGATAAACTGTCTCATAACAATTTACCAAAATTATTGCGGACTCAGTCGTGACTCCAGGTTCATTTAATGCATAAATTGCAATCAAACCCCGTCGTGCAGCTACACAATCATATACACAGAGGGCAATCCGTCTTGCGTAGGCCTTAAACCTCGTTTTTATAAGTATGTAAATTTTTTCTCAGTTCAGTGTCCTGCTGGCGTATCGTAAATATTTTATTTCTTCCCGCAAGCTCTGTCCAATTTTTTTAAAGACTCAGGGGCCGACCCTCGACCCCCCGAAGGACAATAAGACTCGACCCTTGACCAAATTAATTCAAACTAGTGTGTATCTGGAGCGGCGACAAAAGCCGTTTGATAAAGTAAACAGGCAAGTAGTGACTAATACAGTAGCTTTGCATGGCATTTTCTCGAGCAGGGTGTAAACGACGAACGGGTGGGTCCCTAGCTACAAATTGCCCCCGAAACAATGAGCCCGACGGCGAGTCGGGGCCGAAAGGCGAATGACAGGATTAAACATAAGAATACAACCGTCTTCCTCTTTGCCTTGTTAGCCGGTCGCGATTTAAATATTTCCATTATTAAAACGAGTTGATGCTGTTTCTTGATACACTCCAATTCGAGAGGGGAATTTGCTCGGAAAAATTCCGGGATTAGCGATATCAGTTACAAAATCAGCAGTAACAACGGGAAAATGTTTGCTTGGAGCTAGAGAATCATCATTCGTCTTTGTCACGTCGCTGCCACGAGCTTATGGGCACGAGGTGGTCTAATATCCCATTACCTAGGGCCTTCCTGTTTGATAAAGCGAATTACCGACTGCATCAGAAACACGAAAATCGTCACAAGCAAAATCTCTGGCCATAGTGGTGGTTTGTCTGTTATACGTAACTAAGTAGCTAACCTCTAATGGGAAAAAATGACAATTATATCCGTATCAAGATCGTTCTTCCAAACTTTCGGCCAGTGGTGGAAAGAGCGAAGAGACTCACAACAGTTATTTGAATCAATCATCATCAAAAGTTGTTGATTCATCTACTTCTTTCTGCTCAAGGCGATTTAATTGTCATAATAAAACGTCAGAAGAGAGGGTGGCATATGAGGAGTCTGGTTTCCTCCAACATCCTGATCATAATCATTTCCATAGAGTGAAGATTAGAGATCGACCATTCGGGGTCTTTTTCGCGCATACTTCATTATGTCAGAGGGGTTTATAGAAGATCAATTGATATTCGAGTCTTGATTGGTTCATCTGCTGCTACCAGTGCTATTTCTAAATAATAAAATCTAGAATATTTTGATTAGTTCTGCTTCGACACTTGCTTCTTCTTCACGATCCCTTCTCCAAACCCCATCAGCTCTTGAATTAGACGAGATATGCTTTTGAGGTTTACTCTTGGTGGCTTGTAATGGAGCTTCTTCTAAACATATTTCCTGATTCTTTACCCCCAAGTCTATTTTGCCGCTTTATTAAATTTGCCTTGTTTCGCAAAGATAAAGTTTCCATTGAAGAATAAAATTGTGATACACATCCTTAGGTATAGTAATGTGATTGGAGTTGGGTACCATGCAACTCCTTTCATTATACATGTTAGATCCTCTAAAGTAATCTATTTCTTGTGCAGTTTGAAGTGGAGCGGTTGGCTTCAAATTGTAAGTGGTGAGATACTTAAACCAAACATGGACAACAAAAGCGAGACTCTTCCTGAGAGAAAATGACATCACTGCTATTATTCGAGTGTCTAATTTATTTGCGTCAGGATCTCGGACGTTCCTTCACATACAAAGTGATACCTTGCTCTGTTACCTGCAGCGCCGTAATGCTGCGCTCATATTTATGCCCGGTGCTTATGCTACTTCCGCCCACTCGTTCGACTGAAATGTAAATGAAGAGAACGCATCTGGTTCTCCAGTTTACACAATCCATTCCTCGACGGAAAAAGATGTTCCAATAATCTGGCGAAATTACAGAAATATTTAAAAAGTATCAATCGTTTTGCCATTTGGAAAACAAGGGCGAAATAAAAGTAATGGAATCGGGTAGAGTTAAACGTAAAGTTTTTAGTTTTCTAACAACTTTAGCCCTTCGACGATTCGAATGGGCGATAAGTATCGAATTGCGAAGTAAGCGAGGAAAAAAGCGGCGTTACAAGATATTTTCGTGCGGTTGCACAACCGCGATGGCAGCTGATAATTCCGGGGTGCGTGACATGTGAGTCACTTAAATGCCACACAGGACCGTACCGAGGAACGTCAAAAAGAAGATTTTTAAGATCAATTCGTGGCGTAAGCGACTTTTTGCACAAATAATTGTCAGACGACAATACATAAAATATGGGGCGACGAGACAATCCAATTTTCTAAATTGCTTACAGTTTACTGATGTCGCCGGATCTCAAGAGAGGGAGGTTCTAATATTCATAACTTTTTTGTCTTAAACTATTCGTCGAAGTCAAGGCAAGACCTAATTTGTTTTCAAATTTCAAAATTCTAGATTCACCACGTAATAACTTTATGATGTACTCTCTGCTCTACTGTTTTCTTTTGAAAATTGAGGAAGCTCCAATAGTGGGAGAAACTCAATACAAACACTGAATTATGTAGTGGCCTTCGGCCTTGAAATAAATTTTTGATACTATAAAGATCTAAAACGGTTTCCGGATCATTGATCAGGCTCCTTCACCCACTTCTCCAGCCGTCCCTGGCGGACCCGTCCGGAAATCTCTCCACCATTCAACAAATCTCCGTTGCAACTCGCTTCATTTGTGCCTCCCACGACGCTACGTGGCCCCGCGGCCATGCAAACTGACCCTCTAGCTGCTCTGGCAGGTAAACGACCTGATTCAAATGTTCGACATTAAGCATATGTAACCTTCCGGCAAGATTGACAGCAAATAGATCATTTTAATCATGCCCCATTTAACGTCTTCTTCTTCTTGATTGAAAGAATCGCCATCGACGCATCGGGAATTTTAACATTGTCCGGTTAGTTAGCTAGAAAATGGAAACTTTTGTTATTCAAGAGTCTCGTGGGCGGACACACACAAACCCATCTTCAGGATTGAATGTCATTGGCTTTTCTCACAAAGGTTTTGTTATATGTGCCGTTGGTATTTACTTTTTTCCGGAAATCTAGGTCGTTTCGAGCACGCCAACTTTATTTCGTTATCTCTGTAGACAATGAGGCGAGTCTGTTTGGTCGGAATTGTTGCCTAACCATAATTGTTGGTGTGATGGCGGGATTTTAACGTTTTATTGGAAAAAGTGGCTCGTTGTATTTTGCAGTTAATGCGTTTGAGTGGAGTGATAAATTAACTGATGCGGGTGTGTCCAGCGACGATTAATGTAGAGTTGTTAGTGATTTTTGCTATTTATTGCATCCACGCAAAAAAGCGCCGTGATTCGTTCTATGGAGCGTTCTATGCTAATTCCAGAATGAATTGCAGCCATTTTCTGGTTTTGACGTGAAATAAACATGCAAATTCGGTCTTCACGCGTCCGAAACATTGAAATAATACACACTAGTCGGGAAACCTTGCTAGGCAGGCAATAATTATTGATGTGGATGGTGCAGGAATCTGAACAGATTTCCCATCCCTCTCCTTCACAGTAAAAAGTTCTAAGTGGTTATATTTCCACCCTATATGCACCAAGATGTGCCAAGCTGCATTTGTTGACTAGTTTTGTGAGTTCTCACTCTTTTAAAATATGTAATAACTAGACGTTCAAATGGTATTATAAAATTCGGGTTCCAAGTCAAACATATGTCTTGCAGGAGAAGAACTGTTTCAAACAAAATTTTAGTCGTAGTGAAAGCAATTTTGGTCGGGCGGACAAACAGCCCTGCGTTATAGATCCCCAATTTATTAAAACTTTTTTGCATAAATTTGTTTTATTTTTGAAGGGGGTCTGGATTCAAATTACTTTACAAGGGCCAGTTTCTTATATCATCTGACAGCTGGCAAAAAATTTAAATTAATTAGTTACATGGGTGCCACAAGGAACAATAATAGTCTAAAGCTATGATTATCGCGATGATCAGAAAAGTTATGCGCTCGCACGTGATATGGCTGAAAGAATTAGAAAACCAAGGTTCGTCAGTTAAACTTTGACAACCGTTCACAACAGGGTGTAGGAAGTGTGCGGAAACCCCATCAAAGTACTGGTTCCTAAAATAAAAAAGGAACAAATATAATGTACACCAAATTAAAACATACATCCCTTGCACTGTTCACCAGAAAATTTAATGAGCATCAAAAAATCTAAATGAAACCCAAATTATTATACATCAGAAAATGAGAACATGACCACTGAAATAACTATGCTGCGTATTGTTTTACCATTGCTTGCATTTTAAATTCTATATGTCTATCAATTTTACTAAATGTTCACCAAATTTAGAACGCTCAAGTTACGCGTCCGTGCTGTACATAATAAATATTCGCGCTATCCATTTATATTTAGTGTTTCTCAAAAAAACTATTTGTGCGTCAAATAATTATTCTATTACTTCAAAAATAAAATATGCTCGCGCATCTCTCCTTGCCGCTTGCGCTTCCAGACAAGAGGCACGCGAAAAAAGTTTTGTACAAGGTCAGTTCAGGGCCCTGTAATTTTTTTTTAAAGCATAATTAGAAATTACCACTAAAAGAAGTTATACGTTTTACATAATGCAAGCCAATTACAGCAAAGCATTTATATATTACGGAAATCGATATCTTTTTTTGTGCAAACCACTTCTATTTTTACTCTTATTTTCACATCTACATCTATAATTTTGCATAAAATTATTTACCATTTGCACAACATTTTATTGCTTGTAAATTTTTGATCAACAAATAGTATTTTTAACTGCTAAATAATATAGGACACTGTCGAAAATTAAATATCTGGGTATTATGTTAGAATTAAATGCGGAATAAAATTTGGTAAACATTTAGTATTTATGGTCAACAAAAGTTATTTTGCCGAACAAAATATATAAGAGGCCAGCATTATGTCAATATTTGGTTGTCGCTTTAAGATTATGTATTTTCTTAATTTTGGTAAGCATTTAGTATTTTTGGAAAATGAAAGTATGTAATTTTTTGTATGAAAATATTGGGTAAATTTAGGGTATAGACTGTTAAATACGACCCAAATAAAAAGTCTTAAAAAAGAAGACTGAATATCTGAGAAATAAAAATAAATAAATGCAACAATGGTATAGAAGCATAAAGAGATAAGAAATGACAAAGAAATAGAGAATTCATAGACAAAGTTGAAAAAAATGATGAGATAATATAAGCGTATATAAGTTAGGACACTGCATGAAAAATGTCTTTTCTCGTAACTTGTTTGAAACACAAGGAACCACGGCACCATAAATCAGCAATAGGTATGTACTCTATATGTTCTAGTTCTCGTCAAAAAAAAAGCATAAATATCTTAGGTTTGCATCCTTAGAATATCATAATAAATTAGTTTTTTCTTTCGACGTACAAAAATTCTTTAGGCATCTCGCAACTGAGTTTTAAAGTTTGGAAATAAGAAGTAGTCGCACAGAGATCCAGGTACCTAGACTTTCTCTTCCTAGAGGTGAGTAAAATTAGGAGGGCTTCTATGAGCAGGCTACTGGGTTTCATCAGAAGCACATGCATGCTCTAAAGGGTTCTCTAGAAACCAAACAGGGGTGCACACAATGGGCCTATTTAGCCTCAGTGTGCGGCTCGGCGACCAGCCGGGCCCCCATGCTCGAAAAAAAAAGTAGTCACACAATCAAATCTGCGTCACTCTAGAAAACATGTTAACATTCCAGTTTGCAAAAGAGCGCATAGTTAACTAAAGAAGCACATCTTTTGTGGCTGGCTCCGCCACTTTGGCACCTTGTCTCATGATTTTGAAAAATCAAGTAGATAAATAAATAGGATATTAAGTCGAAAGCTATGGAGCTTTCGTGACTGCGTTTCTTCAAAAAACACCTTTTCAAAATCGCCGCACTAAATTAAGGAACTAAGGTTTTGATTGACGTCGGGCAATCTTTATTATACTTATTTGCAAAATGGCCATCAAACTGTGCTGTCTCCAACGCGGTGCGACCATTCCAAGCAGGGCGCTAAAACCTTGTTGAATATCGTCGGTGATTTTTTAGTTATATTTGTGGAGTCCCCGGCAGCACGTAAAATATTGACACAAATGAAGTGTGAGTAAGTGCTACTGGTAAGTGCATTCGAGGCCTTGAGGGCCCCCAGAGGCGAGCGCCACCCTTGTTCCCGTAAATTACTATCGTCACCCCGGCAGACGGCAGTATAGGTTGTTCGGAAATCTCGGGAAATTATTACTTCAAGAGGTTTACTTATTACGTAGAGTGGCTTTCAGGCAACTAAATTAACTGCTGAAATTATATTAAACCCGGCTGTAGACGGGACTCTGTTCATTTCATGCAACCTGCAACTACGCCATTATCTCTGATTGCTGTCGCGACTTATTTTTGTTGAATAATAGATGAAATGGTGAAAGTAGAGGGAGAATTAACGACTCATTGCATGAATCACGCTTTTCATCGAACCACCTCCAAACAAACTCCTGAAAACGCCTAAAAATTAGATTGTCCCGCAATATCGCGATACATCCACCGAATTTAGTCATGATTCAGCCCTTAACAAATTTAATAAAACCGGGGGGTGGACGCTACGCAAAATTTACGTCACGTGCAAGATGCGATGGTTTGATACTTTAACCCAAAAACGGGGGATGGAGACAGAGATACGGTCCTCAAAGCGGCAACGTTTCGAGGAGGGCGGGGGTGTTTAGGGTTTGGCAGCCGGGACTCCACCATGACTCATGCTGCCTTTCATATTGATTTCCGTCGGCACTGTCGGCAGTTGGAGGGGCTCCTGAAACTTTTCAATATCTGACAAATTATCGCTCGGCCCGCCACCTTAATTGTTTCCGTTTTGGTTGTCGAACGCAAACATCCACTCTTTGCCTGAGCACCGCGATTAAGCCAACAACGGCGCTCAGCAGGAAATCAACTTTTTCTTACTTTAAATCCCACGAACGCACCTACAGCTGCTCACCAAAAGGGTGCAACCAAAGCAAAAAACAGAAGAAAATAGCACTGCAAACCACTCAGGGTTTCCGTAAATTTTTTCTTTGAAGATAGCAAGTACTAGTAACAATAGAGGAACGGAGTTGGCAGCAGTGTGGATTAACTTGATACTTCAGCCTAGCAACGTAACAAATCTTTTTGGGTTTGGGTTGTTTCACCACTAAATTCAAGACGTTTCCATCATTTTCCTCATATCAATTTTTCCACTGCCTGATTCTTCATCACGTTCCATTTCGCTTTTGTTAGTCATCGCATACTAATAACTGTTGTGAAAAAGGAGGGCACTACTGTAGAGAAACGGTTTAAAATCGTACGTTCTCACGTATGCCATTTGGATCACTAGAAGCTCCTGCAACAAAAACTCTCCCAATTGAATTTAAAATACGTGGACGCTAAAGAATGTAATCTATTATTATTCGTAAATGAAGATTCAGTTGTCTTAACAATTAATACATCATTTATTAATTAATGGTGCGGCGGTGGTTCAGATGCCTCCGCCAGCGTAGTTGGTGACATCACATTTGTAGCTGTTCAAACAAGTTGTTTTAAACCCGCCAATAAAAGTTCTATTATAAAAGCAATTCTCTTCTCAACAAAAGGTCACTGATAATACTGATTGCACGCGAGAAATCAGTGGTCCCAAAGAGGAAAAAGTGTTAGAAGAGATTTAACAAAAATGGTCTTCTTTCACTTCCTCTAGTTTCTTCTTCCATACACATATTCTTCTGGTAAAGTTCTAATTATTCTTCCTTGCGTTCCACTAAAGGTCGATCCACCAACTGCAGCTTGATCTCTGTTGTTTATGCCAAATTTCGTGCGCGTTTCAATCTACAATAATTATCGAATGCTCTTTCCATATTTGGCGGATAATTCGTGCCGAAATAGCTAAAATACATTTGCGAAATTAGCTCCATTCACGCCGCGTTACCAGCCGAAGAGTTCGTCAAACAGAAGTAATCGAATTGTGAACCCCCATCCGGTCGACGCGTGTACGACAACCCCTCAATCGCGTCATCCTCGCTAGCGACATTCAGAGCAGAGTGCAATGGCGCGAAGTGTTAACCCACATAGGAGTCGGTAATTGAGTTTATGTCATGAACAAGAACTTGACTTGCGTAGAGAGAGGTAACGCGCCTAGGAAGATAAACCTCAGCGGGATGACGCTTTCTTGTTGCCATTAAAGACGCAACCTGATCTGAAGTAGTAATAAACTAAGAAAGAAAATAAACAAAAACTAAAAATTCAACTGCTTTGGTTATGTAGTGCTCGCACAAATTTTGTAGTTTAGAATAGAAAATAGAATCTACAAAGTACTTTTATAATTGATATAAAAGAATAGGAGAAATAACTCGCCAATTAGCGATTCAAAATAGGACTTAAAGAAAGACGGGTGGCTTATGATGAAAAGATGAGGAGGTAAAAATTTGACTGACATTTAGTCTAATTTTTGTATTTTAATTTTGGTTTTGCCTCACTGGATGGAATACTTCTCAGTAAGTTTGATCCTTCTGTCAAAATGCATGCAATTATCTAATTCTCCGATTTGACTTCATGATTAAGTCTTGAAACTTCAGTGTGAGCGCCATCTTTCGCTATTAGATCATCCTCCATCTCCGATCAAATTGTCTTTCTTGTGCATTCATCGTAGTTTTGTCTTTTTTAGTATTTATTTATTAAATTTCCTTTGTATTTAGAGCAATCCTCCTTGGGGATCTATAGCATCTGAAGACGAGTTCAAATTTGTGACGCCTTCGCAAGTATCTTTGTCTAACAATTACAGAAGAATGGTCGACGAGTGACGTAGTTATTAAATGACTAACACGAAAAAGTGTAGGGGTTAAACTCAATCCCCTGAAAAGATCAGGGTAAAAAAAAACAGCAACAAAAGCCAATAGTTATATGACAGCATTGAAAACTATTTTCCTAATTATTCAAAAATTCTACAAATCTTATTCCGTCAGTCTCCAGCAACATATCAATCAATTTTATTAATTTTATGTAATATCTATTTCTAAAATTGTTTGGCCTTAAAAGTTTTGCTTTTAATAAGCGCAAATCTTGTTATGCCTAATAAGACCAAATAAAAAACATTTCAAAAATTTCAATCATAAAAGTTAAAAAAGCTTTAAATTAGATACCTGCATTTATTTAGAAAGAAAAATTAAAATAAATTTTACCTCGACAATGGTTCATCCTATTATTAATATTTAACATGAGAACCTTTATCTACAGAGTCTAAAATTTCATACTTTTATGTTTATAACGTAAAAAAGCATACACAAAAAAGTTAATGGATCTTTTTACCAAGGAATCCCTACTCTAATTAAACCCCTGTTTAATTTTATTCACTTTATTTTATTGAGACTAAAAAAATTAGTGCTTATAAAAAACTCTATTCTTAACAGGCACTACCAACAGTGTCTAAGATATTAAAATAAAAATATTTTTCAGAAGATTGCCTTCAACTAGCTGCACCTCCTTTGAGACACGTCACGTAAGTTAAAAAGTTCATAATAAATTTAGTCATTGGTTGACTGTCTAGCAGCTTAAAAAGTTTTGAACACATATTTTAGTGTTTTAACTAACCTGCTGGCTTAACAGAAAAGGCTTTCTTTAAGTGATTCCTTAATCTATGAAAGACAGGCTAATTCTATATATTTTCTTTATATGCAACTAAAAGTTCAAAGAATTGTCCACTATCACGCACATGCTTAACATAGGTATGGAACAGGTTCACTTTTTAAATATCGTGCGAGATTGGTAATCAACAATTATTCCGTAGGCGTGAGTTGCCAATGCACAACGACGCCGACTTTAGCTGGATAACTTTCCATCCGTTATTATTTAGAAATTGTATGTGTGCGCTAGCTAAAGGCAGCAAGAGGGTTGTTCCATCCTATAAACCAAACGATAATTTGACAGTGGAGGTCCTGCCAAATCTTCGCTACAAAAATTTAGCTTTTAGGTACTACTCATTTGTTATCCTCAATCTTCCGCACCGATAAGTGTTAACAATAACGTACTTTCCTAAACTGCTCCGCATATTGAGAATGCTCACTCAAGCTAGCTAATTAAATTTCTTCTGGTTTCTCTCGTAAGATGTCTTCTTGGACTTATAGTACCGTGGCAAAGTTAGGTTTCTTAAAGCATGATTCAGGCAGATTTTAACCATCCTAAAGAAAAGATATGTTAAATTGAACACCCCAAAGTAGAAAATGCGGTATATTTCAAGCAAATTCGAAGAAGAACTATGAGGCGCCATATCGAAGTTAGAAGAAGTCGAGAAGGCCAGAAGAATCAATAACATCAACAACGGAATATATAAATTTGGCTTTAGCGACTTTGTTGCCAAGGAAACGATTGTTGGAATAGGGGGGTTGTCGACCGTGGTGTTTGGGGGTAAGAATATGGCGCCACCACGTGCCCGGAACTGCTAATTATTTGAGAACCCCAAGGTATCAAAGTTGGGCGTTCAGCAAGCAACGGCCTATTAATAATCGATGCACGTGTTGCGTGTTTTGGTAATTTTTCCCCACGTGACCATCACACCCCTGTACGACGCACCCTAATCCGTACCGGCGAGCAATTAAGACGCGCCCGCTCCGACAATAAGACGTTTTAATGAAAAAATTTCAATTAAGAATTAAATTAGGGATTTTATTAAAGGTGCTCGTTTCATTTGAATTCCGGAGCTGATTTCATTTACATTTTAAGTTAGCAATGAAAATTTTATATTATTTACGAGGTTTTTAACGCAACTTGCCAGATCGATTCGAGAATTACCCCGGTAACCTCGGCGGCTTCCCGCAGGGTAATTACTGGGTGCTCATTTATTCAAATAACAATATATAAACTAGCAACTCCACAAACAACAATATTATTATTCATCTAATCTATCCGAGACACTCGCGTGCCAACAACTCATTGTGCCAAACTGTCTCACTCGTACCCGAAATCCGACCCACCAACTCCTTGTTTATGTTAATGCCGCAAATCTTTACAATTAAGTTATCACCCTGTTGGAGCGCAATGCTGTGGCGACAATACAGTTGCTTGACGCTTCCGCGGTTGATTGCTGGTGCGTTAACCCCGATGCGTCGCTTTTGGCGGAGGCGCCGGGAGAATCGTCCCACTTGAAAAAATCACTTTTTCCGAATTTTTTTGTCGAACGCGATTCTGTTATGAAGCAAAAAGCTACCTCACGTTGCTATTGATTGTGTCGAGTCACTGCACTGAAAAAGTTCGAAAATTTTTGTTTTAAAAATCGTCGAGTTACAAGCGTGACAACAATTTTAACGATTTGGGGCCGAATCTTCATTGTTTCGAATGATTCGAAAACTATAGAGATGAACCGTAGCGAAAAGCTTTTTTTTGTCGGCTTCAAGCGTGAAATTCCTCTTTGGAGATGACGCGTCGTTTACGGACTTAACGATTTGGGGCGAAGCCCCGGATAAATTAGGTGGTTTTATAGTAATTTTGCTTCGTCGGATGCGGCATTTACTACGTTTCATCGGGGGCGAAACAAAGGAAGCATTAAAAGTGACACATGAAAACCGGCACGTATGGAAAAAGCCGCATTAACTCCGTGAAATACGGGCAATGAAGAGCATTATCAGATTATATCTTTTATGGGGCGGTCAAAATTGTTTCACGCCGTCTTTGAGGCTTATTAATTAACGGCCGCTTTGGCATCATCACGCGTCGCAGAAGAGCCGAATTTCGTTTGTATCCGCGATCTGGACGGCGGCCCATGACGGCTGTTTTGGGCGTTTGGAAAACTTCGCCGACGCAAAATGAATATTTAATGGGAACTTGACGGCGGCCTTTATTAAACTCCCGATTTACATCCCCGTCTCGAGTTTAACAAACAATATCAATTTTGCGAAGAAATGTAATTCCAGTCGCCATGCGGCTTAACGCTCCGGGGTAGCAAACACATGTTTGCGTTGACATTTCCTTAGATACAATACTACCAACATCGCAATCAATATTGACGGTACAATGTACCGCCACCCATCTAAGTGTTGGGTTCGAATGACGACGACGATCGACGCTTTCCACATGGCCGACTGGCGTATTAATAGGTAAAAGAGATATTTTTAAATAACCCTTTTATGGCGGACGAATTCAGTCTTTGTTCAACATCGAACAACCCGGTGGTTTATTGGCCTTCGATTAACCTATGGCAATTTATTTTGTTCGACCAGTTGAGACCGCAAGTTATTTTACCATTGTAACGCTACCAAAAACAAATGTGCAGTTGCTGAAACGATCTCATCAACTAGGATATAGCCAACATTGAATAGTACGTAAATGTGGCAAAATATTATTTTTTAATTTATCTTCAGTGCACTTGTTGAAGGGGCAAAAAGCGGGGTCAGACTATCGAACCGAATCTGTGCCTCGAACCACCGCAGCTCTCTACCATGCTTCAAAATTTGGTATTACGTTGCATCTAAAAAATATTATAATGCTTCACTCAAAGCTTATTGGCTGTTGCTGTACAGAAGTACACAACTTATTATTGAAGATTGAAGCAAAGCTCGTCTGGCTGGAAATTGTAGTACGAATTAGTACGTTCCGATTTAAATGAGAATACCGTTGCCGCATACAAAAAATGGTCGGCGCCATTTTGAAAAAAAATATGCTCTAACATGCCGTCAAATTAGTTATTTGACATACAGTTTTCACTTTTTCTCTAAGGCCAATAGTTTAGACTGGAGAAGCTTGGTTCCACACTTTTGGTTAACTCTGTGGAAAGTATAGATAAAGGAGATGAAATCATATATGGTCACTTCACTAGTAACGAAAGAGTAATTCGTCTGATATAGTCATATGAACACAATATGATTCTTGCAATTATTAAATATTACCCAAACATAGACTATATGCATGAAGATCAACTGCAGATGACCGAAAAAGAATAATACGAAACCAAAGACTACTAGATATACTAACCCATACTACAACTAATACGACCATACTAACAAAACAAAGATTTAGAAATACTATCGGTTCAACTAAAACAGCCAGGAGTTCACCTCGAATTAGATGACAATCCTGAAGTTCCAACAGCAAATACCAATCAGGCTTTGGAAGACGGAAAGAGAAGACATAAGAAAAGTGACGTCAACAAATACACAAGGCTATAACAATGAATAGAAATATGCAAAAAGAAAAAGAACAAAGTAAGCAGGCAAAACCGTGAATGAACACTATAACTATAACGACTTAGTTCCTAGAAGGAAAGAGAATTTAAAACATTAAACAAAATTACATAAAAATTTAACTACATAATACTTAACGTAAAACAGAGTAGGTATAAAAGTACAGTTGACGAAACAATGTAAAAAAAGAACAATTCGAGAAATAAAATGCGATTATCTCAATTCAATAAATGAGGAAGAAAGAACACTATAAAATAAAGTCAAAACATTGACAGACCATCCATTCTTCTTATAGATTTTTTTTGTCTTCTTAACACTAGATCGCACCAAAAGACAGACTCATGATGTACCAAGTTAATTTTTGACATAAAGTAAGACAATAGGGTTCTAAAGATAAGGAATCTCCAAATTTTATAGAAGCAATGAGAGGTTTTTACTAAAAATCAAAAAAATATATAGTTAAGATTGACAAAGATTTTTTATAGACCATTGACCACTACCTGGAGCAAGTTCAAACAGTGTAACAATTAAACCTATAATAAAAAAAAATGTAAGAAAGTTTAATAACGTACAAGAGAAGAATACTTATTAGACTAAAATTTTCTAATTGTAACAAACTAACGACCTAAGTAAAAATTTTTTCAAATGTACAGCAATATAATAAATGGGCAATTTACTTATTGCAGGGGGAAAAGGAATGAATACTTACGTAAGAAAAGCGGAAGCTGAAGGTTAAAATACATTAAGTTATGAGCAAATAAATAATTATAACTAAAATATGTTAAGTTAAGAGTTTTTAGAATTTAATGTCCGGGTAATAACGACAAGATGGTGAGTTTTAGAGATTGACACCGCAATAATCGCTTCTTTAAAAAAAGACACCAATCAAAAAGAAAAAACTTAAGATGACAAAGCTTAAATTGTTCAACCACTATTAGTTATTACGAAGGATGACAAATACTCCAGTAGAAAGCCATGATGTCATGTGGCTTATCCGATATCGATATCCAACTTTAGCGTTGAAAAACACGTTTTTAGTCCAAACCAGCAAAAATAAGGATAGAAGTAGTTAAAACACAAACTAATAAACAAGTAAAACACTTTGTACGCCACTGACAGACATCATCCGTCAAGTGTGTGTCCAATAAAAACAAATTCAAGTACATACATAAATGTTAATCAACATAGTGAAACGATACGAAGACATCACATTCAATAATTCTGGATGACTTTGTAGTTTTGCCGCCATAACTCTTATTGAACTACACTTTGTATAGGAAAAAGCTAACTATCCCTTTCCATTGAAACTTCCATTACCACAAGCGTTTATGAGTTGTGTTATTGTCAATCTCCTCAAAATCCTGATTTAGATCCATGCCATTCTGTCAAATTTCGCAATTTAAAAGAAAGGCAATGTGAAGATGTGGCTTGTGGAGTTTTCAAGAAAATACAACAATTTATCCTCACACCATGAAAGTCAGATAATACATGCTTCATGCAGTTGAAACGGATACAAGAATTGTGTGGCTTCCCAAAGACTTGAAAGGGACAGAAGTCATATTGATTCAACGTAACTTTTTGTAAAATACGGTCGGATAGTTTCCGAACAGACCGCAGAACTGTATTTTCCTTGTGGTTGACAACCCTTAAATTCGTCTGAAGTATCTCCTTTTAACACGTTGTAGAATCATTATTACCCAAGGATCCAATTTCTTAATCACAATAAGAACTTCCAAATTTAACTTAACTAAAAATTTGGCACTGGGACACGTTTGAGGCTCCTTTCGGAGTTAATAGAAAAGCAGTTGCGGCGACAGAATGAATATCTTTCATTGAGGGCAATAGTTTTTGGTGCGTCCGGTGCAGTAGCGTTCCGGTGTCGAACGAACTGCGAGCAATTTTCTCTCCGACATAAATCGTTAGTTCGAGTGGAAATATCGACTGAACTCAATGGTGGCGGCGTGAAAGCTCTCGAAAATAACCAAAAAAAGCTGTTTAGAAGAGTTTTTAATTTTCCTTGTTGACTGCACGAGTGTTTACCGCGCCAACCTAAAACTACTCAAAGCGCCGCCGATCACATTTTTGTTTATTCCCAGCTTTTAATGAGCTTACAAACTGTTCGAGTTCGCTCGGCAAAACTTTCAGAGCTCGCATTCAAAAGAGTGCCCGTATGGATGGAGATAAAGCATGAAAATGGTGCGAATAAAAGCTGTGTTTTATCTGCCCGATTTTTGGGCCATAAAGTGTGAAAGCTAGCGAATAAAAACATTGCCGGAGCCGAACCCCAAATCGACCCCGGAAACGGCCAAGTGGCGAAGGAACAATGGGCTGCTAATTCCCGTCGGGCGATTGTCGTGTTAATTTAAAAATAAAATTCCGGAACGTGTGGTCGCGGTTGTTGCGGTCGGTTAAACCGCTTTAACGGGGGACGGTGGCAAAAGCTGGACGGTTCCGGAAATGGCGTCCTTTTCCAGAACGAAAATGCACTCGGGACCCGGAGACGGCGGCCTATTAAGAAATCGACCGGCCAACTGGAAATGCCCGGATCCAATTAAAACCGCAATTGCGTTCAAACAAAGATCGTCGTGAGTTCTCCGGATTTAAAAGCGCGTTAATCACGCCATCACAAATTCGTATTTTATTCAACCCTTAATTTGCCGATGCGATAAATAATTCACGCGCGGTTTGTCGAAACATGTTAACTATGCAAGCTCGGTATACAATTGGCTTCCGAATGCGCGAAGCTCAATGCAAGTGTCCGATTATAACGAAGCCGGCCATGTTGGATGCCGGTGGTGAACATGCCCGGCATTGCGGATAAACAGTATTGTTTCAAATAGTGAATCGTAGGTTGGGTTTCTCATATCAATTACGTCCACCCTCGACAACGTCGCTTCCAGGATTTATTCTGGACGCTCGAATTAATAACAATGGACGAGTCGCCGATTGTGACAAGAGGGGCTTATCTCAATAATTTCGAATAGCAGTGGCCGACAGTCATGGAAACGATTAGCGCAATTTCTTTCAGGGGATTAAGCGACTCGCTTGGATCAATACCGGAAGACAGGTGGCCGGAGTTTAAAAATTACCGAGCCGCCTCCACCGCCAATTTTCCTCTTATCTGCGACTGAATCGCGGGTGGATTAGCGATGAACACTTTTCTTTCGGCCACATTAATTTCTTTTTTAACCCAGCTACGAAGGGTTGCTTTCAGAAATAAGTTTAAGTGAGTCTATTACCATTTCCTTTATTTAAAAAAAATGTTCAGACTTTATGATGGAGAAAAAATAGAATTTTACAATTTTTTATTATCCTCTAAACCTACAAAAAATTTTAAAGTTCAGATAATTTGCCCGGTCACGTAAACGCGCCCTGAGAGTATGTGACGTCTTATACCTGTTCTCTGGCCAAGACCAACGGTAACGTCGTAGGTACAGTGTCTATCAATAAATAAAACACGACGTTTCTTCTCAGTGTAAATCAACTCCATTCGGTAACACACGGTAGGAGGGAGAGCCGTTGCGAGCGGCCGGTGCATGGTCGGTGGTAGTAGAATATATTTCGAAATTATAGAACCTTTGCAGAGAAAATATCAAAATCACAAATCGTTCGCGTGGACAGTGGGACTTCATTCCTCGTATTTTGGTTAAAGTTGACACTTCTTTACAATCATTTTCAAAAAGAACTGCAAATTATTGTCATTGAATGCTGCCCGGCACCGACCTACATATTCAGTCGATTGTCACTTCTCTGCTTCTCCATTACTTTCGCCGTGCATTCCGTGAAAACGGATAGCAAACCTTATCTTTGCATAACTCGTAAATATTCTAAATTATTGTTAATGTCAGTTATTTAGTTTGAATATATCCGCTCTTGCATTTATTATCATTAAAAACTAGATGTCGCAACTTTTAACACACTATCGTAATCTCAAGCTACTTGGATACTTAAGATACCCATGTATTTAATTTTCGCCTGGTATTTCTTTTTTTTTTGTTTCTAGTAAATAAAAATAATGCCGAACTTCAAAAAGACCCTATGAAAAATGCAAGGACAAGCACTTTGAAAGAAAGCTATGGAAGCTGCAGAAGCTAAAATATCAAGAAACCAGAAGCTTATAAAATATCTCGACAACATAAGTCAAAAAAAGTTTTTGGGTCAGTAAAAATTGTTAATATAAAATATTTCGACAAATCTCATCAACTCACTTGTTCTGAGAAACCCACATGTCTATTCAGCTTGCTTCAAATATAAATAGATTTAAAACTTCTGTAGATTTAACATCAAAGTGGACAACTCTAAAATATACGTGAATTGAGATCCGATTTAGAGCCTCATTTACAATATTCACCTAAGTTGTCTCCAAGGGAATAGTATTATAACAAGTACCTACACTCGCGAGCAATATTTAAGGCACGACTCGTGAAGAGAAAACAGTGATTTTGAAGTTGTGTAAATCGAGCTGTAGGAGTGGTTGTGGCAGCAGACCTGACAGTCTGCCCTATTGGACTCCAGCAAATCCTTATTGCCCAATGGTGCTATGGATAACAAATATTTATTTCTTTTGCTACCCCAACGGTTATCTACCTCCCTGGAATCACCTGGAAGTGGGTGGGTCGCAATGCTCTTCCCATATTACCGAATAGAGCTGGTTTACACTGAGAAGAAACACCGTGCCTTAAAATATTGCTCGCAAGGGTACCTACTGTTGCCGTCAATACAGAACCAAAGAAAGTGGTTGGTTGTCTAATGGAAGATCAAAAAAGTCAAAAGGGTACAAAACCACTCAGCCAACATGGTGTGTAGAAATACATATGACGATTAGAAAACGGAATGAAAGATGGCCCCTTTTGAAACAAAGTATACCAACAGTCCCTGCAATTGATTTAACATAAGTCTCTTGCAGACGTTGTTTTCTAGAATTTTCTTTTTACTCATATTCTTCCATGTCCTTTTTACTCATGGTGCTGTTTTCCACCAGATGCTGCAACCATGAATGTCGACAATCACCATTTAATGGCAACCACTTGATGCAAGTGTTCAGACCCCTAAAAAGGTATTCAAGATAAATCCAGGATAATTGTAAAGAAGATTTGAAGATTTTCTAAAAGAGCAGTTTTCCACATTGCTTTCCAGATTACAAGAAAATGTAGGTTAAAATTTGATTTTGGAATTTCTATCACAAAATCCAATCAACGTGCTTAAATGGATTCCATTCAGATGAAGCCGGCAAACGCCATTATCTTTATAGTTGATTGGTCTTCTCTACGTATGTACCACCTGACAGTTTGTACTATGCGTCACTCGTGCCACTCTACAATTATTACAAGAAAAAAAGAACAACCAAGCTCAGTAAATGAGTGACGTAGCTAAAGCAGAATTTCACATAGAACTGCTTCAATTGATACTGTTACTGAATTGAATAAAGAAATAAAAAGGCAGAAAAAACTCTTATAAGATGGAATGTCGGTGAATCAAATTTAAAATTAATGATTCACTGTCAAAAAGCTCCAAAAGCTCATGGCCAATTCAATTGATTATTTTACGTCCGAAAAGCAAAATAAGAGCTCTTAGAATCTGCAATATCTATTAAATCTATTTATACGTTCTAATAATTTAATCTAATAATAATAGTTAAAGTTGTCGCAAACAATGAATGCGACCCTGACTTAATTGCCACTTGAATTTGATTCATGCACTTGGGATTGATGACGTACACGCAAAGATCCATTGATCTATCTGTACACCTTTGCTCTATTGAGGCTAAATTAATGATTAGTGTCAAAGTCATCTCAAAATCGAGTTAAAAGTCCTCCAATCCAGTGCTTAATTAGAAGTTGTGTAATAATTAAAAGTGGTAAAACCGATGATGAGTTTTTTTGTAGCAATTTTGCTGTCGCAACTTTTATTTGTTTCGCTCGTTCCAATTCAGTATTTTTTTACGAGTGCCTATCTCGATAACGCCATCAAGTCAAATATTTGCTTGCGAAGAAAAACGCTCGTTCGATAAGCGTTACAATTAAAAACATATTTTTAGCCTGGAAAGTGGAACGAGGGCGGATCCGATTTTTCCGTGAGTCTCAATCTCACCTGCTTTTTTTACGACTTTGACGCCGTCATTGTCGCTCCTCGTTTATTGTTTAACAAAATTTACCAGCCCTGAACTTTTACGACCCCATCGCCTTGTTAAGTCGGGAACTCCTGCAGCGGATTGACCGGGTTGACGCGGGCTTTTACGGCCGCCGCCCTTTCGGGGCCACTTCTTCGGCCGCAATTTCCATGAAATTTGTTCGATGCTCGACGGCGGCGCATGTTATATGGAAAGTCGTACCTTTAAAAGCGAGTTCACTCGGTTTACTGCGTAAAGTGCGCACGTATTACAGGACAAACGGCCATCCAAGAAGTTGAAAACCTGCTAGTAACAAACAAATTTGCTGCCAGAGTGCAAGATTCATAGAGAGATGAATCAGGGCAACTGAGGTAACACGTTTGAATATGTTGAACATGGTGTCACTGTATCGTTGTCAAAGATGTAAGCCAAAGCAAAAGCATAAGAAACATCATAATTCTATGCAGGATTTTGATACCATCTATGATGGGGATTAGTTCGTTTGTCATTTTCATTGCTTCTCTCGCAAATTTTGGCACGTCCTGAAACAAAACGGACCCCCCCCGCCCCTTGCCCTATCCGCTGAATTTGTTCGATGTTTGTTATGCAAAGCGAATCGGCCATTAAGCGTGTTTTATTGTAGCGGCCACCACGGCAAGAAACGTTAGAGCCGAAATTTAATTGCGTTTCCCTTGATCGTCCTTTGGATTTTTAACACATGGAGGACGACAAATAATTTTGCCACAAGAGCCTCCTCGAAACCACGAATATGGTAATTCAGTGAGGCGGCTATAAAACGCAGCCGTCTCCACCACTCCACTCTTACTTTCGACGTTATACGTGCTTAGTATGTTACCTTAGCCTTAGAAGATGTGTGCTATAATACTTTCGTAAAAACACAGACGATGATAACTCCGGAAAATTCGTTGACTTCGGGAGTAACAGCCATTCGTTTTACAGGGGGTTGCCCTATCAACACCCCTTTTTATTTATATTGGTTTTCGCTTAAGGAGACTTATCGGAAGCGTACAGGAAGCTGCATGCGAGTCCTCCGGGTTCGCGAACGATAATCACACGTTAATACCCGGAATATGCGTATAAGCCGACGGAATCCGAAACTAATTTCGTCCTGGCATTAGATGCACAAGTAACCCCTTGCTTGCGTTGTAAAGATTGCTGGCGAATGGAAGAATAAAAGAGAGGGTTGTGATTTATGGCAGGGCCGATAACACGTTCGTTGCCCGGAGCCCAAGCTGCATTTATCAGCGTTAGCCGGAGCGCCCCGGACTGTGTGTAAACTAAAGGCAACATGTTCGCTGTTGCCTCTGCTTCTAAACTCACATTGTTGCCAACACAATCGGTCTCGGCCCAAAGAGACGGCGAACCGCGTTTAAATTGGGAAAATTAACAAAAAAGGATTACCTCTTCACAACAGGGCTGCTCAGCAAAAAACCCATGAAAGCGCAAGCAGGACCCTCAAACTTCAACAATTTAATCTACCTCCATGATGAGATGGCAAGTAAAGTAAATTGACTTTGTGTGGCCGCAACTATACTTACATATCTTACTTCCTGTCTGCTAAAAGGCCTAGGTAGACTCCCATTCACTGTTACAGCACAAATAATATCATTTTAAACTTAGTTCAATAAATTATATCTAATAATTATAGGTATCTACTATAGTAAGCTTGTACGATTCCTTGCGATTATTTCTTCCGGGTTCTACTTCTCCACTCTCATCTCTCTTTTGTTCCTTATTCCCACGCGTCTTACACCTTCATAAGCCCTCTTCCATTCCTCTTCATCAATTATTGCTTACTAATAACTCCTGGTGTTTTTATTTCTATCAAATGATAGATCTTCCCAAATATGCTCCGATTTATGTCTTTTTCTTTCATCCAATTTCTCTTTTACCTCTTTAGACCATAAATCTCTTTTCATTTTTCTACCCTGTTCTTTCAGCCTCTCTACTTTTCTAAGTGTTCATCCACTTCCCCTTGTAAGTACTCTAATACCACTTTCAGTTCTCAATTATGCAATACCCCTTTATATTAGTAACCATGGCTTTGTGTCCTTTTTTATAAATAGAGCAAACATGCTCTCTCTACATTTCTTTGAGAAGCCTTTCCATTTTCATATCTCGTTAAGCACAGCATTTAGTCGTTTTCTTACTTCTTTTGTTTCAAATATCCGCACCTCATTCTACAGTGTACCCATTAATTTCATAAAAGTACCTTTTTTCTTATTTTAATTTTAATAATTTATTAATTATGTAATCGTTTAGAAGGATCCACCGTTCAATGCTGATTTCAAAACCCAAACTGATACGTAATAGAAATCAATTTTCTTCCTATTATTGACTGAAAGCTTTTGAGATGCAGCTTCTCGAGTAACTTTAGCACCATCGATACGAGCGAGCTGGAAACGACAAGAAATTGTTTCGTTCCTTAATTTTTCTAGCTTTTGGATCATTTAATGAGCTTCCATATCTTTCAAACAAAATTTTCTTTTCTTCGTCAAAATTGTTGATAAAGCAAGATACATTCCCAACTATTAAAGCTAGAGTTCGTCTTAGATTAAAATTTTCTAATTTTTCTTCACAACTCAAGTGATTAATTTTTTTTCGTTCCTTAGATAGTTTCCACATCAAGTACCGCACTCTTCAATTGCCCTTCATTCAGCTGTTCAATGTTTAAATTATTTCCTATTCATCCCATTTCCGTACTTAGGTACTGGTAACATTTGGGTTATCAATCTATCGCTAGATCCTTTGATTCCGTTAGTAGCCCTCCATAAGCACAGTCGCTACTTTAGCTATTTGACAGTTATTTTAGATAGGTGTTCACCCATTCCCTTCTAACCTGATGAATCCCCTTTCTCAGTAGTTGGGCGAGAGGGGTTAGCACTATCTTATCAACCGTAAATCTAATTTATAGCCATTGTTCTCAACTACAAATTCCTTGATCTCCTTGTGGTAATTATTGTCTACTGTTTTCTTCCTGTTTTCAGCTTTGAAGTCTCCTCCAACGATTAATCGTTCTCTCAAGTCAGGTTCCAATTTTAAGCAATCCCATCTTTCCAGATAATGCCTTGATAGAAAGTAGATTGCACCAAGTGCAATCCCTGTTGGACATGTATAGGACTTGCTTATTTTTTATTAAAGACTCAGCTTTACTGCTAATGCCTTCAAGTTCTATCAATTTTTTTGAACTCGCCTGGAGCCCTTTGCCTTGTTAGTAGTTTTTTTTTTGTTCTTCATATGATACTTTGTAGTAGCTGATCTATCTATTTTTTCTTTCTGTAAGCCTTTCTCTCTTTGTTTGTTCTTTGGATGTGCCAACTACACGGTGGTTTATTTTCTCTTTCTTCTCATATGTTGGTTGAATAAGTTTATTTCAAAGCTAAGAAAGAGATGCTACCAGAGCAAACAAAATACCACCACAGTTCTCGATTTGAAAGTGTCTCTTTGCGACAATCAGTTTTGGCGCCAGCGCTCTGCGAATTCCCAAGCGGGTCTAGAAAGATTCCGGAATCTTCCAGATACTCCAAACTCATCGCGACGCCCACCGAAGTTGCTTTGTTGCCAGATTTGCGGCGCGTTTTGCTAAAAGCTCCATTAAACCTTAATCGACTGGATCATTAGCAGATAAATACAATCGATCGGGGGACACAGACTCCATCATTCCCCCGCCATATTTCTCCCCTATCCAACGAATAAACCACTCGATCCAATTATTCCGGCAATAACGTATAAAACAAAAACACATCGCTGACGACGCTTCCATATTTGCCTTCATGTGTCGCCGACCTAAAGATTGGAAATCGTGCGGGCATTGAGGCAGGCGGGCATAAACATCGACCAGGGACTTTAATTAACCCGAGTGTAATTTAACTTGGCTCCGGAGAGGGTGTGCATGCGTCGGGATCCATTAAGCTCCGAAAGTGACCCTTAGAAACGGACCGATAGGGCTTGTTGGAGCGCTGCAATGGGGCGGGGATGGCAGCGACAAAGGTGCCAGAAAACGCCCGACGTTTATATCGGCCGGGGGAGGTTTGTCTTTGTTTTTGCAGTTTTAAATTCTAGTCTCGGGCGGCTGCGGCCGACGGTTCACCTCTAGAATAGAGGGGGTGCAGCGAGCCATCAAGACTCAAGAGCGCAACCCTTTTTCAGGCCGATTCCAAAGAATTGATAGAAACAGTTTTAAGTGTAGACTTGCAGAAAGCATTATATATCGTCCAGACATTTCATGACAAGGTCCTTGCTTGAGCAGTTTCAGCAGACTTGTTTCATATCTTTAGAAACCATCTTGACTCACTTAGACATCGGCTATAGGTATTCTTATATGCTTCGCCAATAACGCTAATTTCAAAATAAAGAGTAATGGGCAAGAAGAGGGTTTGTTCCTTAAAATCTGAGTTTTTTTACAACTTCTTGTATCAATAGATATTATAAGCATTTGAAACATTTCCTCCAGAGGCAAATAATGCAGAATGTCATCATGCCTAAAAAAATCACATAGCAGAAGAAAGACTTAAAACAGAAGTGACACAATCATAAACCCTTAAAACCCCTCTCCTGCAAAGTTTACAAATTGTGACATATTCGGATTGCCACTGAGTCCAAACAGCCAAATATTTCCATACGATTGGCACTACATATTTCGTTCAAAGTCATAAATCAACAAAAAAAAACTTGACAGTTCCAGCACTTCCGGGTCTTCCCGTGGCGTTCAACTGAAACGCTAGTTATAGTTATAGTGACTGTATTAACTTGATTTACGATTTGGAGGTCTAAATCGATTACCATCGATTGTAGTCTATACGACGCAGTTGGCCGGCACCGACCTCCGGAGCTGGCTTTGGCCCTTCCAGACAACGCTGTTTGGCGTCCCTTAAATTTAATTTCGGGTTATCAAAATTTCGTTCGGTGCGCAATTACCTACTAAACTGCGCTTCACTTGTTTGACGATCCGGGGATTCCCTTGGAATTAGCCGTGTAGAATCCGGCGAAAATGACATCGAGGCGGGACTGGAAGAATTAACTCGAAATGGCGGCGCAGCCTGCAAATGGCTTGTGTGTTTATCTGATCTGTGCCGCCTTTGTGCCCACCAGCCAAATAAAACTAGTTAGCACTGAGATGTTTTATTGAGGGACCGTCAAAAATTAGTTAAGGAATTTTAAGATGTTCAGATCTTAAGGGTAAATTTATTTGGCGGAATTCGGCTCGCTTCCAACTTAAATTTGACCATCAACAATAGTAAACGACAAGATTAGCCAGCCGGATGCTGCGGCTTTACTACGAAGGCCCTCAAGGGTGTAAATAGTTGGGAGTTTCTCTCCTGGCATTGACGAGACCCGCTTTCTACCGACTTGCCAATTGCCATCTTGACACTGACACGGCCGAGAGGAATAAGAAAATTCCAAGATAACGGGAGAACGTCTCAAGACACAGACGTATCGGAATTGTCTCTCAATAGCATTATAGAGGTTCCAGAAAAATCCCTCGGAAAAATTTATTAGTGTCACGAGCCGCACTGTTAACCGGATGGAAATATTTAATTTAGTTTTATTGGCTTTTCATGCTACAAGGCGTTCTCTAATGGACCAGAGTGAGCTGGCAATGGCGCTGACTTAGTATTAACGGGGGGTTCCCCCTTGATGGATTCTTTCCGAGTACGTGGGGATTTGCGGAATTCTACATGTACAGCTCAGCAAACATTTGCGATTCCGCCCCTGGAAACACAATTAGAGTTCCATATTAATATTTGCCCCAAAGCCGCTAAATCAACCGCGATATCCGCAACTAGGCAGTAAAAACGGCCATGAGCTGCGGTGGTGGAAACAAAGAAACCATAAATCCTCAAAACCAATGCATAAAAGTGGCGGAATAAAAATCTAAATAGCACTGGAAGTTATCTGAACGTCTTGCGGAATCTGGGACGTACCTACTTCGTTTTGCTTAGCGCAGTATTTTTGAGATAGCATCGATCCAGGACCGGGATTGAGTCCGCGTTCTCCCAATCTCCCCGTTATTAATTCCTGGTTATTATCCCTCAATGCGGTTCTTCAATCCCATTAGTCAAGTTTATTCGGCGATTTTCAAGAGTGGGAACTTAGAAGCTTTCTGTTTTCACTAATTAAATTAGCTGCTCGAAAATACACTAAAATTGCTGCTTTATGACGCTCGAACGTTGCTTGAATACTAATCCAGCTTTTCTGGACGTTTCCAACTGAAGCGAACAAAAAAAGCGGTGATTCCCCTTCTTAAAGTAAATAAATTAAAACATAAATCGCCAGGGAGAACCCCAATATTTTTTGTTGCCTCTCCCTACCGCCATTAGAGGTCGTATCAATAGGCGATGTTTTTACGACGTAAAGGTTAGTTGTAAGAAAACGCAATACCCTCGACAATAGTCACTTGGAGTCGGGTTTCATTGTAATTTGGCACGCCATTCCCTCGTTTCTGGGGGTGACAGATTATTGACCATTCGATAACGAGCGGGGTCGCGTAATTACAGTTCAAGGGGAGAATGCAAATGTTGAACCTCCGACAACACCTGCAAATGAGACTTTCCCTTCTGCAGAATCGCTTCTTCAAACGTCAAGTTGTAATCGTAAAACACCGGATGAAAGGTCTCTGTACAAGGAAAGTCTAAACCCTCCCATGGTCTAAACACTTGCCCCAAGAAACAATTGCTAAATAGGCAAAATGCCATTAAATTTCCGACAAGACCTCCTCAAAGTCAAATGTTTTTGTTCCACCGATGTTGCAACTTCATTATGCTTTTCTTGCAGATCGATTCGTCGAGAATTGCAAAATAAGCGTCTAGGGACCTCCAAATTTAATGAAAATTTTTACAAATGGTAGTCGCGGGAATCTCTCTGACTCTGCAGAATACGAAGCATGAAGGGTCCATTCAAAGATCAGTTCTGTCATTGTCGTGAGAAAAAGTATCAATTTTTTCAACTGATCCAGTAAGTTGAAATGATATAATAGTCAAGTTAAAGTTTTGCTTCTTGAAAGTTAGTTATAAATTTTGGGTTCCAAAACACGAACGTTATAGCGTCACAAATTTTTTAAACTCTCCTCGCAGTCCGGTAACTTCAGTCTCTCCCTAGCTTTTCGTTACGTGTTTTAATTAATTATCTTTTCGACGTTGTTGTTCGATTTTTCATGGCGAAGTTGATGTGCATGGAGATGTTGGGGCGGAATTCATTATACGATTTTAACGTTGAATTCCTAACGCCAGGAAACGGTCGAATTGCAAATGAAGCATTAAGGCTGGCGCAAATTGTTGCTTGTCCTTATTATTTCCGATGAAATTACTTTTATCTGCGATGCAAATAGACGACCTGTATTCCTCTGAACGATGCTGTTATGACGGCCAAAACAAATTAGTGCCTGGTCTCCTCCATCAATGCGACTCTTAGCGATTTAAATGCTTCCCGGTTACGGCGCTAACGCATTTAACTAAGCTCGGTGCCATGCTTACGGCAATACCGCGCGACGGCGGCGATGTTGCACGAATTCTTATGCAATGTGCCAAACTTGCAGTACTCTTCATCAGGGTACGTGTGTTTCAAAAGCGACAACGCCGTCGCGCGGTTGTGCCGCCAGTATAGCGCCGGGCTAAGGGCTATTCCAGATGAACGCATATTGTTCTGTGTTCATTCTGTTAGCTCATGAATCCTTGTACTTAAATAAAAATAAACGCAAAACACGAAACATTTGCAGTTAGTGCAGTTAGTCGTTGCCATCTAACATCCTGCGTACCACGCGCGTACCGTACGCGCACGCGCAAATGGTCGCTGCGCGTTCCTGCAACGCTGCGCCGCATTCTTCTTCATTCTGCAATATGGTCCAAAATTCGCTTTGGGTATAGAGAGTCGCTCTTGGGCGAGAAGTCGATTTTGCATTTGAGCATTTACGCTTGACTACCCGTAATATTTCTATAGAGCTGCAAGTTTGATAAAGCAACTGAGGGATGACTGGAATTTGGGTGTAGCGGTGGGATTTTTCGGTGCAAAATGATGTGAATGTTGGGCATAACGTTTCAATCTTCATGCTTAGAGAAGCGCTTTGTGTAGTCGGTCGAACATTGCAATTCTCCGGACGGGTAACAAATGGGCCGTTCCGTTCGCACTCTAGGAAATGTCTGCCACATCTCACCGCAGTTGGTGTGAGAGGTTATAGGTCCTAACATCCGTTAGATAAAGTGCGCCCTATAGTTGTCAGCACAGCCCGTTATCGAGTTGAATTCGGGAATTAAAAGGAAAAGGAATTAGGTGTAAATTTCGTTGGGGATTATTTGCACGTTTTGTGGCTAACCGGAAAATGATTACTAACTAAATATAGTCGATTGTGAAGAGATTTTCATGAAAAATCGTTAGGTTTAATTAATTTCTCGGGCACGCGACCCGAACTCGACCACTGGATGATTAAATTATTTTTCAAGTGCTGCTCTGAAATTGCTCCAATTAAACTCGACCTTGCCCGATGCGATGGCCGAGGCCCTTGTCTCGAATTGTTCGCCGAGCTGGATCCAGCGGGACTAATTTTCTTAACTTTGCAAAATCAACATATCAAAAGGGACACTCCGTTTTGATAATGGCACACAAGTTAGGACTTAAGAAAATCCACAGCTGGTTTACTACTTCAGAAGTTACAATAAAACAGACAGAAGTTCAAAAAATGGAAGAAGTCCATTTAGTAGTAATAGAGTTTTGTTTATGATACCAAAACTCACTGTTGCGCTCTCTGCCGTAAACACGGAGCGCCATAGGTACGACAATTCATCCTATCGTGGAATTCTCCCAAACGTAGTGCTGACCCTAAAACTAACTTCAAGTCAATCGCCCATTTAAAAAATGCAGTCATTTATGGACATGAAAAAATTTATCACCAAAATTAAAGCTCAACATTATTTGATTCTAACACACAGAACTATCACCATATTGTTATTCCAACAAAATAAAAACTGCTGAAAAATAGTCCTACATAGTATGATTTTTACAAAATTCTGTATATTATAGGATGAATTCTCATGGTTATATTGCCGCATGTGTGCGACAGAGAACTCAACACTCTAAACCTTCTTTCCAGATATACTTACACTCTTTGATAACTATCTTTGTATTATTATTTTTTTTCAAAATATCAAGCACTCTAGTCAAATAAGTTGTTTCAGCATGGAGAAAACTGTTGTGAAACAGAAAAAAAATCGCAAAAATTTTACTTTGCGAACAATTTTTAAAGACATGTGAAGTAATAATAAAATAATAATTTGAAAAAATGGTTAAAAGCAGTGGTTAAGAGTTCTGCATGATCACATTAGTATGAGAGAAGTAAGTGCAAAATGGATTCCAAGATTGCTAAAAACAATCCAGTGTAGCCCCGGCAAGGGAGCATAAAATGAAGTTCTTCTGTCAAGAAAGGAAAATATTTTTTTAAACCGAATTGTCAACAGCAAATAAAAATTGAGTTCACTTCAAAGAGTCCTCACTGGAGGATTACCTGGAGGTGCCTAGAAAGTTTACAGTTGCTTCGGGAAGTGATGGCACCTGTTTAACAATTATGTTGAAACAAAAAAATGTAAAAAAGGTTTACAAGAAACAAATTTTCAAGGTGATGGCCATTAACAATTTCTGACCATGTTACATTTGAAGTAAAAAAATATATTTTAAATTTTTTTTTGAGCATCTTTCTTTTCATTAATTTCTGTATCATCTCTTATTTCTTCCATTTTTACTCGATTTTTACAGAGTTCATTGAAACAAAAGTTTACCTAATAACTTTCAACACCTCGAATGTACGAAGAAGCAACTTTTTTTTGTTAAAGTATTCACAATATTTAATAATCGAAATTAAAATAAGTAACTATCTCTTCGTCGTGCATAGTTGGGGTGCTCGATTTCACGTTTTCTGTCATCACATTGAGATCTTTCCCTCTAGAACAAAAACCCAAAGAATGGATGGCGCAAAATTAACTTATTTTATCAGTGCCTTTTATGGCCAGAAATATAAAAAAAACTTTATAAGTATAAGGTAAGATTAAAGAATGTGGCTTGGAGGAGTTACAACCCCCAAAAGTGATTTAAAGATTTTTTCTAAATAAATATTCTCGAAACTGTTCAAGAAAACTTTTAGAAGTTTGGTAATCAAAGGGTGTAAAAATAATTTTAAAATTTTATTTATGGGTGCTCCAAATTGTTCTCGTGTAAAAATTATTTTAAAGGGTGCCCCAAACTGGGAAGAGTTAAAGAACAGAGTGGGGCGCCCATAAATAAAATTTAAAAATTATTTTTACACCCTTTCATTACGAAACTCCAACAAGTTTTCTGAAGAAGTGAATTTATGAATTTGCGAATTTAGAATGTTCTACGATGAGAAAATACTCTGGTTTGAATAAGTTTAAACATTGTTACGAGTCATAAAAAGTGGGCTCCGAAAAGCAAAAAGAAGTTAGATAATTATCTGATAGTTCAGTCATAGTTTAAAATTTTTTTTATTAAAAATGCTGTCACTTATAAAGTGATAATAATAAAATTTTAAAATGATTTAATGATTTTCACACTGTCGCCGCCTCATCATGACACACTATCATTCGATTATCAAAATTACTAAATTCCATCACTTTCAGAATTATTCTTAAAAAAGACCCGATAGGTATTTAGAGAGATAAGAGAGGTAGGCTCTTTTAGCAACTAATTAGCAATCCTATTTTTTTCTAATTTTTGGTAACAAAGGTCGTCGGTAAAACATTTACTCCTGTAAGTTTCTCGACAGAACGTATTGTTTGTTTTCCAATAAATTGTGTTATATTAAGGATATCTTGAGGGGCTTGTACTCTCGAGAGAGATCACGAAATTTCGCAAAGTTGAGGGAAAAAAACTTTCAAATTTAATACCCTAAAGAGTCGACTATACGGGCTCGGCTAATGAAACGTAAAAAAGTGCCGAAGCATTTAACTTTTAATTCAAAAGGGACGACGTTTATTAGGATATAGCGACGTGTTCGAGGAGATTAGACGAAGAATTGAGTGCTGTAGACTACGTTATATTGTTACGGATAATCAGCCCTATTGCGTATCACGGATGTTTGGTCTAACATGGATTGTTTGCTAGAATGTAACCGGTAGTGTCTACATTTGAAATGACGGTCACATTCTAATGGCAAACAACCCATGTTAGGCCAAACATCTGTGAACGCAATAGGGCTGAATGGTGCTTGGCCTAACATCTGAATCTTAGAACGTTGAGGGAAAGAAAGTAATGATTTTGTGTCACCAATCCATTCCTTATCTCGTAAAACGGGTGTCCATAAAACTTTGCCAGCTGGAGTTGAAAAGACAAGAAGTGGATTTGTGAGGCCGAAAAATATTGTAAAAATCTTATGTCCTCTTAGAAGCAGAATTTTCTGGCGATTTCATGTCATTCGCGTCATACATAATTACTCCCGTCAAATTAAGTCCGCATTAAGCAGAGTCTTAGTTCATCCAACCTTAGCAAATATTGAAAGATTATACAATCCAGAGAATGATAATGTGTCATTTTGTCAGGGTCAAAACACCAAATTGTGTCAAAAACTTTTCATTGAGTGAGGTCTGGTTAGAGAAATTTAATAAATTTTCGGCAATCGTCAAAGACCCTCGTGGGTATAACAAGTAGAAACTGGTTGTGCGGCCATTGTTACTCACATAATTTTATAATTTTACAACACGTACCTATCTCATTACAATATGAATAATTATTTGAACAATGAACAGGTTGACCAACCCACCTATACACACCAAGTCTCGTTAATAACGTTAAGACAGTGTTAAATAAAACAACAAAAGCCGACAGATTTACGAGGGAAGGACTCCGATTCGATATTAAATTTACGTTGGCATTCGCTGCTTTTCGATACAAACGCATCCTCCTCCATAACGTAGAATTATGGATACAACTTCGAGAGGTGGGTTCGAGCTATTTGGAGATCTCCAGAACTGACTGGACAAGTTTCTCAATTATAGACAGTCACTGAATTTCCGTAATAATGTCAATCTTATCACTGCTCAACTAGTGGTCCTTCATTTTTGGCAAACCCTCCCTTGTCTTCGTTATTGGGTAACTAGACCCTTTCGTCACGACTACGCTAACAATCTGAGCTGTTTAGCCTGCCTACGCGACGAAAACAGTTTCTTTCAATTCCCGAGAGGAGGTCAACGGGTCCCGTCTTCTTCCGAAACTACACACGTGGATCAATACGCGAATCAACAAGGGGATTCCCCGAACACATTTCCAGGTGGTTCAGATTTTGCGTCCCCTGTCTCCTACGTTGATTCTGTGCGAGCATGAATTTCGAAATTTCCTTCGAATTTAATTAGAAGCAGCTCGTTATACGCAAAAACCGCCGTCTTAGTTCGTGGTCGGATGTCCCGACAAGACAGACTAATTCGCAAAAGCTGCCATGCACTGAAAACCAGCAGTCATAAATACAAACAAGTTATGCTCAGATTGGGGCGAGACGACGACGTATCGGGGTGAAGGTGGACTGGGTGGATGTGAAAACTTGCTTGGAGGGATGATTTTTAAAACGAATCTGTTATGGTGAGTGCGTTGGCAATTTTTCTGGAAGCTGGCGAAATTAGAACGCTTTGATAGCCAGTGCTTGCCGATGAAACTTTATACGTATAAGGTGTATTCCGGGGCGGAAACTGTAACAAGATCGCGCCAGTTTTGCGAAATATACCTATGATGGAGCATCATATCGGGAGATGAGAAACTCTCGTAGCTGTTATTAAAATTGTCGAAACTTCGAAAATTCCACAATAAGGTTAACTTCGATATCGAAGACACAATAAGTTTTACAGTAGTAAGTACAATTATTGCGATTGTTCGACTGAACTTTTCAAGAGCCTTAATTGATTTCTGACGTAATTCCTGTTAAGAGTAGCGTTTATGAGGTCGATGAGTGCTGTGTTCTCTGCTGCACACACGAGGCGAGACCATTGTGTTCTAGAAGGATTCTCTAAGACGAAAGCAAATTTTATGAATTTTTTATTTTCTGAAATATATTTATATCAGTAATGGTACTTTAAAAAACATAGTTATTAGAGCATTACTCAAAATTGTATTACACTTTGAAGCGACTTTAAACCAGATCGTTACTAAAAACACATTACGATCATCCAAATATTTTACAAGCAAAATAAAATAAAAACGTTTCAAAATCCACTAAGTATATGTCTTGAGAAATCTTCTATGAGAAAAGGATTGTACGTTCTCTGTCGCATAAATGGACCGTTACACACTACAATTCCTTTGTCATAGAAGATTTCTCAAGACCGATACTTAGTGCATTTTTAAACGTTTTTTAACAAATTGGCCATCAGATTCTTCAGAACCACTCAATTTCTCATCCGTGTCTCACCTTCTATTATATTTATTGTAAATTGTAACAATAAAATAGCCAATACAACAGCCAAAAAAGTTACAGCTACATGTTTATCAAAATAGATGCAGTAAAAAAAATTAATAACACTGAGCTGTAACAGTAGTGTTAAAGAACTCCACAATGAAGATGATGGAGTCTCCAAAAAGCGATTAAGTAAAAAATTATCTTAATGAATTATAAATTTTATCCAGTCTCTATTTTATTGAATATTATCAGAATTGAGTTGGAGTTGTTATCAATATTAATTTCTATGTTCAAGATTTGATGCTATTTTTTGCCTCTTGGCAACATTATATCAATCCCGTTATTACAACTTCAAGAATAAACTGATTATTTACACTTGGAATAATGTAAATCCATTTTCACTTTACCTAAAATATCTTCTTTTGGTCTTTCTTGCGACCACCACTCTTTAAATAATTTTATAGGAACTGTTTGGGAGCTAAACATTTCACCCAAGATGGATTTCACGCTGTGGTTCAAACTATATTGGACAATTAATCTGGAGTCAATTCAATTTTTGACATTAGATGGAAGAAAAAAAAACTGACAAACCTACTGTTATCCAATTTACTCTTAATCGTTTTGTAGACAGTAAAATAACTATTGGTTTACCCTTTGGTGCTAGATGTAACTAACCTCAATAAATTTCCAACAAACCTGAAAAGTGTGGATTGTTAGTGTTATACAGGTGTTTCATAATTGAATGTCATTGTTGAAGGAGATGAATCTGTGTATGATTCTAAGATAAAAAGTTTCTATGAGCATAGGCCCGTTTTCGCGTTATTTATGATTACAAGACAAAAAAAAATTTAATTTTTTTGTTTTTTTTATTAACTCCGAAACTACATTGAATATTTTTAATAAGCTTGGTGAGTGTAAACTAGGTGTAAAAACGCATCTTTCGTGAAAAACGAATTTTTATTAGTGTTAAATGTCACCCTGATTATCTTCAATGAAAAAATGATACACCACTGCTTTTTTCAAAAACAAAAATTAATTTATTAATGGAGATTTATTTTGTAATAAAAAAGATCTCTTTACTATTTTTCGTATCTCGAACTACTTTGAGTTAAAAAATAAAGAACAGTTATTTGTATGTAAAAAAATATATTTTTACGAATAAGGTACTTTTTACACTTTTTATTGTTAAATAATTCTTTGACAACTGGATAACTAATATATGACTCATTTCTGATTTAATTAGTTAAATTAATAACAATTTTGTGAAAAAAATCTATGGTTTTGAAGTTATTTACAAAACACAAAAAAAAAATTAAAAAATTATCGCCCTTTACATGAAAAATAACGCAAAAACAAGCCTATGTTTATAGAAACGTTTTATCTTGGAATTATTCACAGATTAACCCTCTTCAATATTGACATTCAATTATGAAACACTTGTATAAATCCAAAACCTTCTATATGTTAACAATTGCGAGATAGATTACAGCCAGAAATACCCTAAAAAATCAAATAAATAAACCTCGAAATAAACCAAACGTAAAATTTTCTACAACCTTCAAAATCCCGAACCCTGGAAAGAAAAAAACTTTACGTTCGACAATTGGTTGGTGAGCTTTTTGGAAAACCTTTAAAGTGCTTGGCTAATAAAAAAAAGATGCCAACTGGTTTATCGATTTTTAAATTTGAAAGAAAAGTTACCATTTTGCTCTACACCCCAAAGACAAATAAGAGCGCTCTTCTTCTTTTTGCCTTAGGCAATGATTTTTCAACAAATCCTGAAATCCATGAACAAAGCAATATTAGAGACTACAATTATTCCTGTGAAAGATGATCGATATCGTAAATAAAATATCCAGTACATGCTCCGTATTCAGAAAAACATGACGAGAGTAAATAAACACCCAAAGTTTGTTTAACGCCACACCTAAAAAAATATATCGATGTCTTTGAAAAGCCACACCTTCCAAAAAGAGCTATGAACCGAAAAACTTCGAAATCCCAAATTTTTCTTATTTTCGGGCAAAACCAAAATTGTCGCCTTTAGCTTGTGGCTGGTCGGAGTAGTGTCTAAAGAACTAGAGTTCTCAAGAAAAACAACATTAAAGATGAGTGATCAAACAAAAATATGAGAAAAGTACTTTTCTTATAAAGTGACATCGATTTTATATGTTTACATGATCGAACTGCAAATAGAGAAGCAATTAAGTACTGTCATTATTTGTCGGAAGATTTTCCAAAAACATACGATACCTAATGGTTTTACAATGCCCACTTCTCGCTTTTGCGGTGTTTTTTTGGAAACCATCGTAAAACATCATTATAATGCCATTTTAAGCAAGGAAATGTTGTGTAAGTGACAATTAGTTTTATACAAAAATTTATAGATGTAGATGTGCTAGGGCACAAAAAACAGAAGTAAAAATTGAAGTGGTTTGCACAAAAAAAGATATTAATTTTCGTAATATATAAATGTTGACGAATGCTTTGCCGTAATTAGTTTTTTGAAAATCCAAAAGTAAACAATGACCAAAAATACTTTGCCTCTACAGGTACGCAGGTGTCCCTGAAAAGTCCGAACACAGACTCAAAGATGGATGAAACATTTTTTTAACTCTTAGCTTTAGCGCTTTCATTTTTTTCAATAATCAGGACACGTAAATTGGTATCAATCTTTGCTTCTTGTAAAATTTTAATATCCTCAATGGTTTCGACGGGAAAAAATTAATTCAAAATCTTGCAACTTGATGCGCCCCAAGCACCGCGGCGTAAACGCTTCTATGATACAGCCTCTTGATGACACTCGCTTGCTCATGCTTTCTGCATCTACCACGCATCTACCAAACACGGGAGAGGCTTCAAATTTTCAGGAAAATCAATCATGAGAGTTAGAAGTTACGTCAAAAAGACGATTTTTGAAACTCAACTTTGAAAACCTCTTTCTCCGTTATCAAACGTTTTCGAGGTCACGTTTATTAAAAAAAAATTCCTTTATTTTTTTATTTTCTATCCGCCTCTCAAGTTTATTACAGTTATTCCGACACACCTGTATAGGCATATACAGGGTGATTCACGTAGCCCGTCCATTAGAAGTTTTTCAACTTCCAGTTGGATTAAAAATTTGAAACTTGGAAGGCAGTCATTATCAGTCATGCTCATTCTATCTAAAATATTTTGAGCTCTCTAGCTATACAGGGTGTGCGAAAAGTCGGTATCAACTTTCTTATTTTAAATAAAAACGTACCATTTTTTCTACATGGTCTAATTGGTCTTTCAACTCTGAGTTTTTATAACAGTTGTTATGTGAACTTATTTGACAATTTTTGACATTATGTTAATTTATGTGAAAAAAATGATCGATGTGGTAGCTTACGGAGAAATTCGTATCTGGCAGACGGTTCAGAATTTATGAAAGCTAATTTGTAAAGTGCTTAGTTCAAAGTCCAGACTAACTTCTGATATCTTAGTGGTGGTTCCATCTTGTACCATATGGGTGCAGACAATTTTCAAATATCGCAACCAAAAATGGTCAAGAAGTCATTTTTTTCAAATGGCACCTACAAATTTTTTTCACACCACTCGATAGAAAATTGTATTTTGGAATAAGTTACTTAAGCATTTCCTATACCTAACTTCATCCCCTATCAAATTAAAAATTAAAATCCAGAAATTTCATCAATTTTGCACAAGATTTTTTGGTTTTTCAAGTATGCCATGGAAACAAAAGACAATTGCAACAATTTAATTATGAAATGAATATCTTACTAATTTTATAAAACAACAACAACAAAAACTATCAAGAACCATCTTAACAAAATTCTAATGTAAATGTTCAATGTGAGCATCATTTTGATTACTACATTCTATCATCTTATATCATTGTGTGGCTCTTCTTATTTCCTTGGTGTCAAGACTGTCAAATGCTCTTATTATTCTCCCGCTTAATTCCTTTATGTTGCAAAGTGGTGAAGTATAAACTAAATCTTTTATTCGACCCCAAACATAAAAGTCTAATGAGGTAAGATCTGGAGATAATAAGAGCATTCGACAGTCTTGGTCCCAACGAAATTAAAAGAGGTACACAATCTGTTGAAAATGGATTAATAGAATGTATGTAGTAATCAAAATGCTGCTCACATTGAACACCTACATTAGAATTTTGTTAAGATGGTTCTTGGTAGTTTTTGTTGTTGTTTTTTTTATAAAATTAGTAACATATTCATTTCATAATTAAAATGTTGCAATTGTCTTTTGTTTCCATGGCATACTTGAAAAACTAAAAAAATCTCTTGGCAGAATTGATGGAATTTCTGGATTTTAATTTTTAATTTGATAGGAGATGAAGTTAGGTATAGGGAATGCTTAAGTGACTCATCCCAAAATACAATTTTCTATCGAATGATGTAAAAAAAATCTGTAGGTGCCATTTAAAAAAAATGACTTTTTGACCATTTTTGGGTGCGATATTTGAAAATTGTCTGCGCCCATACGGTACAAAATGGAACTACCATTAAGATATCAGAAGTTAGCCTGGACTTTGAACTAAGAACTTTACAAATTAGCTTTCATAAATTCTGAACCGTCTGCCAGATACGAATTTTTTCGTAAGCTACCACATCGACCCTTTTTTTCACATAAATTAACATAATGTCAAAAATTGTCAAATAAGTTTACATAACGAATGTTATAAAAACTCAGAGTTGAAAGACCAATTAGACCATGTAGAAAAAATGATACGTTTTTATTTAAAATAAGAAAGTTGATACCGACTTTTCGCACACCCTGTATAGCTAGAGAGCTCAAAATATTTTAGATAGAATGAGCATGACTGATAATGACTGCCTTCCAAGTTTCAAATTTTTAATCCAACTGGAAGTTGAAAAACTTTTAATGGACGGGCTACGTGAATCACCCTGTATTATGCAATTACTATTTTTATTATTTTTATTGATTTTAACGTTTTCTATATTATTTGTTTAGAGATTTGGTACAGCTTTCTTGCTCTCAAATGCTTTTGGCAAAGTGAAAATTTGTGTAATATAACCTAACATTTATTCACGATAGATGCTTAGAAACTGCATGTTCTTTGGTTATGTAACTATTATTAAATTAGCGCTATAGTGCTAGAGCTATAGGCAATAGGGATGAAAGCAGTAAGCAGTAAACATTTTTCTGAATGACTTTAAAAGTAACCAATGTAATAAAATTAAACAAACAAAAAATGGTGGTGAATTTATAGCTTGTGCGTTTATGTGGGATGCGGGATGGATAATGGAGCTTTCTTGGGCGATAGTCGGTGCGGCGATTGCTGAATGCAGTGACAGGAAAAGCACGAGAAAAAGCGAAACAAACAATGAACACCGCTAAACACCGGAAACGCGGAATGCAATTTACGGTCACGTTTAAACAAGCTGCAATGTCGTTAATTCCGGCCATTTCGTATCGCGGGAGGCCGCTCCGGCCGGCCACCAACCCGGATTGTCCGATGCATATTTAAGCGGACCGCTTAAAATAATTGCTCGTAATAAGCGAAAATTGTTGAAAACTCCGCAGCACTTGCGCCATGCTGATGACAGCGCCATTGCGGGGTGTGCAATTTTTTTTATTAAAAAATAATCCACAAAAGACTCCTCGGGAACAAAGGGTGAAAGCATGCGGGTGAAATTGCGGGTTTCTTTTCTCTGCCGTCGTAATCTAGCAGGCGGCGGTCGCGTCAATAATGGTAATTTTGTTATTATTAAGAAGACAACTACCGGTTGTGCACCTGTTTGGGGTTTCTGACTTTCCGCACCTGTCAGCGCGTATTTATTTATTTTGGTACCTTTATTTTTTCGAAAGATTACATCGATCAAAGACTTACGCGCTACAGCCTCTTACAAGGTAATTTTTCCGGGATCTAATCGATTGTTAAAAAGTTTGATTTCGCAGCCGGCTTGATTTTTCTCCGTGTATTGCCGATAGCGACTATTGGCAACGGAATTCCTCCAGAATGTACACAAACAGCGGGAGAAACGAACAAAAATCGATGTTACCTCATGCCGAGGATTTGGCCCGTTCCGGCCCTAACAGGCGACTGGGCTGCAACAAAATTGGGAGACTTACCGTGACGTCACTTAAAATTCCACTGGCCAAAAACAACACACAAACAAAAGTCGCAATTCGCAACATTTTGATGGATTTGTCACCGAAAGCACCGCACTAACGCGACTCGACTCTTGTTGGGTGGATTCGCGACTGACACCAGCTCCACCTACCAGGAAGTAAGTGCGCATGATCGCGTTAGTCATCACTGCTGATCGGACCTCTCATCTCGGATAAGGGTGTATGTGGGAGATGGAAAGATTTTGTGAGACACAAGGTGAGTGTCTAGACTTTTGTCGGAGAATACGAGAGTCGAGAACCCAAGGAAGAGCAGGACCGGGGCGAGCCCATCGACCGGACGCCCCCGCAACAAATCCAAAAACAGGGCTAAAGCGACCCATGAGGTGTAGAAGGATTAATTGTGAAATAAGGCTTTATCAGCATGGTTACTTTCGTTGCTTTCATTCATGTTATAACCACTACTTAATGAATAATTTATAAATGGTCATAAACAGCACATTTTACTTAAGTATTGTTGTTTTCATTATTTCCCATTTCTTCCTTTCCTTAAATTCTACCCTTTTTAACCAGATTTCTGGCGCATCACTATTTTTATTAATATACTCATAGTCTCATAGTTTCCTTAAAATTTGCTATCTTTTCAGAATTTTTCCTAAAGTAAAATTGCTTTTGGATAATTGCTAACTAAACACTAAAAAACTTTAATTATTTTATGAGATAATTTGTTACGGCCCTTTTTACTTTACCTTATACTTTCTGGAAACCCATGTATCTTGGAATAATATAATAACAGAAGAATTAAAGAAAAGCAATACTTATTATAAAAAAAGGGTAGAGATTTATTTACTATTTATACCTGGCAATATCTGTAGCTAAATTAGCCAATGCAAAGAAGGTATTGCTGTATTTTTAACGGGGCATTATGAGTACATATTTTGGATTACAAACTTTTAATTATTTTGATGATTATCCACGTAAAAGCAGTTTTAAATAGAAACTTTATCGTGACCCTTGACCTATTACCTATTAAAGTCTTCACATATTGATCTTTGCATATAATTGCATGTAAGTACGTACCTACCGCTTTAATTATGTATGCCGTTTTTTCAAGATTAAATTTTTTCAACCTTTTAACATACTAAATAATAATAATAACAATTTGAATTGGGACTTGCACGACATTTTCACCTAAAATCTGAAAAATCGTGCTGAAAAGTGCTGAAAATAAATAATTTCTTGTTCATTACCGGAACACACGCAAATATTGAGAAAAGTTGCTTTCCTTGTTTAATTAATTTATTCTTCAACTCCACTTGATAGGCGGAACCTTGACAAAATTTAAAATATATTGTATTCTAAAAATCTTGTCTTGAATTTACTCTAGTACTTTTCTGATGAACCTGCGGGTGCGGGGTTGCATATGACCCGCACTAATTTTAATTTTTTACTAGTCCTTAAAATGAATTTAGACCACTAATATTGTACCGTATTCGGAACAATCCAATGTTTATTGAATATGAATTACACTAATTACACTAATTACAGTCAAATGTTTTATCTTCCTACTCCTGAGGACGTGCAAGACATAGGTATGTGCCATTTTGTTATCCCTCTATACAGACACTTTCTGATGATCTGACCTTAAACATTGCATAAGTTACCTAACAACAGAGTAAGGTAACACTTCATATTTTTATTACTTCCTTGCTGAAATGCTTAATTATTTTAAAAGAAAGAGATATTTATTCCTATCATTTTTTGTATATCATATAATTTTCATATCTTTTATGGTTTGCGAGACAGAAATTGAAGTTTGAGATAATGCACTTGTACTTGAACGTACAACTTTATAAGTGCCTGCCTAGACAAAATTACATTCGTACGTTCGTAAACAAACATGTTGCAATTAAATTAAATACGACTTTTTATTGTTTTTTACTAATTTCATTAATTTCATTGTCATACCCATTTTTCTTATAATATTTTATTGTCAATTTATGTTCTCAAAATCTATTATTTTCTTGGGGATAAAAATTTTAATTTTTTAAATTAAAAATTAGCGTTTCTACATCAACTTAACGAACTAAATTTAATGTCGATTTATTGTCATTCGATAAAAACAATTTCACTGCCACCCTATCTGAAACTTTATTGTTTTTTCGTAAAAACTTTACAGACATCCATTATAAAATAATAAATAATAATAAAAATAAAAATGGATGTCTTTTTCTTGTGTACAAAGCTCAAACCTGTCAGCTAACAAATAAAAAAAATATGACATACAATGACCATTGTTTCAAGTGTCAAACTTTACATCGTAAAAGAGAAAATGGGTACCAAACAAATAGTTTAGCTGAAAATAAAGAAGTAAATATTAAAAAAGCAACGTTTCTACTTCTAAATTAAGTCTAAGCGAGACAGTTTTACATCATTTTAGCTTTAGACTAGGTAGTGAAAAACTGAATACGGATCCGGATTTTGACTGATGTAAATTTTTAGTATATTTTGTTTAAGTCATTGGAAAAATAAATAATATCTTGATAATCTTATTTCTTTATATTGAAACAGCTTTTGAACCATTTTTCATATAGCACAAACACAGTACCTACTTACAAGCTTTGACAGTCTCAATAGATATTTATAATAAGTAAATAAATATGAAGTAAAGAAGAGAAAGACGTATTATAGAAAAAATAAAGATTAAAAATATATTGTTTTTTGATATTTGTGTATGGCAGTTAAAACTGTGGATAAATTGACAAAAAAGTAGATTTTACCCCTACTAGAGAATATCCAAATCGTAGAAGAAAAAAAGAAAATCACCTATAAGCGGATGGATTTTTTCTTTCACTATTTAAATGATGAATAAGCGTTTTTGCTTTGCCCTCTTCACGTTTTCTGTAATTGAAGAAACTTCCTTCTCTCTAAAGACAAGAAGAATCTTTTTATTATCTCAAATTTAAATCTGAGCAAGCTGATGCTTAATGCAATTTTGAAATTACATATTTTTATAAAGTCATAGAAAAAATCTATAAGCATCATTGTAAAATCTAAAAAAACTATTAACTATTATTCTGTTGTACAAATGGTAAGATCAAAATATATCTACTGTTAAAAGTCAATTATTGTAATAGACAATTGTTGAAGGGGTGGTTTCAATTAAATAAAAAAAAAAACAAAGAACGCTTGGCTTCACGTGATTTATGAACACATAACATTCTTTCTGAAACCAAAAACGTTTGCTTTGATTGATTTTTAAATCACAAAAAGATATTTGTCTTAAAGTTGAAAATTGGAAAACAATTCAGTGGTTTCCAACACTTTTGTGACTCTAACATTCGCATTCAACAATTTCAAGCCCAGCGTTGCTTCGTCGTCACTGTTTTATTAAAATAGTTGCCGAATCTGGCAAAACTACTTCATAAGTTGTTGAGAAAGCTCTGACAGAAACATAAATGAGAAACCCCCCCTCAAAATCCAGACGGTTTGCGTGCTTTCACGCCATTAATCTCTAACGTTCCCAATTTATTTCCAATCTACAAATTGCATATGACACAATACATATTTTTTTTACAGCAAACTTGGCGTCATGGGGCGAAAATCCTCTTCTGACATTTTCAAAGGCGCCGACCTTCCTAGATTGCGGCCGTCGACAGTCCCGACGTTCCAGGGCGTCTTGTTTTCCACTCCCTTGCCAAAAAACAAAGAGCAATGCTATAGCTTATGAAGTACGTAACTGTTTACGCCCCGACTAATTGTTTTCCTGAATTTTTCCAAAATAGAAAGAAAAATCTTTTGTTGTAGCGTACTGTTATCGCGAGTCAGGTGCTGAAAGAAAAACCACCGTCGTCGCCTCAACTTCTTTATTAAGGCGAGTTGGGCGCGAGGCAATTAACTCGAAACTTTCTCGCACTTTTCTTGGCGACCAGACACTCGAATTACTGTCGATTTAATGGGAATTTTTTGAAACGTCAATAAGTTCCAGCAAACAAAATCCAATAACTGTCTATTAGCTGATGAAATTTCGGGAATGGAAGGAACCATCTGCATAAATTATGTTCTTAAAATTATGAAAGCGTTTCGTTAAAAATCTTATGAAATAAATTTAATAAAATTTTGAGTTTTGCATACTTGCCGAGGTTGTCCTTTGAAGATGGTTATTTGGTAAAACGGGCCCGTGCGGACCTCTGCTTATCCTTCCATATCGATGCAAAACCGGAGGGGATCGTTTCTTATCAGGTTAAAGGTTGCGGCCGAAAAATATTTGCTTTGGCATAAAAGCTTTTGTGTAATTGTGCTGTTTTGTGTGTTGTCCCGTTTGTCTTGGTTAAACAAAAGGTAAGTTCAATAATGCCATAATTATAATTCAACCCCATATTCATAACGATTTTTGATTTATGGAGCACCAATTTTTTTTTGACCAACAAAAAAACGATGTAAACATCGTTAATTTAAATCGGAAACTTTAAACATGTAATGCCCGTAGGGTCCTTGTGGGAATGTGTTGCAATTTTATAAACATTGCGTTTACATTTGCGTGAAAATACGTTGCAAAAGCTGTAGTTTCAAATGAAATTTCCCAAATTACACTTATTAAATTTTCAAGCAATTTAATAAACCATGAAGGTAGAGGTAATAAAATTATGCTATTATTAGGGTGCAGGCGCTTCGAGCACGCAGCTAGTTTGCCCAAAACTCTCCGTTACCGCACTTGAAACTTGGAAAGTTTCAGAACCTTGTTCATAAAAAACTACCGCTATCAGTAGCAGCGCTGTTTTTCTTCAAAGAAGAAACTTGGTGTGTACCTACAATGTATTTTCCTGGTTTACAGTACTAAAATTTTTAAATTATGAACGCGTTTAACGATTGCGGTGTCTTAATTTTTCTCTGAACTATGAAGTAGAAAAGTTTGTAAAATTCAGTATCTAGATGAGAAGATGTGTCGCTAGTTAAAAATAATTAAAAGATTCTGGTTGCTCTCTTGATTAAATAACAAGACAAGAATTATTATTTTAGTCTTGCAGAAAATCTTTATTTGTTTAGATTCAAAATATATAGGGGAAAATTGTTAATACTTTCTAGCTCGTCATTGTTTTGAAATTTATTTATTGTAGTTACAAGAGCAAGTAATAGTAGGACGGGAACTATGGGGTAAAATAAATCAGTCTACAAGTTTCTACAATTTGTTTTTGACAAAAGGAGCATTATTGTTGTCTTCAAAAAATACACCTTAATACCTTTTGTCTTAAATGTTTAGAATGGATAATTACCATGAAATATTTGCATGGTTATTCACCAGTTACGCGATTATGTTTTTTGCTTGCAAAATCTATTAGAAATATGTTTTATTTAAGTCTTTTAGAAATTTGTAACTGTATTTATGACTACTTTACAAAATTACGTAAAAGCTTGTCACACGCAACCACATTTAGTTGATATTGTACAAACAGAAATATAGTTTTCAATTTTTTATTGCAGTAGCAAAATTTATTATTGTTAATTTGAACAAGTCAGCCTTGACAAAATATTTCTTGTTCATTGCTTATTACGATGAACAACGAGATCGTCATTTGGTGTGGTCATATTTTTTTGTACGATAAAAATTGGTTTTTAAGTTACTGCTGACATAGAACATAGAATTTTTTTTATTCGATATAAAACTTCTTAAAAAAATTTTCTTTATTATTATTATTTTTTCTTTAAGTTTCAATCAATTTTTTTTATAACTTTTTGAGTTTTCTATTGTCGCTTGCTTATTATTCTAGATATTTGTCAATCTTTTTGTAAGGAAAAGGCTGCACAATTTTTATTTTTTAGTATCTCGTCCATAGCATAAACATTTTTTAAGAATTGAACAATATAATTGTATAGTTCTTTTATCCCTATATTGATTGTTCTTTACCATATATTAATACTTTATTTTTTTAACTATTTTTTAAATTTTAAATCGCTTGAATAAAATTTTATTCATTTCATTCATTCAACGCCATCATATTTATTTCTTACATATGTGTTTCTCGAGATGTTTCTACTTTGTCTTATGACTTTTTTCTGTATATGCGTATCTTTCTTTGTACTTTTTGTCGTTATCTTTTTTTCACATTTTTCAGTGTTTCCTAAAAACGCCTTATGAAGTAACTAAGTTATCCAATTTAGATAAGCAAAAAACTTTAACAAAAATTATTCTTTAAACACTACAACGTAAGCAGCATTATGATTTCTTTTAATATTAACTTTAATGACAAACATTGTTCAACTTTTTTTTCAAATATAAATGTGTTTTTATGCTTTGGTTTAATAAACTCTTTTTTTAATACAATGACACAAGTTTCACAAGTTGACTTTGGCATAATATTCATTCAAGAAAACAATTAAAATGTTTATTGGAATTGGCTCGGGTTTCTTGTAAAATTTTCAACGATGCTCTTAGAAGAACAAATGTTGTATTGAAATAACGAAGGAAAAGAAACTAAAATAACGAACAAAATTCTTCACATACTCTGGTTCACGTTGATATATTTTTTGTTTTCTACGACACGGATAAGAAATGCAACCTAATCTCGACAATCTTGACAAAACGTTCATTGCATTCAGAAAAAAATTATTATTAAAATATACTACAAAAAAAATTGAACATCGCTTGACATTAAAGTTAATATTTAAAAAAAATATAATTAATAGTAGCGTTTTTAAAGAATAGTAGAATAATTTCATAGTTTTTATTTATTTAAATCTGATAATAAATAACACAGTTACTGCTTGAGGCGTTCTTAGAAACCCCCTGTATATTTATCTATCTTCATATAATTATAGTTTTCTTTTTATAATTTCATTATAATTCTTTTTTTCGTAGAATAATGTTACACGTATTTTAAGTTTGGTTCACTTTTAATAATTTGATTTTTACGTGCTTTTACTGCCGATACAAGTATTTTTATCTTATACATATTTTTTTTTCTTTCAAATCTTTAGTCATACTGCTTGACTGTGACATTCAGAGTAATTTTGTTTCAAAATTTTTAGCTCTAGCTAGCAATATCCTATGGGCCATAGGATATTGTTAGCTATAACTAAAAATTAGAATAGTAGAATAGCCGGTTGCCATAGGCTATGGCAACCGGCTATTCTATTGGCGGGCACCTTAGTAATAACAAGTTATCAATATTGCTAACCGAACCATTTTGAAACAGAATCGGCCTAATTGTCTGTCTCCCTACTTTTACTATTTATCGCTACTTACTATCTTTTTTGATTAATGCTACTTGGTCTTGTGTACTTACTAAATGTTTATATTTATTTTAATACTTTTTATCCTTTACTCACTTCCTTACCTTTGCTTACCCCTGCTTTCAATTACCTTTCTCTATTTAAATTTATTTTTACCATTTCAATTCGTATTCTCATTCTGTCTCCTTAGGTAATTTTGTTACTATTCCTCAATATTCTTATCACCTTCTAGCTTTCACGCACACTTTCTGGGTTTTTTCATTTATTTCTTTTTGGTTTTAGTATGTTTCAATACATCTTACGTATCTTAGTTTTTCTGTACAACTTAATTTTTTTCTATGACAATAATGCTCTCTTGTTATTTTTATTTTAATCAGAATTGCAGTATCCATTTTATACCGGATGTTTATTTTGAAAGGAAACGGGCATTTTCTGCTAAACTATACACTTCATGTAAAAAAATTTTAATGGAAGCTATTGCACGAAATATAGTCTTCTCAAATATGCTTTTTAACATTTTTATTCACTTGTCATTTAATCAGAAATGATATCAACTTTATTATTTCAAATGGCAAAACATAATTTTTTTACCAATTTCTGGTAGATAATTTAATTCTAAATCCAATGATGTATTACAAAAGGGTTGTTGTATAAGAAAAATTTTGAGAAAAATGACTGAATGTGAAATATCAATTTGCGGCACAGCCTTACTTGATAATGTGAAAAATTCTCACGCCGACACACAGGTAAAAAATAAGATAGAGCGATTATGGAATTATTGTTGAATGCAAATGACATTGACATTGGCAGTGACAAAAAAATTACGTTTCTGCTCGATTTTGAACAATAAGACTGCGTTAACGCTGTTTGGAGGAGATGTGCTATGTGCATGGAACAAAATGGAATGCAGTTCGAAGATTTATTTTAAAGTCATATCATTTGCATTTAACAATAATTCCATAATCGCTCTATCTTATTTTTTACCTGTGTGTCGGCGTGAGAATTTTTCACATTATCAAGTAAGGCTGTGCCGCAAATTGTAGTTTCACATTCAGTCATTTTTTTCAAAATTTTTCTTATACAACAACCCCTTTGTAATACCAGAAATTGGTAAAAAAATTATGTGTTGCCATTTGAAATAATAAAGTTGATATCATTTCTGATTAAATGACAAGTGAATAAAAATGTTGAAAAGCATATTTGAGAAGACTGTATTTTGTACAATAGCTTCCATTAAAAACTTTTTTCATAAAGTGTATAGTTTAGCAGAAAATGCCCGTTTCTTCTCAAAATGAACACTCGGTATATATTTTTTTCAAATACCTTTCTATAAGTAATAATCATGTTCCAGAACTTTTTTAGACGAGTATACTATATTTTTTCTACTCCGGTTTATTTAATTAAAATTTATTAAAAACCAAATTTCCAAACTTTTAATTGCACATATGCTTATATGTTTTCATAAAAGTTATTATTTTTTACCAAACACTCTTTCACTACCGCTTTTGATTTTTATTACCAGTCATTTCACAAATTTTTTCTTTTACTTATTTTACCTAAATGTTATTAGTATAGGTACTACGTTTAAAATTCCAAACATTCCGATACTTCTTGTTGGTTTTTAAGATTAAATAAACTTTTAAGTCTCTTCTTAGTTTTCCGGTTTCGTGTACCAAGAGTTCTATACCATATAACAATTGTTACTCATTACAATGTCTTAATTCTACGGTAAATTTTACTATACCTATATACTTTTCTTATCTTTATCAAAACTTTTTATTCAATGGAACTCCTTTGATTGATATTAATTTTTTTTTATTTCAGTTAACTCTTTTGTAAGATTAATGTTTCATCCATTCATGTATTTATTATTTTTATTTAGTCTTCTTAATTTTCTTCATTATTGTATCTTCTGTGTCGCTTTTAACACTTGTGTGCTTATGTTTTCTTTCTAAAAATTTTTCTTTTATTATGTGACTCCATTCCTACATATTTTTAAAGTATTGCCAAAAAAAGCTTTATTTTTGCAACTTTTATAATTTTATTTTGCCTTATATTGCATGTAACTTTTTTCTTACTACATTTATTAAATAAACTTTATTTAATTTTTTTTCTTGATACTGCTCTTCAAACAATTTCGGTACAATCCTTTGATTAAATTTGTGCTATCTTTCTAATTTTTTTTCATTATTAATTTTTAATGCTATTAGCATTTTTCTCTTAATACTTTTCTAAATTTTGTTTATATTTTTTATATAATATGTATAATCATAATTTTCTATATTTAAAAACATTTCTTCCTTTACATATTTTAACATCTCAGTTTTTTAATTTAGATTTTAGCTGGAATTTTTTTCTGGCTTTTATTTTTAAATTCCTTCTTCCAACATTTTAATTTTACCTCTTTTTATCAAAATTAATGTTACGGATTTATAGCTTTTTTTTCGTATTAGCATCCGTTTATAATTCAGCTTTCTAAGTATAAATTTTGTTTTCAATCTTTTTGTGCTCCAATTTCAATGGACAAATATTTTTCATTCAAACTCTTTTTTTGTGGTAGTTTATATTGCGCCTTGTTTCTAGTTGCTTTTTGTGCAATGCGAAAGCGTTACTCTTCAACTTTTCTTTTTCGTTTTACTTGAAATTTGATTAATATGAAGAAATGATCTGAACTTTCCTATGTATATCAATCGAGATATCAAGTCTTAATCAAGCGCCCATTTTGAGAACGTGCAATGTGCCGAAACGGAAAAGGGGGTCGACCTTAACAAAATATGAGATAGTAAGATTTGTTTCACATATAGCCAACCTTTACGTCGATCGTAAATCCATTCCTTGATCCTGCTTTGCAGGCAGGCAAGCCAGATCGTTCCTACTGCACTACAATCCTGAAAATTTCCAATTCTGTCACATACCGACGGGAATATCTGCATAATTATCTCCAGCGCCGAATTACGTTGAACCCTTCATACATTCTCCTCACTATCGCAGAAACCTCCAAGAAAGCGCTCGCGAAAAGCTTTGAATCGTCCATAAATCCGATATAATTTCAATTCAATGGAGAGTGAATACCAAAATGTGCCAGAGGCCAGAAACGTTGTTAAACACAAAGCGACTGCCCCTGACCATTTGCTTTGTCATTTCGGATGCCCAGGAGGGTGTAAATATGGCCAGGATTCTTGCGTAATAGTAAAATTCTACACATTCCTATCGATACGGAAAACAGAAAGTTCATGTAATAAAATTACGTGTAAAGTTTGCTTTTGACTCGTATTTTGTTAGTTGCTAGAATAACTTCTTTGTTTACTATTTTTATTGGATAATATGACCGCTTCCACGCCGGAGTCGGTTGAGTCTAGACGTCGCTCTTTAGTTATGCCGTTGTCGTAATGAAACGAACAATAATGTTTTACATAAGATCGTCCTACCATAAGCTTTCTAGTCTCGTCTGTCCGGAATGGCATCCAACGAAAGAATCGCGCTTGGCCATGGTCGGCGTCGCGACGCCCGCTCATACTTCGTGACACTACGACCGACGTTGCCAAGCGACGCACAATCGATCCGTCGATGTGACGACTACAACAGTGCCAGTGAAGCTACGGCCATTGCGTCGTCGTGCCGGATGCTCCACTGCAAATCGGCCTTTTGAATTATCATGGGTCGGCGGCGTGACGTCACACGACGCCCGCCAACAACGACGCCGGGAATTAGCAAAATGAAAAGTATTTTAAACCATAAATTTTGTGTGTAATAGCTTGATAAAAAAAACAAACATCCGTTTTATTGAAAATTAAGTTTAAATCTGACAAATTTTGTTAGAATTGACGAAATGATGAGATTAGTTCTAAGTTGTTTATGGTTTGCAGAATGGATCAACAAACAAGTCCTAATAAGTCTTCGAGTTCATCTGAAGAGTCGGGAAATGTTCCCGCTCTTGTGGAAACCAATCCGAGTTCGAGTGGTAGGGAGTCTCCAGAGCCTCCAGGCACCCCAAGCAGTTCTGCAACAAGACATGTGGAAGACTCTGGCGAAGTTTCCTCGTTAACAAAGGAAGAATCCGTTCAACCGGAAACTTCCCAAGTTTCCATGACATCTGCACTGCCGGAAACCAAAGCTACCATTTTCGGTGGTGCTTCTAGTCAAGTTCCAGATCCAACTCAGTTTTTAATACCTTCAATAGCCGCATCAAGTGAGAGCAATAGTCCAGTGAGCAAAGAAGATTATTCAGTTCCTTCAAAAAAATTACCAGACGAAGCTTTACAACAAGCGAAATCTATTATCGACTCTCAATCTACCTCACGACATGTGGAAGACTCTAGCGAAGGTTCTTCGTTAACAAAAGAGGAATTCGTTCAACCGGAAACTTCCCAAGTTTCCATGACATCAGCACTGCCGGAAACCAAAGCTACCATTCTCGGGGGTGCTTCTAGTCAAGTTCCAGATCCAACTCAGTTTTTAATACCTTCAATAGCCGCATCAAGTGAGAGCAATAGTCCAGTGAGCAAAGAAAACGATTCAGTTTCTTCAAAAAAATTACCAGACGAAGCTTTACAACAAGCGAAATCTACTATCGACTCTCAATCTACCTCAAGACATGTGGAAGACTCTAGCGAAGGTTCTTCGTTAACAAAGGAGGAATCCGTTCAACCGGAAACTTCCCAAGTTTCCATGACATCAGCACTGCCGGAAACCAAAGCTACCATTCTCGGGGGTGCTTCTAGTCAAGTTCCAGATCCAACTCAGTTTTTAATACCTTCAATAGCCGCATCAAGTGAGAGCAATAGTCCAGTGAGCAAAGAAGATGATTCAGTTTCTTCAAAAAAATTACCAGACGAAGCTTTACAACAAGCGAAATCTACTATCGACTTCCCATCTACCTCAAGCAGATGCGATCCTGGATCAACAGACGATGAAGGCTTGGGCAAAAATCCATCACCAACAAAAAGTGAATCCAGCCAACCAGGCACTTCTAATGTTTCGACGATACCTCCAAAATCCGAAACTTATAAAGACTCTGCCAGCTCAGCTCCAGATTCAAGTCAGTTTTCCGCATCTCCAGAACGTGCATCAAGTGAGCGCAATAGCCCCGTAAACATAAATGATGAATTGCAACCAGAAGCTGTTTGCACAGCGTCCACGTCAGAAAACACTTCAGATACTGATGAAGACTCTTCGAGCCCACTACCAGATCCAAGTAAATTTTCATTATCCCCAGGGCATACATCAAGTAGGCGCACTAGCCCAGTTCTCTTAAGTGACGAAGATTTAAAGTCAGGAAATGATACTTTACAAACATCAAAATCTACGTCAGTTTCATATAGCGATGGGAGTGGCGTATCGACAAAGGAACAATATGTACGACCATTTACCCCATCAGTTTCATCTTCATCAAGTACAAATGAACCGGGACCAAGTACTTCTCGAATAGCAGATGAGGAACCCACAGAAAGTACACCAGGGACCTCTGCAGAATCAGGTTCAGTGGCTCCAGTAGATTCTTCTGAACCAGGTCCATCTGGGTTGTCTCATTCAAGTAGAAGACCTCCATTTAAAGAAAATCCAGAATCTGCTCATAGGATTGTAGACCCAGATAGAAGCAGTAGTACTCTGTCAAGTGATTCAGGAGCAGAGATTGTTGAAGAAGCTAATAAAAGCAGTGACAGTATACCGACTTTAGAAACTGATTCTTCACATGAAGCTACGAAGGTAAAGAAGGTAAACGGATATCACTTAGAAGAACGTAGTTCTTCAGTATCACAGGCTAGTGATCAACAAGCCCCCGGACCCGGAGATACGCCTCCGAATACAAAAAATAGCTCGTCATCAAGTCAGAGTGATCAACAAGCCCCCGGACCCGGAGATACGCCTCCGAATACAAGAAATAGCTCTTCATCAAACACAAGTTGTTCCTCTTCAGATCCACCTTCAGACACTTCTAAAGAATCAAGGAATAGCAACTTAGAACCAACCACCTCCACGGTACAATCTTCAGAAATTCCATTTTTGCAAAACGAGGCCTCCAGCATACCTGGAGAATCTTCATTCGCAACAGAGAATAAGCCTTCATCAAGCATTACTGGATCTGCCAGTGCAAACGTAAATTTACCTTTAACCAGTACTGCTGGTGCTACTTCATCTACCTCGCCTTCACTACAGAAACGTTCTGAGATAGATACTTTTAAAAAAGCATACGGAATATATTTTGGAAAAAACAAGCCCGAATCAGCGCCTTCAAGCAACCCGTTAGCTGATACACCTTTATCAAGTTCAGCTCGTATACCCGTCCGTTTGAAAAAAGGTTCTAAAACTTCAGGAACTACTTCTAAAACAACAGAACAAAAAATTCCAGTACGCAGCTCTTCTGCTATGTCTATATTATCTAGTGACATTAGCACGCCTACTTCTGCACCTGGATCTTCAGATAATATCTCTTCTGAAGAAAACGTTTCTAAGATTCCTCAAAATACAGACGTTAGTGATAGAGAAGGTGACACCTCAAAAAACAAGGATAATCAACCGTCATCAAATCCAGATCAAGAAGAAACTTTGGAACAAACTGCTTCAGGGAGATATAGCGCACCTACCTTACCAGGTCACTCAGAGTCATTGCCGAGTAAGAAATCAAAAGCATGGAAGAGCGAATCAGATTTAAAAGAAGGTTTACCACAACAATCTTCCATAAGAAGTTATCCAACCACGCCATACTTACCAGGTACACGAGACAAATCAGATGAGTCAGAAAATGAAAATACCGAATCTACATCAATTAGTGTAGAGACAGACCGAAGCGAAGTAGAAGAAGATCCTCACAGCTTACCTAATGTGATGCAACAATCCGATGCAACAATTTCACAAAATTTAACAACTACAAATGTAGCAGCGACATCAGAAACACAATCTTCAGAGAGAGCGATTCAGAATGATCCTCAATCAAGTACAGAGAGTATCTCATCAAGAGTAGAAAAGATAATAAGGTCTTCAGAAGATTCATCTGAGAGAAGAGAAGTAGAATCGTTCGACCAAACCACATCTGCGATGTTTCCATCGTCTACGGACATCAATTTACCTCTATTAGCAGAAGATTCAAAAAGCAAATTACAAACTTTAAAACAACAAATTCCCATAATGGTTGATTCCAGATCGTCAAGCACCTGCAGTCACGTAACCGAAATAGATGAAGATTCAGAATCATTGGAAAATCAATCTGCTGCAAGCAGTTGTCCACCTGACCCAACGTTTTCCGCTAATGTTACAGAATCATCAAGAATACCATTATTAGAAGAGGGGGTTTCTAGTGAATCAACTGCAGCAACTACGTCGCTCATAACCCAAGATAGAATAAAATCTTCCCAGAGTTCTTCTGAAAGAAAAGAAGAAGAGTCGTTTGGATCTACCGGATCCGCAGCACTCTTATTGTCAGCAGAAAGCGCTAGTAGTTATTTACCTGACCCATCACTTGTCGCAGATAATACAGGGCCATCAAGAACAGAGGACTCCAGTGCACCTCAATCTAGTACACCGACTACGTTACCTAAAGCGGAAAATAATAAACTCTCGGATAGTTCCTCCAAAGAAAAAAAAGAAGAAAGTTTTGCATCCACCACCGCTGGCAGTGATTTACTTCTTGAAGAAACTTCAGGTTCAGCTATTTCTTCTAAATCAACCAACAATAGTGAACTTCTAGAACAACAAACGTCCTCTACAGATGTTGATTCAGCATCAACAAGTATTTGTAGTAGCATGCCCGAATTAGATAAAGATGCACCACCTTCAGCTAAAGTGGAAGAAGAACAGTCTCCAAAAAATCAATCTGCAAGTAGTTGTCCGATTGACTCAACGTTTTCCGCAGATGCTACAGAATCATCAAAAGAACCGTTATTAGAAAAAGAGGTTTCCTGTGAATCAACTCCAGCAACTACATCGCCCGTAACCAATGTAGAGATAGAATCGTCGCACAGTTCTTCTGAGAAAAGAGAAGAAGAGTCGTTTGGATCAACCGAATCTGGAGCACTTCTATTGTCAGCAGAAAGTGCAAGCAGTTATACACCTGATTTATCAGTTGCCGCAGATAATACCGGATTATCAAGACCATTACTATCAACAGCAAACAGCAATGTACCTCAATCGAGCACAGCGACTACGTCACCTAAAGCAAAAAATAATAACTCTTCGGATAATTCCTCCGAAGAAAAGAAAGTTGAAAGTTTTGCATCCACTACCGCTGGCAGTGATTTACTTCTTTTAGAAGAAACTTCAGTTTCAGCGGTTTCTTCTGAATCAATTAAAAATAGCAAGCAGCAGACGTTCTCTACAGAGGTTGATTCAGCATCAACAAGTGTTGGCAGCAGCATGCCCGAATTAGATATAGATCCACAACCTTCGGCTAAAGTGGAAGAAAAACAATCTCCGGAAAATCAATCTGCAAGTAGTTGTCCCCCTGACTCAACGTTTTCCGCAAATATTACAGAATCATCAAAAATACCGTTATTAAAAAAGAAAGTTTCTAGTGAATCAACTGCAGCAACTACGTCGCCCGTAACTCATGAGAAGATAAAATCTTCGCCGGGTTCTTCTGAAAGAAGAGAAAAAAAGTCGCGTGGATCAACTGGATTCGCAGCTGTTCGATTGTCTCCAGGAAGTAATATACCTATTTTTCGAAAAAGCTTAGTTTCATCAGTTACTTCTGAATCAACAATAAGAAAGGAATTGTTAAAACAACCAACTCCAGCTAAAATTGTTGATTCAAGATCGTCAAGTATTTCTAGTAGTATCCCTGAATTAGATGAGGATCCACAACCTTCGGCTAAAGTGAAAGAAGAAGGATCCTTGGAAAGTCAATCCGAAGCATGCAATTTTCAAACCGACAACATTTCCTCAGATCCTTCAGAGACATCAAGACCATTATTATTAGAAGAGGAGTTTTCCAGTGAAGCTCAATCAATTACAACGACTACATCACCCAAAACAGATAATAATAAATCTTCGGCTAGTTCGTCTGAAGAAAGGAAAGAAGAAACCTCGGGCAGTGATTTACTTGTTTCACAAGGAACTTCAGTTTCAGTTGTTTCTTCTGAATCTACCAGCAATAAAGAACTTCTAGAACAACAAACCTCTACTACAGGGGTTCATTCAGCATCGTCAAGTACCTACCGTAACGTATCCATATTTGATAAAGATCCACAACCTTCCAGTAAAGTAAAAGGTGAAAAAGTGAAAAAGGCTTTTTCAAAACATTCCACTACATGCAGTTTTCCGCTTCGTTCAAGCCTCTTCGATGACATAATAAACCCATCAATTGGAAATATCCCAGCAGATGACACTTTTGATGAACCCGAATCAAATATAGGGGATACCTCAACTGAAATAAAAAAAGACACAGGATCTTCCGAGAGAACACGCGAAGAAGTTTTTCTACCTGAAATCTCCAATGAAGAAGAGGCAATAGTGAAGTCCGACGAAGCAAGTGGCGTAGAAGAGTTAAAAGACGATGGCCGTGATAGTTTAAATAAACCTCAATCAAGTCCAGGATTAGAGTCATCAGAACATGACACTTCGGAGTCAATCAGTCATAAAGAGATGTATTCAGAACAACAAACCGCTGATACAACAGTCGATTCACGTTCGTCAAGTGAGTGTAGTAATATACCAGACTCGGATCAAGATACACAATATGTGCAGAAAGTGGTAACTAAAGAATCCTTGAAAAATGTACAAGATTCTGGAAGTAGTTCGTCTGATTCAAGTGTTCCGCATTGTTTAGACTATCACCATCTAGGTTCTACGGCGGATCGTGCAGCCTCGATGACTGAAAATTCTTCTGAGAGCTCAGAATCAGGATCAGATAATTCACCGTTATCCACAAGCCCAATAGATATGCCAAAAGTACCCAGTGTAGGTTCATCAAACTCGCAAGAAAACTTAGCCGATGTCGAAGATCAGGAACTAGGAATTGAAGTAATACTTCCACCAGAATTAGAGCAAGCATGCGCAAGTTGTTCAACTAACGGTAAAGAATTATCTGAAGAAGTAACTAAGAACGAAGACAAGGCTTTTTTAGAAATTGAAGGCGTTACAGATGTTGGTCCTCCTGACTCAGAATCGCAAGTAACAGAAGACGAGGACTCCTATGGATCTACCCCAACTCTAGAAAGCCTTTCACCTAAAAAAGAAAAAAAAGCAGGGTCTTCTGACACCTTTTCAGAAGAAACGTTATCAAATACAGAATTTATTTCCCAAGACGATGAAAGTACAGTGACTGAATCACCTCCCGAAAGTTCAGAAGATCCTGATGAAACGGAAATCTTACTCAAAAAATTGATGTTACATCAAATAGATCTAACATGCAAACCGGTAAATCCAAAAAGCTCCATAATAACTATAGAAGCAGTTGCAAAATTCTTCAAAAGTAAACTCTTTAGAGACATTTGTGCGCGTGACTTAGATGTTATTAACCGATTTGCAAATGTATCAGAACAGCAAGCCATAGAAGAAGAGGATACCCCTCCTATGAGCGAAGCTCCCCCACCTTACGAAGAAGCAGATACAGTCTCACAATCATCTAATTTTCCTGAAGAAATTTCTGTTACAGCATCTTCAACAAGTACATTTAAAATTGTGGATAATAAGAAAAAAGATTTATCAACTAGTGTTGACGAATCTAAACCAACCATCCATTCTCAAATAATTCAAATTAGCGATTTAGATACACCTTGTCTAGAAAACTCCTCTACAAGCGAAGAAGAATACAGCACCAATGGTTCTTCCCATTCCCACTTACACAAAAGTTCGCCAATTAGTTCTCACAAGGAAGAAGACGAAACCTCAAGTAAAACTTCAAATGGTTCACAAGAATTTTCTGTACAATCATCAATGGCTTCTCACGGGACAGAAGGAAAAAAACTAACCAGTGAAACTTCAACTAATAAGAGAACTAAGTCACCTGAATTTGAACTAACAGATAAAATCACTCCAAAAAAAATTAAAACAATTGAACCTCAAGAATCGTCAAGCGATCCAGGAACGAATATAGAAGTAGATCCATCGACAAATGAAGAAGCAGCAACGGAAGAATCTCAAATATCACCGAATTCTCGGAAACGTTTGTTGCGTAAACGACGTCGTTCAAAAGTTTCCTTAACTGTTCATAAACCAGTAACTTCGTCGCATTTTAGGAAGAAAAGTAAAAAGCTTGCACTTCCCCACGCCCCAAAGAGATCCAGCTCCGGCAAATGTTCAGGAAGTCCATCAAAAATATTTAAAAGAGATCCTGATGATGATCACAATGATGACCCTCCAAAACCAACTAGGAGTGGCGACGTTAAAGATGCAGAAAGCTCATCAAATACTTTTAGCAGAAATGATAATGATGACTCTTCAAAACAAGTGATAGGCGGCGGGGGTTCAGAAACTTCATTAAATATTTTTAAAACGGATGACAACTCTCAAGGTCAAATAACAAGTAGCGGCGATGAAGAACGTTCAAATCAATCAATAGATACTTTGACCCCAGAAGGTTCACCAAACTCGGAAAATGAGCAGGCTCAATTCACAGTAGAAAGCTATGCAAAAGACATTATTAAAAGCATGACAAGTATTCCTGAAACAGAAATTGACCTAATGTTACATATGACAGCAATAAAAATTGGAAACATACCAAAAATAACTCACCAAGGGATTATGGCATACTTATCACACCTCGTGTCTTCTATGCTCCATATGATCTCTCCAGCTTGTACAGAACCAGAAATAGCTGAGGGCGAACGTTCAACATTAGAAATTGACTATAGAATGTTTAGTAATCTTACAGATGAACAATATAAGAAAATCTGGGATGAAATGCGGACATACGCCTCAGAAATAATGAAACTTGTGGAAGATCAAAAACCTTACAGCATCATTCATCAAATTAAGAAATTTGAACAACCAAAAAAATGTAGGTGCATTGAAGAACCTCAAGCAAGCTCATCAAGAACGTTACCGATTTGTAACGACCCCAATTGTATAAACCGTCCTGAAAATGATGATAATGAGCAGCCTCCAGCACACACTTCAAGACAAGAAATAAATAATCCTATATTTCAAGATACACCATCCACCGACCAAGTTGAGGAACCCTTATTTCAGATTGATCAAATTGAAAACATTGTTAGATTGAACGTTGCCGACATTGAAGGAAATTTGAATATACAAGAACAAGACCCTAGCAAATACATTTCAGCTAGCAGCGAATCATCGGAAGATTCAAGTCCTATAAGTCAAATTCAAAATTCACCTATCGTCGAGAAACAACCAAAAATAATTATTGACCCCCTAACACGTTTTGAGAAAGAAGAATCCCCTGTATTCAAGCTTCCTTCGTTCCCATTACGTCTAAAAGAAATAGTAAATTATGAAGAAAACTTCATGGAAAGTATTGGACCATCAGACGAAATGCAAAACCACCATGAAGATTCCACAAATGATTCTTCACCAGAAGAGTATTTGCAGCTGGATGATTTAGAAGTGAGTGATAGCGAAATCAACAGTTCCTTAACCGCATCAACTGAGAAAACTGAAGACACCAAACAACTTCAAAAATGGATGAAATATTATCGAAAATGCGTAGAATCTAGCAGTCCGGACACCAAGTGGGATGAATTTGTCTATCACGATACCGACACAATAGAAGCGGAAATCGAAGAATGGTACACCTACAGCGAAGAACCGGAATTTGCCTGGAACCTGCAAGCTTTTCAAGAACAAATGCATTGTTTCAACTACACATCCACATGGAGTGTACTCCAGTTAGAACAACAAGAAAATGTGATTATGCAACTATTAAACCAATTAGAGAGTAGTGATAGAACTATAAGGATGAAAGCTGCTAGAGCAATTTTGTATATAGCTCAAGGTTGTTGGGACAGTTCCTCTTTAGCCGAAAACCAAAGAAATAGAGCAAGACGAAACGTATTTTTGCTCTACCGAGCAGGAGTTTTCACTGCTTTCGTCACATTACTTCACGTGGAGATGGCCAGCGTTAAACAAGCTAATACAAGGGAAAGAAATTTGGGTGATTCAGAAGAGATTCGTGTAATTTTATCAGTTTTGTACATCATCACCGAAGTAATTCGCAAGGAAAAAGAATCAGAAGATGTGGAGTTCAAAAAGGAGGTTCAGAGTTTCTTCGCCAAATTGTTGGAACCTGAAAACCACAAATTGTTGGGAATAACTATCCTGGATATGCTCGAGAAGTTCCGTCAAGATAGCGTTACTTACGCCCACTTTCCGCCCAAGAAAATCTTGTTGATGTTGTGGAAATGGTTGCTGGTAACGCTGGAAGGATCAGAAATCCCTGATGACACAAAGCCGATTAAGCAACAACAAAGACAGCTTACTGTACCAATAAATGGCACAACTTTCGTAAATTTGACTAAGAAAGATTCTCCGGAAAAAAAGGTTGCTCAAGTTGAGGGCGAGAAATTAGAAGTTAGCAATGACGATGCTTCCAGAGGGGGTCCAACTGAGCTCATTTACGAAGCGATGTTGAGCAAGTTCTCCAATTATGTGGAAGTGATGATGACGTTTTTCGAGCAAACTTCTCGTGATGAAACAAGCGATATTCCATACAGAGCAATTTTGAGCGACGTTATTCCAACTCGCAGTCCAAGACTTCCAGTTGACTATTTTCAATACATTGTAGATGTCTTCAGACATAAAGAAATTGTCCTGAAAGCAATTTCAGCAATTTTCTTGTTGCTCCTCAGACGATTTGAAGCCAACCACAGATACCAGTTCGAATGCATGAGTCAGAATCTGGCCCTTTCCAATTGTATTCCTGCAATCATGAAATTCTTTAAGCAAGGCATCGTCGCTTACATCAAAACTGAAAACCGGGTCGCTGGATGGGAATTTCCTCACTGTGTCATTAGAGATTACCCTCCAGTTGATATTCAAACTCCTAACCTCTTGGAATGCACGAACTACTCGTGGCGTAACATGTTTGTGGCCACAAACCTCATCCAAATATTGCACAAAATTACCAACGAAAAGCAGAGTAGGATCAGGATAATGACGGATATCGACTCCTTGCCCATCCTAGCAGATGCTACCCAAATCAAGAATCCTAATTTCCAAGATTGCCTAAAACCAATAGTAAAAGTATTAGCGAAGGAAGTTGTAAGCAGAAGTGATGGTCTTCCACAATTGCTGCAAAATGAGGACGAGAGATTGCTGTTGGAACAAATTCAAGACTTCCATATCGCCAAATATTCCCAACAAGAAGGAGCAGCCGCCGCAAACCTGGTAACCGTCCCCGGTGCCGAAGACAGTCTCAGACCAAATTTCCTCAGCGAAGTGGAATACCAGGCACCCCACCATGATGACGTAAATTCGGACGAAGTATGATTCCATTCAAGACTAAGACAAAAACTGATTCTCAGGAAATGTATATCAATTTTAAATTTACAAGTTTTTATATTTTATTAATAAACTTATCGAACAACAATTTAATTTTATTAAAATCCCCGGGCGAACTTCCTCGAGCTTGCGTAATTACCTCCATGCATCCCGCACGCTAAACTTCATCAATTAAACGGGGTATCGGAGGTGGTCTGGAGCTATTCCCGTGGGATGCTGTACAGGCCGCAAACTTTATTTGCAGGCAGCGCTTTATCTGGAACAAGAGGTAAGGTATGAAAACAAATGCACATTTCAAAGTGAAATTTAATGACACAAAGCAACGGAGCGTACGTGCGAACGTGTCAACACTGACAATTTACAGAAACATCGTCGTCCGCTACAATGAACACCGGCGACGGAAAAGCTACCGATTTAGCGATAAAAAAATTTGCTTAAAGCGGAACCCGGATATGGATCCGATCCCAAGACGTCAGGAAACATTGGCACGGAATCACGCATCCATTGGGTTGTAGTTCCAAAAATGGTGGAGGTGCCGGGAGAATAGCTGCTACGTCGTTAAACAATCGTTTTTTTATTTTTTATTTTGGCAAAATACTTCGGTAAATGAAGAAAGTCAATACTGAAAGTACGTAAAATAGTGGAGGCGCCGGGTGAATCGCTTACGTGAGGAAATTATTAGACTTCAAAAGGCCAAAACTAGGAAACAGCACCGCCCACTTTCAACGTACGTCAAAATTGAAGCTAGCAATTTTGTTAAACTAACGTTTAATTGCTGAAAGGGAATTTATGGAAGAGTAGAGCGTGAACGGTTCAACTGACGTCAACACGTAATTCTTCATTAATAGTGATGCTCTTTAACTAAAGGCATTTATTAAACTTGTTTCTATTAGTCCAAAGATTCAATCAAGCCTTCAGGCGTTCAAGTATTACAGACTTAACTGAATTATTGTCAATCATCCGGAGAGCAAATTGGTGGAGGCGCTGAACGAAAGGATGTTCTCGTTATTGGGCCAGATTAGCGAATTAAAAAGTAGCTTGGGAGGGTTGAGCAAACCATTAACGCCATTTTGACGGCAACGTATGGTCTAAAATATTCGAAAAACTAAGTAGGTATATTAAAAAGGTGAATATAAATTCGAGCATTTCCTTTCAAATACGTCATAGGGGAACGTTCACAGAGTCTGAACAAAATAGTAAAAAAAATTACAATCTTTAACTATCGAGATATGAACAGGTAAAGTTGAAAGTTCAACTTAATTGCTGTTTCTCGATTTTTTAACAAAACACCAATTTTTATAACGTTATTGTTTCTAATAGAAAAAAGTGCAACAATTACTTTATTTTTATTTAGAAAATCGCATTTTCTCTATCAATGTAAAAACTGATCTGCCATCACAATATCCATGACAACTTTAGCGTTAACATAAGTAGATAATAAATTTTAGGTGTACATCCGGCCAATTACGTAATGCACAGGGGGTGTATAAATAATCTACGTTTGCCATATTATCATCCAGTATAAGGTAGAAAAAGTTGACAATGTGTGATCTCCTGTGCTTTTCTAATGTCTCATACAAGTTTTTCTATGTTACACTTAATGATAACGTGAAAAAAGTAAATTATTTGCGCACCCCCTGTGCATTACTTAATTGGCCGGCTATACATGAACAACACCAATGTTGCCAAGTTTAAGATTTTTGTTTACTAAATATTTAGGACAGATGATTTATTTTTTACTTTTTTCCGGGCTCAATGGATGTGCGCCTACAATGTACTGGAAAGGAAATAGGCGAATTTATATTCATCCTGTAGATACGCGCAATTTAAGGTGGTTCTATCTGCAAAAAACTGCTTTTTTGTTCCCAATGCGATGCTTTTATTTCTCACATTTACAAATGACGCCAACTTATAAAAAGCAACCAAGTCAATATAACTTCATAAAACTCCAGAATCTTATTTCAAAAATCTATAACTTTTAGATATATAGGATGTTTTATTAATAATTGTACATAAGCTACCTAGAGAATTCTTGGAAAAAGATATGAAGATTTAACTACCCCCTTCTATAACATAGGTAGTTATAGGAAAATTGAATTTAAACATTAAAAACCAAAAATTAATACAAAAGAAAAAAATTTATATTATGTAGAACGATAAGGAAGAATAGATTCTAACAGTATAATAAACAAACCCCTTGTAGTCCTCACGTACAGTTCATTAAACGGATTTTGATGCGAGTTTGCAGGCCTATCCACTCGCCCTTAAAAATTTGAAACAAAACAATGCAAATGTCTGTAAAATATTTTCCAATTAACATCAATAGACTGATGGATATTCAATGTAGTAACACACTTAGATGACCGTTGCCGAGTCGTTACCCAAGCATTAGCGCTGTGCAACCGGATCTTTGTAAAATGTCAGCTACAAATGAGAAATTAAAAAGGCGAAATAATAGTTATTTATGTTTATGTATCAAGAGAATAAACACCGATTTTAATCCCGAGAATGTAAGTAATGCACGAGGCGAAGCCGAGGGAATTTTCATTCAAGGGATTAACGATGTTTATTTCAGAGATGCATACAAAACTTTCTTCCCAACCGTTTAAGTTAATAATAATAATAAATTAAAAAAGAAATAATTGTTATAATTGACAGATACCTAAATAAAGTTGGCTGACGGTTATTATAGAAACGAGTTTCTTTATGTTATATCGGCATTTTTTTTTACTTTATTCCCCGGTAATAAAGTGGCACTTTATTCCCTCATTATGAGGGAATAAAGTACCACTTTATCCCCGGTTGGGAAGAATAGTTATTTACATATGTATCAAGACAATAAACAACAAATTTTATTATTCCAGAGATGCATACAAAACTTTCTTCCCAACCGTTTAAGGTAATAATAATAATGCATTAGAGAAGAAATTGTTATAATTGACAGATACCTAAATGAAGTTGGCTGACGGTTATTATGGAAACGAGTTTCTTTATGTTAGGATCGGCATTTTTTTTACTTTATTCCCTAGAAAATAAAGTGCCACTTTATTCCCTCATTATGAGAAAATATAGTACCACTTTATTCCCGGGTGGGAAGAATAGTTATTTATGTATCAAGGGAATAAACACCGATTTTAATCCCGAGAATGTAAGTAATGCACGAGGCGAAGCCGAGGGCATTTTCATTCGAGGGATTAACGATGTTTATTCCAGAAATGCATACAAAACTTTCTTCCCAACCGTTTAAGTTAATAATAATAATGCATTAGAGAAGAAATTGTTATAATTGACAGATACCTAAATGAAGTTGGCTGACGGTTATTATGGAAACGAGTTTCTTTATGTTAGGATCGGCATTTTTTTTACTTTATTCCCTAGGGAATAAAGTGACACTTTATTCCTTCATTATGAGGAAATAAAGTACCACTTTATTCCCGGGTGGGAAGAAAGGTTTATTTATTATTAAAAATTAAACAATACCTACTCCCATTAACCAAGTGTGATAAAATCGGGATACCAAAATTTGCATAAATTTATTTAAATGGTGGCGCAATTACGACCTCATTGAATCGGTAATTTATAGTTTCCGAATTATTCAATTTTCCTCACTATTCGGGACAGATATTTTTAATTCCAATAAACATGGATATCGGCACGTAATTTATTATTCATAATCAAATTCAGTGCAAAAGAATGAAGGGGTTGGATAAATTGTACTTTCCTCTTCAATAAACTTCAAGGAAAACAAAAAATTTAAAGCTAACCAACCATTTTTTGAATTTTTCAAAATAAGTGTTCTTTTGCTTGCTGCTTCTTGTTTCAGCACTAGCAAGGAAATGAATCGATGTCGAGAGGTCCGTGCCTCGCACAACCTCTCTTAACGCGCTCTTAATAATTAACTGTTTTTTTAATCTAGAAAGTTGAGTTTGTATCCCTTTATTATGGTAAGTCTTGCGCCGTCGGTGGATGAATACCGAAACAGCTCACTTGTAACTACCTGTAACTTAATTTAAGCAGTAACTTCGTCGAGTTACCTTGCAATTAAAATTAATTAAACGAAAGGTACACAAGTTCCAGGGCGGGACCGCCCGTTTTCCAGCACGCCACGTTTTGGGCTTCCCCTAATTTTTATGAAGACCCGGAAAGGTCAAGTCTGACTCGCCCCCGACCCGCTTATTACACGCTCGGCTAGATAGACAATATCCGAGCGGAAGTTTATCCAGTTTCATGGCCTGGACTATCGGTTGACGTTCCTAATATCCCTCTGTAGCTGTATTCAGCAACACTCCTCGTCGGTTTTGATGTATCAAAGTTTGCTATCGACAGCTACACTGCAGTGTGTCTACAGAGCACGACAGCCATTGTGCTAACTTTATAACGCTTATGTGAACCGGCGCATCCACCATATTTGGAAGTTTATCAAAATCGATAACCCGGCCTAATGGGGTAATTTATAGTTTTGCCCGATTTCGCCTCGAGGTGTCTACCGGATTTATCGACGCCACCCTCGGGATCTCGAGGTCCTCAGGTCCGGCCTCCCTGATTTCATTAACGTCGTCCCGGCACTTCAATCCGTTGCGTTCTTTTTTTTCTGCAACAATCCGTTAACAAATCATCCCGGCGAGGGCCTGTGTAGCAACAAATTACTTCTGAGGGTAGTGCGGTGGAACTACGTCTTGTCAAGAGAGTTTCGCGGCAATAAAAAGGTTGGGCTACGCTGATTTATCCCGTTGCGGCCGGGAATTTATGGCGCACCAACGCAAATACTGTAATGACGAAAACAAAAACAATCCGGATGATGTAGTGCCAGACGAGATCGTTGTTGTTAATTATTGCGGTTTACTCGTCGATATGTCCATTATACAGCGAGTGGAACTATAAAAATGCAGGTCGTAATCAATCGCGGCTTGGTAGGTTCGAGACATTACGTGGCGCCTGGATGAAGCAAGAGGACTTTTTAGTCAATGGAGTACTTGCCTCATGTTTAGAAAATGTAGATGATTTCATTAGACCCGTATTTTCTTATTTGGTTCTAAGGTCAATATTACGCCCAAAATTAATTTTTTAATTTTTGGAGTGAGAGATTTGTGACGTAAGCGACCCCAGCTCGACGTAGTTCTCAAAGAAATCGTATGATGGCGCTTTACTCAGATTCCATATAAATCGAATGCCGATCCGATGTAAAAATGTGGCGCCCTCTGCTAGCAGCGCAGCATAGTAGCCAAAAACAAGAGTCTGTTCAATATAGGTGTGAGTCTTAGATACGGGGACCGATGACGTCACCAAAGACAAAAATTGCAAATATCTACAAAAATATGGAATAAAAAAATAGGAAAAAAAAATTTAAGCCTTTTTTAGTTATTTGCATGCATCTAGAGAATAAAAAGTGCAATATTTTTTTTAGGCAAGTAGGTACCCCATTACGCAAAAAGGAATTTAAGTAACAAATGCTGATCATTAGTAATTGGTGTTACTAGAAGGACCGCTAACACGCACGAGTCTGCCCTCTCCTACTATTTACGCACTTAACTGATTTATTTGACCTCTAGTTTTAAATTTTAGTTAGTCAAGTCCTCAGGATTATAACGGTCTTCAAAATTTCAAAGCGTCAGCATACTGAAATTATTAGCTAATCTCCGGATATAGCTCTTGCTACAATTTTTAATCTCTGCTTAATCTTCGATACCTGGACGTCAGCTAAATCGGTTCATGTCAACTCCACTAACAAGCAAGAGCAACATATACCAGTCAGAATAAACGATGCTCAGATCCTCTATGCTAACCCAGCAAAATATCTGGGCATGACCCTAGATGCTAGACTCCGCTGAAGAGTTCATGTCAAAAAGAAACGCAAAGATCTTGATATTAAATTTTTAAAAATGTATTGGGCTGCTAGGACGGAAATCCAAGTTGTCTACATACAATAAATTACTTCTCTATAAGCAGATAATGGAACCAGTGTGGACCTGTTGTGCTAGTAAGAGCAACATACAAATTATTCAACGGTTTCCGAACAGAGCACTAAGGAGTATCATTGATGCACCCTGGTACTGCCACAACAGCGACATCCATCAGGACTTGCAGATAGATACAGTTGAACAGACTATAGCCAAATTAGCCGGTAGTCACCAACAAAGGCTGCTCATGTGAACGTCGAGGCGATCCACCTGGACAACACACAACTCGTAAGAAGACTTAAGAGGACTAAGCTTTTTGATTGGTTCGAAGATTAATTAGTATCCAGTTAGGTTAGAGAAAAATTGTTCATTAATCTAACTGATCAAATTAATATTTAAGATCATGTAAAGGTCTAATAAAAAAAATTATATAATATTAGAAAATATTTTCTTTATTTTGTAAAAGCCGCGTACCAAACCTTTTTAAATAAATTATGTAAAAGAACTACCGAACAGTAGGGCTTTGATTGGCGTGTCTGGTTAATTAATTTATGATGTAATTTTATGCATTTGTTCGATGATCGTACCTCCTAATTTAATCAAATTGATAATCTCGTGTAAAACCGTTTTCTTTCCGGATAATTTTTATTCTGCCCAATTACAATTTTTCCAAGAAGCGTAAAAATAAACTAAGAAAATGTACGACTTTATTGGGTCAAATAGTTTAGGTACCTACCTGGTTTTTAAAAGGGACAAATATAATGTACACCAAATTAAACCATACATCCCTGGCACTGTCCACCAGAAAATTTAATGAGCATCAAAAAATCTTAATGGAACCCAAATTATTATACTTCGGAAAATGAGAACAGCACCACTAAAATAACTATGCTGCGTATTGTTTTACCATTGCTTACATTTTAAATTCTATATGTCTATCAATTTTACTAAATGTTCACCAAATTTAGAACGCTCAAGTTACGCGTCCGTGCTGTTCATAATAAATATTCGCGCTATCCATTTATATTTAGTGTTTCTCAAAAAAACTACTTGTGCGTCAAATAATTATTCTATTACTCCAAAAATAAAATATGCTAGCGCATCTCTCCTTGCCGCTTGCGCTTCCAGACAAGAGGCACGCGAAAAAGTTTTGTACAAGGTCAGTTCAGGGCCCTGTAATTTTTTTTTTAAAGCACGATTAGAAATTACCACTAAAAGAAGTTTTACGTTTTACATATTAATGCGTTCATTGTTTACTTTACCGACTTCTGAATTTTCAAAGAGCCAATTACATTTATATTTATTTTATATATTTATATATTACGGAATTTATATATTACGGAAATCAATATCTTTTTTTGTGCAAACCACTTCTATTTTTACTTTTATTTTCCTTGCCCTAGCACATATACATCTATAATTTTGCATAAAATTATTTACCATTTGCACAACATTTTATTGCTTGTGTATTTTTGATCAACAAATAATGTTTTTAACTGCTAAATAATGTAAACTGTCGAAAATTAAATATCTGGGTATTATGTTAGAATTAAATGCGGAATAAAATTTGGTGAACATTTAGTATTTATGGTCAAAGAAAGTTATTTGGGCGAACAAAATATATAAGAGACCAGCATTATGTCAATATTTGGTTGTCGCTTTAAGATTATGTATTTTCTTAATTTTGGTGAGCATTTAGTATTTTTGGGAAATAAAAGTATTTTTTTTTTTATAAAAAATATTGGGTAAATTTGATAGACTATTAAATACCACCCTTTTTAAAACCTTAATAATTTGAGAACTAGAGAAATAGTACGGCTAAATTGGTACATTCGTCGTAAATTTGGTGCAGTAATAGGATTCGTGACTTCCCCAGATTAATGATGACTGGTAGATATTAGTTTTAATTTGACAGCCCGGCGAAGACTTGTACTTGCAAACTTAATAGATCTATCACAGGGCGAGACGTGCTGGGCCGTTACATGCAGACACTTCGAATCTTTACAAATATTCGATTAAAATAGAGCGAGCCAAAGTTTGAATTGGTTAAGGGTGAGTGAATGGAAAGATGCCTCAACGTAGGTTCGGAAAAAATCGCAACATAAATCCTGTTTGGAAAAATTCAATTAACATCTAATATAAATGAAAACGCAGTTTTAACCGTAAAAACAAGAACTAGCCTAAGATGATCAGATAAGAGTCTGAAAATACCATAATGGCCTCGCAGAGTCTCTCACACCAATAATTAAAGCTTCTCACCTATTTGCGCGGGATAAGCCAGGTTGAGGTTGTTCATGATCTTCACGAATTCATCTAAAGTCTTCGTGAGCCTGGGATTAAGCCTCTTCTCCTCGGCCACCGTGGTCACCATCATCCCCTTATAATCATGGGCCGGATACAGCTTCGTAGTCTCGGGTAAGGAAAATATCTTCTCGTGTACACTTCGATACAAAATCTCGGAACTGCCTTCCTGAAAATCGGTGCGGCCACATCCTCGGATCAACACCGCATCCCCAGTAAAAGCGATACCCTAAAAAAACAACCACCACTTAATGACTAAAATAAAAAAGTTATTGCAAATATTAATTAAAATCGGTTGTTATTATGCACCAAATTGCATAGGTTTTTTTTCGTTAAGGCGCTCGTAAAAAACGAAATTAGTTGGGTTATTGCCGGGAGGTTTTATAGAAAAATCCATTACGCAGCGGATTAAGCCGCAAAGCGGGGTTCGTGTTGTGGAAGAGGCAATGCGTTTCGTTCTATACCAATCGCATTATATGATAAAGTCATTGTTTTATTTCTACCCTGAGTGGCAACCAAGGATTTATTGATACGCCTTAATAAATTCTATTTTTATTTCGTCCGTCGAACCCTTTTGGAATCGATACTTCATCAGGTTATGGAAGAACTCGGGATTTAAATATGCACAGCCGCGCTAGTATAAATAATTAATTAAAACGGGCACGATATTAATTGAGCCCTCGGCCGTGGATGCACCCCCGCTATTAGTACGGAACCGCTGAATAAATCCGGGAACACTCCCTTCCCTGGAGGGTAAATTTGTGCAGTATAACATAAAATTAATGGCACAGAAACCACTGAAGCGTTATCAGTCAGAAATTGTTGTAGCAATGTTGCTCGAGTACCGGCAATTCGCTTATTCCTGATTTTCCAGACTTACTGAGAAGCCACAATTCACCCAATGTAACTTTGACGGCAGCAACGACTTGTGAAAGAGTTTATGTATTAACGTGCATCCAAGTTTTGAAGTTTCATTCTTTTTAAAATGGATAGTTCTCCAAATGTCGAAAGACGTAGTCTCTCACATTACTCACATCCATAAACCTATTACATCGTGTGACGAGGATAAGAATGTTAAATATGGATCTCACTTAGATACTTGAGAGAATCTTTGATTACAAGAAAGTTACCCAAACTATAGAACAATAATATTTAATCATTTCCTTGATATTAAAAAAAACTGATAGGTTTTTATTTAATGGATTCATTGATAAGAAAGATATCGCCACAGGAGTTGCATATTATTAAAACCCTTTTTCACAAGCAAGTCAAACATGCTATTCAAATTTTTGTAAAACTTCAATGCAACTATTAAATTCTTGAATGCGTTTACTAAAGTTTTCTAAAAAAGCCATCGGATCCATCAATTCTCAGTCCAACTGACCCTACCCGCTGTCCCAAAAAAATTTAACAAGATGGGTGCATTGGCGTGCGTAACAACGCGTATATAGGTAAGTTAGCTAACGACAGTGAAGACGGTCGTGGGATCTTTACAGATGTTACCGAGGACTCGAGACACCTTGTTGGCCCGACAACCACCTAATAAGCAACAGAAAAAACAAATATAAGTAGATACCTCCTAAACAAACCAATCACGGAGATCATCTCATCTACAGCAGCACAGAAACTCGCAGAATTTCATTTCTCTTTACACCTTTCTGAGAAGACATAAAAATCAAAATAAGGCAACATTGAAATTAAGAACTTAAAAATTAAAAATTAAACGATGATGAGAGAATGACTGGAATAAAATCTCTTCCATCGAATTTTTTGACCAAAGTAGAGTTAAACAGCAAAAAAGACTTGGAGTTGTTAATCCATATGATAAGTCAACGCTCCCTTTTTCTCTCCCTTTCTCCCACTTCTCTTGGAATAACTTGGAATAACGTCATAAAGCCAACATCTAAATTAGGGCCATAGGGAGGACCCTCATCCAGATTACCGTCAAACGTCGAAACGAGTCGTTTAAACGACCGGGTTACTCAAACAGAAATCGGCCTCCTCAATGCCACAGCCGCGAGAAAGACATGCCGGAGACGCGGCTCTTCGTCACGCAACCCTCGTCAGCGAATATGACCAAAACTCCGTAACCGGTTAATGGTCTCACGTCAGTTTTAGCCAGATTTCCGCAACGTCCAGATTGACCCCCAGGTATCATTCCTGCGCGTTTTCCCACATAACTCTACGCCGGAACGAAAATATTGACACAGCCGGCCAAACTGCCACAAATGGCGGATGCGCCGGGTGAAAATTACATTGTGAATTTTCCTTGGTGGTTCGTAATTATTGCAGTTGCATACGTGGCTCCAAGAGTTGCTACTTGACCTGGTTTTTCGATATGTACAGCACATTTTGAAGGGATTTGCGTACGCGAGAGACACTTACGTGCAGAGCTTACCGGGAAAAGCTTTCAGGGCGCTGCAGGATTGCCGACGTCTGGTCGCCTCGCAGGTAGTCGCCTGTATAGCAATAATTCGGCATTTTATGATTTTCATATTGGGGAGGAACGTCCCGAACACGTAACGTCGACGTCCGTTTATTCCCCGAAAGCGCTGTCAGAAACTTTAATAAAACATCGAGACGAGACGAACGGCTTGGGCGTGATGCCTCCCGACCTATGCATGGGTTCCGGATTTTTCCCCTCTTGTTCCTACGGCTCACTCCAAGGATCTAGGCGCGATACATATTTTATATAACGCTGAATACAAACGAGAGAACGGCCAAATATTTCATAACAGCTGCGGTGTGATACTAGATGTAGACATTTTATCAGCCCTTAAACCAAAATTGTTACTAACTGCAAGTCTAAACTCAAAAGTTTATTGAACTTCATTGCGTTGACGTGGTATTTTAATAAAGGTTTGGTCATAAGTTTTGTCACGTTTCTTGCTGACATTTTGTTTATATTTTCTTCCTTTCTATAAAATCTCCCTTTTTTTATTCTATCTACCTGCCCTTGCTTAAATACGAAATTTAGATTCGCGTTCGCTTCAAATTGTTGTTCCCCGTCGCTTGTTTACTATTTCTTTTTGTCGTCTTTTTTCGCTTCCGCTTTATCACAGTTGAACGCTAGAAGACAGCGTTGGCCGACTGAAACTCCAACCGAGTAGTAGAGACAATTGTGACAAATAATTAAACTTTTACATTGTCGTTATCAATAATAATTATATCTATCGACTGATTTTGCCGAATTCTGCAAAACTAACTGTTGCAGATCAGCCCTCAACTTTGGTTGGATTTGTTTGATACTGCTCCTGAAAGCCTCCACACCATCTTGAGGCTATTTCCGTGAACCTCTTTTACGCTTACTTTTTTCCCTTTTCTTCTTTTATGTTTTCTCTCTTTTCTACCCTTTTTCCCCTACAAAATTTGCATTAATGGAACTAGTAACAAAACGGTTTTATTGTATCTTTTAAGCTGCATTTTCCATATTTTAAACCATCAATCCTCAAAATTTCTTTAAAATTGAGATCATCATTAGCAGGTGATTGTTGCATTCCTTATATTCTCTTTTTTTATATATTTTTCCCTCCTTCTGTACATAATACCAGCATAATATAACCACTTTAAAAGACGGTTACTTTATCAAGTTATTTATTAAATGCTTAAATCATTAATTTTCTGTTTTTCTTCACACTAATATTCTATTACCACCAAGTGCTTCATTATTCTTTATTTCTTTTAGTATGACAATAATTTTATTTACTATCACATCCTTTTATCCCCGGGCATAACAACATAAGAATCAAGTCGTTTAATTCTAAATAAATAAAGAAAATTCGCCTTGTAGGTAAGTAAATGTGGCATTTTGGTCTTAAGCTCCACCCACCTCAAAGCTACCTGTAGTAGAGAGAGATTAGAATATCCGGTAGAGCCTCCATTTCAAGAGACAAACCATATTAATATCATCTCAGGTAACTTGGATGTGGGTGGAGCTTAGGACCAAAATGTTACATTTATTTGACCAAAACGTTAATTTTATTTATTTTTTTAAAAATAAACGGATTAATGTACCAAACTTTTGTGTGTAGAATAATTTTTTACGTCACCGTCGGGGCAAATAGAAATATTACTACGTTGCCATTAAAAAAATGTTGCTGCAGACAAAACTGGCCAGCGTCAAGTTTGCTTGCCCTGACATTAATCACTTGACAAACAATTTTCATTAATTTATCGTGTTAATTTCAATTTCCACCTTTGTTTTCGATTATCTATGCTCTTCTCGTTGTTCTTCATTTTCCGATTTCGTTTTTTTTTTTGTATTTTGTTCGCTCCCTTTTATGTCGATCTTTTATTTCCCGAATATTTCATCCTAAATCATAATATAATAATATATTTTCCAAAATCAAATTCAGAGAAATGTTTGTTAGGTCCCCTGTCTCTTTTTTTCTTACAAGATTAAATTGGCTCTAAACTTTGGCAACTCGTTGTATCTCAAACTTCTTATATTTTTCGGCATAACAACAAAAGCAGCTTTTGTTAAAATTTTAAATTAACATAAAGTAACTTGCTCTTTTCTAAATGAATAGTTGATCCTCCAAAATTACCTACAAAGGACTACTACCTGTATTATAAGCGTAAGTAAAGCAGCCAGTTATTAATGAGAGACGCAGCATCTAAAGCACCTAATTTGTTACCTTCCCGCACCTAAAAAAAAAAACTTATCTGCGTATTTTTCGAACGCGCGCCAGGTCGGAGGGGAGGTCAGCCTCCCTAACAAGCGGTGCTAAAAATAAAGTTGGAAACCAGCCGTATTTCTCCTGAGTCAACACATATTCCAGATCACAAAGTCTCAAGATGATTGAAACGTTCCGCATCCCGGACGGACGTCGCGACGAAAAAAAAAACCGCTATAAAAACAATTCAGAAAAAAATATAGGTAATGTCAAAAAGCGCCGACAAAGCTCGTTTTCGAAGCCCGCAAATTCAAAGCTTTCACCCAGCTCCAAAGGAATTCCGTCAAAAATTTAATTATGTCGATATTACGTCGGAAAGTTTTCTTCGTCAATTCCGCAATCCTTTCTTACCTGTTTTTCGCTGTAGAAGGAACAGCAGCCGTTGGTGTGTCCGGGAGTGGCCAACACTTTGAGTTGGTGGCTGCCGAACGTTATAAGGTCGTTTTCGTCGATAAATACGTCGGCTTGGGCCCCGCTCTGTCGTGATATGACGCTTTTACAGCCGGAAAGTTGCTTCAAGTATCCTGTTCCAGTGATGTGATCGGCGTGCATGTGGGTGTTCACTGAAATCAACACAGTTCCTTTCAATTTGGCCGGAAGCTCGGCAGAGGGTCTCTAAATTGATTACGCATCAATATTTTACGAGCCCGAGCCCACGGCTCCAGGGAAGCATGGTAATACGAGGAATAAGGATAGGCGCCGACAACGGGGCCTCGATTCGATGGGTCCGGGCAATTGGCACCTCGGCATCTCGAATTTGAAGAAACATTACCTACAATAGCCACACTGCACCAACAGCAATCTTTTCGGAAAAGGAACGGTATAAAAAGAACCCACGTTCATAGAGAAAGTCTCTTTTTAAATCTTATCCTAACTAGAGATGGTTAATGGGCTACAAATAAAATTAATAAAACTGATAATAGTTTCTCGACGCTCTATTGCTATTAATAAATTGAGGTGCCTAACTTTCCTTGTGATGCGCTTGCTGATTCAGAGAAAAAAAGAAGGGGATACTATGTTAAATGTTCAAAAAGCTCATAATAAATTTTTTTTAACCCTAGTAAAGTAGGGACAATCAACGAAACTACCAATCTAAAAACATGTGTAACGAAAAGGAAAGTTATCCCCTTCTAACTCTGTGTACAGTACGAACCTGGACATAAAGAGCATGAGGAGGACCTCCCTATTTAATAGCTCTTGGAAACACCGGTAACTTTATAATGTATAAACATCACGCACGCTTGGTTGCGCATAGCGTACTTTAGAACTTGTTATCGGGTATTTCTAAAAACGTTCGATTAAAGATGAGTAGTCTGCAAAAAATAAGAAGTAACTTGTACAGTGCTGAGCGCCTCATTTTAAAGGTGGATCCTTTCATGTTCGGATAATGTGTAATAAAAGTTCGTTGAAAATCATTCTTGGAACATTGATTTTCAAGGAGATTATGTGACCGAAAAAGTTATTGAGAGCTGAAGAGATTCGTGTCTATGTCATGAATTACAGAATAAAAAGTCTGTCATGTCGGTCATACAAATCAGAAATATTCACTTGCACATATTTTAACGTCTTCTTCTAATTGCCGCGGGAAAAAATATCAGAAACTATTTTCCTCTAATATGCTCTCAAATTAGTTATTTAACAATCACTTTTCAATTTTTCTTTAGGTCTAATAGTTTAGGCAGGAAAAGCTAATTTATTTTACTAAACATGATCACTAGCACAATTGCTGGTGTAAAAGTCAAAAATTCATGATATTTGTCTATTTAATGAAATGTATATACCTTCAAGCTAGAAGTTACTATAATATATTTAAGGTCGTTATTTTTTAAAAATTCCTTCAACAGCAGAAAGACTTTGTCTCTTATCTCTTTGTTTATTATGATTGCATGAGCAGGGTTATGATTGCATGAGCAGGGCCACACTTAGGGGAGGGCAACCGAGGCTAAAGTCTTGGGCCTCCACATAAGAAGAGCCTCTACACATTTTTGTATAAAAATAAAAAAAATTAATTAAATAATATAGAATTTTAAATTCGATAATGATGATGAAATAAGAACTTTTTATTCTTTGAATAATGTGTAGATACAAAAAATTATCTGATGTCTATATCTATAACATATAATTTTGCTTCATGTTACGAACACTTCTAAAATAATAAGGAAACTTCCACACTTTAAATCCGGTACTGTGCACGAGTAATCCTATGTTGGTTCCGACAGGGTGACGTAGTATTTGTTTACTTATCTCGGTTGATGATATTATTCGATGGTTTCTGTATTATTATTTTATTCAGCCCACATAGAAAATTTTGTTTTGCTTAGGATATAAGCAATGTATTCTATTTGCTTTTTCAGTCTTGAGCAATTGCGCCGGTCAGATCAATGCAATGTTCTTCTTCACCACGTCACGTGGATCCTACCCTGAGGAAATTTAAAAACGTGAACGAGAGTACACAACTAAAGTATCTTAGCTCTTTATTAACTCTTCATTAGCTCTTCATTAACATCTTATTCCAGCTATTTCAGTCTCTATTCATGGGAATCAGTAAGTATTATACACTTTTAAACCTATAATTACAGGGATAATTTTTTTCCAATAACCTGATGCTTTGGATAAGATGGATCTTTGCAAACTGCTGATGAAGTAAACTCTAACATTCTTCAATTAATCAGCAGCTCTTGCTTCTTATGTGTCTTTGAATAGTAGGAATTCTTGTGCGATTTGTGCTTTGATAAACGACAATGGTTCTACAAACTATCCGTAATAAATCTATGTGCAGTTGATACCACCACCGATACTGTGGGTGGCCCTAAACAAAAACCGCCTAACACCATAACTAAGTCTCTACAAAAAGAGGCAGCAAGAGTAAAATTATACATACTACGCGTTTGGTTCTTTTTGATAGAAACAGTTCCACCGTAGTCAAAAATTGACTCCACTGTTGATAATTCCAATTTCGTTCTTTTTGAACCAAGTTTCGTTGATGACATCTCTGGAGCTGGGCTTTTATTAGCACATATGACTTCTAACCAACTTCTTTAAGTCTTCTTCTGTCTGTACGTTCACTTATGTTGGTTCCACAAACTTCTTCTAAAACGTTCTTTTCTTTGTTTTGTTAGAGTTTGCATCGTTATACATATATCGATTTACGATCGTAACTGCGCGCTTTTTTCTTGATCTCTTTTTCCTACATACACTGCAGTCTACCCCTAATATCGCACTACGATCAATTTTCATCCACCAACAAGTTGAATGGTGTCTGGAGCTATCTTAAACTTTCTATCAGTTCCTTAAAATTTACTGGTGCGGGTATAAAATATATCGGAGTAGAAACATTATTGCAAAAAAGTGTCTCAACAGTGTCTCGTGATCGACAGTGCCAAACGCTCTTATCTTCTATCAGTAAAGAGAGCGCTCACATATTGGCCATCTTCAAACCACTTTGAATAACCTTCCATACATTTAAATCCGCTGCTTGCTGTATTGCTATTGCTTTTGAAATCCAACAACACAGCACAATCTTAATTTTTTTATTACTTTATTATAGATTTTAATTTCTACTTAAATATATGCGGTATTTCAAGTTTTCATTTTCAAATTAATTTTTTTTATTGGACCTTTTTTGGTTCGCTAATTTTTACTAGACGTTAAAAATCGTTTCCATCCCAGCACATTCTTTTTTTCACACTTTCCCTAAATAATTTACAGATCACTTAAAAGTTTAATTTTTTGTCTTCTATATGTGTAAGTTAGTATTTCTGCCTTTCTTTTTATATCCGCCATTTGGTGGCCACTCATTGGCATATCCTGCAGTTCCAAGCTACATTATTCATTCTTTATGTAGGTACTGGGTATATCATAATATCTTGGTTTATTAGACTTGATAAATTTCTCTTGAAACAGATGTTACAGCTCAATTGTTCCAATGTTTCTATGATTCAAATATATCTATTTATTTCAATTACATATTGTATTTATAACTGTTCTCGTAAGTTCTACATGATCTGCCTTTCAAGAGCGATAGCGTTTATGGATAATGGTATTTTCATTCTCTTGTAAGATTTTTTTACAAATTTTCCATATTCTTTCTCAAGTAAAAATCTTATAATATTATTCTAGAAGGTGCAGTTTGCTTCTTCTATGCAGTATGTATAGTCCACGTTAATTAAATAATTTCTCATAACGTAGATGACCTTTTGATAAATTTTACAATTATGTAATTTGAAAGATTTAAGAATTCAATTTCATTTGGATAGAGCCAAGTTTCTTTTAGAATGAACCAATGAGTTTATTTTATTGATTCCAATAGTACCTAATTCCTAAAAGTCACCGCTTGTCATAATGCTTTATATTTATCTGGATAAATATATTGCTTAAAACATTAACTGTCATTTGCATAACTTGCTAATATTGCTCCAAAAATTTAAAAACCAGAAGCTAAATATAATGATTAAAAAGCTTTCCCAAAAACAAACTATTTTTGAAAAAAAAATTCAGTTGTTCTGTGGGCCAAAAATATTTTCTGCGATGAAGCGATTGGGATATGGCAATTAGAGGGGTAATTAGGGCCCTTTGTGGCGGTGATGAACTCGAAGCTTTATAGGGGAATTCATCAAACATCAACAAACCAAATTAGTATGAAACAGCACTAACTACGCATCAGATAAAGGGAAATTTGATTACGCCCAATAACAATCAAATTTAATAGAGAACCGACGCGACATCTGTTACCGAAAACCACCACTATTTCGCTCATTTTAATCGAATTCCGACCAAGGAGTTGCCGGTGGTTGTTATTGAACCTCACCTGCGAAAAGCAATTTTAAATTGAGGTCCTGAGTGAGTTGAAAATCGCGCTTCGCTTGCTCCACAACCGGGTCGATAAGTATGCATTCTGCCGTATCAGCATCTCCTAATAGATAAGTGTAGGTGCAGCTAACTGCATCGAACATCTGAAATCATTAAACCAACAAGAAATTTATGCTCAATCAATATAAATAAAATTAGTAAACTTACCTGTCGAAAAATAAAGTTTTTTGAAAACGGTACATTGGGCGTAACTTTACTCATTTTTCTAGTCACTCCTCCAAACTTGGCGGCCTGACTTACAAAAATTGTTAGTTTTGTTAACATTTTCAGAAGTTTTTACAAAACATGGACAAAAAATACTTTGGACCATAAAATTTGTTGCCGGATTTGTAAATCGTTTTTGTTATTATAGATGGCGGGACGTAACTTCGTAAGCAAGAAGTGCTTGCGTAGATTTCTTTATCCCTGATGCACAGTTTATTGAATTGTGGTTTGAATGTGCGTTAATCTTGTCGGCATTTACGCCGCTGCTAGTCTACTAATCAATATAAACTCACCTTTTCTATCTATATAGATATATCTAATTAACTGGAGATATTGCGTAAACGCTTGGTACTTTTATCTACTTCAATTTATACAAAACAAGATAATGACGATAACATTGAATATCCAGAATATCGTAGTGTTTAATCAAGGTGTTGACATGTTAATTAAAGATATTTTTAAAATTTCTAAATCTTTTACAATTATTATTTTTAAGGGTTGTTTGTGCATTGTTCTGCTTGAAGACATTTTTTAGAATTAAATTAATACAAATTGTAGGAAAAAATTATGCTTCATTTAAAGCAGAAATAGAGATCAAAATAAAATGGTTGGATGTCGTCTAGAATTTCTAAAAATTTAATTTTTTAATTCAATGAAAGATAATATTGGATACGATCGCCACTTGTGTGTTTAACTGGTTGCCTATCTTCCTAGTACCTGGTTAAAATCTTACTAGGTACTAAGTATTAACATTGGTATTAATAAAAATGTTAGTACATGATTGCTATAATCTTAGTGTAAAATACTTTTAATTATAGAGACAGTAGTGTTTCAACTACTCAATAAATAATCAGAAAAAAGAGCACACAGCGGAATAGAACCTGAACAATGATGAAATAAAACAAAAAAAAAAACACTCTCTTCAGGATAGAATATGAAATACAAAAACCAATAAAATAATGTGTGTACGTACATAATGTTATAGGTACAAAAAGCAGGTAGCCAAATTTATAAGTTGTAAGAAATCAACAACACGCAATTAGAAACACGCAACACGCAATATTAGAAAACATTGTTTTTTAGTTAAAAGAGCGAGAATAAGCGTTTAAGCAGCTTGATGAGCGAGCAAGACATCTTGTACGACACTGACAGTTGTCAATTATCAAATGAGTGTCTAATGGGCACAAATGGAAGTAAGTTTTGTTAACACAACAAGACGTTGTTGTTAGGTTCAATCATTTTAAATGGCTGTATAGAATCTGTATAGAATCCAAATTGAAGAATGTTAAAATTTTAACTTTGAGATTTAAAAAAATGTTGAATATGCTTCAATCAAGAAACCAATATAACTTTAATAAACTTTTACAAAAATGACATCTCTTAAAGATTTGGAAATTAACTACATCCTTTAATACCTCTCAAAAATAAAATACGTATTACAATAAAGACCCTCAGTAAACATTAATGTTAACTTTAATTAACCATTAACAGCGCATTAGCGTTATGCAACTAGAAGAAAGTCACCGATAGAAAAATAAGACCCTTTAAGTTTTTTTCTAAAAATTTAAGCTAAATAAATAGATAAGAAACCTTGATAGTCTCCAAAAAAATTATTCTATTGTACTCAGTGTCTGACACAAATTGCAGATAAAAAGTCGAAGGGTTTTCATCATAAAAGCATAAGGAATCCAAATTGGAAAATCACCACTTTAAATGACTTAAACCTTGACATTATACCTACTAAATGAAATGGTTCACTTTACTTTCTTTGACTTGCTGGACAATAAATATCTACGGTATTAGGCCTTGGCCTTTGAAAATGTCCTAGATAGAAGCTACCTATAATGAAAAGTAAAAAAACTCAAAAAAATAGATGCGATTGACCCGTCATTTTCAAAATTCACGATTATATTTTTTACCTACCTATTTCTCTACTATTGTTGATGACAACTTAGCCTACTATTTAGTTACTAATCAAAAAACTAAATAATCATAATATCAAAAAGAACAACGTGGGTAGAAATCACTATCGACCAATATTACTTAATACTTCATAACGCGGCCTAATAAAATTACCCCAATGTCAGATCGATGTAAATGTCTATTATCAGTTCCCTCTTTCCTTGCGCCCTCTAAATAATTCTAAACTCTTTCAGTTAGCTCACCTAATTTAAGGGAAAGAGCCTAATTTCGGTGAGTCACCTTCTAAAAATGGGAACCCCCGTTACAGCGTGGGTAGTATTGTAAAGCACCTACTTAGTACTTATTATCGATTTCAGTCCTGAAATGAGGCCATTAACCCCAAGAAAGTAACAATACTTCCTCCACCTTTTCTCTTAAAAAAAAAAATAAGTAGTTTAATTAAGTTTTTGCCAAGCAAGCCGTTTTCGACCAAACTCCGACTAGAACAGTAGACACAAAGGAGTTTGTCTCTAAAGACTATCATACCGTAATCATCCTTTGTTATTGGACCCATCGCAACTGCTAAGTTTAATTCCCAAATGTCCAAAACTGTGCAGTCGTTCAAATATGTCATAGAAAAAAAGTTTATGTGACGTATAAATTTGTTGTGATTGTCAAAATTTTACATATTCTTTCGAAAAAGCAAAAATAAGCAGAAAATGGAAGTGAATTGATTGGCGATTGTTGAAAGAATGAATTTGCGATGCAGGACATGGTGCTACCTCCAGGTATTTGCGCCCCCTTTACTAACTTTAGCGAGAGCATCTATTTCGGGTCCAGTGGTCCGAATTCTGGCCTGGCTTTAAAATAGCCCTCTTCTTCCACCTTACTGACCTAATAGCAATAGCGACTAAATGGCTGACCTATTTGCCGTAACTGTGTTGCGGATTTAACGGACAACGGTCCGGTCCGGTGTGTTCTGGTGTTTGACCATTGCAGTCACGGTTTGTAGATTTGAAAGTGATAAAGTTGGTGGAATATGCTAGTATAGCGACACGGGTTGTGTTGTTTCTGAGCTGTTTGGAGTTACAACATAAAAAAACTGATGATGATGGCGTGAAAGTGACGGCATCTTGACCACCGATCCAGATTATTAATGACGCTAATTTATCATTAGGTATTTAAACATTTCCTGCTGTTCTGCAATTATCGCCACTTGTTGAAGAGAAAAGTTTTAAATATCTTAAGAAACTCTCTATTTTTTGCAAAGAAATGCAAAAAAATAATTATAGTACTTAAAAGGCTTTTTGAAACTTCTTTTAACAGTTTGCTAACGTATTGCAAATAATTTTTTAAACTTTAAACTTTAAAGTTGTCATTTATCCCTGAAAAAAAGTTACATCCTTATCGCTCCCCCTGGGCGCTATAGACACGTTAATCAATGGTTGCAAAACTTAAAATTTGGCACAAAAATCTTAATTTTCTTTTGAAGCTACTTTAAGAGAATTATCAAATGTCTAACAATTTATTTCTTTTAAAAAAAATTTAAAATTTATTGCGGATCATTGTAGCTACATTGTGCCTGAGTACGACAAAAAACGCGACATTTTATAAATTTTAGCTAAGGGAGGTTCTTGAGTTTATTGTTGATTATAAATGTAACTAAAAAAAAGTAACTTGGGCCCGTGTAGGATTCGAACCTACGATCTCCGACGTTGTTATACAGTGCGGCGCTCTAACCTACTGAGCCAACGAGCCACAACTTCCCTGTTGGTTGTGAATGGATTATTAGCAACTATTTGTATATTTAAATTACTAATTTTGAATATTAAGATCGCTTAATTGGCTTCAATAAATATTTAATGTTTGTTTTTATGTCAAAATTATAGGAACCAAGCTCCAAAATTGCAGCAATTGGAGTCGAATGCACGCTATTACCACTTTTTATAATAGGTTTAAAACGACGTCAGGCTTAGGACCGATTTTTCTAATTTTTAATAAGGTTTACAATAAAATTTATTTGCCAAATAGTTATACGTTTAACATTGCTATTTGACCAATAAATTTAATTGGAAAAAAAAATTATTAACAGGAACAGCTATCAATACACCTCCGCCTCGAGTCCTTGCCGTTAATTCAAAGTTATACTGTCACTCTTGTAATCTAAGTAATTTGCTGGAAAATACTCTTCAGTCTCAACAGAAGCTCTACAATATCAAACTTATTTTCACTGATGGCAGGGAACTGATTGGTATCTCTGGTTCACAACATAAGACACATTCGCTCTTAGCCTGCTACATCTATGTTTTTAACAGCTTTATAAAACTATTAATTTCTTGAGAAGAAAAATTCAACTGCAAATTATGTACTTACTTTTACCGTTGAAAGTTGAAAGGTATATCTTTGCCCAAAAGCTCACCAAGAGGTTCTTTGAACTTGTCACAGATCCATCTTATGTAAAATTTCGATTTGAGTAGATTTTAATTTTATAGTTTATTTTGAAAAATTTTCTGTAACCGCCCCAGCTAAAATTATTTTTGGTAGTATACCTACCTACGTGTGATTTACTCTATAAAATATAATTATATTTTTAATTACTACTACTTCATTTATTGTTTGCTTGGATTTATATTTACCTTGTCTACTTTAGTTCGAATTTTGATTGAGGTAAGGTAGGGAGGGGACAAAAATCGTCGGATGATGGCCCCCTTAGAAAACGTACCCGATTAACATAAAAGTTGTCAGATCGCCACTACAAGTGATGATTAATGAAAGAAACGCCATAGCTCTAAAAAATTAACAGTTTTCAAATTCCGAAGATCCACAGACTACTTACCTTCCCAAACCCACGCCAACCTTGCAAGCGCGTATAAGTTATTGGCCTGGGCAACTGGGTACCTACATATTTGTAATTCGCCACCGTAAAACCACCGACATGTCATTGAGCCAATAAACATCTTTCAGAGATTTTCCGCGTTTAAACAAGTTATGCTAACTTGTATAGAGTAGTCAGAGCATTTTTCCTTATTTACTGTGCAAGGAAGATTATTGTGACACTCGGAACTAAATTTTTTTGAAAAAATTAGTGTTCTATTAGTAGATATACACCAATGTGACTTAACTAGTATTTTTAACGTTTACTTGGTAACTTTTAACTTAATTACCCAAAACTTATCGAGGACTAGATATTTGGAAAAAATTGTTTTATCAACTGACATTTTTCTTTTCGCAAATTTCTATGATGATGTTAACACTTCTTGATCGCCATAATAAATTGATTTGGTTCATCATTTCCGTTATATTATGTAGGTACTTAGATACTTTAGCCAGCCTTTCTGGATAGGTATATTATTCAGTTAGCTTAGGGCGAGTACCTAAATTTATAATTCTTTGAACGATTTTGCCTATCGTCTATGAATCTTGAAAGATGGAAAGGAAAGTCCGTGAGAAAAACAGTTAAACAGGATATCCTGGATGGATACCGATACTTGTTTTGTTTCTAGCAGGAGTACTTTGAGAATTGTTCAAAACTTAACGATCAATTTCGCACTTTAACTTTTATTTATTAGTGTAGTTTATACCAAGTAAGTTATTAACCTTATTTCCAATTAACAAAAGAATTCTTATTTCATGCCATCGCTGTATCTCTCAGCTAACACCTGGTTCAATTAGCAATGATTACTAGCTTTGTGACAATGCTCTCAAATCATGTTACAAACACCTCTGTTAATTCATGTAAATTTGCCTCGCCCACTTTGTACTGGAGATCTAAAACTTTGTGCGCATTACTGAAAATGCCCACTCTCATGTCGTTACCATCATTACACTCACTTCTTCCTAATTATTAGCGTGCCTAAATAATTCTGTTCGTTCGGTCAATCTGGGCCAAAAAATCATTTTCTCTTCAGCTCCAAGAATTGGTAATTACATACCGCAGACGCCCATCCCACACACGTCCCTGTTGCCATGTCAGGCCGGGAGTCCGGGCGATGAGAACTCCCAGGAATTTTACTGCCTGCCGGCTAGACCGCCTCTTTTTCTTCGTTTTCGGTCCGGAATCATCAACCCTTTGCAGCAAATCGCCTCAATCACATTTTCCCGTTTTGCTTATAAAGAGCAACTTGTTTTATTGCTCGTCGTTTTCAAGCAATAACTAATGGTAAATATTGTGCGCAGTATTTTCTTAGTCACCTGTCTTGGCGCAATTTAAGTTCAAACGGTCACCGGCCGAGTTTGGAAAGACGGGTTCCGGCTGGATACAAGGCCAGGAATTTTTTCAGACGTCCTTTGTTGAAGGAAAAGGACTCTGTTGCGTTTTACGCAACTACTCGCAATATAGTGGAAAAATTAATGCAAATTTTAACATTTTGACAGTTTCGCAAATCGTCACCGACGCGTGGGAATTGTTTTTTGGAACGCAATTTCGAGTTAGCCGGCCCTAATTATGTCGTCCACCCACAATGGAAAAACGTTGAACTCTTGATGTATTGTGTCGACTCCACACAGACATGAACGCATGAATCAATAGCGTCTGGTCTCCATACAATTTGTTGGAGCAATTTTTTCGAGGGCCAAGAACGACGCAATAAAATTGCTCGCTGGAGGAAAATAAATATTTCAAATGTCTTTCTTCGTGGGTTGGGGAGTTACGTTTCTCAACAGAAGTGTGCGTCTATAATACTCGACCGGAACTTTCTAATCTGCTTAAAAGATCGCTTTTGGGCCAACAGTAAAGTATAAATCCGGGCAAGACACCTAAGACCACGTTTTTGGACGAAAATCCGCAACAAGGCAAAAGAAAGTGTTGGCGATCCCAAAACTGGAGGAACAGTTTCAATTTTACTCCCTCTCGCAGGATCTATAAAATTCGATCTTTTTTCGTTACCATTTCGGTAGATTCGCAATATTATGGGAGTAAGTACTTTATTGGTTAATCAAACAAAAGTCTTCAAGGTAAAATCAACATTCCTTCTAAGATGGAACCAAAAAGATATTGGGCACGAGGAGTTAATTAGATTTTATTTGCATCTCGAAATTGATGCTAATAATTTTTATGGAGCATTCAAGAAATTAAGACTAATTTTCGTTGTGGCAGTTCTGAAAATGAAATTTCCTTTATTCTCCTCGATTTATGCAACGTTTAATGGTCTTGATTCAGTTTGTTAAAGTCGTTTTTATGTCGTGCAATTAATAACGACCGTATCGCTAATTGTCGCGACAAATTGAGTTTTATGAGTCCGTTAAGTGGGAAATATCACCATTTTCTTGTTTAATGTTTTCGCGATGGTGAATAATTTCTAATGTTTGGAATGTTTGCACAGACCGGATGTTAAGGAAACGACGGACTTGCGCTTTTAATTGGAGCGTTAAGCAGGATCGCCTGCACTTCCTGCTGGTTAGGAAATCACCTTACGGAAATATTTTATATAAACATATGCAGTAAAACCCCTTCAAATGGACAATTTTTATTAATTTGAGTATTGCATGGATAATCTGTAGAAAGTTAAACTAAATGAGGCACTACTAAATTGATAATTGCTGTTCAGTTCAAAATGAATTACATAATTATAATGGGTGGTTAATAGAATTTTTTGAAAGTTAACACGATCACTGTGTCAACCTTAAACCTTAATGTATTGATTTTAAGGAAAAAAGCTCGCAAAAAGTATGTTTTTTTCTATTTATTCTTGTGATTCCTAGAACGAGAGGACCTCCTACCTCCTTATTGTAAAATAATAGATGGGGTGAACACTTGGACAGTTAAATATGTGTTTTGAACATTGCAAATCAAAATAAATCATTGAAACAAAAACAGGATAACAAAAGTTATTCTTCTGTCTGTTTTTTCTTGCGTTTAGTTTGTTAAACTATCTAGTCTTGTTTTGCTTACTAATTAGTTATTAGCATTCAAATTTCCATGCAGTTATGAATTAATTTTGTAAATATTCTTTCAGAGTCAAAACATCGAATTCAAATTTATCACAATTTGAACAAAACTGTCACTAAAAAAATCGTAAAAGAAATGTAGCATTCCAGTTCTGAAGCAATAAGGGATAGCATGACATTGCACCTGTAATTCCCCGATATCTAATTACTCAGGTGACTTCCAGAATTAGACTTCGGATAATAACTGTTACAATATTACTAAAGTTACCACATTACAAACTGTAAATACAGTTATCAAGCTGAATTGATTAGTTGATTACAAATTAGAAGACATACTGGATGTGTCTTAAAAGCATCTCAAGCAGCAACAGGGCCGTAGCCAGGATACAATCTAAGAGAGGAGGCTCACAAAATTTTTGGGGTGGCCCTAAATAATAGATAATTAGTTATAAAACATGTAAAACAAGGGCATTAAAATGTGTATAGGAGACCAGGTCACAGTCATGATCACTTTTTTACAATTTTATTTTTTTCTTTCCAGAATTGATGATTTTTTACATTTTTTTTATAGTTTTAGTAAGGTTGTGGTGTGCTTAATCATTTTTAGATTGTGTTTTTCATTATCGTGTTTTAATAATCTCGCATGCTTGGGGATGCAAAACTGTCCACTGTGCCCCCCAGTGGTCAAGATAGTGCGCTGCAGTGGTCACACACAGCATTCTGCGCACACAATTTTTGGGAAATTTTGTACTTCAGTGAAAGTTTTTATTATTTAGTAGAAATGTTACCAAGAAGTATATAGAAAATAAAAATACTAAAATACGTTTTATTGCAACTGAGGCATAAGTATTCGGTAATACATAAAATTCATAGAAAATTTTATAATACAATAGCAACATTCCACATCTTGAGAACGCTCCATTGTGGTTAATAATCCGATGAGTCCTGTAAGCTTATGTTGTCAGGTTCTGTATTAGATAATATTTCTTTTTGTTGTTTAGGTTTTTTGGATTTCGGTCTTTTCCCCGTTTTCGTGATGGATTTTGCATGAAGTTTCTTTTGTTCGCTGATAATATTTTGGAAAAACATTTTTTCTTCACCATTCTAACCTTCTTTAGGTCACGTTGAATTGCTTAATTCCGGCGTATCGGTTAAAGTTGTAGTAGTTGTAGTAGTAAAGTTGTAGTTGCGTCTAATAAATAGATACTTTAATTGTTTTTTCTATTTACCTTAATTGTTATTTTCTATTTGGAAAATAAAGAATTTGCAAAAAGATATTTTGAAAATTTTGTAGGGGAGGCTCAGCTTTTTTCGGAGAAGGCTGAGCCTCCCCTGGCCACGACTCTGAGCAGCAACTTGTTTATATAATATAAACTTTAATGTACAAAATAGTAGATTACACACCTAGGTGGAAAATGTTTCCTTTCTGTCGAGAGCTAACATAGCTTACCGAGGCCCGTAGGGCCGAGACAGAAAGAAATTTTTATCGAGGTTTGTATACTGTTTTATTCGCAATCTTTCATTCTTTGAGGTTAAAAATGGGCCCATTTTTCGAAAAAGTATTTTTTTTTTGTTTATGCAAATCGACTAATAAGTGACAGTGGCTTGAGGCGTTTTAAAAAACTTTTGTTGAATTTTGTAAAGTCTATAATGATTTAAAAAAGAAGGTAATTGTTGACAACGCTTACTCTCACTTTTTGCGGTGATTTTTTTGGAAACCACCGTAAAACATCATTATAATGTCATTTTAATCAATACCCAAGTTTAGGCGCAAAAAATTATTAAAAAAAATAGATGTAGGTAGATGTGCTAGGGTAAGGAAAATAAAAGTAAAAATAACACAAAACAAGATATTGATTTTCGTAATATGATGTAAATGCTGAGGAATGCGTTGCTGTAATTAGCTTTTTGAAATCCAGAAGTGGCGGGTAAAGTAAACAATGACCAAAAAATTTAATTTACTATGTTGAGGAAGTTTTAGATCCAAATCGTTGAAAAATACGAAACGATTTTTACAATCTTTCAACGTCAATTGAAGAAGATTAGAGAAACTAAAGCCCAGGGCAAATAGCGAGGTCGAGATCTTCCATGTTTTAGGTAGGTTGGATCTATGAAAGCGCGCGTATCCTCTTTCGATGTCAAAGGGTGCAACAAAAGCCGTCTGCGTAACCACCGCCAAACAATGTAACAAAATCAAAAAGAGTCCTTGGCACTTGGCCTTATCAGACGTAACGACCGCCGGCGAAAATAAATAATTCAGCGGAATTCCTGGCAACCTGCAGGTCCTTTAAGGAAACTTGTAAACAGCTGAACTGCGTTGAATATTTCCGACGTATCCGCCAAGGTCCAAGGACCTCCCGATTTAAAAACAATTTCCAGACCAGATTGATGCGAATTTTCGCCAGATTCTGTTCGTCGACGACGCAATAAACAAGTGGGAGATCAGTCAGATCGGGTTAACACCGGATCAGCTGTGGGATAGGAAAGGAATCACCCGACCAGCTGATCGCAACAACATCAACAACGCACACACACAGTCGGAGTAGAAGCGTGAACGTGTGCGCATACACCGACGTCACGCGTCGTCCTGCAAAAGGATTTTCTTTCCGGACCTCCCGGCAGGATTTTTACGTGAAACTCAGTGCCAATTCTCCGAGTGTTTTCACGGTTATGTGCCAGAAATTCCCGAAGGATACGCAAAAGTCTTAAGGTAGCCAGCAATTGATGAAATTTATCGACGCCGTCGACGTCCTTTGTTCCTCAGGTGCTCGCCTCGGTCAACTCCGTCCGCGTTCGGTTTATTATGTAAACACGCTCTACAGCCTTGAGGTGTCCGAATTATTTTATTTTTTTTTGGTTTTGTTGCTAATAATTCAAACTTTCATTTTCGAACGAAATTGTCGGGTGCGCAATTGTAGCGAAGTCGTTATTTCACGGATCAGTTGGGATCAATGGAAATTTCTTTCGTCGTCGTGTTGTCGAAACCAGGAAGTCGGAGTTTTCGTTGTGGCGTCGCATTTTCGTTTGTTGTCTTTTTCGACACGTGGAGTAATAATTGTTTCTTCGTGACACGTGGGCGTCCGGATGCGCGATGAATAACAAATTGGGGGGTAATTAAAAACGACCTTCGCGTGAAGTACGCGTTTGATAACGATATCGTTATGTGGAGATAATTTAAGACGTGTGCGTGGTTTGGCCTATTTGCAACATTCAAGGAGAGTATTTCTGGAGTGTTTACAGCTTGTATGTTGAGCTGGTTAAGAAACTCCGGAGACGTGCCAATTTTCGTTTTGCTCCAATTTACAGTTCGTTCTCTTTGTTATTACCTAAGGCCACGACACGTGACGTCCAAATTAGATCACACCAGCATCCAAGTGTTACGATTTGGTAACGTATAATGCTCGGTATAATATCATGTTAAATTTGCATTGTGACTACAGATTAGCAACTAACATTTACAAATACATACTTCTCTTTCACTTTTAATTATGTTCTGTTATATTTATTATAATAAACATGTCAATATTAAACTTAAAATATTAACTTTACACTTCAGATGCCTGTAATAATCCAATTTATTGCAGAAATTTTGATACTGTTTGGTCCAGAATTCGATTCCCCCTTACGTCACGTTATAGCAGCGAGTACATAGTTGTTATGTGTCAAATTTGCTTTATTTGTACTGAAATAGACATGATTATCATACATCAAATATAACAGTGAAACAGGTGATCATTCCTTAGATATCAACAACTCAGGGCGATAAGTTGATAAGAGAGATATAGTCATACTGTGGTCATAATATGACAAAGGCAGTTGGCGCTGCAGCGGGATTTATGCATTATGGTGGCGGTCATGAGCCAATTGTCTCTATCTCAAGATGCACCATTTTCAATATGTACACCCGGCCAATTAATAAGTAATGCACAGGGGGTGCACAAATAATCTACGTTTACCACATTATCATCCAGTATAACGTAGAAAAAGTTGGTACATAATTTGTGATCCCCTGTGCTTTTCTAATGTCTCCTACAAGTTTTTCTATGGCACACTTGATGATAACGTGAGAAAAGTAAATTATTTGCGCACCCCCTGTGCATTACTTAATTGGCCGGGTGTTGTACATAGTTTTGGTCATGCTTGGCAACGACCTGGAATATTTTATAGATTTGGGGTCAGTTTTACGAAAGGGGAATTTACCTGGAATAAAGCTATTCCGGAATAACTCGAGATAAATGCGCTTTTACGAAAGTCGAACAGGACAAAATCCAGGTACAAACTGTGAACCGAGGTTATGTAAACCGGCTCTTAGTCCGGAATAGTTATTCCAATGCTTATCCGACTTTCGTAAAACTGGCCCTTAGACATGAGAAAATAGTTTATTTTACTTCAGATCGCTAAGTTGCTGAATTTCAAGCAAAGCATCAAAATTGGTTTATATAGTGGAAACTGCCATATAGTGGAGAAGAGTACGGCTTTGGACTTGACATTACCTCAAGAAAGGTCAAATCCTTACAACCTAAATGATCTGATGGTGACTCACTCTTAATGCTAAAATTTGGTAGCAATAATTTACGGGGTTCTGTGTTTTCAAAACCATCAACAAGATCATCAGCAAGATTAGCAATAGGAGGTGTCAAATATGCGCCGATAAAGTTATTACAATTATTATTATTGGCTGTAAACCTAATTAACGCAATTTTGAGATTGCGAAGATAGAATCCATAGATTGATTCTTAGATGTTTCATTTTGTCGATTAGATTCGACGAGGAATGGTTAAAATTATTTTATTGCTTTGGTTTTCACTGAATAAAATTTTATCCATTATGTATACATACTAGTGTTTGAAAGTTAAAAAAAATTATTTTTGTTACTCTCCAAAAAGTTAGTTTTAGTCTTGGTTCTCAAAACTATTCTCCCGAAAAATGAGCCTTGTACCTACCTCATTTGGAAGACTTTGCAGTATTTATTTTCAGTTTTTTTCACCAAAATCATGTTTGGCATTACTTTTAAATGAACAGAACTTAGCTTTTCATCAAAACTGTTAAATTAATACAAAGTTTATCACCATCCGCTTACTAGATATAGCAGGCTTTTGAACGAAAGCTTTTTAGGGATAAAACTATTTTTTTGAAAAAAAGAATTTTTTTTAAGAATTGCACTAGCACAATAATTTTTCCAAAAAGTAAAAATAAAGAGAAAAAATTATTTTCAGTGACTTTTTACTTGAGCATTCAATAGTCTAAACCCCCAAACAACTAGCTTTACCCCGAAAAGACATAAATAAAGAAAATTTGTATTTTAGGTAACCAAAGATGGCACTTTACTCTCAAGCTCCACCCACTCCGAGTTACTTGCAACAAGGTGCTGGATTTTAGCACAATAGACCCTCAACCCTACCGGTCACATTTTAGTGGTGTTGGTGACTGTCTATTGTGTGGAAATCCAGACCTTGGTTCCGCGTAACTCGGAATGCGCAATGGCCATAGATTAGGAGCAAAGTATCACTTTTGCTTAACTAAAACACGAAATTTCTTTATTTATTTTCTGCTTGATACACAGGGTGTTTTTAAAAAGGTGCCAAGAATGTAAATCAGGTCAAATAGTGAAGAAAATGTCAGTAACATTTTTTCTTTAAGTGGCTGCTAAAGAAGATTGAGCCCTTCGACTGTGGGTCCTGACAAATGGTATTTATTTAATTGCTCCCAAACCTTTCAAGATAGAAAATTGAAAATTTGTGGGTTTTTTGATGTTTTTAAGTCTAAAAAGATAAAATTTAAATTTCACTACAATTCAGTTGCAGGATATGTTAATCTGAGGGGGTATGTTACCCCTAATTTTTTTGTATGTTTTTTGCAGTTTTTAATATTAAGTTATGACATTTCATGGTATTTTGAATGAAAAAGATCTTCTTGTTATATTTTGATAGGTTGCACCGTTTTCGAGTAAAACTGAGTTGAAAATTTTGTTACATGCTTGTGGAAAAGAAAAATTGCTCTTGTATTGAGAATAATTTTCTACGTTAGGGTAATTAAAAATCTTAGTGCGGCCCATTAAAAGAAAAGTTTTTTCATCATTTTGTAAAAAATATGATTTAATATGTCCTCAAATTAGTCACTTGACGAACAATTTTCATTTCTTTCTAAGTTCAATAATTTAGGCTTGGGGCCTCACTTCAGCTAACTCAATATAGATGCGACACGGTGGTGGTCATCAATGAAACTTTCTCTTATCTCTAGGTTATAGCTTTTTTAATTTGACGTTATGTTCGTGATTGACAGTCGCTCAAAAAAGGCTATTTTTTCAAATCACTGATGCATGTTAAAATTATTGGGATTTTAGTTTCAAATTATGCCAATAACACTGATTACCGCTACCTTGACACAGGGAGTAAAATTAAAACCTCAGATGAAGCTAAGAGGACTCAACGAAAAGGCTTCCATCATCGTCATTCAACATAAAAAATCTATTTTAACATTTTCTATACATGAAGAACAGTTCAGATTCTACAGAAAACACTTTTTTTTTGTTTATTAGTTTGTAGTGTAATTGTAACAGTTACAATAAATTTATTTATTATTGTTATTATTATCGTAAGTTCTTAATAATTTTTTTCTCCATTAAATTAAACGGAAAAATTAATTAATACTATGTTTTAAATTATCAAATTGATTTTGTCTTCCATTAGTAAAATTTTGCGTCATTGTTCACTTTACCCACTCTTCGATTTTCAAAAAACTAATTACACCAACGCATTCGTCACCATGTATACATTACGAAAATCATTATCTTTTTATGTGCAAACTACTTTATTTTTACTCTTATTTTCCTTGCCCTAGCACATCTTTTTTTTTTCTTATTTTTCTATAGATTTTGCATAAAATTATTTTTCATTTGCACAACATTTCATTGCTCAAAATGGCATTATAATGATGTTTCAGGATGGTTTCCAAAAAAAACGCCGCAAAAAGCGAAAAGTGGACATTGTAAACAATTACCAAATTTTGTATTACATAGTACTAAAAATAGAATTACATATTTATTATGAGGTTTTGAAAAAAATGCTCAAGAACAAATTCGAATTTACAAATATCGAGATAAAAATATTTGTGCCGGCAAAAGAAAATAGATTGAATGAATCATTACCTCAAATGAGTTCAAATATTATCTCTTATTTGGTGGCAACTGACAATAATTTTCCGTAGTGCAAAACTCGAAGGAGTTTGTTTGTAAAATCGCTGGTGCAGGCTGAATTAATTGGAATTTTAGTCGGAAATCGTGTGCAAATATTGGCAATAACTCTGATTACCGCAACCTTGAGTCAGCGAGCAAGGTTTAAACCCTGGAAGTTGGCAAGACTCATCGAAAACGTGTTCATCGTTGTTGGCTGACTATTTTAAAATTTTCAATCAAGGACCTTCAAGAAAGCTAAGAACATGCACATTTCACAATATTCACCACCTATTAAGTAAAAGTCTGCAACACCACCTATGCTTGCATCACCAAAGAATTAATTACGAACTTGATTTTATTCTTTATTCGCCACTCCAAGGGCGCTGCAATACTTTCTGTATTGCAAACAAGCAGTGTACTTCCGTTCTAACTAACAAACAATTAAAAGGATTTTTCTTCCAACATAAAATCTCGCAGTTTTGCTCGTTTCCAATTTTATGCTAATTACATGGCGCGGTTAACGTTCTCTGCCAATTTGCACAACCATTACTCAAATAATAACTTATAATCCACTTTGTCATTGTGTTGCAACTTCAGTCGTTTTAGCGAGGTAATTGCAACAAAACCGGCTTTGTTTCTAGTGCAGACGCGTTCATCAAACTTTCCTAATTGTCTCCTAGCTATTTGTCGTATCGTCCACGATAACACCTAGAGACGGTTTCGAGTTAAGACAATTATTGCGTGGCACGGAAAATTGTTTAGAAGCTGAAAGTTTCCTTGTGCATAATGCATGTAGTCCGCTAGTCGTGACGGGTATGATGACCTCAGGAGGAGCAGAACTGCGCCGGATAAGTTCCGTCTCTTACCTTTGTCATTGCTAATCTAATCTTTATGCTCGATAGATCTTTGTTTATGTCGAGATATTTTTAGAGAACTTTTCGTTAATAATATAAACTTAGTACATGTTGATTCAAGAAACAAGAAAGTTGTACTAGTTTGTGCTTTTCCAGAGTGAAAATGCCTTCTCTTCTTGAAGCGTTGGAGCAGAAATACGGAGAGAGCTCAACGGAATCGGAGGGTTCCGAAGATGAGGGCATCTCCGTGGCCATTTTCGTGCCTTGCAAATCCCCGCGCACAATCGTCCCTTCATTGTTGGTCCTCAACGACTGCGATATCACCACTGCCGGTGAGAAGGAAGCCTTAGTTGCCAAATGTGCTTGCGTTGAAGAACTGGACCTTGCCAAAAACAAGCTCAACCACTGGCCCGAGGTAATTCTCCAAACCCACCACTTTACGTAACTAATTTCAAAAAAAAATTATTAGGTTTTCGGGATCTTGCAACAAATGCCTCGACTGAAATTTGTCAATTTGAGTTTCAATCAATTGTCCACCCCCTTGAAGAGTGTCGAAGTCGACAGGAACTTGAGGTGGCAACAACTGAAGAATTTAGTCCTCAACTCAACTTACATCGATTGGGAGAGCGTCCAGCAAATACTCGACCATCTTCCAGGTCTCGAGGAACTTCATTTGAGCATGAACGATTACAACAATGTCAATTTATCGGGGGAGAAATGCGAATGCGACAAAAACGACAATGAGGAAAAGCCCAAGTGTTTTTGTATGACCAAAAAACACAAACATGGCGGCATCCGGAAGCTTCACTTCACCGGCAATCCCGTGACGAATTGGAAGGAAGTTTGTAAATTGGGATATGGGTTTCCCAGCCTCGAGTCGCTGGTCTTGGCTGACTGCCCCATAGAGTCGCTGGATGTCGACGAAAACAGTCCGGGGACGTCAAATAATAGAAACTATGAGCGGTCGGAGAGCGAATGTGAGTCGAGCTCCACCAAGGAGTCGCCTCATGATAGCTTCAGACAGCTCAAGTTCTTGAATCTTAACGCCACCCGCCTTTCCACTTGGGACGACATCGAGCGGCTTTCCAAATTTCCAGCCCTCCACTGCATCCGTATCCAGGTAGTTAATTTTTTTCAAAACTGGTAGTTATTAATTAGAAATTTAATGTAACTATATACGTGACATTTCTGACTTCATTATTGAGTTTTAAGAAGTATGTAAAAGTAATATTAAATATTTGTCTGGTCGGGTCTACTACTATAGTAGAGGGTTGCTCCCAAGTACCATCTTGAGTTAGACGCAAAATTTGTTTTAGGGTTGTCCGTTGTGGGAGAGCAACGAATACACTGAGCATGAACGTCGCCAGCTCCTCATTGCTCGACTTCCCAACGTTGAGATCCTCAATGGAGGTGGAGTGATTGGAAGGGACGAAAGAGAGGATGCTGAAAGGGCTTTTATTCGCTACTACATGGACAAACCGGAAAGCGATCGCCCCGAGAGGTTATTTTTTTCTTTGATGGTCGGTGATGATCTGAAAAACGATTCTTTTTTAGGTACTTTGAATTGGTGACGATACACGGCAAATTAGATCCGTTGGTTAATGTCGATTTGAGGCCGGAAAAAAGGGTAAAGGTTACGTTCACTTGCGGTGCCAACAGCGAGGTCAGATCTGTAGACGTTTACAGGACTGTTAGTGATCTCAAAACGAAACTGGAACCGTTTGCTGGGTTCTCTGCAGCTAAAATGCGACTTTTCTACGTTGACCAAGATTTAAGAGATATGCAGGTAATGTTGCTTTTTTTATAATTTTTATTAAAAAACATGTTATTTCCACACTAAATCTTTGGTCCAAAAGTTATTATTTGTCCTTTTGTAGACTGTTAGTTTGCAATTAACGTTATTTTTGTACATGTTTCAGGGTCCTGAAGAGATGAAGTACCCTCACAAGCAACTGTATAGCTACAATATTTCATCAGGTGATGAGATTATCATCGATTCCAAAAAGAAGATAATTGATAAATAGGTGGCAAATGATTTCTTTATTTATTCAATAAAACTAACCATTTAATTGTTTTAAGTAGTCTGGTTAGGAACCCTTTGTGTGTTCTAGAGATGGTATTCTTTATATCCTTGAAATCTCTTTGTAGCATCTGCATGAGCGGCCCTAACCCTCAATTCGAGGAAAATTATTATTTGTTCATAACAACAATTTAATTGTTAATTAGGTGTTGCAAAAACACATGAAACTGCTCAATATGCCTCAAATTACCTGTCTGATTTTTATGAAGATCTTAGTGTACCAACAATTTTGACCTTGTCTACTGAGGGTCCAATCAATGCAGATGTGTTATTGCGGCACTTAATTAAACACAGTAAATGCTTTTGATGAGTTACGTTCTAAAACTTTAGCACGAAATGTTCATCAATGTAGCAATCAGAATGAATTAACATTAGAAAAGTAGATTAGGCTTTCATGAGACGTTACGGATCTTTTTGCATTCGTGTGTTAGAGTTGCTTTATTGTTTACAGATTCAACTTGAGAGTTTGAATATTTTTTCTAAGGCTGTTATTTTTGTTAAACATGTCAAACATGTGATAGGATGCCGTTATGGGTTGCATGCAGATGTCATTTTGGAAACTGGACGACTGGTTACAGGGGAGTCTCTTTGCAGTTTTATTTGTCATCACTTGACAATTCCTGAGACATAATTCCTTAATTTTCCGCTTTCCAATGTTATCTATTACAGTAACTTACTTAACTTTAACAATTTGTAGCAATATTGTGTAAGTTTCGAGGCTTTCAGCTAGTTACTAACGCGATAGTAAGAATGTGATAATTTGCCATGTTTTCATGGAAGAAATAATACTGTAAAAGTAAAACTGCCATGTAGTTTTCTTAGTATTCTGGTAATTGGTGTATGGTTATATGTGTATCGACATATTTTTAAGTGGATCTTCCACTAAATTGTGATATAACGATTTTGAGTCCTTGTTTTGAACGAGGATCTTGAATTAATTTTACTAATAGATACGTTATGTAATGAATAACAATTATTAAGTAATAAATATATTTGAAATTTCTCAATCGTGGTCTTATCAACATCCCAGAAAACTTGCAGATAAATAATACGGGGACAATGGGTGGTATGAATAAAAGACCCGAGGTCCTATAGGCACTACAATACAATTTTTTGTAGAAGATCGCGATCGAAAGTGAAAACTCGCACCGTTTAAAAAAAGAAAAAAACGATAATGTCATCTTGTAGTGCATGAATAATAGTTTATTTCTGCCAAATTTCAAATTTTTAACTCCATTGGAAATACGCAATTTGGCACCGGCGGTTCTCGTTGAAACACCCGGTATGCAACAGCAAAACTTTTTTTATTTTATAATTTAAGAAAGTCTCCTCTTACTGTCTATCGTTCTAGCCAAAGAAGTGAGTTGCAATTTAACGCACATTTTCTTTTTTAAATCGATAAAACGTTTTAAATTTTTCTTCCATCCTCAAGACAATTTGAGGCATTTATTACTTACAAATAATCGCTAATTGCATTTTTGTGAATAGAAACTTGTAATCCCAAAAATTTGAAAACCGTAGTCGTTGAAAGTAAGTATACATATACAAATGAGGGATGCGCTTTTCCTTAGAAAGACCTATAAAAGTAAATTGTTATAGTGCGGTGATACTTGATACTTGGAGCTCTTATTTCGAACATCTACTATATTTCAAATTGCTTAATGGTGGTCTGATCTTATACACTTTAAACGCTTAGAAATCTTAGAAACAACGAAAAGTATCTAGTACCAATCGGCGTAAGCACAATGGGTGCTCTGGTATGTGATGGTAAGTATATGCTTAGCTAATGTGGCTATCTCAAATCGTTTACTCCTGGCCTAGAGCTTGGAAAGGCAAAAGTCAGCAAATAAAAAAGACGAGAGAAAAGTGGTAAAAGAATTTGAAATCAAAGAAAGCTTATTCCTGGTTCAAGCAATGTTGAAATAAGAAGGGGCACAATGTACAAACATTGCTCATACTAAATATATTAATAATTATTATACAGGTGTCCTTAAAAGGTCCGGACACAAGCTAACCACACGTTCTTAAGACCAAAATAAGTCGATTGGACATAATTTACCTGTATCCGAAAATGCCTCGTTAAAATAGTATCAAGGTTCAAAGATGGACGAAAAGAAAATGTTTTTTTTAATAACTTAATTGAAATCGCCTCAACCGATCCTACTGATAATTTACTACATAAGTATAAACATACAAAAGATAATTTCTGATTTCTGTATATTATGGAAAAGATTGTTCAAGGAAAACTATATGGCAGCTAGGCGCTTCCGTAAAATATTGTTATAATAAATTTGTACTAAAAGAATATTGTGAATCACTCAATTTTAATATTATATCTTCAACTGTGACAGGGGGAGATTTCAACACATCAATTTTAACTTTTTTGTAATAATCTTTTTCGAACCGTCAGAAAACTTTCAGAAGTAAAAGTATGTTATATTATAAGTGACAAACACGACAATTGCTTAGATGTTTTGTCCTTAACTTTTAAAAAATATTGTATAAATTAATATTGTAATATAATTATATAGATCAAATACTTTACGAAGGCAGATTTACAAGAATTAATTAATGTGGAAGGACGTAAAAGTCCTGCAGCAAACAAAAGTTAATGATCTTGCTCATTAGATTAATTATTAAATTAATTACAGTAGAGGTAGCTATCACCAAATTTTTCTTTATTTAAATTAGTGTAAAGTATGTAAATGAATTACTTATACAGGGTGTTCTGAATAAAGTGCGCAATATTTTACCGACCGCGTCTACAATAAAAAAACATAAAGAAAGTTGTCTATAAACATAGGGCTCTGTTAGTGGTTTGCAGTAAATATCTTCAAAGCCAATCAAGGTAGGTAAAATAATGATAAAGATAGGTAATAATGATGAATAATGAATAATAAAAATAATGAAATTTTGCCCAACCATTACTATTTTTGTATGTAACAATAATAAATGTCATTTCATAACTTGCTGTGTAACAAAATCTTAAAATCGATTTGGCTGAGAAACGATGTCCCCTATCGGCATTCAACAAGGGTACCTTTCTTATGTAGAAAACTCTAGATATTTAAAATTTCAGGGTTAAAAATTGAAAATGGTAGTACATATAGAAAAGTTAGAGCAATTTTCACTTAGCAGGCTCTGCGCTTGAGACACCCCTAATAACATTTTTTAAATTATTTTTATTTCTACTGGTTACGTACAAAAACAGTATTAGTTGTGCAACATTTTATTATTTTAACTTGGCTGGTTTTGAAGATATTTACTGCAAACCACTAACAGAGGTTTACTTTTAGAGAGCTCTAGTTTCTTTAAAAATAATTTTTTGTGTTATGTTTATAGACAACTTTGTTCATCTTTTTAATTGTAGAAGTCGCCAGCGAAGAGCGACACCTGTGTTGCAGCTAAATGAGGATCATAAGAATTATGCATCTCAATTCTGCTCTAAAGCTGATGTGTCAATTGGGCGATGCAAAAGATGTTGTTGCTGTGTGCATTTTTATTTTTATTTTTTATTTTATTGTAAAACTGATAGACCGCAACCTTGGAACCAGCCAAGTAAACCGGTAAAATTGAAAAATGTAAGAAAAGTAAATATTTGTCCGTGCAAGCCACAACAGTAGTTATCTAGTGTAGGTCGTTTTTCAATTTTTGAGAAATTTTTTGTGAAAATGGTAGAAAGAGACTTGTTTTAGCAGATTTCGTAAAAATCAAGATTTGGAAATACTTTTTTACAATAAATAATGTCCTATACAAGGCCAAGGGTTCAAGAAAAGGCAAAGGTGAACAGTAATATAGGCAACACAAAATTCATAGATAGTGAAGAATGACTAAACTAGATAATAACCGAAACAAATTGTATCAATCAGTTTGTTTATTTGTTATGATATATTGGATAAATTCGTACTGGAAAGCAATAAATTAGCCCAGTTAGCGCTAATGTGGGGTATTCCAGAATAGAAACCTGCATTATCAACAATTGGTAAAAAACTTTTAATCTTATAAAAAGCTTCTAAGCTTTACAAACAATGGCTTTACTTATCGTTCTGTTATATATCGAACGTAAATTTGAATAACTATTAAGAAGAACAACTAATTAAACTTATAGGAAAATTTCGTCATTCTCTTAACTCCGGGATGACTCGGACCAATAGCAGTTCGCCACACCTGTCACCTGTCAATCCGGCAACCGCGCATACAACCAGCTGTTTGTGGCACATGGAAAAACTGACGTGGATGTTGTCGCGTCAATTTACACAATAGTGGCGATTACTGTTCAATTCTGAAGTCCAAGAGAAGTGTTTAGGTATGTATTTGCCATTATTAAATCAAGTTTAAGTAACGACCCCATCTACCTCTCGCTCCGAAACCACTGCCGGCGAAAATCCGACCATAACCTCACTTTTATTTCAACAAAAACCGATTTCCAGCCACCGCAAGAATGAAACTCGCCGTTGTCACGATCCTCCTGCTGTTTGGCCTCGCAGGAGTCAAACATGCCGACGCCCTTGCAGTAATGGCGGTAGATTTGGGATCCGAGTGGATGAAAGTCGGAATTGTCTCCCCCGGTGTCCCGATGGAAATAGCACTCAACAAAGAATCGAAACGGAAAACGCCCGCAGTCATCAGTTTTCGTGACGGCGCCAGGACTTTTGGGGAAGACGCCCAAACCGTCGGCATTCGATTCCCCAAGAACGCCTACATGTACCTGCTGGATCTTATCGGAAAACACATGGACCACCCGCTAGTGAGGCTCTACCAACAACGTTTTCCTTACTACGATTTAGTTGAAGACAAGGAGAGAGGAACGGTGTTATTCAAACACGACGAGACAACTTTTTATAGTCCCGAAGAATTGATAGCGCAATTGTTGGTGAAAGCGAAGGAGTTTGCGGAACAAGCGGCGCGTCAACCGATTAAGGAATGTGTTATTACTGTTCCCGGTTATTTTAATCAAGCCGAACGCAAAGCGTTACTGCAAGCCGCCCAATTAGCTAATCTCAAAGTTTTGCAGTTGATCAACGATTACACGGCTGTCGCTATAAATTACGGAATTTTCAGGAGTAAAGATTTTAACGAAACCGCCCAATACGTCATGTTTTACGATATGGGGGCAACTTCAACCACGGCTGCGTTAATCAGTTACCAAACTGTTAAAACAAAAGAGAGAGGTTACGTCGAAACACACCCCCAGCTTTCCGTTATCGGTGTAGGGTTCGACCGAACTCTCGGCGGTTTGGATATACAATTAAGGTTGCGGGACCACTTGGCGACGAAATTCAACGAAGTAAAGAAAACCAAAAATGACGTTTTCAAAAATCCGCGAGCGTTGGCGAAGTTGTTTAAAGAAGCGGGAAGAGTTAAAAACGTTTTGTCGGCTAACGCCGAGCATTATGCGCAAATCGAGGGGTTGTTGGACGAGGAAGATTTCAAAACTAAAGTCACTAGGGACGATTTGGAGGGGTTGATTCAGGATCTGTTTGAGCGGTTCGGCAAACCGGTCGAGCAGGCCCTGAAAGCGGCCCATTTGACCAAAGATATTATTGGTCAGGTCGTTTTGGTCGGGGCCGGGACCCGCGTGCCCAAAGTCCAGGAGGTTCTCCAGAAAGTGGTGGGGCAAGATTTAGCTAAAAACTTGAATACTGACGAAGCGGCCGCGTTGGGGGCGGTTTATAAGGCGGCCGATCTAAGCACGGGCTTTCAAGTTAAAAAGTTTATAACTAAAGACGCCGTTCTTTACCCGGTTCAAGTCGTTTTCGAAAGAGAGACCGATGATGGTGTTAAGCAAGTCAAACGCACTCTTTTCGGCCTCATGAACCCTTACCCCCAGAAAAAAATCATCACTTTCAACAAGCACACGTCAGATTTTAGTTTCAACGTTAATTACGCGGAGTTAGACTATTTGCCCAGCGCCGAAGTCGTAAACGTAGGCAACTTGAATCTGACCCAAATTAGTTTAACCGGAGTCGCTGAAACTTTGAAGAAAAACACTGGAGAAAACCTCGAAACTAAAGGCATTAAAGCTCATTTCCTAATGGACGAATCCGGAATCCTCAACTTGGCCAACGTTGAGTTGCTGGTCGAGAAAACTGTGGTCGAATCAGAGGAAGAAGGTACGTTATCGAAACTTGGAAGCACAATCAGCAAATTATTCGGAGGCGAAGAGGAGAAACCCGTGAAGGAGGACCAGGAACCCGAACAAAAACCCGAAGAAACCCCTGAAGAACCCCCACCAACCAAAGAACCCAAGAACACCACCGAAGCGAAAAACGCGACCGAAAAGGACCCTCCCAAAGAACCTAAACCGAAAATTATCACAATCAAAGAACCAATTGCCGCTTCTGAAAAAATCCTAACAATTGAAATGCTATCGAAGAAACAATTTGAAGACTCGATCCAGAAATTGTCGAAACTCGACAAAGTCGAAAAAGAAATCAACAGACGAGCAACCGCCCTTAATAATTTAGAAAGTTTCGTCATTGACGTCCAGAACAAGTTAGAAGAAACCGAATACTCGAAGGCTGCCACTCCCGAAGACATCGAAAAAATCAAGTCGTCTTGCAGCGAAGTTTCCGAGTGGTTGTACGAAGACGGTTCCGATGCTGATGCTGAAACGTACGAAAAGAAATTGGAAACGTTGAAGGCGTTGACACGGGATTTGTTTTCGAGAGTTTGGGAACATAACGAACGTCCGGAAGCCCTAAGCGCTCTCAGCTCGATGCTCAATCACTCGACGAATTTCTTGATTAGTGCCAAGAACCTAACGAAAACTACTAACGCGGAAAAGGACGTTTTCACTGATGCTGAAGTGGAAGGTTTGGAGAAGTTGATTAAGGAAACTGAAGATTGGAGGGATAAAATTGTCGAAGAACAAAATAAATTGAAGAAATATGAAACGGTTAAATTAACTGTTAGATCTATTACTGATAAAATGGGGGCTTTAGATAGAGAAGTTAAATATTTGGTTAACAAAATTAAATTGTGGAGGCCAAAGAAAGTTGAGAAACAACCCACAGATAAAACGGAAGAGAAAGAGAAAACTAATGAAGATAGTGATGACGATGAAGAAAGTAAAGTTGATGATGAAGAAGAAGAAACTATAGAAACACCAGATACTGAAAATCCAGATTTTAAACCTAGTGAAGATGATGTAAAACCAAAACCAACCAAAAGTGAACAGAAAGGTGATAAGCATTCTGAACTGTAGTTAGTGTAATTAAGGACTGTTAAATAATTTCTCTTTATAAATTGGGTGCAGCACTTTCATTTTCACGTACACTTCTCCATTACCGGTTAATTCATTTGGCGTGTTTGTAATGAAATTTTGTGATACAATATTACTTAAAGAAAATAGTGTAGATCAATTTTTATTTTTGTTAAGAAACTGACAATGAGATTGTGCAGGAAATCATTCCAAGGTGGTATTTATTGTAGAAATTTCAAATATATTTATTACTCAATAATAACGTGCTGCGTGGACATCTCAACTTTGTAAGCTTGATGTGTTACAAGTTGTTTTTTTTTTGGTACCCTTCTTGCTTCCACTTCTTACTTCCTGTCTCAGTGGTAAATAGTTTTCTGCATTCTGCACTTCTCTCATTTATATCTAAGAAAAGTCAAAAATCACTGATGACGTAAATGCCTTCAGTCAACATAGGCCAAAGATCTGTGACGTAAGTGTGTAAGTCCCTAGGTCTTCTTCTGCACCACGTGAGGTGTAACTTCGTCTTCTTGATCTATTTCTCCTAGCAACAAGTACTGCCCGATGTTCAAAAGAAGTGTAATTGCGTCACAAAATTATTGTCGAGTTACGCGCAAGGTTATTACCGTGCGTCATTAAACTTTATGGGAAACTATTGAGATAATAAACCAAGTCAATTGGCGGTTGGTATTTCAAATAAGAATAGTTACTTAACTTCGGAAAGTTGACGAAAAAAAAAATAGAAAAATCCACTTGGACTAAAATTAAGTAAGAAAAAAAGTAGGTACCTCAACATTGAAAAAGTCTTACATTCTTTTATTAGCTACTCAATACTCTACGACGTAAATATTTAACCAAACGCTTTTGTATAGGAGAGACTCAGGCAAAAGAATGGCACAATTGATTCAAAATTTGAATTTTCCTCCTGCTTTATGATTTGCTTCCGGTAGCCATTGTAGTTCTTGTGACAATCGTTGCGATTAGTTTATTTTTGTAGGTATATCTTTTGACAAAACCAAAAATATGTTTATACAGGATTGACCATTCTAGCTTAAATAAACCGAAATCGTTTTTAAACAAAAAGCAATATATTATATTGAAAGGATTTTATAGAAAGAGAATGTATTGCCGTTTTTAACTTCTGAACAGTTTCGCACCATATCCAACTTCATCTGTTGTTAAGTCAGATCAGTTGATTAGCGTGCAATTCGGGCATAAAAAAAACCTGACAGTATAATCTTGATTATAACCTTATACCATCTTATACTTTATTTAATAATGATAAGTTACTTTTGCCCAAATGCTTTCTTATGGCCGTGCTTTTGGACAAAAAGAACTAAACGTAATATTAAATTATTATTTTTTTCTTAAGAATTCTATTTTCTGTTAAGTATTTTCAAAAAGTTCTATTTGTTATAAAACGTGCATATTTCATGTTGCCATTTTTTTCCCCAATATACACTTATATTTAAACATTGGCAAGCGTCAAAACTAAAGTGGTCTTCTTGTCAGACTCTGCCCATCTAGCGTTGCGCCCCGACAATTTCCATGCGTCCGGTCATAGATAAACCCTCGTCCGGTCTTGTTTATTACCCTTTCCACCCTTGACTTGGGTCCATTCGTGCGCCCATGTTGGTCACACTGCGTCCCTGCGTGCCCGTGATGCGTGCACACTACACCTGACTGCTACGGCGCACGCCATGACGCCATGCCACTTTTAAAGTCCACGTGCAAGGAGTTCGTAGGTTAGGGTTGTGAATTTGTGTTGTGCTCCTGGTTGTGATTTGCTTCGAATGCTTCGACATTTTTGTGACAACTGACAATTGACATCGAATTGGTCTCGTGTGGTGTCCTCGCGTTAATTGTGTTGTGTTTGTTCTATCGGCTTCGATCTCGCTATGGTAAGTCCAGTCATCTTTCAGGGCCATCTTCTAATTATCCTGGTCAAAATCACCCGCGTTTTTTACAATTTTTTTATTTATTTTTTGCCAATATTAACCCCTACAAACGCCATTTTATAGCATTCTAGGAAGTTCCAGAGATGCACACGGAGCTTTAAAATCTCGGGCATTTTTCGTTTATAGGTTTGGTTCTCATGCTCTCGAAATGTGTCTTTATCGTGAAATAATGATTTTTCAGTAATCAAATGGCCATTTATGTACTAAGTAGGCAAAATAGGGTTAGGGGACGAATCGTAATTAAGGACAGGTCCGTCCTAATGTTAAAAGTTAGGTTAAGAATAATTCAAATTTTAACCGTATTTTAACAATCCCTTGCCTTTGTCTCTCTCCCAAGAGATAAAACGCCTAAAGATGGCGCTGCTGTCACGTTTTTAAATCGCGGGGAAATTACGCGGGAAATTTACAACAACTCAAATTTGACTTTTTCCATTTTTCTTTCCTTATAACGTGCAAAATTGCCATAACAAAAGCTTCTAACTACTCAATTTTGCACATAATGTCATAAGAAAAGCTACGTAGCAGACCTGTGAAGAAAACAATAATTTTCAATTCAATTACTTTATTTATTTAAAAAAAGTAAGTAACATAGTAGGGTGTGCTTTTGATGGCGCGGCCAACATGAGTGGTTAGTATAATTTTTGCAAGCTGATTACACATGGGTTAGCTTGCGTTTTGTTTTTCAGAGATTTTTTTGGTCTCGAATTATTCTGGTACAATAGTAAGGTATGCCTATTCTACATATACTTTTAATAACTGAGTCTCCTATGAAACTGAAATGTTGTTGGCAAGACAGGAATGAAAAATCTATTGTCTCACGTAAAAGTTCTGCAAATTGTTCAGATATTTTCATGCTTTTCCGAAATGTAGGGACTCTATTTTCTAAAAACGTTATGCTATGACCAACAGCCACTACCAAACTTTCCGAAGGGTAAAATAACTTGTTTGAATCGCAAAACTCTCTCGCCGAAATAAATTGATTACAGGGGTCTGCATTATCTGAAGTAAGTCATATCTTGCATTCCTCACAATAAAAATTAGTGAATATTCTTTTGATTATAAAACCACTAACATATGCAACTGAGAGCGTATTTGTCGTACCGGCAGCTACGGCAGTTGCGATGTCGTTTACATTGAAGTCATTAACGTGAGGCAAAATGTTCAATTACGGCATAATGTACGCAGAAGAGCATCCATTGTCTGATAATATCAATACATTTTATAAATAGTGAGAAGCAGAAGGCCCGGTATAGTTTCCATATAGGCAAAATCATTCACTATTGTTGCGTAAACCCCACCTTAATACATCACATTGGACCATCATAGATACGAGATATACTTTTATTTAGAAAATCATATTGTTTAATTTAAAATACCTACCAGATATGTGAATGTGTCCGGATCCAAGAGTTGTTGCTCCAGTGACTTAAATGCGGACTTTCTCTTAATCGGCATCTGAGGCAAATGTTCTGGAGCCGCTGGAAGCGATACCACCTGATTGTTTGACACAATTCGCAAAATTTGGTCTATTTTAATAGCCTGTTGCTCCTGTGTGGCCTTTATTGTTTCAACGATTTCTACCAATCAATTTAAATTTATAGTTGGATTCCTATATGATGCTTACGAATTAAGTGTAGACATCATGAAATTTTCATTTCTCAATGTGTCACCATCACCATAAAGTCTGTAAAAATATATTAATGCGATAGCTTACTTTTCAATGCTTCTATTGCATGTTGTCATTTGCTGAAATTTGGAGCCGAATTCTTCCCTTGTGTTCCATGTTTTGATACTTGTGATGACCTCTCTTCTCCGGTGGATATGTGCTACCTTCTAATAATATATGGTGGCTGCCATTCAACCCATACATCTTCACAGGAAAGGATCGAACTTGGTCTCCCACTTTTCCAGTGGGCATCATGTTACGACCAACTCTGAGTTCTTATATCCTCAGTGAGTATGCAGCGAAGAGGTCCATGTATGGTGATGCAGTTCCATACCAATTTTCTTCATCTTTTGGGTCGTACTCTTTAAATTCCAAAGATAACCTGTTTGCGGCACCTTCAACGATTCTGATGGTATCGTCTTTCTGAATAGTATAAGTACTCCCCATGGATGTAATTGGGAACGAACTTTTTTCAGTGGCCTTCTTTGCTGCATTACCAGCAATTCCGTTTGCCGTTTGTCTTAGTATGGTGTAGCTGGTGAATACTATGTTCATAATGTGACATGCTATATTTATGTTGGAGAAATCTAAGTCTGATTTTTTAAACATAGCCTGATGTTTTTTTTTGTACGAAATCAGTATAAATTTCAGCACAGATATTTCCTTTGTGGCGTCGGGGGCAATTCTTGATTTCTTCGAAACTGTAATTGTTGTTTTGTCATCTGGGTCAACTATAATTTGTACCTGCTTTACGGCATCCTCCACGGAAGTACCAGCATTTTACCGTTTAAATTTAGAGCAGGGGAGGAAATGTAGTGTCCACTTATTCACTTATTTAAACTTGGCGCTACGCTTACAGCGCCACCAGATTTGTTAACCTGTAAATGTATCGACTAGCAGTCAGCTCTTTTCTAGCTGACTGCCGTCCTATCAACACACAGATTAAAGACTTATATCTTATATAGATGGGACACTCTCGCAATTTTCTCTATAAGTCATTTTTGTTGAACCTACCGTCACGGGTGGCGCTACAAGCGGAGGCGCGGGAAGTTTTAAAAGGTGCGCATTTAAGCTGAGTTCTTATGTGGTAAATTTCGCAAGAAAATTGCGAATGAAATCGAAAATGTCATCTGATTTGAATGGGGAGACTTCAAATTGGTGTTAAATTTGATAACATTTCCGATTTTACTCGTATTTTTTTGCGAAATTTACCACATTTTGTTAAAAAGTTTCATTTTGTGTTCATTGTGAATGAGTTGGAATCTATAATAAAAGATTTATTCTTGGTGCACAACAAAATATATTTAATTAATTATAGAATACACAGTATTCTTTAACAAATAATAGTTGTTCCAATTTTTTTATTGCAAACGTTTTATTTGGTTAATTTTCTCATATCGCTTTCTATGTTTACAAAACAAAATTTGTGCTTGTGTTTTTATTGGATCCTTTGTGGAAGCAGACATGGACCCTTTTAAAATTCGATCCACATTATTTACCCATGTAAAACAAAACAAATCTACAAAATTGTTTGTAAACATTTTGAATAAATCGTGATTTTCACAATTTTTAAAAATATCACTAGGAATATTCTTTTCCAGTAGGAGTAATAATTTTGTTTTTAAATTCCTCTCCTGACATATGAGGGGTAGAAAATGGCTTAGTACACTGGCGGTCTCAGAAAAGTGAACGACTCTTGAAGCAAATTTTGGTTGAAATGGCATCGTGTAAGCACTGGGAGCGGGCTGTTTGACCAGTCGTCCCATGCCGACGTCTATAAACGAATCAACGATACAATGAAGTAGTTATGGCGTTTGGTAATGGGCCCCGTAAATTCGAGGGTCAGGTAGATTGAAAAGAAGGAGGCTGGAAAACGGTTGCTTTTGAATGAAAGTACGCGGTCAGCTCCTCGATGTAACAGATTTTTGGAGGAAACGACCAGTAAATGAATGCGAATGTCACTCGTTATTAGATTATATACCTAATGCAAAATAATATTTTCAATAAATTTCAAATGATGTTACGGGTTTTCCACAAAGATTGTCAAAACGAAGTAGTGCGCGGCACAGCAAAACTTAAGAATATTTATTTCGATAATATCACAACACGATTTTAATTTTAAAATTATTTAGGCTTAAGAATCAGAATCTGCACAAAAATAATAATATAAGTAGGGTTTGAGGACCAGAACAGTTTAGTCATGCATGCAAAGTTTAAAATCATAAGATGAGATCTTTAATATAGCAATGGGAAAAACATGGCAATATGGCCAATATACAACAAACGGTTTCTAGGGAAACAATATTACACAATTTTTCTGAGTGCAGAGAAAAGTTTAATTTCAGATAACAGTTGCTTTTTTCCTAACTTTAAATTGCTAATAGTTTTTAAATTGAGTACGACGATTTTTTTTAGCAACTTTCCAGTACTCTTCACTGATCTTAGATAACGCACCTTTAAGGTGGTGCGGACCTTTTGGGCCACGCTGTATAATAATAACTTAATAATAACCTAATAACTAAATAACAACCTAATAACTTAATAACAACCTAATAACAACCCAACAAATATATCTTTAATATTTTGTATATGCACCGTTGGCTAAGATGACGCTTCTTAGCCTACGGTGCATCGATTCTATTAAAATTTGGATGTATTGCGGATCTAGCTGCTCCCACGCATTTTCAATTCCTTCCCATAGTTTGTCCCGATTGGCTGGTCTGAAGTTGTTTGCATATAGGGCTCTTACCAAATGTGCCCAGACATTTTCAATCGGATTTAAGTCCGGGCTTTTTGCTGGCCATGGCAGTTTTACAACTTGATTTTCTTCAAACCACTCTCTTACGACATGGGCCGTATGAATCGATGCGTTGTCCTACAAATTAAAAAAAAAATTAATAAAATTTTAGTATTTTTTTTATATAAAAATGGACTCGCCTGCTGGAAAATAAAGTTTTGCGGATACATTTGGGTTACAGAGGGTAACATGACATTTTCCAAAATATCTACATAATGGGCACCAGTTAATCTGCCATCGATCCTCCAACAGACGCCGGCACCCCTATGGCTAATCCAGGCCCAGACATTCACGGAGAATCTACCGCTCCTGGATGTGGGATGCACATAAGCTTCGTCGTGGCGGTTACTTCCTATCGGTCTGTATACACGAACGTGTCAAGAATGACTTGACTGAAAAGTCTTTTCGTTCGAAAAAATTACATTTTGCCAATAATTATTATTTCTCCCTATGAAATTATTGGCAAAATTCAGTCTTGCTGCTTTTTGTGCCTGCGTTATTAAGCACTTATTGGCAGCAGCAAAGTTGCCTAATCCTGCGTCCTTTAGGCGGCGACGTGCCGTTCGTTGTTGACCCGGGAAATTAGTGACAACAATTGCTTCTGGTGCCGTTTTAAACGGATTTTCCCGTATATAATCAGCGAGTGCTTGGTCTTGCTGAGGTGTCGATATTTTCAATCGCCCCGTTCCAACTCTTCTTGCCACTGTTTGCTCTTCATCCCATCTCCTTTTAATTTTAAAAATACACGTTTTGCTGACATTATATTCAAGAGCAATTTGACCCATTGACCAGCCTTCTTCTAGTTTCGTTACTATTCTAACTTTTTGTTGCTCCGTTAGATGTGGCGGCATCTTAAAAATTAAAATAAATCTGAAAAAAATTGTTATTATAGAAAAAAAGAACACAATAAGTGAGTAAAATTAAATATAAATGGTTGCTTTACTCACCTAAAAATGTCCTGAAGGTGCACAAAAAAACTGTTTTAATTGCTGTTTTAATTGAAATGAATCTGAAAAAAATTGTTATTATACATAAAATAACACACTATACTTAACTGAATAAAATTAAGTATAAATGTTTTGCTCACCTAAAAATGTCCTGAATAAAGGTGCACAAGAAAACTACCAAAATTCACAAGTCACAATATTTCAAACGACCGATCGGTGAGAATTTTCGAACACGAAGTGAACAGAGAACCAAAAATAAGTAAACTGGAACAAGGAAGTTTCTTACGAGACACTTCATGATAGGGCGTTTTCTAATTTGCAAATAATAGAATTATCCTTATCTTTTAAAGGAATAGTTTTATAATAGTTTAGGATAAGATGGTCTTCAATCGCAGATTTCGCAAATGCCAACTTGTCAACATCATTAGCAAGTAAATAAATGTATTAAGGGGATGAGTTATGTTAACAAGAGATCGAGCGTGATAAAAGTTGTCAATATTGCTTTGCAAAATATTTGTGTGTTTTTTTTAAATCAGCCGTGCCGTTCTCATACAGAGGCAATTATCAAATTCGCCGATCTAGCAGGTTCTACTTTCACAAACGCAACTAAGTTATTGGCTTATTAAGAAGTGAACTCACGTGCAATCAAACAATTGCAGTATATTGTATAATTTCAACCTTATTTCAAGTTTATTATCAGTTTTAAAATAAATTTTATTTTGCATGTAAAAATTTACAAACTATTTAATCGACCGACTGAGCAACATGTCAGCACATTTCCATTTAAGAGCGCGTGGTAGTTACTTATCCAACTTAACAGTTGCCTGACCAAAAACCGCCCGGCAGCGCTCTTCCTAGTCTACCTGGTATCACAACAATGTTAAATATTAAATATCTTCGGCGAGCCGTGAAGATCCTTGCCTCTGAATTTTATGGGCACTCGGTCTTATTGCAGCGTATTGTAGCTGTAACGATCATTATATTACCCATCAGTCACCGCTTACGTCTCGTTTTGAAGTCCGATATTTTAGCTTACACTAGCACAATCTTGTCGTTCACTTTTCTGAGACCGCCACCGTACCTGATTGCATAAACCAAAAAGAACTACAAATTTGGTTCTTGGCTTAACGCGACGATGTACCCTTCAAGTTGTGTTTCTGACTCTACAGATGGCGCTGTTTCTTGGCCCAAAATAATTTATGACACAACCCCATGGAAAAGAAGATTTACTGGGTCCTAATCGGCAATAAACTTTGGTCGACTACCTTCCGTGAAAAGGTTCTCTTATCACAATACATGCCATCTGGTAACAGCCACGAGGCCTGTGACGAGGTTGTCAGCAAGTTGGTTTTCGAAATTTACGTCTACAGACAGACGTTCACCGAGTTATTGCTCCTGAAAGATGCGCATTATGTACTTCGCGCATGGAGACAAAAGACTTCAAAGATAGAGCACTTGAGGGTTGCTGGTAAGGTAGCCGCATGGGATAGTGGCTGAAAGTGGACGGTCGAGGTCGTAGGTTCGGTTCTTGGCCCAGGACAAGAATTTTTTTCCATTTTTTTAGAGGCACGCGAAAAAGTACAAGGTCAGTTCTGGGCCCTGCAATTTTTTTTTAAAAGCACGATTAGAAATTACCACTAAAAGATGTTTTACGTTTTACATAATGCGGTCATTGTTTACTTTACCCACTTCTGGATTTTCAAAAAGCCAATTACAGCAAAGCATTCCTTAACATTTATATATTACGGAAATCAATATCTTTTTTTGTGCAAACCACTTCTATTTTTACTCTTATTTTCTTTGCCTTAGCACATCTACATCTCAAAAACCAAGAAGTGGACATTGTAAACAATCACCCATAATGCGCATGTTTCAGGAGCAAGAGCTCCGTGGAACGTCTTTCTCTTACAACCTTGTCCGCGGCGTCTTTTATAGAGATTTATGTCCTATAGCGATTCCACAACCGCTGGATGCCCGATGGGCTCACACCAACATCTCTTGCAACTTGCCGAATGGAAGTTCCATTTTCAATTAGAGCAACACCGCGTGCAATTTCCACCTCATTGAGATACCTCATTTTGATTTTAATACTGGTTAGATGACATTTAATGTCAGTTTTGAGTAAGACAATCAACAAAGAGTCGCATTACTTTGATTTTCGTAGTTTTATTAATTTTCTGTTCAAGTCTTTAGAAGAAAGGATTGGTTGAATGTTGCTGCAATTATTGTTTCTTGGGAATATTAGATGACGGAAACATTATTGAATAATAAAGACGTTTTCATTATTGGTACAGACCAACTCCAACTAACCATGAGAAAAGCTGTTGTTTCAAAAAGACGTAGTTTTTGTCTTTCTTAGGAATGTGACCAACTAACCCTTAAAAAAACACACAATTATTACTTTCAAGTTCAGGGGCAATTGAGGATCACTAATGCAGTGAAATGTTATTTTATTGAGTACAATGAGTTTGAGGAAAATAATCTATTTATCAAAGAATCTCCATGCCGATTTTGTTTTCTTCATTACCACCGTAACCGCCGAACAACGAAAGTAAACTATTATGTTTGTCGTGGTTGCTTTCGTTCCCCATCATTTCAGTTTATTTATGGTACATTAGCAAAGTAACAGATAAGGGATCATAAAACTGACCGCAAGTGCACCCCTGATCGACGGTGACAGGTCCGTGACACCTCAAACTTTGAAGCGCCACGTGGTGGCTCTACACCGAACTAAATTTAACATGGCAAGCATAGGACCGTAGGTTGTCGATTAAGATAAACAGCAGACTAATTAACTTTTCTTAAAATTTCTTTAACTTTTGTTAATAGCGCTTTAAAATCTAGCTATTAACATATAACCGCATAGAAAAAAATAATGGCAACGTTGATTAATTAATCATAAAATCAAAATTTCAAACTTTAGCCGGATTTTGAGCTCGTTATTTTTTAGGTTACAATTTTTTGTATACAAGGAAATGATCAAGTCCTCAAAATCTTCGGTTGTAACCGCGATATAACAATCAAAAGATTGCTGCAGACGTATTCTAAATTAACTATTACCACTTTGTTAATTGAGGTGCATACTTCAATTATACGGTAGTATGTAACTGAAAGATTCCTTTATAATATTTAATAAAATGTATTTTTCTAACGCCATAAGTTTTCATACTACAGTGGTATAAAGTCGAGCAAAATTTGGCAAAATGTCTCCTTCGCCACCTTAAGCATAATGTTTGCTTTGTATTCTCTATCCTCTATCAGCCTATGTTCTTCGGTGGTGACTTCCGTTTTCAATTCATTTCGGCACACTTTGCAGATGCCAATTGACTTCAATAACCCCTTAGCCATTGCGCCCTTTACATAACCATGGACCTTTAATGTAATATGCCCTTGAACAGGCTTTAAATTTATTGTTTTGTCCGCTACATAATTTAAAGGAACAACCCCATGCTCATCATGCAACAGATTTGTATCCGAGTTAAGAAATACATTCAATCCGTTTAAAATATCCTCAGTCTCATCTTCTTCACAATTGGCACTTGGTGAATGGGACGTAAGATAATTATTAATGATTAAACTTTTAAAAGTAGTACGAAACGCGTTACATGACGGATTTATGTTTCTGGCTCCATGGCTACGAACACAGCTGAAAAAGTTTTCCAATAGATCTTGGTTTAAATATCTAGTGCACAAGAACTCAAACCCAAAACCTTGCAGTTTGCTCCAAAGCATTTTAATATTTTTCAATGAAATAATCCAATTTACAATGCTAGGTGGAATAAATTCCTTATTTTCAGAAAAATATTTAATGCTTTGGAGAACCTTTATTGCTTTATCCCAAAATTGTGCATGCTCCGTCTTTGTGGTTACAGCACGCCGAAGAACTTTGCCGTCTGTTGGCTGTACGAACGACCCATTGACGCTGTCAAACAGCTTGTCCACAAATAATAGGAAGTTGGCTGTTCCTATTGCTGCAGGTTCCAAGACATTATTTCCTGCAATAATCATAAACTATTAGTGAAACGTATTGACATTGAAAGTAACATGTTATTACCATGCTTCACAAGCCCTCGCATTGTTGACTGCATCCTATGGGAGAACACACCTGAGCAGCATTTTTGACTTTCATTTTTTTAATGCGATGTACTCTCACATGTTCTTCAGTCAGTTTGTGGAGCACACAAAAGTCGTCATCCATGTCCAGGTTATATACCTGCTCAATATGTCGTCAAGATGCAATTTCTGGTTCGTCTTCATTAGGTTTATGGCCGAAAACATTCGCTCAACGTTTGCCGAGGAATGTGGCAAACAAAGGAGATTAAAAGCAAAAGTCGTCAAGTGGCTAAACATTAAAGATCCATCACCCAATTTGCAATTTTTAACTTCTTGCCAAAATAACTCTACTTCGTTCGAAAACGATTTGATCTCTTGGGTATTTTGCAGCAACCGCCATTCGGAGTCTAAACATTGCAGCTCACTACATGCTACCAAGTTTGAAAATGAATTTGCTACATCCGAAATAGATTGAATTGATCCTGATTTCACTATAACGGGATCCAGAAAAATAAATTTTTGTAACAAATTGTCTTTTAAGGGAAAGCGATTTATGATCTGTTTGCAACCTTCAATGTAAAAGTCCAAACATCTAATTCTAAAAAAATTAAGCTGACCTGCAGTAAGTACTATCTCTGAAATTGTTTTCATTGCATTTGCACCAAAATACATGTCTTCAGCAGCTAAATAATTTCGGCTGAGCGTTTCTTCAGCCGAATTCCATATTCAGCAGAAACGTCGAAATAGTTGCAGTGATTTAAAAACTCGATGGTGCCTTCCGCTTTTCTTGTAACACAAAAAATATGAGTGTTGTAATTTGTCTCATCTCAAGAAAAGTACCACTAAACGGACACTTAATTTCCACCAATCTAGAAGGTTTCTTTTTATGGAAAACCACCGCGTCTGGTGAATACCAAATCCGTGGGTATCGTTCGCAAACTATGAAGCCAGGTTCAACTATATCATAGCCCAAATTGCTCTTGTGCTTGTCCAGAGCCTCCTTTTCATGTGTTATGCCGTGCTGCACATATTTGTTTGTGAAAGATTTTGGGTAAAAGTAGCTACTACTTTTTTTCCCACTCTAACTTGCCATACGTAAAAACTGAATAGCATGAACCTTCAAATAATTCTTTTTTATCAAACTGATACAATCATAAATATTCAAAACACGCAATTCTTATTCGATATTTTTCTGAATTTTCCAATTTTCAGACCCATAGCTGGAAGCCATTGCCACTTTTGGGGCGCCGCAAATGCATAGTTCCGAGTAAACACGTTGGCAAGAGCTTTTCATTTTAGAATGAGTATCTGGACGTAAATGGAGTCCTGATAAAAATACTGACCCTCGCATGTTTTCAAACAGACTGACCAGCCATTTTGGCATAATAGTCTCTTCACCAGGTTCCACCAAACTGTGTGCCGTAGATATTTCTCTTCCCATTCTATAAAAAAAGTAACCACGTAGAAGTACTGTTCAAATACACGGATGGATGTAATGCAGTTTGAAAGATTGATACATACATATGCTTACTAAGTGCAAAATTAAGCTGATTTTCCATCAAATATTTGGAACACAATTGAACCTCATCTTCAGTTAAAGCCCTACAGTTTTTTTTTGATGGCCATTCTTTTAGACAACAACTGTCTTGCATCGGACGGGCTTTGTATTCCTCCTCTCGACACCTTTTTACACTGCTTCCAGTAGCATTTTTTTTTTTCCTCTTTCTGGGGGGCCCGGCTGAACGCCGAGCCGCAAACACTGAGGCCAGATAGGCCCATTGTGTGTCCCAGTGGGACCAACGGCTTAACGTGACTTCCGAACCACGGGTGGACGAGTGGGTGCATGCCCGGGCCCCGGAATGCACGCCACGACTGTGAGAAATTCGCTGACCACTCGTCCGTTGGGTTATATACTGACCCGGCTTATGCCTTGATATACCATGAGTAACCCCCTGAAAAATCTCATGGTCTGGTCAGTCGGTACCCGGGGATCGAACCCGGGACCTACCGAATGGCAAGGGTACGTGCTGTCGCACTGCGCCACAAACCTCGGTTTCCAGTAGCATTACAAGTCCGTTCCAGACAACTTTTCTAATGCGACACATTCTGTGTCAAAAATTAACATTATCTTCAAAGCTGGATGTAAGGAAATAGTCACTACCTTTGGTATGATAGATGATAGAGTCCAGGTATTGCGGAGCAATTTGAAATCCGATTAACCCTATCGTATATAATGGAAAAGGCGTCATGGATATTATTCCATTAAATTCTTCTACTCTAGTACTCATGGGCTCAGAATTAATACGGAGAACGCAATCACCTACGAATGCTAGCATTCTCGGTTTGTGCCAACTGATTTGTAACTGTTTAAATTCCGCAACTATGTGGGATTTTATTCCATTCGTTTTATCTTCCATGTTTTGTTTGTGACAAAAAAGATGCAAAAAATTTAATGTTGTTTAGAGTTTAGATAGCTTGCTTGGTATCACAGCCACAGAACAAAACTACTGACCTTTCTCAAAACATAACCTCACTAGAGAAGAGCCAGTGAGTCATCGGCGCAAAAACCGATTTGCGTCGGACTGGTCCCATTCGATACTGTCAAGGGACGTTGGGCTGTCGTCAGCGCCGTACGTTCAGGTGCTTTAGTAAAATTTCCCTGTGTTTAGTATGAACTCCGCCTTGGGCAGATTTTGATGATTCACTGGTCCAAGCTAATCTGGGCCTACTCTACAATCGTGAATATGCAAAGTGACGGTAATCGACGCAGACTATAGTGCCTATCTAGTGCGTATTTTGTGGTTGATGGTCTTCTTGAGTGCACAAGTGTCTTGACTGGAAGGACACTTCAAGTGAATGACGATGTATTTTTTACTCCGAGAGAGTGTCAAGTTTGAAACAGGTAAGTTTGTAACTAAAATCAGAAGGAAGTGGGATAGACCAAGCAGTAGCGGCGCACTATAGCCCAAGGGGCACAACACAATTATAAATATAGAATTTTTGCACGTTTTTAAAACTTAACAATAAATAAATGTTATGTAGGTAAGTACTTGCTCATAAAAGTTGCAGAACAAAATGCCAACGTTGTATCGTTTACATTAAGCCCTGTTCCCATATCCACATATTGTTGGCTGGAAAGTAGCAGAAGTCATCATGCTATGCTAATATACATATTAGCTAACAGTAAATTAATTTATACAACTAGGTCCTTAAACCGATCTGAGTATATGGCATTCTGCTTTGGGGATGCTCCAGCGATAGCAAAGTCAAGATCATCCAGACGTGGCAGAATAAGATGCTGCGGATCATCACAGACACTCCGTAATACGGGGCTACGCAAAGACCTGCAGATTCCTTCTATCAAAGAGAAAATTAATCGAGCTGTTGGAAAACATGCCCACTTCCACAGACACCTCAACGCAGAGGTCCAAAAACTACTAAACAACGCAAACCTGTTGCACCGCCGGCTCAGGAGAATAAAACCTTTGGAGTTGCTATAGTGAATGGGGAAATGCATAGTGCGTGACATGATTTTTTAAGAGCGTAAATTTTTGGACGTCAGTTGACGAACATTGGTAATTAAATACATAATCTTAACAAATATAAGATAAATTGATGGGAGGTCACGCGTGGCAGTTTTGATGTAGCGCACCATCATGGTGTTTTTTATGAATAATAAAAGGAATTTTAAAAATTTTGAGATTTATTCACAATGTGTATTGCGAAAGTTGTAAACGAAAAACGGGAACTTTTTACTGCTTTCTGTGGCTAAACCCTCGACCTTTAGCTTATGAGGTTTTGGCGCTTCATGTTTTTGAGCGTAAAGCCGTTTTAAACAAGCGAAATTCTAGTGTCCTATTTAATCTGACGCTCAGAGTACATTATTTATTGATCTAGTTTTTATTTTACAGTTTTCAAATATTTCTCCCGCATCTAACATATTTGTCGTTATTTGAATCATCACCAACTTCGCTATCATTACTGGACAAATTTTTAGTTTTTAAGTTTTACCTGAAGGTGACTTTGAAAGAGTTTTTTATTGTGTTTGTATGACAGATCTTTTGGTTTTAATAGTGACACTAGTTTTGGCATTTCGTTTTTCTTCTTTTTCCCGTTTCATAACAGTAGTAACTTGGTACCTCCTAGGACATATCATAATTATTCGAACATTCCGTTTTTTGGGGCGAAATACTACGGCGACCTCGAGTGCTATTCGAACATCGTTACATGTTTTTGGGCAACTCATCTCAATGCGATTTTTTTTTATGTGCAGTACACTAAACAGCTCTTCTACTGTTTTTTTTATCTTAAAAATATTTTTGATGGTTTTCTCATGAACGATTTTTTTATTCCGCTGAATAAGTAGGTCTGAGATAAATCCGATGTTCATCGTTAAGGACTCACTCTGTATATATTTATGTATGAATTTGTAGAAAAGAAATCAGTAAATGGTTGCCTACTTCTCTCTATTTTTGCAGCCTTTTAAGAAAGCTTCCACAGCATTAAAATTATTGTAAGTTGCGTCAAACAAGACCCCGGATGAAATTGACGTTGTGTGAAGTAAATGAACGGCACTAAAGACTGTACACTGCTTGAACTAGCATTTTGATCTGCTTATCCCATGTTTTTGGTTTAAGTGGTGAACGTTACCAAACTGGTATAAGTGTGAATGAATCGCACTGAAGACTGCGTATACTACTTAAACTGCCATTTTGATCTGTCATATCCAATGTAATAAGTAATAACTTATTAAAAAAAAAACCGTTATAAAATGGCAAATGGCTACATGTATCTGTTTGCTTCAGCAGCGGTCAGTTCTAGTGCCAGATTTGATGCATATGATAACTTGGCGTTATAAGTTTTACTCCTGTTATTGTAAGTTGGCGTTTGGATAGTAGAACTTTTCGGATTCCTTTCAATTTTTTTTAGTAGTGGCAACGCAATTTTAAAAAGTTCCACATATCTGTAAGGTCAGGCATTTGTGACTGCCTGAGGGTTGTTATTTCTCATTCTCGTTCTGATATTTATGTTAAATTTATTTGTGATTAAATATATGACTATGTTATCCCAGTGCTCAATTGGCTGACCTAATGATTTTAGTGTCGTAATGTGACTTTGCACTGTATCTAAGAGATATCTGAGTGACGAAAACAATTCTTTTGTTATGACAGGATATTTGATGATACCTTTAATATGATTATGAATTCTCAAAACTTTGTTTTTGTAGCGTTTTTGCAACTGAGACTATGCTGCTTCATAATTGTTTTCTGTGGTTTTGAAACTGTATACTTGGGCTGCGTCGCCCTGCAACGCGTCGCGTAAATACCTAAACTTACTAAATCATCCATGGTTTTCTTAATAAATCTGAGGATAGCAAACCACTTGAAGATTACGTGGTTGCGTTTGTATCAGTTGAAACAGCAAGAGTTTGTGGTGTTGTTGGTAGTAGTGGTGGTACTTAGGTCTTGCGGCCAGGTTTTATTAAGTCTTCTTATGACTGGACCAACCATGAAGCTTCTCTACTACCTAGTTTGTTTTTGTCTTGTATGGTACGCTCATCATATGACGCTGTGGCTTTGCGAATTTCATCCCTGATGAAAGGAATCTCTAGGTCTAGATTGTCGTGAAGTGTCTGGTTAGTAACGTTACATGGTGCATTCACTATTGATCTAAGCACTTTAGATCGATGAGCAAGTTCGATGTTGATTTTTCCATTGCTTCTAGAGCCAGTTGTATTTTTTGCATCCCTTTTGAAACAATTTTTGCTTGACTTTCGGTAGCATTCAACGTGATCTTAGTTAATTCTGCAAAAACAGGTACTAAAGTATTGTTTGAGTTTGCTCAATTACTTTTTACTTGTTAAGCGCTGTCTTCTGGTTGGCCGCAATCTTTTTTTCCGTTGCCACCTTTGGCCTATTACTACTTCTTTTGGGAATATTTTGGATCCGTAGCCCTAGCTCGATCACATTTGGATTCCCATAAAGTAAGCGTTTGCTTATTAAACTTAACAGGCGTTCTTCGAGTTGAGTTAGAAATATATACAAGGGTTTACTATTCTCTGTACCCTCTAAATGTGTTTTTAGAGCATTCAAGCTCTTGTCTACCTTGGATTGCCATTCCCTAAAAACCTAAAAATATTTAATAATTATATTTCAAGAAGAATTTAGAATTTCTTCTCTACGTCTTCAAATAACTCGACTAGCAATCCGTCCGTTTTAGTGAAACAGTTGCTGTAAAAATGAAGACCTGCGCTAATTTTCACCAGAAATCGATAAGGTTAATACATTTTTATAATCAGGAGAACTCCTTCTATTAGATAGGGCAATAAAAATGGTATGTTTGCATTTAAAACTCAAAAGTTGTTCCACTTCCGGTCCAAACCGAAAGTGCCAGAATTGGTTTCTTACACATAGATCATAGAGATTCTTCTTCAATTCAATATACAGAAAATATGCAACAAATAAGAGGAATAAAAATAATAAAAATTTTACTCGTCTAGGTCTTCCAGTATCTCTACTAGGTTTGTGACATTGGCACTGGCAGTTGCCAGAACCATGTTTCTTTTTGCGCACTGGGGTTGCTGGGAGACCCGTTGCAGTGAAGAATATAAACACGGCTCTTGTGGGGTAGAACGTAAACGCGGCTCTTGTGGGGTAGAACGTAAACGCGGCTCTTGTGGGGTAGAACCTAAACGCGGCTCTTGTGGAGGAGAATGTGAACGCGGCTCTTGTGGAGGAGAACCTAATAATTATTATTATGTATCTATGTAATGATGTATGTTTGCATTTAAAAATCAAAAGTTGTTCCACTTCCGGTTCAAACCGAAAGTGCCAGAATTGGTTTCCTACACATAGATCATAGAGATTCTTCTTCAATTCAATATACAGAAAATATGCAACAAATAAGAGGAATAAAAATAATAAAAATTTTACTCGTCTAGGTCTTCCAGTATCTCTACTAGGTTCGTGACATTGGCACTGGCAGTTGCCAGAACCATGTTTCTTTTTGCGCACTGTGGTTGCTGGGAGACCCGTTGCAGTGAAGAATATAAACACGGCTCTTGTGGGGTAGAACGTAAACGCGGCTCTTGTGGGGTAGAACGTAAACGCGGCTCTTGTTGGGTAGAACCTAAACGCGGCTCTTGTGGAGGAGAATGTGAACGCGGCTGTTGTGGAGGAGAATGTGAACGCGGCTCTTGTGGAGGAGAATGTGAACGCGGCTCTTGTGGAGGAGAATCTAATAATTATTATTATGTATCTATGTAATGATGTATTATAGATTGATTCAATTTATCGTACAACCTCGAGAACGGTTTTTTAAAGGTGTCTATGGATAATCCCCTGTATAGTCTTGAACTGTACACAGTGACACAAATTTTTCATCATTGTCTTTATTTTTTTGAATCACGTCGGATTATAGTCTAAATAAAGCATATACTGTTCTTTGGTTGTTTTTGGCATATTTTCTATTAAGCGAAAACGAATATGTAGAGATAAAAGACAAACAATAATACTATTATAACACAACTTTTATATATATGTAATATAAAAACATGAAAACCAACACTCAAAAAAATTATATAGGACTAAAAAACATTAAGACATATAATAGAAAGAAACTGCAGAAAATAAAAACTTTAAAACAAACAATAGAAAAAAACTACTTAAGATAAACCCAACAATCAAAAAACTACATAGAACTAAAAAAACATTAAAACAAATAATGGGATGATAAAAAAATAAACAAAATAAAAACAGTGAAGACAAAAATTATGGTGTACTTTCGTAAATTCTGTCAAAATTGTCAATTGCTACAGCAATTGCAAATAGCCCATCTGCAATTCTAATCACGAGCATTGTCGTGTTTTTTCCCATTTCCAGGGTACGCTTTCTTTAGTTAATTGTGCAATACAAGCCGTTTTACTTGAAAACCTAGAGATAAATTTGCGAAAATATCCTGCAAGACCTAAGAACTGACGAACTTCCTTCACGTTACTCGGTTTTGACGATTTAATCAATGATGTTGATGATGTTTTTATTGCAGTTGTCGCCAAATGGTGTGGAATGATTTTTCATTGTGTCCACCATAATGTTACCCGTTCTTCTTTCTGTTGTTACCAACATTTAATTTATATGTATACCTATATCAAAAGAGAAAGAAACAACTTACTTAGTTTTTTGTCTCTTTGATTTCCGGGGGTAGTGTTTCTGTTACGTAACGGATCGGGCTCTTTCTGGATTGTCTCATGTTGCGCTATAAGTATCAAGTTATTGTTAAGTATTACATTAAAAAAAACTTATCTTCTTTACTCTCGCGGTCTTCCGTAAAATTTGCGACTTTTATCACTATATTTATTGAATTCAAAATAATAATATTAGTCGTGATTAAAAATATGCATAATAAAATGTAATGAACTTACTTAGCGGTTCTTCATCTATTTCATGTAATAAATCTGTTTCCACCTTCTCAACTGCAACAAAAACGATACAATAATTGCATTATACTGTAACGCTACCACATGCGGCTAACGGTTAGCTCCTTTGCGGCGGCTGGGTCGTGGGTCCTTTGATGATCTAGTAGAGCTTATTGAGCGCCAGCACTTGGTGTTTGATATCAAATGCGGAGGGGAAGGTTGAGCAAAAAATAGAAAAGTGTCTCAACAAGACGTGGTGGTTTTAATACACAAGAGATACGAAAATACAAAATAAAGTTAGGACGAGAAAGAAGTAAGTGAAGTCAGACGCCTAGCGGATGGTGGTGGTCACTGGCGATACCCGGCAAAAATACTTCTTGCGCAGCTAAACTTTACCAACAACGAGCTCGCCGTACAAAATTTGTCAAGCCGCACAAACAACGCAAAAATCAAAAGGTACTCGCCAGGATCGCTGGAGCTTCCGCTGATGACGTCCTGGGCGCTGACTAAAGATAAAAATAGCAAGGGTGTGCCACCCTTGCTATTTTTCGGCGAAGAATGAAGAAGACAGGAAGATGAAGCAGAGTAGGTTACAGTCAGGGGTTATCCAGGTCCTGGATCTTTAATCGGCTTGAGTTGCCCCGCGTTCCGGCCTGGCTGATAACTCCCCAAACCTGGTGGTCCCGAATATTGGTGGTGGGTTTCAAAAGTGAAATATTGGCTTTTCACAACCATATAGCGAAATAAAAAATTAGGGGTAGCAATGGACCTCAAAATCTCGTCTCCACAGACACCGACCCACACACCTCGAGAAACCTCACCAATCTGCCGTTTATCAGCCAGCGAATCTGAAAAACGCATAAAAGAAAACATCGCAACTTAAGGTACCGATAACGATCTAAAACCATAGAAACGAGAAGAACATTAACAGAAAGGAACGGACACCTTTGAGAAACCCCAAAATTGCGAACATACAGCCATCCCAAAAATGAACCGTTACAATACATACACGTTTGATAAAATTGCTTGGTAGTCAAATGGGGTTTGCTGAAGGCAATTAAGTAAATCGTATGGTTATTGGGGTACTTTAGATGTCGACATGTAAGTTAACAGAGGGTGAACACTATTAAGCGCCTGGTAGTTACGCTCCCAATAAAACGTACAGGAACGTAACTGATTACCAAAAAGATATTGGACTCCAGTTTTAAACATTACATTTCATTATATAGTACAAAATTACATACGAGGTTCAGTGGGCATGCCCATCTCTATGACATCCTGAAGACCTGTGCAGGCCACAATCCCTATGACCTGCAGAAGGTTCCTTTCGGATGGCGTGAGTGTGCGGTTCTCCCGATGCTTCTTCCGGCAGTTACACCGCCATTCTGCTATTGTCTAAAAAGACGTTTGAAACGTCTTACATGATACACTGCATAAAATTTTAACTTACTTTCTTCCAACCAGCTTCATTTTTTTGCACGCCGCCACTTGCATTAAGTCGATTGACTAACTCTCGAAAGGCAGCCTTCTTCACATCAGGATGCCCCTTTCCGTACCTAAGTACTTCCTTGCTTTCCACGAAAGCAACATAAGCATCAAACTGCTCCCGTGATGCCTTCTTCGCCGCCATAACTAAATAAAAAATTATATAAAATGTTATTTAAATAATAAGGAAATAAATGTACTGCTTCATCATATGCCCAGTCAAGCAGAACTGAAATAGATACTTACCAGAGATTCAATAAAATTAATATTGATAATTGATAAAAATACACGGTAACGCTGCACTTGATACTTATGTGGTAGCTATGAGATCAAAGTTCTGTTAGACGGCCGGTATGCCACCTGCGCTCAAGGTTTCCCGCGCTCAAAATCTCACGTTCCCGCGTATAATTTTACAAACACCAACCGTTTTGTGTCACTAAATCCATTACCAACCTAAGATCTTATCGGAATTATTCCGATAGTGTCTTGTTGTGACCTCAGGGTTAAATGATGGTTGGTACAGGGTGCACAATATATATATTCTCTCAAAATATTGCAATTTACTGGGTTACTGGTAGTAGTAGTCGGTTTGTCTGCTTCGTATCGTGGTCGGAATGGGAAAGAAGAGAAGCGTGGACCGGGAACCTGCTGGTCAGTTTCCGCTGTCCCCCACCATAGGTCGCCCGTTGATTTAGTTACCAACTGGTTGCCAACCTATAGCGGTTTCTTGGCGTAGTGCCAACAGTCTAAATAATTCCGATTGTGTCAATTTTAAAAGTTCCGATTCCGATGGTGTCATCGTAATTCGTATCGGATATCTATTTCGTCTATCGGAATAATTCCGATGTTCGGGATAATTCAGATGACCACCATAATCGGGCTGATTCCCATAGTTTGTTGAGGAAAATTCTTAAAGATAATATGGGCAATATTAGACTGTAACACAGAAGTAAATTCTCATTTCTAACACCATCATTGCAATTTTTCAATTTTGTTTCTTTTGAATGGAACAACACTATCTTCCAAATTTCAGGGACAGATCTGGTCATAATTGTCCTTTATATCAATGTCTTCTGCTTTTAACATTTCTAAGAGAACTCGCCTCTCAGTTGTTGCTTTCCTCGGTTTGAAACCCAGAACCTCTGGTGAGATCAGTCGGTGGATTTCATCTAGATGCTGATGCACACTGGATTTATCATCGTAAATATCAGTAAAATCTGTAAGATAATCGAAGTCGAACTCTTTACAGAAGATAATTTTGTCCTAATGGGGCAATTCATATCTAACCTGAGTATCAGTTTCATTTCCTCGTTTTGTTCATCATCTATTTTATGGGATAATTAAAGTGTTCTGTATTACTGAATTCAACCTGATTAGTGATTGTTATCATGAGAGAGCTCTAATTTCAATATTTTACGTAAAAGTAGAAATCTATAAGAAAATTCTTGGGATAGCTTTGCGTCTGTTGGTGAGGCGGACTGCTACTCCTCGGGAGATGGCGCGCGGCGCGCTGCATCCGCATGAATTTTTTATTGCTCTAATTAATGCTTTCTTTAATCCGCCTTTACATCGTTTTTGCTTGATAATTTAGCTTATTTAAAACAATCTAATAAAGTGAGTTACAATGTGGATTTTATCGCGCGCTAGCTTCTTGTTTTTGTTGTCCTGGTTGAAGGCAGTGAAGCACTGAAACAGAGGGTTGTTATTCCCCGAGGATTAACCAAGGATCTCGCTTGAAAGTGACGCGGAATAATCATTGCCGGTGTTTATGTTTTTCATTTTCTGAATTCGTCAAATGATTTTCTGCTCGACGAAACTACAATGAACATCTTCGGATTACCTTGCGTCCTTCTTTTTCCGGCGATAAATTCATTTAGAATATAGTTGGCAACAACCAACAAGTCACATTAGATGATATGCCCCGAGTTGACAAGAGTGGAAAGAGAACATTGGTGCGGAATACAATAGCAGTTCCCTTTGGGGGCGGGAGGGTTGACAGTTCATTCTCATGCACCCCGCGGCTACAGGTTACCGATAAATTCATGGCGCTAAGCTTTCCCAGCCGTACGCTCACTTAATAATTGCTAATCTTAAATCCCACTCACTCTATAGCGTCGTTGTCGTTGATTAAACGCCAAAAAACTGACGCCCAAGTCGCATTGAATTAAACCTTACGACGTTTACAAGGAGTGAGAAAAAACAATCATGCCATTATTTGCTTACTTTCGGTTACTTCCAATAGGAAGATAATTCAGAGGAAACTTGGTGGGTGGATAGCCACTCGATGCGGAGGCTATGACCCGTAAAATCGAGCGAAACCTTAAAAGTGCGCCAACGCAGTTTTTCTATCACTGGCGTCCTTTACCATCTTTTCACTCAACATTTTACTTTTATGTTGTGAACGGAAACGGTGCGTTTTAACGGTAATCTACTGCTTTGCCACTTACATCTTACAGATTATGAACTCGGAATTCAAGATATCAACATAAAAATATACGATATTATCTAGACGAAACAGAAACAGAAAATCTGACATACCATTCAAAGTAGTACTACGTCATCTACATCCTACAGCAGATATAGAGGAATTAAAAAAAAAAGAGATATGTAGAAGAATAGAGACTAAAAAGTCGTTCTACACGATCAATAATTATGTGTTTTCTTTATGTAGATACTTCATGAGTTCAACGCTGCTGAACCAGTTATCAAAAATAATTTGTGATTTACATTTCGGGGAATTGTTTCTGATAATCGAACCACAACATTGCTACTCATGCCCAAATCCGGTGCTCCTTCAAGAATGACGTTACTTTAAGCTCCCGCAAAAACGTCGAAGTCATAGCTAAAGCCTGATATACCCACTAAGAACAAAAACTTTGTACCCCCATTTATGTGTTTTTTTTTAGGGTTGTTGCTCGGATGGACGGCAATCTATAAATCGCGCTTTACAGTTCTATTATACAAACAACATTAAACACAAAATAACAAAAGCGCTATTATCACCATTTGTCATTGACATAAAAAGTAATGAAAACGACAAAGAAATCTATAATGTAGATACCCTACTCAAAATTTATTCAGGCTATTTTAATGCAGGCGGCATGATCATTTCCCAACTGAATAAGCTTTACAATACCTACCTACTCGCCGCACTCTCGCCAAGTTTCACATGTGAATATTTTCTGACACATTAACGAGATTGATTTTCGGTAGACATTGTTTGTAAATGTGTGAAATTTGGTAGCTTCAAACGATGCCAATAATTTGATTGGCTTATAATAGATAGCAGCCATACCGCAAGATCAAATTAATCCAATTCCCTGGTTTCACGTTTAGCAATGCAGAGTAATAGGAAGGATAGAATTGTGTCAACGCTATAATCGTAACCTAAATCCTGCCATAATTATGGTTAGTCGCCAAGTTAAAATACTTTATTTTAAGAAATTGGTGGGGAAATGATACCCACTTGGTTTTAACTTAGATTGTATTTACACTAAACATAATTCGACTTTGGACAAGCAATGGGGCGAGTGTTCGCCATTTTAAGGTAACAACAAGAAGTGAGACTAAAGTTAAGAGGGGGCAAGCGGCTCGTGGTTACACCCGCGCAAGTACCAATATAAAAAACCTAAACAAACACAACGAGTTGAAGACTCCCTAACAGAAATGAAACCATATTCTTAATTTGTTTCAGTAAATTTATTTATGACTGAAATAATCATGGAGAAGTAATCGTTAAAAGATTATAGCACCAATTTTGTACCAATACCAGGTAACATCAAGCAATCTGGAGAATTTTCAATATCTCAGAGTAAATGGCCAGGAAACGTATGTAGGATAAATGATCACTTATAGGTACGAAGTGCTTAAATAAAATGTCCCAATACCAAAATTTTATGTTGTTATTTGTTTGTAATTTTACTGTAGCTGGGAAAACATGGAGACTGTCAAGTTGAAAGTATCGACAGTCTAAATGTGGTGCTACAGATGCATACAAGATGTTATTTGTGTTCTTCAGTCTCTGGTGGAGGTGGAACATGGTAAAGAACCCCTCGATCTTGTTAATAAACGAAGATCGAGTAGCAGTTTCTCGAAATTTTTTGATTCCAACTTTATAGGTTTCAGGTACCCAGTGTAGTTTAAATTTTATGATTTTTCAAGATTACTTTAAATTTTGTTGGACACATAGTTTTTTGAGGGCTTAGGAATATTGCGGGACAAAAGGACGTAATGGGAATGGCGATTTTACATCTAAAAAGCGAACGGTCGCCTTTAACCCGTGAGAGTGGGTCCTTCATCCTGCCGCCTGCCAACTTAGAACAGGTCAGGATAGCGATGATGCTAAAGCGTCGGATTCGCTCGCAATATTGTACACGACGTCGACGCGACGAGGTTTTGCAAGATTTATGTAAATTGGGTTTTCCACTGTCTTTTGGCACATATTCGTTGTAGTTAGCATCCAGTTATTATTTGCGACAATAAACCGAAATTATGTTTCCCTCAAGCCCGTTCCTAAGTAGATCCCAACAAAAAATCAATAAATAAGTAAAACTTGTTATGTATTTACTCAATCTTTTACATAATGTGACGAGAATGCGACGCCGGCGAAATAATTTTCATTTACTACTCGACGTGTTAATGACCAAGCATCGATCTGGTTTTTATTGGAGTAATTGAACCAGTCGCTGTTTTTGTGTTTCGTTTTAATCCTAATTAAGCAAACCAACTTTCTACTAGACGCTTGGTCCACGTCTGCACTGTAAATTAAATTTGGGGAAAGGAATTCACATGTGTGGACGAGTTTTGATGAAAGTGATCAAAAACACAATACTTTTATTTCCATAAATGATATTAGCGTCGACGGACTCGGGCAGTTGACAGCACCATCGCCATTATATCTGATGCAAACTATTCAGGACGATACCGGGACACGTTCGTAAAAATATCAGTCAGGACGGCCCAGTCAATATCCAATCTCGGATTTGTCAGCTCATTTGATCTTCATTTAATAGCTTACATTGCGAGTATGTTGGGCTGCCTATCCTTAAGTTGCAGTGTCTATGATGAAACCCGCCAAAAGGCACTATTTCCAAATTATAATGTGTAGTAAGATTTTTCAAAAGGACCGAGGATTCAAAACATAATTCGACATTGTTTTAAAAGTATGTATTCTCTCTTCTAAGTGGACAACGGCAATGGCAGAGGCAGCGGTCACCATCCGTAACCCCGGATCCGATCTTAGTTACCGAAGATGGCGCGAGTGTCGTCCAGAGTTAGCGCGAGATTTGAATTCAAATATTCAATAACAACTGTAACGTTTTTAAACAACAGAACATAAAATTTTCAGAAAAGTAAGATGCAATCCCATTCAGCGCCCTGTCAAATTTCCGTCTCTTGACAGAGGGCTTAGAGAACCGCACTTGAACAAAATCAGTCCGGACTTGTCAAATATTAGAACTGGGGGATGTTTAGGTTCCACGGCAACAAGTCAGTGTCGTACGTTTGTCATTGCTTCCATTGGCAATGTTACGTGTTACGCCACTGGTGAAAATTATTCGCACCTCTTTCTGATGACGTGTGTGTAGTTCTCTTGGACAGTTTAAAAATAATGTTCCATGATGCTCCAGGATTTGGAAATGACTATAAGTATAATAGTTTTTTGTATTTTTTGTTTGGATGTCTAATGACACATCGTTTATTGTCACGTGAGGATGGATGAAGAGAGAAATTCTGTTTCCTGAGGTGGCATAGCTCTATTTAGTCATTGACTGGTTAACAACAGTCCTTGCATTTGGTAGATGTTAAGACAAAAATCAGTGTTGCGACTTTCTAAATCTTTAAGAAGAGTAGTCTTGTTGGTGTTCATGTGTTTATGAAGAGGTCAGCGGTTACTGATGGATCATTTCTGCCAAACTGAGACTTTCTCCACGATTCAAACTTATTACTCTAAAACCATATATCGCCTCTGATATTTTTAAGTTGTTGAAAAGATAGCTTTTTTCTTTACTTCACGACTCCAAACAGTGACGTAGTCAGCATTTTATTCGGAGGAGGTTGAAATATTTTTTTATTAAAAGTAAATTTAGTTTTAATAATTTAAGGGTGGTCCAAAAGGTTCGCACCACTTTGAAGGTGCGTTATCTAGAATTGTAGTAGAATGTTGGAAAATTGTTAAAAAAAATCCTTGTCATTTAGTTCTCAAGTTATGGCTCTTCAAGGAAGGCACAATTAAAGTTTAAATTTAGGGGTACACACGGTTATTTCAAAATAGATAACGTACGGTGGTGCGGACCTTTTGGGACAAACTGTATACTTTAACTAAAAAACGAATAACATGCCGTAGTCACACGGGGTCAGGTCTATATTTATAAGGAATGGTCCAGTGTTTGGAAGTCTGACTGTCATTTCGATATTTTGGTCTTCGTTAATAGGGGTATCGTTGTGGCATAACGGTAGCTCTAGCCCCAACTTTTAGTTGCAAGTTTCGGTGCATCCCCTGGGAGAAAGTACATGTTAATTGCATAAGTAGTTGAGGAACACAGGTGGAAAGGTATCGCTAGCGTCAATGCTGGTGCAAATTTAAAGTGGGTCGATGATGAATGACGATGGCTTGGAAGGTATATGGGTTGTTGCCGGCGACAGCGTGGAAAAGTGGTGTAAAACCCGCAATAGAGTATCTGAAATGAGATTATCCGGGCTTCGAAGATCTGCCACACAACAGCCGCCTCTGAATTATGTGGTGAAGTTGAAATTGTTTTAGCGCTAATTAATTAACTTTTTCATTTAACTAGAGTCTGTGTCAGGAATCTGTGTTAATTTGTTAGTTCAGAGGTCAGGAGCTGGCCGTTTGGCGCCGCTTCCGGATATTTTTCTTAACCGATCAAGATCAACAACCGCAAAGCAGAATAATTCAAGGGGCCTCTCCAGTCAAGTAGCAACATTGCCCATTCTCAGTCTCTCCTGGTGTAAAACGTAGCAATTGTTGACAACGTTGGGCTTGTTGTCGCTTGTCGAATGATTAAATATCGTCAATCCCCCCTAATTGATTCGTATCAAAACAGATTGAATTCGGTATAAAGTAGGTGCCGTAATAGCCCTTTCCTTACGGCGCGGTTTTAATTAAGGACCCCAAAGAGAAACAAAACGGCATCGTCGGCGATGATCGGGAAAACCGGGGGGCGCCGACCGTTTTCAGTTCATGCATGAATTTTCCGGATAATAAATGATAGCAGTGATAGCGTGTCTCGTTCTCGGACTTGCCTGTTCTGTCGCACTCATGGGCCGCAATCTCGAAGGGTCGCGGTTGTTATAGAAACACTCGTAATGAGGTTTCGGCTCCGTTCCACTCACGCCATTCGCGGGCCTCTGCTGCTGCCGCTGCTGCCTTTTGAAATGCGCCAGCTGCAAAGTGAGACTCGGGCGGGCCTCCGTGGCACCTTCCTCACTGACGGCATCCGCCAACTTGTAACCAGTTCCGAAATATGTTAATGGCCGGCGACAGAACTGTACAGTTTCATGTTTGTTTATCGAGGTGGCATTCAATTTCAAAAAGTTTCTAGAAAACAGTGGTAATTTGGTCGGTGAAACCCAACCGCCATAAGTAACTCGAGACGAGCGTTTCTAGAGCAGGATCTGACCAAATGTATAAGGTGTTGCATACTCACAAATTTCAATCGAGGTCTGACAATATGATGCGAGATAAGTCTTGTAGGCAGATTTTCGCTTCTCAAGTTCTCCAGACTTGCGGATAACAAAATTTTCAAAACCGTGATTTTTTAGCGATTCTTTTATTTAATCTATTATTGTAAAATCAAACCGTCTAAGTGTAATTACTGATTTTGTTCAAGAACTAATTTTTGTTTTATGAGCATCATCAACTTTAAATAAATATATTTAGCCATTTTCAAATTCAGAACGTAGTGAATTATGAAATTGGGCACTTAATAACACTGACTACTCACCTTCATTGTTCAACCAGATTTTCTGGACACATTGTAGCGCTATTAGCCAAACAACGATAAAACAACGACCCCGGAAAATATGTGAACTAAAGTGGAATAATGTTGGCGGGAATATATTCGACCAATAGCGTGCCAAGAATCAGTATCAAAAATCAAGTACTTTCCCGTTCACAAGTTGTCATTACTGTCAACCGCACCGTATGACTTAACAAATTTTTGCCGCTTTCTTGTGTTTTATATTTTGCATTTCGAGTATTTTTTCAAAGCTTACAGCGATTAGTTCCGTTGATATTACTTGTAGATTTATCCCATATTTTAAATTTTTCGCAAAGTACTTTTACTCTGAATGTACTATCTCAGCGATCGGCGCACTGTACACGCTCATTCAGGGCTCTTGTTTGCTTGGTAGATCTGTAACATGGATAAAAGCATTATCAGCAAGTACCTGTTTACCTATAAGTACAGTGATTTTTGAAAGAATCCGGAATGTTTCGTTGTTTGCGCAGATGTTTTTGCTCGCTTGCTCTGATGCTTTGGGCGTTGTTCCAAGAGAGAAAGAGCATATGCGCGAACGATGACATTTCCGGATACCTTTAAGAACCTTTGCGTATGTGCATATGATAAAAGATTACGGAAAGAGTACCGTTACTAAATAAGTAAGTTTAACGTTATAAGACAAAATTTTGGTTTCTTGTATGCAATTTTTGCCGACGAGTTTCATGATTTAATTTGTGTTATGTGGGTATTTATTTATCTATAAAACATATCACCTCAAATTCGATCATACACGTAAATTCTTGAATGAAATAAACTTGGCGGTTCTGAGAAGAACCGATTTTTGTTTTCTTTCTTGGAAGCGATGTCTGTTGTCTAGGAACGCTTTGACCTTTAAATCAGGGAATAATCAACGTCTGTTGGCGGTTGGTACTCGTCAATAGGCGTTAACAGAAACGGTATCCAAATTGGCGCAAACTTATTCTGGATTTCCCAGTCATACAAGTCTTTGAATGTCCGCTCCACCTTGAATTCACTCAAACTCCTTTTTTGGCCGGTCTTCTTGGTTCTCCTGGTTTTCCGAATCTTTCCTAGTGTGGTCTTCTGGGAATCGGGAGTCGAAATCACCGGAAGTACAGCGTTCCCCGTGGCGTAAGCGCATGAAGGGCCGAAGTTTGTCGTGACATTTTGGGCGGAAATTATTGGTGGTGTACCCATGGATAAACTATAGCCCGTCGGATAAGTACCTGAAGGGCTGAAAATCTCATTCGCTTGGGCACTCACCGCCGGTGGAGCCATCAGGGTTTTTGGGTTCTGAAACAATAAGATGTTGTAAGAGCGATTTATTCAGTAAAGTAGTAAAACAATACATCAGGCGGTTACAAGAGAAACTACTGTATTAGTCGGGGCACACGGGCCGCACCATAATTGTAGGTTGGTTGTTCCGCCAAGGAAATCGTCTTAGTAGTCGTCCGAATGGATGGTGACTCTAGACTGAGTGAGTTGAGACTGCCTTGGTGATCGAGGCCCTGTCCATATATAGGATTATACCGAGGACAGGGTAGCGGGCGATTGTATGCTGCGCCATCTACGGAGGGGCGCAGTAACGAGCGAGGCGACGATGCAGTCCCCGGACGCTTGGCGGCGCTGCATCGTCCAGCTGAGTCGCGCGAAACTGGCGGTTCAAGCGGTGGGCGTGGTCGGTCGGGGAATTAAGTAGAGGCTCGTGTTACAATGTTAATATTTTGGCAAAGAAATAGAAATAAGAAAATCTGTTTTTACACTCCAAATAACGCTGAAAATCTGTCTTTAAAAAACTTCAAAAATTATTTTCTGTCTTATTGCATAAATTTAAGATAATAATTTATTTATCGCAAACAGCAATACGTACCGTCATCGAAATATGACACGTCAAATTCGAAAACACAATCACCAACTTTGTACAAAGTGAACATTTTGGTTAAGCACTTGGTTGGAATACTAAAAAGTGCAAGCCTCTTTTGCACTTTCCAGTCCTCCAGCTCGTCGATCGGCCACTTTCTCGAAAATTCCTTTTTGACTTGTTCATTTTTTTCATTTTCTTCTTGCTCCCGTGACTTTAGCAGTTGTATCGTATTGGTGATCAACACGTAGCTACCCAGATTTTCATTAATTTTCTGCCGCTTGCCGACGCTGATGTTCAGGATTTTTGTTTTCTGTTCCTTCAGGCAGCATGTGGTCGAAATCACAGAAAGCGTGTTCTGAGGTGGACCTGTCGGGTAAGTACAGGGAACTCTGATGATGTCGTTTTTTTTGTTCCCTCGCTGTCAGCGGTGTCACCACGTTGCATTCGAAGTCTAAAACAAATGTTAAATTTGGAAATATCCTCAAAAAATTCTTTTTAGCAACGTTGTATTATTTAATGTGAACTTAGCAATACGTACCATCACCTAAGTATGAGACGTCAACTTCCAATACACAATCACCAAGTTTGTACAAAGTGAACATTTTGGTTGAGGACCTGTCGTGTTGCAAAAATCTGCTTCAACTAACCCTAACTGCATACATACATACACCCAGCCCAACCAACTCTTTTATTTATTAATAATCAACAAATCATATTATATGTAATTATGACATAATAATACCCGACAATAAATTATTACTAATATTTAGTCATAGTCCCATTACTAAATATGATTTTTTGTAATCGTCTTGGAATGGATGAGCAAAGCTTTCGGGAATATTCAGGTGTAACGATCATTTGCCAACCCGCCTCTATTGCATTTCACAATTCATCCACGTTACAAGGGCGAAATTCCCTCGTATATATTTCCTCGACAATCAATCCCGATATATTTTCCACTGGGTTGATGTCCGGACTGTAGGAAGATCATGCTGGGTCTGATTTTATGTCCAAGGGCGGAATCCCTGGGATGACGTTTATTGGAAGGCTCATGTTGCAGGAGGTCGTCTGGGCCTGCCTCGTGGTTGTTGCCAGTTTTCGAGGTTAGGACCTAAAACAGCGATTGTTTTTTTAAAACTATCGATGTTCTTGTGGCTTCGGGTTCTTAACTTCTCGTCGCCAATTGTTGTATCGTTGGAATGTTTAGCAATAATAGACGATAGCTTTGATTAATAACTCGTTATAATTACTTGCGTTCTACCATGTTCGTGTGTGTAACTCTCGTTACCTTTCTCCTACCAACCAAACTGGTACCAACCTAAATATTAATTACATTAATTTATTTACTCATCTGTAAATACTTCTTGTATAACACGATTTCTTGTTAAGTGACCCTGTTGTGATAAGTTGTCGTTTTCTTTCGTTATCTAGATTTTCTTAAAAAAGTGTAAATAATTTGCAACTGCCTGGAATTAACCTACGTACCATTCTCATTATCTTCATTCAGACCCACAAAAAACTAAGTTAAAATTAATAGATAAAATTAAAATAGTATATTAATTATAATTTCTTTCACTATCGAAGGAATCTTTGCACGTCTTCGGGGTGCTTCCAAGTTTTATCTTGGGATATTTTTTTCTGGTATCTTAACTTCATATTCAGACCCTAATTGTTTCTGAATGTCCTTTGAAATGCTAATCAGGTCTGCTGTCTCCTCACATCTTATGGCAACTCCTCCGTCTCTAATGTATTTCATATTTGACACTTCCATCTTCATTTTTCCTGGATCGACTTTTTGTCCTATCATTGATTTTGTTACTAAACTCTCTTGAGTCTTCTTCGGTTTTACTATCATGACCTCACTGCTGGTGCTTCTTGACACTGCTTCACTATATTTTATTTGACTTCCATATGAACGCTCTTTGGTCATTTGTTGGCTTTTAGTACCTTCTACTTTCTTCTTGAGAGATGAAATATGATCCTCCAAACTCTGAATGATAAGCTCTTTTGAAGTAATGATTTCCTGTTTCGCTTCTATTACTTCGTTTTTACACTTTAATATTTTCTTAAATAAATGAATAGGCTCCTGCTCTCTGCAGGTCACACAATAAAATTTCATCGCTCGAGAATTCAACTCGAGTACTTTTACTTCTCAAGATGTTAGCTGACCACATGATTTACAGTTTTGTTTTCTGCAGATATCACATTTAAACACTGCTGACTTGCTTTGTTTACATACATCACACTCCATTTTGACGTTATCCCCTACTTTTGGACATTGACTTGATAATTTTCTAAAGATGTTTATTATTTTGCCTCCAGAAGTTAAAAATAACACTTTCTCTTCAGTTCAAAGCTCACTCAAACCGGTAACAACAAACTAACTAAGTAAACTACTAAGTATGTTTAGCAGCTTGATGTTCTTTGAGATTGTCTTTTCCTTTCGATTTATTTTTTTGTCCACACCATTAGATGACGAGACGATGGTAATAATTTGTTTTGGTTTTTTCTTTGGTAATCATCTTTTTTTATTAGGATTTGGTTTTTGTGCAATTTTTTGTTGTTTTTTGGCAATAGTTTTCTTGGCTGTTGTTTTTCTTTAAGCACTTTCATAGCTTCTTTTGAAGTCAAAATATTACCAACGTTTTCGCTGATTTTAACACTTTTAGCACAACTGGTTTTCTTCGTCAAGTTTTTTTTTCTGCAAGTTTTTGTCTAATGAACTCCTGCATGGATGAGATCGGTTGATGATGCGTAACAAAATTAAGTGAGGGTGGACGGAACTGTTTTGCATGTTGTACAATCTGGGACTTCGACAATGGGCAGTAGTGTCTAATCTTTTACGTTTATTTAATTGACATGGGGATTAACTTATAATTGAATAAACGTAAAAGATTAGACTGCAAATATAAAAAGATGCTCTTTTTTCTACAATTGCAAGTCAAATAACTTAAAATAACCAGTAGCGGGATTTCGAACCATAATTTGGGGCAAATGTAAGGATTTAAAGTTGTTAATTATAAATTGTAATTGTCGATACCTCTATAGTTTTGAATTTACCAATGTATTCCCATTGTTATGGCGTATATATGGAACTGTCTTCTTTAGAGAAAGTAAAGGATACGTTTTTAACCAAGTATGCCAAACTCGCTTTGATCGGTTGAGCGGAAGTTGAGAGCGGGCGTCAAAACGGTAACAACAAACCATAGTCAACAAACCAACCAAGTGAACTACTAAGGCCCGGTCTTACAAACACGGAATAAGCCGAGGAATAGCGTTATTCGGGGAGTAACTAAAATGATCGGTTTTACAAGTCACTTTTAACCCTGGAATTGCTTATTCCCAGAAAGAACACGAGAATACCCTAACCGGGCGTTGAAGCGGCAGTTAAGCGCTTATTCCACGGAATAACCTTATATCTAGCGTCATTCATTCACGTCTAGCGTTATTTACGTCACGTTTCTTCGTTAATTTCGCCTTTTGTTACGTATTAACTATAGTGTGTGGCTTTCGTGTAAACATGGATTGGTTGAATGTGTTGGATGTGCCAATTTTTGAATCTTCTAATGAAGAAGAAATTTACAATGGACCTATAAGAAACTCGAAGAAATTCAGAGAACGGTTAGTACTTCTTTGTAATAAAATAATGTAACCACTAATCAGAATTTTTGTTTTCAGTACGGATTATTTTGAAGAAATGAACGATGTAGAATTTTTTCAAAGGTTTCGTTTGCAAAAAGCTACATGCAGAAGACTCTTGGGTGAAGTTAATGAAGCAATTCAGTCAGAAACAAATCAGAACAATGCAGTTTCTCCAGTAACCAAGCTATTACTGACATTAAAATTTTATGCCACTGGATCATGCTGATTGTGGCCGGAGATTTTGCTGGCGTTAGCAAAGCATCAGCATGTGTTATTGTGGGGCAAGTTAGTGAGGCAATTGCAATGCTACACCCTCGATACGTTAAAATGCCTAATACTAATGAAGAAGGACGTGAAGCAATGCAAAAATTCTATCAAATCGCTCGGTTTTCTTGTGTGGTGGGTGCAATTGACTGCACACACATAAAGTTACAGTCTCCCGGAGGAGAAAATGCAGAGCATTTTCGAAATAGAAAAGGTTACTTTTCCTGGAACGTACAAGTTGTATGCAATGCTGAATTGCGAATCCAGGATGTAATTGTTAGATGGCCTGGTTCCTGCCATGACTCGCATATTTTCAATGCCAGTAGAGTTAAAGGCAGGTTTGAAAATGGGGATATGGACAACTCAATTTTAATTGGAGATAGCGGTTATGCTAATACCAATTATTTATTGACTCCTCTGCCAAATATAATTACACCAGCTCAGAATCTGTACAATGAAAGTCAGATAAGGACCAGAAATACAGTAGAGCGGTGTTTTGGTATTTGGAAGAGAAGGTTTTCTGTCTTGTCTCTTGACATGCGACTTTCTTTACAAAAATTACAAGCGATTGTTGTAGCCACAGCGGTGTTACACAACATTGCAATCAATGAAAGAAACGGCATGCCAAACAATGTCATGGAAGTGGAAGGAAATGATGAAGCTATTGAAAACAATCAGATTCATGGTGAAAATGACATGCGGAATAATATGCGGAGAAATAATTTAATATTAAATAATTTCACAAATTTGCTGCAGAATTGAGCCCTGTTTATTAGCTGATCCGCCGCTCACTTTCCGGTTTTACAATAAAGCAAACGAACTTATTTCAGACATGCTAACGTTTAGTTCTTATTCTGTACGCACTGTTAAGCGGACATTGATAAAAAAATTATTTCGTAGTTTGCAAATAAATACATTTAGATTTTACTGCAATAAACCGAGTTAAATTGCCATCAATTCTGCATATAATATAGTTGTTTTTGGAGGATGTCATCCCAACTAACGATATTTACTTACATAATAAAATACTTTATTCACTGATGAAACTCAAATGAAAACTTTTGAAGATATTTATGCGTTGAGGACGCCTACTAAACTGGCCTCTCAATATTATTATGCACCTAGTTAGTTGATAATGTGTAAAAAACATTGAAAGTGAATAAATAATCATTTATTGCAAATACATTGCTGTCGTAACAATTACATTTCCAACTCGTGCTTTTCAGCTATCTGCTTCATCCGAACCTCCTGCTCCTGAATTCGCACCTCATGCTCTTTTTTCAGGATGTCAGCCTGCAGACACACCAGCTCAATTTTCTTTTCTATAAGAAAATCTTGTCTGGTGTTGCTGTTCCGCACGAGCTGGTCACGCTTTCTTTTCCTAGACGGCGTTTCCAGTGGTGACAAAACTTTCTTGCATTTCATTTTGGATTCTGAAATAAAAAAAGTTATTTGCATTCGATCATAATAAGAATACTGTTCCTACCATTTATAGCTAGCACAGGATTAATTGGCTTTTTAAGGGCTGCAGGGCTCCAGTTTTTCCACGTTTGCTGCAATAAAGTATTATTAATTAACATGTTATTGAATATTTCAAGTAAAATTGCCTCACATTCTCATTTTCCCAACAGTCATCTGGTTGGGCTGAAGTTGAGGGCTTTGGATCATCAATTGAGCTTCTCATCAGAACCTGCAATGATTGCTATACAGAATAACATAAAGCAAGCTAAAATTAAATTAAAACCTCAAGCGTGGGGGAATCGATTTCAATAATGACATTTTCCATTATGTCACTATTGACTGTGGCAGGGCCATTTGGTGGAGCATTTTCTTTCTGTGATTCTGGAAATGGTTATTTTTGTACCTAGTTCCGAAAGTAGTTTAGCAAACATCTAATGAGAAGTATAAGATAGCAAAAGTTGATTACTGTATCTTTTATCTCATGCATTTTGTTTACCCACGTCCAGCAACCACAACCACAGCAACAAATAATTCTATGCACAACGCACTCATGCAACCATTTGCACCAGAGGCAATATTATTTCACACATAAGTGTAATATTTAACCTAATAGATACTACGAGCTACCCAAAAATTAACCCAACCTTACCCAAACAATCAGAATCTAATAAGCACTCCACACCAGTAGCCGAAACACCTATCACCCCCAAAATCCTCTCCTCCCAATTGTTTAGACCAGCGCCACCTGGCCCACCACCCGTTTTATATAGGCTACACTTAGCTGCCGTATAATTTTTGCGGGTAGGCTTTTTCCACGCATCCCACTTCATGCGAAGTTGTTTTGCAGTTCGGCCCGTTCCCACCAAAGCATTAAACTCCACAGCCAGCTTGTCCCACTCCGCATCCTTCTCCCTGTTGCACACCGCATCAGTTTTCTTAGATTCTAAAACATTACCACAGTTAAACATCATCCTGATATTAGTTTTATATACAAACCTATTACTTTCACATGCTCTTCAATCAACCCCAGCAACATTTCCATTTCGTTACTGGAGAATTTTGTGCACCGTACTCTTTTCCCACTTTCCATTTTAAAAAATTAGAGTCACTACCTTATCACACAAAACTACAAAACACAAAGACACCGGGAAATCACAACACAAGTGCAGAAAAGCAACAGGTTGTTGACAGGTCTTTGTTTGTAAATTGTAACGGCATCAGCGCTTTGCGTCACTCCAGCGCTTGCGCAGAAAGAATTCCGTTGGCTATTCGGGGAATAATTATTCCGGACTGAATTGTCGGTTGTAAAACGACTGTGGGATATACGTAAGATAATTCGGGGAGTTACTTTACTCCACGAATACCAATTCCATAGTTAAATTTGTACTTGTAAAACCGGGCCTAAGTATGTTTAGCAGCTTGATGTTGTTTAAGATTGCCCATTCCTTTCGATTTATTTTTTTGTCATCACCATTAGATGACGAGACGATGGTAATAATCTATTTTGTTTTTTTATTTGGTAATCATCCTTTTTTATTAGGATTTGGCTTTTGTGCAATTTTTTGTAGTTTTTTTGGCAATAGTTTTCTTAGCTGTTGTTTTTCTTTAAGCACTTTCATAGCTTCTTTTGAAGTCAAAATATCACCAACGTTTTCGCTGATTTTAACTCTTTTAGCACAACTGGTTTTCTTCGTCAAGTTTTTTTTCTGCAAGTTTCGTCTAATGAACTCCTGCATGGATGAGATCGGTTGATTCGTAACAGAATTAAGTGAGGGTGGACAAAACTGCTTTGCATGTTGTACAATCTGGGACTTCGACAATGGGCAGTAGTGTTTAATCTTTTACGTTTATTTAATTGGCATATGGATTAACTTATAATTGAATTAACGTAAAAGATTTGATCGCAAATATAAAAAAATACTCCTTCTTCTACAATTGCAAGCCAAATAACTTAAAATAACCAGTAGCGGGATTTCGAACCATAATTTGGGCTAAATGTAATGATTTAAAGTTGTTAATTATAAGTGGTAATTGTCGATACCTCTACAGTTTTGAATTTACCAATGTATTCCCACTGTTATGGCGTATACATATATGGAACTTGTCTTTTTTGGAGAAAGTTAAGGATACGTTTTTAACCAAGTATGCCAAACTCGTTTTGATCGGTTGAGCGGAAGTTGAGAGCGGGCGTCTCCTAAACCCTGCAAACTCGACATCACGGCCAGTTTTTGAATAAAACATTAAAATTTTCCGCTTAATTGACAGGCGAAACCATTCTAGTGATTCTCGTGACAGCCCCATTCCAAACACCTTAAATTATTTGAACATCTTTTAAATAAAATTTAAGGGGCACAAAGAATCATCACCAATTAGTATCGATTGATTAATGTTAATAAGCGAACTTTTTCTTAATAATAAATACCTGCTTTTGTATACACTTGTTTATTAGATTTAATTTGCCTTGTTTTTGTTTTATTCACGCAAAGCTTCGACTGCTTTCTTGCCATAAATATCGTGACAAGCAGCAGTTAATTCTAATTACTACAAAATACGTTTCCAATAATTCATCAGTAGCCTTTGAAGTTATAAATACTGCCATATAGAAATTCTGTTTGGTTATTAACAAATTTGTTAGGACATAATTCAATGGTGGCGGTTTCTAAAATCTTACAGCTCTTCTCCAAGGAAACTTCTTAATTAAACACACCAGGGGATGCAAGTCTCTGCATAGAATAACTGAATACTGATGGAAAAAGTGATGAATTCGCTGGTTTAAGTCGTTTGTAAGTACCCACTGATTATCTAAGTCTTATCTATACGGGCTGCCGTTTGTTAACTACCGAGCTTCATTACAGATGGCGCGGATATCGCTAAACTTGGATATTCTGCTAACAATGCACGAAGTGAGCCAACAGACGAACAATTCTTGATTATACGTTTTTTATAACGAATTCGGGATAATCGCCGCAAGTGGTTATTAAAAATGTACAATTACCATTATTCATGATGCAAGCTGACAATGATTTTTAATTGTCGGCTGTAAATTAATAAATATTAAATGCATACACTCTGGCTATATTGGACGTGTATTTATAATGAAGTGGCTCATTATTTCTGTGTTTTGACTCAGATCTGTTCTTCATCATCGTAAGGATAACGTGGTGGAGGTTCAAATTCGCAAAAGCAATTAGGGTTATTCTCAGTTATGATGCAGTACCTAAAAGAAATATAAGGTCAAGGGGGGTACATGTGTAGTAAAATTTTAACCGTAGTTTAAAAACGCCAACCAATTAAACTTTTCAATTTTATTTGTATAATTAGTATCCTATTAACATATCTGAACGTAATGCTATTTTTTTACTATTTATAATTTTTTTGTTAAACATGTTATTACATACTTACTCCATGGAATGGGGCAAGTATGTAAGCGAGCTGTATCTCATATTAGTTTATACATTTAAGTATAAGGGGTAAGTGTGTAAAAAAAAGTTTAACTTTTCCATAGAAGAACTTTTGTAAAATAATCAGGTAGAAAGTAGTGAACTTTTTATTAAAAGCAATACAGTGGTAAACTTTTAAAACAATGGGACCCTTCCTCTTAAACTTCTTATTCAACTTGAAAACTTGAAACAATTATATACCTAAAACTCAAAATAAACTCGTTCTACATTGTACCCAGGAAAACTAAGATCGAAGCGAATTAAACCTCGTCTGCCACACATTGAGGGATTAGGGAGTAGGGGAGACCGGGGCTAGTTTAGTCTAATTTTTTAAATGTTTATTTTTAATAAATTTACCGGTCGCACTTTATTGAAGTAAGATATGCCAGAGTATGGAAAAATTACTCGCGTCTTGTATTTTAGTTGTTAAATCGCTTTATTTGAGCCGAGATAAAAGTTATTACAATTTTTAGAATGGCATGCAGAGTAAGTCAAGTAGCTCTGGGAACGGGGTTAGTTGACATACGTGCTGGGGTTAGTTGACTTGACGGTTATAATTATGTTAAAATCTTTGTTGAAAATATTAAAACGGTTGAAACAAATGAAACATTTTATTTCCCAAAAGTAAGTTACAAATCATCATCTGAGTCACAGTTGATGCACACATAAAATGTTAAATTAGTGTTTTTGGTGCATTTCTAGTGGGCCCACCTTTTGCAACGTGTGCATCGCACCCAGTCACCACCACGAGCATATCGCATATCAAGCATTTTGCTTCATCATCTGATGATTCTGACGATGAGGAGGCTTTATTAGGTTGAGAGGTAGAAGAGCCTTCTTCTCGGAAAAGAAATTTTCGGCCAGTGTTAGCTTTTTTGTTGTTCTTTCTAACTTGTGGAATCTTTTTATCAAACATTTTCCGCTTTTGTGGTTGTTTTTTTTTGGCCCTCTCCTTCTCTTGCCGCAGTGCTTTTTTTATCTGCGTATCAGATAAAATTGCAGTGTTGTCTCTTTTTTCTTCCTCGTCTACTGTTTTGTCGCGGGCCTGCTTTTGGATATGGCCTCACTTGGTCCGGAGAAAGCACTACAGAAGCAGGTGAAGGATTATTGTCAATTTCAGTTGGATTTTCATCAATTTCAGATGGATTCTCGTTTATTGGAGAAAAATTTTCGTTGATTACAGGTGGATCTTCGTTTACTGCAGGTAAGTTTTCGTGGATTGCCGGGAGATTTTCGTTGTTCTCTATTAAGTTTCCATCGTCATTTGCAAGTGGAGGCCTATCTGTCACGTATGCACTGTCAGGAAATATGTTTGCATTCAACGGACAAATTCCAGTTTTTTTGATGCCAGCCGTTATGTTATTGGGTGTAGTAGCTAGAGCCAAGGTCATTTTTACAATCCCAGAGATGTCATATATGGAAAATGTTTTACCTGCATTGTTCACCATCCAGTTATCAATGCCTGAATTGCAGTATTTTTTTAGCGGTCCATAAACACTCCTGTCTAAGGGATGTAATTTATGGAAACAATGCGACGGGAAAGACAAAACGGTCACGCCTTTTTCCCTGCAAATATCCAAAGCCTCGATTGATAGGTGGGAGACATGGTTGTCAAGTAGCAAGAGCATAGGCCTCTCCTTTGAACATCTTGCGTGATGGACAAAATGTTTAATGAACTTGATGAAATGCTCCTCCTTCATCCATCCAGATGAATTGGCATCACCCAGGCTTCCTACAGGTGCGTCTCTAATGAAGTGATTTCGGTAGTGTACCCGCGGAAAAATGAAAAAAGGGAGAACTGTATTGCCGCTTGCGGAAACTGCAACAGTGAGAGTCACGAGAGTTCCTTTTTCGGCGGGCGTAAGTTTTCCTATCTGCTTAAAACCACGTCGAGCTACTACCCTGTCCGGCTTTTGGACCGTTGTTAGGCCCGTCTCGTCGACATTCCAAATATCCGACGCTTCTAAATTCAATCGTTTATATACGATCTTCAAATTGGAAAAAAACATATCTACATTAGTTTTCCTAAAAGAAGTGGCTTTTGACAGGCTTGTCGCTTGTAGGATCTTCAAGGATAGGGTGTCATTTCTTTTAATATAAGCCGTATACTAATCTCGACCTGCCATTTATTGTTAGTCCAGCTAGCCGGAACCTGAAGGTTATTAGCTGTGGCATATTGAAATGCAAGTTTTCTGAGTTTCTTCGGGGTTAACCCTTAGTAAATATCAGAGGCTCGTTTTAGGTAATCTACTAAAACAGTTTCTTGTTCTTCAGAAAAAATTCTTCTCCCATTAAAATAACCAACACGTTCTAAGTTCATTTCATCACCATTTCCGTTCTGCGATTTTGCTTTTGCTGCGATTTTGCTAACCTTGAATATCCAGTCAGATCCAGTCCTTTTTAAATTTCTACACAGTTTCGAATTTGCCAATCCCTGTCATTGGTCATTGCCGATTTTGATGTGCTTTAGGCGTCAGACTGCCGCCCTCTATGTACCCTTCCTCCTTATCCCTACTTTTCACCTACGTTGTTGCAACTCCATGTATTAAATTCTCTTTTCTTAATTTTTTCCCAACGACCGAATGTTCATACGACTTCAATGTGTTAAATATTTTATAAAATATTGGATAAATGTTATGTAAGCGGTACCAATGACAAACGTCGGCTTTGAGTGGTCAAAGCGGGTCGGCGGTTTTGTAAGCCGGAAGACGGGGGATGAACGGGAAATCATAAGATACAGGGTGAAATTGGAATATTAATATCAGAACACATGTGTGCTTCTGGGTGGTGTTCGTGGGAAGGTGCGAACGTGACTTTTTGCATGTCTGGTCACTTGTATGCGATTGTCAGTTCGTAAGATCAGTTCGTAAGAGATAAGTCCAAAAGCGAGTTGTAAATTGTATATTGAGTTGAATAGTTGGTTGAATAAATCCTGACAAATTTATTTAAGTCCAAATCAGTGTTTTTGTTGATTCCTTTGTTTTGGTTGAATTAATAGTTTCTGTCGATATTAATTTTTATCATTTTATTATTTTCTTTTTTTTGTTGTAAATTTATAACAAATGGAAATTAATTTTGTTATTGTTACATCACCAATGGCCCTCACAACGCGTAGCTAATCTCTAAATTTTTTCTCCTTCTCTAGTCGCGCAAACGGCTTTTGTAATCTAGGAATACTCTCGAAGAAACTTTTGGTACATATGAGTCATTATAGCGTAGCTAATACCTCTAGTCAAAACTAGGGCTGGGACTTTTTTGAATTTTGGTATTCGAATAGTCATTTGAATATTTAGTAAGTCGAATATTCGAATTATTCGAATATTCGAATGACTACAAAATGAATGAATACGAAAGTATTATGTAGTAAAGTATTTGTTTGACAGGTAACTAAAAAAAAACACAATAATAAATAATGTAGTAATTACTCATTATGTTTCATTGTGTTTTGTTTAGTTACGTGTCAAAAAAAGTATTTATTTAATTCATCTGCGCGGGATAAATAAAATGCTGCTATTGGCTACCTTCCTTATATTACTTGTTTCGCACGCCTTTGCGAAAACAGAGATTTTTAAACTTTTTCTCTTGAGGATTATTGTGATTATTCTTCTCCCGCATAATTTCTTTTATAGGTTTTAAGTGACAACGCAATAAATATAAAGCAAAGTTCAAAAGTTTAAATTACTTACAGTTCGACGTGCAATTGTTCATTAATTTATTAGTAATACGTATATATAATTCTATAATTTAAATAGTCATTCGAATAATTCGAATATTCGAATAGTTATTAGAATAATTCGAATATTTGAATAGTTATTCGAATAATTCGAATATTCGAATAATTGAATTTGCTCGTATTCGAATTTTACGTGTTCGTCAATTCGAATATTCGAATAATTCGAATATTATTCCCAGCCCTAGTCAAAACAACACCGATTTTCGTTGCAGGACGTATCGAATTCCCTCAATAATCTTTCCGTGACTCCTGCAGTTTCTGCGATTTTATGCTCGTAATCTCCCGAATGTCTCTTTAAATTTAATTAATTTTCCCGACTTTTATTCCTAGTGATTGTCATTACCGACTTTGTTTCTGGATACTTACTTCCTTACCTTTCTTTAATGCTTTTTGGTGCTTAGCTTCGGTTGCTGTTGCACTACCACTTATATGTTTTGAGCCTCTTTATTCGTTTTGGGTACCGCAACTTTATTAGGGATTTCGCTCGCGCTTGCCCATGATGGCGCAATTATCAGGGTAGGTGTTAAGAAAAAGGTCACTAGTCCGGTGGGGCTATGTTTTTATTAATCGATTATTAGCCGACTGCCGGAAGCGCCTGACCCGGCGCCTTCGGGCCCCTCTTTGCCGGCGGCGCCTCTCCGCCCTTCGGAAACTCATTCGTAGGTGCCGCAGGGCTCGCCGTGCTCTTTGTGCCACCAGGCGTCTTCTTCGTCGCCTAAGTCGCGCCCTCAGGCGTCGTTGACTTGGCTACACAATACCCGGCTTCTAAATTCGTATGCTGACATAATTATGGCTTTGCTTACCATTCTGACTTGGCGTTTTTCACTTCACTCATTATTCTTGATATTAGTGTTTTTTTTTCTTTTGCTCTGACCTGACTGAGCTGCCGTTTACAAATGGCTCTCGTTGGCCTGCGAGCTATGCGTCCGCAACTCCCGGTATCGTACCGCCCCCACGACTAATTCAAATTGCTAACTCTTGACTTACCCGAGCTTAAGCGTAATTCTTCCGTTTCCTGAGTGCTACCTACTCTCAACCTGCTACCCCCTGTTTCCTGCTACTTCCCTCTTTCTATTTCCGAGCCTAGTTATTTGTCTGAGGTAATATCGTTTTAATTTTTTTCTAACAAAAAGTACCAATACCGAACCATCTATGGCAGCATCTGTTTTAGTTTTGTGTGCAAATGTCCTCCATATATGTACATATATGGAGGACATTTGCACACAAAACTCATTTAGAGATTCATTTTCAATAATTTTATCTCCAAAATCTCCTTGGTATATCCATTGTAGAGCTTCTTTAACTTTTATTGTATAGAAAAAATTGGTTTCTGGTCGTCGTCATTAGTCACTATTGTCATGCAATATTACTTCTTTCTCTGAAAACGACTCATTATCTTCGGTAGTAACAAGTAACAGTTTTTTCAGTGTCAGGTATGGGAGATTTTTTGTTTTTTTCTGCTTCTTTTTATGTAAGTATAACTAGCAAATTCAGTCACTAACGTCGTAACTTTGTAATTAATTGACTTTTCATATTTCAAAGATATTGGATCCTTAAAGGTTTTTATTTGAGACTTAGGTGACTTGAGCCGGTCCTGCATCAAGTTTTACAACACAAACCACTTTCAAATCACTATTCCCGACCTCGCCAACTCGCTTTCAGCCCCGTAGACTAAAAGTAATCAATTCATTAAGTAAAGAACACGAGCGGGAGCCCGAAAACCCCGATGCCGGCTTATCCCTAATGTGACGAGAACATAATCCTTGTCTCTCTCCTCGCGTTATATATAAAAAAAGAAAAAAAGCTGGCATCGAGCAGGAATACAATTAATGCGACACGAACGCACGGCGCAAGCAAGAAAGCGACGACCGTTTGCAAGTAATCGCTTTTATTGCCGACTTAAATCATCCGATTTATTCGAAATTATTCATGATTGCTTTCATGTCGAAGCACACGTCGCGTCAAACTCGCCCATAAATCTCGGCAAACAACCGAAATTCCGTACTAACACGTGGATTTGCGACCGGAAAAGTCGTGGGAACAACACTACGGGAAAGTCCAACGGCCAATCGAATTAATTAAAAGCTCTCACCTTATTCGGCGCGTTAGCAGGAAAGCTCTGCGTAATTGAATGCGTTATTATTGCGCTTCGTTGATGTTGGCTTTGGTTAAAACCAATTGTCTACAGGATTATTAATATTGCAGTTATAATTCGCTTGTTGATGAGACTTTCTTTCAGCAATACAGATTCCTTTTCAGGTCATTAGCAATGTCAACGATCACGGGTGGTAATCACTCATGGACGGATTTTTTCCTGTATTTTTAGTTTTAATTATTTAAGTTACCAAATTAGGAAAATCTGACTTTGTTCTAAGTTCTATAGAGATCTGAAAAATGAGGACCTGAACAAGAAGCTGGAGGTTGGTTCGGGCGATTGGTTTTTTGGCTAGGGGGAGAAGTTTGAAGAGCCTCAGAGTAAACGAGCTTACAACATTTTCTACATCCATGAGCCAATGATTTTGAGTATTAAGCCCGCTGCATACGGTGCATGTCTTCTTGCTCAATTTTTGCTGGATTTCCTTTCTGGCTGCTGTGCAGGGTGCCGAGCAAGCTTTTATGCAGACTCGGCATCAAACAGAGCATTTTTGTGTCGGTTAGATATGTTTTGTTTAGTTAGTTGATTGTAAGGGTGTAGGGCTATCATCTGCATTTTTGGTGAGAATTAAAAAAAACATTGCCCCAACTTTTTGTATGTATATTTTCTTATTGTTTCAACTGTTATGAAAAGGAACAGTAAGTTTTGCATGATTTCATTTGCATAGGGGTTTTGTAATGATTAGGCGGGTAGAAAAAAAAGAACGTTGCGCCTCAAAGTGTTCCCACGTTGAATTCGAAGTCTCAAACAAATGTTAAATGGAAAAATATCTTCAAAAATTGCTTTCAGCAACGTTATTTTATTTAACACGAACTTAGCAATATATACCATCACGTAAATATCAGGCGTCAACTTCAAACACAATCACCCCCCTTGTAAAAAGAGAACATTTTGTTTAAGGACCTGTTGTGTGTGTTTGGGGCTTCTATCCAGAGTGGATTAAAAACAATTTTTACAACACTACTTAAAGTGCCGTCGAATGGCTTTCTATTAAAGTGTCGCCAATGCGCGCGCAACACGCAAGTGATATCATTACGGAAAGTCGCTTGACTACAAAGATCGAACACGCAACCACTAGCGAGGTCGATAGAGTCGTAGAAAACCGGTGGCGTACCATAGACAACCCTCGAGTTCTAATTCTCGTTGGAACGATACTTTTTTTTGGAAAAAGAAGTTCTACGCAAGGTCCGTTCAGGACCCTGTATTTTTTTTAAAGCGCCATTAAAAATTACTACTTCAAAAGACTTTTCTAATCTTTTTCCTTGCCCTAACACACTGAAGTGCCGTCATATGGATTAACGGCACTTTAACCAGAAGCCGTTTGACGGCACTTTAAGGCCAGCGTTTTTACAATGATCGCACGAAATCCTGATCAAGATAGTGTTTTACCAAATGTTTCCTCAATTGGGATGTGGGGGCAGGCCTGAAAACAAGGTAATCATATATTTTTTTCTACTCTGCCGCCAAACACCATTAAGACCGAAATCTTCCTAGATATGTGATATGTATGTATTTATTTATTTATTTATTTATTTATCTATCAAACCATCGATCATGTAAATTCTTCAATGGAATAAATTTGGTAGTTCTAAAAAGAACCGATTTTTGTCGGGTGTCCGAGACGCTCAAAGTCCGGGGGCCCTATTAAAGTTGGTGTGTTTACCATCGTCAACAGGCGACAACACAATGGGCGGAATGCATATCGGCGCAAGCCTCTCTTGCACTTCCCAGTCCGCCAGGTCGTTAATAGTCCTCAGAGGACTATTATTGCTCTGGTGCCTTTCCACTGCTTCGTCGCGTTCTTGTTTTTTCAACATTTGGATGGTATTGTTGATCAAAACGTAACCACTCAAATTTTCCTTAATTTTCGCCCGCTTACTGGCGCTGATTGTCAGGATCTTTGTTCGCTGCTCTTTCAGGCAATAAGTGGTCGAAATCTCGGAAAATGAGTTTAATGGTGGATCGCACCCCGCCAGGTAAGTGCGTGGAAGCCTGATGATTTCGGTGCTTTGGTAACTTGCTGCAGGTGGTGTGATCACGGAGCATTCAAAGTCTGAAACAGAAATGTTAACTGTTGAGAAATTTGCAAGAAACTACCTTTAACAAGATTTATAGAGAACGTTGGAAATTTTTGCCTACGACCCAAAACGCAAACAGCATACGTACCGTCACCGAAATATGAAGCGTCAAATTCGAAAACACAATCACCAACTTTGTACAGAGAACCCATTTTAGCTAAGCAAAAATCTGCTGCAACTAACTGTAAGTTTGTTGTTACTACTTATTTATACCTGTCACCAACTCTTCACCAACCCCGCCCACAAATTGCCCTTTAAGTACCTGAACAGGACGTTTTGAGGATTAGGTTGGCTCTAGCCAGTGAGCTCTAGAGCATCTTGGCGAACCTGGCAGTTCAGATCTGGAGTGATAAGGCCGCACTATGTTGGACACATGAGCTCCTTGAGAATTAAGAGGGCCTATCAGTTCCAACAAAACGCTTTAAAATACACAGCATGTTTCAGATCAATTTCTGAACGCAATATACGAGATAAAGAGAGGCACAATTTTTTTATGATTTGATACATTAATATCAATTAATGTGCATTGAGTATTTTTTAATTAACATATTTGTTTTTTATTTATAGGCAAATATTTCGAAACAGACTATCTGAATTTAATGCCTGAATATCAACTACAGAGAATGGATATTTACTTCATTTGAAAGATACATGCGTTTGTGACAAAATGTCATTGAATTTTTTTTCAAAGTAAACAAATAATCAACAAATTGAGATTTAGATTGTGAAAAAACAGTAATGCCTGTATTTATAGACAGGTTTTCAAGTCCAGCTTCGTTTTGAGACCAACTTGGAGGTTAGAACGTAATCGATATCTACAAAAATGAGACAAAAGTCTTACCTTCTAAGGTCTAAGTTAGTCTCAAAACGAAAGTAGGCTTTAAGTCCTGTTTATGAATACGGGCATAAGGTTCGGAATAACTTTTAGTGGTGTGCTTGCGAGGAAGAAAGCACGATAGTTGCCTGAGGCTATTTAAAGCGCAGGTAGAATACCCAAATAGGGCACCTTTTAGTTGAAGTTGAAATGCACTTAGAAATAAGAAAAGGAGCTGTAAAAATCTTCATTATGATTTATTGCCCCTATGCCTGTTTTGTGTACTTCTTACTCAGTGGTAAATACCTACCTACCTTATGAAAGCAGAACGTCGATAAAAAGGAGTAAACAAAACAGATATGACAAACCAAATTTTTAATTTATGTCACAAATAAAACAAATAAATATTGTTGAAAGCGGTTAAATTTATCGGCATATACAGGCTGTTTCCTAAAAAACGCCCCAAGCTGTAACTCCGTTATTAATTATTCCATTTTCATAAAGAAAAAACTTTAGCAAATTACTATTTAGCCACTACAAAGTGGCCCTAACAGTGATTTTGTAAGTAATTAACTTCAATGTCAAACGATGCTCAACTTTTTATTTTCAAATGAAAACGTATTTTTCTTATGGTTTTCCAGTACACTAATCCTAGATAACGCACCTTCAAGGTGGTGTGGACTTTTTGGGTCACCCTGTATAATAATAACCTAATAACTTAATAACAACCCAACAAATATATCTTTAATATTTTGTATATGCACCGTTGGTTAAGGTGACTCTTCTTAGCCTACAGTGCATCGATTCTATTAAAGTTCGGATGTATTGCGGATCTAGCTGCTCCCACTCATTCTTAATTGCTTCCTATAGTTTGTCCCGATTGGCTGGTCTGAAGTTGTTTGCATATAGGGCTCTTACCAAATGTGCCCAGACATTTTCAATCGGATTTAAGTCCGGGCTTTTTGCTGGCCATGGCAGCTTTACCACTTGATTTTCTTCAAACCACTGTCTTACGACATGGGTCGTAATGTCTGGACATTCACCGAAAATCTACTGCTCAGGGATGTGGGATGCACGTAAGCCTCGTCGTGGCGATTACTTCTTAACGGTCTATACCTATACACGAACGTGTCCAGAGTGACTTGATTGAAACTAAATTTTATTTTGCATGTAAAAAATTTACAAACTATTTAACCGACCAATTACATGTCAGTGCATTTTCATATAAGAACGCGTGGTAGTTCCTTATCCAACTAACAGATGCCCGACCAAAAACTGCCCGGCAGCGCTCTTCCTTAGTCTACCTGTTAAGCCGTGAAGATCCTTGCCTCTCAATTTTATGGGCACCCGGTCTTATTTCAGCGTATTGTAGCTGTAACGATCATTATATTACCCGTCAGTCACCACTTACGTCTCGTCTTGAAGTCCGATATTTCGCTTACACTAGCACAATCTTGTTAACTTTGTTGTGACCGCGACTGTACCAACCACGACCAAATTCCCTAAATTGTAAAATTGCCAATTTTGATTTAAAATTAGGGATTAGTTTTTGTGTATTGGACCTTTAACTCTTCATTACTCAGTTTGTTTAATTTTCGCTCCAAGCTGTTAAATCTGTTTAATGCCAATTTTCATTTGAATGGAAGTTTAACGACGAATCTACCTGAAGAGTCCTTTTTGGGGCTATTCATGAAATAACGTTTGCATTCATTGTCTTGTTGAGAAAAATCTACTAACTCTTTACTGGGAATTTCTTGGAGTTCGAAAAATATGTTTACCTGTTCATCTAATTTGCTGATAGAAAGATCACTGCACGATTTATTGCTAGTTTGGATAGAATTTATTGCACCGTCAGTAGTCCAACCAAACAAAGTTTGTTGAAAACATGGTTGATCCTTATCGTAGTTTTTAATTTGACCCGCAAATCAGAAATATTTCTGACATTACTTGAATTTTCTATCTGAGTCGTAAATCTTGTCAGCCGACCTTGATTGCTCTTGATGCTACTAATGAGACTGCTCGTTCAAGTTTTTGTTGCTTCTCCACAGACATTGTGCCCAAAGATATTGTGCTGGATTCTTGATTTTGTTTAACAAAATGGAAGGATCTGACCTGAACTTTTCCTTGTTTATGTTTTATGATCTCTGGCTGATTTCCACGTGGCTTCTGGACTGGATCTCTTATAACACGACAAAATGGTGGCTGAATCTCCACGTTGCGATTTCACTTTTCTTCTCTTTTACTTCGATGTTTAATTCATTGTCAATCCGGTTCGAAGAACTATGAAGAATTTGTAGGCTTAGTTTAGCTTACTATTAATCACCCCTATACACTTTTCCTCCTTGGTCAGTGTCACCACCCTGTGCGTACTGGCTCACCAGTGTCGTCTCATCAGGGATTTATTTTAGGACCAAACAAAGTCCCAGCCACCTTTTTGCTTTAAAAATTATTTTTTTGAAAAAAAACATTTGTGTTCTCTATTGGACTTTATCCTATATTTTGTCATTTGAAATATCGATATGTATTACACAGCCAACATTTTGCTGTTAATTTGTTTATTCAGTTATTGCTTAATTCTCATTTCGCCTTCAGCGACAACTTTTTAAAAATTTCAATTCCTTAAACAACTTTTTTTATTATTTTGCTGTTTATTTATTTCACGTTTCCAATTTTAAGTGGACAATTATTAAAATTAGTGGTGCCCATTTTTTTTGTTTACGTCCTACTATAAAGACTGCCGTTCGCAAAAGTAGCGTTACTAAATAAGTAAGTTTAACGTTACAACACAAAATTTTGGTCTCTTTTATGCAATTTTTACCGACGACCTCTATGATCTAATTGGTGTTATGTGGGTATCTAGGTATTTATCTATAAAACATATCTGTCGCAAATTCGATCATACACGTAAATTCTTGAATGAAATAAACTTGGCGGTTCTGAAAAGAACCGATTGAAAAAGCGATGAAGAAGCGATGTCCGTTGTCTAGGAACCCTTTGACCTTTGAACCAGGAAATAATCAACGTCTGTTGGCGGTTGGTACTCGTCAACAGGCGTTAACAGAAACGGTATCCAAATCGGCGCAAGCCTATTCTGGATTTCCCAGTCATCTAAGTCGTTGAATGTCCGCTCCACCTTGGATTCACTCAAACTCCTTTCTTGGCCGTTCCTCTTGGTTCTCCTGGTTTTCCGAATCTTTCCCAGTTTGGTCTTCTGGGAATCGGGAGTCGAAATCACCGGAGGTACAGCGTTTCCCGTGGCGTAAACGCATGCAGGACCGAAGTTTGTCGGGACATCTGGGGTGGAAATTATAGGTGATGTACCCAAGGATAGACTATAGCCCGTCGGGTAAGTACCTGAAGGGCTGAAAATCTCATTCCCATGGGCACTCACCGCCGGTGGAGCCATTACAGGGTTTTTGGGTTCTGAAACAAAGCATGTGTTAATATTTTGGCAAAGAAATAGGTTTAATCAACATTTTAACGTCATCAAAATAACATAGAGCTTTTTATTTACTCGATAAAATACGTACGATCAACGAAACTGAAGATGCAATATCTTAAAAATTCGTCTTTAATAACTTCAAAAATTATGTTTTGTCATGATTGCATAAATTTGAGATAATAATTTATTTAAAGCAAACAGCAATACGTACCGTCATCGAAATATGAGGCGTCAAATTCGAAGACACAGTCACCAACTTTGTACAAGCGGAACATTTTGGTTAAGCACCTGGTTGCAAAATCTGCTTCAACTAACTCTTAACTGCGTTGTTACCAGTTATTTATCTTTTTTCACCTACCCCGCCCACAAATTGCCCTTTAAGTACCTGGGGTTCTATTTTTGTGACCAGTCCGGCACTACCCAGCGTGATTGAACCAAGCGCTGGGTGTCCGAAGGGATTTCCCCTCCCTAAGAAAAAAAAAAAAATTGTGACCAGTGATGGGATGTGAACGAACCACATCACATCAGGGGGTCTATTCTCGAGTTCATGTGATGCGATGATTTTTCGTGTGATGGGGACAGATCCCATCGCACCACGATCACGTGGTGGGTAAAATGTGCGCGCGGCTTGACGCCACTTCGGACGGATGAGCGCGATTGTCAATTCTACTGCCCAATCCAGAGCAAGGATTTGATGAATTTGAATTTGAATTTCGCACATCTAGAAATTTTTAGACAATCTGTCGGACAAAATATTTGTTTGGCAATCTCATTAATAAATAATAAACATATCAAATTGAATAATAAATATAGTTTTTAATAAATGCACATTTTATTCCATGAAATGTCGCTCAATCTTTCGCTGCTGTAGACGGCGAGCGGCAGTTAAATCTGGATTTATTCTCCCATTTACTTCTTGATTAGGTTCGGGCTCATTGTCGAATATACTATTCATACCATCTAGTTATTTTTTGGTAGCTTTTGAACCATGTGGTTAAACATGAAGAGTTTTACAAAATCTATTTTTCGAAAACTATCATCAAAATTTGACATTTACGTTAAATTTTCAGTTGACAAAGTGAGTCTTTTTTATCACCTACGAAGTACTTTTATGTTTTAGAACGCCAAAGTCTTTTTCGTTCTAGAACATAAAACAAATATCAAAATATTTTGTCAATTATTCAACCTACATTTATAACTTAATTATTAATTAAACATATAACATGCTTCTTCTGGTAAACGCTTTTCTTTGCTTTCCCAGGTCATTTTGAATAATTATACACTCTTGGAACACGAATTTGAATAAATATTAATAGAACTAATTTTTAAAACAACCGATTTTTATTGTTTTATTTCGTCGCTACCATTACGATAGACACCGCACCTAAACTGTCTGGATTTAAACACGGTTCAAACAATTTCAAATAATAATGAATTGTTGTTTAAAACAAAATTGTTTTGTTGTATTGCAGTTTTTCGAAAAAATCTTGTTTGTATCTTGAACGCAAAATGCTTTTGCGTTCTTGAATGGATATTTTTTGAACGCAAATGTAGCATTTCGTGCGATCGGTAGCTTCACATAAAAATACAATGGGATGTCAAGTTCCAATGAAAAACGGGCGATGAGACGATCGCATGAACTGGACAATAGGGTTTTTTGGTCGGTCATGCGCAAACGTCAAATTTTGATAATCTCCGCCTATCGTTCTCATGAGAACGGCATCACATCACACGAACTCGAGAATCGACCCCCAGGTATTTTTGCATCCTTTTTCGGGTGGAAGGGCAGTTCAACCACTAGTTTTCAGTTGAACGTAGGTGGTAACATCACAGCTCTGCGCTTACGTGTGCAACTTATGCCCGGTTTTACAAACGAACATTAACGTAATGTTGGTTTAATCGTTCGTTGAAGAACCGTTGGCGTTTAATTTTTTTCGTTGTTTGAATTTTGTTTTTTGCATCGCCATGGAAGCAGTACTGCCAAGATATTATGATGAGTTAAAATTTTAATTTTTAAAAACTTTTTCATATTAAAAAATGTTCTAAATTAAGACGTTTGAAGATAAACTAGTAAGTATATGAGGGGTTCAGAGATGTAATGTACCGGTAGACAAACATTGTTTCAGATTAATTAAAATTATCCTGTCTCGATGTTGGACTTGGTTCACTCTTCCAGTGAATATTTACAAAAAAAAAGAGAATTGAAGAACTTATAATATAAAAATTGTCTAACAACCTAAATTAATTAAATTGATTAATTAAAATTTACTGCGTTTCTTCGTCGTAAAAAATTTCGTTCTCTGCTAACGCAGTTACTAGCTGTGCAGCAGCTCGTGTGGATGTTGCAAGTGGTAGAGACTTAAAATAGTTGTGATACACTGGAGGAATGTATGGCATCAGATCCTTCATATTACTTTTTTTGTCTGCAGTTATCGGGCGTCGAGTGGTGTAAAGACAATTTTGTTGTATGTTTTGAAGTGACATAAGATTTCTTCCTGAACCAATGGCTTTCTTCAGGCTAATTTTACGAAACTGTGAAAGTTCATTCAGAGTTTCTTTAAATTTCATTGAGAACTCTTGTCCTCTCTCAAAACGAAGCCAACGCATTTTCAGCCAGTTTATAGAATTATTATCTGTGTCCTTTTTCCTATTTGCTATAGCGTTTTGTAATGCCGCTGTACTTAGAAATTCATTCCTTCGCATTTGAATTACTTTCAAGCGAGGTTTCTTTCTTTTTGCGTTTTTGATTATTTCATACCAATCTTGCAGAACAAAAATATTTTGACGTTTCTTGCTTGACGATTCTACGAGTTCAAATTCAGAATCGTTCGGCAAAAAAGAATGCCCCGAGACCATAAATTTTAGGTCAATAGTTTCTACTGCCATGTCAGGATTTTGGTACAAGTTTAAGCAACGTTAATGACATTTTGATGTTACGATTCTGTCCTGTGCATGAATCTGCAAACAAAACAATGTGTTTGTAAGTAGCAGCATTTTCCTTTAGGTGTTTAAGAACACAGGATGCTACTTCCTGTGATCCTCTTCCGCCTTCTGTCTTGTTCCAAACATGCATAAAACCTGTACCTGTATTTCTGTATTTCTTAGCATTTTTCTCTTGTTTTTGTCCCAATTCATCTCATTTTGTTATCTTTTCCGGCCACGTTCTACTCTCGCTGTATTTTGTAGGATTTCTAAAATAATGATCATTGTTCAACATTACTTTAAAAAGTGTAACAATGGCATTTAATACCATTGTCTGGTTCTATTGCAATTTTCGGTCCTTCGTTTAGTTTTGGTCCTACATGTTGTATAAGGGGTACATCATCGTCGGAATCGAATTCTGTAATTATTAATATTGAGCAAAACTCACACCACTTAAAAAAAGAAAAATACGATAACGTCATCTTGTAGTGCATTAATTATAGTAGATTACACACCGAGGTGGAAAATGTTTCATTTCTGTCGAGAGCTAAGATAGCTTACCGAGGTCCGTAGGGCCGAGGTGAGCTAATGCTCGAGACAGAAGGAAATTTCCACCAAGGTTTGTATACTGTTTTATTCGCAATCATTCATTTTTGGCAAATAAATCAAAATTAATTTGTAAAATTTCATTCTGCGTCATCTACCGAGCGATTTTCGTACTCACAGCAGGTTAGGAATGTGCCCAGGGACGGAAAGTAAGGTCAGGAATGGATTGTCAGGAATGATTAACTTCCCCACTTCTTAAAAGGTTAGGAATGGACATAGTTTTATAGATGTTGAATTTGATTTCTCTGGGGATTGGGTTGGAAGAGGTTGGTAGGGGATATAGCGTGTGGATCGCGTATCTGGCCTTTTTAATTGTCTCCTTAGTGTGCTTAGTGTAATTCAGTCTTGAGTCAAGGTGCACTCCAAGGTATTTTATTGTCTGGGTGTGGACCAGCGTTGTTTGGTTAATTTTTAGTGTGTTCCTCCTGATGGTCTTGTTTGTAAAATAGATAAGTTGGGTTTTTTCACTATTAATTTTGATCTTCCACTTATGGTAGAATTTCTCTAATACTGCAAGGTGTTTCTTTAGCGCTGCGTCCGTTTGTTGCTGGCCTCTTCTTGCTGAGATAATTGCCGTGTCATCGGCAAACAGAGCTAGTTGTGTTTTAGGTGTTTTGGGAATGTCATTAATGAAATAATTGAAGAGAACTGGGGAGAGTACTGCTCCTTGGGGGACTCCGGCTGGGATTTGCAATTTTTCCGAAAGGGCGTTGTTAATTTTGACTTGAAAGGATCTTTGGGTTATGAATGATTTGATCAGTGCAGTGAGGTGGTGCGGGAATTGATATCTATATAACTTGTGGATTAGCGCATCGTGCCATACCGTGTCGAAAGCCTTTTCAATGTCCATAGCTACTAAGGCAGGGAGTTTGTGGTTGTTGCTAGCATTTGCTATGTGCTCGGTTATTCTAGCTAGCTGTAAATTGGTGCTCATTTTTGGACGAAATCCGAATTGCTCATTTATTAGGATATTTTTCCTGGATTCAAAATTATTAATTCGCTTTAAGATTACTTTTTCTAGGATTTTTGACAAGTGGGGTAGGAGACTTATAGGTCTGTAGCTGGTGGGGCCGGTGGGCTTTTTATTGGGTTTTTTGATGGGGATAACTGTGGCGTTTTTCCAGGCTTCCGGGAAGTAGCTTTGTGTAAGACATGCGTTAACTATGTAATAGATTTGGACTATTAACTTTCGCGGGAGGTTCTTAATAGCAATATTGGGGATACGATCATCTCCGGCGGCTTTTTTGGCCTTTAGGGTTTTGATGATTTTCCGGATTTCTTTGGGACTGGAGAGGTATTCAGGGGGGATCTCTGGGGGCTGATGGCTATGGTGGTTGACGGAAGTGTTTGATTCAGCTACAAAGTATTCCGTTTTGGGGTCTGACAGGTTTTTTGTTAGGTTGTGTGTTTTAAGGTAAGTTTGAGCAATTAGGTTCGTCTTTTCCTCGTCTGTTTCGGCCGTTACGTTAGAACTCGAAAGTGCCGGGATTTTGCTGCTATTCTGAGGTTTTTTTAAACATTTAGCTATGGACCACATTTTTGTCTTGTCAGTTTTGGTTATTTTACGAAGCGTTTCGTCCCAGTTATTAGATTTTATTGATTTGATTTTAGCATTGATTAAATTGACCAAATCTGTTATTTCGGATTTGATGAGTGGGTTATGGTGCCGCTGTTGGATCTTACGTTTTCTGTTCTGATGTTTGATTAAGTCTAGGACTTCATTGGTTAATTTTAATTCATGATTCAAGGGCGGGAGGATGGTGGTGTTTGCTGTGATTTCATTTTGGATTGTTTTTGTAATTCTTTGGATTTCATGGTTAATTTGATCGGGTGTATTGATGCTCGGGTTTATAACTGTATTTTCTAGGTTTTCTCTGAATTGGGACCAGTTTGTTTTTTTTGAGTTCTTTTTGCCGGAGCAGTTGGAAATTGAAGTCTAGATTAACGGTTATTTGGACGGGTAAGTGGTCTGATTGAAGCTGGTCAAGGGCAATGGGGGTGCTGACGGTGCAGTTTTTGGCGATGGCTTTATCTAGGGTCGATGGTGTGTTACCATTTTGAGGAAAGTGAGTGTGGTTATTGTTAGGGTATGCTAGAATAACAGGATTGCTAGAGATTAAATCATTAAGCTGGTTGCCATCTTGATTGCTGGATGCGCAATTCCAGTTGGGGTGTCTACAGTTGAAATCCCCTATTAGTATTACTTTGTTATACTGATCAATTAGATTTCCAAGCTCTGCAAAATCTAAATTGTTAGATGGTGATTTGTAAACGTTGATTATTGTTATGTTGTTTAGCTTGAACGATTGGGAGTGGAAGCTTTTAGTTTCTGTATTTAGCTCGGAGAAGTTAATGTCGGATCTAATATACGTTAGTAGCCCGGGATTATTTTTTGTTTGTTTAACGGACAGGTAATTGGGGATTTTTGGTGGGGGGGTGTTATTTAGTATAGATTCTTGTATGAGAGCCATGTCTATTTTCTGCTCTTGGAGTAGGACCTGAAGTTCATTTGACTTATGTCGAACGCCTTGAGCGTTCCATGAAATTATGTTTAGGGAGCTTAGTGTAAGTCGTCTAAGCATAGTTATTTTGATATTTATTAGAGAGGTCTTGCAGAATTTGTATCCTGTCTAGTGGATCGGGGTTGTTTATAAATTGGGTTTTAATTTCTTTCACTAAAGCAATTAGCTGTTTGAGGTTACATATTTTGTTTAGCTCATTGATTTCATGCATCAGGGTGTTAAAGTCAGATTGACTGTTAGTTTGGGCAGCTGAGGGTGGATTGTTAGTGCTGATGGTTATGGGTACTGGATTTTGGGTTGCTTGCGCGTACGTTCGTTGTCGTAGCGGGGGAAAGTTATTGTTAATTACACTACTTGATGGTGTTAGTGGTTTTGACTTGGGTTTTTGACTCACCGGGTTTACATGTTTTTCAATGTATTTGGTCCGCGTCGGGCAGTGTGGATAGTTTGCTGCATGGGGTCCTCCGCAGTTGCAGCACGTCACTCCTCCTTCAACTCGCTCTTTGATAAGGCAATCTTTGGTTAGGTGCTTTCCTGGGCATTTGACACACCTAGGCTGGAGATTGCAGTTTGATAACCCATGTCCAAACATCTGGCATCTGTAGCATTGGCTTACTTCGGACCGCCGCTGGTACTTTTCCCATTTTACCTGCATATTGTCAATGACCCTAATTTTCTTCATTTCACTTAGGGTCATTTGCTTCGGTGTGGTTAATAGAAATGACCCGGAGTGATCATGCTTCCTCGATGCCAGTTTAATGCAGCTGTCCACTTCGACGTTTTGTGATTTTAGGTGGCTTTTTATTTCTTCTGGCGACATGTAGGGGACAGTCTTGATCACGATTTTGTTCGTGCTGTCCTCCTTTGGGGTATACGTTATGTATGGGATGGCAGACTTGGATAATTCTTGTTTTAGCTTGTTGTAATCTTCTTTTTTGCTAGTAAATATTTTTGTGTTGAGATGCTGGTAGTGAATCCGGTAGTTACTACCGATTAACTTTGTGATCTCTTTGTGAAGTTGCTTATAGTCTTTTATATCTTGCTTGATGATGATGGGCGGAGGCTTTCTCATTGTTCCTTGATTGGTTTGGTCACTTGGTGTGTTGGGGGTGCTTTCTGATTGCGTGTCGGTCTCCATGTGGGACTGGCTGAATGGTTCACTAACTTCTAAAACCCCGAACCGATTAACAAGTGGTGTCGGGGGAGGAGTTGATGTGCGCCGAGGTCTTGCTGGGTGGCGTGGCTGGATAAAGGCGTCGTCGTCTTCCGTCGGCATCATTTTTTTCCTGATTTTTGTTGCAGGTTCAGTTAAAGTTGGCGTAATATTGTTCTTTTCGCAAAGCCTCGCTAGGTGGCGGACGAGTTTTTTGTTGAATGCGCCCACAACTCTTAACTGCGTTGTTACCAGTTATTTATCCTTTTTCACCTACCCCGCCCACAATTTGCCCTTTAAGTACCCGGGGCCCTATTTTTGTGACCAGTGATGGGATGTGAACGAACCACATCACATCAGGTATTCTTGTGTCCTTTTTCGGGTGGAAGGGCAGTTCAGCCACTAGTTTGCAGTCGAACGTAGGTGATCACATCACAGCTCTGCGCTTACGTGTGCAACTTATGCCCGGTTTCACAAACGAACATTAACGTAATGTTGGTTTAATCGTTCGTTAAAGAACCGTTGAAATTTTTTTGTAGGGTTAGTCGCGGGTTTTTAGAAATATAAGATGTTGCAATGTTAAATCTATCGAACACCTTATGAATTGCAACAATGCCCATAAAAGTAGTAAAAAATTTAGAAAAAAGTTAATCAACCGTTAATGAACTATTACCTAATGTGCAATGTGCGTTTGTGAAACCGGGCATTAGAGTTGCAAGTGGCAGCAATTTTTGTTTATGTCATAAACTTATTTGAGAGTCTATGGTTTTTTAATGACTTTTCATGTTTACTTCATTTCTCATTAGCAGCTGATAACGCAAGGTGTAAAAGCGTGTTTATTCTAACCTCACTTACACGTAGAGCAAACGTTTGAGATCTCATTGGTGCATAGACAAGCCTTTCTCATTGGTGGATACAAACGAACAATACCGACTTTATACGAACTTTACCGATGACGGGTCTCGAAAATACGTGCTCAACGAGTACCGCCGGTGCCAAATTGTGTATTTCCAATGGAGTTAAAAAATTGAAATTTGGCAGAAATAAACTTTAATCAATGCGCTACAATGTAGCGTCATTGTTTGGTCCATAATTAATTTCATGCGCCGTCGGGCCGCCATAAAGTGCTTTTTCAGAAATTTTCAATATATTTTTTATTATTATTTTGTTCGTAATACCGCCAGCTATACGTTTCTGTTGTTAATAATTTGAAATTTGTAGTTGATGTATCGCTAATTGTGTTTTTAAGAAGTTCGCCGGATTTTGACGAATTCATGACACGACTGCTTTATTGAAGCAGTCAAATTTCATGACAAAGACCTATACGGCTCGGTTATTTATGACTTAAAAGCGGTACCTACTCAAAGATCTTTGCAGTACACAGACCATTATAAAATCTAATGTTGGTTACCCGCTAGGTAAAGAGCCACAAAGCTGTAATGCTGTCAATTAAAAATCCCTTGCGCTGAAATTTAAAAATCCTTCTAATTCAATAATGAATTGATATAAAAATATTTCAATTACTCGTTATCAATCATGGAGGTCGTGATCATGAGCTTGAAGAAAATCAAAAAGAAGTAAATATTTCGATATGGAATCGCGATCGAAAGTGAAAACTCGCACCATTTAAAAGAGGAAAACAACAATAATGTCATCTTGTAGTGCAATAATTATCGTTTATTTTTGCCAAATTTCAAATTTTTAACTCCATTGGAAATACGTAATTAGGCACCGGCGGTCCTTGTTGAAACACGCTGTATAAGTGAAGTGAGGTGATATGATGTGCCGTTCACATCACATCACTGGGCCACTAAAATAGACCCACAAGGCTGTTTGCTCGGTAAAATAATTGACGGGTTACAAAATACTTTTTTACTTTACCTAGTAGCATTTATATTTATATTTACCTAGTAGCATTTCTACTTTGATTTTATAATGAAGCTATTATGACACCCGTAACAGCTTTTTGGGTTTCGTAATAGCGACAGTGCAATTTGTTTTTTTCAGGTTGGTAGTTGTGATTTTAAATGTGATTAGAACATCAAATAAACGTCAAAACGAAACGATTTATGAGCAATTTCGAATCTACTGACTTTGGTAGTAAATACCAACCATGACCAAATTTCGGAAATTTTGAAATTGTGAATTTTTATTCAAAATTGGTCCATCGTAGTAGAATAAATGTTATCAAGAACTTGTTCATAAGGCAGTTATGGCACTCGTCCATTACAAAACTCGCAGCTACGCGGCTCGTTCTCTAAATTTCATTCCCAGCAAATGTATCTTACGTCACTCGTTTATGTATCATGTATTAAAGCTGAATTTTTACTAATAACAACGATAATTCGGCTGTTTCACTTTAGCTGACTTACGCTGTATCTATATCTAGAGAATAGAGAGGCAACAAAATGCTTCCTAGGTATGATTTGTGTTATAACTGCATCTACTTATCTGTCAAATGATCTAATGGAGATTCCAACATGTAAATTCTTCAGTTAAATTAGTTTGGTGGTTCTAAGAAGAACCGATTTTAATCGGTGTCCGAAGCCCTCATTGTCCTCAGGCTGCGTCCACGTTGACCGGTTTGTCATCGTCAATCGGCGACAATGCTAGAGGCGGAATACAAATAGGTGCAAGCCACTCTTGCACTTCCCAGTCCTCCAGCTCGTCGATAGGCCGCTTCCTTGAAAGTTCGTTTTTGATTTGTGCAATTCTTTCATTTTCTTCTTGCTCCCGTGACTTTAGCAGACGTATTGTGTTGTTGACCAACACGTACCCACCCAGATTTTCATTAAATTTCTGCCGCTTGCTGACGCTGATGTTCAGGATTTTTGATCTCTGTTCCTTTAGGCAGCATGTGGTCGAAATCGCAGAAAGGGTGTTCTGAGGTGGGTCTGTCGGGTAAGTACTCCTTTTAGCAACGTTGGATTATTTAATGTGAACTTGGCAATACATACCAGCACCTAAGTATGAAACGTCAACTTCGAACACACAATCACCAACTTTGCACAAAGTGAACATTTTGGTTGAGGACCTGTCTCTGTTGCAAAAATCTGCTACAACTAACTCTAGCCTTTGTCTTTGTCTAAATTGGCCTGATGGGCCGGGACCATGTCCCTTTACCCCGTAGTCATAATAATGGTAGCACTGGCGATGTGGGAGGTTGGCTTGTGGCGCTAAGGCCGGGGTTATGGCATGTGTGGCGTTAGGCGCCGGGGTCTTGTTTCGCGATGTCCGCAGGAGGTTCTAACCGTTTAGAACCATTTTGGGCCTTTTAAGGCGGAACGGAGGTTCCTCTCCGTAATCGACGGCATTACGGATAGGGGATTGGTGTGGTCGGAAGCTGTGGCGAAGAATTTCGTGGCGATGCCTCGGAGAAAATCGTCTAAATAGACGATTTCCGCATCTTTGTGGAGCTGGTTGTTTCGAACAAACCAGGGGGCGTCAAATGCCATACGGAGAGTTTTATTTTGGATAACTTGGAGCTTATTGATGTTATAAGGGGCGGCGTGACTCCAGACGGGGGATGCATAGGTCATGATCGGTCGGATTATCATCTTAAGGATGCGAATTTTGTTGTTTGGCGATAACTTGCTCTTCCTACAGAGCAGTGGAAAGAGCTGCGCGATACAGCCCCGCGCTTTATTTCTGGCCGTGTCAATGTGCTTTGTAAAACGTAAGCCCTTGTCCAGGACAACTCCCAAATATAAGGTGCCGTACATTTGCTTTGGCTGTCGCCAAATCTTTGGCATCTGAAGCACTGCCCGATCTTGTTAGAGTTGCGAAGCGGTTCAACTCTGATACGGAGTCCGACGCAAGTGGTCATGTCGTAGATTTTACGACTTTCGCGGTTAACAATGACAAGGAAAAGTGGCATCGGAGTTTTATCTTTGCGGACCATGTTGCAAATCTTAACGGGTGTTAGGTTCATTGAGGTAAGTTCCTCGGAGATGTCGCTAATGGGAGTGGTTTCTGATAGACCTCGGATCACGACTTTGAGATTACGCTCTGAAGCGAGCGAAAAAGTGTGATAGGGAATTTTTTGGTTATCGAACAGCTTGGTAAGAGCCTGGTGGGAATCAGAGTCGGGAACGGAAATTTTGATACCGTCTTCGACGGTGACGGCTTTAACAAAGTTAATTTTGTTTGTCTTTAAAAGACTTGAAACTTGTGATCATAGCGATTTTTCCCGCAAGATTACGGGTGGAATGCGCTCGGTGGCGTTGTCGAAATTTTGGGGTTGACGGACTTGCTGGGGGGCGCGAGAAAATTGTTGTAGCGGGGCATGAGGGGGTTTATTAGTTTTGGGGGAGACGCTGTGCTACCATTGTACTGACTAACCTGGTTTTGAGCTGTAGTTGATTGTTCCGGTTGAGTATCCGGAAGCTGGGACAAAACGTCGAAAGCGTTAGAAGTAACGCAGGGGGAAGGGGTTTCAATTGAAGGTCGTCGCGTTGTTCGTTTGGGGTTTCGGAAAACCTCTCCACTGGGACTGCCTGATCTTTTTAGGCGAGTTTCGAGCAGCCTGCTGCAATGTGCAAGCACCTTGCGAAGCTCTTCCACCCTCAAATCGTCGAATTTGGTCTTTTCTGAGCCTTCTTCGTCCGACTCACTGCCGCACGGATCTAGATCCATCCCGTCCGGGTCGGCCATCCTGTCTCCGTGTCCTCACCAGCCAAGTGAGTTGTCGTCGCACACAAAAAGTTGAACACAAAGCACACCAGTTCGTCGCAGAACTCGAAATTCAGTACACACGTGTTTTGCTTTCGATACCTCTCCAGCAACACCACCAGCCTGTCTCGACTCAGAGTCAGAGTCATCTCCTGGCTGATGGGAAGGTCTTGGACCTCTTTCCCCTTTATCTTGGTTGTTTTGTACTTTGGTAAGGGAATATGCTCTGGCCAGAGCTTGTTCTGTTTGAACCTTCTAGGGCTCTATCAGAACCATTTTAGGTCTTTTATGCCTCGATGGGCCTTCTTCGTCGTATTGGACGGTATCTCGAATTAGTGGGTTAGGGTGGTCTTCGGCTTGTGCGAAGAATTTGGTCGCAGTCGTTTTAAGGAGGTTTATCATGGGAGGTGTTTTGGTGTCGCGGTGAATTAGGGAGTTCCTGATGTACCAGGGGGAGTTGAGGCAGATTCTAAGGATCTTGGACTGGGTAATTTGGAGCTTGTTTATGTGAGAGTGAGCTGCATGGCTCCAGGTGGGGGAGGCGTAAGTCATTATTGGTCTGATTGTCGTCTTGTAGAGTCGTAGTTTGTTTTCCGTGGAGAGTTGGCTTCGTCTGTTTAACATTGGGTATAGCATTCCCAATGCCATGTTTGCCCGTTTGTTGACATAGTCTATGTGTTTGTCGAAGATCAGTTTTTCGTCTAGTATTATGCCTAGGTATTTTGTTTGTTTTTCCCATGGGATTTCTTGGTCGAACATAATCAGCTGTTGTGTTGGTGTAAGTCGTCTTTTTCGAAACATTATTGCTGCCGATTTTTCTGGGTTTATTTTGATTCGCCATTTAGTGTACCATTCTTCTAATTGAGTAAGTGCGTCTTGTAGTCTCGTTGTCGCGAGGTGGGGTTTTAGTGATCTTGTCAGGATTGCTGTGTCATCTGCGTACATTGCTATCATTGTCTGAGGGGGTTTTGGTATGTCGCTCATATAGATGTTGAAGAGGTGCGGGGAAATTACTGAGCCTTGCGGTACTCCAGCTTTAATGTGAAATTTTCTTGACATAGTTCCTTCGACTTTTACTTGAAAAGACCTGTTTTTCATGAACGATTGTATCAATTTTGTCATTCCTGTTGAGTATCCCATTTTGGCCATTTTGAGAACCAGTCCTTTGTGCCAAATTTTGTCAAAACTTTGGAAATATCTAAAAAGACTCCTGCTGTGTAGTTTCTCCAGTTGTAGCTAGTAGCGATGTATTCGGTTACTCTTAATACTTGGTGGGTGGTGGCGTGACATTGTCGGAAGCCGAACTGTTCATTTGGGATGGTCTGGAGTTTTTCGGATTCTTTTAGTAGTCTTTTCATTATACATTTTTCTGTTATTTTACTTAGAGCGGGTAGTAGTGATATGGGGCGGTAATTTTGTGGAAATCGATTATTTTTGCCCGGTTTGGGGAGCATAATTATTTCTGCGTTTTTCCAGATCGAGGGAAAATGACGGTATTGGAGTATTGAGTTGATAATTTTTGTCAAATGAAGGATTGCTTTGTTGGGGAGCTCTTTTAGGGCTCGGTTTTTAATGCCATCGTGACCTGGCGCTTTCCTGTTTTTTGCATGTTTAATCAGCTCTTTTACTTCTTGTGGCGAGACCGGGTCGATTACGTCAACATCCTCTCTTCTGTTAAACTTGTTTACTCCTGAGTGTACCCTATCGATGTGGTCCAAATCTATGTCATCGAAGTTTGGGCTGAATTGTTTTTCGAGTACTAGAGCAAAGGCCGTGGCTTTTTCGTCACTTTCGTAAACTACTCCGTCTTCTCCGTGAATTGGTGGAAGGGGTCTTTTTGTTGTGCGAAGTATTTTGGAAATATTCCATAAAGCTTGATGGTCCGAGGTTAGCGAGTCCATTTTCCTTTGCCATTGTTCGTCTCTGTAGTCTTTTAGTTCATTTCTGACTTGGAGTGCAATTCGGTTGTAAGTAATTCTGTCTGCTGGTGCTAGAGAGTTGTGGTATCTTTTTCTGGCTTTATTTTTGTCTTTAATGAGGTTTTTCAGTCTATCAGGAAGCGAGTTTAGTGGTCTTTTCTTGCTATTTTCAGTCGTTGCAATTTGCGTTGACGTGATTATAATGTTGGTGAATTCCCTGATGCGTGTTTCTAGTTCTCGTGGTGAGTTAATCGGTAAAATTTGGCCGATGTTTTTGGTGACTTGGTCTGTGAATTTAGGCCAGCAAATTTTGGTTGTGTTGATAGAGTCGTGGTCCTCGTGCTCTGAGCCTAATTGCAGAAGGATTGGGTTGTGGTCTGATGAGAGGTCGTTAATTGTGGTGATTTGATACTGCATTGGGATGTTCTGCATGATAGCTATGTCAAGTACGTCGGGTCTACCAGTGGCTCCGTAATGTGTAGGTTCTGTGGGGGCTGCTACTATTATGTCTTTATTCTCGATAAATTTGGCTAATTTCCTTCCGTTGTTGTTGGTTACGTTGCTGTTCCACGCTTGACTTTTGGCGTTTAGGTCTCCGGCGATTATTAGGGAGTCGGCAGTGTTGGTAATTTTCCTTAAGTCGTTTTCTAGTATTTGTTTGTTTGGGGGATTGTAAGCAGAGAAGAATGTAATTTTTCCTACTGCGTTAGTGTTGATGGTTATTCCTGTGGCTTCCATGTGCTCCATTTGTGGCGAGTCGATTTCGTAGTGATCAATGTTTCTTTTAATGTAGATTGCGGTTCCTCCTCCGCCTCTGCCAATTCGGTCGGTTTTGTAAAATCTGTAGTTGTGAATTTTTGGGTTTTGACTTGCTGTGAGGTGGGTTTCGTTGATTAGTGCTATGTCAACTTCGTATTCGTCTAGGAATTCTCTCAATTCGTTGATTTTGTGGAATAATCCGTTTGCGTTCCAGAATATTGCTTGTAGGGATTTGGGTTTTATTTTGTTGTCTGGCATAACTATTTTCTTCTAAAAATATTTAGTACTTCTTGAATGTTGTTTAGAAATTCTTGTTGAGATTCTTTTGTCGGGTTGCTTTTTATAAATTGTACAAACATGTTTCCTAAAGTTTTGTCGAGTTCTCTTTCGCTGTCTTGATTGTTGTTAGACGTCTTTGTTTGCGGTTGGCTTGTTGTTTGACTCGTTGTTGCTGGCGTAGGGGTTGTCTTGTAAAAATGGGAAGCGTAGGTTGCTTCTTTCTGCGTAGTGGTACTTTTTGTGGTCTTTGTTGGGCGATTTGGGCACTCTGGTGAGTTTGCTGGGTGTTGTCCTGCGCAGAGTGCGCATTTGGCTGGAAGTTTCTTGCTTTTGGTGCATAGGTATGATGCGTGATTTTCGCTGTATTTTACGCATTTGAATTCTGCGGTGCATCTTTTTTGAGTGTGGCCGTATAATTGGCATCTGTAACATTGTCCTGTTGAGGTTCTTCTTTTTAAGGTTTCTACTGTGACAATTAGTCCACAGCATGAAGTTATGTTATAGATTTGTTTGTATTGGCGATCAATTTCTACAAGGATGAGTGGCATTGGGATTTTTTGGGTTCCGCCCTTGGTCATTCTTGAGATTTTTATTGCTGTAAGGTTCTTCGATTTTAAATCTAGGTCGATTTCTTCGGTGGTCACGTGTTCAGGTATGCCCCTGATTACTACTTTGAGATTTTTCTCACTTTTCAAGGAGTAAGTGTGGTATTCAATTTGATGGCTGTCCATTAGCTTAGTTATTTCTCTGTAAGCGTCTACTGATTCGGGTTGAATGCGGATTCCCTCCGACGTGTTTCTTGCTTTGGTGAAATTGATTCTTTTTTGGATAAGCGTATTTCTGACAATTTGCCATTTGGTTTTGTTTCTCAGTATGACAGGGGGCGTTCTTTCTTCTATTTCGGGTTCCGGGGTCTCTTCTTCCGGTATTTGATCTTGGGGTTCGTCATCAAGTGTTTGATAGTAATTTGCGGTGAGGATCTTAGATCGGGAAATTGGGTTGTAGTTGACGTCACTGAGTTTGCGTTTGAGAGGTTTTTTGGGAAGTTGAAAATCGGAGTTTTGGGATGACTGCGACTTACCCTCTGTGTCCATTTGATCGTCGTCGGATTGAGTTTGAAAAATGATTCCTTCGGCATCGGCTGATTTTTCTACCAGTAATTTCCGGGCGGCTTCGATGATTTCGGTTAGTCCTCTGATCGACAGTTGTCCGAGGGGGGTGGTGTCGACTTCCATGATGAAGTCTATTGTCTTTATCACTAGCCTTTCGGCGCACTTAATTTGCACTGTGCCGCGGTTAAGTGAAATTTAACCGCGGACTTTTGATGAATTAATTTGCGTAATTGCACGAGAGCGAAATCGCGTAACGGTTTGCGCGAACGTTTGTTAAATCGAAAAGCACGTTCGAGGTCGGGGGTCTTACTACACTTATAGCGGCGAGCGCGCGTACGTGTTGGCTTGACGGGATTCCTCGGCGGACTGTGCCACTGTGCCCACTGATCCCTGTCTCGACTGACTGACTGACAATTATTTATACCTGTCACCAACCTCTTACCAACTCCGCCCACAAGTAGCCCTTTAAGTACCTGAACAGGACGTTTTGAGAATTAGGTTGGCTCTAGCCTGTGAGTGATAAGGCCGCATTCTATTGGTGTCAGACGTATGAGCTCGTTGAGAATTGAGTTAGAGAGAATTTTTTCGAATATTCATTTACGATTTATGTGATTTGAAAATAAAATTTTTTACTACACCTTAAATTATTTACATACGCATGCGCTTTTGGGCCATTTTTAACAATTGGTTGTTTGTTATTGATAGCTTTTAGGTTATGTTGAACGCTTATCTTACCAAATGTCAACTCTGCCATGTTGTCTACAGAAGAACGTGCACGAGTGTTAGATTAGGTTAAAAAGTGTGTAAAACGGCTCTAGAGTTTGCGCCAGCCAAAAATAGACCTGTCAATCATTTCTCGCGCAACCACTATTTTTGAAGCGGCACTACAATTTCAGTCTAGTTGTCGAGAACAGTTTGAGAAAATCGAAGTGCCGCTTGACTTAGTTGGATTCAGAACTCCACCCTCTAGCCGCACACCTGAGTAGTCAACGGGAGCATCTACGTGGATATTCCAACACTGAAGCGATCGACAACAATAGAGTTAGCTGTTCAGGTCTTTTTAAATCAGGGGTCAGTGGCGCCGCGTCGGTGAACTAAGGAGCGGAATATAATAATTATACATATTTTCGAAAAAAAAAACTATATAACATAACATACATAAATACATTAACAAGCATGTACCTCCGAGATCGTCGTCGTCGTCATTACTGTTTGTATCCCAAATATCGCTATTAATAAAAAATGTTTGCCTCTTTGCAACAACGCGCCACTGTGTCTACTCCGCAAGAAAAGCACGCATATCATTGGTTAGCTGAATCGTAGTGGGTGAAAGCTACGAGAATACCTACGTTTTTCACGCAGGTTTCAAAATAAATGATTTGCCTTCTAATACGGCAGCTCCCATAAAAAGTATTTCTTTGCTTCAGATTATATAAATTTTATTTCTTATTTTTGCCATCGAAGTTGCTCATAAAATATTGCAAGTTTATTTTAAGAACACCTGCAGGTATGTTGAAATTTTATGAAACCTAAATTTTCTTAAACCACCTGATATACTAATAACATTTTGGTTTAACGTAAGTTTTATTTTGAAACTTTTTACTTAAATAATCAATACGTATCTACCTTTATCAAAAGAAGTGACGAATAAAAAAAACGTCGATACGGTCCTGCAAAAACATTGTGAGAACAAACCCTCTTGTCTGAAAAGCGCGCTACAGATAAAAGTCGGTTTTTCTAAAACGATAATCTTGTTTTCGTTTATTATTTACCACCGACCTTTCCACTATTTTATGATTGTAAGAACCTGTGAAGACAATTTTTACAATAATTGAACCAAACGGTGTTTTACTCCTGATTTCCTCAAGAGGAGAGCAAGTCAGATGTAGAGCAATATAGACATAGGGCCTGAAAGGCAAATAATCACATATTGTTCTCCCACACGATGATGCCTCCGCCGTTATGGACAATTATGGCAGCTCGATGTCGCCACCTTCCACGTCTGCCGCCGATGGCCAGAAAGGACAAATAGTTCCCTGATATGATTTGTGCTATTCATCTACTTAACTGTCAAATGATCTTATATAGATTTCAACATGTAAATTCTTCAGTTAAATTAGTTTGGTGGTTCTAAGAAGAACCGATTTTAATCGGTGTCCGAAGCTCTCATTGTCCTCAGGCTGCGTCCACGTTGACCGGTTTGTCATCGTCAATCGGCGACAATGCTAGAGGCGGAATACAAATAGGTGCAAGCCACAGTTGCACTTCCCAGTCCTCCAGCTCGTCGATAGGTCGCTTCCTTGAAAGTTCGTTTTTGATTTGTGCAATTCTTTCATTTTCTTCTTGCTCCCGTGACTTTAGCAGACGTATTGTGTTGTTGACCAACACGTACCCACCCAGATTTTCATTAAATTTCTGCCGCTTGCTGACGCTGATGTTCAGGATTTTTGATCTCTGTTCCTTCAGGCAGCAAGTGGTTGAAATCGCAGAAAGGGTGTTCTGAGGTGGGTCTGTCGGGTAAGTACGGGGAAGAGTGATGATGTCGTTGCTTTCTTCTCTTGCTGTCGGCGTTACCACGTTGCATTCGAAGTCTGAAACAAATGTTAAATTTTGAAATATTCTCAATAAACTCCTTTTAGCAACGTTGGATTATTTAATGTGAACTTAGCAATACATACCAGCACCTAAGTATGAAACGTCAACTTCAAACACACAATCACCAACTTTGCACAAAGTAAACATTTTGGTTGAGGACCTGTCGTGTTGCAAAAATCTGCTACAACTAACTCTAGCTTCGTTATTACCAATTATTTATACCTGTCACCAACCTCTCACCAACTCCGCCCACAAGCAGCCCTTTAAGTACCTGAACAGGACGTTTTGAGAATTAGGTTGGCTCTAGCCTGTGAGTGATAAGGCCGCATTCTATTGGTGTCAGACGTATGAGCTCGTTGAGAATTAAGTTAGAGAGAATTTTTTCGAATATTAATTTACGATTTATGTGATTTGAAAACCAAATTTTTTACTAAACCTTAAATTATTTACATACGCATGCGCTTTTGGGCCATTTTTAACAATTGGTTGTTTGTTATTGATAGCTTTTAGGTTATGTTGAACGCTTATCTCGTGCTTACCTTACCAAATGTCAACTCTGCCATGTTGTGTACAGAAGCACATGCACGAATGTTAGATTACGTTAAAAAGTGTGTAAAACGGCTCTAGAGTTTGCGCCAGCCAAAAAGAGACCTGTCAATCATTTCTCGCGCAACCACAATTTTTGAAGCGGCACTACAATTTCAGTCTAGTTGTCGAGAACAGTTTTAGAAAATCGAAGTGCTGCTAGACTTAGTTGGATTCAGAACTCCACCCTCTAGCCGCACACCAACGGGAGCATCTACGTGGATATTCCAACACTGAAGCGATCGACTACAATAGAGTTGGCTGTACAGCATAGGGTCTATTGTTGAAGGCGTATTGCCATTGTCGGGATAGTGAGTGTGACAGTTATATGGATGTAAGAGTATAATAGGGTGATTTAGAATGTAGTTGTTAAGTGCAATACCATCTTGATTACTACTTGCGCAATTCCAGTTTGGGTGTCTGCAATTGAAGTCACCTAACATTATGGTTTTATTGCTTTGATTGATTAGATTATCGACCTCTGCAATATCTAGCTTTTTGCTATTTGGTTTATATACATTTGTTATTGTCAGGTTGTTTAATTTAATGGTTTGGGTGTGGAAGCTTTTGGTATTAGTATTAACTTCAGAGAAATTAATATAATTTTTTATATAAGTTAAGAGTCCGGATTTTGTTTGCTTTATCGGGACGTAATTTGGTATTTTGGGTGGGGATGTATTATTTAAGATGGATTCTTGGATGAAAACGAAATCGATTTTTTGCTCTTGGAGCAGCACCTGTAACTCATTAATTTTATGTCGAACACCTTGGGCGTTCCATGTCATAATGTTTAACGAACTTTGATTAAGGCAATTCTGTCTAGGGGGTCGGTGTTGTTTAGAAATCTGCTTTTAATTTCTCTCACAAGCGAGATTAATTGTTTAATGTTACATATTTTATTTAGTTCGTTGATTTCAAGAAGCAGAGTGTTAAAATCAGAATTATTGTTTTGTTGATTATCTAATGGTGGATTATAGTAGTTAGTTGGTAGGGGTGCTGGGGTTTGGACTACTTGTGCGTATGATTTCGTTCTTAGTGGTGGATAATTTACATTATTTACAACATTATTATTGGTTAATGACGCTGACGGGGGTGCCTTGGGTTTTTCACTCACCTGTTTTACGTGTTTTGCGATAAATTCTATCCGTGAAGGGCAGTTTTGAAAATTTGCTGCGTGCGGGCCTCCACAGTTGCCGCAGGTGACACCTTCTTCGACTCGTTCCTTGATTAGGCAGTCCTTGGTTAAATGTTTCCTTGGGCAAATGCCCAGGGTCAAATGACACAGCGGGGTTGAAGGTTACAGTTTGTGGAGCCATGGCCGAAGTTTTGGCATCGAAAACATTGGCTTACTTGGGATTTTTTCTGGTATTTCTCCCATTTTACTTGAGTATTGTCGATGACTTTGATTCTCCGAACTTGATTCAAAGATTCAAAGTTGTTTTGGCGTTGTGATCAAGAAAGAACTGGAGTGTCGTGTTTTCGCGAGGAAAGTTTGATGCAACTTTAAACTTCTACCTCTTGCGATCTTAGTTGTTCTTGAATTTCCTCGGGCTTCATGAATGGAGCAGCCTTGATCACTAGTTTGTTGGTCCTTTCTTCTTTGGACGTGTAAGTAATGAATTGAATTGATGACTTCAACAACTCAGATTTTAGTTTCTCATAGTCGGATTTTGTAGTAGTAAAGATTTTGATGTTTAGGTGTTGGTAGTTGACTCGGTAGTTCCTCCCTATTATCTTAGTAATCTCCTTGTGTAATAATTTGAAGTCCTTAATTTCTTGTTTGATAATAATTGGAGGGGGCTTTCTTACTAACTCGTTAGAGTTTTTGTTGTTTGTTTCTTTGGGGCTGCCATCTGGCGGCGAGTCCAGATCCATATGGTTTTGTTGTTGTGTTTCTTCAATTTCAAGCGCACCAAAAGGATTGACTAGCGCTGGTGGGTTAGGCTGCCACTAAACGGGCGGAGAACCCGTCGCGGGTTACCCGTTGAAATCTAAACCATGCACTGTTATGCTTCTTCCTACACGGGCGGATAGCACGCCGCCACCCGCTCGCGGGTGCGGGTGTAACGTCGCTTGGAGCGTTTTGCACGCTGACCCGCCGCGTTTTTCTTGCCGGCGGGTAACACGCAGAAAATGCAACACGTTGATTATAATTGAGTCAACTTCACGAGTGTGCGAGTCGTACAATCATCGAAGAAATCATGTTTGACACGGAAAAATTTATTAGTGAAATTGAGAAAAGGCCTGTTTTTTATAACGTGAAATTAAAAGATTACAAAAATTGTGATCTGAAAATTGAAATGTGACAGCAGGTTGGTCGTGCCATGTACAATAACTGGGATATTCTGGCTGACAAGGATAGAAATGAGTTAGGTAAGTACATTTTTCTTTATTATCATGGAAAATCTCATCTATAATTTAACAACGCCTAATTATTAAAAGTTTCATCGAACATTATTAATTAGGTACAGTGGCCTACACAGAAAAGCATACGAGCTGAATAAAATTTTGATTGAAATGATATCTTGTAAGCACTGTGAATCGACTTATTAACAAGTCGTGCCTTGGGGAGCTCTATAAACTATATATTGTAAAAAATTCGAGCCCCCAAATTATTAAATAAGCACTTTCCAAGCTCTTCAATTCAACGAATTCAATGTTACCGTAAACTTTTCTGCGCCGGCCACGGTCCCTACAAATAGTTGAAGTAAAGATTTGTACATTAGATCTTCTCATACTGAAAAGGTATTTCTCCTTCGTGAACAAAATAATATTTAAATAAATCACTTATTGTAGTTCCCGCAGATGGTCCTCCAGTGCCAATTGTTGGTATATCATTCATATTGCTCAATGTAGTGTCATTAAATTCATACCCATCTCTTCTCCTTACAAAGTTATGCAGGATACATCCAGCTTTAATGATGTCTTCCACAAAATCTTCTTCAACAAGTATGGCAGTATGAAATACTCTCCACTTGTTGGCCAAAATTCCAAACGTACCACCTGATTCTATCAGGGAAAAGGGCAGACAACACGAAAAACAGCGCGATTGACGTGGTTGGTCTTTGTTTGCAAACTCATCTTTGCAAAACAACCCTCATGCTGTAACGGGTCAGTTCCTTCTCGTGGACAACACAGTACAAATAAACGCCATGCAGTGTACGTGTAAAGCAGGGTTATCTGGAAGATGCAAACATGTTTCGGCGTTATTATTAAATTGCACAAGGTTGTATTAATATAAATACAAATCTATGGTTTTTATACGAATTATTTTAGGACTTGTATTAGTAGTCTCGAAACGCTTTCATCTACCGATGTTGAGTGCTATTGGAAGAAAGCAAAGCCAAATGTAAAGGTGTTATATTTGGCAGAACCAATTTACAATTGGTCGTGTTTGCGAGTGGCTGGGGGTCAAAAACGTCCATCTTCACTAGGTGAAGAAGAATTGAGGCAGTGTTTAAACGTCTTGCTGGATGCTGAACTCAATTTTAATTTAAGCAAACATTGGTATGCACAATTTTTGAATTATTATTAAAAATTTATTCGATTTTTTTAGTTTGGGTCGTGCACCAGTAGCTGTAGGTGAGCCAGTAACTCCAGACGACAAGGACGCGGGCATTTTGGTGGATACTCCAGTATAAAATCGGAAATATTTGCCCGTATAGACCTTCAGTTGTATGATTATAATAATGTTATTATACAACCAATTTTAGTTTTGTTTTTAAGTATTAAGAGTTAAAAGATGAGCGCTCATTTTGTTGGAAATAGATTCCTAAAATTCAATGTTTAAATAATTAATAATTTTCTCTGAATATTACTTTGAATTCAACGTCATTTTTGTAGCTAACAAATTTTTTTATTTAAAATCGGTTTCCAACAAATTGAAGTTTGTAGTTTTGACTATCTATTTGTTTAATTTCAGTAAGATTGTATGAATAACAAAAAAGTTACAGTCATATTCCGAAGACGTGTTTTACGCCGGTAAAATAGTTGCGATCAAGTCCTCTGAAGTAACTCAACTGATCCTCAAAAGGTTCAGTTCAGGTACTTAAAGGGCTACTTGTGGGCGGAGTTAGTGACAGGTATAAATAATTGGTAACAACGAAGCTAGAGTTAGTTGTAGCAGATTTTTGCAACACGAGAGGTCCTCAGCCAAAATGTTCACTTTGTGCAAAGTTGGTGATTGTGTGTTCGAAGTTGACGTTTCATACTTAGGTGCTGGTATGTATTGCTAAGTTCACATTAAATAATCCAACGTTGCTAAAAGGAGTTTATTAAGGATATTTCAAAATTTAACATTTGTTTCAGACTTCGAATGCAACGTAGTAACGCCGACAGCAAAAGAAGAAAGCAACGACATCATCACTCTTCCCCGTACTTACCGGACAGGCCCACCTCAGAACACACTTTCTGCGATTTCGACCACTTGCTGCCTGAAGGAACAGAGATCAAAAATTCTGAACATCAGCGTCAGCAAGCGACAGAAATGTAATGAAAATCTGGGTGGGTACGTGTTGGTCAACAACACAATACGTCTGCTAAAGTCACGGGAGCAAGAAGAAAATGAAAAAGTTGAAGAAATCAAAAAGGAACTTTCGAGGAAGCGGCCTATCGACGAGTTGGAGGACTGGGAAGTGCAAGAGTGGCTTGCACCTATTTGTATTCCGCCTCTAGCATTGTCGCCGATTGACGATGACAAACCGGTCAACGTGGACACAGCCCGAGGAGCATGAGGGCTTCGGACACCGATTAAAATCGGTTCTTCTTAGAACCACCAAAATAATTTAACTGAAGAATTTACATGTTGGAATCTCCATTAGATCATTTGACAGATAAGTAGATGCAGTTATAACACAAATCATATCTACGAAGTATTTTGTTGCCTCTCGATCAAAGTAAATCAGCCAAAATATCTTTGTTATTAGTAAAATTTCAACTTTAACACATGATACATAAACGAGTAACGTAAGATACATTTTGAGGGAGTCAAATTTAGAGAACGAGCCGCGTAGCTGCGAGTTTTGTAATGGACGAGTGCCATAATTGCTTTATGAACGAGTTCTTAATAACATTTATTCTACTATGATAGACCACTTTTAAATAAAAATTCACAAATTCAAAATTTCCTGCAATACCTACAGGTGTTCTAAAATAAATTTGCAATATTTTACGAGCAACTTCAACGGCAAAAATAAGAAGTCAAATTTATATTATCTGGAGTTAAGAAATGCTTTTTATGGGAGCTGCCGTATTTATTTTGAAACCTGCGTGAAAAACGTATTCTCGTAGCTTCCACCCTTTGCGATTCAGCTAGCCAATGTTAAGCGTGCTTTTCTTGCGGAGTACACACAGTGGGCCGTTGTTGCAAACAACGGCCCACTGTCAACAATTTTTGATAAATAGCCATTTTTGGGATACGGACAGTAATGACAACGACGACGATCTTGGAGGTACACCCTTATTAATGTACCGGGTGTTTCAACGAAAACGCCGGTGCCAAACTGCGTATTTCTAATGGAGTTAAAAATTTGAAATTTGGCAGAAATAAACTATAGTTAATGCACTACAAGATGACATTATCGTTTTTTTCTTTTTTTAAACGGTGTGAGTTTTTATTTTCAATCGCGGTTTTATATCAAAATATTCATTTCATCTCTTTGATTTTCTTCAAGCTTATGATCACAACCTCCAAGATTGGTAACGAGTACCTAATTAAATATTTTTATATCAAACCATTATTGAATTACATGGATTTTTAAATTTCAGCCCTAAAAGGATTTTTCATTGACAGCGGTATTACGAACATAATAATAATAAAAAAATATATTGAAAATGTGTGAAAAAGCACTTTATGGCGTCCCGACGGCGCATGGAATCAATTATGGACCAAACAATTACGCCACATTGTAGCGCATTCATTAAAGTTTATTTCTGCCAAATTTCAAATTTTTAACTCTATCGCAAATACGCAATTTGGCACCGGCAGTTCTCGTTGAAACACTCGGTATATATGTATATTATGTTATATAATTTTTTTTTTCCAAAATATGTATAATTATTATACCGGGTGTTTCAACAAGAACCGCCGGTGCCAAGTTGCGTATTTCTAATGGAGTTAAAAATTTGAAATTTGGCAGAAATAAACTTTAATGAATGCGCTACAATGTGGCGTCGTTGGTTGGTCCATAATTAATTCCATGCGCCGTCGGGACGCCATAATGTGCTTTTTCAGAAATTTTTAATAAATTTTTTTATTATTATTATGTTCATAATACCGCCAGGTATACGTTCCTGTTGTTAAAAATTTGTAATTTGTAGTTGAAGTATCCCTAATTGTGTTTTTAAGAAGTTCACGGGATTTTGACGAATTTATGACACATTTGGTGAGAAAGACCCCCTAAACGTTTTGGTTATTTATGACTTAAAAGCGGTACCTACTCAAAGATCTTTGCAGTACTTTGTGGTCCCGCAAAGCTGGGACCACAAAAGTGTCATGCTGTCAATCAAAATATCGCATAAGGGCTGAAATTTAAAAACCCATGTAATTCAATAACGGTTTGATATAAAAATATTTAAATTACTCGTTATCAATCTTGGAGGTCGTGATCATGAGCTTGAAGAAAATCAAAGACATGAAGGGAATATTTCGATATGAAATCGCGATCGAAAGTTAAAAACTCCACTGCTTAAAAATAGAAAAAACGATAATGTCATCTTGTAGTGCATTAATTATAGTTTATTTCTGCCAAATTTCAAACTTTTAACGCCATTAGAAATACGCAATTTGGCACCGGCGGTTCTCGTTGAAACACCCGGTATTCCGCTCCTTAGTTCCCCGACGCGCCGCTACTGACCTCTGATTTAAAAAGACCTGAACAGCCAACCCTATTGTAGTCGATCGCTTAGGTGTTGGAATATCTACGTAGATGCGCCCGTTGACTACTTAGGTGTGCGGCTAGAGGGTGGAGTTTTGAATCCAACTAAGTCAAGCGGCACTTCGATTTTCTAAAATTGTTCTCAACAACTAGCCTGAAATTGTAGTGCCGCTTCAAGAATAGTGGTTGCGCGAGAAATGATTGACAGGTCTCTTTTTGGCTAACGCAACCTCTAGAGCCGTTTTACACACTTTTTAACCTAACCTAACATTTGTGCACGTACTTCTGTAGACAGCATAGTGTAAGATAAATAAGTGGTGACACTAGCTATCCGTGCCGTACGGCCACGCGTCTCCAATCTCCTAACGCAAGAGAGACGGAATCGTGTGACAAGGATCGCAAACTCGGGCTTACCGCCCGCATCGTAATGCATGCAGATATCGCGCCAAATTGTATAAAACAATAATTTATTGTGAAAGTGCATCAGGCAGGTGTAGCTGTAAGCAACACGAAGTGGTTGAATATAACATTTATTACCTAAAAGGCTTCATCTGCCGAAAAGTCAGTAGGGAAACAAATTGTGCAATTTGCAGAAAAAATTTAGACCTAAAAAGTCCTTCAATTTTACCAGGAGGGTCCGTCCTGGTAACTGTAAAATCCAAAGGAGGTCTGAATTATTCACAGGGGACTATATTTTGTTACTTTCTAAAATTCGAAAAAGGTTTTTTTTAAACATATTAGCTCGGTTGACGTGTTCGAAGTGACCATAGACGAATTTTTGTGTTCAAAACAGAGTAAGACGCTGGCGTTTCCTTGCGAAGAGCACTCTCAGGACATAACAACAATGCTAATATTGTTTACAATACAATGAGGGTAAAACAATTCTACAAAAGAGAATCTCAAGCACAAACTAAAGCTTTTTCAAACAAGAAGAAAGAATCTAGATTGCAGTCGATCTAATAGTGTTTCAGGATAATGTAATTACCGTAACATGGAATAATTTTTATATTGCGGGGCAATTTTGATAATGACCTCCGTTGCAAATAAAGAGGTTGCAGAATTTTTTTGTAAAAAGTGTTACAGAAACTGTCAACTGCCGCTTAATAATAGTAGATTGTTCTATAAGTTAAGAAAAGTGGTTGTTTTCCAGTGAGTGTAAAAGCGGTAAAAGTTTTAATTCACGAGCGAATGCAGCTCGCGAGTGGATTAAATTTACACGAACAAGGAAAAATCACTTTTCTTAACGTCTTGAACATGCTATTTTTTTGTGTATTTGACCAAAAGGACTAAAATGTAAAAATTAAGAAAAATTAATTGATTGATCAAGATGTCATATTTTGCTAACATGGTACCAAACAAAAGAACGATGTTTTTATATATAAATAATATATAAATAAATTTTTTAATCAAAATCGTGAAGAAAAGCGTTGCTAACTGAAATCGTGAAGAAAAGTGTTTCTAACGATCAAAGTCCCACTTTTCGTTACGATTTTGAATTGAACAATGTACTACATTTCTATCAAATACACGAAAAATTTACTTTTTCGAAAACTGTCATCAAAAGTGGAGATTTACGTTGAATTTTTAGTTGACAAAGTGAGTGAATGGAAATTTTGCCTCGGTAAACCTCGGCAAAATAACTTCCATTCTTGAAAGCAAAAGTGGCATTTTGCGTTCTAGATACAAAAATAACTATTTTAAGCTGCTTTTATTATTTTGTTAGTTTACATAGGTACCTAGATCTAGATATACCTAGAACTCACAAAAATTTGGTGTTTACTTTTTATTGTAAAAATTTTAACAAATACAATACCTTACGTTTTATCTTTTATTTTTCTTTGACCATTCGTTCATTTTAAACAATCTTTATCACATCACACAGCATCATTTTAATCAGTTATTAATTGCATATTTTTATGCTCTTACCCATGAAAACCGCGAATATCTAGCGCCGAACGCGACTCCAATGAGCCCGGGTATGGCCCGCGTGTTACAGCTCTCTCTAACAGTCGCCACTCTTCTAGCGTGAGCAGATTTGAGACGCGGCCGACTAGCCCGTTGCATCACCTATTTATCGTACACCGTGGTAGACAGCATGGCAGAGTTAACAGATGATTTTCAGGTTTGTAGTTGTGATTATAAATGTGATTAAAACATCAAATGAACGTCAAAACGAAACGATTTATGAGCAATTTCGAATCTGACATTAACCTAACCTTGGTAGTAAGTACCATCCACGACCAAATTTCGGAAATTTTGAATTTGTGAATTTTTATTTAAAATTGGTCCATCATAGTAGAATAAATGTTATTAAGAACTCGTTCATAAAGCAATTATGGCACTCGTCCATTACAAAACTCGCAGCTACGCGGCCGTTCTCTAAATTTGACTCCCACAAAATGTATCTTACGTCACTCGTTTATGTATCATGTATTAAAGTTGAAATTTTACTAATAAAAAAGATATTTTGACTGATTTACTTTGATCGAGAGGCAACAAAATACTTCGTAGATATGATTTGTGTTATAACTGCATCTACTTATCTGTCAAATGATCTAATGGAGATTCCAACATGTAAATTCTTCAGTTAAATTATTTTGGTGGTTCTGAGAAGAACCGATTTTAATCGGTGTCCGAAGCCCTCATGCTCCTCGGGCTGTGTCCACGTTGACCGGTTTGTCATCGTCAATCGGCGACAATGCTAGAGGCGGAATACAAATAGGTGCAAGCCACTCTTGCACTTCCCAGTCCTCCAACTCGTCGATAGGCCGCTTCCTCGAAAGTTCCTTTTTGATTTCTTCAATTTTTTCATTTTCTTCTTGCTCCCGCGACTTTAGCAGACGTATTGTGTTGTTGATCAACACGTACCCACCCAGATTTTCATTACATTTCTGCCGCTTGCTGACGCTGATGTTCAGAATTTTTGATCTCTGTTCCTTCAGGCAGCAAGTGGTCGAAATTACAGAAAGTGTGTTCTGTGGTGGGCCTGTCCGGTAAGTACGGGGAAGAGTGATGATGTCGTTGCTTTCTTCTTTTGCTGTCGGCGTTACCACGTTGCATTCGAAGTCTGAAACAAATGTTAAATTTTGAAATATCCCTAATAAACTCCTTTTAGCAACGTTGGATTATTTAATGTGAACTTAGCAATACATACCAGCACCTAAGTATGAAACGTCAACTTCAAACACACAATCACCAACTTTGCACAAAGTGAACATTTTGGCTGAGGACCTGTCGTGTTGCAAAAATCTGCTACAACTAACTCTAGCTTCGTTGTTACCAATTATTTATACCTGTCACCAACTCCGCCCACAAGTAGCCCTTTAAGTACCTGAACTGAACCTTTTAGGATCAAAGTCGAGTGGCAGCGCTTGATGTGAGTTGACGTGTTTCCAAACGGTGAGAGATAGTGAACAGTTTTGCGAAAGTAAATCAGTTCGGAGTCTTGTGAGAGTTTGTGAACAACCCCAACCCTAGTCCTAGTGGTTCGTCAGAAAAAGTGTGGCAAACGGTTAGGAAAATTCAGGTGGTTTTCGACCGATTTATTCTGGTTTCAGCGGTTTGTCAGAATAACTGAAGCCGATAATCAGAAGAATTTGCTTGTGTGTAAATCGAGATTAGAGGAATTTGTTTGTGTGTAAATCGAGATTAGAGGAATTTGTTTGTGTGTAAATCGAGATTAGAGGAATTTGCTTGTGTGTAAATCAAAATTAGAGGAATTTGCTGTGTGGAAATCGAGATCGACTGCCAAGTTTACATTACAACTCAGAGATTCATTCTGGTTTCAGCGGTTTGTCAGAATAGCTGAAGCCGACAATCAGAAGAATTTGCTTGTGTGTAAATCGAGATTAGAGGAATTTGCTTGTGTGTAAATCGAAATTGGCGGAATTTGCTGTGTGGAAATCGAGATCGACTGCCAAGTTTACATTACAACTCAGAGATTCATTCTGGTTTCAGCGGTTTGTCAGAATAGCTGAAGCCGACAATCAGAAGAATTTGCTTGTGTGTAAATCGAGATTAGAGGAATTTGCTTGTGTGTAAATCGAAATTGGCGGAATTTGCTGTGTGGAAATCGAGATCGACTGCCAAGTTTACTTTACAACTCAGAGATTCATTCTGGTTTCAGCGGTTTGTCAGAATAGCTGAAGCCGACAATCAGAAGAATTTGCTTGTGTATAAATCGAGATTAGAGGAATTTGCTTGTGTGTAAATCGAAATTGGCGGAATTTGCTGTGTGGAAGTCGAGGTCGACTGCCAAGTTTTTATTAAAACTCGGCAGAAGATTTATTCTGGTTTCAGCGGTTTGTCAGAACAGCTGAAGCCGACAATCAAAAAAATTTGCCAAGCTTTTAATTGCCCTATAGCCAAATTAGATCCGCCGAAATACGCAAATTGTTCTTTTGCGCATCCGGCTAGTTACCGGGGTTGCTCAGCTTACCCCAAACCAAAAACCTCTCCGGCTCTCATTTCCAAAATCTCCGCTTGGACCAAACTTCTGGTCCCTGCGGCACCAACCCTAAAGTTTTCCACCACCATCCCAAAACCGACACCGGTGCCGAAACCGACCGCAAATTTGTGCGCAAACTCCGGGAACAAGTTTTCCAAAATTTCGGTCGCTCTGGCACAAATGTTAATGGCCTTCAGCCAAATAAATCCAACAGCGGACCAGGTTCAAGAATTTGTCGCGAACACCCGCGTATTTTAAACAACATATTTTAATTTAATAACTTTTTATGCTGCGCAAAATTACACCAAATTCCCTTTTTTTCAGTTTCTGGAACGCGGACGGGCGGCTCCCCCCGTCAACTCAAATTGGGCGAGTTTATGCATGAGCATGATATCGATGTCATGCTCATATGCGAAACACACGCGAGGCCCTGCAACGAAATCAAAATTCAAAATTATCAGCTTTATCGTACCGATAGAACCACCGAGCAGGGTGGTGGAACCGCGATTTATGTTAAAAACGAAATCGAACATCACGAACTACCCAATCCAACCGCGATTAAAATCAAAACCACATCCAAGCCGATCAAAATTATTTCCGCGTATAAACCGCCGCAAAATCCGGTATAAGATCCAAACTTCAAGCCTTTTTTCCAATCAGCTTGATTACGGTGGCCATTTGAATTATTCCGAACATCGGAATTATTCCGAACATCGGAATTATTCCGAACATCGGAATTATTCCGATAGACAAAATAGATACATATATGATACGAATTACGATTACGGTGACATCATCGGAATCGGAACTTTTATAATTGACACAATCGGAATAATTTAAACACTTTCAGAATAACTCCGATAATGTCTTAGGTTGGTAATGGATTTAGTGACACAAAACGGTTGGTGTTGTTCTGGGTGTTCAAGATGCTGTGTTGGAGGAGCTAAGATTTGAATATTTGTGCAGCCTATGCAACCTATAATTCCTGGAAACCCGTTAGCCATCACCATAAACCTAAAAAACCGTAAATTATGACAAATTTATACATTCCAGAACGCTTTTTTGGAATAAAAGTTACGTATGTTTTCCTTGTAGTCTTTCTTCTGAAGTGTTTTGAAACTTTTTTAGATGGCCCAAATGTTCTACTATAATGGGAATAACTTGTCTCAGAGAATTACTAACACTGGGTTGACACATGGGGTACAAGAAATCCTGTGTAACTCGTTTTTAGTCAGAACCATGTGCTAAGAAATGTAGTGAACAAAACAACTAAAACGGAAATTATAAATGTTTGTTCTTTTTTCATAATTTGCTTGTTTTTACGCAAAGTTTTTTGGAAATAAAAATATTTTCACGCTGCGGGTCTCTCATAAGGGGGACAACTTCTCTACCAATCAATTCCCCACTTCTTTTGCGATTCTATAATTTTTTTTTAATATTTTCACTTATAATATCCCTAGTGCATTGATTATTTCCGGAAATTTTTTCGAATGCATTTCCAAAACGTATTAATTAGCCCGAATGGAACACGAGGGCTAATTACGTTTTGGAAATGCATGAGAATAAAATTTGCGGATATTAATCAATGCACGAGGGCATATTCGGTAAGAAAATCGCAACGACACAGACATTGGTCCATTATGTCATTATGATGTTATTATTAATAAATAAATGATTTTGATTGGCTGAAATAATTTCCACCTATTAATTTTATGCTAGGTGCAAAAATTTACAGGAAATTTTTACGTTGTCATAGAAACGACACCGAATTCTATTTTTCTATTGGCTACTTTTCAGTGTCGTGCGATTTTCAGGCAAATTATTAGAATTACTTATTATTACTTTTCATTATTTACTTAATCTAAATGTTTGGAGTTTAAGACTAAAAGTAATAAATTTACTTTTGTTCCTCATTTATAATTTTATTCTACAACAATATACCGGGTGTTCATTTTGAGAGGAAACGGGCATTTTCTGCTAAACCATACACTTTATGAAAAAAGTTTTTAATGGAAGCTATTGTACAAAATACAGTCTTCTCAAATATGCTTTTCAATATTTTTATTCACTTGTCATTTAATCAGAAATGATATCAACTTTATTATTTCAAATGGCAACACATTTTTTTTTACCAATTTCTGGTAGATAATTTAATTCTGAATCCGACAATGTATTACAAAGAGGTTGTTGTATAAGAAAAATTTTGAGAAAAATGAATGTGAAATTACAATTTGCGGCATAGCCTTACTTGATAATTTGAAAAGTTCTCACGGCGAGACACAGGTAAGAAATAAGATAGAGCGATCATGGAATTATCTATTGTTGAATGCAAATGATATGGCTTTAAAATAAATGTTCGAACTGCATTCTATTTTGTTCCATTCACATAGCACATCTCCTCCAAACAGCGTTAACGCAGTCTTATTGTTCAAAATCGAGCAGAAACGTCATTTTTTTGTCACTGTCAATGTCATTTGCATTCAACAATAATTCCATAATCGCTCTATCTTATTTTTTACCTGTGTGTCGGCGTGAGAATTTTTCACATTATCAAGTAAGGCTGTGCCGCAAATTGTAATTTCACATTCAGTCATTTTTCTCAAAATTTTTCTTATACAACAACCCCTTTGTAATACATCGTTGGATTCAGAATTAAATTATCTACCAGAAATTGGTAAAAATATTATGTGTTGCCATTTGAAATAACAAAGTTGATATCATTTCTGATTAAATAACAAGTGAATAAAAATGTGGAAAAGCATATTTGAGAAGACTATATTTCGTGCAATAGCTTCCATTAAAAATTTTTTACATAAAGTGTATAGTTAAGCAGAAAATGCCCGTTTCCTCTCAAAATGAACATCCGGTATAAGAAAGATTCATGTTAATAACAATTAGTACTAGTATCTGAATTTATAGCAAGGGATAAATATCTCTTGCTACAAGGATCGACAAAACTGCCAAAAAATTCCGACTTAACGGATTTAAAACGACGAGACAATGACAATGACACCGTAATGAGGATTTCTGGTGATTCCGATCGGAAATGTGATACTATCGGAATGGATTCCGATGTCTGGTTTTATTCAGATCAGATCGGATCCAGATGTGCCACCGTAATACCAAACTCGACAAACACCTAAAACTAGCGGAATAATTCCGAATTATCTGAATAATTAATAGAAAAATTGGTTTGGAATTTCACATACAACGAAATGACATATTCGTAAACATAATGGCATAATTCATAAACACAATACAACGTAGTACAGCCGGCCAAAGAATTAATGTACAGGAAGAGTCTGTGTAAAGCAGGCAACACTCCTTGCACGGTTTACGCCCGAAGGTTTGGTACCGCATCGAGGACTCGGTGATCGCCAACCCAGCCCACTCAGGTAGGGTTGTAAATACCGTAAAAGGAATTTTGCACACCAAGGTCGCAGACATTTTATCTCCAACGGTGTTTCGACATTTGTCAGGAAAAAAAAGAATAATTATACAAAAATTAACACATTATGAAAAAAATTAGGTTACTTTTATTCAAAAGTCCACACCATTTTTTTTTAATTTGGAGCCTATTGTTGCTAGAATTGTTACTCCGTAACCAAACAAAAATTAAAAAAGAAGAGAGCATTTTATTTCTACATCAACCTATTGTCTATAAATGTCTCACTTTAAGATCTTATTGGATATTAAATGAAGTAAATGGGAATAATGCTTATGACATTTATGACAATTAATTCTGCATTAAAGAAATTAATGAGGTGTAGCATTGAACGATTTTAACAAATACCTAACATATTCAAGAAGAAACATTCAAAAAATCAATGTCAAATAAAAGTCAATATTGAAGGGAGTTTCTGTGTATGATTTTAAGATTAAAAGTCTTAATAAACATACTTCCGTTTTCGCTTAATCTTTCATATACAGGGCGATTAACCATAAAACCCAGTTCTGATTAAATTACTTAATAATTGTAATTGACTCTTAGCAAATTAATAACAATTTTGTGAAACAAAATAATTCAACAACCACAGCCTAGAGAATTGTAGAGAATTTTAATATCCTGCTTTTAATTTAGAAGAGACATACAAATAACTGTTTTTATTTCTTTACTGATAAACACTTCAAGATACAAAAAATATTTAAAAGATCTTTTTTATTAAAAAATAAAGCACGATTAATAAAATAATTTTTGTTTATAAAGAAAATAGTGGCGTATCATTTTTTTTATTTAAAATAATCAAGGTGACATTAATTGGGATGCCACTGGTTAAAACTAAAAATTTGTTGTTTCACAAAAGTTGTGTCTCTACACATAGTTTACATCTACCAAGCTTAATAGAAATATCTAATGTAGTTTTGGAGTTATTAAACAAAAAATCTTTTTCGGCCTGTAAAAAATATTTAATAAATATTTAAATATTTAATTGAATTAATCTTTAAAAAAGCGCAAACTTATGTAAACTATAAAAAAATCGATTTAAGAAAATTTAAATGTATTTCACTCTTCATCTTGTTAATTACATGTATTGTTATACTGCTAACAAGAAAATAATTATCTAATTATTTATACGTAGCACATTGGACCACGTGGACTTACTAAGTCAATATTGAAGGGGATTAATTTGTGCATGATTTTAAGACAAAAAGTCTTAATTAACATACTTCCGTAAAATAATTCAACAATCACAGCCTACTATACAGAGAATTTTAATATCCTGGTTTTAGTTTAGGGACATACAAATAACTGTTCTTTACTTTTTTACTAATATATAATTTTTGTTTATGGAAAAAATAGTGGCGTATTATTTTTTAATTTAAAATAATCACAGCGACATTAATTGGGATGCCACTGGTTAAAAATTTTAATCTATTTTAGACCTTTAGCTTGCCGATAAACATGTTATACTGCTAACGAGAAAATAATAATAATTATCTAATTATTTATACGTAGCACACTGGACCATATGGACTTACTAAGCATTAACAGGACTCTGATATAATTTTGTATTATTTTTGAGTAACATCGCTTTGTAGCGTATTCTCGCTACATAGTATCGGATTGCAGCATTTTGGCTTGTAACGTATACCGCCAAGATAATTCCAATCTGCGTGAGAGAATTATAATTGTCATAAGCATTAGGTATTCCTATTTACTTTACTTAATATCCATTAAGGTCTTAAACTGGGACGTTTATAGACAATGGATTCATGTAGAAATAAAATTCTTTCTTCTCTTGTAATTTTTGTTTGGTTACAAAGTAACAAATTATAGCAACAATAGGCCCCAAATTTTAAAAGCAATTAGTTAATGTTTCTTGACAAATATCAAAACACAGTGAAAATAAAATTTCTGCGACTGTGGTGTGCGAATTTGCCAAAAATTTTTTTACGGTATTTACAACGCTACCTGAGCTACCGACCGACCTTCAGGACGCCAGCGGTGAGAGATAGTGCCAAACATTGGGAGAGTGAGGAACGTGGCAGTAAAGTTGCCTACAGGGCAAGGACCTGTGCATTAATTCTTTGGCCGGCTGTACAGCTTGGAGAAAATGTTTTGTCGTATCGGGCGGCATTGCGGGCCGCACGACTAGATTGGGCGACTGTCCGGATTGTCCTGTTGGCTTATTTTGAACCCTTGAAGGGAGGCTAGCCCGAAATTATTTGCTTGAGTCTGCACAAGGAGATTCCCTGCTAGCCTCCCTTCAAGGGTTCAATATAAGCAACACGACAGTCGCCCAATCTAGTCGTGCGGCCCGCAATGCCGCCCGATACGACAAAACATTTTCTCCAAGCTGTACAAGTAGGCATCGTCTAACATAATCGTAACTTTGAGCATGCGTCATCAGGTCACAACTCAACACATAACCAATCGCTCACATCACTTTGTTGAACTGACAAAGACTCACCAGCAATCTTACTGGCGACGAAGTTGTGTCTTGCTTTAAAACGGTTTATCCAATTCATTGAGTAATTGAAGTTAGGAATCTTCAGTTGAAGCAAAAAAGTTAGCTTTTTCTTGAAGCAGAGGTCCATTTATGGAGATTCCCTGATTACGCTGAAGCCTAAAAACCACTGTAATAGTATTTGATCTCGATTTGATCTACCTGTTCTTGAGTCAAACCGTTGACTACGACGGTCATGACACAGGGTCAAAAGACCTACAATAGCACTCCACCTCTTAGTCAGATTTAGGTGATCTCTTTGTATTTCAGGTAGCGGTTGCGGGTCTTGACGCGGAAGGGACCGGCTGCGTGAAGTTAGCAAGCACACTTAAAGCACTATCATTGAGATATATCAGGAGATCGTTAGTACTTCAATAGTGCTTTCTAGTGCTTCATATTTTACATCAGCGGCAGCTACCGTTTTTGAGTTATGGAGCTTTTTTTAAAGTGCTTGCTCACTTCACGGTAGCAGGTAACTTATTAGGAATTTGAAAACTAATCACTAAGGTCGTTAGTGCTTCGTTAGTGCTTTGTAGTGCTTCTTATATCTTGGTCAAATTTTCAACGGTTTTTCAGCTATGGCCAATTTTCTGAAAAATTCCAGCAAGCACTTTGGAAGCACTATCATTGAAACACATTGCGTTTGTTAATGCTTGAGTAGTGCTTTTTAGTGCTTCAAGTTTTATATCAGCAGCAGCTTCCGTTCCAGAATTATTAATAATTTAATTCCCGTGCGCCGCGTGAAGTGAGCAGGCACTTTGAAAGCACTATCATTGAAACACATTGCGTTCGTTAGTGCTTGAGTAGTGCTTTCTAGTGCTTCAAATTTTATATCAGCAGCAGCTTCCGTTTTTGAATTATTAATAATTTAATTCTCGTGCGCCGCGTGAAGTTAGCAGGCACTTTGAAAGCACTATCATTGAAACACATTGCGATCGTTAGTGCTTGAGTAGTGCTTTCTAGTGCTTCAAGTTTTATATCAGCAGCAGCTTCCGTTTTCGAATTATTAATAATTTAATTCCCGTGCACCGCGTGAAGTGAGCAGGCACTTTGAAAGCACTATCATCGAAACAAATTGTGTTCGTTAGTGCTTGAGTAGTGTTTTCTAGCGCTTCAAGTTTTATATTAGCGGCAGCTTTCGTTTCCGAATTATTAATAGTTTAATTCGCATGCGCCGCGTGAAGTGAGCAGGCACTTTGAAAGTACTAACATCGAAACACATTGCGTTCGTTAGTGCTTGAGTAGTGAATTTTTCAGAAAATTGGCCATAGCTGAAAAACCGTTGAAAATTGGACCAAGATATAAGAAGCACTAACGAAGCACTAACGACCCTAGTGATTAGTTTTCAAATTCCTAATAAGTTACCTGCTACCGTGAAGTGAGCAACCACTTTAAAAAAAGCTCCATAACTCAAAAACGGTAGCTGCCGCTGATGTAAAATATGAAGCACTAGAAAGCACTATTGAAGCACTAACGATCCTGATATGTCTCAATGATAGTGCTTCAAGTGTGCTTGCCAACTTCACGCAACCGAAGGGACCTGCAACTTTCCCCCGCTGTTCGTTTTTGTCTTCTTGTAAACGGAAGGTAACTACAGTTCATTTCAGTCGTTTAGTTCTCTAAATCGTAAAAGCCCAGACCGCACAAATGAGCTCGGACCTGCCGTGTGCCAACCGTGATGGTCAAAGGAACCGTACATTTCTACATTTGCACCACAAATCTTTTATTTTTTGCACAATATTTTCTACCTTTTACTTCACTTTATCGAAATATAATTATTTAATGAGAAAAGTTAAGCACATTTTCTGTGATTAACAAATTTCTTTACAAATAAAAAAAAATTTCTTTCATATTTTGTTTACAACATTTGGATACTGAAGCCATGGTGTAAAAAATATTTGTCTAGCGCGTACAATAAGTTCGCCTTCCGCTCGTTTATTCCATCTCTGTTAGCGCCATGAATTGAAAAGAGATCGAGAAACGACACGACTTGACAGTCTGGAAATTTCCGTGCCTGATTGCTGCGTTGGAGAGAAACGGTAGTGCAGCCGTTTGTCTTTTTTTTTTTGCTTTATGACTTAGAGAACTAAACTGCTGAAATGAACTGTACCTTGGCACACTGTGCATGTTCGTTCATTTAGACAAGGGTCTAGCCCTTGACTGCAACTTCTGTGCAGACATGCGAGGTCCACGTAGACTTTCTGACTCGCAAGAGAAACCTAAAAAGGTCTTTTTTACAAATTTTGTTGGGGCAAAGAAAATCGTGTTTTAAAGAAAATTTATAAAAGTCTAACTTCTGACAAAAAAAAAACATTGTTTCACTCAGGAACCGAACCTGGAACTAGCCGGCTTAAAACCCAGCTTTCTCTTTCTTCCACACGGCTATTGTTGTCTATACCTGTTGCGTGCTCTAAACTCGTTTGTCCTCCAGTGGATTGCGCGTGCACTGAGCACGGGCAGCGCATGTCTGCACAAGACTTGCAGTCAGGAGCTAGATGCTATATTCATTTACGTTTAGTAATAGAGTGGGAAAAATTTCCCATTATTTCCTATAAATGTTGTTGAAAGTAGTTTTTTTGCAACAGTTAACATTTTTGTTTCAGACTTTCAAACGAATGCTCCGTGATAACAGCACCTGCACAAGTGGTGATCAAGGCATCGACAACATCATCAGGCTTCCACACACCCGACGGGATGCAATCCACCTCTAAACTTGTTTTCTAAGGTTTCGACTACCTACCTACTGCCAAAAGAAGCAGTAAACAAATAATCAGCGCCAGAACATTAAGAAAAATTTGAATGGTTACATTGTGATCAACAATGCCATACAAATGTTGAAAAAACAAGAACACGAAGAAGCAGTAGGAAGGCAATAGAGTACTAATAGTCTTTCGAGGACTATTAACGACCTGACGGACAGCTAAGCGCAAAAGAGGCTTGAGTCGATATATATTCCGCCCATTGTATTGTCGCCTATTGACGAGGGTAGGCAGAACAACGTTAATAGGGCCCCCGGACTTTGAGCGTATAATTTCAAGGTCTGGGACTACAACAGACAAAAAATCAGTTTTTTTTAGAACTACCAAATTTATTTCATTGAAGAATTTACTTGATCGAATTTACACTAGATGGTTTCACAAACAAATGAATAGATATACAGGGCGTTCGACTTTGATATCTCGACTTTTATGATAGCTAGAAATTTGATTAAAAAACATAAATTAACTGGACAAAAAAGTCTATAACCGGTAATTATTAATATCGAAAATAACGGGTGAGCCAAGACAATATTTCCTAAAATAAGAAATTATTATCTAGGGTTAATTAAAGAATGGCAGCTGCCACGCTTTAAAGGTGAAAGTTTTGTGTCACCTTCTTCTTTTTGTGAATAAGAATAGAATTATTTGCCTGCTTAGATTTTTTTATATTAAGTCATATAGCTTATGCAAAAATCGTAAAAAACAAACATTTTTCCTCGGTTACGAAAAAATTTCGAAAAAGTCAGTGTGGCCGTGGTCGTAATTATAGAAACTATGTGACCAGCAAAGCTAACGACGGTGCTCATAGTGTAAAACCGGATTTCAAAGAAACTATAAAACTATCACTTATTTAAATTTTTAGCAAATGCAACTAATTGCTAAATTTTTGTTATAAATAAAGTTTTACGATAATTACAGTTCAATTGCTTTTTTGCTCGCATTTTTATTCGTGGGCTCAAATATTACCATAAAAAATTAGTTTTAGACTTTCAATTATTAAAATTAGGCTCATTAATATTAATTCAAATTCCAAACAGTTTTTGAAAGTGTAATGTTACAACTGCAGTGCACTGTCTGGGTGAACTCTGCATGAACAAGTATGACAACATTGCTGGATATTATTGTCGTATTATTGTAGTACTCTGTAATTATTAAACAACAGTTAGACGTACTGGCCACCAGATGGACCGATACTAAACTCCTAGCAGCCAGCATACTTTTTGGCCCGAATTACACGGTGATACAGAAAAATACAGCAAGAGAAAGTAAGGTATGTACTTAAGATAATTGGCTTCAATATTATCTTTATTATTGTTAATAAGACGTAAAAATGTGACAAGCAAAATTTACCAACCTATCTTTAGAAAACCACTGTGAATGAACCACAAAGACAATATGAAATGTGCCTATTGAATTGAAGCAAATCATCTGAAGCGCATTACCCATCTTTTCTCTTTCTTGTTATAGTTTTACATTTACTTCAGCACATCGTTGATTGATTTCGTAGCCAGATAGCAATATCTCGGAATTTGGTAGCGAAAAGAAGACTTGATAAATTTTTGGATACATCGGCTGTTAATTATTAAGAATGTCTATTGAAATCTTGAGCAGACCCACTCCATTCGATTTCATTTGGTTTGGTTACAATAGAGTCATACCCTAAGTTATGATATTTTTTGTAAACAATCATTACTATAGAACAATTTTTCAAACAACTCCACAAACCATATAAATGTCAAAATATGCCACAGCAACAGTTGGAACACGCGGATTTTATCGCCTGTTTTTCTTGCTCGCAAAGAAGAACAGTGTGTTGCAGTTGGCATATTTGGCAGTGATATGGCATCATCGAGCTCAGAATTTAAATTATTGAAAGAAAACTCAAGATTTGATCTTCTTCACTCTATTTCCCTACTTTCTATTATTTTAAAATAATTTTTTTTTTTTAGTTTCATTGAGTTGATAATAATTATGTACTCTGTTTCTTCTCACACTGGCCCACTGGACAGTGTGATGATTAAAAAAAAGTGAATTAAAATTTATTTTCCAGAAACTGAGATTTAATTGCATTTATAAAGTCACTTGGCAACTTATAAATTGAGATGTTATGAAAGCTGTTGAAATTGAGTGAAAAGAATTATACTTTGGATTAAATTTATTCCTATTGACTCGACATGTTTGGTTTAACAGTATAACATTAAACTAGCACGTGCTGATGTAACCTGGTGCGTGATCTTGTTGGACCTGTGTGTTGGACTGCGCGATCTATAGTAACTTACCTTATTTTTTCAAGCCTCAACGAACTGAATTAACATCTTAGTTGTGTGCCTTGAAACGATAGAAAGGAGTTAGGAGGGTAGTAAAATCGTAATATTTTTCAGGTACTTTATTGCATTACCTGAAATTTTGATAATGCCTAATGTACATACAATACAATAATAATTCATATGATAAGAGTAATAATATTTATACAAGAGTGGTAAGTCTGCGGTAACGTTATTGTTTTGGTAATCAACAAAACAAAATTTTTACCAAAATTTCCGCTGTACGTTTTGTAGGTGTTACTCACGAAACAAAAGATACGGCGGATAATGCCATTAAAAATAAATATTGTCTAATTAAATAATTCGTTTAGATAATAATAACATAACGAAACATATGATTCATAAATAAACTAACAAAAAGGAGATAATATAGTTATGTACATGTACCTTTACGTACAAATTGCAACATAAAACGACAAAGAAAAATATGGCGAAGCCCAAGATGCTAAAACGAATACAAAAATTCAATGACAATATACAAAAAAAAATGTTACGACCTGGGCCGTCGGGAAAAGCATCAGCTACGTCAAAAATACGTTTTACTTTGGCAGGTATAAAAAATTCAAAAATCTTATCAAAAATTCTTGTTTTAGTTTTTTTTTTTTCAAAAATATTTATCTAATTTGCTGTTGATATGATGGATCTGGAAAAACGGGGACAATATCGCTATTAAAGCCACAAAGACACGAAGTTTCTTTAAATGCTTCTACAAGTGCCGGGAAATTGTAACGAGTCTGATGGCCAACACCAACAAACTTTTTCAACCTACAAGCAACTTACAAGTAACTCTCTCTAGTCTATGTTATCATACAGGCTTTAAAATTGATCTAACCTTTAACACGTTTGCTTTAATCGTAATATCACAGATATTTTACCGCTCCCAGCGCCGAAAATTACGTCCTTTTTTTGATGAACTGGACGTTACGACGTAATTGTCCGGTGAGCTAGAGAGCTAAAAAGCATTGTAACTTCTTTGAAAATGATTTATTTACGTTGGGACTATGAACATAGAAAAGTCGAGGTAAATACGATAATAAAGGCAGACAAGTTAAGTAAATCATTCATACTATCACATAAATAATCGCGTAGGTATCCAAATCGTTGCCTAAATCATGTAGGAGTGGTGCTACGTTTCCAGGGAAGCTATTAAATTGTGGTAAACGTTACTTTGCAGTTCGTTAAACATAGACGCGTGTCCACAACTGTACGAGTTCGAGTCCGTTTCAGCTTGGCCGCCGTACCTCAACCGCGATTCAGCTGATGGTATGTTGTTATTAATGAAACTATTAACACTAAACTCTTCAGTTTTATCACACACGCTCAGTTTATCCGCGTTCGATGAAGTCTCACTAATTTTGCTATTAGGCTCGAAACTATCGAGAGTTTCGTCGAGTTTCACCCTCTTAGTCGAGGGAGCCTCGCCAACGTTCACCTCTTCGTCATCGTCAATACACGTCAACATTCGAGGAGTTGGCGGCATGTAAAACTGCGAAAGCACGTCCTGCACATCGCAGTCCTCCATGTCCTCGAACGACCGCTTCTTCGAAAACCTCTCACTTTCCACATTTTCCGGCACTATGGCGTTACCCCCAAAACTTTCCAGAGCACTCTCAAGTCCGTTAAGCACTTCCATATCTTTCCCCGTCACCGTATTAAGTTCCTCAGCTAATTTGGCATCGAAATCGTTTTCGACAACAAAGTCAACTTTGTTGAAATCTTGAGGCTCTTCGAAGCTCGTCTTGTTTTCGTTCTTCATGTACTCGCTTTTGATGTTGAGGCTGTTGTCGTTGTCGTAACAGCGGGGGTAGTTGAGTTGTTGCTTCTGTACTTTTTCGTCACGCGCCTCTTTCTGCAACCTCTTCATGGTGTTGTTGATAAGCACGGAGCGACACAAACTCGCCTCGGGGTCTTCGATTTTTTTCAGCTTGTTGATGCTGATTTTCAGCACTTTCCTCCGCTCCTCCTTCTGGCGGTATTTGGCCGAAATCATGGAAGGCCGGTTCTTGGGTGGACAGTAGCCAGTAGGGTAAGTGCGTGGAGGGCCGAAGATGTCATCGCAATCGTCACTCACCGCCGGCGGGGACTTCATTGTGCTTTCGGGCGCTGAAACAACAAGACACTTTAAAATCTCGCCCAAAAATTTTTTAACATATTAATCTATCCTACAGCTACGGTCATTGAGGTAACATTTTGAAGTTTTGACAAAGCACGTGGTCTACAATATGGTGGGATTTTGGAAATAACAAAAACTTTCGCCAACAATAATTATTGGTGTCTTTAAAAACATTGCGTCTACTAAATACGTACAATTTTCGAAATAAGAGGCATCGAATTGAAAAATGCAGTCACCAACTCTATACTCTGCAAACATTTTAACGACACTTTTTGTTTGAAAAACGAGTTGCAACTAGTTTCGTCTGCCGGACTAGGTACTACACCTCCCTTGAAAAATAGATACCTACCACCAACCCCTGCCACTAATAGGTTTTTAAGCACCCGGAAGGGATTAACAAATTTTTCTGTTCTTACCGGGAAAAACCAATCCTTATCAGTTGCACCCTAAAATGCACAAATACCAATTACGTCACGCTGCTATTTAAAATTTACAAAATTTGGAGTTTCTCAAAATTACACATAATTTCCAAGAAACTTTTGGTAAAAGCCCCGGTAAACTTGGTTTATTTAAACTTTTCTAAGAAAGATACGTATTTACAAAATGGTCTACTAACATGAAGAAAACAATTTCCTGTTTACAAAATGCGCCTTGATCTAATTGTGTGCGATTTACTCATGCATAACCCACGTTTTGGGTGTTGACTTGAAGCAAGTGGCAGCTTTGTTTAGAGCGTAATTGCATTTAATGACGTGTTGCGTGTCTAAATTCGGGCAATAACTCTTCATTTATAAGAATAGACAACTGCAACGTTCTGTTAGATCCCAATCAAATCTTCACAGTTTTAACTAAAATAGGTCATGCCAAAAGCTCTCTCGCTGTAATAACAAAAAACAATGCAACAAAAGGTCAAACTGACCATGGACGAAACCAGTGTCAATAATTTCGAGAAGACGACGAAACGTGTTCGTGAGTACAATGAAGCATTTTGGAGTGGGTACTTTTTGGTCAAAGAAAGTTTTTAAAGCAGTCGTGCGTATTTTCCGATTCACAAAATTGAATTTGATTGAAAATTGGCGATTAAAATTTCACTTTGGCTTAATTAATTTTATTCATTGGAAAACACCTGTCATGTTAATTGCATTCTTCGCAGTCGTGAGGAGAGGATAACATGCAACAATTTGAAAGTAATCACTCATTTCGGATGAGACAGTCTTTTGAAACGAGTCTTAAAATTTCGATTGGATTTTCCGCTGTTTTCCTTTTTGGAGGCTTGACGCCATTTTCACCAATTCCTGACCAAAATTCACTGAAAATATTAAATTTGCCAAAGCAAATGAGCAGGTCATATAATTACATTCCTCATTTATTTTTATATCCTACCGACAATTAACTCTCGATATAACAAAAACTTTGAGAATTCAGTCTTTGTTTTTACACGTAACAATACAAAAATATTATTTAAAAAATATTTTGTTACGTTAGTTCTTATTATTTAATAGAGGAATTTCAATATTTTTTGAATATTTTTGGGGGTCAAATTATTCCAATTTCAATTGTAGGTCTCGATCTATTATGAAAAAATCCTCAAAAAAAAAGAATAATTGCCATTCATTGGGCCTCGTCAAAGTCTTACAACTACAGAAGTGTTAACGCTTAAAGCACCTGTGATGGTTGATAAAATAAAACATTTTCCACAGAACGGACGCGACAGGCTGGAGTTAATATCTAATTAACTTATTTTCTTATTATCCAGTATTTTAATAGAATCAAAAAAGTAGCTTACGTCAAGCACTCCGATATTTTCTAGTTAAACATATGCAAATAAATAACCGAAAAGATCAACAAAATTTCCTTCTGCGTGTTGAAATTATATTTTCGTAAATATTTGAAATTTTAACTTTTATGACGTAGGCTATAACAAAACAATGTTATAACGTAGAGACGTATTAGCCAAAACTCTCACTATTTATACCATCTTGCAACAACAATGTATAATTGCGAGGGCGTGCAGCTAGCGGCGAGCTGCAAACAACCTGAAAACCGTCGTCAATCTATCTAACGTCAATTATTATTATCTTCGAGTTATCCTAAAAGGATAACGTCATGTAATCAAATTAAATGTGGCGTTTTGTAGATCGAATCATTGCCGTAATTTATTTCTCGTAAAATAAGCTATTTGTCCGGAATACACGGGTGTATTGCTGGTTGCGGAACTATCGACTGAAAGTTAATCAAAGAGCCAACCTCAACGTACTGCTTCAAATAAATACGTGAAATGTTTGTTTTTAGGACCTGTTTTCCATTAACTGACCAAATTTATTGATGCAATAATTATTGCGTTAAAAGTATTTATGACATTTTAATAACATTTTTAATTTAGAAAACTGTTACATTACAATCTTCAAAATTAGTGGTGGTAAAATAAAGTAGCTATATCTTTCAGTTGAGAGTTTATAAAAATTTCAAAACCGAGATAAACTTATCAATACATTGTGAGATCTGCAACATTTGACATTGTCCGAAACAAATAAAAAAGTCTAGTATTTCAACGTTAACGTAATCAGATGAGGTACCGAGCTTTGTCAGAGACAAATCTAAAACTTTATCATTGTTTATGTTGTTCGTGAACTAATTGCAGTGACACCAAAATCTAATTTAGGTATCTACAAGCATTTAAAAAAATTGGGACAAATTTGTCCACCCACAATAATGATTGTAGGTGGTGGAAAAAATTATGTGTAACTCTAAATTTTCCGCAAAGTTTTAGCGATGCGGATTGGCGTCCTTTCTAGCAAGCTTCACCTTTTCGTTGACCTTTGTACCAGATTTGAGGCACTCATCCGGAAATGCAGGGTTTGTCCTAAAAAATTTTAATAACCGGCCGACTCTTCCTACGTGCCGTTTCTTTATCTTCTCCTGATGGTGTTTGAAGTTGTGGAGCCCCCTGGCCGTACCTGTTGGCACCTCAGCTCGTTTCCCGTTTCGTCCCGAAACCGGCGGCAACCGTAAGGACATAAATCCGGCCAGCCGCATGCATGTTAATTTATTCATAGAATATTCCGTCCGTGAACTTGCGGACAATTTAAAAATCAGATATGTATCACACAAAACTGCATTAACATAATTCCGGAGCCGGCTCGACTTGTCACCCGATTTTACCCGTGTAATTTAATAATGCGTGATAAAATCGGCCCCCGTCCATTACCCTCAAAAACTCGGGTCAATTATTGAGGAGTCCCGCCATCGATTCCGGCCGCTAACCGGAACGCTCTTCCGGCTTCCTCGGTCTCACTCCAAATCCGCCAAGACCATAATTCTCGAAACGGATTAATCTGCAGCAATGCAAGAGAGCAATGACGAAATCACGAATTAAGTTCGGTGCCTGCACAATGCAAGGCCGCGCCAGCTTCCACCCACAATTTTCCGTGTTTATCGCGGAATTTCGCAATAAACCCGCCGCCAGAACCGTACCGTTAAAAAGCCATCGCTTTAATCGAGGCCGCGTAACACTTGTGTAACTACTTTCGTTTCGTACACTTTGATTTTTTATTGTTTGTCCACAATAAGAAGGAATTAGGCGGTGTGTCCGGTCCCTTCCTTCCACCATCCCACTTTCACTGCTCAACTTTCGGTGTCGCGCCTCGTTTAACACGGGATGAAACCAAGACCGACGCTAATTAACGCCCAAATAATATTTTAATCAATCAGAGAGGACGATTGTGCGGCCACAAAAGGTTATCGAGTGTGTGTGCGGAGATAAAATCGTGTGTGCGAAACGAAAATCGTTATACCGCACGATGAGAGAGGGTCGGGTCTTCCCCAACCCCGGCGACCGGGGAAACCCATAAAACTCGCGATTTACGCGTTTTTATGTTTGTTAATTTCGGAAGGGACTTAGCGCCAACTTGTTTGGGGTAATTCTCCGACACCCCAACATGCCAAATTGCAAGCTGCTCCGATGCGGAGATCGAACGACTGATCAAGTACCATCATAACGGATCAACTCTAAGCATTTGATGCGAAAGTAATGCTATAAATTAAAATTGATAAAAATCACTAACTTAACTAGCACTGTATACGACAACTTTATAACATAAACTTTATAATAATTGACTTGCAGTATTGACATTATAAAATATTTATCAGTAATTTACATCATAATATCATTTATGCAATTCGAAATAACTTCAATTTATTTGACGCTTTAGATTTATGTGATTAGGCAACTTTTGACTCTAATATGAAGGTTCTGACAGGGTTAGTACATTAAACAACGAGTAACATAAGCCTCATTTTCAAAGTTTCGAAAATGAGTGGCGCAGCCGCGAGTCTTATAATGGACGAGTGCCATAATTGCTTTATTAACAAGTTCTTTATACTATTTAATCTACTTTAGCTCTTTTTTTAAATAAAAATACGCAATTTTAAAATTTGGGCAATTTGGCCGTCGTTGGTACCACCACTGACTCCCCACTAACAAGGTAAGGTAGCAGTCAGGTTCGAAATTATTTGTGTGTCGTCTCGTTTTGACGATTATTTGATGTTTTAATAAAATTTATAATCACAACCACCAACCTGAAAAAAGTAAATTACACTAGCACCATTACGAAAGCCAAAAAGCTATTACAGCACTGTTTGGGTGTCGTAATAACTTTATTATTAAGTCAAAGTAGAAAAAGTAAATTTTCGTATAAAGATCTTTCTTTTAAATTAAAAATCGAACTGGCTCAAAAACAAACAGCTTATCAAACCGCCAATAGACGTTTTGGTTTCTTGGCCAAATTAAATACTTCGATCAAAACACATTGCTTGACAGCAATTTATGAACATTATTTAGAAAATAGTATACTTATTAGGAAACGAATGAGTAATACAGTAATGCGCGCTTTGGGTCACTTTTGAATTTTCTGCAACCCTTGAGAGCTACTACAATTTTTATGGTTTTATACAAAAACTAAATTAAAACGGTACAAATTGTTATGGTGCTTCTAACGCAATTTACCAATGATTCTTATTCTGTCTCGCAGAATTTTGCTTAAAAAAAAACAATTTTTTTAGTTGATAAACTTTAAAAATTAATTTACATAATGGTTGTAGACTGCGCGGACACGCTTCAACAATACCGTTATATAGGAATTGACCGTTGTGCCATCTGCCGGGTTTGAAGTAAGATGCGTTATATTGGTGGCCCTTAAATTTGCTGTTCGCAAAATTTAAGTAAAATAATTGAAATAATTGTGTAACAGGACAAAAGTGGAATAAATGGTAGAAGCACAGAAGACGAAGGCGAGATTGTGAAACCGGAAAATGGATTTGCGAATTGCATCACGTTTTACATGCAAGCAGCGAACGAATGGAAATGACAGCGGTCAGCAGCTCGTCGATCGACAAAACGCAACTTTGGAAAATTGCCGGTTAATATCTCAACTTCACAATTCCAGCTCTAAATTAGAAACATTTATTTATACACAAAAGTGTTTTGTGAAATTACCATCATCGCCAAGGTGATGCGTGGAAGGTGTTCCGACTGGTCCCTCTCACACAAACCCGGACACCCACACCTACTCCATCCGGCGATATTGATTCTCGCATTGGTAATGAAATAATTAAGGTGTCAGTTGCGTTTGAGTTATTACGAGGCCAAACAATGCGTAATGGATCACTTCATCCAGTCCCAAAAGTCGATAATTCCCAGAGTTAGAGAGAAAAGACGCTACTGTACGAAATGACTTCCGTGACGACGTTTTGTTTATCAATAACATTATTATCGTCATGATAAAGAGAGAGAGGGATAGATACGATTTTGTTGTTGATCTACAAACAAGAGAGTTTTGTGGTGGTGCAGAGAACCTTGGTCGCGGAATGGAACAGAATATACAAATGCGCCAACAGTCAAGGTTAATAAGGCTAGACATGCGTGATAATAATAATAATTAATCGTGTACTTATTAGATCCGTATCGGGGTTTGCAGTGAAACAAAAGCTCGATCCGAAATCAGGCCACAGAAAAGTTTCAGGGAAATTTTTGGATCCATCGAGTGAGGGGGCGTCGTGCAATTCATTAGCACGGTTCCAAACGGCGTTAGTTGCACATCTAATCTTGTGACACTGGTTATATCAGTAATTGTGTAATTAATTAGGATCTAGCGCCGCGGCTGCACGTACAAAAGAGACGTTCTTTTGCACTTTCTCTCGCTTGACTTTCACCCTTGAACGGCCCGATTACAAAATGAGTGAATGTAAGTAAGCCATCGGTTGTTTCGGCAAAATTCGTTCTTACGCGCTTACACGGTAAAAGATTTGCAACAAAGTAGCCTTGTCATCTCACATCATTTTGAAAGTTACTAGATTTTCTAGTTGTTAAACAATCATCTCAAATCCAAAGTTTCCTCTAATTGTCACATCGATTAATTGATAAAAACCATAACTGCTGCTGCGTACTTGCTATGCACCTAAAATGGATGTAAAATCATCCACAAGGATAATAAATGGCTCCAATGAGGCCTTGAAGAAGGCTGCCGGCCAGAACCAAGACGTACGTAGATTGAGCAGTTGAACACCAAAGTGGTAAAAGTCAGTATTTAGCTAGAACTTGGCGAAAATCACAGTTTCTTCTGCCGCATAGATTATACTAAGTGTGGTGGTGAACTCTTAAACCCATCATAAGAAATCTGCTGACCAAAATATAGTAATATGACGCAATCTCGTTCAAGTTTGCATAACTGGAGCCTTGAACCACAATTGTTGTGCTGCATTCACGATTTGAAATTTATGAAGATCAGGGATCCTGAGAGTGATTCTGCTTCGGAAAATTTACAAGAATTCTCGGGATATGAAGACCGTTCAAAAAATATAGATAGACAAATTCATTATATTATCAATCAAAACATAACAAATGGTTAAATCCAATGCAAGACAGTCACCTTATAATCGAATTAGAATCGAGACAAAATAAGAAAAAAGATTGCAAAACGCAAGTTATTAAGCCACTTCTAAGTGCAGAAATGGATCTTTTAATGTCTACAATTTATACTAAAACTTGTTCAGAACAAAATTATTACCAAACGTCACCACTACGGCACTCATCAGGACCAACTACAAGAGCCTTGACAAAAGACCAAGAAGATATTCAAGCACTTCAAGATCTTCTCAATATCAAACAAAATTTTATAGTATTGGTCTTACTTGTCCAAACTGTGAGCAAAGATAGTTTACCAAGATGCATGCGCGCAACAGACCAAGAAAACTCGTATAACATAGAAGAAAAAAGAAGACAAAATTACAGAGAGACTAAAAACGAACGTTTTTAGTTGCTGGTTCATAAAAAATTACATGTGCATTGTTTTGATTGTTATAATTAAATTAAAGACCGTGGCTTCATGCATGTACATCTGGAATGATAAAACTAATGCGTCAAGGATTGTCAAGATATTTCAACATATGTATTTAAGGAAATATAATTTGGTCAATTAATCAACCAGTGAGCAAATAATTACACACAGTGATGCACAAGAAGCGTTATATTATATGAGTTTGGTTTTGGGTTCAACTTTTTGGTTCTTGACTATGGATTCCTTTTTAAATAACATTGAGGTGGAGTACAGAAAACTATGAAAGGGTCGAAGATAAATATGTTACTGAAGATTGTTATGACGTTATTAAGAAAAAATTAAACAAATTAATACAGCCACAATGCAGAAATAAGACAACAAAATATTTGAAAAAAGTTGTTATTAATTCAAAATTTAATTGTTTTGTCAGCACGACTCTCCAAACATTTTTTTAAACGTGGAATTTTTCGTACATTAAGTTGTTGCCTACAAAGGTATAATATAAAACAAAAATCGAGGGTAAAATTCCAGAACCGCAAGATCCATTGGTATTTTTACCGAAAAAGTAATTTTGTTCAGGCTTGGATTTTTTAAAATTAGGTTATTTTTACCAGCACGAGATGATACAAAGACAAGCATGTTTTGTAGTTCATTCTACCAGTAAGTAACTTCCCGTAATTAGTAGGGAGCCAACAGAAATTCACCAACAACAAGAAAAATGCAGCCAAAGAGTAATTTTTGTTTTGTAATTTGTTTGTTTCTGTAATTATAATAATAGTAAATATTATTATGTTCAACAGAGCAAACATAAATATTACTTACGCTTGTTAATTAATCAACTTTAAACTTCACCTTCATTTATCTTAGAATAACAATGCTTCGACCACTCTAATTTTCAAAGGTTTCTCATTGTAAATCAAGCTTTGCTCACGAACTCATTCGAAGATTCAAAGACAATCATTAGGCTCTTTCGTCAACTGCAAATTTTAACCTTTGCCGACTACAAGCTTCGAATTGATGACAGATCACTAATTAGAAAATCATCGATTACTCAACTCGATTAAAATGCTCATTTATTCGATTTGTTAATTGCAAAAGAAAGACCGACGAACGGAGTTTGATTTACACCGGGAAACGACATCACGGTGAGAAAAGTGCAAGGTGCGATGCACGTAACCCAAACCTTATATAGAATCTTTCACAACAATAGTAGCTTAGTTATCAAAACTGGAAGTGCCTCAAGTGAGCCAATGTTTACGTTTCCAACCAAAGATAAGGTAATCTGAAGAATAATTCTAGTTGTAAGCTAAACGTTCTTCAAAAGCGGGCGCAGAGGTCGTTCGTCAAGAACAAATCCCAGTCTTTGATTAAAAAATCATAGTAACAAACTTGAGATTGGTTTACACAGAAAAAGACGTAACACCTTTCATGACGAGAAGTGGGAAAATGTACCCAAACTTTTTGTATAAACTGTCACAACGATAGTTAAAAGTGCAAATGCCTTCAACGAGCCATTTTGCATGCTGGCAATCAAAAGAAGAGGGATCCTAAGAATTCCTTTCATTGTAAATCATGTTTCGATTACGGGCTCTTCAAAGACCATCCCAAGAGAAAAATCAAACACCTGGTGAGAAATATTCCGTTATTCAATTAACACAATTATCTAGTCGATTCGTTAATAATTGTAGGAAGCAAAAATGGAGTCTGGTTTACGTGGGGAAACAATGTTGCAGCTTCTCTGCGAACCACTGTACTCGCTAAAAGTCCGTCTTTTTTGAGGTGTTTTTTTTTCAACCAAAACGAAAGATCTTGGGGGGTTTCAATGTTGTGACCACAAAAAAGCCGAAAGTATGGACAGGAAAAACTACCCAAGTCTGAGTCAATGCTAATTTTAAGAAAGAAACAACGGGAATACCGCAAGATTGGTGCTATTTATATGCATTCTCGAACGCGCGCCACTAAATCATGTGCACTATCAATATTTACTCTGTACTTATTTCTACTTAATTATTATCTAAAAGTTTTTATGTGCTGCCCGATATCAGCCAAGATCTTATCAGAAATTTTCCAAACAACATTCTATTCTCACTGAACTTGTTTTTGTTTTGTTTTCAGATTTCTCATTAATAATCATCAAATTAAAAAACAATTAGCTATTAACAAAAATATTTTTCACATACCAGAGTGTTGTCGATCCAAATTTTCAGTGATCTGCTTCTAGGTCCGGATGTTTGCGTCACATTTTTATTGTTTATTCTAATTATTTCCGGTAAGGTAGCCGCTAATTGGCGAATCAGGAGTGGCAATTTGAACCAAGTCTACCTGTACGAACTGTTAAATTAATATCCCTACGAGTATCAAATTATAGCGGCGGTGGTGTTAAGAATATTATTATTGTTGACGTCGCGACTTGTAACGGTTCGATTGTTATTGTTAATTTTCGACGGCATCGCGGCGATAAACGAAAGTTTGTAATATCGCCAGACCGGAAACGATAACGACCTGATCATCTCCGACAAAAATTTATTCCCGATAAGACCGGCCGTGGTTATAAAGTTTTTTTTTTTCGTGGGAAGTTCGGGTAGGTAATCGAAAAGTTTTCGGCCAACAAAACAACGTCAATGATCCTGCGAGATAAGCGGCATCGACGGGGAGGACGGGAGTCGCAACTGGTAGCGCGGCGCGTTTCCTCTTCACGACCGACTCAAAATTCTTCACATTGCTCGGCTATTTCAGTCCCTCGACGAAACCGAGTCAAGTTGATGTTACACATGTGGTTATGTAAGTGTCGGTGCTACAGCCAATGATTTATACATCGGACCTAGTAATTGATTGCTATGCGGGTGGCGGCACGGGAAACTTTCCTTTGTGTCGCGGAGGTTGCACAAAATATGAATGGAAAAGCGGGGCGATAACGCGCCAAGGATGATCCAGTTTGCGCCTCCCGACACGTTAACAAGAATGTCACGACTTTTTCAGCGCATTAAACCGCATGCAAAAATTACTCACGGAAATCGGCATCAGGACAACGCACCACTGGCAACAGTCGACAGTGACTGGTTCGGATCGGTTTTGCCTTATCACATTGATAAGGTGGAGAGCGACAGCCGAACTGCTAATTAAGACAATGAGCGGCGGAAATTTCAACTTCAACGCGCTTTTTTCAACCATCACGATCTCAAAACTTTCTGCGACGCGACATGTTCTTTCGAATCTAAAGACCGACATCTGCAGCGTCTCTATCTGGTTCTGGAAGAGCTTCGAAAGCGATTTGGAGGTTCGGCCGAACCGTGACAAGAAAAGTCAAAAATTCTCATGAGAATAGTGAAGACGAAAATTCTCTCCCCAAAATCGGCCAACTTGGGAAAGATTTTGTAGGCGCAGATAATTAGCAGTAACTTACCGGCAAAAAGCGTCGAGTTTTTCAACAGATACATCCGCCAACCTGTCCGTTATCCGATTAACCCGGTGAATATCGCGAAAGCTCGAAAAGCTCCGGCGGCCGAAAAATAATTAGTTGGCGTTACCAACAAAGTGACCCAATTCGTTTTGACGAAAAATTGTTTTTCCGCGGATATTACGTTACGCAATCCCCGAAGGCCGTCGAAATCGGGTTATTGGAACGATTTTCAATATTGGCGCTTCATCAATCTTGTTGCAATCTAGCGATGTTATCTATTGTTTTTCTGAAGTTTTTGAGTCGTTTATTTCGTTGCACTTTAGTATAATAGACAGTCGACACGAAATACGGACTTGAGAGGGCGTCTTTGAAAAGTTACCATTCCAACGCATTAACGGTATGAATGCGTAGGTTATACAGGGTGGCCCACTTAACTCGTTGGACAACACCAACTCGAGAGAAAAACTCGAGAAAAAAACACGTTATGTGGGCAGTTAGGAAGTTAACTTATTCAGGCGCTAAAGAGTTGAAAATTTTTATTACTTTTCAGTTATCACTTCCCCTCTTCCAAAAAAATCCCTTGTTTCGCTCACACAACCACAATAGCAGTAGAATGGCATAAACATCATTTATTGTTATTTCTTTATAAGTAGCCGAATTACCAGTACATTTATAAGTAATAGCAAAGAATTAGAGCCATATGTACAACTTTTTACTTTAACTTGCCGGTACTTAGAAGTCATTACCAAATTTTCTAACATTATTATCTCTTATAAGTGAATACTTACAGCCCCTGTCAAATGGATAACGATTACAACCATGTGATTACACTTTTTAAGTTAATAATTAATTCCAATTAATTTAGTATTTTGTTTAAAATGGTAAAAACGAGTAGTAAATAGTGGATATGTAATTATACTATAAGTATCGCAATAAAACATTTTACAAGTGCAATTTACATAATCCGATAAATTTTTTATTGTTACCAAGTATAAGCTCCACCAGGAAGACAACTATAGTTGAGGTATTGGCAACTACATACATGTAAATTCCCAGGTAATTAAAACAATCTCATTAGCGAGTTAAAGAAGCACAAAGAAGTATCAGGAAATCTTTTATAAAAAAAAAGTTGCGCGCTCCACTTGGTGTTGAAGGTTGTTGAAGATCATTTCAATTTTTATTAAAGATTATTGTTAAAGTTTTAAGGTACTCAAAACTAGAAAAAATTAAAAGAAGATGCAATTTGTCTTCATAATGTTGTTGAAATGTGATTAAAAACAGCAAAAAGGACAACGTTATGTAAATTTTTCAAGGCCTATAGATATATTTTGTGGAAAACGCTTGTAGTTAAAATCAATTAGAAAAGAGGACTAACTATATGAAACCTCAAGTAAAAAGAAACCATGTGACAGCAATGGGAAAAAATATTAAAATAGTGTAAGCAGTTAATAATTTTTTTCATGTTCGAGATAAGTAGGTCGTTAAAATACAAATAATCTGGAATTATTGGAATCGCTTATTTCACGTTTTAAGCTCGAAGGTGATTTTGCATTTCAATGTGAACTTTAACAATGTCAATGTCGATAAAACAGCATCCTTCTTTACGCAACTGATATCATTGCAAAACACTCAGTTTGCAAACCCGGAAGAAGAGGTCTCTTCCAAATTTTACTATCGTCCCTGTAGTGGGATCCTGGAAAAAGCGATTGCGATCGAGTCGCTATCTTTACGATTTTGGCCACTTTGGAGGGAAGGGGTTTAGGGGAGGATCTTTTCAAAAATGCGAAACCAATCATTTTTCAGCAATTTGTTAAGGTGAAAAGTTTTCAAACTACCTAACCTAAGTATCGTGAACGTAAACCTCGTGGACTTTAATACACTAAACAATTGTCACTTATAATATTCCTAGTGCATTGATTATTTCCGGAAATTTTTTCGAATGCATTTCTAAAACGTATTAATTAGTCCGAGTGGAACATGCATAAGAATAAAATTTCCGGAAAAAAAAATTCAGGAAATTTTTACATTGTCATAGAAACGACATCGAATTCTATTTTTCTATTGGCTACTTTTCGGTGTCGTGCGATTTTCATCAAAATTCAGTAGTACATGTACAAACATTCGGAAAAATTGATCATAAGAGTCAAGAGTTACGACAATTTTCAATAACTCTTCCTCCGTTATCAACCGTTTTCGAGAACATGTTTATTAAGAAAAGCCGTTTAATTTTTTGATTTTATATCCGCCTCTCAAGTTTGTAGCAGTTATTCCGGGACACTCTGTATACAAAAATTGAGATTTGCGTATGGATTCAAACTTGCGTTTCAATCTGACAGAGTTAGAATATAAGCTACTGTATATTATGAATCCAACAAATTATTATAAATGTAACAAAATTTGTGCAAGATATTATTTTGTATAGAAACATACTTTATGGTACGATTGTACCTAGGACTTTTGTTTACAGATATTTTTTCTGAATGTAATTACAAATGTCCAAGTTGACTGGGATATAACGTTTATTCAAGGAAATAATTAAAATGTTTGTCGAGATTAAAATTTTGTAAAATTTGCAAGCACGTTTTGAAGAAGAAATTCAAATAATCTAGAGATCATTTAAAAGTGGTTTCGGAAATGAAAATTGTTATTTTTTACCTACAAAAGTAATAATATTGGTACATATTATGAACAACAAGATAAAGATTATTTAAAAACCCCTTGTTAATCTCCAAATAACGATAAATATGCAATATCCGAAGAATCGCTTTTAAAGCAGCACCTTTGGAGTTGTAGAAACGGTTTCTACTAAAAACAGGTAAACTTGGGTGCCGGAGGCTATAACCCTTCCACTTGTACCTGAAAATATCTGAAAATCCAGCCCCTAAGCCGTCATCTACCAATGCCATTCATAGGGATGCACCTTCGGAACACCAAAAAAAGCGATAGCCTCTCGGAACTCTGTTTAACCGATGGAAATCCATTGCGACTCGGCTGATATCTATCCAAAGCAACCGTTTTCGGTTGCAACCGTTTTCGGTTGCTTAGAAGCGACTCGGTCGCAATCGCTTTTTCCAGGATCCCACTACATACTATAAATAGTAGAATCAGGATATACAATAGATAGTAGGATATCTGTTGTATGAACATGCATATGTATAAGGGGATATATTTTCTGTTATATGTTCATGTTTCAAACTGATTGTTGAAGTTATTTGACTTGGCACCAATTTTTTTACGAAACTCAACCACAGTTCTGCTAGAAAACTCTTGAAATACTTGGTCCACAAATAGAGATTTCACAAACTGTAACTTCTTCATTAGAAGATGTAACTACTAATATCAAAGAGAACAGGAATAATAGTTATTTCCTCCTGAGCACCCTCAAGATTCAACACCAAAAAAGATATTTTTCAAATCATAAGTTGATCCTCACATTTCTTTCGCGGGGTGAAAACTTTGATAGGAGAAACATATTTTAACCACTCCTCAACCCAACCACAAAAAAGGGAGTCTTTTGTTCACGGTACTTACAACAGGTGGTTTGTTTGTTAATTGCGGGTTAGTTGGAGTCGATCACCTTGTGCCTTGTGTTTGGACGAGATACATTTACAGTTACCTACAATTAGCGGGTACGCCACTGATTTAACCGGAGTTTTGTTGCAGTTTGGTATGTTGCGCTCTCCACCCGTTTCGGCGTTACTATAATTTTTTTTTTTTTCAGGAGATTTAATGAATATTTCTGGCCCAACCCGTTACATTTCGCCACAGGTTGTAATCTAGTGAAAATTTTTAATTGCAGAGGTGTGTTCGTGACGTCGCCAGGGCTCATTTTCGATGCAAAATGTCAAGCATCTCAAGGTTGCGCACTCATCCAATGATTTCGCATGACCATGACGCGGACGTCCCGACAAATTCAGAAAATTCTCACGTCCCAAATAAATAAATCGAAATTGAAGGGTAATTTCAACATTTTACCGCGCCACCCCCCAATAAATAGCGCTGTGCCGTGTGTCCCCAATAAGGACGTGGCGATTTTCAAAAAGCGACCCGCCATCAAACCGAGATTTCTGACGAGTACGAAGAAGGGTCGAAAGAAGAGAAAATCCCGTTTCGACGCAATTTGGTTAATAAAATAAAAAATACTTGTTTTCAACCAATAACGCGATAAATTAACCGCAGTTGGTGTAAATATTGTCTATTGTAGGTGAAAGGAAGCTGGTGATAAGCACGCGAATTTGTTGGGAGACCCGGCCGAAGGCCGGAACTCTGAGATCACTTCGAAGAGGGGGACGAAACGACCTTAGGTGTGCGGAAGGTCAGGGTGAATTTTCGCAGACAACTCCCATCGCCGAGAGCTCGTGACGTATCAACACTTTCACTACGTATAGCCACAATAATGTGATGTGTGGAAACCTTGCCGACTCAACAATCGAATCCATCGTCACAAACCATAAAACTATTGTTTCTTCGAGATTCCGCAACTGCCCGATTTTAAATGGTCGTCTCATTCAACGAAACGTAGAAAACCCCCTCTTGTGGACAAATTAACGGAATTGACTGGAGTGTATTAAATTTTCATGATAACTCGGGGAAGACTGCGGTAGGATCGCGTGTCGCGACTCCCGGTCACGATACGTTTTTGATTGTCAACATTATTTCAAAGTTTTCTCGTGTAAATAGATGGTAATCTCTCAAAGTAGTCGGCTGATTTGTGGATAAGACGCAAACTGAGCATCCGGGACACTTGTTACTATACCGCATCCCCCGAGACGCGATCCCCAACGGAAGGGTGCGGAGTAACGTCAACGCTACGTTTTCGTGCGTTAACCGCCTTGATTGCGTTATAAAACTTCAAGATCCGTGATGCTTTTTCGAGGCCGTGAAAACCGGCAAAATGCCCGCTTCCTGTATAGGCTGAGCAGTGTAGTTGCGTTGTGCACGTCACACGATTCCAAAGTGAATCTGGGTCAGTGGGACGACGTTAGGCAATTTTATTAGAAGACACATGTCCAAAGCCAAGTGAAAACCGTATTTAATACACCGGGAGAGTTTTGCTGCTTAAAATCGGAATGGTGATGAGGCAACAAGACGAAACGACACCGTTACGACCACCACGTTATGAATCTGGTCGCTACAATAATACCGACAACTTCCGTTATTGTTGATTGTTGTCTCCGCCGCAGCGCTTTGTGGGTATGCACTGCTACGTTACCGTTCTTGGGAATTGCACTGTCAAGGCTAATAAGAAGCTGTTTCGGCGAAAGGTCACTTGACTTGGTCACTTTCGAAATTTTGCCAGCTGGAGGCGCATCGAAGAGTTTGACTAAATTACGTAATGCTCTCCACGAGCGAAGAGAAAACAATAGGGCAATTCAACGACGTTACGTTACGAACGACGCTCGATACGTGATCGGGGGCTCAAAACAACCAATTTTAATTTTTCGGCGACAATCATCTACAAATCACGATTGACGGCGGACTTATGAATAAATTTAATCCGGGATCAATTCCGGAATTCTTTCAATGGCCGATGCGTGATTGCACTCTTTATTGGGAGCGCTAACAATATAACGGCGATCCTTGCTCCTCGGCGCTCAGCGACCGTGGCTAATCGCGCAATTCATTTCGTTATTTGACAGAAATCAGTTATGTGCCTCTTCTAGAAGCATGAGGCGTTCGGGTTATGGGCGACTTATAAATTTTGCCCCGTTTGTGTTAATCATCGCTTCTTCTTCAACCGAGCTTCGTTCGCCCTTCAGGACGCCGATATTAAAGCGCCGACTCCTTTTGCTACACAGCTATTCGGAAGTCTATACAATAAAACTAGTTTTTTGAAGACGTCGTCGTTTCGCAGTCACAAAGAAACGTTGTTATCCAGTGACAGGAAAGGTTGTGATTTGATAGCCGGAGCGTCCACCGGAGAGGCGTGGCGCATGATCTGGCAAGCGTGCAACTAGCATGCTACTTCTAATTGAACCAATATAATCAAATGCATCAGCGCCCACTGAACATGCATGGCAAGTAGCATGCTAGTTGTAACTTGCTACTTCAATATACTCTTGCCATGCTACTGCCACGCATCTGCCACGCCGCTCCGGTGGGCGCTCCGCCTAAGAAACTAATCAGTAGTGGGATCCTGGAAAAAGCGATTGCGACCGAGTCGCTTCTAAGCAACCGAAAACGGTTGCTTTGGATAGATATCAGCCGAGTCGCAATGGATTTCCATCGGTTAAACAGAGAGTTTCAAGAGGCTATCGCTTTTTTTGGTGTTCCGAAGGTGCATCCCACGAATGGCATTGGTAGATGACGGCTTAGGGGCTGGATTTTCAGATATTTTCAGGTACAAGTGGAAGGGTTATAGCCTCCGGCACCCAAGTTTACCTGTTTTTGGTAGAAACCGTTTCTACAACTCCAAAGGTGCTGCTTTAAAAGCGATTCTTTGGATATTGCATATTTATCGTTATTTGGAGATTAACAAGGGGTTTTTAAATAATCTTTATCTTGTTGTTCATAATATGTACCAATATTATTACTTTTGTAGGTAAAAAATAACAATTTTCATTTCCGAAACCACTTTTAAATGATCTCTAGATTATTTGAATTTCTTCTTCAATACATGCTTGCAAATTTTACAAAATCTTAGTCTCGACAAGCATTTTAATTATTTCCTTGAATAAACGTTATATCCCAGTCAACTTGGACATTTGTAATTACATTCAGAAAAAATATCTGTAAACAAAAGTCCTAGGTACAATCGTACCATAAAGTATGTTTCTATACAAAATAATATCCTCCACAAATATTGTTACATTTATAATAATTTGTTGGATTCATAATATACAGTAGCTTATATTCTAACTCTGTCAGATTGAAACGCAAGTTTGAATCCATACGCAAATCTCAATTTTTGTATACAGATTGTCCCGGAATAACTGTTACAAATTTGAGAGGCGGATATAAAATCAAAAAATTAAACGGCTTTTCTTAATAAACATGTTCTCGAAAACGGTTGATAACGGAGGAAGAGTTATTGAAAATTGTCGTAACTCTTGACTCTTATGATCAATTTTTCCGAATGTTTGCACATGTACTACTGAATTAAGTTATCATGTATCGTTGGTATCAATTTTGATGAAAATCGCACGACACCGAAAAGTAGCCAATAGAAAAATAGAATTCGATGTCGTTTCTATGACAATGTAAAAATTTCCTGAAATTTTTTTTTCCGGAAATTTTATTCTTATGCATGTTTCACTCGGGCTAATTAATATGTTTTAGAAATGCATTCGAAAAAATTTCCGGAAATAATCAATGCACTAGGAATATTATAAGTGACAATTGTTTAGTGTATTAAAGTCCACGAGGTTTACGTTCACGATACTTAGGTTAGGTAGTGAAAACTTTTCACCTTAACAAATTGCTGAAAAATAATTGGTTTCGCATTTTTGAAAAGATACTCCCCTAAACTCCTTACCTCCAAAGCGACCAAAATCGTAAAGATAGTGACTCGATCGCAATCGCTTTTTCCAGGATCCCACTACAGATCACATTTGTTTATTTTCTTTCAAAGACCTCTTATGCATTTAATAATAGCTCAATGTTCAAATGACAAAAATACTTGACTGATCGACTTGAAAGTCACCAAACACCGTTCAAAAATTTGCTCGAAGTCATGATTCGCTTTATTCCTGGAAAAGCCTTTTACGACAAAATGGATTGAGTGAAAGAGAATGTAGCATTACAAAAATCCAGAAGATCCTACATGTCTTAAGGGTTCAGTTAGTGGTCAATAAATAGTTCTCTGCTCATCATAAAAAATACTTTTTACCAGTCAAAACTGTCGCAAAGAAAATTTCTTTGGTGTAGACATGAAGGTAATATTGCAGAAGAGTGAATTTCCTCGTAGTGGATTGGAAGAGAAAGACTTTCAATAATTCAGCGAAATGGTGCAAGCGAACAATTATTGTTGGTGCTGGAATTCTGGGGACGTTTGTTTTTTTGGACGCCGTTTGCGCGTGAAAATTTTGCGGTGGAGCTGGGCGCGCCCTCCAAATCTGTTATTAATTAAATATTTTGTTGCGGCTTCCCGGTCCCCTAAACACACCGGGATAAATTCCAAATATGTTCAAACACCTGAACACAATAAAACGCCGGTGGCGGGGTTTCCGTGGCGCGGAAAATTTGCATTTTCCCCCGGCGTCAATCCAACTTACTTTAATGTATGTAGAAGAGGGTAAAGTGTGACGTTACCGCCGGATTCTCCGTTAAAATATTCCTTTCTCCGTGTTCGAAATGAATTTATCCGTTTCGGGCAGAGGCTCGGAATTAAAAGTGGTCGTACGTAACGGCAGAAATTGTTAGTAACGCTCCGAGGAGGGTAGCGTCGTATCGACGTTTTTTTTCCCTCGTAACCGCAACAATGTGCTTTAGGGACTTTTAGCTAAACATGCCGGGACAGCGGGATTTATCGGAGGTGGTGCCGCCGACGATAATTTAAAAATATCAACAAGATAACATTCTCGGCGCTTTTTGTCACTCGAAGAGCCAGTTTTCGTTATCAATATAACATTGACGTAAAAAAAATTAAAAGTTTTGCCTATTCAAGAGAAAATTTAACGAGTTAGAACTGTGCGCAAATAAGGCGCAAATTCACCCGGCGCCTCCGCCTTTTATGATGTTTCAATTCAATATATTATCGCGATAAAGCGAGCACGCGCTAGTCTGAACAATTTAATAACGTTAACACGAATGCTTTAACATTGACTACTCTACATGTAGCAAAATTCTGATCATGTGAACGAAAACAAAATAACGAAATACCTTTAGCTATAATCATGCCTACGTAGTGGTAGTAAGTTAGACACGTGTAATGTTTGATAGGAACGGTGGGGTAAGAAAGTAGGCTATTTTAAGACAAAATTAAAATCCTCTGTAAAAAACCAAAATTATTGGAAGACTGCAACAAAAGCTCAAATATAAGTAGAGTCTTTGAAAAATACATATAAAGTATAACAAAATATTGAAAAAATAGCGGTACAAATGGTTCTTCGGTCAGCGACCAAAACGTGTTCCAGTTTCTGGAAACTTCTTTCAACAACAGTCTGAATAATAGAATTAAATCAGTCCACATCATTTCAAGTTGTGTTATAGAATCAAATTTTTTAAAATTACTTGAGAGAAACTATTTCAACCAAATTCACATACAGAAAAATTCGAGAAAGTTATCGAAAAAATTTTGGTCATGAGATAGGGTTAGTGCTTGCTGTAGAAGAAAATGTTAGCAATGATTGGATTACATAACACTCGTCAATCTGGAGAAAATGTTTCGGTTTTGGCTTGATTGACTAGAAGGAATACAAAAGGGTATGCATCATTTCCAGACGGGAATTAATATCGTGTATCAGGCAGATATAACAATTAAAAATTAGTGGCTCTGAAGTTCCCAACCAAGAAGGAATTGGTTGAACCAGGCAGAAAAGACTTTAAAAATTGTTTTTCAAATGGTAAATTTACAAAACAAGTAAAGACGGTGATGCCAAAGATCTAAAGAATGCTCCAAACTACACTGACACCCTATGTTACAAACAAAACTGGCAGTTATTTGTGTTATCGTCACAAACGTTGTACGGGTGTTGATGTCAACATTTCAAACATTTACGTAACACTCTTATTCCTGGAGCTCATGGATTAGGGATTTATATTAAAAAAATTATTTTCAGTTGTAAAATCATCTAATTCCAAGAGAGTTGTCCGAGAACATTACGCGTGTGTCCAAAAATCTTGTCACTAGTATACAGTTACCCATACATACATTAAAGGTCAGTTGAGTAGTTTACATTACTAGTGATTACTGATAATTACTGATAATAATTATTGATGATCTACCGTTGCAGTCACCAAGTGATTCATAATTCATAGTTTGGAAATTTGGACGCTTTCATTGCATTTTTACCCAACAGCTACCCAAATCATCGTGGAACATACTTTAATGCAGTAAAAACTTAATTTTTTAGATGTAAATACTCCAACAGAATCTGAGTGAACAGGCCAACAATGTGGCATTAAAAACAAAAGTTATTACTGGTCTAAAGTTTCTAAAGATTTTTTTCCTTCTAGACTTTCCTACAAAGTATAAATAAAAGAATTTTAGTATCTAAAAAATATGTAATTAACTTTCAAACAACGATTAAAAACAATGTTTGCTATAACGAGAAAAAAGAACGAAAAAATATAATAATTAAAAATGGTCAATGCCAAGTGTGTCTCGAATGTAATTAAATTTGTTATCAAACCAGGGAAAAGGTTGAATAGATAAAGTACATCAAACATCAAATACAAATAGGTACACCGAGTAGCTTCTTAGAACCATATGTATATTGTTGTCCAGTGTGACAACAATTTGAGTTAAAATTTTAACTTTGAGGATATTTTACAGCGTCTCATTTATTGAGGCACGTACCGATCTGAAACAATTAATCTATGGAGGCGGAGGGATCATCTGTATAACCGAAACGACCTTTAAAAGGTCATGAATACTAAACAGCATTACATTAAAACCTAACCACAAGATTTATTACCTGCTACTAAAATAATTTCGTTACAACCAAAGGAAACTGAATAAATAAATCAAATCAACTACCTATTAATTCGCTATAATTTCCGCACTTCTGCATATTAGCGATAAGAAAATTTATAACTTGAATTATTAAATTATTTATAACGTTCACATCATCATTCTCATTTCGATGGGCCTCGTGAACCACCCTAGATAAGTATATGAGAAAAAATTCTCATTTTCGAACAAAAATTGATGCAATCACAATCAGAAAAAAGTCTTGTGTCCCTTAAAACACACCGATTCTCTGAAAGTATTTGATATTAGCTGCAATTTATAGAAACTAGAAAACTTTGTGATGGAGAACCGCGATCTCTTCGGCGGCGGTGAAAGCTGAATATTCAATGACTATCACGTCAGAAATGATTCTATTTAATTACGTGACCGTGTTGAAAAAACGACATTCAATTCTGTCATCACCTTGGCTGGTGGTACCCATTTGTCTTGGGCTATACGTTAAAATACACACGTTTCTAGACTTTCTACGAGAAGGTTGACCCAAGGTACTCGTTAAAACCGAATGGTAAGGTATGTAGTTATTTACTTGGCAAACTGTCTGTTTCGACGGTATAATGAAGCATCCTTTTCACCTCTCTGTCAGATAAGGAGAATACTTATAAAATTGTGATGAGCCGCTGGATTTTCGTGCTTTAATTGCAAAAAACCTTGCAGTAACCTCGCGGCTCTTAAAAAAAACGTTATTAATTAAGTAAAATGAGAATGAGAGTGAATTTTGTGGCGGTGGAGGCATTGTAGGTGCATGGATTACAATATACAATTACAAAGAAGAATTGTGGCAAGTTTCTGTGACGAGTGGCGTTATCGACCTCAAAATAGCTTCAAATTGTGATTATCAGTAGCGATATCGGCGATTAGCCACTTGTCTCTCAATAATCCCAACAGCGAGTTAACACGATTGCCGGTGAAGCGGCTAAATTTACAGCGAAAATGTTTCGTGTTGAAGTAACCAGTTGAGGAATGAGCCCCTTCTCGTTAATTTATGAGGTCGTTTAATAACGAACGAGGTTGGGACGACTCGTCGATAAACCGCGACAAAAACCGTCTCCAGCTGTTTTTCGCTTATAACCCCGAACGTGATTGTAGTAAAAAGCTCTTCTCCTTGATGTCGGGACTATTATAGGAGAAGAGAAGAGTTAGTTGGAGGAGGAAATTCAAACCCTCCTCGTGTGCGAGCACAGGCACCAGATCTCAATCGCGTAATTGCTGGGCGTCGCCCAACGATAATTAGTTACATATTCGGACGATTAAGGCTCTTTAAACCAACCGGAACCGGCTTTCTCTCTTGACGTCTCAATTCGAAAAGAAGGTATCTAGAACGCCTTCCGACCAGTCCCTTTGTCTTCCGATCGCATAATTAATTGTGCGGAAACCAGACGAAACTCGGATGAAGCAACCTCCAGGTGGAGGAGGGGAAACGAAAGAACAATCAAAGCGGCCCCGGAATGTTGCTGCTAAAAAGTGAATGATCGCGAACGGTTGTTTCGGAGGCCCGTTCCGTCCTCAAGTTTGCGACCCCGTTAGCAGAACCGAAGTGGGACGCCGCTGGGCGCTTGCGCTAACAGTGAAAGTCGAGATTAGCTAACGCGCTAACAGCACCGCACTGGTTCTTGGTTATGGTTATATAAACATGTTATGGATACCTGTTCTTGAGAAGCGACACCTACGACAACTCCTGGAGAATTCTGGACCTGTGCCAAAATCACCCGCTCGCTCTCATCATCACCAACAGCTTCAAGGGTGATAATTAAGAAGAAGAGTGCCGTTCCGAATCTCGGAACCCCCCGGAGGCTGTTGGTCTCTGCGATTACGTCGTCCAACCTTTGTTATATGTAACAAGGCGATGGCATTTAATCAGTGCCGGCCTTGTGGAGTTGATCGCGACCCGATGTGTACACAGTTCGACGTAATTGCACTTAAAAGACCCGATTGCTTCGACGAAATGCAGCGCGGGACGGCGCCGCCGTCGCGACGCTCTTGCGGAAAACAGCTATTTTTAAAAGCGTAATCAATGCGGCAACGGACGCGACTGATAAGTACAACCGCAAATTCTTCAAAATGAAAACATCAACAGCTGATGACGTTTCAATTTTGGTCAAGAGGAACTTTCGGCTTACCTGATGAAAAAAATGCGTCACCCCTTCATCAACTATCTGCGGGCGGTTTTCCCCAAATTTTAATTTGTAAGAATTTTTGGCGAGTGTTGAGCTGTAGAATACACGGAGAACTGACCGTTCTTTTCCAAAGTTATCTTATCTCGCCCAGATAACGATTCGTGACGTAAACACCTAACGACCCATTGTTTCGGGGAGTCATTAACCCAGCGCCGAAATTTCAAACAATAAAAGTTCGAGGGGATCTATTTTTAAGTCGCCACCCTCTATTTTGGAAATTTCCCAATTTTCGTCGCTCATGTAGGTATAATAGCAGAAGCTCGACGAGAAAGTTAAAAATGTTGAGTTCAAGTGCCGCATTTCCATATTCCACGCTCGTTCACAATAAATAAATCTGGACAAACGAGTGGCTCTCTGTCCCTCTGAATCTAGATGCGGTACGATAACGTTGAGTCATAAAGGCAGTAACAAAGAGAACCATAAAGAATACCTTAACCGTGCGTAACCCCTTTAAAATTTCGAGCTTGATGCATGGGCGTTTTGGAAATTATTAGAGCCGTTTTGGATCGATGATGGGACGACAAGTCATTAATTACGCGATGAGACTGTTTGGGTGTTTCCAGACCCTCGGCTCGTTTGATGCAACTCCAAATTTCCCGCCACTTGGCCTTCGACGAACCATAATTTACATTTTATTGTCCGACTTGACCCACTCGGAACCAGAAATTAATGCCTCCCTCCGGGGGGTTTACTTACTATCGGGACGGCTGTTATCGGATTTGTCCAAATAATAAGTGTCATGCACTCGATAGACATATCATTGTTAAATTTAGCATTTTTAGGCAGGTATCACGTTGCGTAACTGTTTTATCGCAATTTCCCAGCAATGAACAGCCAGCTCTATTTTCGTGTACTTTTAAGTGGTGCGGTGCGAGACAACACTAACCAAAAGAACCAAACAAAATCAAACACCTAAGTGGCACTAGTGGTAGCAAGTGTTGTTAACGCGTTGTACCCTCTCAAAACAAAACTGGCGAACACTTAATCTCCAATACGCAACTAGCGACTGGTGCTATTAACGGTCAACTTCGCGTTAATTATTATTCGTTGATATCTTTCGCGTTAGCGTCGTTAATCATGCGACATTAACGAGCGCTTGTCGTTAATTGAATGCTATCGAATAATTTTGAGAACATTAACGACCAATTAACGCCATTGGCCGTTAAGTGGTGGCAATCCAGAGTTGTTTTGCGCGACGGCACCGGCCTTTCCACCCCTGTGATCCGATTGGAGACGGTGGTAATTCTATAATCCGAAACGCATGAAACATTGAAACCGGTATGGTGGTGGGGCCTCGGCGGCTCGTGGAGGATAAAAACTTTATTTTATGCTTATCTCGGGAGTGTCTTAAAACGTGAAACAACCAAAACTTTATGTCATATATGTAAACACGTGTGTGCTCGAACGAAGAGAGAACGTCATTTGAGACGGGGGCCCGAGGTTCAATGGTCTGGGCTTGAGGCTTGAGGGGAATCCGAACCGGAGTTTATACCCTCGGCTTAGGTAGAGTTTAAGGGCGCGATCACTATTCGACAATATTGATCCCGTTTTTGTTCCGCAAGTCTCCCTTCTGATTAGACTAACGAAAACAGTTACGCGTTAATTTTTACTGTTATTTCGACGCGTTAATTTGCAAATACTTCTCTAACGAACACTTCGGCGACTCATTTGTTAAGACGTCGCTAACTAGTTGGGTGAGAGAATTTGTTATTAATTGAGCTCCAGCGCGGCAGTTTTTGTTTCTTTTCAGGCATCAACCAGATGGTCACTTTTTTTCAGGATGACTTTTTCGCGAAACCGTCATCACAAACTGATCACCTCAAAGGTTATCGGTTGCTTAATTAAAACTCGTTAGTGTGTACATGGGTTCTAATTAATTGCGGCAGAAGAGCGCTTCAGTTTGCGATTCAACACATTGACGGGAGAATCCTGAAGGAAATGATGAGGCAAAAGAGCGATCGAAACGCGAGGATTGCCCGATAACAATGCAAAATCGCGGTATCAGTCAGCCTGGAGACGTGCTTATCGCCTCGTTTATAACCTTGTTGGGCAACGATAAAAGCGCTTAGAAACGATAACCGGCCGCAATTATTAGCCTTTTATCGGCGCACCAGGACAACTGTCAAAAGCTCATCGGATTACAACCGCCGAACGCACCATTTGCAATTTTGGTTGGCACCCACAACCTGGCTCCCCTGCAGCCGCAACTAAATGAAAGTAATTATGTTCGACTCTCTTGAATAATTCAAGATATTTGAATCTTCTTTGCTTTATCGTCGATTTACCGAAATACTAAGTCAATGGTTTTGCAGAATTAGATAAACAAAACCGGCAAAACCCCGATAAGGGAAAAATTCTGTTCGATGCACTGATTTTTATAGAATCTACTGGAACTAGGCCAACGTTGCTACTTTGATTTAATGGGGGGGTTTGAGTGCCTAATTAAAATGTATCTGCAATTTGTTGCATTCGTCACAAATTTCTAATTATTAAGAACAGTTATCAACTGATTGCCGCTATTAAACTAAAAGTAAACCAAAAACTATTTTCCTATAAAATTGGTGCTCTAGACGTTGGTAATCCAATAGCATGAAACCACGGTGGCCGCGTCAATACTGTTATTCATTGAAATTAGAAGCACATTTTGTGGATGAAAATTTGTTACTTATATGTAAGACAATCAATCCATGCTCTACAGAGAGTTTTTACACTATTGCACTCTTTACAGAAGTGTTGGACCTCCATGAAGTGGTCAACCAAAAATTCAAACCTAAATCCGATAGAGCATACACCTGTAGTGGGATCCTGGAAAAAGCGATTGCGATCGAGTCGCTATCTTTACGATTTCGGTCGCTTTGGAGGGAAGGGGTTTAGGGGAGGATCTTTTCAAAAATGCAAAACCAATCATTTTTCAGCAATTTGTTAAGGTGAAAAGTTTTCAAACTACCTAACCTAAGTATCGTGAACGTAAACCTCGTGGACTTTAATACACTAAACAATTGTCACTTATAATATTCCTAGTGCATTGATTATTTCCGAAATTTTTTTTGAATGCATTTCTAAAACGTATTAATTAGCCCGAGTGGAACATGCATAAGAATGAAATTTCCGGAAAAAAAAATTTTTAGGAAATTTTTACGTTGTCATAGAAACGACATCGAATTCTATTTTTCTATTGGCTACTTTTCGGTGTCGTGCGATTTTCATCAAAATGGATACCAACGATACATGATAACTTAATTCAGTAGTACATGTGCAAACATTCGGAAAAATTGATCATAAGAGTCAAGAGTTACGACAATTTTCAAGAACTCTTCCTCCGTTATCAACTGTTTTCGAGAACATGTTTATTAAGAAAAGCCGTTTAATTTTTTTATTTTATATCCGCCTCTCAAGTTTGTAACAGTTATTCCGGGACACTCTGTATACAAAAATTGAGATATGCGTATGAATTCAAACTTGCGTTTCAATCTGACAGAGTTAGAATATAAGCTACTGTATATTATGAATCCAACAAATTATTATAAATGTAACAAAATTTGTGGAGGATATTGTTTTGTATAGAAACATACTTTATGGTACGATTGTACCTAGGACTTTTGTTTACGGATATTTTTTCTGAATGTAATTACAAATGTCCAAGTTGACTGGGATATAACGTTTATTCAAGGAAATAATTAAAATGTTTGTCGAGATTAAGATTTTGTAAAATTTGCAAGCACGTTTTGAAGAAGAAATTCAAATAATCTAGAGATCATTTAAAAGTGGTTTCGAAAATAAAAATTGTTATTTTTTACCTACAAAAGTAATAATATTGGTACATATTATGAACAACAAGATAAAGATTATTTAAAAACCCCTTGTTAATCTCCAAATAACGATAAATGTGCAATATCCGAAGAATCGCTTTTAAAGCAGCACCTTTGGAGTTGTAGAAACGGTTTCTACCAAAAACAGGTAAACTTGGGTGCCGGAGGCTATAACCCTTCCACTTGTACCTGAAAATATCTGAAAATCCAGCCCCTAAGCCGTCATCTACCAATGCCATTCATAGGGATGCACCTTCGGAACACCAAAAAAAGCGATAGCCTCTTGGAGCTCTCTGTTTAACCGATGGAAATCCATTGCGACTCGGCTGATATCTATCCAAAGCAACCGTTTTCGGTTGCTTAGAAGCGACTCGGTCGCAATCGCTTTTTCCAGGATCCCACTACTGGACTATCAATAGATTCAAATCTACCAATGGTACAGGTTAAATAAAAATTAATACTGTTCTCGGACTCTTACATCATATAAGTGGACAAACTGGCACTAGCATTGGATTTGTTGACTCTTTTCTGTTTTGTACAAGTCTCTTCTGGCTGGCTTCGCGCGGTCCCTGGCCGCCACTAAAATCACCCACTTCCTGCATTACTTTCATCTAATGGATGAAGAGACAATTCAGGAATGGTTGTATTTTGGTGTTTTCCTTTTCCGAACCTGCCCGCCAATTAGGCGAAATTCTTGTAGTTCAGGCGGTGCAGACCGATGGTCCGGAAGGGTTGCAAGTTGAACGGAGGCCGCGGGCCCTTCGCATTGTATAGAGAATTTGTCTGTCTACTACCTGAAAATTTTCAAGCGGGGGCTTTGTCGAGACTGACTGCCTTTCAGCGACTTATAAAATTAATGCCGCGACTTTCAGGCGGAAGCTTTCAATGGGTCTCTCCGTTAATAAACCGATCGCCCCTCACCCTTAATTAAGTCGAGACAAACGTTCTGCAGGTGTGTGCACTCGTTAACTGTCGCGCGGATTTTTGTTGTTAAGCAAATTACCGCCGGAGTTGTTGCCGCGTCCATAAACTAACAAACACACTGTACTTCCAGCAACTGTAAATTATGAAGCTGGCGTGTTTAGTTGGGAATCGCCCGGCTAATAAGAGCGGAGAAGGAAGTTGCAGCATTAAACACCAACAGTTGTTTTATCGTCGATTTAAAGGCTGACTTATTATTAGACATACTCGATAAAAGCCCGGCGTTAACTATTATGTTCTTTTTCGAATTGGATTGAAACCGGGTTCGTTGACGCCGGTCCTGTTCCTGGTTTGATCAGCAATTTCGCCCGAAAAAAGTTATCAAAAGTACTCCGGGGAACCGTGACGCGGCCCGATTGATTAACGATTTAGGACTGAAATAACGTTTAGGTAAAGTACCTACGAACTGGATCCTAAATTATTAAACTGGATTCGTTAACCCACCATTTAGGGCAAGGAAAGAACGACGAATCTCGATCATTTCAGAACAACGGCGCGCACTTCCTGATAACCATTTTAATGATTGGGCGATTTCAGAGCTACCAATTAAAATTTTCTGCTTGGAAACAGAGAGGCCAACGAGTCAAAACTAACCGCCAAGCAAGATGCCCGCTTACCAACAATGTAAGTTCAAACCGGGGATCGTTAGTATTAGAAATACCTTCAGCAACTTGGCAAAATTGAAAATTAGTCCAGGAACAGCTGCAAGTTCAATTTCCAATTGGTATTCCTAATTGTTTTGAAAAAAATTTCAACGTTTCAGTGGCCCATAAACAATTACAGGAAGGACCGCAGATTACCTTAAATTCGACCATGAAGTGCAATGACCATTTGGACAACGGAGCGGTCGTAAATTTGGGAAGGACTCTCGTGTCGATAGTGGTGGGTCTCGCTATAAACAGCGGCGGCCCTCTCGCGTTCCTTTTATTATGTAAAAAGGGCCGAGGCACCGGGAACGAGCGCCACAACAGACAAAAATCTCAATTCCGCCGAGAACTTTCTGAATATTTAAAGAGGAGAAAACCCACTAATTTGTTCTGCATGAAAGTTGAACTTCTGCCTGACATTATTGCCTTGGAACGCTGCCAACTTAACGAAATTAAAACAATAGCTTACACACATTAGTCAGGGAGCATTCTTATCGACTGAATTACTGTTTACAAATAACGCCACTCGCATAACTCGTCGTTCGAAAGATAACAAGAAAACACGTCAATTTCGCTCTGAAGAACGTCATGACTTAAGTCACTTTTTCCACTTGTCCGAAAGGGTGGAAACGTCGTTTCTCTGAATCTACGAGTTTGTTGGAAGCGGAACTTGTTGGAGGTCAACGCAATTATTCACTTAACGCTTAACGGCGTTGCTCAGCTGTTTGGCGCTGTTGCATCCGTTCGGAAAAACGCCAAATCGGCAGCGATTCAGGCCTCCGGCTCGGAAGGGTGCAAGTCCGATTAATATTCCCCCCCTGTACATGTACAGGGGCGGGCCACAGGTGTGCGGACCGTGCGAACTTGTTTGGGGCCTTTGACAAGTTCCAGATCTCAGGTGACCCTTGCCAGTTAGCTACATGCAAATCGCATGCAGAGAAAGTTGGGCGATTTCAACCTCAGCTGCGCGCCAACCAAGGCGACGACTACCTTGACGCTGACGTCATCCGATCACCAAAAAATTCGGTGAAACCGCAAAAAATTCGTCAAATTTTGGCTATGGAAATTGTAGCAATGTCGTTGGCACGTGTGAGTGGTGGCTGTTTGTGGAAACGGTGCAACCTCGACGTGAGTTCCCGAAGGTTGCGGTGCCAGTAACCCGCGAAATTTAAACAAAACGTCCGCTTTTCGCATTTCTTTTTCCAAACTCGTCGCTAATTAACGCCGTCGTTAGTTGCACATCGCTTGTTCACGTGACCGTCTACTGACCTATTTGTCCCGGCTGTGTACAGCGATAATAATTACGTATATTTTTGCTGGATGTCGAGCTTGCATAAATAATAAAATTAATTAAGAACTTGACTGACTGGCAGCTACGGTTGTTGGGATGCAGGCGGTTGGCCAATCCCGATTTTGCTGCGATAACGAGCGAAAGTAAATAAGGAATTAATCGGGGACGATATCGTCAACGGCGTCGGAAGGGACCATCCGGTCGATTTACATTTACCCCTGTTTAGGGTCGGCCTAATGTATTTCGGGCGATTTGAATTCATTACAGGACCGAACGGTTCAAATAAAAGTTAAATCGGTTCCGCGGCGGCCATCGAAACGGCCATTCGCGTTGATAAGCCGCAACAGCAACAGTTTTGCACGATAACGATTGATACTTCTACAACCATTTTGCCCACGACGTCCAAAATCGGAAATTTTTAAAAGACTCATTCACTTTACATTTTCTTCCTCCTCGACACTGTAGATCCCCTCCATTTCTATACGCTGAATAGCTATGTATAAATTATGGCCCAACAGAAGCTCAGAAAACAAAATGTAGCATCTTGAAATCGTTTTTTGTAAATTCAACATATTTCTATAAATGTTGTAATTTTGGAACAATCATGGTGTTTCTAAAAAAAAAAAATAGTAAACCACTATCCAGACTCTTAACAGTGTAAAAACCAAATCACGACTAGAATAACAAGAAAATATAGTTGAGTGGAAGGATTCGTAAGGCAAAAAGTGGATTGGATGACGAATATAAATATGAGGTAAACAGTACCTAAATAAAAAAACAAAGTACCTACGAAGCACATATTATGACAACAAAAGAGAAAAGAATTCAAAATATTATCCTGATGATGGAAGCCAAGATAATCATTCTAAGAAGAGGATGACATGATAACGCATACGAATTAGCAATATAAAAAAGGTGGAGAAACTATACTTAAGAAAAATAGGAACAGATATAGAAAAAATAATTATATAGGTATTTTTCTTTCTCTCTATGTTTAGCACAACAAGAAAGAAAAGAGTAAAAGAGTGGAAAGGTTCTTAAAAAAAAAATTATGATTTTAGGAGCAATGACAAAAACAAAGTGTATGTACCTACATCCATTAAGAAATTCATAGAAGAGAAGATGTGAAAATACGAAAAGAAATAAATATTTAAAAAAGGTCTCAAAGACAGTTATAGAGCTGAAGAGATACACAAATTAAATATAAAAAATGGGATAACAGAAAATAGATTTTATTGCAAAACGGGCTAAAAGTGAAAAACAAAAGTTATCTCTGCCAAAAACAAGAAGAGTGATAAAAAAAGAAATTTACATTTTCTTATTTCCCACTCGATGAAAATAGTGTTAGATACTATTACTAAATCTAAACTAAAATGTTAAACAAAACAACAAATTCTATAGAATAGGACAATTTGTTGAAAAGCTTAAGAGGATCGCTTAATAGGAAAAATTAATGACAAGTTGCAGAGATAGATACTAAATAAAAGATAAAATTAAGAAGACATCCAAAAGCACAATTAGGCCAAGTTGTAAAGTTTACTAAATGCGGGGAAAAAACTGCAATGACGTAAACGTCTACGCGTAACTCGCAGGAGCCCTTAATTCTTCGCCAAAATTTTATTCAATTTAAAGAAAACTCATCATTATCATCTGAAGGCATTTCATTGTAAAAATGTTACTTTAAAGTTTACTAATTTATTCGATGGACGATGTCCAAGTGAACAAGAACTTTATATAGGACTTGGTGAACGGTTTATGCTGAAGACCTGAAGGGTGAAAGAAATTCCAAAGAGGAACTGATGAACGCAATAAAATTAGAGGGACGTTATTGGCTCGTTAACGGCTCGTTTGCGTTGAAAACTATGAAGGAATCATCCTACAAGATATTAGTAATGCTAGTTCTAGAGAGGTTAGAAAACCATTTTGATATTATAGAAATGATTTATTGGAAATCCTTTGTCACCAACGCTCTCTTAAATCAAGTTTTCTGCAATGGGCGTTGTTTCATTGGGATTTTGCCTTGGAACCATTTCCTATCGCACGTAATGGAAGTTTAGAGAAACAAAGCATCGTTATCCTCATCATCTAGGTACGTTAAAAGATCATAATTTAGCCAGTGTTGTCGTTGAATTTTAGCACCTTCCTTGACATTCGATTGGTTAGAAAACAGCGTGCTAAACGGATTGATTCCCTCACGAAACAACAATAACAAATTCGCACACCTCCCCGCAATTCTTTCAAATTCGGCTTGCAGTTTCAATTGGAACCTCGACAAAGCGGGCAAAAATTGCAGTTAAAAAAAGCGAAAGGTTATTTATTTAAATTAGTCGGGATTGTTCTCATGGGCAAAAATGATCTAATAGTTGCCTTCTAGCTCAAGTAGCGTCAGTCAAACTAACAATGAACGTCACCAGTGACGTGCGCATCATCCCATCCACACCAAGTTGTTTTGACATTGAGTCGACGTCATAAAAAAATACTTCAGGGATGAAACTCGACTTCCACTATTTACGAAGACTTTTGCTCGCAAGTATTTTCATTTGTTTGTTTATCATCCTTGGCACAGTTTACAAAATAACGTAGCGTCACACGAGCAACCAATACGAAAATAGGATTTTTGTCTTTCTTTGATTGGGAGGTGAACGTCAATTGTTGTAGTTGAGAGAGTTGCGGAGTTTAAATTTTGGTTGTTGTTGCAGTGACGTCTGCGGGTGTTTCCCGAACGAAATCCGCGATTGGTCTGGCAACTGGCAACGGAGCAACAAAGCAGTAAACAATTACTTCCAGCAGCTGTCTCCGCACGGCCATCATCGGTAATTCGAAATTAAACCGCAAACAGCCCGTTAACTGTTGTACAGGTCCGTTGTTGTTGAAACCAGAATTGGAATGATTATGTTTGAAAAAGTTGTGACGTCGCAAATTTCGCGTCGAGTGAGTACCGGGAATAATATGGGTATTAAATGACGCAAGTCGGGATTTTCCGCGGAAAAGCTGGAAAAGGTCGTATTTTCGCGCGGGGCGACAAACAAAAGCCATTAAAGAAATCAGTTTTCGAATAGAATGTAAACGACCTTGTTATCTGTAATCGACATATCGAATCGCGTTTCACACACATACACACAAAGAAATACATATTTGCTTACGCAACAGAAGTGAGCAGAATTAATAAAGCGAGTAAAGAGGCGAAGTTGAAGTTGCGCTACTTTATCGCTTTGCGTCCGGATTATTTATTTAAATAGCGAAATTGTTACCGTTAGGAAAGCGGCGAGGATCGCCGCATTGTGAGCGATCATAATGGACGGTTCTGAAAGAGTTAATTATAGCTGGAGTACAAATGGCAATTAAGTCGGAATTAATTTACACAGTTTTATTATTATCGGTTTTTTCGTGTCGTATTGGCGTTTTAGTTCGATAGCGCAATTAATTACCTTGAATGGATTCTTTGCGAAATTGCGGTATCCAGGTTAAGGGTCCGTTAATGTCCGCACACACACTTGTTATTTAACCAAGTACCATCGCAGAACTTTCTACATTTGTTTTGTGCCACCAAGAAAAAAAACACTTTGACGCAATTATGTAAAACTTAAAAAAGAATGAAAAAAAAATTTCGAAAAAACTTTTCGGTGCACTACATTAAAATGTCAAGGTGTCCCGCACTAATTCCAAACGATTGACACTCATGGGTTGGACGCACTAAAGGTGGACGCGTTACGATGTCCCACCGCCAGCAACTTGTGTAGCACTGCCTTGCGCGCACCATTCCAATAGCTTTGGAGCTTCAAACGGAACGCAGTATAGATGCGAACTTAATATTCAATATCCGAAAGCCCCTGCACAAAAGTTTGTTGTTATCAAACCTACGTTCCGCGGAGCGACGTGTGGTGGAAAGCAACTTCGAGCACTAATTTCTGGGCACGTGGATATTCCTAAAGGCTCCCACCGATCTCGAATCAATCTTTTCCTCCTTTTCAGCAGTATTAAGTGGAAAACTCGGCATTTGAGACAGATTTTTGTACAGATTATTATGTTTCAACTGGAGTTTGTTTTTGTACGTACGCACCATCTCCGCTAATCGTTTCTGGGTTATTTTTACGAGCGGCGCCGCGACGCCCAGCGCGAACCCTTATCGATGCCCTTCGACGCGGATCTGTTGTCGTTCGTTGTCGTAAAAAGATGTGTGCACGTCTAATTAACCCGCCTGGTTTTATACGCGCTATTTTCTGGCTTTAAATCCGGGTTGCTTGCTGCCTCGAACACATACACAATTAAGCCCCAGAAACACGCATGAATGTTTTCATTAAACCGGACACGGGGTCGCCCTTATTAAAATTTCGTAACGATCACACGACTGACTGCCAGAGTTCCCATACTGTCGTCAAACTGCCACGCAATGACAATTCTCGGTCTGGCAGCACCTGAATTCCGCCGCACAACAAATTCCCGAGGTATCCACTTACGTTTATGCGTTAGCACGATCGTTAAAATCTCCCATAAGTCATAAAAGACGGTGCTGCCCGCCGTCATCACCATAATTTCTTCCTCGGTACAGTTTTACTCCACTTTCATTGTCCTACCACCTGAAGACAATCCAAGAACTTTTACTAGAAATAAACTATTAAATTGGATGTTGCTTAATAATTTCAAACCGATTAAGAGAATTAGAAGCAAGGCGCGCGTAAGGGGTGAGCAAGGAATTAATTGCTCGAGTGTTTTGAATTTTTTCAGTACATACTTTTGTCGAGATTTTTTCTCTTTAGTCAAAGGACGAAACAACCTCGACAATGGTCGAGGTAAAAGTTAATAGAGTCATCGCACCAAGACCTAAATAGTGTCAGCTTCTGGTTTTTCTTGTTATTCTTTTTCTTTGGATATAGATTTTTACAGATTTGACAATCCTAATCCTTATTTAAATTTACGTATTTAAATTTAAATAACAACTGTTTTTTTTTTAATAGATATTACTGTCATTGGCATATGTACTTTGCAATAACTTTAACTCTCAACACCTTCTCAAATTAAAAATTATTATAGGATTTAGTCGCATCGACAAAATCTGGAAATGTTAATCTTTGAAATTTTGAAGAACTTATAGGTTATTGGTATTTGGCGCTTGTGATTCGTATGCACACGTAAGAATGTATAAGTACTTACTCCAAATATAGCTTTAAGCTTCTAACATTATTTTTGCAAATACATAAGTAATTGTATCGAAAATCGCACGACACTGAAAAGTAGCCAATAGAAAAATAGAATTTGGTGTCATTTCTATAACAATGTAAAAATTACCTGGAAATGTTTGCACCTTGCATAAAGTTAATAAGTGGAAATTATTTCAGCCAATCAAAATCATTTATTTATTAATAATGACATCATAATGACATAATGGACCAATGTCCGTGTCGTTGCAATTTTCTTACCGAATGTGCCCTCGTGTTCCACTCGGGCTAATTAATACGTTTTGGAAATACATTTGAAAAAAATTCCGGAAATAATCAATGCACTAGAGATATTATAAGTGATAATCAATGCAATGCAGATTTACGTGTTCTTATTAAATTTTGGATAATTTTTTTGTTTTTTCTGACTTCTATAAATTTTATTAGACCCATTTCGAGACTTAATTATGTAGAGTTAAGTCTATCAACGTTATTCCTCTTAATTAATTGACTAAAGAGTTGCTAGAAGTTGCTTCAAATTCTGATAGTACCATTTGAAAAATATGTATTTTAAGCTTTTAGAAGGTTTTCAAAATTTTTATAGGTAACGTCTTGAAAAACTCTAAAACTTTATTGCTAGTTAAATGTCGAGTTCTTTTGTTATTGCACAGAATGAAAGTTAAAGAGACTACAGGACTATAAAAAATATTCATAAAATGCTAGTGCACTATAAATTTAAGAAATACTGATGAAAAAGAGTAAACCAAACTAAAAATACAGTTAGTAGAGCATATGGAGCTAAGAAAAAATGTAATTGCAAGAACGAAACAAGGAAATAATTACAATGACCTAGAAGATTGCATGGAAACAAGGTTAACTAACATAAATCAAGTCTTAAATACTTAAATATGCAAATTTTTAAAGAAGGAAAAGGGAAAGTTAAGAATAAATAAAAATAAGAATTGATTAGCAAAATGTAAAAAAAAATATTTATGCTTTCTTTATCAAAGCATCTTTTCTAAACATGCGTTTGTTTTTATTTTTGCCTAATTAATTCAGTATCGTTTTTTTATTATCATTATATTGTTATAACTATTTGAAAAAAAATAATTCTAATCACAATTAAACTATATCTTCAACTTTCACAGGATTGTCACCATCTTCCTTCCATCTTTTGTAAAAATTTCAAATAACGTTTATAGAACATTCTACAGATAAATAATTGAAGAAAAATAAAAAACAAAGAGCAAGAGAAAAAATATGCATGGTAAAGTTAGAGAAATCATCTGTTAGTTTGATCTCCTTAATAGAATTTTTTTCTTAGAAGTAAACTGCAAATGAGAAGTTATAGAAAATAAAGACGTCAACTTTGTAATAGAATGATTAAATTAGTGGCTCTAAAAAAAAAAACGGCTATAATAAAATATCAAAAATAAATACATAGTATAAGTAGTTATCAAGTCCTGCACGCGCATGAAAATAGAACTAAGTAAACCAAACAAAGTTTACTTGTGTCTACCGCGTACCAAAAAACTAGTTATGAGCGAGAAAGTTGCAAATAAACATGTAAACAAAAAATGGAACTAAAAAATATTGAAATTATGGAAAGTTAAAAATTATCTTAAAATAAACCCAAAAAGTGCAATTTTTGATAGGTTTTTCTGGCCTCTACTTTTGAATAAATTTCTCTACTCGGTTTGAGATGATGGTTGAATGATATTCCAATTACGTTTCTTCCCTTTGGTCTTCGATGGTTCAAAAAACCGTAACCGTCACTACTACGATTTTGTGATGAAATAAATCTAAATTTGCATTTTTAATGCTTTAACTGAGGAGATTATTTAAAGGACTTATACAGAGCTTTTACAGCTGTTGCATTCGTTGCATCTGATACTCCATTTCTACAAGTTACTCCTTGTACAAGGTTCCATGGTATCACTATCAACTTTTTTATCTATTTTAATAAATTGTTCAACCAAGTTTTTGGTCAATACTCATACTTTAAGAATTTCAGTTCAGATACCATTTAAATCGGCTCTGCAAATTGAGGAACTTTGCAAAAAAGACATATAAATAAATATAATTATCTTCTGCAGTTGCCTGAAAATTATTCCTTCCTGTGAAAATAACTTTATGAGTCAATTTTTTCCACAATGAAACACGACGTTGACTGGACTATATTTCTATACATATTTATGAAGATGGACTAAATAGTTGCCAGAGGCTATCAAACTAACTGGAAATAATAGATAATATTGATAGTCTCTTCTCCCATTCTGCAAAATTTTTGGTTTCTCTTGGGATCACTTTTGAAAAACATTCAGCCCTACTGCGTTTGACCTAACATGGGTGTTAGCCATTAGATGTGACCGTCGCTTCAAATGTAGACATTACCGGTCACATTCTAATGGCAAACACCCATGTTACCCCAAACATCTTGGATACGCAATAGTACTGATTGTATATAAATCAATAATTTCTTAAATTCATCTATCGTATTCCTCTTTTTCTCAACGTAATGCTCTAGACCCAATTTCTTGTAGACTTTATTTATCTGCTAATTGTATTGGTAGCTGCTTCTGGCGACCTCGTTTTTCACATCTTTCAAGAAAAATATAGTCAGACAAAACTGATCGTGCTTATTTTTTGTAAATTGGTTCAACAAATGCGCCGGGAGTGGAAAGACCTTGTAACATTTTCCAATTACCTAAGAAACCGTTCGAAAAAATCGAAATTTTGCCATCACGACGTGAGATGCTGAAACCATCGAGCACAAGTGGCAGTTTTTCACGTTAATACACAGGTACGGTTCGTGGATACAATGAACAATAAAAATTAATAACAGTTTTCAGAAAGCAGTGGCGCGCGATCAACATTAATTAGAAAGCGCAATCAAATCTGATGCCGGTTTATACAGAGATGCCGCGTTTTATTTCTATTTTTTTCCCTTCCCGTTCTTATCGAACGAACACGAAGCTCCATTGGAAGCGGGCCAAAATGATTATTGGCCGAATTTGTTTTCTCGTCCATCAAGGTTATTTATAAATTAATATTTCATGTTGGCTCGTTGTGTTTTTATCTAATTGCCGGCTATTCGTATTCAAATTAAACCGAAAAAAAAACTCCGGTTTTTACAAATTCACACCGATATTAATGCAGTAATTTGTAAAAAAAAAACGCCGAGTTTCGTTAAGTAAATCGAAGAATTAGATGCAGTTAAAGTCGCTCTTTCAAAGCAAATTTCAACATTTTATTAAAAATAATCCACTTTCTCGCAGAAAGATTCTTTGTACATACATACATAAATAAATAAGAGTTGTTTGGAGAGCTCTCGTCACTTTGCAGATCGCTCCTGCATACTTATAACCCTAATTTCAAAGCTGAGCACGAAATTGGACGACAAATTTTTAACTTTTGCGCAAAACACCGAAATGTTAATTTGTTGAACTCAATTGCAAAAAAAACGATATTTTATAATTTTTTTAAATTTTAGCAAGTTGCAGTTTTTGGCCTTCGGCGGTTCAGTTGAATGTCAGTAAATTGTTTAATGACTTTTTAAGAGGTCCGTGGCCGATAACGCTTTAATGGCGTTTTCACGGTAAGCTCCAGAGTATTAAAATACCGAACGTGTTTGTATTACATCGCTTCACTGTAGGTATCTTTGCACGCTTTCGTTAGGGCCCTATTGACAGCTTCTTTGCAGGTTTATGAGGGCATGAATGGTGGTCGCTATTTTTCCATAATTCTTTGTAAACTGGAACTAGAAGCTTTCCGTCCCTTTAACGACCAGGTGGCGGCAACAAGACAAGAGGGTGGAAGCCGTGCCCCAGAAGCTCGTCCCGGCTCCAGGTAATCGAGTCTGGGGTTATTTTCGCGTTTTTATTGCCATCACCAACAGCGATTCTAGTAATGGGTCCGGCGGCTAATAGAGCAAATCACAGACTTAATTAAAAGCAGACAATCTGACGGTGATTATGAACGAAATTGCCAATAATCAATTTCAACTTTGGCGTAAAGCAGGGGCCAAGTTATCACGAGCGATCTTCTGCATTCACATAACGGTGAGGTTCCAACAACTCGCAAGTTTACTACCACTGGTCGTTTTCGTCCAACTCGCAGCTTTCTCGTTTCGTCTTCTACTAAAGCAATATCTGGCGTACTTTTCTCCATCTCGCTTCTTCTCGACGGCCAAGCGACGCTCTTCGTCGCGCCGCCACGCACAACGTCTCCTCTAAATCCTGGAGCATACGAGTCGTTATTGCGTGCTCACTTTATCTCTGTAGGCCGATAATTTGTAATGTCAGATCTGTTGTTAGGTGGCTCGTTTTTAGTTTATCAGCGAATTCTTGAATCGTAAGACAAATAGAATGGTTCATATTGAAAATCATCTGTTGACTCTCTCGGACGTTCAAACTGTGTCACTATTAATTAAGGTTGATTAGGCGTTGCGGTTTATTAATTTAATTAATTGGCTCGCAGCTTGTCCTGACTCCTGCTCCTGCACCCGGTAATTCGGGAATTGTTGCAACGTTTATCCATCAATTACGCGATGAGCCAAACAGCTGGAATTGAGATTCAACACCTCGTCTCGATCACAATGGACAATAAAAAAGTTTCGTCGATCCGAAAACGTTGCCATCGCTCATTCAAAACACTTTTTCCGTTCCGCTGCCGCGGTAAAACCGCGAGTTACCACAACACAGCTAATTACAAATCAAATAGTTGCGAAATTTAAAAGGAAATTAGACTCGCATCAGCGGCGGCGGCGATTTCCGGAAAAGCAGTTTTTCCTAATTTTACGACGGCACGGCCTGTTGGGCCGTTTGCGGAGTTTCGGTATTGTTGGCCAAATTTATGGCAACCAAACTGTCACACTGTCTCTTCATCTTCAATTGGGGTTGCAACCGGCGCTAATTAGCGAGTAATGGTCAATTTCAACTCGAGTTGCGCTGGGAATAAAATATTGGTGTAAAATTTACGCTGCTCCGGTCAGTTTAATTTTAACTCCTTATTTTACTGCGCCGCCCGATTTACATCGAATTAAGTCAGAGAACCAATGTCGACGTAACTTGACGTTTTTGTCAAATGTAAAATTCGTTTCAATTTCGTAAATATCGACGCTAAAGTTCATTCGTGGCAACTTGCATTTTGGAGATGAAATTAAGCGCGAACAATTTGCGCCGCTCCGCCCACTTATCTCAGGCGTTAATCGACTTGAAATTGGTGTAGAATTTTGCGATTTTTAAACTGTATCTACAAAAATGGAAACCGATCAAAAGTCACTAGTCGAATCGGAGTTTTCAGGAACTTTAGTATCTACTAACTTTTCGTCGTCAAAAAACAATGGTAAAATAATCGAACAATAAGCTTCACTTTTTTGCGTTACTAACCTGTTTTCATTCTACGTAACTCCCTCGGCCAATTTGCCCACTTTTAATAATTTTTTAATCGTCAAAGAAATTTGCATTTTGCCCAGGTAACAATTATTAGACGGTTTGATTTTAGTCTTCCTATGTGATTACGCTCCACATACCGTCATTTATGATTAAGAAATTGGCTCGGCGCGGTCGAGATTGTTGGTCTATCTTTTCCTTTCATGATCGTGCGCTGAAAGACGGCAATGAAATGTTAGACAGGTAACTATTATGGATAGAGTACGCCGAATTACATCAACAATGGAAGCGTATTATGACATAAAAAAAATAAACGAGAAACATGCGACTGTAAAGTAGGCAACAGCTGCTCGCATTATGGCAAAGTTACGGATTTAAAGACTCTTCGAAGTTTACAATTACTGCAGGCGTTAAATGAGTCGAGTCGCGACGAGAACTAATCAAAACTGGAATTATTTTGAATCGGATCAGTGCAAAACTGTTTATTATGTTACGTTTAACGTTACCTGCAACTTATAATAATTATTGTTATTTTCAACTATGTTTATTCGGCGCATAGGTCGTCAGAAAGCTTTATCGCAAATTATATAAACAGATAAAGCCTTATGTTCATTAAACTTTTTTATAGCAGTTGCAAATGTCTTCTGTTTTATCACTTGAATAACTTTTAAATACTTGAAACAATAACTCGTATTTTCAAATAATATCTAAAATCTCTGTTTGAAAAAAACAATAATTATCAATGGAATTGACTTGACGATAGTATAATACATACCTATTAGCTATGATATTTGTAAATTTTACTCTCTAGATGAAAAGTGTATACCTACTGTATTTTGAGAAAAAAGATTTTAGGATCACAAACGATAGAGCGTGGCTGTTGTAAGAAGTAGTCAGCTTAGAAAATTTTGCAGAAATATATATATATTGTATTGAGAAAAGACATAAAGTGCATATTTTGCAAAGAATGTGGTGAATAGTTGTTAGTAAAAATCTTTAAGAATTTTGAGCAAAGGCTGGCTTGTAGGTATGAGATAATAAGTCTCTTAGAAAACAAGTGTAAGGTATGTTATGAACTTCAAGATGGTTGTGCGCAGTAATTTTGAACAGAATGCTTCCTTGTTAGATTTAAAAAAAAGTACAAACTATACGTCTTTTAGAAAAAAAAATTGCTTTTGGATTCATAAGCGGTAGAGACAGGAGTTATTTAGTTGAGCTAGAAAATTTTGAGCAGATGAGTCAATGTCATGTTCTGATGTTGTAGCGGAAAAAAATAAACTACCTACATCTTTTAAAGAAAGTGAGTTTTTGCGGTCTTAAGTAGTGTCTGCCATGATGGTTGTGTTCAGTAGCTCATGGAAACTTTGAACAAGTGTTGTTTTTTTGTAGATTTAAAAAGAGAAGTTTGCTCAACTAAAATAGAACTTTTTGAACATTAGTTGCAAATACCGTATCAATTGTTAAAATTTTTTGGAGATACCTATAGAAAATTATGCTAACTGCGCCCATAGTTAAAACCCACTGCACTCACTAAAATAATAAATATATTCTACTTCAGATATACAAACTAAAAGACTTAAAACACAAATTAATATTGTTTAAATAACACATATTAAGGTTCTGAAAAAACTAATAAAATGCTTGAGGTGTTTGAAACACCAGCTAAAATACTTGAAGTACCCACTGAGGTCTATAAAATATAAACTAAGGTATCTCCAGTAGAAACAAACTCATTGAATTCATGAAAAGTGAATTAAATCGATTTACCATCGTCAGAATGCGGTTAGAATATGTGTGCTCTTTCTTGGATTTTTGGTACAGAATTACAGTCGCGTGTGCAAATAAACATTTTTTGTTGATAACAATGAAAACGGAAAGATGAGCACAGTGTTAGATATATTCTGTTTATTAAAATATTATTTTATTTTATTAAAAATCTTGAAAATTGAAATTGTATTTAAAAAATATATCTCATACTGTGCTCACTACTGCTCACCTCTCCTCTTTCCATTTTTATTAATAAAATTTTTTTTACCTGCACGTAACGACTGTCAAGGCAAATAAGTGTACAGAAAATGAACTGTAAAATAGCACATGCTGATGTTTCCTATGATGTAAATAAAAACATGGAAGGTAACAACTGTGTTTCTTCAAATTTGAATTTACCTAAAAATATTTTAGCTACAAAAATATTAAATATTTTAGTCTATATTTATGTCTTAAAATTATACACAGATTAACGCCCTTTAATATTTATATTTAATTATAAAACACTCTGTAGGTATTTCAGCCTTCAACATCTCATCAGTAATTATTTTTTAAGAAGTTAAAGTCGATTGAATTTAATTTTGGGTTATATGGAAACTTTGAAACAATAATTACTAATTCGACTAGTGATCAACGTGTACAGCAAAGAACAGAAAAAAATTTACAAGAATGTTGTGCTAGTGTAAGCGACGAACATAAGACCTTAAAACTGAAACCGTAACAAAGACTGGCAGCTAATCAAGCGATCATTGAAACATACAGCAATAAGATCGAAGTGGTCATAAAGTTGGGAGCAGGGTTCGTTCATGGCTGGTCTAACATTGCGGTCATTAGTATGGTAACACATAGGTAGGTCTTGGGTTCTTCGATTACAACCTACCCATTCATCACCTTTATGGCGTCCTAATGGTCATTATCAAAAAGTTTATAGAAGCTAGCAAAAAGCATGGTGCCATTTTTATCCAAATTTACTTTCAGATTCGTAAACTTTTATTTGTCCACCGCTGTATACCTATGTAGGTATAATTCTGAAAAAATTATTCGATATGGAGAAATTAAAAATTAGATAACTGACATAGTTGATAATTGACTGCAGTTGTTCCTCTAACTCCACTAACTTCTTTATCTGCATCGGGTAGACAAAGAATTGAATTTTTTTTCAGTCAATCAATTCTATATACAACAGTAGAAGTTGCAACCGGTTTAATGGTGTTTACTGGTTAAACTACTAACAATAAAGTATTATAGCACGTACCACTTATTTATCTGGTGATCAAGAGAGGCAATGATTCTGTACTGTAGCTTCGTTCTCAAGGGAGCAACATCAACCATTCCGTTAGTGATGCTTTTACCCCAATAAGTTTCTGTGCATATTTTGGTTGACGGTTGCTTAACTGACCTTTCGACTCAGTTTCAATTTCGATGTCGAAAAGTGACAACTGGCTTGCGTTCGTTGAAAAAATCGAAAGTGTCGTTATCCTCAATCCTCGACGGCGGCGCGAACGAACAAAGGTTAAATCGTTTCGATTCCACCTCTAAATTGAGTATAAATATTTCATTACGTGCTTGCTCGGCATGCAAATCTCGTTACAGCTATCCCACAATAATAATAATAATAATTTAGGTCTGGCGGTGGAACGGCGATAAGCCGATTAAAATTGCCGATAACAGGTTGGAACCCCGTTCGACTGTCACTCAGACAAACGTTTATCGATCACCAACTTCGACTTGAAACTTTTTAGTTGGCAATCCAAGTTTCTATTGCAAGAGAGAAACTAGGTTTAATGCTGCACACAAGTACGTTAATTCAAAAGCGAAGTCACGGAAGCAAACTTGCGAATAAACATTAACTCTCATTTAGGTTTTACACAAAGGGACGAAGCGGTCTTTTTTTTGTTGTTGCGAAAGCTCGTCTGGAAGCTCGAGCGCGGCTCGTCAACAATCGATGAAACTGATTAACCTCGAAAATTCTCTCTTGATTCAATCCATGGATGTGTCTAGAAGCGAGTTATTGATAACGCAAGTTGTAGAAGTATTGATTCGGCCCATATGGATTCTGTTAATAGACCAATGAAAGTCGCCCCCTGTTTGGGGTGAGCACATGAACGGCTCGGGAGTACAGTGTAACGTTACTGCGTCGAGGGAAACCAAATTAACTTGAGGGTTGTCATCTGACCGATCCATATACTCAACTTCAACTTGTCTGCCGGATTAGGATGTTTGCTCGCAACTGCCACGAATGTTTGAGTTAAAATCAAACGTTCGCCTTTGTTTAGTTTTTTTCGCCCGTCTAGACGTTTTCCTCGATTTTATTCATAAAATCGTGATTAGCACGGCGCTGGTTTGATTTTTGCCATACTTCGTGATCAAACTGATTTTGATTCTGCGGCAGTCGGGACGAATCCGCAGTTCCCGAGGGAACAAGTGAAAAATTCCGACTGTCACCGCGCACCCGTGAATGCGGACCCCTCTGAGAAAACCAGATGTTTCCACTAAGAAGTGCATTGTGTTTATACGCCCTGTGGTTACGTCGATTGTTGCCTAAATTAAGAAACATTCAGACGCTGTCTTGCTCTTACCCGCTTCAAAACTTGAATGAATGAACTCTAAACAGCGCCTGCTTTTTGTAGATCAACACCACTAAATTAGAGAGGCATCTCGTTGACTCCGAATTATTATTAGAGCAATCTTGGTGTTCCTCCATTATTCGAAATAACTAACAACACTTTTAATCTCGTTGAGTTTCAAATCGGAATCGAGTCAGATAACGTTGCTAGCTACGGCAATGTGAACATGGCAAAGCGTGTCTGTGTTGTTGGACCAGGTAAACGATCTAGGAGAATGAGACAGATAGTTGATCGTTCAGGAAAAGGTACAACCCACACGAGGCAGTACCTGCTGCTCAGTGACAACGTGAAATGCCGACCGACACAAATCAGCTGATGTCTTAAGCGGTTAGAAACCCAATAACAAGACGGTTTTATTCAAATGGGAGTCGAAAGCCTGTTGACTCTAATCCTACAAATCTTGGCGACTTCGAGCAGCCGACAGTACTACTCTTCGCCTTTCAGACACGGTTTCAAGATGACACTAAATTTAAGGCTGCCGTGAGAAACATCAGCACGTGCTATTTTTTGGTCGTTTTCGGGTACAAGATAAAATTTTATTGATAAAACTGGAAAAAAAAGGTGGGCACCGAGGTGGGCACAGTGTCAAACATATTCTCAAAATATAAATTTTATTTTTAATAATTTTTGTAAATGAAAAATACATACAGGCTGTCCCTGAAAGGTCCAGACAGGTCGTTGAGACCAAAATAAGTCGATTGGACATAAATTTACCTACTATATCCAAAAATGCCTCATTAAGAGAGTCCTAGTCTTTGTCTGGAATTATCTTCGAAGGGTACCTACATAAATACAATGGTTGTTTATGTTCTTTTAAAACGTAACTTTAAAACCAGAAACGTTTCCTGTAACAAGTTCAATTGTGGTATCTTTGCACTTAGATGGCTATCTTTACGTCTCTCATTACGAATTAAATGACTCTTGCGGGTGCAATTATGACGTTCTAAGGCTATAGGTTGTAGTTGAAGAGTGGATGCGTGGTTAAAAAGGCCAGATCTAGAATCCTCCTTTGCACCACGCAATTACGCTATTGATGTGTAGTAGGATAAACTTTCGTCGTGGTTGCGGCACTGTCCCCAGGAATGGTAATGACCCAAATTTATTGATCCAAGAACCAGAAGCACTTACATAAATTGGCAAAACTGACTTTCTGATATTGTTAATTTTAATTCCGTTAGTCCGTTACGTAAAAGTTTAGGTTTGTTGCTTCCGTTTCTAATTTCCACATTTAAGATCGTAAATTGAAACTTTTATTATCTCGGATAGTGGAAAGGTTAAACTTGGTTTTACGTGTCGCGCGTAAATACTTGCAGGCGGCATATTTCTTAGTTATATACCTTTTTATCAAGAACAAGCACGAAGGTGGTTCGGAGGGGCCGTCAGCCCCTTGTTCGTTGTAAACAAATAAAATGACTCTTTCGTTGGATGCACGACATCGATTTGTCCCTTTAGCGCGCTCGAATGAGGGCAAAAAAAAAAACTCTAAAAAGCAGTAAACGTAAAGCCATAACGTTCATGAATATGTATGGTAATCTCAAAGAGGTAAATGCATGCTGTGCTTCCCTTTGAGCTCGGTAATGAGTTTCCACCTTGATATTTAAACCCGATTTTGACATGTGTGGGGTTATCCTGTCCGCATGATGCAGTTGCCATGCACTGGGTTAATTACTCAAGAAAAAAGTGCCATACGGGTCATAGTCCCGACACAGGACAGCAGCTGTCCTCTTTGACTACCTGTAAGATGTGCCGCGTACGGGAGAGATGGTAACCGCACCATGCAGATGTGTCAGAAATAAGCTCTCGAGAGTTGAACACGTGCCAACTATCAAATAGGCGTCATGTTTGCGCGAACGACCAAATTAAAGACGCTTTGAACATCACCGGACTTGGTTCAAAACAGAGACGTTCCGAAACCCATCCCGGTCCATCCGTGTAATTACCACCGTCGTCTCATTACAATATCGCCAACACTCTTCTCCTTAATCCGATCTTTACGAAACACATCCGCTGCATAATTGCATCAACGGACGACACTGAGGAATTACTGTGGTTCTTTCTTGTCCCGTGGTATCTCTACGATTTTTGTGGGAATTTGTAGTAATTGGTAGGAGGCCAGTGAGTAGGTAAAAAAATTAATAAAAATTCTAACATTTTTTAAACTTTACCGTGTAATGTGTAACGAATCGAAACGGAACTATAAAATTTTGCAACTCGATTAAAGGTCGGCATCATTGTGAAAATCGGAAAAAATTAAATTAAGCGATATCTCGACGAAAAAAATTATAACATTATTGCAAACTCGATAGAGTTTTCATTACAATATTCAAAATGCACAGCAAAATTTGCAGGAACTTATGAATTAGGCATAATAATTAATTATCATTAATAAACATTTACGAATGCAGTCATTTGCAATTGACATCTACACACTTTACGTTTTTTTCGAATCGTTTTTACGTAAATAACTATTGATTTTGTTGTAAACTATAAAAAATGGACCATGCCGTCACCGAATAGAGTTGCAAATTTACAGAGTCTTGTAAGGCGATTTTAGCAAGTTGATTGTAGTTTTGCAAGCATGTTAATATTTTCGCTGGAAAATTAGATGAAAAAATGTTATTAATGATAATTAATTATTATGCTTAATTCATAAGTTCCTGCAAATTTCGCTGTGCATTTTGAATATTATAATAAAAACTCTATCAAGTTTGCAACAATATTATAATTCTTTTCGTCGAGATATCGCTTAATTTAAATTTTTCCGACTTTCACAATGATGCCGATCTTTAATCGAGTTGCAAAATTTTATAGTTCCGTTTCGATACGTTACACATAACACGGCAAAGCTTAAAAAATGTTAGAATTTTTGTTAATTTTTTTAGTTATCATGTCTCTATTCACTGGCCTATATTGCCGATCGGAAGAAAGTGACAAAAAATTATGTGAAGCAAATATTTTAAATCCACTCTCGCGCCCTCCTTCCCCACCTCTATAAATCCTCTGCCGATTTTTCTTTCAAGTTTACTTCAAGGGTCGATACGGGGGGGCCCTAAATTCTCGCATCTTCCAACACCAGGTCCTTATGCAAATTTCGCACTTTTTTAGGGATTCTTTTGACCCGGACAAGTGATTTATGCTGTGTGGCTACTTAACAAAGCATTTTCAGAAATATGTTGGCCATTTGATTTTTAAAGAAGCAATGAGTCGTTTTGCTTCGATTTTTGAGGATTTGAAGAAATTCTAACTGGATGGTTAGTGAACGTAGAAAATGCATAGAAACTTTTGATTATTTTGTGTAACCGTTGTAATAAATTACTTTTAAACATATAATTTTTAGAACCAGCTAAAAAATTATATTAAATTTATAGGGTGGCCTTTCGATGTGTTCATAATCAATACGTGTCATTCTGAAGCATGTATGGCACTCTGTAACAGTTGGAAAATGGTATTTTGAGGTCAGTTACTTTTTAATTTTATAATCCATTATTGGTAACAGAAAAATCTGCAGCCATTGAAAAAATATCTTTTGATAAATTAATTTTGACAAGTTTTACTCTTTATTTTAATTTAGTTTCTGTAGATTAAAGAATGTATTATTATAAGCTTCTTCATTTGTAATAGTTGTGAAGTTTATCTTTCTGCAAGTATAAATTTCAGTATACTTTTCATAATACATATTATTGTACGTAAATGTCTCTCACAGCTCGTTAAGGTTTTAGCTATACATGACAATCTTCTGATCTTACTCTGAAAGTATAGAAGAAAATGTTACAAATACTTGTTTAATCAATTAATTTTGGTAAACTTCGTTACCTATTTCTTCTGTTTTTTTTTTTGGAATAACAAAATAAAAAATTTATATTTGGAGTAAATCAAAAAATATCTATTTGATTCAGAATAAACTTTACTAAATGTTTTACACATTCTTCAGAAACTAGCTCTTGATTTTTTATTACTTGGTTTCAAGTTTCTTTCAACAGCACCTACTAACTTATTCTTTGGAGTGAACTTTTGGAGGCATTTGCTTTATTAAAAAAATAGTTTATTGATCAATTACTTTGGTATTTTTTTTATCGTGTTCTCCATTTCCTTATGGTTCTATAGATTAACGATATAAAAGTTTTGTACAAGAATGCAGACAACCATTCATTTTACTTCTCTTCTTCAGTTCAAGAACAGGTATAAAAATTAATTTTTGATTTTTTTTCTCTTATTAAGATACTTTTAAAAGTGTAGTGCTAAAAATTCCATTGCGATCCATTTATTAATAAAAAATAATTTTTATACAGGATGATTCACAAAAACTGATCGGATATCTTAATTTTTAATCGACAGGGTATGAAATTAGATGCAGCAAATAATGCTTAAATAACTTTTCTTAAAATACAATTTTCTTTAGAATAGTTTAAAAAATTCAGCAGTTGTCGTTTGAAAAAAAAATGACTTTTTGACTGTTTTATCTACGATATTTGAAAATTGTCTGCGTTTATATGGTACAGCATGGGACCATTATTGGGATATCAAGAGGAAGTATAGACTACCAGCAACTAACTGGTTTACAAATTTGGATTCATAATCTTGAACAGTTTGCGGATACAGATTTTTCGAAACTACCACATCAACCAAATATTTCATAAAAGTTAACATTATGTCAAAAACTGTAAGATAAGCTTACATTGTTGAATTCGAAGGTCAATCGAACCATGGACAAAATATTGTATATTTCTAGGAGTGGTTACCAAATGTTAAAAACTTCTAACGCACGATTTACGGAATCATCTTGTATATCACCGAGGAGCAGTATTTTAAACTAATATAAATACGCTACTCGTATCTGTTAATTAGTTAGTAGTATTAATTAGTATTCATCGACATCTTCGTTAATAAAAAAAAATTAAGCTTGAGTGCACATTGATTGAATTTAAGATCTCAGCTCAGCTATCAAAATGACTAGCATCAATCCTAAAAAGCTTTATTGGCTTATTCTGGAAAACCTTTGTAAGCACGTATTTCTTTTAAGTATTAAAGAACTAAGAAGGAAGAACTAAAACCAAAGAAAGTTCGCTTAGATTGAAGCAATGTAAACACAAACGCTTATTGCTTCCATCGACTAGAAAATGCGGCTTATCTAAATAGACGCAAAGTGATCAGGTGGTTAGCAAATTGCCACCTAGAAGTAGCTACTTTAGAAATTAAAATCGCTTGAAGCAGAAAAGACTTGAAGATGTGTAGGAGATTTAAGAAAATTAGTTGATTCGCCAATCGCATCTCGCTGTTCAAAAAAATTGAGTTAAAATATTGCTTTTGAGAGTGGAAGCAGCACTTTGCAATATAAGAATGCATCTTAGGTTCGTCAATCTGGATAATTTGATGCCTGAGATTGATCGTTCAAATGGCTAGGGTTGATAATAGCTTTTTATGAGATAAACCAATGTTCTCTATTTATCAATTTATCAAGTGGGTGGTTAGTCGTAAAAGTAATTTATTTTATATAAAGAATAAAAAGTGAAACTGCTACAAAAAAGGTTAAGCAAATTAGTCTCTTATATAACTTTCAAATTTCTATAAGTGACATCGTTTTTCTGGCTTGTTTTCAGTTCACTTTGCTTTATTTCATCCGCTTTATATGTTTTTTTGGTTTGGCGGGCGCATTTGGCGATCCTAATAAGTTAAATGCTGCTGCATGGGATTTGACAACTGTGATTTTCCGCTCCGGGAAATTACGTGCAGTGCCCGAATGACTGAATGAATAAATTAATTCCGTCATATTTTCCAGCTGGAAACAGGTTCGTAAATTCATAAACCGATGCAATTCGGATTGGCCGTCGAAACCGCCACTATTATTACGTTTTAAGCCGCCCTAAATAAACAATAGTTTTAAACGCGAACCGGCTCATCTGTTTATTAAATCGCGTTTAAAACGCCCCATTGCAACAGCCTCAACCAAACAAGCAAATTTGCATCGAACAACGACAGAAACGATTTTGACTGTTGTTGTAGTGTTGCATCATCTACAAAACGAAGAGTCACGGGCACGTCAAAAATTTAAACTAAATGCATGCCGGCGGAACGGCGATCTGAGGGTGGTGTGGATGTGTTGTAAAAAGGACAATAACCGAGGGGTGCATGAACCGGCCGACCCCCAGCTTTCACCTGTGGTCTCCGGTAAATACACGAAGCAACAGCTGTCGTCTGCGTTTTTATTTTCGTTTTAACATAATCTAATGCCTCCACATGTTAACTGGAGTGAAGTATCGTCGTCGGGTCTTCGATTATTATATTGTTTTCAATATGCCAGTCGACAACGCCCCGGGAGGCGCTATCGATTCGCGTTATTAAATCGTTAAGATAATCACCTTGCGATTAACTCGTGTTTGTCCAACAATTCGCGCTTCAACTGGACCAGAAAACGAGAAATAACTGCGAGGACAGACGTGCATCGAAAATTTCCGAAAAAAAAACTTGGAGTTTCAATTTGTTTTGCTTAAGGTGGCGAAGGAGACATTTTGCCGAATTTTGCTCGACTTTATACCACTGTAGTATGAAAACTTATGGCGTTAGAAAAATACATTTTATTAAATTAAAATTAAAACTTAAAGAAATTTTAAGAAAAGTTTATTAGTCTACTGTCTATCTTAATCGATAACCTACGGTCCTATGCTTGTCATGTTAAATTTAGTTCGGTGTAGAGCCACCACGTGGCGCTTCAAAGTTTGAGCTGTCACGGACCTGTCATCGTCGATCAGGGGTGCACTTGCGGTCAGTTTTATGATCCCTTATCTGTTACTTTGCTAATGTACCATAAATAAACTGAAATGATGGGGAACGAAAGCAACCACGACAAACATAATAGTTTATTTTCGTTGTCCGGCGGTTACGGTGGTAATGAAGAAAACAAAATCGGCATGGAGATTCTTTGATAAATAGATTATTTTCCTCAAACTCATTGTACCCAATAAAATAACATTTCACTGCATTAGTGATCCTCAATTGCCCCTGAACTTGGAAGTAATAATTGTGTGTTTTTTTAAGGGTTAGTTGGTCACATTCCTAAGAAAGACAAAAACTACGTCTTTTTGAAACAACAGCTTTCCTCATGGTTAGTTGGAGTTGGTCTGTACCAATAATGGAAACGTCTTTATTATTCAATAATATTTCCGTCATCTAATATTCCTAAGAAACAATAATTGCAGCAACATTCAACCAATCCTTTCTTCTAAAGACTTGAACAGAAAATTAATAAAATTACGAAAATCAAAGTGAATGTAATGCGACTCTTTGTTGATTGTCTTACTCAAAACTGACATTAAATGTCATCTAACCAGTATTAAAATCAAAATGAGGTATCTCAATGAGGTGGAAATTGCACGCGGTGTTGCTCTAATTGAAAATGGAACTTCCATTCGGCAAGTTTTAAGAGATGTTGGTGTGAGCCCATTGGGCATCCAGCGATTGTGGAATCGCAATAGGACATAGGTCTCTATAAAGGACGCCGCGGACAAGGTTGTAAGAGACAGACGTTCCACGGAGCTCTTGCTCCTGAAACATGCGCATTATGGGTGATTGTTTACAATGTCCACTTCTTGGTTTTTGAGATGTAGATGTGCTAAGGTAAAGAAAATAAGAGTAAAAATAGAAGTGGTTTGCACAAAAAAAGATATTGATTTCCGTAATATATAAATGTTAAGGAATGCTTTGCTGTAATTGGCTTTTTGAAAATCCAGAAGTGGGTAAAGTAAACAATGACCGCATTATGTAAAACGTAAAACTTCTTTTAGTGGTAATTTCTAATCGTGCTTTTTAAAAAAAATTACAGGGCTCAGAACTGACCTTGTACAAAACTTTTTCGCGTGCCTCTAAAAAAAATGGAAAAAAATCCTTGTCCTGGGCCAAGAACCGAACCTACGACCTCGACCGTTCACTTTCAGCTACTATCCTATACGGCTACCTTACCAGCAACCCTCGAGTGCTCTATCTTTGAAGTCTTTTGTCTCCATGCGCGAAGTACATAATGCGCATCTTTCAGGAGCAATAACTCGGTGAACGTCTGTCTGCAGACGTAAATTTCGAAAACCAACTCGCCGACAACCTCGTCACAGGCCTCGTGGCAGTTACCAGATGGCATGTATTGTGATAAGAGAACCTTTTCACGGAAGGTAGTCGACCAAAGTTTATTGCCGATTAGGACCCAGTAAATCTTCTTTTCCATGGGGTTGTGTCATAAATTATTTTGGGCCAAGAAACAGCGCCATCTGTAGAGTCAGAAACACAACTTGAGGGGTACATCGTCGCGTTAACGTTATTGTTGTCGGAACCACGAATTCTCAGCATTGCTGACCGTCGCGCCAGTTTTATCACTATGTAATACCTAATTCCTGTTCTTCGGCATGAAACGTGTTGAGTTATCTGTCTCTCTTGAACAATTTGTCGTGGTTTCTTGAATGCTGCCAAATATGTCGCATCGTAGTAACTTCCGTAGATTAAGAGTTGAGATAGATGTAGGTCCTCAATCACGAGATTTGTTGTTAAATATTAAAGGGTGGTATTTAACAGTCTATCAAATTTACCCAATACATATTGTCATACAAAAAAATACTTTTATTACCCAAAAATACTAAATGCTTACCAAAATTAAGAAAATACATAATCTTAAAGCGACAACCAAATATTGACATAATGCTGGCCTCTTATTTATTTTGTTCGCCGAAATAACTTTTCTTGACCATAAATACTAAATGTTCACCAAATTTTATCTCGCATTTAATTCTAACATAATACCAAGATATTTAATTTTCGACAGTGTCTTATATTATTTAGCAGTTAAAAACACTATTTGTTGATCAAAAATACACAAGCAATAAAATGTTGTGCAAATGGTAAATAATTTTATGCAAAATTATAGATGTAGATGTGCTATGGCAAGGAAAATAAGAGTAAAAATAGAAGTGGTTTGTACAAAAAAAGATATTGATTTCCGTAATATGTAAATGCTTTGCTGTAATTGGCTTTTTGAAAATTCAGAAGTCGGTAAAGTAAACAATAACCGCATTATGTAAAACGTAAAACTTTTTTTAGTGGTAATTTCTAATCGTGCTTTAAAAAAAAATTACAGGGCCCTGAGCTGACCTTGTACAATACTTTTTTTTGCGTGCCTCTTGTCTGGAAGCGCAAGCGGCAAGAAGAGATGCGCAAGCATATTTAATTTTTGGAGTAATAGAATAATTATTTGACGCACAAGTAGTTTTTTTGAGAAACACTAAATATAAATGGATAGTGCGAATATTTATTATGTACAGCACGGACGCTTAATTTCAGCGTCCTAAATTTGGTGAACATTTAGTATATTTGGGTTCCATTAAGATTTTTTGATGTTCATTAAATTTTTTGGTAGACAGTGCCAGGGATGTATGGTTTAATTTGGTGTGCATTATATTTGCTCCCAATATTAAACTACAATTTACTTTGGCCGACAGTCCAGTCACATAAAATGAGCTGTTTGGAGAAATATTTTGTACTTATTTTTTGCTACAACGCAAATGTATAAGTTGTTTCGACTACCCTTATTGCAATCAAAAATGTATGTGATCGATGTTGCAGCCGTTTTGTCACAGAACAAAGACTGAGTGCTTTTAATTAGTGGGTCAATTTTTAAAACCCACCTTTAAACAAATTACCTTTTTTAGAATCGTGGGGCTTTTCTCGCCGCTATTAATTAACTCTTCCAATAACAATTCTCGATTTGCAAGAACAAGCTGCTCTCTATTTACAACCGGCGAGATAAAGTATTCTCATTATCATTGATCTCTCCAGGAATCTGCCAGGCAGTCGACTGTATAACGTTGTAAACCCCGAAGCCGGTGGATGAAGGGGGCGGCGAACGTAATATAACTGTTACATTGATCCGGGGAGAGGTTCCATTGCGATTTGGTACGGTCCTGCGGACTCCCAACAACGTCACGACTATAGAGCTGCATCTAACCAGAAAGTTTGCATATTTATTGATTGCGCTCTTACCCCAAATCGCTGCGGAGATAGCCATCTGTTGTTCCAACTTTCGGAGGGTTAGGTTACGGAACAGATAAGTAGGTGAGTTGATAATAATTACTTATTAGATGAAATAGAATTGGGGATTATGGTTTGGGTTTACGAAAGTGTGGGTGGAGGGCGATTAAAATTCCTCTTCGGCCTCCCTTAGAGTTAATATTGGCGAATATTGCGCAAAGTGGGTTAGAGGTGGAACGTATGAGGAAGCTAGCGGTCGGTAAGTACAGTCGCGTGCTTAGTGCTTCAACCGGAACGGAGAATGTGACAAGTCGACCCTACTACAGCCTATAGCTTCTCTCCAACAACGAGAGAAACTCGCCGAAATTGGGGTTGCTCCTGTGTATATAAGGGAGAATTTAGCAAATAGGGTGGGAGAGAGACGGCAATTCTTTCTCCTTGCCGGCACGCACTAAACACCTATTGTTATTCCAAAAGCACGGATTTTTGACGATATTATCGTATTAAGAGGTTGGAATTGACAAAGTCAATTGACCCAAACATTCGAAGTAATTGTTGCGGTTCCCATACGGATCCTTCGTTGTACAACAAGCATTTTTCTGTGCCTCGCTACCAGCATATCTTTCTATTATAAATTGTTATATTAAAATTCAACAGCTTCGCACAAACCGGTACTGGTTATTTTATAAGCGAAATGTCCGAAGTGGAAGCAGCGGCTTCGAATCGCTAGCTGTTCACCGAAGCGAGCTTGTGAATAAGTAATTACGTTTGCGGATTATCATCTAGAATTAAACCGTGAAATTGATTTTAAATATGGTCTAATAGAATGCGAACAACCAACAATCAACCCTTTAATAACAGAAAACGAACCGGCATCGTCGGGGGAATTTCGGGGACAAAGCGTTATTCCACACGGGACCGGCGATGAAGAACCGCCATTTTTCTACTCGTTTTAATTAAAATCAACCACTTTGCTAATTTTTACGAACGACGCGACCACTCCGTCGAATTTCGAATACGCCTTGCAAGAGTGACGTCGACTTCCTTTAGTGACAAAACAACCTTTAGTATAGCGTCTTTTATAACGGATCGTGGCAAATTAATAATCTTTAGTAGAAGGTAGCGGCGTCCGGAACCAAAAGATTTCCGTAATTATATCTATGTTGCAAAAATTGTTAGCATTTAAGGGTTACTTGACAGAGTGCAACAGTAACTATGCAACTATTTTTTTTTAATTGGTCCGAATCAAATGTTAAACTTTTAGGACATTATTCATTCACAATTAACATAAATGGAAAACTTGTCTAATAAACAACTAATTTAATTTTGCCGATAAACTAAAAAAACTAACACGAGTCTATGATGACAACCAAAAAATTAAATTATTTTTATTGAAATTTCTATTTATAATTAAATCTTTAAAGTCCTATATTCGACAGTGAGATCCGCTTCGAAATTTTCATTAACACAGTTTTCGGATAAAGAACATGAATCGGTGAAATTGTCACTCCCGAGAGTAAAAAAACTCAAAATGTGATTAATATTCCGATTTACAACTTGTATAACATTAATTAGGCCAAAATAGATCACTTTCAATCAAATTTTAAAGTAAATAGCCAAGACACAATTGATCGGTTGAAAAATGTTTTATAGCATAGGTATACAAGGTATTTCAACAAGAACCGCCGGTGCCTAATTGCGTATTTCTAATGGAGTTAAAAATTTGAACATTTGCAGAAATAAGCTATAATTCATGCACTACAAGATGACATTACTGTTTTTTTCGTTTTTTTAATGGTCTGAGTTTTTACTTTCGATCGCGATTTTATATCGAAATATTTACTACATATCTTTGATTTTCTTCAAGCTCATAATCACGACCTCCAAGATTGATAACGAATAATTGGAATATTTTTATATCAGACCGTTATTGAATTACATGGATTTTTAAATTTCAGCGCTGAAGGGATTTTTGATTGACAGCTTTGTGGCCGTTTACCTAGTCCATTTGCGGCTAACCACATTAAATTTTATTATGGTCCCTGTACTGCAAAGATCTTTGAGTAGGACCGCTATTAAGTCATAAATAACCGTACCGTTTAAGCGTCATTGTCATGAAATTTGACTGCTTCAATAAAGCAGTCGTATCATAAATTCGTCAAAATTGCGCAAATTACTTAACAACACAATTAGCGATACTTCAACAAATCTTTAACAGCAGGAACATATACCTGGCGGTATTACAAACATAATAATAAAAAAATATATTGAAAATTTTTGAAAAAACACCTTATGGCGTCCCGACGGCGCATGGAATTAATTCTGGACCAAACCATTACGCCACATTGTAGCGCATTAATTAAAGTTTATTTCTGCCAAATTTCAAATTTTAAACTCTATTGAAAATACGCAATTAGGAGGGCGGTTCTTATTAATATCCTGTATGTATAGGGAAAAGACCGTCACAACGGCATTTGCAACAAGATTGCAAGTGAAGACATGATATCGGCCCTTTAGAGCGCTTCTGCAAATAATATACATTGAATGTGAGTAAGTGCCTCTTAAGTCGCTCGTAGTATTGAAGAATGCAAGGAATTTAGATATCACCTTTGATCAGTTTAATTTCAAAAATCATGTTGAGTAGTTAGTGAAAAAGTTATAAGTGCTTCTACAGCTGTTATAGTGTAGTGTAGTGTAGTGTAGTGTAGTGTAGTGTAGTGTAGTGTAGTGTAGCGTAGTGTAGTGTAGTGTAGTGTAGTGTAGTGTAGTGTAGTGTAGTGTAGTGTAGTGTAGTGTAGTGTAGTGTAGTGTAGTGTAGTGTAGTGTAGTGTAGTGTAGTGTAGTGTAGTGTAGTGTAGTGTAGTGTAGTGTAATGTAGTGTAGTGTAGTGTAGTGCAGTGCAGTGCAGTGCAGTGCAGTGCAGTTTAGTATAGTATAGTATAGTATAGTATAGTGTAGTATAGTATAGTATAGTATGTAAATCTATCAATAATTAACGTTTTACTTAAGAACAATCATGGTGTGTCAATTTTTAATTTCAACTACTACTTAGCATTCGTAAAAATAAATTATAGAAAACTTTTTAAATCAAATTTTGTATAAATGTACTTCTTTGAGAGTCTATAATATAGTTGATAGAAACTCTATAATTAAGCATCTACTATCCATGAAACCCTTAGCCTCTACCGCAGCTAACAAAATTAACGTTGATCTATTTACTACAATTCTGGATATATTTTAAATACTTATTTTGTCAAAGCTACTCAAAATCTGTCAATTTATACAATTTGGATAGATTTCACAGACATAAATTTTTCTTAATCGACGATATCTATATAGACATAGAAAAGTTATGTCCAAATTATGCCTAAGAATGAGAATTAAAAACTTTAGATATCTTTGCACAGCTTGTAATTCTGGCCGGTTTCGGTTCATGTTTTAAAAATAAAAATCAAATTGAAATACCACGGCGAAAGTACTATATGGTACTATCATAGCGCACTATATTTGTCAAATGCTGACATTACGACTTGCAAGGCTCGAAAGTGTTAATATTAACAATTTGTGAGGTTCTATACAATCCAAAAATGACATTAACAACTTGTTTGCCTTATTTTAGATTCACTGATCAATTTAAAAAGGTTTACTAAACTTTAATCCTCTTCTCAAACCAAATTTATTTTTCTTTATAAATACATAAAGCGTAAGTGGTGCTGCGGCTATCGGATGTCTTTTGTGAATACAGCAGGACCTTCCCTCACTTGCCGGAAGACTTCCTTTCGGCCTCGATACCGTGTTGCATGTCAATACAGACCAACAATTTTGTTGGTTGCATCAAAATTTTCTAAAACTTTCACTGATTGATTTGAAGGTCGCCCCACTCTTCTCTTTGCATCACGTAAATTCTCGAAAATTTCCCTAATCTGAGAATTCAACCACCTTTTGCCTCTTAATTGGGATTTGAGCAACAACGAGTGAGGTCTGATTAAAACCAGCACGACACGTTTAACCGCTACTCGTTGCGTTTCCGGCGACGAAATCATTTTTGTCACACGCATACGCTTCTTAATTACCACGATTAAGATAGTAATCTGTTGATGATGACTTTAGAGTTTTTTTTTTGTAGCGCGCTTCGATTCATTAATCGGCTTTCGCCTAATCGCTAATTCCACTTTAAACTATCTCCTGGAAAGCCCGAAAGGAGCATTGCGGTTGACGTATTTGTTCCTTTTGGGAGCTTCCGCTTAATACAGGCGTAAGTAACTTCCATAACCAGAATTTCAGGCACGATAATAAGGCCGTTGATGAGGCAAACTAACGACATAATTTACGGCCAACATCGATCTGTTGGGTGTGAATTAATTCGGACGACTGCATCGCCCAGAAAGCTCTAAATCAGTGTCTAAATATTGGTGGACGCGCACGATGATAAGTTATAATCAAGCAGCTGTTTCCTGTTGTGACGTCACTTCCGAGTTACATGCCGTTACACTTGCCAACTTTAGGTGGGAGTATGTATTAACATTGGCTCCGTTGTTAATGAAAGACACTCCAGTATTATCTCAAATTATGAATTATAACGATAATAATGGCGTCGCCGGCAAAATTTACACCGTGACATTTCAATTAATTAACCCGCCTTCGCTTCACTTATCGATCCTCGTTTAGCCTCGCACCAAACACTCTGTATTTTTATGACGTCCGAAAAGAAAATGGGAATGCCGCACACGTAATCCAATCAATTTCTCCATCGATCCCGAAATTCATATTCAAAGAACCGGGAATTTGTTCCTGGGCAAAGTTAAAAAGTTTTTATAGAGATTGAAATTAAATACTTACTACGCCGGACTGGGGGAGGAAGAAACGTCGTCTGTCGTTTAATAAATATGTTTAATAGAACACGAAATGTAATAATACGAAACGAATCATAAAGAGGGACGTAAAAGCATCGTAAAATAAATCAAGACTCGCGGGGATCTTTGGAACTCGCATGAGGCCCGCATACTGGGACCGGAAAGGGGGCTGTCGGCGAGGAGGGCCCGCGGATAACCTCTGACGTATTGATCTGATCGCAGCATGCAAATCGACTACCGCCCAAAGAACTTTACGAAAAATTCGCGCAATATACATTTGCGGGACGCAAAATCCCAAAAAGTTGTTTGTCCAATAAAAATCGCAAAGTAACTCCTTCACTTATTTTGTCTAACGATTGTATAATGAATGAATGAATAATGTTAACGAAAAGAAAAAATCTAAAATTGAAACTAAATTTGAACATCCAAATTAAACAATAAAGAATTTAAAAAAGTAGGTAGCAACCTTCTTCAAAATCTAAAACCAAATTGCAAGAAAACGATGAGTAAAAATGCCTAAACATTGTCCTATGTTAGATTGGATTAGATTTTAAGAAATCGTTTGGCATCATCTTGGCCTTGTTGAGTTGTGAAGAGTAAGATTTTTGGTTTAAACCCTGCTTCTAATTAATGTCTTTGGAAGATCTCTTCTTTACTTGGAATGACGATAAACTTACGCTGTTAAAATGAGTTACTTTACGACTTGCTAGGCGTCACAGTGACATAGTATGTGCTCTGAATGTTTCCTCTTCTGATCTATATAGTCTCTATACTAGTTTCTTGAGATGGTATATCAATGGGCAATGTCCAGTGAAGAGACCAGTTGGTTTCTTGTCAATTTGAGAAGAGTTATGGCATTTTTTGGCAAATTGTTTCTAAACTGCTTCATCTGTCTTTGTCTTGGAAGTTGTTTTCAGTATGCTATTTAGCGTTTCCTTCCTATCTATAGATATCGGCCCCTCTGTGGTTTTTGCTTAGCCCAGAGAAAGGTTTTGGTCCTCTAGATGAATCCTCTGTGCATCATTTAACTAGTTCATCAACTGTTACATGTTCCTTGGTGCCCTGGTACTCACATGAGGGTGTTTACAGCTCCAAGCGGTTTTAAATTTAAAGCTGTATTCTTTTAGAGCTTATATTTCTGGCTGGCTGTCTGTTAAAATATAATTATATAAATATAATATAAATATAATTTTCACTTCTTTAAAGTTTCTTTGCTGGCACTCTCTAAGTTATGTCTCAAGTTTTGAACAATACCAAGACTTAATACTAATGTCATGACTAAATCTATAACCTCCAAGGTCAAAGGTATTAACTTTTATTAAAATTTCTATTTTTTTAATAATTATCAACTACATGTAGTACATATTAAGCCTTGTTAAATTTTATTCGTAGTTATACCTTTACGTCTATTCAATTTGACTAACGTTTAAGAAGTTGACTGTTGAATGTGGCAGTTTGTAAGGCATCATTCTAAGTAATTCTGATTATTGCATTATACCTATAGAGGATGCAAGATCTTAGAGAAAACATGCTTGGTTTCCTAGGACAAACTAATATTTTTAGACTCAAAATGTAATTCCAAGACAAAATATTTCTTATCTTTGATCTAGTCTTGTCTTGCCAGCTCTAATAATTTTATTAGTTCTGAAAATACGTAAACAAAGAAAGGAATGAAGGATTACTTAAAAAGAATGATAGAAAAGTAAGGAAAGAGTAAAGAAAGCATAATTTATAGATAATAAAAATAAAAGAGAAAAACAAAGAAGAAAACTAAAATAAAGCTATGCAGTTAGTAAAAAACAAGAAACAAAGAGAAAAAATTGGAAGAGTTAAAAAAAATGAAAAAAACTGGACAAAATAGACTAAAAAAATAGAGATGGAGAAAATGGTCAAAAAGAACAATGGAAACTCCCAATAAGGATCGTAGTTTGAATGATGATGACTGTTCAAAGATTTACTCGTTCAGAAATCTGCTGCTTAGAGTGGGCTTCCTAGATTAGTTCTAGGTAGAACAATAAATAATTATTATTCCCAAATAACCTCAGTGATTGCTCAAAGATAATTAATAAACTACGATCTGGGAAACAATGTAGAAAAAAAGACTTTAGAAGTGAGTAATAAGAAAAAGTTGCTAAACAAATTAATTTGAACTTATAAGGAAGAATAAAGACATGAGACATAAAAAATTCTTTGTTTATCTACTTTTTCGAATTATTTTCCTTTAATTGGTAATAAAATCACAACTATTTGCTATCTTTATTTCTTAGGCTTTTATTATCAGTTTTGCCGTATCTTATTATTAGAAGAAATGTTAACTTATCTTAACTTAAATTAGTGATTTATTGTAGGTATATAAAAGAACCAATAAAGATATTTGCCACATTTTGAAGAACCTCACCAACTTCATTAGTTCAGATAGTTATTGCCGGAAGTATAAAAGAAGCCTGTCATTAACCGAAAGTGACCTTTACGACCCCTCATATCAAATCCGGTGTCCAGGACGTGTTCATTCTTCATTTCGCTTGCTGCTCCGGTGGTCGATTGATCATAATTAGATTTAATGGCGTTCATTAAGCGAAAAACGTTGCAAAAATCGGTAGCACGTAACAAATGACGAACTGAAACTCGGATATTGTAAGGGTTTGACGTAAAAAGCCTCCCCTCACCGGCTATTTGGTGCCGGCACTAAACTTGGGGGAGTTTAGGGACATTTCATTATAGAGTGTGATATCACAAAGAACCTGTCCGTCAATCTGCACAACACTTGGGATTACACGATCGGTTTAAGGGAAATTTTAGGACTATTATCATCATGAATCACAACGAGCTTCTTCAACAAAAGGTCTTGCAAGTTGCGCCAGCGCCAAACAAACACCGAATTAGGTCCTTAGAGGAAGCACCGAGTTGTTGCAAATAATCACACGTGGAAAGAAATTTATTGTTATTCTGACAGAACTTTAGTGATATCAAAAATAAATAACGCCAGTGAGTTGCAGGTTTGTTATTAGTAAATAGGTCGTGACATTTTTGAGAAACTATAGAAAACTATTTTTTGTAAAAGCTTCCTCAAAATTGAATTAGAACTCAAACTTCATTAATTGGTTTGTAACGGTATCAAAAGAGACATCTTGTTTGTCAATCGCACGCTTTAATTGTAAGGGTCGCTCAACCTTCTTCAGCAATTTCACCCTAACCCTAAAATATTAGCGGCGACAAATACACAAAGAAAGTTATGAAAAGTTCCATTTTTAATAAAACCCGGTACGTGGCTAGAAAAATAATCCACATGTTTGGTCCGCAAAGCGAATTTCTTTATCAGGTCGGTGCAGCTGTTTTGAACACGCACGGTTCCAATACTGGAGAGTTTCTTCTTCTCCTTCCAGCGCATTTTGGGGTCTCGTCATCCTTCTCGTCGCCGCCTTGCCTCGACCGTATCAAACTTTCAGAAACCGGAGAATATTCTTAATGCCCTGACCGGAGAAATAAACATCAAACAACGACGCTTCGATTGCCTCCTGATTTACATCTGCAATTAGAGTTGTTGCGCCCCTTCTGGATCGATGCGAAGGGGATTTGGGTGTTCGACATACAGGTGTTCCGAGTTCAGGAAGGTGACAAGGGACTCGCTTCAGTGGCCTCCAGGTAAACATCAGTCGAGGCAACTTTACAGCAGTTATGGAGACATCATCACCTTTAATACAGCGCTTATCGAACCAACGAATGGTAGTTAAAAAGTTTTCACATTAGCCATGATGATAGTAGTTGCGCTTCAGTATTGACTTCATCATTTGCAGTTGTTAACGAGTTGAAACTTAAAAACAAAAAGGACTTGTTAATTCGGACGCGTGTTGGAGGTGTCTTCTGTTCGCGACTTTGCTCTTGTAACTTCTCCATTTCGCATTCAGCGAACAACGACAAATAATCCAATTTAACAAATACCATCCGCGATGTGGCATCGAGAAGTGGAATTTTACAAATGTTCGTTTTGCATAGGACAGACAGAGAGAGATCAGACGGTAAGATACTCCTTGGAGTTCGATACCGACGGCCCCTTTCCGTCGGTCGTTCCCTGTGATTTGCCGCGTGAGGGATGAAACCCTCCGACACGGCCCCGCATCGAATTTATTATCTCTCGTGATGAAAAGAAAACTGGTTTTTGTAAATACGGCATAAAGTACACAATAAAACACATATTTATGGCGCTCTAAACGCGCTCGTGGTTCGAGATTTTTCAATATTGCCAACCGGCATTCTGAACGGGGGCGACTGAAACAAAACAGATTACGGGTGATTTATAAAATTTAATAAGGGGAAGCGTCGGGCGCTTATTTGAGACGGCTCTTCGGGACGCATGCAGACGTCGCGACGCCGACACAAGACGGATGCGTGGGCGACGTCCACCTGCCGGAAAACGCCAACAAAATGCGAACCGCAAAATATTTCCAGCGCTATCATGAAACCACAAGCGAACTGTCAAAGGCCGAGATTTCCCAGCGAGGCGTTGCTTCAATTTGCGCCATTTGTGAAAAATAGATGACATTGAATTGAACCAAATTTATTAACTTTCAAGATTTTAAAATTTTATAAAAGTCACAACAGAATTTCACCAATCTTCTCTCCCAAGTCTCAATTCCTCACTGGCTTGCCAAATCACTTCAGATTTTTGCGTGAGGCTTATTTTTCTATTGTCTATTAGTTTCTTCTTAAAATTATACTAATTGATCGCCAATTATAATTATTGCCATAGAAACCTATAATCTATAAAGGGCCAGTTTTACGAAAGTCGGATAAGCATTGGAATAACTGTTCCGGACTAAGGGCCGGTTTACATACCTTCGGTCCCAGTTTATACCTGGATTTTGTCCTGTTCGAGTTTCGTAAAGGCGCATTTATCTCGAGTTATTCCGGAATAGCAGTATTCCAGGTAAATTCTCTTTTCGTAAAACCGGCCCTAAAACGGTTTTAGTTTTACACAATTTTTTCTAATTTTTCAGTCAAATATAAAAATTTTTCTTATGGATTTGGCGCGCAAGAAAGTTTAACAGTATACGTATAGTCGTAGTTATGTAGCCTGACGATCGCTTTCAATGCAGAAGACTGTTACATTTATTAACTACGCATTACCTAAGAATTTCTTTTAGTTTCAGACGTAAATGTACAAATATTTGTTTGAAAACTACTTCTTGACTGGAAGCGCAACGTCGTCTGCGCTCAAGACCGACCGTCAGACTATGTGACTACAACTATATCAGCCCAACGTGTTTGGGAAGAAGTAAAGAAAGGGCAGGGCTACTCTTGTATAAGTACAACTGTAAAGAAGAAATTGCTAACTTAAGAAACCCAATGTATATATGTTATACTTCTTAACATACGGATAACTATCTGTTCAGCAACCCAAAAGAATAATATAACCATATTTTAAAGCTATTTTCGCGTAAACTGATTAAGAAATTTTGTAACTCCTTGTGTAACTAGATTTGTCTTGATTGTCACATCTAAATACTGAAAGTACCGGCGCTGCCTAAAACCGTATTTCTAGGAAAGTTAAAAAATTTAAATTCGACAGAACTAAATTATAATTAATACACACAAGATGCATGGTAGTGCCGGTTTTTCCTAATTTATTTCCGTGTAAGTTTTCACTTTTGATCGCGATTTCATATAGAAATATTTACGTTATTGCTTTGACTTTCTTTATGCTCATGATCACAACTTCCAAGATTGATAATCAGTAATTGCAATATTTTTATATCAAACCGTTGTTGAATTACACGGATTTTTAAATTTCTCTGCTCAGGGGGTTTTTCCTGCAAAACTTTATTTGTCGTTTACTGAGTGCTTTTGTGGCTACACACCATTTGGGTCTTTTGCTTACTTGGAAAGTGTCTCTATTAAGTCATAAATAACCGAAGCGTCATTGTCAAGAATTTTGACTGCTGTCTTGTGATAAGTCAATCAACATCTCCAGAGACTCCTTAAAATTACAATTAAATACAGTTCAACTAGTAATATTAAATTTTTATTATCACAAACGGGTACTTACCATTCAATATTACAAACATAATAATATTGAAAAAAATATTGAAAATTTCTAACCAAGGCACTTTGTAGAGTCCCAGCGGCGTATGGCGTGTCAGGCAAAAACGCCATATTATAGTGCGTTAATTAAAGTTTAATTTTGCGAAATTCCAAATATTTAACTCTATTGGAAATATACTTTTCGCGCAAAAAGACCCTGTATGTCAAAGATATTATTGTAAGGATAATATATAAAACATACAGGGTGGGGCAATAGTGCGTCCGACTTCGATAGTTCGAGTTCTATGATAGCTAAAAATTTGATTTGAAAAATTTAATTTTTAATTTAAAAAAACGCTTGTGCTTTGAAAGAGTAATTTTAGCTGCCCCTTAGATGTATACTGAAGAATTGAAACGACTCACCGCGAATCTTCAATCGACTGCAGAAGTAAAGAGTGTTATGCTCACCATCCATCATCCTTCTCCTTCGCCATTGTAGTTGAGACTTACTAAAATCAACATTTGAGAAGTTAGTTTCCATCCTCAATTCTTTGAAATTAATTGAATGATAAAACTTAAACTTAATAAATAAATATATTACCCTTAATGGCAACACCTGTCGCAGTCGTCTACCATTAGTCACTTCACTACACACACACAGCACCCTTACTACTTTATTTCTGCAACAATAGAACAAAGATGCACAAGTACGCGATGATAATCCTTTATTTGTCTAGCGCTCCGGCCGCGATGGAACTACCCAACTTCTATAATCGTAAATCCTATCGCAAAATTATAAAAAAAGGGTTTAGATTTCTTTAGGAAACTAATACGTAACACGGCACGGATTTCACTCGATAATGTTGTTATGAATTAGTTAATTGGTAAAAAATGTAAACACTTGTAGATATAATTTAGCGATAAGGATTTACGGTTAGTTTGATCGCGGCCACGGCGCTAGACAAATAAAAGATTATCATCGCCTACTTGTGCATCTTTGCTTTATTGTTGCAAAAATAAAGTAATAAAGGTGCTGTGTGTGTGTGTGTAGTTAAGTGACTAATGGTAGACGACTGCAACAGATGTTGCCACTAAAGGTAATTTATTTATTTATTGTCTAAGTTTTATCATGAAATTTATTTCAAAGAATCGAGGATTGAAACTAACTTGTCAAATGTTGATTTCAGTAAGTCCCAACTACAATGGCGAAGGAGATGGATGGATGGTGAGCATAACACCCTTTACTTCTGCAATCGATTGAAGATTTGCGGTGAATCGTTTTAATTCGTCGTTCAAAAATTATTCCTGATTATAGATTTGTTTCTTTAGTTTATTTGCGTTTTTAGCTATTATATAGAACTCGAGTTATCGAAGTCGGACGCATTATTGCCCCACCCTGTATAATTATTAAAATTGGAAAAATGCAGAATTCAAGCGACGTAGTACTAATGATAAATAAAAACTAAAATTTCGTAAATTTTATTCAAATTATTTGCGTTAGTCGTTAATAAATTTTGAGGGTAAAATCTAATAACAATTGAGCAGTCAAGGGTTGCAAATAGTACATTTTATCGGGTTGAAAATGCTGCAGAATTAAGTCGCGAAAATGAGATAAAGTTGCGAAATTCAAACTGTCCCCCCTGAAATTGTTGTTTTTATCTAATTTCAGCCAAAAATTTACGACCTGTCAAACGACTTTTTCGCGTGGCACGCGGATTATTCGCCAATTCCGTGCCCCTCAATGATTTATCGGCGATTACTTTCACTTACCTTTTTCCGTTTTCCGCTTTGTACTTTATCTCTTTGTAATTGAGTAAGCCAAGGCGGACGAATTGAATTATGAAAAGAATTGCGCGTTTTTGAGAGTCCATTTCGACGGGTCTTGCCATCAGCATCTTACTAAATTCCCCCTGTTTCATCTGTCCATATGGTCGACCGGCATGTAGCGCACATGTTGTCGGTTTCGATTCGAATACACTTCGTCGCGTTAATGAATCGTAAGTGCATGCAAACAACAGATTTTTTTCAGGACGGTGTTAGTCATTTTGAGGGACTTTACGTTAAGTATTAAGAAAGAATTTCAAGTGTTTGTAAATAATCTGTCTTGTTTTGTGAATGATTGTCAATGGCTTTGGATCGATTGGTTATAAATTGAGAAAAGAACAGCGGATGGAAGGTGGAGAAATTGTGTGAACTTCTCACGTTTGCAGAAAACTCAATGCAGTTTGCTCTCCTGCATTACGGGAATAAAACAAACGTAAAGTGTAGTTCTTTTATGACTCGATTTAAATTCTGGCATGGTGCTTCTTCGTGTATCACTAAATAAATGACCGCAGTTTAGGAATCGATGCACCGAACCTATGGTGAATATCAAAAATTTAGAATCTTTTTCACCAGCGGCGTCTCTAGTAGGTAGTCCTGTAACAAACGTAAGGAATTTTAGTTTGGCCTTTCACATCACAAGAACAGCAATAATAACTAGAGTTAATAAATTTACTAATATTGTTCGCTACAACTATTGTCACAGGTAGTTACAATAAAGGTGCAATTCTTATGCAACCACATTTGCAAGTAATTAAGCAAATTGAAATAACTTTGAAATTTTTTTGTCAGCATGGTACTCATTACAAATGATGCACAAATTTTTATTATCTATGTTGCAAGTTGCAACTGTTTGAGCTACAATAGAAAAGTTGGACACACAAAATATTAAAACGTGATAAGTTTCGCAATTTGGTAGTTAGTTACCTACATAATATTATAATATTGCAGAGTCAAAACAAATACTTGACAGTTTGCAGCTGGCCGCAACATTTATAAAAATTGGTAATTGATTTGTAAAATTGTTCCACTATAAATATTATACATGGAATAAAAGCAACTTTCATACTCATATACGGCATTTTATCACAACACAATTTATGATGGCACTGACCCCAAGCTTGGAAAAACGCCAATTTTGTGAAATCAATAAGATTTTTCATCAACTAACGTTACAAAAGTTAAAATAAAGTTAAAATTATTTTCTTTCTAGTTAGCAATCTACTGCTGTTGTTACACTTTCTATTTTAATTCCGCACCAAAGCAAAACCTTTTTGACAAGGCAAATCATAACTTCATTCAAAGTAACTGCTCAAAAAAATTAGGGAAACACTTCTTGTTGACGCCATTACTTTTAAAATAACAACGCCATAAAGATGGATCTTCGAAATTTAAAGATACACATTTCTTCCTGAGGAAGTCCCTTAGTTTTTAAAATTTTGAAAGATAAACAATTTTTCATGAGAAACTGATTTCGGCAGCATTCAACCAATCTTTTATTCTAATAATGACTTAAACAAAAAATGAAGAAACAACAAATATCAAAGTGAATGCGATGCGATTCTTTGTTGATTAAATTAAGTGTTTATTATCTTACTGAAAACTACCATTAAATGTTATAAACCAATATCATAACCAAAATGAGGTATCTCAATGAGGTTATAATGAAGTTATACGTGCTGTTGCTCTAATTGAAAATAAAGCTTCTATTCCGGAAGTTGCACATGATGTTGGTATGAGCTCATTGGTCATTCAGCTTTTGTGGAATGGCTATGGGGCACCTGGTCTCCATAAAAGACGTCTCGGACAAGGTTGTATAAAAAACTACCTCAAATCAAGTCCTATTTTCACCCCTTTCTTCCTTGCGTAATCGTGGTTCAACGGCAACAGATTTCAAAAATTCACTCAGTATGATTCACTAAGTGGAAGCGTCGATTCAGACCGTAAAAGAAATCAATCTGAGGCCCAGAAGAAAAAGCATCAAATTTAGTATGTGAACATGTTAATTGGGAACTTCGACATTGAAGACCTGAGCATGAACATATCTTCACTTTTAAGCACTTCTTCTTTTCGATATGAATAAAACGAAAATGTTGCTTATTATTTTGAGCATTTGCTCTATCAGCTACAAAGAAATAGGAAGTGAAGCGTTCTTTATTTTTTAGGTTTTTAAGACGCAATAGAATTTAATTAGGTACTTTTTGACCCTCTTTTTCCACTTTCATTATATTTGGCAATAAATCGCAAAAATTATAATGACAAAGATGGATGAGTTCAACTCTAAGAGTATAAACAACGTTAGAGGTTCTCGAAGTCGTCACGATGTATTGATCTCGGTTCTGATTAAAATTTTATTAAATTGGCGTACGGTAACGTCCGATTAGATGCACCACCGCAGTCAAACAAACAAAACCTAATTAGTTCTACAAACATTTAAGTTCCGAACAACTATTTAAATCATTGTCAGTCGAGCACCAATAATAACTTTCTTTACAAACGTTACGTCCAATTTGTTAGTGAGATCGGGAGTGCCAACAATTATTCCACTAACGGAGAGAGTGACTAATGGTGTTGTTAGGTGTGTGACGTATGAGGAGGAAAACGGATGAGTTAGAAGGTGAGGAGCAGTTGAAAATTTGCAGAGTCTAAAATTCCAGTCTGAAATTGTCAAATCTAATGTTCAACGATTTTAATAAATTTTTTATTTTGATACGGGTTTTGTTTGAAGAATCGCGCAAATGGCGCTAATCAAAAGTTCTATTTTACCCTGCTGTTCAATAGTTTGAAGAAGTGCCGCTAAACACTTTGAGTGGATCCCAACTGATTGGGGATGAGATGAGTTGAGACGGTATCGCCGAATACACCCGGGATCAAGTGTCACGGTTCCATGCATAGCTTTTTGGGTAATAAAACTAATAAACCAACCCGAGGTTTGCGTCATGGTGGAACCGGGCCGGTTCGAAGTGATGTCGCGGGTGGCAGGGCGGCTAATTCCCCAATAAAAGCGCCTATTAAAAGATTACAACGGCAGTCATTGTTTCGTGTTAGCTCTGTAGTCTAAACAGAATGTTGGCGTTCAGTCATCGAAATCGATTAGGTTCGGAGTGGAATGGAGTTTGAAAGAGGCAAGAAGGAGAAGGGCGCAAACCGGAGCGAGACGCCATCTAAATCTGCCGGTTCTACACTTCCACTAGACTGCAGCTGGGTGTCACACTTTGCTATTATGAAAATAAATATATGTACAGGGAGAGGAGAGGTAATCTATGGTGTTTTTGTGTACGTTTTCGAGTTGGTTCGGAGCGCTTTCCATAGGGAAGCCAATCAAAGCGCGGCGGCGCTTCATTAAATAAATTGGTTTCGAAATGCGTTTACCTGCGAGATTTTTATTGGATTTAAAGCCGACGCGCTTCCGGCCAGGACAGATTTAAAAATAATAAGAGGGAGATAGCGGAATCGGTGAGTGCTACCGGAAAATTTATTAATTATCATTATCGACGGAGAAGCTTTGACGTCGATTATCCTGAAAATTTATGATAAACGCTAACAATTAAAGGTGCTAATATATGGGGAATGCACATTCACTTAGGTAGGTAATCAATATAATACTATGACGGACCTACAGCAATTCAACAATTCAACCAAATATTTTAAATTCAAAATCACTTGCACAAGATGAGAACGATGGTAAACTACTGTTCCGCTTAGAAAATATAGAAACAGTTCAGCTTCCTGTCAACAAAGGTAGCCAAATAAAGCTCTACGATATTTTTCAATTGAACCAAATTTGGCAATACGTAGGTATTTAACATTTTTGATTATTTGTGATTTGGACTAATTCTACAATCTACATGCCAAAGTAAATCACAGAAATTAAGACATGAAGACAACGCAGCTTGACATTATTCCAGTACTGAATAGAAAGAAAAGCAATTAAAGATTTGCAGCATTGATTGTAACAATTTTTATTTTCTTTGTTTATAAAATTAATTGATTTTTGATATTATTTACTACATAAGAGCCTATTAGAGTGTATGTATACAGGGTGGGGCAATGGTGCGTCCGACTTCGATAGCTCGAGTTCTATGATGAGTAGAAATTTGACTTAAAAACACAAATAAACTAGAGAAAGAAGTCTATAACCGCAAATTATTTTTGAACATACAGGGTGAGCCAAGATAATTATACAGGGGCAAGTGACATTTTTTTAAATGGATTGTGGTGTGTAAAAGAAGTTTTTTCAGAGCCTTTTCCTAGACTCTTTTCAATCCAATTTAATTGCTGACTATTTCCAAGTCACTTGGATGTAGCAATTTTTTTTGTTCAAATAATGGCATTTGCAGATGCATGTTAAAAAAATCACTACAGTCACAATTATGAGTTCTAAGAAAAAATTATGTAAAGACTAGTTAGGAAACATCTATAGAATGTCTTTGATCCGTTTTAACTTTTGAAAAATTATACAGGGTGGCTAAATTTAATTTTTCAATTTAAAACTTTGAATTTAATTTTCTTCATTTTTTTAAATGGAACATCCTCTAGGTATATTCTTTAACGATTTGATGTAGAAACTAAAAACGAACATTTTTTGTATCTACACCTCTATGGCTATTTGTAACCATTTTCGATTTATCGACCAATACATAATTACAAAATTCAAGAATAACCCTAAAAAATTAGATCGTTTTCCATATAACTCGACAAAAAACTTTAAATGTTTTAATATTGACACAAAATAACAACTGACGATAAACGTGTATTTTTTGTCGGATAATATATAATATATAATATATGATCAAGATACAAACATAAAGTGAACTTACTAAAAAAACTTTTGCTGTTTTTATAAACAAAACATCTGAAGCACTTATTATAATTTTATCTGTCAAGTAATTTGAAAAACAATCTGATTTTTTAGGATTATTCTTGAATTTGGTAATTATTGGGTGACAAATCAAAAATAGTATGTACATACAAAAAATGTTTGTTTTTAGTTTCTACATCATATCGTTAAAAAATATACAGGGTGTTCTATTTGAATTGGGCGATAAATCAAAAATGGTTACAAATAGCCATACAAAAAATTTTTGTTTTTAGTTTCAACATCATATCGTTAAAAAATATACAGGCTTTTTTTATTTGAAAAAATTAAATCTAGCCCTCCTGTATATTTTTTTAAAAGCTAAAAAGATTTAAAGACATTCCACAGATGTTTCCTAACTAGTCTTTACATAATTTTTTCTTAGAACTCATAATTGTGACTGTAGTGCTTTTTTTAACATGCATCTGCAGAAGCCATTATTTGAACAAAGAAAATTGCTACATCCAAGTGGTTTGGAAATATTTAGCAATAATATTGGATTGAAAAGAGTCTAAGGAAAGGCTCCGAAAAATCTTCTTTTACACACCACATTTTATTTAAAAAAATGTCACTAGTCCTTGTATAATTGTCTTGGTTCACCCTGTATGTTCAAAAATAATTTTCGGTTATACCCTTCTTTCTCTAGTTTATTTGTGTTTTTAAATCAAATTTCTACCCATTATAGAACTCGAGCTATCAAAGTCGGACGCACTATTGCTCCACCCTGTATATTCTATATTTCTTTCTTCACTTTCAGAAAAACAGGAGCGTTTGATGTACAGTGGCTGGCACAGAAAAGTTTACGGTAACATTGAATTCGTTGAATTGAAGAGCTTGGAAAGTGCTTATTTAACAATTTGAGAGCGCGCATTTTTTACAGTACTTATATAGTTTATAGAGCTCTCCAAGGCACGACTTGTTAATAAGTCGATTCACAGTGGTTACAAAATATCATTTCAATCAAAATTTATTTTAGGTCGTATACTTTTTTGTGCCGGCCACTGTTGTACTTACACCCGGGTGACCCGGGGCGCCAATATTTTGAATCCGGCGCTGCCAGTCATATCAGTCTTCCGCACGACTCGCATTGTACTGTAATTATAACACAAGTGTTCTGTGCTCATAATAAATGCATGAACTGGGGTTAGTCTCAGAGCTACGTTTACACAGTGGTAACTGAAGGGTTAAAGCCGGAAGTGTAAACTTGTGACGCTCTAGATTTCTGTATGTCTGTGACCGTCACCAATGCATAGCTTCTGTTATCCCCTAACTCATAAAGCGTTAAATTTATATCCTGTATTTCCATCTTTCCAATTACTTTGAGTAGTGAAACAGTGAACTCAACAACGCAGTGGCTAGCAAATTCGCGAATCGCACATAACACATAACGCAATCCTGTCATCGCAAACAGTCCGCATTTGTGGTTGTTTTATGCCGGAGAGTTGATTTACGCTATTTAATTACAACATAAAAACAATAAAACGCCCCCGCGTTAATGTTAATAGTCGACAAAACGGCGGGTATGTTAATAAATCACGGCTTGACCGTGTTAATATTTATCGATAACACAGGGGTGGTTGAAAAAATGTTTTTCACAATAATTACCAACGGGATGATCCTGGTGAAAGGGCGCGGATATTAAAATAGCCGGGATAATGCCGCGCATAATTCGCATTACGCGTTACTTTGTAGGGTTAATGTTCCACCATTAAATTCGCTTGATATTTATACAACCCTCAAGAAGTAATTGCGAACATAAACTTTAAACTTATTCACCGAACTCAACCTGGCTGCCATGCGTACTCGGAGCAAAGCAGTTTTCCCCTTATTCGACAAGCAGGATCAGGTTATTTCATTTTCCACCCTCCCTGTTCCGTCCACAATTCCACATCGCTTTATGACAGGGATAAGAGAGTTTAGATAGATATGTCAGCGATAAAATGTTGTTCCTTTTTCTCCCGCAGATACACCCGGACTCGACCTGCACATATTTGAATTCATCCAGGAAAACGGTCAGTTAGCCCCAGATACATCTCCCCACCCGCCCAATCAATAGCCTTATCGGACGATAAAACTGTTTGGACATCTGTTTAGAAGCGTGTTTATGGATATCATTTACGGCGCTCCGGTTTAAATACAAGCGAATCGAATTACCCACTCGGTTAAGTCAACAGTTAATTAACATGCCCCAACCGGAAAACTACACCCGGCCCGCTACGCAACCGAAACGTCGCCCCCTTCTCTCCGAACAACATACGAAGAAAACGCGTCGTTATCGCCCTATTTTGGGGAATATTACAGATAAGAGCTAAGTTTAGCGGAAAAGTTTTATGGAATTTAAATAAATTGTTTACGGACGATTTGGCGACAACTCGCCATTTTCAACGGCATATTGATAAACAACGTGCAAAGGGCGAAATAGGAATAATATTTTGACGGTCCTAACGTTCCAACCTCTTCACCCTACCGAAGCAGATAAAGGACGCGATACGTGAACTACGACACAAAAATAGCAATTTTGGTTGGAAGCTCGATCGACAATTTAAGCTTCAACCTCACATAGAATTATCCCTGCCCTTGTGTGAAGCGTTTCTCATACCACATCCACGTCAAATTAAATTTTCTTAAACATTTTGTGCAACTACATTTGTTGCGGAAGAACTACATTGATAAATATATTTTGTATCTAGACATGCAGAACAATAATTATAATCTATAAAAAGTGGTCCAAAAGGTGCGCACCACTTTGAAGGTGCGTTATTTAGCATTAGCGTAGAGTACTGGAAAATTGCTTAAAAAACTTTATCTTAATTTAGAAACTACATATAAGCAATTTAAAGTTAGGAAAAAGGCAACACTGTTATATGAAATTGAACTTTTACCTATTTTTAGAAAAATTGTGTAATATTGTTTCCCTAGAAACCGCTTGTTACCTTTATTAGGTGTATCGGCCATGCTGTCATGTTTTCCCCATTGTTACATTAAAGATCTTATATTAATTTTTTAAAACTTTGAACTCATAAATTCTCCGACTTTTTCAACTTCAAACCCTTCAAAGCAAAGGAATGAACTATATTCCAAAATATTTCTTTTGTTTTGAAATAACTGTGTGAACTCCTAAATTTAACCTTTAATTGTGCTTTCCTTAAAGGGCCATAATTTAAAAACTAAATGATATAGAATGTTTTAAACAATTTTCCAGCATTCTACTACAGGTTTAGGTTGGGACTCAAGACTCATTGCTGGCTAAGGGTACGTGCACAACGGAGCTGTGATGATCGATGATAGCTGAGCTGATAGTAGGGAAGATAGAGTATACTCGCTTATGGGTGTGCACAACGGAGCTTCGATGCTTGCGCTGGTCGTCGTAAAAATGTCGGACAGTGAGGACGATTATTTGTGTTTAAATGCTGTAAAGTGGTACATTCTTAATAAAAAATATCAATCTTCTCGTAAAAAGTATGCTGTGCATCCCATAACTGCAAGATGGCAAACTTTGGGTGAATTTCATCACCCATATCAAGAATTAAAGGAGTATTCAGATCGATTTTTTTAAATATTTACGAATGGAGCCGGCAACATTCCACTATACAGGGTGTAAGCGAAATAAGTACATTAATTTTAACCAGTGGTAAAACTCATCAAAACCAATTTTTTTTCTATGTAGGACCTACCATTTTTTTTAAATCGAATTTTTTAAAATCATTTTTTCTTCCTACAAATTGACAAGTCTTGACGTTGCTTCCAGTGGCGTGTAAGAAAATTGTGTAAGATTTTAAAATAATTTTAACACAAAAACTTAAACGTTTAAAAAAATATATTTAGAAAAGTTTTTGGTCTTGAAGAGTTTTATTACCAGTTAAAATTAATGCACTTAATTCGCCTTGTGCTTAAATAAGCACAAGGTGCTTAAAAATCTCTGCAATTAAGTTTTCAATATTCATTTTGTCGTAGTATTGTGAGACACGCTCGTCTACAGCTCGCAGAAGAATGGTCCGCTCAATTCTTATTTTTACCAGCGCTGCTACAAGCGCTTATGTCCTCTATCATCGCTGCTTCGACTTGCACGCATCCATTGAATCATACAGTTCAATTCTATAAGCGCTGCTTAAAGTAAGCTAGTATCTCAGCTATCATCGATCATCACAGCTCCGTTGTGCACGTACCCTAAGCCATGGTTTCAATACTAAGGCCTTGAAGAAAGTCTATAGTTGTAAGTGCAGTATAAGGTCTGACATTATTGTGCATTCCTGTTTCATTTTGGATAAATCTTGCCAGTTAACATAATATTTTTATTTTCTTATTTCTACTCCAAATAACAGAAGGCTAAGAAAACTTGATCCAATGAACTTTCGTAAATTCTATTCACAATTCCAATCATAACAATGAATTATGATACCTACATATAAAATTCTTTAATAGTGGAGACACACTAATGGGTGTTTTTTTTCCTATGCTATAATAGTAGAATTTGATTTTTTCAGGTTGATAGTTGTTTTAAATGTCATTAAAACTTCAAATAAAAGTTAAAAGTAGGGAAAGAAGAGGGGTTCTAGATTGTTTCCCTCACCTCACCACTATTTTTTTCCTTGTATATTGCATTGTCTGTCTACCAAGTTTGCTGTTCTCCTTGTTTTAAACAAGTTCCAACAACTTCTAACAGCTTTTAATCAGCTTTAAACAGCTTCTAACAGTTTCTTAAAAGCTGTTCTAACCGCTTCTTAGAAGCTGTTAGAAGCCTGCCTACTCAATTTGCTGTTCTCTTTGGTTTAAATAACTTCCAACAGCTTCTAAACAACTTCTAACAACTTCTAATCAGCTTTAAACAGTTTCTAACAGCTTCAGCTTAACTTGTGGCTGCGCCACTCGTTTTTAAATGTACAATGAAAACAGATTGCATCAATAAAGGACGTTACAATACGAAAAACTTATATATCTTTGTTTGTTCTATCTCTCTAATGTTCATACTCAGAGACAGGTCTCAAAGTTCGCCTTTCATAAAGTCTAATTAGATCCAAACTTCAAAGTAAGACTTAAGCAGTAGTTACGTTTCATGGCAAACAACACATGAGCATATAACATAACCTTAACCAAGTAAAAACAACGTCCAACGTAATTTATAAATGTTAATGCGGTGTTATAGTAAAATTTTCTTTCTTATCGACTCTCTATTGATCGCAGAGAACGATAAGGTTATCCAAGTTATTTTAGACTCGGTATGCTTTAGTGGTTGTAGACTTATAGCTAAGCTACACCAGAAGTACACCCTTTATTGCTGTCTCATTTTAATTCACTAAAATGAAGAAAACAGCAGATTTACAACAAGCCAATACAAAAATATATGCGCGGACCTGCTTATAATTTTGTCTCGCTCACTTTGGTGAATAAGAATGAGACGTCTGCAAAGGCGTACCGATCGACCACTTGCTTAAATCTACTGAAACATGAAGCATTGATAATTACTCGGATAAACTTGTCATTTTCTGTGAGTAAGAAAGACGGTCGATACAATATACCCGTGATGCAGTTGATTTCAGCCAGTATTCTGACAGTTTTATGCGATCGTAGAGTTGTTAGAAAAATTCTACTATACTTCTATGTGTAAGCGCCAGATATAACTTTTGTTTTGAAATGGAGAAATGTGTGTCCTCAGCTCAAGACCGACCATTATCTTTAATTGGACCATCTAAGTTTTTTAGCAATGTATCTACACCCATTAAGATTTGTTTCAAAAATTATTGCTATGGGTTAACTGTTCATCTCAACTCTCATATTTATTTAATATTGTTGTGTTGTGCTGTAGCTATATCCAAAAAGAATTTTGAATTTATTTGTAAAACTATTTCGACCGATTTCGACATAAATATGCAGATACCATTTATGCGATAGCGGGCCGAATAGACACCGTCCCCATTGCTATTGTTCAAACTTTCAAGACAGTCCTTCATCAAAATCTCAACGATTGTTTCTGGACTACCTTGCAGCTCCATTTTTAAATTTTTTAAGATGGGACAGCGGCAAAAAAGTGCTACTAGTCAAACTTGGCCAAAAAATTTTAATTATTAAGAAACTCTGACACGGTTTGTAAACAAAAAAGTTGACCTTAACGGATTAATTAATAAGCACGTTCTAGGGTTTTCCTGGCAATCTGGTAGACAATAATCACGGATAAGTATATACGTCTGGTACAATTAACCTCTCTGAGCTAACGCAATAATCGCCATAACGGAATGAACTAGGGTTATTGATTTACAATGTAATCTCCAGCACTATTGTACCGTAACTAATTTGGCTAATTTAGGTGGTCGACTCCCTGCAGTCCCGTATCCGCAACCAGCCGGTCAATCGCCCATCAGCAACCCGAGATGGGCCAAGTCCAAATTCATCCCCTTCAGGCACAAACAATTAGCTAATGGCCAATTTTTGGGGACGACAACGAGAAAAGCCTTGCGGGATATGGACGATGGTTCGACGATGCTGCTGACAATAAAGGAAATGGAGGGATTCGCAATAATCCCGTGAACATTGTCGGTTAATGACGTCGCGAACTCTTCCGTAATCTGCCACCGAAACGACAGCTCTACACCAGCCGGTCAAGTTGGAGAACTTCGGTAGTTTCGTCTTTGCAAATATTTTGCTGGAAATATGTATAATAAGAAAATTTAGTTGTCAATTCTGAAGCAGGTCCTTGAGGGGTAAGGCACTAATTGATTTTTCCTGACTGACGACGACTGTTGAGTTGAGAAAATCGTGACTTTAACTGCAACTTGGTTTCATTGTTTCTTAATGGTTCGATCAATTGTGGAGTTGTTATTGCACGTTTCGGATTTTGTCGCCTTTACCCTCAAGTTATCGTCTAATTAATCATGAAAAATTCAATGGATGGCCGCAGTGTATCAGGAACACGAAGCAAGTCCCGGCCGGAGTTCAAAGGGATCGCTTCGTATGAAAACATAATAATCCGGGGAATTTCGTCGGGAAAGAGAGAAGAGCCGACTAGCGTCGGCATAAAAACTGACAGCGGCTCTATGGTAATGCATGTTTTAACAGTTCACCATGAAATATGGACTACCAGTTGCCAGTGATTAATTGATTGTGTAATTTAAGTGCAAATTGTGAGTTAGTTGCTCCCGCCGCCGCCAGAGAACGGACCACTCGATAAAACATTAAATTATCTCCGGAATCCGGAACAAAGCCCATGGCCGCTCTGCAGCAGACGTCGCAGGGGCTGGAGCTGCGTCACGACCACCGGAAATTTAACAGTGTGCATAAAATTTTTGTCTATTACACCCAAAAGGTTCAACGGTTGTCACTCTAAGTTCACTGAATTCAATCCAAACGAATCGAGCGCAAATAAGGATAGGTGAGGGTAGCTAAAAAGTGGGAAATGTCACATCTAAACTCACCAGGCTTCTCTTCTCTAGAATCTAGAATCTAGGCCGCCAGGCCGACGAGGTTGTTGATTACCGTTGAAATGTTTAAACGTAACTTTGTTTCATTTTTTCCCAAAGCCTTTCGCTCATTATTATTTAAGTCGCTGTTGAACAGCTTAAATCCAAACACGGAGATGGATCATTTTATTTGCCAACAGTTTCTTTCCAAGCAGCCGCTGAGCTTCCCTCCTGGCTAAAATTATCGATTAGAGCCACTTCAGTTCTTTGAGACGGGCCGAAAACGTGTGAGATATTATGATGGAAGCCGGTGCGACGGGCCGCTTCATTTACGTTCCACTGCATCAAGGCTCTAATCCATAAAACCTTCGTTTACACTATATTAATTTGCGAGTAAATCTCTCTGAAATCCAACCGAGTCGGTTCTGCAGTAGGTAGGTATATATCGTTGTCAGAGGTCCCTCAACGCCTCATCCACTTCTAATCCTTCAGAGGTTTATTTATTTATAATTAATTCGTAACGCCACATTTCACAATTAATGTTAACGTTACGGTCAAGTTTTGGCGCAAATCAGGACAGGGCAAAAAATTACAGCAAATTACTAACTTATCTGAGAGAAGCGGAGAACGCTATTATGGCTTCTAGTTAATCTGGAATTTATTTACGGCGCCGCCACACAAGTTTGCTAGTGGTTGTTATCTCTAGTTTTATTGTCGGAGAAAATACTGAAAAGTTCGCTAAGTATCTTAAAACAGAGTGCACGTTGTTGCAGCGCAATTTTAATCGAATTAGACGCAATTCAAATTCTTAATTTAAACGGTAATATGTGTTATAGGTTCTGATGTTAGACCTCATAGGCTCGATGCAGTACTCATAGATATTCAGTTTCTTTCTTTCAATGTGTATTTTTAGTAGACATTTTAGATTTATTTTAGTCAAAACTTTTAAGTGAACTGGAGTAGGAACCATTGAAACTGTATTATTTTTATATCTTCTTGACTACTCTTCTTGTCATAAACTGTCACACAAAATACTTATTGTCTGTGTTGCTACTATGTTGAATAGAACAAATTGTACAAATCAAAGAAATTAAAAAAAAAACTTGACTACTTACCTATATTTAACTTTCTAGAGAATGCTGAGAAATTAAAAGCGAAAAAGTGCTTTTGACAGTTAAAAAAAATAGCTAGAGCAGTGCCGACGCTGAAATTGAAACAAAATTATTTAGGAAAATTGCAGAGTTTTCCGATTACCCTCTCAGTTACAGAAAGGGGCTAACTATCATAGAATTTAGGGGCGAAAAGTCATCATTAATGAACTTTCGACACTCAGTCGAGGTCCATGCAAAATTTTAAAATTTTATCAAGATTATAGTACCTAAGCATGAAAAGCTCCTCTACCTAGATGTGGCATTTAAAAAATATAATTTAGGCCGAGAGAGGTACAGTGAAAATTTAAAGTAATGTTTTCCAAGCCATAGTAATATTAAGAGATGGCAGATGTAATTAGCTGACGTTCTGTTGATCGTCTGTTTGTCGCTCGCTTCCTGAGAATGACAAAGACATTCAGCCAGCACGGGAAAGATACCATGCCCAAAGTAGCATTCTTATAATACAGGGATCAGGAATTCCCTGTTATTTCGCTCAGAATATATGAGGCATTTTCTTAAGAACAACGTCTATTCTATCACATGCGGTTTTTTCTCACTGTATGCATTTTGACGTGCAGAGATCAGTTCTCTCACTGCATAAAAGGAAATAATAAGTTAAGTGCAAGTAAGTAACCCAGGTAATTTAATGAATTGACGCCGCCCTCATGCATTGAATACGCAGCTGGTTCATAGTGGGACGCTCTGCTTAATCCAGTGTCGTATTCACCAAGTTACTGTTTCACACGTTATTACTTCACACTGAATAAACGTATTAATACAGGCCTGGTCTTGGCGCCCCAGTATGATAACTCAAGACAATATTTATAATGTTTGACGCGAGATCATTTCTAGTATTCTGGAGAGTAATTGCACTACATCATTTCGAGCAGCCGTAAAGTGAGACAGATGGGTATAGCCCATTTTATAACTGCCGAACAGAGAACGACAATAAGCACCAAATTTATATTTTCAAATTTGCAAAAGAAACTCTCATATTTTTAGTAATATAATTAAGTTTTTGTTTCAAATATTCGATAACGAATGACGCATGATAAAGTTTACAGCAAACTGAAGTCAAATTGGGCTATTTATTTAATGTTAAAGTAAACATTTGTATTTTGTTCATATTCACGTGCATGTTAACTTTCTTCAATTATTTAATGTTAAAGTAAACATTTGTATTTTGTTCATATTAACGTGCATGTTAACTTTCTTCAAAGCATTTAGCTCTAGAGTCTCTATCGCTACGTATCAGATCTTAACAACAAAAGTCAGATATTTTTTACTTGTACGGAGCTTTCTTGGAAATACGAGATGCATAACCTCTCTTTTCAATACGTGCCCTTGCTAATACAAAAAATCACGTTAACGCATTTTGCTGACGTTCTACAATCACAAAATGGTACAGCGGAGACGTTCCTCTTAAATTCCGGGTCTGATGATAGAATTTTTAATTAATCGAATAAAAAATTAAGTAAATAATTATTTTATATATTTTTGCGATAATTTCTATGTGTCTCTTAATCACAATAAGTATTACATGGTTTGTACTAGAGTATCTGACATAGAGCTGTTATTTTGTTAACCCCCGAACAACCCGAACAACCCGAATGTCTTTACTGTTCTCAGTGAGCAAAAAAGGGATGAACAACAGAACGCCTTGTCACATGTTGTAACTGATGGCAGCTGCTATGTCTTGACAGTTTATGACTTTGACTGCATGTAGGCACCTACTATACGGTTTCATGCTTCCAAATATCCAAAGCTTCCAAAAAAACTAAACATTACAAAAATTTTCAAAAGATATTAAAAGTTTAGGCATATTCAAATTAATGAGCTATTTTACAAAAAGGGTCAAAATTTCAATTATACGAGCTTTATAATGGTGCAGACCGCGCACAGAGTGCTAAAATCACACGATTGTATGTGTACAATACATTTCCACCGATCCAAAGAATTGCTTTATTCAACTCTTTTATTGTATTTTATTTGTCATGATTTAATTACCTATAACTTGTCAACGAAATGACACTTTCTTAGTATCGCGTCAGGCGTATCTATAGCGCCACCAATCGTGAAGAATTTACTAAAGGTCTTTGCAACGTCATGCAAAAATAATAATAAATACTGGTGAGTACATTGATTAAAATTTTTGAATATAGACATCATATTTAGTTCTTTATTTACTCCACTTAGTTGAACTATTCCGCAATTTTACTAGACATTTGTCTTGAGGCAATAAAGCATGCTGTACTTTGATCACTACCTATACTACTAACCGCATGCTTCATTTTTTAAAACGTTTAGCCAGTCAGATAAGACAATATAAAGTCGAATGCTACAGAAAATAAATTGTTTACTGATGATTATCCTAATTTATCGAAAATATGGTATAACAAAAATATTATTTTTCGAAAACTGTCATCAAAAGTTGACATTTACTTTAAATTTTTAGTTGACAAAGTGAGTCTTTTTTGTCACTTAGCTACGAAGTACTTTTACGTTCTAGAACGTAAAACAAATGTCAAAATAATTTGTCAATTATTTAACTTACATTTATAACTATATTAATTAAACACATAACATACTTCTTCTGGTAAACGCTCTTTTTTCCCAGCTTATTTTGAATAATTATACACTCCTAGAACACGAATTAGAATAATAATTTTTAATAGAACTAATTTTTGAAACAACTGTTTTTATTGTTTTATTTCATCGCTACCGTTACGATTGACACCGCACATAAACCGTCTGGATTTAAACACGGTTCAAACAGTTTTAAATATAAATGAATTGTTGTTTATAACAAAATTGTCTTGCTGTATTGCAGTTTTCGAAAAAATCTTGTTTGTATCTTGAACGCGAAATGCTTTTGCGTTCTCGAATGGATATTTTGCCTCGGTAAACCTCGGCAAAATAACTTCCATTCTTGAACGCAATAGTGGCATTTTGCGTTCTAGATACAAAAATAACTATTTTAACGATCAAAAGTTAAAGAACTAAATGTCGATGCTGCAACTTGCGAATTAATACGACCGTAGTGCCATCGAGGTGTGGAAGCGAGAATCAACGATTTGTGGTCAGCTTTCCATCGCGAACGAATAACAAAACTATACGTTCTTAAATAAAATTTAAGCGTCAACGGCCAATTATTAACAAAAAGACTTATTCTTTAATTTTCTTTCCTTTTTTCTTTTATCAAAGATGGGTTAGTCACATGCTACAAACGACAAAGCGCATGCGCGCAGTAATGACAAGTTTGTGATCTGCCAAGAACAGACGGCACTTGACAACATAGAAATTATTTCAATTACTTTTATTTGTGGTTCAACAATCTCTATTAGTATTGGGCTCATTTTCCAAATATTATTCAAATATGTAGGTACTTTAAATAGTTTAAAAGTGCAGTAGCAATCTTCTTGCAGCAACCTTCCTCTGCACAAAAATAACTATGAAATGTAGTCAAATTATTTGATAACACTTATTTCTGGTTATGGAAAATTCGGAATAAGGAGCACAGCATAACTTGAAGAACTCTCAATGCGTTTCCTAATAGAATCTGACTGGCTATGCAGGTGTTTATCTCGCTTGATCTTGCAAAATTAATGGCGGCCTTAATTAAAATTACCGGAAACGTTACCGCCGCGTCTGTCCATGCGATTAATAATAACATCGGTGTCGGCCAATTAATTGTAAACGATCAACAAGAATTGGCGGCAACATTTGTAACAGTTTCACTGGCGCTAGTAACGGTGAAAAAGCAATTCCAAATCGAAACGGAATAAACGAAAACCTGAAGCTATTATGTGATCTTTCCGAGTGCTTTGATAAGTTGTCTTTCACGAGTTAACAATCTGCCATGTCGGAGAGACCGCTCAATGGCCTCGTCGACAGGGTCGGACTGACACGAAAGTTTCCGACTAGACGGGGGCGACACAAAAAAAAAAATGTTTGAGAACTCGATAGAGATCTTTCGGGACTTGGATTTGGACGAAACGAAAACGAAACCGATGGTCGGAATTTCCGGTGGTTCTTAGACCGGGCCAGCATGACTTGACGTCGCTTTCAGACACCTTTGTTCCGGATTCTGGAAATAATTTTGCTTTATCGGCAACGGCGGCTCCGCCATTACCAAGGACCACACGTTGGATTTGGAGGTCAAGGCACCTTCTTGCATTCCCCGAAAAACCGAAACGAGGAAAGAAAGGATTTAAGAAATTTATTCAACAAGTGCAGAAGTCTTTGGCTGTACCTACTGTAACAAAGATATTTCTCCTGATTCACTTCAGCTGAAGGAAGAATTTGCCGTTGGCTCACTGTCCAATTATTGCTGAATAATCTCTAAAGCAAGCGTTGTGCAGCTCCGGCAAAAAAGGTCGTAGCTTTTGTGTAAAATTTTCGTTAGTTTCCAAAACGGGCCAAGAATTGGCGAAAAATTGAATTGGCTTCGGTTTTCTAGTAGTAAAACCCAACAGACTGTATGCAATCGCTGTGCTGTATACTGGCCGCAATAAACCAATTTTATTGCTCACTTTTTGCATTCCTAGCATTTCGCGCAAAAATAACGGAACGATAATGGCGTAATGTTGGCGTCGTGCGTTTGGTACATCTCGAAGTCAAAGACCTTCCCCGACTTGCCAGCCTGAACAAGCCCGATTGGGGGATGAATTTTTAATCGGGACAACGGCGCCACCTCGCGTCCGAAACGGGGCTTTGGCGGGGTCGGGGTCTTAACCGTGATTAGAGTTGGGAGGTGTGGGACTCGAGGTGGGACTTTTATGCGACCGGATTTGAGGAAAGCGAAAATAATTCACCTAATAAAACGATTACCGCACAGCCGAAAGGCAATGAACGACCTTCGCGATTTTTATGCGTCGGTCGAACACCCCGCTCTGGTTCAACGCTCAGATGTAGACCGTGCAAGAGGCGAGGAGCTGAGGAGCAGCGCGCACCAGTAGAGAACATAAAATAATTCGTCCGACGAACTCGACGATCGCTATTATTACGGCCTGTTTGGACACTTTCAGTTCAGTTCAGCTCCGGATGGTCTCCTGCAGGATTGAGACGCCGGAAGAATTACTAGGGACAATTAGGAATAATGAAGATGAGATGGGGAAAGTGCCGTGTGGTGATGAAAAACAGATCGATAACGGCCCCAAGGTTTTCTGTCCGTTAGATCTCATCGGCGAATCAGTTAAAACCGTGCCACCATGGAGGCATAATAATTATGCTAGTCTAGACAAGGTTACTTTAACGCAGAACCGTCTAGAGGCGACGAGCTCCTAGTTCTAGCACGTGCAACCGACATCGAATCAAATCCTTTCAACTACTACAAGGCTGATCTGCAGGATTTCGAGGTCCACAAAGCCTCAGGCTTCTTCCTGTCCTATACCCGAGAAAGTTGCGTTGCTACTTTATCGCCGTAGCACTGAGTTGAATTACCAAATAAATACTTCTTTGTTCTTTGCTTCCCCAAATCGTAACCAACCCCGTAATTGCGCCCCAAGTCCTAAAGCGTCAGGTAACGCTAGGTAGACTCAACCTTAACTAACCAATTAACCCACCTCTCTTCTGTAATTGTGTTGAGCACAGTCTTCCGAGCACCATGTCATGGGACAACAATTATATTATATTGTAAAATGACACTTAATTGCTGTTTTGGTCTCCTATAAATACCAGGCGGAACATAACTAAAAGGTATGATTCCTTTAGAAGCACATAAATTGGTTAAAATGTTTACGCTTTTAACTTCGAATTTCTGTATTTTAAGAAAAACGATATCATATTATGAGATGGTATTTTAGAATCTTGTAACGCAAACTATGATCTGTGACCTTGGAGTAAAATTTATAAAATTGCTTATAAAATTTTGTCATAGAAATAAAATCTGTAACGTTATTCATGTATAAACGAAGTGTTTGAAAAGTAAAATTTTTCTTTATTTATGAAACAGTTTCTGTTACCATTGCCCATTTTTTTATTAATTTTAGTACGTAAACAGTTCAGAGTTTGTGAAACAGATGGCGTATTTCCTGCTTCTGTTACCAACGAAGTTCCCGCTTTCGCACTTTTATCAAGCAATAAATTTACGCTGCCAAAGTGAGTTAGGCTACGGCTTGCTAGGGTGCCACAGTTACATAATGTATTCTGAAGTCTTCTGTTTCGATCCATGCAATCTGCTTATCACACTCTCTGTTTTTCTCAATTTCTTGAGATAGTATCTTAGTAGGCAATGTCCAACGAAGACGCAGTTAATAAGTCTCAGTTTATTCTTGTCAGTTTGAGAAGTTTTATAGCATTCTTTGGGAAGTAGTCTATAAACTTCTTTGTTTGTCTTTGTTCTGCAAGTTGTTTCCAGTATGTTACATCTTAGCATTCCTTTCCCACCTTTAGATTTCGGCCTTCTGTGGCTTTTGCTTAGCCCCTAGAACTCAGAACGGTTCTGGTTCTATAGGTGGAGCCTTCGTGCTCCCGGTTGTTCGTCGGCTGTCTCGTTTCTCTTGATGACTTGACACCCACATGAGGGTGGTAGTGGTACCTTTTGCCAATTGCTTCAAAAATTGTTTGCATTAGACTCAAAGCTGTAAGTTTTTAGAACTTTGTTAGATTCTTGGCTACCTATTAAAATAGAGGTTTTTCGCTCTTTTGAGGTTTTTTCGGTAGCACTTTCTAAGACAAACAGCATTTCAGCTTCTATTGGAAAGGATTAAGTTATCGGACAGGCTTGTCCCAAGGACCATGCAATATAGAAACATGCTAGAAGAAGTTCATAACTGTGATGAGAATGGATAATCTTATTAAAGAGAAAGTTCTCGAATAGTTTGATAACCGAAGTGCAGGCTTATCAGCATCCTCTTTTCCTTTCTATACTTACACACTTCAAATGTAAAGCTTTTTTACATAAAACTTAATTTTTCTAAAGAATGAGACAATGTCTTACTTGAGTTGTCACTTTTGCATAATAGTTGTAAACTTTACCTACTTTTGACAAGTGTTGTTTGAATCCTATGCAAGCTGAGGTGTTTTACTGAATTCGATTTTGGCTTGGAGAGGGCTAATGGCGACGTTGTCATTGTTATAGATTTTTGGGGATTGCAGAGGGGCTCCGGGACAGCCGCCATGGAGTCGTGCGTCCTGTGCGAAGGAGGGAACGAGTCCGGTTCAGCCAACAAGTTGTCCGGATAATGGTAGCGTGAAGCGGGAGTAACAGGCGGCGTCCCCTTCTGCCATACTGGCGTCTCCTGCAAAAAAGTTTCTCGACGTCGTTAAATGCCACATATAAGTAGCAGATATTTTAATCTAATAAATGTGTATGTATTAGTGTTCAATAACAGTCATTTGGTCCGCCGGTGGCAGTAAGTTGCCATCCCTCTCGCTCGCATGCCATATTGGAGTGCTGCTATCGATTATCCTCCTTCTTTTTCCCGCTTGCACCGCTCGTGCTCCTCTCACTTATCGGCATCCCGCTGCTCAAATATTTTTTCTTTCAAAACAAAACTGTTATCTCGGGAAGGAACGGGCTATTTTATATTTTATTTTACAGCGGCTTATCTGGTGTAGGTGGATATTGCGTTGTGGAGAGTTATCGTAAACGTTAACATTACCGATTAAGGAAGAGGTGACGAAACAACTGCATCTGTCTTGTCTGTTCGCGTTACTTAGCGCCAATCGATGCTTCCTGCAATTATCGCGACATCCAGCTGTGCTATTACAGCTTTAATCAAATCAATCAGCACAGCTAATATTATCTACTTGGTGGACGAGAGACATTTCGCGTTTCACAATCCTCACCTCCGCAGGGAGACGAAACAAGCTAACAAAGGGAAGATGAGGAATTCGCCTGCTGAATTGTCTCCGCAATTTTCCGAATATCAACGCTAAGGGAGCATAATGTAAAGCCAGCTTCGTTTCCGCAGATTACATCAGAAAATGCAACTCGTTCAGAAACCAGTTTTTGGACTTTACTTTAATGCTCGTACGGTGTTACAATAATGAGAACGACTGTAATGTTTGGTAAAAAGGATATTTTCCGAGGTGTCATTCGGAATGACAATCAATTTTAACCACTAAATTCTTTTGACTCAGACGGTCGGAATTGGGGCTTTCGAATTAAGTCTGACTATCTAATAAATCATAAAATGAACGAATAATGAGGTTATCATTCCTTCCTCTCCCTGCTTATTAAATCGGGCTCGGTACCAAAATTAGCGAGATTATGTATTATTTACGATTTAATAGAAATTTGGCGAGATTTCGTGCTTGCAGCCTCAAAGCAAATGGAGATGAGGAGGTAAATGTGGACGGTTTGCAAAAATTGCTCTTAAACACTGTCGGTAATGTCCCAACTCTCCGTCTCTGTCTTTGACCAGTCCAAAGTTTTCTTTTGGTAGAGAGAAAGACTGGAGGGGTACACCGCATATTAATATTTATTATACAGATGAGTTGCTGAGACTCAACAGGAAAGACCTAAGAAAAACGGTTGGACTGCTCACGGGACACTGCCCCCTCAGAAGACACCTCTATATCGTGGGCTCTGTTGTGGGCTCTCTATGTGCAGAAGGTGTGAAGAGGAGGAAGAAACGCCTCTTCATGTACTGTGTCCCTGTCCGGTTCTTGCTGCACAGAGATCCAGGTACCTAAACATTCCCTTCTTAGAGGTGAGTAAAATCAGGAGGGTTCCTATAAGCAGGCTACTGGGCTTTATCAGAAGCACAGGCATGCTCTAAAGGGGTCTCTAGAAACCTAACAGGAGTGCACACAATGTATTTGGCCTCAGTGTGCGGCTTGGCGATGAGCCGGCCCTCCAGTGCTCGAAAAAAATTTTATTATAGTCAGATTGGATTGAATCAAACAAAAACCAGTTACTACTTTAATTTCTAATTAAGCGTAAAAATGAATGATTGTGAATAAACTAATCTAATAAAAGTCTATAGGTACAAATCGATATCTTGTTGTTCACGTATCTTCAATGGTCCCCAATAACCCACAACTGATCCAGAAGCAGTTTATGAGAAAATTGAATAGACGGATAGGCTCCATGTGTCTCAAGGAGTCAGTCCAAAAAAACATAAAATCTGTTCTCTACAGGTTCCATCAAGCAATTGGAACCACTTCAGAACTATCAAAATATTTGTCCTGCCCCTTCAAATAGACGATTTCATTATGTCACAAGATTTTAGTGGCTGAGGATGTTTTATATAAAAAAAAATGTGCAGAACAACAACAAATCAAGTAGTTTTTTGTAAGTTGCATGAGTAGACAAGAACAATTTTTTATTTCATTCCACCGGACCAAATAGTCCTTGCTGTCCAAATTTCAAAACAAACTATTAACTGCTACTCCGGCTTCCACTAATCTATTAATAACCGTCTAATGCTCTCTCCTGAAATTTATTTAGTTTTTCGTGGCTCTGATTCTTCTATTACGATAAGAATAAAAGTGGTCTCAAAATTTGAGCTATAAACAAATAAAATTATTGCGATACCCATAAGTGCGACCAAAATGGGAATGGTATAGCTATCTTTTTGATAACTATGTAAATACCGGGTGTTTTAAGAAAAACCTCCGGTGCCGAATTGCGTACTTCCAATGAAGTTAAAAATTTGAAATTTGGCAGAAATAAACTTTAATGAATGAACTACAATGTGGCGTTATTGTTTGGTCCATAATTAATTCCATGCGCCGTCGGGACCCCATAAAGTGCTTTTTCAGAAATGTTCAATATGTTTTTTTATTATTATTATGTTTGTAATACCGCCAGGTATACGTTCCTGTTGTTAAAAATTTGAAATTTGTAGTTGACGTATCGTTAATTGTGTTTTTAAGAAGTTTGCGGGATTTTGTCAAACTTATAGCACGACTGCTTTATTGAAGCAGTCAAATTTCATGACAAAGACCGCCTAAATGACTCGGTTATTTATGACTTAAAAGCGGTACCTACTCAAAGATCTTTGCAGTACAGAGACCATTATAAAATCTAATTTGGTTATCCGCTAGGTAAGGGGTCACAAAGCTGTCATGCTGTGAATCAAAATTACCTTTAGCGCAGAAATTTAAATTTCCATGTAATTCAATAACGGTTTGATATAAAAATATTTCAATTACTCGTTATCAATCTTGGAGGTCGTGATCATGAGCTTGAAGAAAATCAAAGAGATGAAGTAAATATTTCGATATAAAATTAATTATAGTTTATTTCTGCCAAATTTCAAATTTTTAGCTCCATTGGAAATACGTAATTTGGCACTGGCGGTTCTCGTTGAAACACCCTGCATTTTGAAAATAAGTAAGTTGTGTTAGATCATTTTATTTTGACCGAAGGAACCTGTGATATATTAATGGCAATCATTGGAGACTTCCGTTAATATCCATCAGAGTCTGTAATCGCTCTGTTTTCACTTTCAGACTCTCAGTAATTCTGGGTTTCGCGTTAGAGTACCTACCATAAACTAATTAATATTGCCGAAGTGAACAGAGGAGCCGAACTGGGCGAACAACAATATGCGGCTCATTATTCATCAGCTAATTACCATTAATGTCTTTACGTGTGTGTAACACGGCCTGACTCTAGTGATACACTATTGCTCGCCAGTTTATCGCACATAAGCCGGTTTGAGATTGTGTTTGCGATGCCAGTAATAACAGTATATTTCCAAGTGGTCAAACCTTCCGCGGGTTCATTGGTACAACACCCATCAGCGATGGTCGCGGTAAACTTCCCCAACGGCAGCGAGCTTAATTGTTATCGATTGAATTGAAAAGTTTCGCGTTTGCACACCGTGCAACGCTACCTACTGTGTTTTCATCGAAAACATTCCCCCATTAATACTAAAAAGGTTTTCTCTCGATATTGCCAGAAATCACTTTTCGTTCCCCGAAAAACGGACGATTTCCGGAACTGTTGATATAAAATGCAAATTTCCGGGTTATTTCGTCAGCATCACGTACTCGAGCTGATACGATTAATGAGTAATTAATGTTGCGAATTCAAGGTTTGCATGTAATTCGTTGGCGGTGTTTCGTTATGTTCGATCCGTTGTGGGGGATGCTCAATTAACGTTTACTGTTGCGACCACTTTACCAAATGGAACAATAAAATTCAGTTAAAGGGCAAATCAGTTGGCGGCGGGTCGATTCGCGAGCGATTTAAATGCTTAATGGATCCGGAACACTTGACGGTCACTTTTGGTGGAGGCGCCGAGTGCATGATTATCGGTGCGGTTCGGCCGGCGACCCATCAAATTAACGGGACAATGAGAGATGGAAAATCCAATAAACACATCTTGTACGAGCGAACCCGATTTTTCATACAAAATTATGTGATTATCTGGATAAAAGTAATACGCTGCAAGGCAGCCAATTAAAACCTGTAATTGAACATTGCTACTAAAATAATAAAATTCTTGGAACGTTTTAACAAACGTTTTAACAAAATTGATGATTGCGTTAATACCAAAATTAAAATCAATTGAGTTCAACCGAAATCTTTGACTCAGGTTTTCACCCTTTCCAACTGTCAACTTTTGGGTAAGACTTTGCCACTTAATTGACAAGAGAAATTTGCTGGCAAATGGTTTTTATTTGATTCCTCTCAAACCTTTCAAGTTAGAAAGATGTAATTTTGGGGGTTTTCTAATGTTTTTAAGCCTAAAAAGAAAAAGTTCAAATATCACTACAAATCAGTTGTCCGACATTGAAGTGTGGCATAATTTTGCTCACTAACTTTTTTGTATGTCTTTTTTACCAGTTTTTGATATCAAATTATGAAATTTTATGGTATTTTGATGGGTCTGAACTTTTTTTTTGTAATTTGTTGTTGTTAAAAGTAGAAATTATATTAGCTGAATAATTTCAGCCATGTTAATTTGTTTCTCTATTTGATTAATTTATTTTTTTATTTATTTAATTATTACATTTAATATTATTATAATTTTTTATATTTTTAATACTTATTATTTTAATAAAATTAATAATTTTTTAAATTTTAATAAAAATCTAAATTTTTCTTTTAATAATAAATTTTATATCTTTAGAAGAACTCCCCCCTTTCTAGGATTTTTTTGAAAATAAATTGTTATTAATTGATTAATTTGTGCTGTAAACACTTCAAAGAAGCTACTGCCCCCTGTATAAGAATCTCTCTAATAAAAGCACATTTAGGGGATCAAAACGTTAAAGAAGTGTCCTTCAACCACTCGGAATTCTGCCGGTTCTACAAAAACGTTTAGAGATGTGGTCTCAACTTTAGGGAGATATTCTTTCAAAACTAAAATTATTAAAATATTTTCAACATTTAAGGAGTCTTATAAAGACACTATTGCAGATTCCATAAGTCGCTGCATAAAGAAGATATTAGAGATGAGTGACATTAATATTAGAGTTTTTATGGCTCACAGTACTTGAACTGCTAACAAAAGAGGAAATGGCTTAGTTGAAAAGATCAACTGCCAGTTACTGTGCATAATCTTTAACTTTTGCAAGACATTATAATCTTTCAGATAAAGGCGAATGCCTGTGGTCAACCAGTTTTATCAACTCTGTAATTAGGTCAGAATAATGTTTTGTGCTCTACAACCTAATTTTCAAAAATAGGTTTATTCGTCTTGCCGCAGTCTTATTACCTATTCTATTGACAATTGTCAATTACAAATTAATAAACAATTATTTTGTTTTTATAATTCTCGCCGCAACCATTAAACATTTACATATTATTGAGGTCTTAGTAATCTTGTAGTGATCTTGTAATAATGTGCTACAATGCTTAAAACTGAAGAAAAATTTTTCAATCAAACCAAATAAAAGACATTCGATACTGTTTAGAGGGAGAACTAAGTCGATTCACAATAAAGGACCTACCCTTACTTATCCTGTAAATCCCTTACACCCCATCTAAAAATTCAACTCCCCTTCTTGTGATGGTAATATATCGTTAGAGAGCTGTCAAAAAAGCTTTTCATTGTACATCAAAATTTAATTGCAGCTACAAAGCGTATGGTCTGGAATAAACCAGAAAATGCAATGCTTCATTGCCTTTTATCCTCAACATGATCAGAATTGTGCAATGTGCCGGTGCATGCTGAATGTGTTCTCTCGATTCTCGATAGCTTAGCGGTCAGAGCGGGAAACCCTGACTCAAATTCCGGGAAAAACCCTCATTTTTATTTGCGCTATGCCACATGATACAAACGGCCCAAAAAGTAATGTCCATCTCGCATTTTCAGAATATAAATTTTTTCTCTAAATGACGTGGTAAGGAAACGAAAAGTCATGCATCTGTTCCATTACTTCATAAACGTAGCATAAATATGAATTTCAGTGACTGTGTTTGTTTTATATGGAAACTAAACGAATTTTAAAGATTAGCATGTGAACATTACTTTTTGGGTCGCTTGTACATACACACGGAACTTTTAAGAGCTCGATAGAACTATTACCTACCAGTAAATTACTCGACTCCAATGTTATCAACAATTATTTCTCAAGTATTGCCTCTTAAATACCGGACGACCTGGCAATTACCAATTACTTCAATGCTAATATTATGTTAATGATTTGTCGGTAACAGGTTCACAAGGCGGTTTCTTGTGGAGTAATTCAATATTTCTTAAATGAAATCAAATCTAACGCCATGGTGTCTAATAAATTAGGTATAAAAACTATCTTTCCAAACGCAAAATTTTGTTTATAATTATTATCAATTTCTTTTTTCCATTTTTGTGAGAAAGTTCGATAATTCTTAGTATTCGTTTCCAAAGGATTTTTAACCGTGCGAGTCAAGATCAAATTTAGCAGACAAGACTGACATTTTTCACAATTGCCTCGTGTCCTGACCACAATATTAGCATCCACTATACCATACCTAACGTAGTACAATAACTTCTTCATCATACGAACATAGTTACTAAAAAATTTTGGCACGATAATTTTGAAGTTTAGGACTTTGGCTTCCGCCGGGGAGCAGGGAGTCATTAACAACTACATATTTTACTTATAAGCAACATAGATTTAAATCCTCGAGCAACCGAAAAAATTTATTTCTTGCAACGGAAATTTCCCACGTGAGCTTTTGATTTTGGACAATGGTCATTTGGTCCAACCTCAAGTCATCAGCTGAGATGGTCAAAAGTGCAACAGGTCCTGGCGGCGTTGGGAGGCGATATTTAACGTCGCGCATAATTAATTTTTCTAATAGGCAACACGGCCGAGGTCGGTCCTGGCGGGGTTCATTTATTAGGCCCGTTAAAGTTGGCGATCCCCCGTATCGTATTAAACATGTATGTGGATATCCATTAGTAATTCCATCCCCGCTAACTTGGTGCTAACATACTGAGCTCTGTTTGTGTAGCAATATCTACTGCAATGGCCCCTCGCGTTACTGCTCCTCCGCTCTTTGTGTCGTTCTCTCTACCTCCCAGTATCGAGCTGGACGGGAACACGAGCAGCATTTGCCTACTAACAGGTTATGCCGAGTGGCCCAGCTTGAGGGTTGTTGCCCGACAGCCACCAGCACGCCACTGGCCGACTGCGCATAAGCAAAGCCGATTTGAACAGCGGTTTTGTGGATTTAAAGTGTTTTAAATGTTAATTATGTTTACACGTGTTTTGTTCTCGACTCCTCCCGGAACGATATCCCGGTCATCCGGCGATTTATCGAGGAGGGGGTTGCTCCCAGAACAAGCGGGCGCCTCCCGAAGCAGGGTCGCCGGGAATGAATAGCGCGGCGCCCATTTACGATGTAGAACACCAACTTGCCAGGTCGAACACGGTTTATTGACGAGAGATGCCCGCTTGCTTGGAGTTTATTGTTTGCGGTGCTGCATTATACGGTGAAATAACTTTATTACCTGGACGGAGGACTGCAAGAACTGGACTTGGACACAAACGTTCACGCCAAGAGTTAAGAGTTTTCTCAACTTGCCAACTTCAGGTAATTCTCTCAAGATTAAGACCGTTCAATTACCTTCAGCGATGCGTTGGTTGCGCAACAAGAACAAGATTTAAAACATTTATGCGAATCACACAATATTTTGTAACCAACCGGACGTTGTTTGTTGTCTGTGTCTGTGAGCTCCAGATAAAAGGCTGTCCTGAAAAGGTACACAGTTGTTGAATAATTTTACTCCTTTAATAGAACCCTACGTTCAACTCCAACATTTGAGTTCCGAGTTCATGTCTTGTTTCGATGCGGAGGTGGAAACGTTACGTTTCTTATCATTTGAGTGTTTTTTTTATGCTTTGACAACGTTCGAAGATTTTTCACCCCAACTCTGGATCTGACCAAGGTTTTTATGGCATTACTATTTTTACAAAATACTTTGTCCGTCTTTATTCTTTAGTTATTTCTGTAGATTGGAAATATCCAGACCCTCGTTTTTCTACAAAAAGATGCTTGCCTCGCTTGACCAACTCCAATGTGGTTCTTATGTTGTTATGTTTAGGTACCTAAGACATAATCTAACCATAAGAAAGATCTCTGAAAACTGAAAGTAAACATTTATATCACTATGAACGCTACACCAACCCAACTGATAATAATTTCAGAAACTTGTGTTCTGGTTAGATCAGATATTATAGCCCTAGGCAATGTTCCTACAGGTATGCAAGCTGGGATGCTTGCCATAGATTTCTGCGCAAGAGAGTGCCGGCAAAAGAACCTCAAAGGAGCGGAAATCTATATTCTAACAGATAGCCAGGCCTACAGGTTTGAGTCTAAAACTGCCTGGAAATCCTTGAAGCAACTGGCGACAGACAACAACCGACGAGTTAGCCAAACGAAACACAAAGGCCATACCTATATGACCGACACCGTTGTGTAAGCCACAGAAAGGCTGAAATTCATAGGTGGAAAAGGAATGCTAAAATAGTATACTGGAAACAAGTTCCAGGACAAAGACTGGCAAAAAAGTTTATAGGCAATTTGTCAAAAAAAACCATAAGGTTTCTCGATCTGACAAGGAACGAAATGAGACTCATTACCGGTCTCCTCACTGAACACTGCCCACTGACGTACCACTTTAAGAAAATGAGAAAGGACATTGGGATATGTGGATTATGTAGATCGGAAGAAGAAACTTCAGAACACATGCTATGTCACTGTGACGTCTTAGCAAGCCGGCAGTGTGAAGTCTATTGTCTGACGAAGTAAAGGAAAGGTCTCCCAAAGTCATTGTAAACTTTGCGTTTATGTCTTTGGGACGAAAAATAGAGGCAAGGTTTGAACAAAAGATCTTATTGGTCGCAGTTCGGAAAGGCTAAAAAGCTAAATGACCCCTCTGAAATCTCATCTAATCTAAGATCAAATATCCAAGAAATGCAGAAATTGTGGATTCAAAGCAACTCTTGTTCGGTACCCTCACTTAGATAATTAGTTCATTTTTTCTTTTTATAGTTAGTTTAATTTCTTTAGGTTAGTTTATCATAGGAACCAATAGTTTAGTTTAATGCTCGCGATCGCGTTTGAATTCCCCTCAGGGTGGGACCCTCGTGACGTGGTAAAGGCTGGTGGTCAGCATCCATCTGGCTCTTCCTTTCCACCGTTAAGTCACAACTTACTTCTCTTACATTTTTTGCAAGGGGCAGTCGCTAGTCAGTTGGTCTAAGGTCCCATAGTTTTGTTTCAGAGCATCCCGTCACCGGAAGCCGACTACACCACAAAATTCGCCACTATAAGGTAGGTTCAAACCCTAGTGGGAATATATATTTTTGTCGTTTTTATCGCTATTTTTGGCTTTCGATAAAAGCAGGTCTATTGACTCTGCCTGGAGACATGATCGCAGTTACGCATACACTACGAAACAACTCTAGTTGCAAAAATTCGACTTGTTAAATACGCAATTGTTTGAAAAAGACGGGAAAGCTAATAATTACTCGAAATCTTTATTTACCAGCAAAATTGACAAACTGCTTTGACTCGAAGTACCACCTAATTGCTCAAATCAATTGGATAATTTTTATTCATTACATTAGGCTCATAATTTCTTGATGGTTCTTAATAAGTGGGGTTAGATATATCTCTAAATTACTATGTAATTATAAAACAGCGCCGGAAGTTTGAGGGTTGTTTCTTCACAGAGCTCCTTAATATTTAAATGACTTTGAGGAATACTTTTAACAGTCTGAGTACAATTTCAAGGCTAAAGTGCAATCGGCTTTGTATAATAGACAGAATGATTGATGATGTTGTGATTGAGCAATTTCAATAATTTTGTTCTGTTTGGTCTAAACATATTATTTAATTTAGGGGCAAATGAAAACTAAGACTTTAGCTATTTCTGCACTATTTGCCTTACACGCAAATATTTTATGTAGATATGTTTGATATAGTAAAAGCATTTATTATTATTAAATGGTAAGCGTAGGCAAAATGGTTGCCAACTTCTGGAACGAATAGGAACTGATTGATGGTAAGAATTCTTTACATTTTTTTGTGTATTTTAAAGTCTTTAGTCTATTAACAAATGGGGGTGTTTTGAACCCAGAGACCAATTTCTATTAAATAGCGCGGTCAAGAATTGTCGTCATCCATCACTGAATTCGTTATTTCCAACAAAATTTTTACGTAACTCCGGTTTCCGTTCGATCGAATAAAATCGCTTAAGAAATAATGTAACCAACTATAGGAAAACTTGATTGGAAATTCCTCCATAACAATCGCGCTTCAACACTGCAACAGAGCAAAATTAAACTTTCCTTATTAGACCGTCTATGGTTTTTCTTCCCATGGAACGCCGGCCTTGCGTTCAATAACAAGGCTGTCTGTTAGAACCTGATGCAGCTACCTACTAATTGATAGGATAACAAGAAAACTAGATGGTGTTGCTGATTAGCGCAACGGAGCCATTTAATTAACGCTATCGATTCAATTGCTGTTTCATCATGGAATATTGTTAATATTACCTCACCGCCCAGTACATGGAAAAAACGCATCAATCTCAAGTTGCCGTCGTTACAACATCAGCAATAGTACGGCATGAAAAATTGCACGTCGCCCCAATAACTTTCTTTATATGAAGAATTCCGAATGTAAATCATGTTCGTTCGCGTAAACAAGCGACTTGTCTTTGTTGCTTTCGGTAGCGCTTTTTTCCACCTACGCTCTCGCTCGCTGAAATTCAGGTTTTCAGGAGAACTTCGGCAAAACGTCGATGAGTTGAAAATAAATTGGATTATTGCCGTAAAGCGTAAATTTGGGTTTTAACTGAAATATTTCGGATTAATTGGTGGTAAAAGTGTCTATCGATGGCGTCAATAATGGGAATCGGGGATTTATTGCGGTCGCGATAAGGAGCTTTGAAAAATGGCCAGAATTTACGAAATGAAGAAAAGAATCATATAAGGGTAGCTAGCTGTGAGGGGTGAGCCGAGAAAGGGACGCCCTCTGTTACGGCCTAATCCTCCCTTCGCCATCGCCACATCACGGTTATGTCATTAGTTAAGGCCGCGCTGACGAGGTTTCTTCTATTTTAATCCACTTCTCTATTTCCGAAGTTTACCAGTTAATTTTTACGTCGGTGTTTCCGTGTTCTCTTGATTAATGGTCGAGTATCCCAGTTTTTTCCCGTTTCAGGGGCGCGTTACATAAACCACTATTATTTCGGTTTTTTTCCGTAAGTAATGACTGTTGTTTGATCATTTCTCTTGATCTCGGTGGCGGTAATACGATTTCGACCTAAATAAGCGAGGGAACGCGCCAAGTTTATGATTACCTCCTCCTCCTCATTCTCCAACATCTTGATACTTGAAAGGTGTGTAATATATTTGAAAACGGCATCCACACGGAGAGCTCAACTCAGGGGATTTCCTGCTAGCTCGCGTTTGTCTGTGTCATCGCGTAATTAGCTTCGCTTCTTCTCATTCATTGCCGCATTATTCAGTCGTAATAAGCATATCCACCCCCAAAACGGATCGAGTTTGGCGGCGACGGGATCGGTTACTTGGCCAATTCCTCCGACCGCGAAGACCCATCCATCCGAGAAGCTGGTTTAATGTTGCCATAAAAAAAATACAATATTTTCCTAAGCCACTAAAAACGTATTACGGGTTATATATGAAACGGCATAAAGACAAGCAACTGTTTAAGACTTGTAAAAATTTGATGAAGTTGAAACGTCGCTTGTGGATCATCATTGGCGACGGCTCGAGTTTTATGACGCTTCTTACGCCCACGCACTCCTCTGATCATAATCAAACGGAAGGAAATTGCGTCGACAAGCTTTCTGCGCAATTTTCTATAGCATTAACATTAATCAACGGAAACACGGGGTTATTACGGCGTTATCCATTATCCACCGCGATTTGCTTATGTTGGGCTCGCTCAACATCGCCAACTTTGCGAGCCGATCGGAAGATGCGATTAGAGCAAGATTATCCATTCCGCTATAAAGTCATATTTTTTAGATAGTTTAGAAAAGGGAAGACAATTTTTTTTCCTTTGCGTGACTTAAGTAAAGTTTAGTTTTACTCGCAAGCGAATTAATGGCAATAACATTTAGTTTTAAAATTTTTAGAATTTAATGTTTACAAACGGTGTGATAGGTTATGCAAGCAAATATACACTTTTTATTGTGGTTGCGCGCGCATTTTGCCGTGACATGACATCTACTCTTTATGCGAAGAACGATCCATGGTGTTCCACGTTCAAATTATGTTGCAATTGGTCGACCTACTCTCATAAACCACTGCAATATAAAGAAAAAGCCGTTCTAACGGTTTTGCAACCAAATGCAAGTTTCAACTTAAAATCGGGCCCTAAGTGTGCATGTACATTAAAGTTGTAATTGTCTGAAATCCAGCCCAGCTATGGTCCAAAAAACTAATTTTGACCTCTCAGTTTGTTAAAATTAGTACTAGACCGCTTATAGTCTATTGCCAGTTCTATTTCTAAGTAGAGCTTTCATTCTTTTTATCGTCAAAAAAGCGCTATCTAGGGTGACGGGAAAGGTGAGAAAACACTTCTCACTTTAATTATAAATAGAATTGCAATCCGAGTGAATTACTTTACTTCAATTACAAGAGTGGAACTCGTATAAGTAGTCCCATTATTCCTGTAACAAGTTAGCTTTTACCAGAGAGATATATTTAGGTAGCAAATCTGAAAAGGTCTTTGTGTTAAACAAATCTTTTCTCTACATTTTCAATAATTTGATTCCTTAATAATTTCTTACTCTGAAGCTTTTGGTAGACAGTGTCAGGATTTGCTCTTTATATCTCTTTTATATTTGTTCGGGGAGTTTGCCAAAAATATCTCCGCTGAGTTATGAAGCAGTAGTAACCAATTCATTGAATTAATTCTGCACATTTGCTCAATAGGGTCGGAATCTCTGGACTCCTCCTTTGCCTAATACATCACCGAGCATATTAATGACTTTCTGCTAGCACTATGAAGTGCGATATACTTGTAGATATTAAATAGAAAGTTTAAATAAATATTCAAATTTGAACAAATGTTTGAACGGAAAGTTATAAGCCGTTAAATTAAGAACTTAAAAATTACATCTGAAAAATATATTTTTTTGAGAACGTATACTTTCATCGAGATCTATACAGGGTGTTTCAACGAGAACCGCCGGTGCCAAATTACGTATTTCCAATAGAGTTACAAAATTGAAATTTGGCAGAAATAAACTATAATTAATGCACTACAAGATGACAATATTGTTTTTTTCTTTTTTTAAACCGTGTGAGTTTTCACTTTCGATCGCGATTTTATATCGAAAAATTTACTTAATTTCTTTGATTTTTTTCAAGCTCATGATCACGACTTTAAGGATGGATAACGAGTAATTGAAATATTTTTATATTAAACCGTTATTGAATTACATGGATTTTTAAATTTCTGCGCTGAAGGAATTTTTTATTGGCAGCATGACAGCTTGGTGGCCCTTTACCTAGCGGGTAACCACATTAGATTTTATGAAGATATCTGTACTGCAAAGATCTTTGAGTAGGTACCGCTTTTAAGTCATAAATAACCGAGCCATTTAGACGGTCTTTGTCATGAAATTTGACTGTTTCAATAAAGCATTCGTGTCATACATTTGTCAAAATCTTGCAAACTTTAAATTAGCGATACTTCAACTACAAATTTCAAATTTTTAACAACAGGAACGTATACCTGGCGGTATTACAAACATAATAATAATAAAAAAATATATTAAAAATTTCTGAAAAGCAATTTATGGCGTCCCGACGGCGCATGGAATTAATTATGGACCAATAAATGACGCCACATTGTAGCGCACTTATTAAAGTTTATTTTTACCAAATTTTAAATTTTTAAATACGCAATTTGGAACTGGCACTTCTGGTTGAAACACCCTGGAGAGTGAAAAAGAATTAAATGCACTTATGTGAATAATATGCATGTAGATTTTAGATTTTTTCTTTGGAAAATTTATATAACAAAATATATATCGACGTTGCAATTTTTATATCATGATCTTCATCCGGTTGTTTTACCAATGGAATACTTACCTAAAAAAAATTTTGCACTTTTTATTCTCTAGATGCATGCAAATAAGTTAAATAGGCTAGAATATTTTTTTCCTATTTTTTTATTTCATTTTTTCGTAAATATTTGCAATTTTTGTTTAGTGATGACGCATTGGACCCCCGTATCCAAGACTCACACCTATATTGAATCTACTCTTGTTTTTGGCTACTATGCAGCGCTGCTAACAGAGTGCGCCACATGTGTACAGCGGATTGACATTTCATTTATAAATAGAATGCAAACAATCTGAGTAAAGCGCAATCATACGATTTTTTTAGAACTACGCTATGCAAGGACCGGCGTCACAAATTTCTAACTCCAAAAATTAAAAAAATAATTCTGGGCGTAATATTGACCCTAGAACTAAATAAAAAAATACGGGTCTAATGAAATCGCCTACATGTTCTAAATATTATATTTCTCAAACATGAGGCAAGTCGATTTGCTGCAGTTTGTAGAAATTGCTTTAAATTTCTTAAGAAAACTATTTTAGTAGATAAAATAAGCAACATTCACAATTAAGATAATAATGTAACACATTTTTCACGGAGAGATGTATCCAGACAGCTTTTCTGATTAAATGGCTCTTTTAAACCATCATAGAGGCTCTGAACTATTTAGATCCTGTATATTATTCAAAAAAGAAAGCAAATTTTAGTTTTTCCATGTTCCGTTAATGATGAGACTGTCAGTATGTCCACTTCTCATTTTGCATACAAGTTGATGAGATATACAGGGTGGCAATTTTAAGTCTTTTATGAGAATGTGGAGAGACACCTAGAAGAACCATTTCCTACCTACCCTACCCTGTAAATCCCAGCCTCCCCATAATAGTGTTTCAATTTTTCCTCTCTTTAGCTAGAATTTCCATGTTATTGTATACTCATCGACTATTGACGTGTCACTTCTTCAATAATTGTCCTCCACTGGCTTCGAAACATAGTTATTTGTCGACTCGACCCCATTTCAATAAAACTAACAAACTGACCTGTTTAGGTAATTGATTTGCGTTGCCTCGCTTTTGATAGTGCAACAATTGGATCTGCTAAGCAGTTTTAAGTGAGTGCCTAAAATCGATCCTGATGTAGCAGGAAGCGCTTCCATAAACTGCACGACTCAGTTTTATTGTCTCTGTCGAAGGCCGGCGTCCATAGATCAGGCCGAAGATCCAATAGGTGAAAGAAACTTCGGAGTGCAGTATAGGAGCCAGTACAGTTGATAACGGTGTGCTGTAAATTATTGTTAAAGGGATCATCGTGTCAAAACCTCGGATCGCATTACAGCACCAGTTGTTGGGATCGATAAATTGCGGTGTAATACCGGCGCTACCCAACTCCACGCGCTGTTGTAGACACTGATATACACGGTCCCAATAAAATTATAACAATTATCTTGATAGCCGCGTTATCCGACTTGAAATAATCCCCTCAACCCGATGTTTAACTTCATAAAACAAACTCGCTACCAAGCCTGGATCGGACGCGTTAGGTTCTCGCGCGCCGTCGAGGGTTAATTAATTAAGTTAAGGTTGGCGTTCACGAAATTCGACGCGTCCGATCCCAAGAAAAATCCCATCGAAATTGTTAACGTGCATCATTGTAATTGTCCACAAAATTTTAATTAAAACTAACGTTACGCGCCGGCGAGCACTTAGTGAAAGTAGGTTGAGCTGCTATAGCGGTTGGAAATTGGTCAGAGACATACGTGACGTCGCCAACAAACTGCATGCTTATTTCCTATTATCCCAAATCTCACGAAATTCTGAAATTCTCCATGTCCAACCTCATCTCACTTTCCAAACGTGACACCCAATTAAAAAGCAACATATGCGATAATTACATGTTGTCAAAATACCCTTAATGGAGGAAAGTGCGAATTGAATTTTAGTTTCAGTAAAAATCCTGTTGAGTTGAAGATGGTTCACGTTACCTAAGTCTTAAGTGGGCAATTATCAGTCGTGTAACGTGTAAGGTGATCAAAGTTGAATTATCCCAAGCGCCACTTCGACAATAATTTTGGCGTGTCGAAATTGCTCGACAACCGCTGCTATGAAGCTGTAAAACACTACGACTGTTAATCAATGATCCCGAATTCATATCATTAGGTTATTATCAACATGATCATAAATCATCCTCTGAACGGGATTGTGAAGAAGTAGGAAGATTCTTCAGAGTGTGGCGACCTCTGCGTTTCAGAGGACCGACTAACCGGAGCCGTTCACGCCGTTCAACACACCGCCCACTACAGGAATCAAACTCAAAGACCTTCAATCATTTTCTGTAATTTAGAACCTCCAGAATTCTTTTAATTTTAGTTCCATTAGCGAGCGTTAATCAATAAATTAATATTCAATCGTTGGTTTATTGAATCATTATTCCCATTTCTCATCTACGCCTAATAATGATAATGGCGAAGGGGTAGGTAATATGCTGAATTAATAATAAACATAAAGACGATATAATCCAGTCGCATTGGTGGTTGCTGCTGCTAAAACGAAGTTCGAGAAGGACCTATAATTTCAGAGTAAAATACTATACAGGTGTCCCAAAAGGTTGGCACCACCTTAAAGGTGCGTTATCTACAATTGTAATAGGATCCTGAAAAATTGTTTAAAAAATTTTATATCATTTAGTTTTCAAGTTATGGCTCTTTAAGGAAGGCACAATTAAAGTTTAAATTAAGGGGTACACACGGTTATTTCAACACAAAAGAAATATTTTGGAGTATAGTTTATTTCTTTATTGTAATGGACATCTTTCCCTCTGATCATGCAGCCCTCGGCATATGCTGTAAGGGAGATGTTCAAAAATTAGTCATCAATATTTTACCAGCAGCTTCTAAATGTATACAAGAATAATAGGAATAAAGCTCTTATATTTATAAATTAAATATTGATAATTTTAGTCAGACTTTAGATCGACTCAAATGACGTATCTTTATAAGTATGGACTAAATATTTAAATTATTTGGTTGTAGTCAATTTTATTCTTTGCGTTGTGATTAGCAAAGCATTAGTAATAATAAAATATTTTTCTGGGTGTTTGCAGGCCACTATAGTCCTACTATCTATACTTATACTCTGGTACGGAAATTTAAAAAGTGACTCATCAGCATCAATTGGAGCGTTGCGGGCGAACGCTAAATAGTAAGGACGTTGTGTATGATGCGGCAAATTGGTTGTGCATATAACTCAACAACAGTGTGGTGGTCCAGGTTTTGAGCTACTACATTTCATTGTTACTTAAAGTTATAGATTACTGAACAACACTAAATATTATGTAAAGTCTTTGTGACCACGACTGAATTTTACTTTGTAGTTACTTTGTAACTAATTTCATGCTCTTATATTCTAGTGGATACTTAGGGCACTTCAACTAGCACTTTTGGTCTACAATGTATTTAATTCCACTTAGAGTTTTGCGCACGAGATGCTGTGGCGTAATCACTTGACTAAGAGATACGTCATAAGTAGCCCTCATATATATTGCAACTTCGCCCAGATTTGGGAATTAGATCAGATCAATCGTTACTGTTAAATTGTTGAAGGCTGTTACTCTTCCGGGTTCAGTGTTGTGCGTACCTGCTTCTCTCGAAATGGTGAGCTCTGTTGCCAAAGTCTCTCTCCCTATTGTTGCAGTTTAATTTGTTTATCGTTTGTTCCATTATTGTTTTCTTTATGCTGTACTTAACCGACTGAATACAAGTAGCTTTTTGACATGTAATATTATTGCATTATTGCCCAACACCCGCCCATGCTCAAATTAACCCCAATGTGTGGTGGTCCTCAACGGCCAACCTGAGAGGGGGCCACGGCAACAGTCACGTGTTAAAGATGCTACAGCTTCTTAGAGATTGTTAACACACATTAATGAGTCACTTTTTAAATTTCCGTACCAGAGTATTGCATGAATGATAGACTGCTGACATTTGAATAACTTTCATTCACATTAACTCTCAATCACGGAGTCTCAACACACATCTGTTATTTGTGTTATTGGCGATACCAATCTTGGCGTTGCCGATATCTGGTCGTAACAACACAGGGGAGAACCTTGGTAAGGGTCTCGTCCAAGAGCTCCTTACTCCCCGATTTTCCCACTCTCGATAGGGGATGGGACGCACTACCTGTCAGAGATTGCACAGGGTAATTCAGGACTTCAAATTTAAATTTACTCTCAACTTTTATTAAAAAATCTTTATTAACATTTACGTTGAAGTCATCTATGTTATAAGTAGTATTGTCATTTATCAAAAATGAAAATTAATTTTAAGTTGTATTATATGGCAAGTGATACTTTTACTAAACATTTTTATGTTAGAGGTATCCTTTATGTCAGTGGGTCCTTACCTAACAAGCTTGAAGATAGATCGGTGGTATCAACAGTGCCCCCCCCTATTGAGGCTAGTATTTAACGGTGATTGTTTTATTGACTAATAACAATGTAAGTTCAACTTACCTTACTAGATAACAATGTAACATACCTCAAGTTGATAGCTCTGCCCTTGTTGACATCTGATAAATTGTTATAGGCTTGTCTTTCACATCGTGGCATTTCTAACAAATATGTACACTCGCGAGCAATAGTTAAGGCACGACTCGTGAAGCGAAATCGGCGATTTTGAAGTTGTGTAAATCGAGCTGTAGGAGTTGTTGTGGCAGCAGACATGACAGGCTGCCCTATTGGACTCCAGCAAATTCTTATCGCTCAATGGTGGTATGGATAATAAATATTTATTTTCTTTGCTACCCCAACGGTTATTTACTTCCCTTGCCCGACTGCAAATCACCTGCTGGAAGTGGGTGGTAGCAATAATACCCTTTCCATCTTACCAAATAAAGCTGGTTTACCCTGACAAAAAAACACCGTGTCTTAAATATTGCTCGTGAGGGTACCTATGTATAATTGAAAGCCTTTGTTTTTAATTGTCTTTATTGCTTTAACAGTACAATAAAAATTTGTTATAAATAATTAATGTTCCCGCTGCGATACGTTCGAAAGCATAATAACAATTTCAATAGGTGTAAGTTCCAAATTCCAATATGAGCGTATAAAAACTCTTGACAACTTGTAAAATGTTGAACCAGGCGTGACGATGCTGAACCCGATATTATACCAACAATTATCAGGTTCATCAAACTTGACGTTTTACAAAAGCATTGTAGAAAACTAAAAAATTAGACAGTTTCAGGGGGCGCCGACAAGTCTCTTGAAAAAGGGTCGCAAGACCCATGGGAGCCGCACATAACTACCTAAGAAGAATTGACAAGTTAAGGTATAACAAATTGCTTTAGACTGTATTGTTGGACAGTTTTGAGTAAGTACCTAATGTTTCTATCGAAATGTACATTATTTTACTTGGTATTGCTATGAATACATTATCAGCAACAAATAAGTACTGTGCAATCCTTGGTCCTGAATCAAATAAGTTCTAGGTATATTCGTTGTTTTCAGTAGTTATTGTTGCTTGAAACATTGAAAGGTTTACCTAGTGGGTAAATCGAGGGCGGTCGCGGAAGCGACCGCCACCGATGTCAATTTGAACTTAAAAGTAGCGGAAAGTAACAGTAACGTTGCTGATAATCCTAATTTCTGTACAATAGATTTTGAAATTTCTGAATTTACAATTGCTAAAGTTTGAGGACAGTCACACCTTCCTCGTTAATTAAATTTTTGGTGTTTTTATAAATATAGAGCGCTAGTAGCGTGAGTTTACGAACTACTTAAAGCTCTGAGTTATAGAGCACAAGGCAAGTGTGGCCAGAGAATCATTGTAAAGACCATTAACTTACTGCTAGTGAATGTTACGGCCGTTGTATTGATCTAAAGCTATCGTATGTTATTTACATAATTAACAAGTTAGAAAATGTTACATTTGCCCAAAAACTGTACGAAAGCTAGAATGAAATTTTAGTGATATAGTAGTTTGTACAATAGTCCGGTACGCTGGGACAGTTCTTGCTACAACCGTGTAATTGGACATGCAAACGCACAATTCTCTTTGAAAATTTGCTAAATAGTGGCAGGCTCTAACTATCGCTAAAGAAAATCCTTGGGCTTCCTCGAGGACGGCGTTGAAGTCTCTTCAAGCATCTTCGTGGTTTCAGTTGGACTGGTCGCCGAACTTTCCGGTGAAGTAACTTTACCGCTCGTAGGAGTTGGAATTTGCGGCGCCGTCCCTTTAATTCGACTTTTCGATCGTCTCTTCCTTAATATAATGGGTCCTAATCCTGTACCTTCCGACGTACCAGGTCTCGTTAGTAAATCCGTTGGTCTTTCCGGACCAGACCCGGAACTGGAAGACTTTTGTTTCAGTTCAGCGTCAGCCGGAGAACTCGAACAACTCTCCGGACTTATCCTCTTCACCAACTCAGCGAGTAACTCTTCCATTCGGTTCATCTTCTGGTTGAGTCCTTGAATCTCCAATTTAACGTCAACTTTAAAGTCCATAATGTTAGTCATCAGTTCTTTGTATTCAGGAGGTGCGATAGTGTCAGGAAGGACCGGTGCTGTTTGATACATCGAAGCAGTTGAAGGATCCCTTAATCCGCAATCGTAACTCTGCATTTTTCTCAATGATAAATTCCGCGTGTGTAAAGTTTCTACTTCGACCATTTCTTCAATTGTGTCTTGACGTGTAATTCCTGGCGTTGAATTGGCTGAAACTTTTTGGAGTTTCGGGAAAACTTTATTGCCGGAACCGGGGGTTGGCTGACTTCCGGAACTGCCTGATGAGGAGGAACTTGGTCTTTCTTTCACGGTGTCTTTAGCACTTAGACTTCTAGTAAAAGATTGTGGTGCTTGATTTGAAGTTTCTGATCCAGAATCTAAACTGGCGGACCCTAGAAGACGTCCCCATTTACTGCCGCGAGCTGAAGGTGTTCTCGCTACTGTTGTTTTAACGCCTCCTCCACTGCTGTCGTCTTTTTCGGCAACTGATGATAATTTCGTTGTTGAAACTACTCGCGCTATGGTTTTATCGCAATTTTCGTCACCTTTTTCAACGTCTGATGATTGTTGTGATGGCGGTTGTGGATTTTGGGGAGTTCGGTCGCGTCGAAATTTCGAAAATATTTTTCTGACTAAATGGTCTTGGTTTTGGTCTAATTGCGGTTCGTTTTTCCGCCTTTCAGCTAATTCCTTTTCTCTTTTGACGTCCGCTACTTTTCTAAAAATTAACCTATGACGTAAGTTGTAGGTTAGTATTAAATTTCTCGCAAAGCTATTAGCGAAAGCTTGATAAAAGTCTAACACTTCCAAAAGTTTGTCTCTTTTGATCGTGTGTAAATCACAATATGTTAAAGCACGCACGTTCGCTGCTGATTGTCCGACAGCGTTATCCTTCCAGAAGGAGTCACCGAAAACGTCACCTTTTCCTGAAATTTGTTTGTGGTTTGATTGTTTATTGACGGTGTGTCAATGCTTACCTAAAATGGCGACCACTTCGTCGTCCTGAATTACTTCGAGAGATCCCGTGACGATGAAACAAAGAGAATCGATGGACTCCCCGGTGTGGTAGAGAAGGTCACCTGGAGCCGAATGGGACATGGTGAAGTGCATGGCTAAGGCGCGGAGACAGCCGTCAGATGCTAGTCGAAAAGCGGGATGCTCGTTGAACACTTTCCGATTCAAATGTACGCAAATGTCGGCCTTCATGTCCTTGGGGCAGAAATTCAGGACCTGCCGACAAATCACTCACGTTCTAGATTTACTGCCACTAAAAGACCATTTTATTCGACTTCCAGGTACTGAAATTGAGGGCGTTTATCGGGTTGAGCGTTCAAAGGTACTAAATTTTTTAGGGTTTGGCTATAGTGGTAGTCATCAGACAATTAGTAATTAAATTTGCCATAAAAGTGTAATTGGAAACATGAAAAATTTTTGTCAGGTGCCCTGGCCATTTTAGGAGACTTGGGAAACATTTGTTTAGAAGACCCCAATGGGTTCTGAAAGCTTTGTCGAGTTTAATTGCATTGAAATTTGAGTGTTTGTCGTCGTCGTCTGTAGAAGAGGGCTGCCGTCGCGACGTCAACAGACCCGCGTGTGTCAGCCGAAATTGATTCGGAACAGGTAAAATATCCCTTTCCGCCTGACTACCATATTTTTGCAAGATAAAACCTCGCCGGCTCCCCCAAAAATATTTGTCCTGAATGCTAATAAACTCCCTACGCTTTTCAATCAATCCATCACAAACAGGATCGAAAGCACGGGAACGGAATATTACCTTGTCCTGGTCCAAGCCTTTAGTCATGGCCCACGTCGACACAACGTAATCCATTACCCGTTCTGACAACGCCTTGGGGACTTCGTGGAGTTTCATAAACTCTCTTACGTTGTTCAGCATGTCGTGGTATTTGGCAGTGGCCGAAGTCATCTGTTGAATTATAGTGGTGACGTGGCCGAATATCGTGGCATAGAGGAGAGCTGGAAGCAATAGAGGGTGATAATTGAAACCGTTAGAAATTAGCTGGCGGGTGGAGATCAATTGAGAATAGTTGGAAGCGGTTATGAATCGGGCTTGCGAGAGCACCGTCATTAGTTACGGCACCTTTGATGGAGTGGACAGCAAATAGTTAGCTAATATCTCCCAGTTTAAGGCTACCAGGAATTTGGTCCCCATTCGTCTATTGTACCGGGAATACTAAAAGCTCAAAGATCTTTGAAACCGTTGCCTGAGTTTTTGTCAAAGAAAATCTGGAGAGGTGAGGTAAAAATTTACACAAAATGTACTCTTGTAAAATGCAATATAAGACAAGCGGTTGCATAAACTTGTAGGGCAGGATTTAAGGGAGGGTAGCAAAGGCTGAAACCTTGCGCCTCTACAAATTCATATATTTTTAAGAAATTTACACAGGGTGGGGCAATAGTGCATCCGACTTCGATAGCTCGAGTTCTATGATAGGTAGAAATTTGATTTAAAAATACAAATAAACTAGAGAAAGAAGTCTATAACCGAAAATTATTTTTGAACATACTGGGTGAGCCAAGAAAATTATACAGGAGCAAGTGACATTTTTTTAAATGGAATGTGGTGTGTAAAAGAAGATTTTTCGGAGCCTTTTCCTAGACTCTTTTCAAGCCAATATTATTGCTGACTATTTCTAAACCACTTGGATGTTGCGATTTTTTTTCTTTAAACAATGGCAGCTGCAGATGCATGTTAAAAAAATCACTACAGTCACAATTATGAGTTCTAAGAAAAAATTATGTAAAGACTAGTTAGGAAACATCTGTGGAATGTCTTTGAATCATTTTAACTTTTGAAAAATTATACAGGGTGGCTAGATTTAATTTTTGAATTTAATTTTCTCCATTTTTCAAGTGGAACACCTGTATATTTTTTAACGGTATAATGTAGAAACAAAAAACAAACGTTTTTTGTATGTAGTACACCCCTATGGCTATTTGTAACCATTTTCGATTTATCGCCCAATAATTACAAAATTCAAAAACAATTCTAAAAAATTTGATTGTTTTTTAAATTACTCGACAGATAAAATTGTAATAAGTGCTCCAGATGTTTTGTTTATAAAAACAGCATAAGTTTTTTTAGTAAGTTCACTTTATGTTTGTATCTTGATCATTTTCTGCATTTTATATTATTCGACAAGAAATACACATTTATCGCAACTACCTGTTGTCAGTTGTCATTGTTATGTCAATTTTGAAACATTTGAAGTTTTTTGTCGAGTTATTTGGAAAACAATCTTATTTTTTAGGATTATTCTTGAATTTTGTAATCATTTGGCGATATTTCGAAAATGGTTACAAATAGCCATACAAAAAACGTTCGTTTTTAGTTTCTACATCATATCGTTAAAAAATATACAAGTGTTCCATTTAAAAAAATGGAGAAAATTAAATTCAAAAAGTTCTAAATTGAAAATTTAAATTTGGCCACCCTGTATAATTTTTCAAAAGTTAAAACGGATTAAAAACATTTCACAGATGTTTCCTAACTAGTCTTTACATAATTTTTTCTTAGAACTCATAATTGTGATGGTAGTAATTTTTTTAACATGCATCTTCAGATGCCATTATTTGAACAAAAACATTCGTTACATCCAAGTGGTTTAGAAATAGTCAGCAATAATATTGGATTGAAAAGAGTCTAGGAAAAGGCTCTAAAAAATCTTTTTTTACACACCACATTCCATTTAAAAAAATGGCACTTGCCTCTGTATAATTTTCTTGGTTCACCCTGTATGTTCAAAAATAATTTCTGGTTATAGACTTCTTTTTCTAGTTTATCTGTGTTTTTAAATCAAATTTCTACCTATCATAGAACTCGAGCTATCGAAGTCGGACACACTATTGCCCCACCCTGTATATTAAAATATATTTTCCTTCAATTAATTCATGGTTTTTAAATATAATTATTTAACTTAAATCAAATATAAGTTAAGAATTGCAATGTTCTTTGTCCTACCATTCCAACTTTCATTTCTTACGCATTAAATTTCATTAAAGCTCATTTTCAAGAATTTTCAACAATAGACTACAGACAACAATGATGCAAAGTTGCCTCTCATATTTACCATTACTTACTATTGGAAGTAATTTTCTAGAGGAACTAGATTTGAACAAACTCATCAATTATTTTTTTAATTTTGTTTCAAAAGAAGCTCTCAACTCCTACATATCTTCCCTTAGTAAATATTATTTTACTTTCTTTCAGCTGCAACATCAATCAATGCAAGCCTAATCGTCGACTCTGCGTACAAGACAAGCCTGGGAGAGACCTATTTCTACTTTTATTCGCATGAAGAGGGAACGTCACGACTGCTGCTCCGAACAGCGCAACTGTTTTTCTTTCAATCTACCCTGTCTTACTAAGTTATTAAACCGACAGATAATTCTGGAATTAGAATTGGAACTCGAAACGGTTAAAAACTAACACCTGTGAACTTGATGATAATTGTCGCAAATTGCAGTCAACTGCAGCACCGCGACGCCGCCGCCGCTCTAATTAAATTTATCATGGGGGTCAAAGACACCCCTCGACGGTGTCGCTTACCCGCTATGATCATCATGCAGATGGTGAATATCCTCTCGTTGTCGGTTTCTGCGGCCACGTTTCCGAATCCCACCGAGGTCATGCACGTCATGGTGAAATAAAGGGCTGTAACGTACATGGTCTTCCTCGAGGGTCCATTTATCAGTTCCGGCGTGCTCGAATCGTTAGGCCACACGTACGAATAGGGACTTTGCGTGATATTGGCCAACTTCCAGAGCCAGCTGTACTGGACGCCGTTGTCGGCGTCGGAACGTCCTATCGAATACCAGATGCACGCCAACCAATGGGCCACCAACATGTAGAAGCATAAGAGAAGTATCAGCATAGCAGCGCCGTATTCGAGGTAACGGTCGAGTTTTCGAACGACTCTTCCTAAGCGTAACAATCGAACTACTTTGAGGGCGCTGAAGAGACTTCCGATACCCTGGAATTAAGTTGTTTGTTAGAACGTGATTGGAGAAGATGTATTGGTGATTGTTACGTCTTCGTCGTGGTCGAAGGCGTTGAAAACGTCGTAAGGCAGACAACTGAGCAGATCGATGATGAACCAACTTTTCAAATAATTCATCCTGATTACTTTCGGGTCGGAAACGACTTCGCCTCCCGGCCCAACGAAAGTTGTATGAAAGTTGAGAACTATATCGATGAAGAATATCACATCAACAATGGAGTCGACGACTAGCAGCGACACGTCTTCGGAAGTTTTGTTCTTGAACGCTACGTTATAAGGAACCATGATCGCGGTGTAGAAGGTGAGACACAAGATGATCCAATCCCAGATGGCTTTGAAGGCGCAATAATGAAGGAGAATGTGTGGAGGAGTTTTCGGGGCTTCCTGACGATACTGAGGCATTATATCCGCGCTCAAACTCATCATCTGCTACCAGAGAAAAACAACAAAATTCCAAGCAGCGTGCAAAAGAAACTCTCTCAGTTAATCGACGTTTACTGAGTTTTTTTGAACAGACTTGCGCTAGATGGGACTGTTTCGTGGTGTCCTTCAAATTGGGGAGATGGGACGAGAACTGGGAGACCAACACCGATCGACTCCTGGTCACCGATCTTGCCAACTTGGCAAATTTTGACAACCCTAGAAACTGAAGAGTAACACAATTTCTAGATATTCTCGCAATTTCACCTCCTTTTGCGTCGTCTGTCTCTATGGGCTGCTTCAGGGCGGTGATGTCCCTGAAGGTCAGCAGGAACAGAACGACCAAATCTCGTTCGTTTTTTATCGGCGATATCTGCAGGAGCAGCCATAGCGGGGTTTCTAAAACAGACATAACCGCCATGAAACGTCAACACGATTAGCGCCGAGTGTCGAGTCATCTCGTTCAAGCTGGCAAACTAGAGAAGCAGTACCTAAGTACCAAGTACTACGGTTTTAAACTACCAACTATCGAACTAGTGTGGCTCGTGCTGTGTAAACTTGTGGTTATTGTGAACAGTCCACAATTATCGCGATAGAAAACTCCCGAAATCTATCGTTTCTTTTTCAAATTGCGATTTCGACGTTAATACGTTTTTAACTTGAACAATAAGTTTCGAGTAAAATCTAAACAAAAATATTAGCCAATAGGCAAAAATGATTTAATAAAAATTAATGTGTATCGTGTGAAGTTGTGTTATAAAATCCTGCAGGGTAGATTTAAGTTAATCTATCCTGCAATTTCCTAAGGAACTTGTCGTTTAGGAAGATGATTTACGTCAGTTTGATACTAATTGGGTGAATTTATGGCGGAAGAAACCAAATTTGTTTAATAGAGAACTACAACGTTAGCAGGATTTTGCATCATTAGCAAGTGTATTTATAACTATGAAGTGAAATGCCAAGCGAGTACCTAATTATGTCACGTTTAAACTTAATTTTGGAAAATCTTGAAAAATTTTGACCAAAATGTTAAACAATTAGGTAGAAATAAATATTAGAAATTAAAAGACTTTTTGTAAGTCGACAAGACAATTTGATGCACGAAACTCTTTGTTTGCTGAATAATAATAAAAAACTATAAAGGTTTCAGGGTATATGGCAGCACTTGCACAAAAGTACAATAAGATTCATAAGATAATAGTGAAGTTTCTAATCAAAATTATCTCTAAATAATGAGAACCAACATTTTAAACTGAAAGGACAGCAAACAGTTAGATCAAAAAATTTGCTAAAAGTTAAAGAAAAACTAATTCATTATAAAAAGAGATGAAATTAAACGTTATTTGCTGTCGGTTGGTTCTTTTCGCTCAAAATCTGCCAAAATATTATTTTTAAATTTGATGTCACGTTTTACCATCACTCATTCTCAAGTGACGTTATAAAATAAGATAATTACTTATTCTGATCTTAACCATTTTTAATAAATAGTTTCAGTTGCCAAAAGATCAGTTGAGACTTGGGTAGGTAGATTCTTCTATTAAAATATTATGACATTCAATTATTCTAGCCCCACTAATTAATTACAAACGTGATCTCGTCATATTTTATATACACAGTTACCAATTTTTTAATTAAAACTGTACCAGTTGCAAATTTTAACTGTGCAAGATGATAGTGTTTAGAAAGACAATTTTCTTACTCTTCTGTGAATGAATTGGGAAAGTTATGCCAAGTATACGAGCTTGTTGTACGGGCATCAATTCAGGCCTTGCCAAGTACTAGATCCGTTCCATTAGATGGTTAACAGGTATTTGATAAACAAATGATAAGAATATGCGAAGCTATGGTATAACTAATCAAAGAATAAATAAGGATAGAACAGCAAGAGAGTGAAATTAAAGACTTGATAAAAAAAATTAAAACCAGCTGAAGTGATTGAAGTTGAAGTGAACTAAAAATGGTACGCGAGAAAATAAGTCAGAAAATTAAAGAAGACCGCAGCAGAAAAGCACAATAAAGTACTATAATTACGAAAAAAATTAATTCTAAGCGTAATTACTGCTGTTGTAAAATGTAGGTCTGCAGAGGTCACTCGATATTGCATTTAAGTCATCACTTCTAATAACTTAAATTGATTTTCAAGCATCGCTGACTGAATCTATTGAAAAGAAAAGTTTAAAAGAGAGCAGAGTCATATTCTTTTCTCATATCATGTAATGTGATGATATTATATGATTATACATACGTACGTGGTGAGTCCTTAAGGATAAATACCGGATTTATCTCGGATACAATTTTTCCCACATCAACGGGGCAACAACTCTATTGAGAATACCGTTCATGAGAAAATTACCAAAGGTATTTTTAGCTTCTAATTATTTTTGGAGAAGGTACAATAGGGGGACGATAACATACAATGAACTAATTTCGAAAATTTCAAATGGTAAGATATATGGAAATGTATTTAGATAGAAAGCTCGTTCGATTTTGTATAAGATGAGTTAATTATAAGTTCAAAGAACTTCATGGTTAAGGACTCACGCTGTATATATGTCGTGCTCACTTAGTGAAATTGTGCATTTCATGAAAAGGATGTGCACTTCATGAAAAGGATGAGGGCAAGGAAAATTCTTTTCATGAAGTGGATATCATTTTCATGAAGTGGACATTCTTTTCATAAAATGCACAATTTCACTAAGTGATCACGACATATACAAGGAGACATCATGTCACATCCATATGCATATGACATGATATCTCAATGTATGACGTTGCTAGCATTTATTTTGGAGCTGTATAAAAATTGAAAAATTTAAAGAAAATGGTAACAAAGAATAAACGTAAAATATTGAAATTAAAATATTAATACCTACCTAGAAACTCCTAATAAAATCGCAGAGAACCAAAACAACAAAAATATTAAAGAGTGAGTTACATAAAAATGTCAAACGCTGAATAAAATATAAGGTACAGTAAAATCAAAATTAAAAAAAATAAAAGTAATTTTGTGATCAAAATCAATCTTTTTACTGTAGATACTATTATACATATTTGTTCGTTTTAAAATATCATTGAATGAATGACTAAGAAGTGAAATTATTGAGAAACCACTTCCTTATACCTAAACAAATGAAGAGGCTTGAGGTAATAACAGCCGATAAATATTAATAAAACTCCGTAAACATCTTAAAAAAATAACAAATAAGTAGCTACAAAAAGACTTAAAATGTACATAAGATACAAATTATGAAAAACGCTCGAAAAGTGAAGCTCAAATCGTAAAAAAAAATTAAGAAAACTGCCAACACAAAATAATAAAAGAACACAATGGAAAATATACTTAGGATAAAATAATAAATAAAACAAGATTCTGAGAGGGTGCAGATTCAAGGCGAATAAAAAATATATAAGTCGAGAAAGGAAGAGACCACGAAAAAGTTTACGACCCAGGGGGTTGAAAGCATGAATCTACTAGCAAATGCCAGCCTCTCGTCCTGCCGGTTAGAATTGGAGTAGACAACCATCTTGTATATGACTCTCTTCTTAACATTGGATATGTTGAATTTTTTTCACGACCATAATTTTCACACTAACTTTATTATGATTCTATATTGTTATTTATAGCGAAAAACTAAGGAATGTCTCAGATTTGAGCAGGGCGTTCAACAAAAGCCAAAGCCGCGTTGATAATAAATTATGAACAATATTGGGGTTGAAACTGCGTCCGTCGGTTATATTATTAAAATGTCAGCAGGCTAAAGCCCGACTTGACCATTTCTAAAATGTATAGAGTATCGACGACTTTAGAAAGGGGCAACTGGCCCAATTTGAATAATCTTGTTGTCGCCTAAGTAACTAGGTTTTAAGTCCCGGTTTCGGAGTCCTTTGAATTTTTCCCATTGTGCTTCCCACGACACGATACATTAAAGAACAAATCGATAAGAGTTCCGAGGATCTCGTTCCGACGAAAAGGATAACGAGAAATATAGAAACGCGCTAATTTAGAGCAACCGAAGAACCTCAACTATTACATTTCCTCTTTTGTGGCTGACAACGAGGCTCTCGAGAACAATTTAGAATTTTCATCCAACAAGTAGCTACCTGTTTGGAAGATATTGTTATTGCCATTGAGGAATAAATTAAACTCAGTGAGTGAAGTCGATAAAAGAATAATTATAATCTTGACATGAAGCAAAATTATTACTGGTCGTGAATTCTTAATAATATTCAGGCGACCGTAAAACACATTGTCAAGCACTGACAATCGATCGGGAATATTTAACGAGTTTGTTCTATTTAGTGGAAAACCTGGCGACTAGGAAACTACAGTAGCGAAACTGAATTACGCGGTTTTGTGCATCAAAGCTCAATTGAATTAGCAGAGAATGCACACCAAGTAGTTGATTCAAACCACCACTTGAAGGTTGTAAAATGATGCTAAATGGTGTATGGCAGCGCCATATGTAAACGTGAAACTCAAACTGGATTGAAATCAATTTGGTTATGGTAACATTTATGTTACGAATTTATCTATTTTATTGGCCGTCACAATACTCCCCCTCTAAAGACGTTATTTATCTCAATACTTGAACGTGCAACTGTTTTTTTAATTTAAAACCCCTAAATCGTTTTTTGTAAAAAAATCAAAAATGTTTGTTTATGTGAAAGGGAAAATAATGCCCCATCGACCTTTAACTGATAATGTTGTTTTGAAAGTAAACCATTTATAAACCTACAGATTCCGCAAAGAAAATACTAAATAGTAAAAAATTTTGGTCGCATTTACCTATACATTTCTCAAACTCTCCAGCAAAGAGCTACCCGTTTTCCTGCAAATATTGAAAATGTTATTGGAAACGCTTCCACTTTTCAGCTTCGTGATGACGAACTCGGCTCATATTAGCTACCAGTTATAGTTAAGTTATGTCATGTCTGGAGATCTGATGTGGTTGTGCAATCAATCAGGCAATTTCTCAGTTTCGTGTAGCAGCGTTGCTAATAAAACAGTTTCTAGAAGAACTGGGTAATGTGCGTGGAGCACGCAATGCGCACTATGGCGCAATTTTCGGCCCCCATCTCCAACTGCACCGGTGCACCCTTTTACTAATTCATCTTCGCCCCGAACCGTATAGCTGGCGAATAAAACCAGAAGATGTAAATATAAGCAAATTGTCTGTTTGATTATGCTTTGCGCGTCGGCGAGATGAAAAAATTAGATTCCGACGAGAGCGGACGAGATCCCGAGGGAGTTCAGTGAGTTGAGTAGAACCGGGCAAAAGTCCCGAACTCGACTGCATGAGGTTCGCGATAAATTTTAAATGGATGTTTTAATTTCGGTCCGTTGAATTTTAGATCGGTCGGTCGTAATTACTGGACTAGTAAGTTGGTTTTTAGTAAAGTCGTGTTTTTAGCATTCGAATTTAGTGACTACAAGCCAAAATAGCTATATTTACAACATGCTCGCTGACAACTGACAAAGTTCCGGTCCGGCCAAGTCTCAGAGGAACGCTGCCATGCGAAGGGGGCGGCCCACCAACCAAACCAGAAGATCGCCGAAGTCCCTTAAAACTTATGTTTCGAGGTTCACAACAACACCCTTAATATAATTGTAACATAAAGCTCCAATACGATCATCTGCGACTTTGACAAACAATCGTTTACTTTGGAGATAAAGACTTTCTTTAACTGGATTAAACTTCGCTTACGGAAGTTTTTCTCCCCTCAATACGGACTTTGCAGAGAAATATTTACTTTTATGCCCACACATCAAAATTCAAGTAGGAGAATTTTTTTTGCAGAAAACTATTGAAGAGACAAGTGGATAAAATGTGCTATGTTACAATTTCTAAAATTAAAATTTGTTATCGTCAAAGAACCTGTTATATGCCTCTGTATCACGTCACGGAATTTCACATCCTACAGGTCACTGTTTCTTGCTGAGTTGTCTTGCTTGTTTTGATTAGAAATATGCTAAACTCGGTTAAGATTAGCATTTAAACAGTACTGCCTTCTGTCTCGCCAAGGAGCGTTATCAGCACGACAATGAATTTTCTCATACTTATAAGAAATTTCCAAGTCTATGATAAATTTACATAAGTTAATTTTTACTTTTGTAATCTATTTACGTCAGTGCTAACCCTATAACTCATTTTAAGTCGATCAGTCAAAGTACACGTAATTTAAATACACATTAAAAAAATTATCACGAAAACTAAAGTTTGATTCTGAAACCATTACATTCAAGACAATTTAAGGTCAGCACAGTATTATTTGTCATTCCAACAAAATTAAAAAAAAAAAGAAGTAAAACTCAATTCAGTTTTGAAGACTTCTTTTATGACAAAACAGACGTCTTTTGTACGACGTTTTTTATTTTTAGCTATATTTTCTTCATCTAAGAAAAATGAGTTAAACCTAATATTTTACCTCAGACTTTTAAAAATTTTGTACGAAATATAATTTTTGACTATTTTACATCTCAAATTTAAACTTTATTATCAATTCCAGGTTCATCAAACTAATGTGTTCAAAATCTTAACAATAACAAAGCATAAGTCTATGAATTGAAAAAACAGTATTATACAGGATGAGTCCATATATGGATGAAAATCGAACTTATCTCAGATCTTATTTGTCTTACATCAGCGGGAAAAAATATTTATTAAGAAAATCGTTCATAAGAAAATCACCGGAAATATTTTTTAATTCTTTTTGGGAGAGGGCGATAACATAAAACAAACTTTTTTAAACGATAAGATTTTTGAATAGAAAGTTTGTCCAATTTTACATACGATAGATTCTATCAACGTTCAAGAAACCTCATGGTCAACTGTTGAGCGAAGATATACTTTCCAAGGATAAAAATAAACCATGTCTTTTTCTTAAAAAAATTCGATAGTTCTATAAAGTTCTACGGGTCTCTGTGGATGATCCAAATAATGCGTTTTAATAAAACAAACCGATTTAAATACTTAAGTGTGATACATTGCTGTAAAAAAAAGAATGGTTTTCATAATTTACTAATATACTTATACTTATTCATAAAAAAAAACAAAGTTTGTACTAGTTTCGCAAAAAATTGAACGTGCTAAAAACTTGAAGAGGTTGGTTAAGTTGTTCTTGAAAAAGTTTAATGTTCAATTTTTATGGAGATATCTTTCCTACCAGTTGAGCTATTCAATATAAACCAGAATCAAAAATTTAAATTTTTATTTAACATCAAGTAAACCGTGACAAGTATGTCAAATGTTATTATCGTATTAAAATAGGCCCTAGTTGAGGTAATTTTCTTGTAATTTCTTCAAATAAGCAAGATCCCCATGCTTAACATTCTGATCCTGGACACCCTGTATACACTATGCATCATCATTATGATTAACATTGATAATTCCTTGATTGTTAATTCCAATAATTTCTTTGCATTCATTTGGATGGAGTGCAAGTACTTTCTTGGAGTAAATAAATAAATAATGCTTGAATATGCCACTTTAAGGCTTATTTCCTTTTATGGTTAGAAAAATTAGAGATGTTTCAGAATTTATCATTTTTAAGAGGTTTAGTTTATTTCATTATTTACTTCAGATATTCTTTTTGTGACCTTATTGTTATGACATATTTCTTCCTTATTGCAGTAAAGATATAAGCTGTAATCAAATCTTTGCCAAAATCATCTCTATAAGCATTTTCAGATAAATTTAAGTTGTTTCCTAAGACTACAAAGTCAGAATACATATTATGGAGATTTTCCTAGTTACTGGCATCAAACATAATATGTTTATATCTTTTTGTGCAGCAAATCTTGCATTTACAATTTACTCGGTCATCATAATGGTCAAGCAAAGTTCAAATTTAGAAAACCTTCGTCCATTATTATGACGGACAAAACTGCGTAGGTACCGACTTCACGCAGGTTCTTCCATCTTTGAACCCTTTCTCGAGACTGCCAATTTCCTACTTTTATAATTTGGCGAGGCGTAAGACGAGATCTGCTCGCAACACCTATTAGCACTATCTCTGACACTTCATTAAAATGTCTCAAAAACATGTTTATCCTTTCTGTATCACCTCGAATGCTTCAGTAAAAATATCACAATATAAGGACGTAATAGAAAGGAGACAACGTATAAGACAGAAATACTATGTTATTTATGAATCTGCAATATAGGTTTATTATCGTGACCATTTGTCAGATTGTTACTAAAGAGGTGAGTAACTGATGACTCTAGAGACGATGCCCACGAGACCATAGGTAGGCAAATAACTATGCAACTTGTAGCACTTAAGTGGCTTTCTAATCTATTGATTATACAACGATGGTAACAAGGATTAGTTCATCTCCTTTTCGTTAGCCTTTGTGCTGGTTAAACAATTTTTAGAACAAACGATCAATTACAATTATTGTTTAGAGTTTACTGGTAATAAAAAGTTATTGACAGTTAAGTTAACTCTAATACTCAGTATAAAGTTTTCACAACATCACTTTTAGCAAGAAGGTTAAGAGGTTTTATTCTGCAAACGATTCAATTTTTATAGCTTTACCTCACAAGTTACAAAAGTGTTCCAGATACTGAAGGCCTACGCTTAAAATATCAAGGTTGTTTTAGGGGTAGAAGGTGGTTGGTTGATGAACCGCCTCTGAGGAGTTCTACAGCGTGTTTCAATCAAAAATCTTTGTTTAAAACCGGCGAGCAAACATTTTCAAGACCGCTCCGCAGTCGGAAAATCACTGCAAAAAGCGGTGTGAGTCTCGTCGCAAAGACAAACAAGTAGAAGAAGTAAAAATTAAGTAAAAGTCCAAACTCTACAAAAGCGTACTGTACAGGGTTAAGAATGATCCGAAAGAAGTGAGAAATTACTAGAACTACATACCTTCCGGGGTGCCTGTAGGAAAAATAAAAGAACCTTTTAATCAGAGTGCTCCAAGAGAGACAAGAATACAAAAGGGAAAATCCAAAAGTAAGACAGCTTACTTTTAAATTCAACATTAATTGAGCAACGGGAATTGCTTACAAGTCGTCATCGAAAATTTACGAACCGTAACTAGACAAACACCGGAAAACTTGCCGTGTTGTTTTGATACTTTAAAAACGTTCTTAACGCTGCAAGAACGCGTCAAACAAACATTGGAAATGAGCCAACTCTATGACACATTGGCGCAGACGTTGCAGGTTTTGCGACGTCTATCATCCGAAGGAATTTGCAACGTTTTGAATCCTCGCAATCAATTTCAACGGTTTCGAGTATCTAGCTGCAGAACTGCGATCCCGGTTCTGGCGCTAACAATTCCATAACCGGGATCGTTGTTCTGGACAACACTAACCGTTTTTTGGGTTCATCGGAAAATTTTTGCGGCGTAACAGAATTATTACTATTGCAAACGCTCATCAAGCGTTGTGGTTTGCGTTACGGTAAAATAACGCGGCCGTGCTTTTATCCGGGAATAATAAAAGTTACGAGCTTGAAGCGTTGTAAATAAAAACGAAATTTGGGGGGATGCGCTGGAGGACGCCGCAATACCGAGTTTCAATTTCCTGAAATTTCGAGCAATTTTTGAATATTTAACATCGAATCCCGTCCGAGAGGTGTTACCATGCAAACGTGTCGTTCTTTTGTAAGCAACTAAGTCACTAGACATGACAACAATCAGCCAATCACAAACACTGATGCGATCCCATTCGATTTAATTCGACTTAAGTCTGAAAGCTACATACCTTTGTTTTCTATACAGAACATGCGCGGTGCAGGAGAACGGACCGAGGCAAACACACAGGTTGTTAAGTACAAATGTTAATTTAGGTAAAATATTTAAAGCTACATCATTAAGCTAATCAGGAGCGTACTAACTGAGCGCTTCCCAAACGAGCGAGATTGGCCACCGTTTGGGAAGCGCCGGGTCGCAACATTGCTTTCCATCGATTGCGATAAAAAATTTGATCGAGTCGATTGGTATTTGGAGAGTCTCTTGCTCTACTGTTTCCACGTCCACTTAGTGAAAATTTCTTGTGTGCAACAGAAAACAAATATTAGTCGAAGAAGGTATCCTAAGTCAAACCGGCGACGTAAAATCGATCAGTGATCCCAATGCCCGCGTCATTAGCGTAACCATCTATGATTTGTATCATTTCCCCGTTTTAAACATCGTAAAAGTAGCGATTCGGTTTCAGCGCTTAATTTAACAGCGCGCCACCTCTCGGTTTCAGCGATACTTACTATTTTTCTTGTAGAGGAGAATCTCGAATTGGTCGTGCAGCTGATGTTCGAGCACGTGATCTACTCTACTGATTGTCTCCTTGTCGGTCAGCTCGCCGAACATAAAGGCACACCTGCAGGACTTTTGCATGACTTCCGCCCTGTTGTAGCCGGAAATCTTGCAGAAAGACTCGTTGCAATACACTATCGGGTAGTCGACGATCTGTGCGTTGGCCAATAGAAAGCTGCTGTCCGCTGAAAACAAGACAACGATTGATCAAATTATGAGCGACGCATCTCGCCCGGATCACAATTAGAATTGATGATGTTCAAGACGAATCGCTAAATATAATCTATTGATGTTGTTCATCCTTCAAAGCACGTTGTTAAATTACCCGCAACTCGCGAGGCCTTGTGCTTTCACTAGAATTTCCCTTATTATTGTGTTTATGACGAATGTTAAGTGGTGGGTTTCGTGCACCACGGACCTGTCACGCATTTTTTGGTCAAGGGTACAAACGAAATTTACGTAATTGCATTTTTCATTCGAATAACGGCTTGGTTATAGGGGACGGAGCTTTCAGCCGAAATAGCGTGAGCGATCAAAATTTTCAGTGGCCGATAAAATCCACCACGCGTCACAGTTCTTACGAATTTTCGAATGTAAACGTTGTTTCACAAAATTATGTGTTTAGAATCGACCAAAAAAAATTTACGTGTTATTGCAAAACACAACGCTTAAAAGTGCCTAATGCAAATTGGTGGATGCGCCGGGTGAATCGTTCAGAATTTATACTTCTAGGATTCTGAGTTCTGTTGACCCTTGGAAATATGCCAACAGGATTGACAGCGATGTCTTTAAGGATAAATAAAATTATGAAAGAAGTAACACTGTGAGGTTATTTTTTTTTCTTGGGCAAATAAATAGGAGAAAGATACTTTGCCTTATTGGGTTCTGATAGAAATCACCGTAAAACAATTATTTTCTGCTTGTTTAGTATGATGGTTTTTTTGTGGTTTGAGTTATTTAATCTTTAAAGGTAACGTCCAACTTTTATACAATAATCTGTTTTACTAACACATTTACTGTCAAACGACCACACTCCAGTAGCACTAAAAGCATTTCCAGAAGTTTTAAAAACTTTGACCTTTATTTCTTTATAAAAGTCACCAAACCCTCTGCAAATGTGCCCCTTGCATATTTTCAAGTTTAAATAAAATTTTGCAGGGTATTTTAAATAACTAATTTTGGTTAATACACCCTTAAAATTAAAATAAAAAATCAGCTAGACGGAGCGAGATGTTCACCTCATTTAAAACGAATTCTGAATCTTTTAATACTTATTATGTGAAACAAAAACATTGGGGAAGATAATACCATGGTTTAAAATCGTAAAATAAGATCTTTAATATAACAATGGGAAAAACATGGCAGCATGGCCAATACCTATAGTATAGGTGAAAGTTCAATTTCAGATAACAGTGTTTCCTTTTTTCTAACTTTAAATTACTTGTAGTTTTTAATTGGGAACGAGAATTTTTCTTAGCGATTTTTTGATGTTCTACACTAATCCTAGATTAGATCTCCCTATCAAAGTGGTGCGGACTTTTTGGACTACTCTGTAGATATAAAATAAATAGTTTTGGTATATTAATTAATAAGTCTTTGAAAGTTTTGTATGGATAAAAGTTCCATATAAAAAATTATAATCTTTTAACTAGTTGACGTACGAAAACAGTTTATAGCTGCCTGAGAAGAGCCTTCTATAGGAGTCTCAATAAGAAAATATTACCAATTTCGTAATAATATATTTTTTTTTAATATTTATATACAGGGTGGGGCAATAGTGCGTCCGACTTCGATAGCTCGAGTTCTATGATGGGTAGAAATTTGATTTAAAAACACAGATAAACTAGAGAAAGAAGTCTATAACCGGAAATTATTTTTGAACATACAGGATGAGCCAAGAATTATACAGAGGCAAGTGACATTTTTTTAAATGGACGCGGCGTGTAAAAGAAAATTTTTCAGAGCCTTTTCCTAGACTCTTTTCAATCCAATATTATTGCTGACTATTTCTAAACCATTTGGAAGTAGCGATTTTTTTTTGTTCAAATAATGATATCTGCAGATGCATGTTAGGAAAATCACTACAGTCACAATTATGAGTTCTAAGAAAAAATATATAAATACTAGTTAGGAAACATTTGTGGAATCTCTTTGATCCGTCTTAACTTTTGAAAAATTATACAAGGTGGCTAGATTTAATTTTTCAATTTAGAACTTTTTGAATTTAATTTTCTCCATTTTTTCAAATGGAACACCGCGCATATTTCTTAACGATAGAATGTAGTAACTAAAATCAAACATTTTTTGTATGTACATACATACATAATTTTTTTAACATGCATCTGCAAATGCCATTATTTGAACAAAAAAAATCGCTACATCCAAGTGGTTTGGAAATAGTCAGCAATAATATTGGATTAAAAAGAGTCTAGGAAAAGGCTATGAAAAATATTCTTTTACGCACCACATTTTATTTAAAAAAATGTCACTTGTCCCTGTATAATTGTCTTGGCTCACCCTGTATGTTCAAAAATAATTTCCGGTTATAAACTTTTTTTCTCTAGTTTATCTGTGTTTTTAAATCAAATTTCTACGTATCATAAAACTCGAGCTATCGAAGTCGGACGCACTATTGCTTCATCCTGTATAATGATCTTCACCTGTTTCTTTCAACCATTTAAAGACTTCCTTTCATTTTTATATCTTTTAATCCTACAATCCTATAAATAAAAATCAGTAACATTCCAAATACCCATATTATAATGTGGAGTACATATTTAACCATTTTCCAAGTTTATTAACAACAATAATTCATAAGTAGAGCATAGTTTTATCATCGTCATTAGAATGGCAAATGTTAATAGTAAAACTTTCAGAAACTGTGTTATAACACTGGTTAAGTTCCAGATATTAAAAGGTTTTTGTAGACGTTCGGACTTTTTACTGCTCTATGCCGCATCTCTTGTGAGGCCCCATAACAGTATTGAGATAAAGTTTACGAGCCACCACTTTCCAATAGTTTGAACTCAAATTGGATAAATCTAGAAAAAAGAGCCAAATTTCCTTAAAATGAAAGGAGGTAGAGCTGTAATTTACAAATTTAATAAGTAATTAATAATTTAATTTACAAAAGCAAGTAGCTTATAGTTAAAAGGAAAAAGCGTAATAAAGTGATAAAAAGCAGAATCTCATTCTCTAAAGACGTCAACAGAGTGTTAAAGAACAAAAAATCTGTTGAAGAAAATTAATCGTTACAGAAATAGATGTTCTTGCGAAACTATCAATGTACAACTAGTTAAAACTTGGTCTTGCATCTAATGTTTTACAAAATTAATTTGTCACCGCTTCATCCTCGATCCATCTCCAAAGCCTAATTAGTTCTTGTCCAATCCAGCACCGACTGCTGGCCAGTAACTTTTCCAATTAGAACTCAAACTTTCCCATCCTATTACAAAAACTGCGATTATTCAATTAAGAAACCAGTTTTTTACCTGCAATTCGTACGTATTGCAAAGCCTGCCAGATCCAGGATTTATGGCATAAATAAAATTTTATTGACGTTATTCACGACGGCGGTCCAAGTTCAGTACAGGGCCTTCATCCCTCGAGACTTGTAACAAAAATAGCAACCCACACCAGTTTTAATTAAACCGCGGCTATTTCTTGGGCAATTTATTTAGCGTTTTTCAACGGGGCGTCGCGGTCAACAAACATCGAGACGCCCAGCAGCGTCGTTTCGGCGTAAAGGTCAACTAAAAAAGATACAAATCAGGACGAATGGACGACAACGGTCTTCTCGTTCTCATAATTTTATTGTGGAGGTCCATGGACCGTTCTGTTGTCCGGAACGAGCCATTACTAAATTTTGGTTCGTGACGGATATGGGGCGGCGTTGTGTGGCGGCGGGACGGGGTCACAAAAGCGCATCAAATTCGATTTGGACAACGTTTGATCCCGGCTTTTAACAGTTTCAGTTGGGAAAGGCCACAAAGGAGCCGAGCAAACTAGCTGTGATTTTATGTATACAAGAGAGCGGTGTCGCAACAGCTGTTTAGTTGTTCGAACTGCAGAAAAAGACGACTCGCCGCTACAATAAGGGTTTTAGCAGGGCAAAATTGAAATTAAGTAGAGCTCGAGCCGTCTATTGGAAGATTAATGAATCCCAAATAGGGTTTGGTCGGGTTATTGATGTTGCTAAAATAAAGAACTGTTAAAAATTCTCCCGGCGCATCCGCCACTTTCACAATGAAACCTATGACCTTTATCTCTCGGATAGAATACGAAATCAAACGGGAAAATTAAATGTTTGACTATAATTTATGAAATGTTATGTTCTTTGTCGCAGTTGCGGGGCGCTATAGCCACAACAATCCAAAACACCAAAACGAAAACAAATTTTATCAAGTTTTTCACTTTGTTGGCAAAATAATTGTAAATTGATGTTATGATAATCTTTTTTAAAGTAGCTTCACAATCAAATAGAATTTAACTAAAATTTTGATGCCAGATTTTAGATGTTTTTAAAAGTATTTGTCCGATCGACTTTAATTTGTCTTACACCCAATACTAATGTTTATAGATTCTAGAAATTGACAACAGTTTAGAATTTTTTTTTATTTTTAAAATTTTTTTTAACGTTCCTTAGAAAAGTGACAAGGGCACAAAATCAGATAATTGATCTTGTAAGTAGATCAGAGTTATTAATTAAACCTTGCGAACCACCTCTTCAACTTTTAGAAACGTTAAATAAGAATTTATTTATTTAAAAATAACCTGCTTGTTTTAAAAGATAAAACGCTTTTGCACATCTGTATGGAAAATATTTTTTTGTTTCTAATTAAGTAGAAATATAGGTAACTTGCTATTAAAAAAATTGCCTTGGTGAAAGTTATTTTGTGACAAAGAATGTTCGAATGCAATTCCTAATTACGTACTAATTTAATAAAAATGTATTATTTATTTCTATATCTAATTGTTTAGATATAAGAAGCTGAGTTTTACAATAATTGTAAATATTTTAAATCTTTTATTTTATACACCTACAAAGCTGTATATTAAAGGAAAAAGTACGTTGATAGTAAATAAAAGCATGATTCATCGTAAGAAATCTAAAAAATAAAACAAATCACTGCTGTAAACGTCAAGATTTGATGAAAGCGAAATCTTGCAAAAGCCCATCATAACATAAACTAAAGCTGAAGAAGGATTACATAATAGTGATAAAGCTCCGCATAATTTTTTCACCTCCAAAAAAGTTTCAGAAAATTGCATCAATATCGATGGTCTCTGTGGCAGAACTGTGATTACTTTCCGAAAACACTAACATTGAACGACAACATTGTTAATAACAAATGTAATTTCAGCACTAATTAATCTCTATAAGGTACGTTTGTTAATAAACGGCCCAGCGTATAACTGCAATAGAGATCAATATATGAAAATAATTTTTAATCTTTGCAACATTAATGATGATGGACTATATAAAGAAAAATATAATTGTTTTTCACTTTTGGTTTAGACCGGAAGAAATAAAGAAGGTGTTTGCTATGTTTCTCTACTATGTTGAAAAGTTGTTGAAGATCATTTACACTCTAAGCTATCAGCATCGTGTCATCTGCATATTGTATGTTATTGATTCATATTCCATTGACCTTTATGCTCTTTTCCTATGCTTCTTGGAAGATGTTTTCAGAGTAGAGATTAAATAGCAGAAGCGAGAGAACGCATCCCTGTTGAACTCCCCTACCGATTTTCACCGAAATGATCAAGCATCTTTGCATCATTAAGGTTCATCTTTTTGTTTACTTCTGAGCACTCAATCGCGAGAGTTCTTAAAGTTGTTAACTTCGACTTTCTCATATCTGACTTTTTTTTTAGACTCTTTTAATTGAATCATACTACATGCTTTTCAGGAACAGTTTTGCAAAACGCTGTCAACTTTTTCAAATACTCCTCCACTCACTCCACAGTTTTGTCTAACTCTTTTTCTAGTACCTATTCTAGAATTCGTCACAGTTACATTAAGGTTGGCTTTTATTTTAATCATTTTAATCGAACTCGAAGTCTGATTCGATGTCTCTTGCAGATCCGCTTAAACTTTGATTAATAGCGCCAGAACCTCTAGGACAGACGTTTACTAACATAACTTAGGCCAACTCTGCCAAATTTTAAATTTTCTCAAAACTCTCTTGTATCGCCACGGTTTTCTTCAATAACTAAGACTTTAGACTTGAGCTTTGTTTGCAGATTGGCGCGAATATCAGAACAGTAGACGAGTTTGTGTGGGTGTTTCCCAAAAATGTCTTTATTGAATCAAAAAGGTAATTTACCTTTATGTAGTGGTAAGCTAAAGCCATCATTTGCCATTGACCAAAAAATTAAAAATTGGGGTATTTCATTTAGAATAACAAAGTTGATGTCAACTTCTAGTATAATCAAAAGTGCTACTATTTTAAAAATATTTTCAGTCCTACCTCGCTAGGATTATGACCAAACTTTCAGGTCAGTAACTTTTTCCCTTCTCGAGATACTTCTAATGTACCACTCACTATGAATCACCCTGTATATATTTGTCCTTTTTGTTCTTATTATCTTTATTAACTATCGTGGAGAATTTTCTTTCCGATAAACTCCGGCTGATTTTTTTTCAATTTCTTGTAAAGTTGAAGTCATCATGTACAGCTTGTGCCCTTTCAATTTCCTCGCATTCCTGCTTCAGCCGTTGATTCTTTGCTATCCTGATCTTTGTCCTTATCAATTTGTGAGTGCGTTTATATTTTGTATTTGCTCTTACATTTTCTGCATTCATTAGTGAGAGAATCTGTTATTTAAATCAAAATAATTTTTGCTTTAGTGGTGTCAATATTGAGATTTCACAAAATAATATCACTGAAGCATCGCTTGAATTGACAGCAAAAATAATATAAAAAACTAAAATAAATTATATGAAGCATTTTTTTTCTTGCTGCATTTTCCTTTTTTTATCACATCGAGATAAAACAAACAAAATTTTCCCAAAATTGCTTAGTTTTAAACCTTTCTAACGACCACCTTAAGACACTGAAAAACGCCAAAATGACCAAAAACAATTTTATCATTGCCCGGTTTAAGGAAAAATGTCTGTCAAATATTGTTGATTTAAAAATATCAAGCTAAATAACATTTATTTTGTATTTGTTTATTTCGAATTTCAAGGATATTTTATTTAATCCGTTCTTCTTGTATCTTGTTCTTGTTATCAAAGTTGTAGAAAAAAAATTTGTACAAAAAGTATTGGAATAAAGTTTTATTACTCTAACTTCTAATTCGACCGAAAAAATACTGCATGGTGTGTAGAGTATCAAGTTTATTTTAAAGCTCTTTTAAAAGTTGTTTCAAATGTGGCACTTTAATGTTGTGAGAACTAAGACTAGTATAGTTCTAAATCTTCATAAAACATTCTAATTTCTTTAAAATTTTAAATTCATATGGCGTCATCAAAAGTTTTTCAGCGGGTGGAAAAGCAATTTTGCGAAGTTGGAAGTTAGGGTCGGCAATCTAGGTAATTGGGTTAACAACGCTAAAACGCATCCCGATTGTATTAAAAAACCATAAAATGGCCGAAACCCCTCCGCGCTTAATGAAATCCGCACCGGTTTTTTCCAGGTCTTTTATTTGGTTACCGGTGCGTATTTGGCGGATGCGCCGGGCGAATTAAAACGTCATGCAACCCCGGCGGTTCGGCCCCGTTAATTACGTATCAAATATGAAACCGGCTAGGCGAGGAAATCTGCAATAACAAATTCCATCAGCGCCGTTGTTCCTCCATCGCAATAATAAATAATTATTTTCGCATGCCGCGAAAACGTCCGTGTCACGTGAAAGAACTGGAACAAAGCTAAAAATAGACGGCGATCCGAGTACGGGGGCCGCCGAACCCGTCGGGGTGGCACGAAGGAGGTCGTTCACAGACCACCTGTTCCGAAAATAGAACACCAGGGACTATTTATACGGACTGTTCCAGGTGCAGAGTGCAATATCTCCAGAAGGGTTGCGCCGCGACGTACCCGCCGTGCGTCTGGGAGAGCGCGCCTGGATCCGGCGACGCGGCGGGGATAAAGTAGCGCACGGGGTTGATGATCCTCTTGTCAGTAGTTAGTTGTGTCAGTGGTGCATTAGGACCGAATGACGCCCGATTGATTATCGAGCAACTTGCGTAATGCCGCTTTCTAGGGCAGCGGACGCCGCCATCAACAACAAGGCCGAATCCGGATCGCAACCCTTAACCCCGCACGTCTATAATATCGTTAAGCAGAGCAATCAAATGTTGACATAGCATTAAACTGCTAGGGTGAAGGGAGAAACAAGCAATGCACGTTTGTATTTTAATGCCAGTTCATGATTAACGCCGATTTACCAATAAATATTTTATATACTACACATGTGCGTCTAGGAACAAAGCTCTTTGACCTTGACAGTCTTGCAGATCTAACTCATGTGTAATACAATACGAGTTGAGATATTGATAAGAGCAGGGTTACTCCCCACCCCTACATAGTATTTTGCGGACCACACAACTTTCTAGCTCCAGTTGTAAATGAATGCGGAACGTTTCCGTTTACGTTACGCATGCTTTTAGAATCAGCAATTTTATACTATCGCTGCTTAAAACGTTGTCTCGCCAATTGTTTGCACAATATCCAAGTGTTTCTTCAGAATCATTTAGTTCTTCGGGCATCCGTGACCCTCATTAAGTAGGAGGACACTTGTTTACCTCTTGGACTGAATTCAAGCAAAGCTGACTGCTGGTGCTTTCATTCCCGCTTTGCCAAGAAAACAAACTGGCGGCTAACCGAAACTAGTTTATCCCTTCCTGAACCCGTCACGGTCTATTTGTCTGCACCCTCACCAGACCAATTTCAAAAGACGTATTTCCAAAACACCAAACTGTCTTACCAGTCCATCGCGCTGGCTACGTCAACAACAAAATTTCCAAACGAAAACGCTAATTTTTCACCAAGATTGCGGTTTCGTTTCTGCAACAATTCTAAAGCTAAACAAAGCCTCTACTGACAGCTGATAAATGGCCGTTATGACCTCGCCTCACCCTATCGATGCACGATCCCCAAGGCCATTCTGGTGCAATGTAGTCTAGTTTAGAGCCGACGTGATCTAGGAGTTATGCCAAGATTGCGCATATACCTCACAACACCTATCATTAAGCCCCCGTTTGTGTTGCAAGTATCGATTGGGTATGACGGTAGTAGTGGCGGCGAACCGATATGACTTCCTCGCCATCAGGGGCGGCGCACCCTAAGTTAGTTAACGTTCAGTTGTTTAATTGGTCCGACGCGACGTTGCACTTACGGAAAACGTGCAGGGAATTTTAATGGGGTTGAGGTTGGAGACGGCGTATCTGTTTAACTATTATCGCGACTGGAGTGTGAATCTAACAAAGTTTAATGAATTATCGCGGTTTAGAGATTCGCAAGATTTATCTAAGCAAACTTTGCCACTTTTCCGGGAACCGAGGGGAAGTTCTGGAAAAACGGTCAATAACGTTGGCGAACTAACCAACACATTAATTATTATGTAACTTCGTTGATGATATCAGCTTTGTTTTATTCGAAATAAATTGAAAGGTTTGCACGAAACTTTTACTGGCCAAAGTTTACAAAGACGTCTGGACGATTTTTTTAGTCAAAATGTCGAGATTTTTTAGTCAACTTCTTTACAATCAGTTTTCTAGGATGAAACGTTCAACTGTAAAACTTGCCAGTCTATTACAAAGCTCTAATGATACTTTTATGTAAATTAAGTTTCTGCTAGTCTTTAGTTACATCCATGACGTTAATTAGTGAAAATTAACACCGTTTGTGTGGCTTCTAAGAAGGATTTAAATCCATAAATAGCAGTATTCTTTAGACCTTGCACTTCCTATTTTCGCTATAAGTACCTATACTAAAATCACGGTGCATATTTTCTCAAAAAGAATTCAAGACTTAGGTATTTTTTATATCGGTTCATAATGTATTTAGAGCGTTCAACTAACAGGAATTGCACAAAAATGTCTTTTTATAAGATAGGTATTTGTAAAGATAGGTAAAAAAGAGAACTTCCGAAAATTGAAATTTAGCCAATTTGTTATTTCAAAATGCGTGAGTGAATTTTTATAGTCCATTATTGAGTAATGACGATGAATACAAACCAGGATGATAAATTAACGCCTATTTGAGAGCATTCATATAACAAATGGCCCGGCCCGTACGCGCGCTGATGCTACGCGGCTCTCACGGGCCCAGACAAACTTATAGCCACTAGCGTGCGTGTGAACAGTTACATTTCAGCGTCCGTGCATGTTAAACTGGACTTACGAATAAGTCCATTATCGTTTATATGACTAATATTCAGTTTCAAGATTTTTATTAACAAAATTATTTCTATTTCAAAATTAAGATGGCAGCATAACAACAGTTTAAACAGTCCAAATTTGTTTTATAATTTGAATAGAGCTAAAGCGTTCTTTGGATTTTTTGCTGCCCGCGTTTACCTCTTTACAGTGAATCTCTATTTGCAGCATAACACATCCTTGTCAAAAATCCATATCAGCGCGAGGAATCTGTAGTGCTTCTTCCTTTATGAAAAAGGAATAGAATCAAGATCGCTAAAGGAATTTAAAAAACTCTATTGACAACTTTAATAAACCCACTGAAATCTGAAAAAGCTTTATAAAAAAGAAAAAAACTACAAGTATTGGTGCTAATATTACAAAAAAAAATTTAACCGATCAACAAATTTTTACAATTTTACAAAAAAATCGCCAACAGTATAACTATAATTTGGCTGAAGCGTTTCAGCATTGCTTCAGATTATTGCTTTATTATCTTTATTTTCGAAAGTAGTTTGTTATAAAACCTAAAATCCATGTGGTATAAAAAATTATATTTAAATTGATTCTTATGAAAGATTAAATGGGAGTGCTATAACTATGAATAATATATTTCCTGATAAATATAAAACTTTTCATTGTAGATATTTATGCAAAGATGAAAAAGAAGAAATTGTATAATAGCTGGATCCATCCAGGTAAAACGTCTTTGAAACCCAATTTGGTCAAAACAAATCAAACTTCCTTTGATAGACAAATAGGCTTGCTGCGTGTCTATAACACCCCCAAACAGGCATTGCATACTACACAAAATATTATAAACACTTGCCAAATAGTCCCAACTACTCTCATTGACAAGATAGAACTAAACTGCAAAAACTTCTGGACAAAACAAATTGTACTTTACGTGGTGGTACCGTTACGTGGTGTTTATTTTCATGTACCTCCACTAGAACATTAAGAAAGTTTGTTGTTTAGAATTGTTATTGCTCTTTGCAATTTTCAACTAGGATTTATGGTTACAAGTATCTGCTTGTACAGTAAAGGTTTTTCAAAAAACTACAGTCTATTCCTATTATAGGGCACCAACGAAAATAATGAGAACGATAAAAATACTCTGGGTTTTTGCATAAACCGTCTTTCTGATAACGACTAATTAGTTGTAACGCTTTTTCCTGCATTATGTATTTTATGCAATATTAGCTTTAAGTATCAAACATGATTTTATAAAAACTACTGCCTAAAAAAAAATCCTTTGGTAACCACTTATCCTGCATGCTCTAACAACTTGCCCCATAGTGAGGTACGTTGTTACATTGTGTATTGGCGTCCTGAAATATTTATAACTCTGTTATATAAGCTACAGATTAGTCGATTATTTGAGTAAATTTAATTTTTTTGGCTGGATAATGTTTATAAAAAAAATTGTTCTGAAAATTGTAACAACCTGCCCCACTCTTCGCATTACCTGATGTTAAAAAGTTATTACAAAAAAACGTGGATATTAAAAGTTATAAAACTAAAAATTTAAAAAAAGAAACAAGAAGTTTGAAAAGTTTATAAACGAAAAGCTCACGATGAGAAGATGCTATTGATGAAGGTGAAACTAAAATTGATTTATTTTTTAACTTGTATGAGAAGAAAATACAGAAAGTTATGCGAATTAATATACCAGACACAAAGGCAAATTCTTGTTAGCCGACAAAAATGTATTAAAAAAATGTGATGAGCTTAGAGCTCCTATACCGGGTGAAAAGATATCGAAAAAGATATATGCTAGTACAATGCACAACCATTATGCTCCTCATATTTCTGAAGAGCAATGGTACTCGTCTTCATGGAAAGATAACCCTTTTCACATTCACTGATAGTGAATAGGTTACGTTTGAGTGGCTTTTAACTTACTTTGTTACAGCAATAAAATTAAAATAAATATTAAATACATAAATCAAATCTAATTAGCTTAAAGACATTCGAAATTTTTAAATGGAACGAATTTATGGAAATATTACAATCTTCTTGATGTTGTTGCACACCAGCGGCGACAGCTGTTAAATTAGGCAACTACTCGTAGGCTGATTTTTAGTTAACGCATTTATAAGGATACCACCAATTTTGATAAATGAGGTAAAAGTGTACAATTAAACAGTACGATAAAAAAAAATATAAAAAAAACTTGTCCAACTAAATAAATGAAAAAGCTAATTAGAAATATATAAAATTTTAAATAATAAAATTTTAATAATAAATAAAAAATAACAGTTGGCCTTACACCGGCATTCGTTCATCAAATAAAATTCAAAATAACCACCAAGCCTTTAGTCAAAAGGCAAAAAGAACTCATGGCGGTTACCCCTTCCCAAATTACCTACATGACGCCACCACTAACTTAACATTGTTTGCAAAAATGTCACCAAAAGCAAAGGTTTGCAAAAAGTCGATACACAAAAAATTAAGTTTAACAAATCATGAAACTGTTACAATACTAACAAATGGCAAAAACCTTATTAAATTGAATCAAATTATGTTAAATGCGGGATATTGTTATCATTCCTGCAGAAAGTGTGTCTTTCTATTTATTTACCACAAATATAGACCACAGAACAGAAACGTTTATAAATCTTTATGAAATTCAAATCGCCTATGTTCACCCGAAGTATAGTAGGATAAACTCATGTTCTTCATGATTTATGCTTTGTGTTTGATAAAAAGAAATCAATTCCTATTTCACAACTGAGATGATTTAAACTAACAGGGATATTTCGCAACGGTCGTGGAAGAAAACCATTTTTATATTTCTTTATGGCAAGCAATCAAGCAAATTAGACTGGTAACATTAATAAAGTTTAATAAATTGGGCTTCTAAAAAGTTTAATTAAAGTCTATTTTTACTTAAATGTACGTTAAGATAGTTTTTGGCATACTTTAACGTCAAAAACCAGCTCAATTTGCCGTGCAATTGCGGTAGCCGCACAAATGGCGGAGGCGCCGGGCGAATCGTCTCTGTTAAAACACGTGATTGAATTACCTCTCAGTTCGCAAATCCCCGTTTGAAGTATCTAAGTCGAGTAAGAACGTTAGATCTGAGGATATTAGCTTATTGCCCTTATCACCCCTCGCATCGACAGATACCGAGCTTTCGCCACAGCGAACGGAAGCGGGGTTCTAAAGATAACCGTAAAGCTCGCCTACCGACCTTGGCCACCTCACGTAAGGTCAACTGCCATCGCAAGCCACCATTACCCGACTTTCCCAGACAATCCCCGCAATTACGTTCGTTTTCTCCACATAAGAAAAAAACACATGACGGATTCGAGGTGTTGCTACAATCGATTCGAGTAAACGAACTTCACGTCGGATAATAAATACGGTCGAATTGATTGTCACAATGTAATGTTTTAGGAGGTGGTCGTAAAATCGGATTGTTGGTTTTATTGGAGGGTGCCCGTGTCATTAATAACTCCTAATGGCTGGTTTTATTTGGTAAAAGTTGCGGGTTTACCAAGCAATATCGACAACTGCTCCCGATCGGGAGGCAGCTCCTAAAATCCGAGCCGTTCATTCATTTATTCATTGCGGACTCATCGTTTTATAACACGAATCTTATCGTTTCGTTAAAGCTCGCGTTCTTGCAGTTAAAGTCAAGTTAGTAGCGTAACTTTACCAATTCGCTTTTCAAGCCTTTGGAATCTTTAGAAATTTGCCTGGTGAGGCATTGTTCATTATATGAAAAGGTGATGGCGTATTGTCCCAGATTGGGTGCAACGTATTAAATTTATCACGTAACTTTTTTGGATGAGTTTGCGTATGATGGAGGGTTAATCTGAATATTTACCACGATGAAGCCGAAACTGTTGCTTATAAGGGCGGCCGTTATGACGTGATTAATAATCGCATCCACTCTGACACTGAGCTATCGGCAAATGTTTGTTTTACGAGGGAAACTTGGGGAAGATTTTAAGTCTTTGGGCGATGTGGCGACAAACTCGGCAAGTATGTAGCTTCTCATCGTATCAAACAAGAGGCAGTAAAGTCGCATTTTTATACCGTCAAATTAAAAAGAAATTAAATGTTTGCTTTTTCAATTCTTAATTCGGCAAGTAACTGAAATTGTTACGAGACAATGTTAATTTATTAAATGACTTGGTTCTTACTGTGTGGCAAGGAGGCGGGGACTTCTGATTTCAACCCTGTGAGGATTTCTCGCAGGACGTGTTTTACTGTTCAATTTGGTGGATGTATAGCCGACCTGGGGACTGACACGTGCAATTTTGCTCCAGCGCCAATTGTTCGTTTTGCAATTCTTATCTAGGAGACTTTAGGGACGATGGCAGGGCGGTGCGCAGTAAGCTTAGGCAACAATTTGCTTGGGTTTAGCTTCCAACCAATCCTGAACGCCCTCTAAACATAAAGATTAACTTAATATTTTGAAAAAAAATGCGAGGATTACAACAATTAAGTGCAGGACGTAACAAAGGACCGAAGAGATTACTTATATGAACGTAACAAGTCCCCAAACACGGTTGTAACATGCTAAATATCTGGAACAGTTAGCTGCATTACAATAATTGTGATAATTATAAATTCCAGCTCCAATGCACCAGCGGTAATACGTTTCTGATAATAGCAACCAGCAACGGTACTCCCCTATTGAAACTAGTCTTTGACGGTCATTGTTTTATTAAAAAATAATAATGGAAGTTTACCTTACCAAACAACTGCACGGCATGCTTCAAGTTGATACGTCTGCCCTGGCCCCAGATCTATCAAGACGTGAAGCAGCTACGCTGCCGCCTAATTTAGGTAGTTCCATGCAGCCCATCAAAAGTTATTTACTTGTGAATTTTGAACTGTTTGCCCGCAAACTTGACACAACAGTTCCAGTGTGACGGAATAATTTTTTGACTTTCTTTTTGTTACGGTTAGTTAATTACATAATTTGAAGTTTTTCTATTTCTGTAACATTTTCCTTCATTTTGTCTGTTTTGCACTGCGTTGCGATTTTACCGTTGGCTTGTCGCTTGAAGCTCTCTTGCCAGGTTGTGGAGCTCCATTCGCTCAGGACATCTCTCCAATTATAAAATTTCATCTTTCTTCCCTTACTCCCAACCGCAACCCACCGTTTCCTTTAACTCCTTCTAATATAGACAAAAAGTGGCCGGTTCATTTCTATTACACTGACGTTCGAGGGAAACGTACTGTCGGCTTTTATAATATAGTTACTACCCTGCTCACCACCTAAAAATTCCCCAGATTCCAAGAACTTCAAATCGAAAACTTTATCGACTAGACAGAAACTTAGGCTTATGAGCCCAAGAGAAAGACAACAATTAAAGATTGAAAGTCTTCCTGGAAGATTGAAAAATAAAGATATCGATATAATAAAACTAGGACAAAAATAAAAATATTTAGTTAAAATTAACGGTGTCGATTTTTTGAAGATACAGGAGCTAAGAAACATTGAAGCAAATGTAATATTCCCCAAGAAAGAGTGGAAATCTACAATTGATCAGATAGTTTTGAGCAATAAGATTACAATTAAAAGAGATAAATAGACGACTTTACTGAAAGTCGTTGATATTGATTAAATAAGACTAAAGAAACAATAAAAATAATAATAAAAAGAATCAAGCAAGAGGAATGTAGCTACATGAGAACACGTAATACAATAGACTTCAAAGAAGCTTATACAGAGTGAGTCAGCTAAAGTGAATCAACCAAAATATCTTTGTTATAAGTAAAATTACAAATTTAATACATGATTAAATTAAATAGCTAAAATTATTCCCAGTATGTAGGTACCTTCAAATATTACTAGTTTTATTTTGTTTAGATATATTTAATTAAATGTGTCAAATTATTTTTCTAATTTCGCAAACTCAACAATTTTTACAGCTAACATGTAAAGGGGAAAAGCCTTGACTATGGTACTGGCAGTAAAATTAATTACAAGATGCAATCAGTGTTATAAATGAGATCAGGAACTGCGACTGTCAAATACTGAGGTCTGACGACGTATGTTGCAGCTTTTTTAAAAAAATTGGTCCGTTAATGACTCGTTAATAAACCCAAGCTTAAATATACAAATATCCTTACTAGTAATTTAAACTGGACAAAAGTTAATAGTATAGTACCTAAGACAGGAACAAAATTAAAAATAAACTAAGGTAAATCAAAAAAAAAAAAATACGTATGTTAGCGATGATTTAAGAAAACTTAAAGTTATAGACTTTAAAAAACAAAAAAAAAGCTTGATAAAAGATTAAAAAATACAAATAACATGAGAACATACAAATACCTTCATAAGAACATATAAATACCTCAATAAAACACGAGAAATAAATGGAAAGAATTGATAATAATTTACGGGCAGTTGATAAAATATTAGAAATTGCTTGCAGTACCTACTATGAAATAACTGTCAAACAAATTATTGTATAAGGTGTCTTGAAAATATTTGCACTTTTTCTATACTTTTTATAAGTAGTTCTGCTGCTCTACAAAAAGACCCTCGGTTTGATTTTGTAAAATAAACGAACCCTTTTGAAGTGAACGAATAGACAAAACAATATGAATCATTGAGTAATTTGAATAATTCATGAAGAACATTTTTCATTCATGAGTTACCTATCTCCACTGCTTGTAATAAAGCGGCTAGCTACCAAGCAAGATTTGGTATAAAAATATTAATCTGGGGACTGTGGAGACTTACGATCAGTAATAATAAATAATTATCAGAGTTCTAAAGAGAGTTATCATATTTATTTGAAAACCATTCTCTACCACTAATAAAAAGTTATGGGCGGAATTAAAAAGCAGGACCATGGATACGCTCTTAGGAAACTGGGTATTGTTTCTGTATATACAGTGTATCCACGATAAAAATGTTAAGCAAGGAAATCTTGCTAAGTGAAGAATGGCGACTTTGGACAATTTACAAGAAATTTTTCCAAAATAGAACTTATTTTAATAGGATAAAAACATTTGACATATTGGCACTGTTTACTTAATATTAAGTACTTTTGCACATTACTTGGGATGACTTGGGATCTGTTGGATCCCAAGTTATCAGGAGCATGAGGAAAACGAAAAGGCTGACGCCCTGGCCAAGAAGGGATCAGAAATGGGCCTGAGTGGCCCGGAGCCAGCACTGGGCATTTCCCAAGCCACCTAAGCGCTCTCTCAAGAACTGGGTGTCAGAAAGGCACTCTAGGGAGAGAATGGGAGGCGAATGCACCTTGACAGTCAAGGATCTTAATTTCAGGTCCCGATCAGGAAAGAACCGCTGATTGCTGAGACTCAGCAGAGAAGACCTAAGAAAAGTGGTTGGACTGCTTACGGGACACTGCCCCCTCAGAAGAAACCTCTACATCGTGGGCTCCCTTGAGGACCCTATTTGCAGAATGTGTGAAAAGAAGAAAGAAACACCTCTTCATGTGCTGTGTTACTGTCTGACTCTTGCTGCACAGAGACAGGTACCTAGACTTTCCCTTCCTAGAGGTGAGTGAAATCAGGAGTGCTCCTATGAGCAGGCTACTGGGCTTCATCAGGAGCACAGGCATGCTCTAACGGGGTTTCTAGGAACCTAACAGGGGTGCACACAATGAGCCCATTTGGCCTTAGCTGGGCCTCCCATGCACGAAAAAAAAGATACAACTCAAGCATACTCTTCGAATTTTTCTACAGCGGAAACAATAATAAATAATAATGCTTCATTTGATTTTAAATAAACTTATTGTTTTCAGATACTCTATGATCTTGTCTAAAATTAAAATATAATCCGTGGTATAATCCAGTCACCAGGCATTAAATTCAGAAATTAGATCTTTGGTAAATTTAATTTTTTAAATTTTATCAACTTTATCCATGCAAAACTTGAGTAGGTAATTGTTAAATTTAATTTAAAGCCTGCCCACTTACCAGGATTACATCCTAATTAAGACTAATTTACTAGCGATAAGTGGGTCATTTTTTACTTCAACGTCAACCAGTCCACAATCCTTGTTTATCGTGAATCCTTTGTACATAGATTAGATTGTTCTTAATCAGCCGGAGTTTAAGGGAGGATAAAAGAATGTTTTCCTACTTATATTTTAGGTAAACACTTAAACCTTTTGAACTGACATGAAACTATAAGTGGGGTCGGGTCAACTTGGGGGGCTGAGGGCTTACAAATTCACCGCACACCGCGACATCTCGGCTTTATGCATAAGCACAACTCTCTAAAAGCACAGTCACAACAGCTGGCATTAAGAAATAAGCCGATAACATCAAAGAAAACGAACGACAAACAATCAATACTGGAGATCAACTGATCGGAAAGTGGCGGTCAATAAATTCATAATTTTTCCTCAAACACATTAGGTAAAAAGAACAAAGCTAGTTCAGCATTTTTGACAAATCCAATGTTGTGGGTGAACAGCATTATTGTGAGAACTTGAAACAAATTTGGAGGTGGTTCTGCTCGGTGGGTATTGTGCGAGTTAAGTTCAAAGTTCACGCCAATCATTTGTTTAAATTTGTCGGAGGCGGCGAATAAATTGTTGGGGCCTTACGTTGCGAATTCGATCTCCTGATGATGTTCTCAAGGAAAGTGTTTTGAGGGGCGACGAGCCCCCGTCGTCCCCCCGGCATTTCTTTGTGTCGTCTTCGTTTCACACCAGGGCTCGCCTGTCACCTCGCCTGTTTCTTCGGCATCGCCTCTGCTGTTGCTGCTGCTGAAGTCTCTCTGAACTCATTTAAACAATACCACCACCTTAACCGGAGTCTATATGCCGCAATTTTCGCTCCATAATCGGGTTAACGTCGACCGACACCACACGAAATTCCGCACGTGACGCATCTTTGGGACGCCACTGGTATCACAATACATATTCCCATAGCATCCAAAAAACTACGGACGACACTGCGGTTTTCGGGGGCAGTTTTAGGGCGATAATGAAAGAAGCGACGGGGTTGGCGGACACGACATATTTCCACGATATGTTGCAGGACACTGGTGGCATAAACACGATGCCGGCGGTGGATGGTGGAAAATCGAAAACGACGCCAGCGCCGGCCGTCGGGACGCAACGGCGTCTTTGCGTACCAGACCGATCGGATTTTAAAGTAAGACGGCGAATGAAGACCAACTGCCACTTCGGACTTCGGCGGAGTCTCTTCAGGACCAAGGAGGACAACAACTAGTTAAGAGCCTCGAGTTTAGAACCAACAGATAACTTGAGAGAAGAGCCATACTTCGGAGTAGTCTGGCAACTCCAGTTTTCCACATTTTGTTAACTTTCAGTTTCTTTGACCATATCTTTTACAAAGACTAGTACATGGTCGTTGCCTTTTGCATCTTAATTGGTATCCGGTTTTTTATTACCTAAGTGATAAGTTTTTTTTATTTTCTCTCAATCAATAATTGTAAAAGCTTTGTCTTCACTATGTTTGCTGCTCTTTACCTTTTCTCTTTTCCTTCTATTCATTCAGCAATTATTCTCAATGATGTCAGTAAAAGGTTTTGATACATTAGGTCCTATAACTGAATTTTAGTAATAACTTCTAAAAATTAGATGGAGCGAACTGCCCAGTTTTTGATTAATAGAAAGCTTCATGTAATACATATTTAGAATCGTTTAGGAAATACAAAAAGATCAGTAGAAGCAAAGTGTATTTAATACAAAAGCTAATTTATTAAGCAAATTGATCTACAAACTAACCAACTCAATTAATCTAATGGCAACGAGAAGAGAGCCGTTTACAGACCTCATTTCGAAAGTAGCTGGCGTTAGCAGCATTGAATTGGTCTGCCAGCTATAATTTTTGCCCTGCTGCTTCAAAACGCTAGTACCAAAGTCAAAGTAGTATCAAAATTAATTGCAAGGCTACTAAAGTCTCCAAGAAAGTACTACACAAACAATATATCATATACATAAACTGCAACATTTATTTGTAGTGACTTGTATGTAAAGGGATCAGCTAGTAAGTAGTAGTTACAAATATTAAAATCAATACACTGGAATTTTCTAAAATTTATTTACTTAGGTATGTCTATAAGTAGATAAATACTTTAAACCCTCGGTTCAACTCATGAAGAAGGACTTGGCTACTATGCTACTATAATACTTGTAGTGTAGTTATTTAGTCAGTCGAAGAACGCAATACTATATACATGATACACGTAAGTGAAATGAACTCGCAATACTATCCTCTTGCTTGACTCTGGACGTGTAACTATGCAACCAGTAATACTTCTGTAAGCGCTTCTTTATGTATTAGGCACAGCGTATTAGGTATCGCCCACTTGACAGGCTATAAATCCTAATATTGCTATAAGAACAGCACGTATCGATGTTAAAAAATGAGAAAACTATTGAATACGTAATCTGCCACTAATTAAAATCTTCTTCTTCAGATGCCGTCTCCGTGTCGAAGGTTGACAATCATCATGGCTATGATCTTAGAGGCTGCCCCTCTAAAAAGTCCGCATGAAAAGCATCCCAACCACTTTCTCAAGTTGTGCACCTACGATATTCTTCTTCTTCCCGCGCTCCGTTTTTCATGTATTGCATGATCAATCTTAGCATGTTGTACTTTGCTTCTCTTCTTATGTGACCAAGATATTCCAATTTTTTTCTCCTAATTGTATCGATTAGTTCCTTTTCTTTGCCAATCCTTCTCAAGACTTCACCACTGATCTCTCAATCTATCCACGATATTCTCAAGATTCTTCTATATGAACGCCTTGATCTTCTTAACGTCAACTGTGTTTAGAGTCCATGCCTTCCTTCCGTATAGAAGAGTACTAAATATGTAGCATCTCACCAATTGAACTCTTAAATTGAAGATCAGGTTTTTTCCACAAAGCACTCTCCTCATTTTGGTCAAACTGGTTCATCCTTTTTCTATTCTGATTTTGACTTCGTTGATGTAATCATTACCGGAACCAAGGTAGTACATGTATGTATTTCTCCATTTGTTCTAAGTTGTTACCGTTGACAATATGTTTCCGTTACTCTGGTGGGCTTTAGATATTATCAGGTCTTTGGTTTTTTTAACATTTTTAGTGTCAACCCGTATGATAAGAACATTTAACTACTCTATTAATCAGTATCTGAAGATCTTCAATAGACTCCGTCAGGATCACCGTGTCATCAGCGTATCTTATGTTGTTGATTGGTGTTCGATTGACCTTTATTTCAGCTGTTTCTCCCTCCAGGGCTAGGTTGAGAATTTCCTCTGAATATACATTGAAGAGTGTTGGCAATAAGACACATTTTTGTCTTACTCCTCTTTTTATTTTTACATCTTCCGATGGTTGTTTCTTCACGCATACTCTCGCCCTTTGGCAGTAGTATAGATTCTCATATAGATACTCATTAATTGGTCATGGTGGACTTTACCAAATGCTTTATTAAATTAGATTTTAACTTGTCAATTATTTTTAAAAGCAAAACTGTTCAAAGAAATGTTTATAAGATCCTCCTAAATGAGCTCTAGAAAATAATGCTTGTATTCTACTGAAATATAAGTTTAGATGTAGAAACCAAATGAGATTGCAGCTAACATCCCTAAAATAAGCAAACTAATTCGACTAACTTTTTTCTAAAGTATAGATAAGCTTCTACTTTTAAAAGACTATAACTTTTCTTTCAGGTTCTTTGACATTAAAACAAAAAAAATTCACCTGCGGTTTATCTCTCCTCTAAACCACTTGTTGGTACTGCCGACAGCAGAGATAATGTCTAACTCACACTTTTAAAATTTAATTTTCTTCTACTGATAATGTACTAGGTAAACAAAACTCAATCCATCTGTTCCATTAATGCTTGACATAAATATGAGTTTTAATGTCTGTGCTTGTTTTATGCGGAAAATAAACGAGTTTAAAGTTTAACAGGTGGACATTATCCCTGCTGTCAGCTGTACTTCCAAAGTACTTGTCATACATAGTTCAGAAGTGACCACTGCAATCATATTTAAAAAAAAAAACAATCCATAAGTAGCTCGAACTAACTAGAAATTGGAAAAAATATGCTGAGAGCCAAAAAATTAAAAGAATGACGGAAAAAAGACACTTACCGAAGACCAATGCTAAGACTTAAGGTGGCGAAGGAGACATTTTGCCAAATTTTGCTCGACTTTATACCACTGTAGTATGAAAACTTATGGCGTTAGAAAAATACATTTTATTAAATATTATAAAGGAATCTTTCAGTTACATACTACCGTAAAATTGAAGTATGCACCTCAATTAACAAAGTGGTAATAGTTAATTTAGAATACGTCTGCAGAAATCTTTTGATCGTTATATCGCGGTTACAACTGAAGATTTTGAGGACTTGATCATTTCCTTGTATACAAAAAATTGTAATCTAAAAAATAACGAGCTCAAAATCCGGCTAAAGTTTGAAATTTTGATTTTATGATTAATTAATCAACGTTGCCATTATTTTTTTCTATGCGGTTATATGTTAATAGCTAGATTTTAAAGCGCTATTAACAAAAGTTAAAGAAATTTTAAGAAAAGTTAATTAGTCTACTGTCTATCTTAATCGACAACCTACGGTCCTATGCTTGCCATCTTAAATTTAGTTCGGTGTAGAGCCACCACGTGGCGCTTCGAAGTTTGAGCTGTCACGGACCTGTCACCGTCGATCAGGGGTGCACTTGCGGTCAGTTTTATGATCCCTTATCTGTTACTTTGCTAATGTACCATAAATACACTGAAATGATGGGGAACGAAAGCAACCACGACAAACATAATAGTTTATTTTCGTTGTCCGGCGGTTACGGTGGTAATGAAGAAAACAAAATCGGCATGGAGATTCTTTGATAAATAGATTATTTTCCTCAAACTCATTGTACCCAATAAAATAACATTTCACTGCATTAGTGATCCTCAATTGCCCCTGAACTTGAAAGTAATAATTGTGTGTTTTTTTAAGGGTTAGTTGGTCACATTCCTAAGAAAGACAAAAACTACGTCTTTTTGAAACAACAGCTTTTCTCATGGTTAGTTGGAGTTGGTCTGTACCAATAATGGAAACGTCTTTATTATTCAATAATGTTTCCGTCATCTAATATTCCTAAGAAACCATAATTGCAGCAACATTCAACCAATCCTTTCTTCTAAAGACTTGAACAGAAAATTAATAAAACTACGAAAATCAAAGTGAATGTAATGCGACTCTTTGTTGATTGTCTTACTCAAAACTGACATTAAATGTCATCTAACCAGTATTAAAATCAAAATGAGGTATCTCAATGAGGTGGAAATTGCACGCGGTGTTGCTCTAATTGAAAATGGAACTTCCATTCGGCAAGTTGCAAGAGATGTTGGTGTGAGCCCATCGGGCATCCAGCGGTTGTGGAATCGCCATAGGACATAGGTCTCTATAAAAGACGCCGCGGACAAGGTTGTAAGAGACAGACGTTCCACGGAGCTCTTGCTCCTGAAACATGCGCATTATGGGTGATTGTTTACAATGTCCACTTCTTGGTTTTTGAGATGTAGATGTGCTAAGGCAAAGAAAATAAGAGTAAAAATAGAAGTGGTTTGCACAAAAAAAGATATTGATTTCCGTAATATATAAATGTTAAGGAATGCTTTGCTGTAATTGGCTTTTTGAAAATCCAGAAGTGGGTAAAGTAAACAATGACCGCATTATGTAAAACGTAAAACATCTTTTAGTGGTAATTTCTAATCGTGCTTTTAAAAAAAATATTACAGGGCCCAGAACTGACCTTGTACAAAACTTTTTCGCGTGCCTCTAAAAAAATGGAAAAAAGTCCTTGTCCTGGGCCAAGAACCGAACCTACGACCTCGACCGTCCACTTTCAGCCACTATCCCATGCGGCTACCTTACCAGCAACCCTCGAGTGCTCCATCTTTGAAGTCTTTTGTCTCCATGCGCAAAGTACATAATGCGCATGTTTCAGGAGCAATAACAGTTACCAGATGGCATGTATTGCGATAAGAGAACCTTTTCATGGAAGGTAGTCGACCAAAGTTTATTGCCGATTAGGACCCAGTAAATCTTCTTTTCCATGGGGTTGTGTCATAAATTATTTTGGGCCAAGAAACAGCGCCATCTGTAGAGTCAGAAACACAACTTGAGGGGTACATCGTCGCGTTAGGTTAAGTTGGAAGTTGCAGGAGGGGCTAAAAAGCCTCGAGCCGGCTCTGTTGACACTTGACAGTCGTCACGTCAGTTATTGACAATGTTGACATTGACATATACCTAACCTCAAATTTGATAACCATAACAAACAAGTAGTTTGTCTTATGAATGGATGTCAACAAGGATGTTTTTCCCGAAACCGACAAGTCTGTGTACGTTTTGAGCGAACACGAGATGTTCATGAGAGAGTTTATAGCTTTATACAAGCAGCACTCGGTGTTGTGGTCACAAAAACACCCCCATTATCGAAATAGAGCAGAAAGGACTGACGCCTATGAAGTTTTGGTGCACAAATGCAGAGAATACTATCCTGACGCAGACGAGGACTTTGTCCGCATGAAAATAGACTCAATGCGGTCAACATTTCGAAAAGAGCACCGAAAAGTGTTGCGTTCCAAAGAGACAGCGACTGTCCCCGAGGACGTGCATAAACCTTCTTTGTGGTACTACGACTTGCTTCTGTTCATTGCTAATGAAACCGACGAAACCGCGAGCAATGAAGACGAAACAAAAAATCAAAACATTGAAGATGCAAGTTTGGCGGTACAATAATTGTTGTTATTTGTTAACAAAATTATTTATTGTTTTTTTTTTTTTTTTAGAAAATATCTTTCTGGAATCGTCAGTATTCCGCGATTATGATCGATTTATATAAAGCTCACCCATGTTTATATAGCGCGTCGCATCCACATGGGCGTAGTAAGCGTCGGCGGAAAGAAGCTGTTAAAAAAATTACTAGCGGTTTAATAGAAGCTACTGGTAAATACTTTCAAGTTGATGATGTCCGTAAAAAGATATCAATGATTCGAGGGCAGTTTTTACACGAATACAAAAAGGTGCAGAAGAGTGAAATGAGTGGGGAGCCATACCAACCTTCTCTTTGGTGTTATGAAATGTTGAGTTTCCTAAGAGACCAATACAGTGATAAGAGGAAGTGGAAAGAAGAAACTGGAAGTTCTTCTATGGATTTAGTAAGTTGCTTTCAATTCCCGATCAGTCTTTGTTAATGGGAGTTCTAGAAACGAAAAATCAGTCGCCAGAGGAGCACTTCTGAGGAATCTGGAGATGATGATATGGTAAAAGAAACAGGTTTTTTTTGGTGTCGTATTTTTTTTAAGTTTATGGGTGTTTTACATTCAAGCTTAATTGACCACATTGTTTCAGGACATCAAAAAAGAATTTGATGGACCCGCATCTCCCGATTCCGGTAGCAACCCGATCGTTCTCAATTCTTTACCAGACGAGCCAGATGAAAACGACGATATTTTTGACACAATTGCCAAAAATGTCGCACATAAGCTAAGAAATATGACTCCAGAACAAAGAACTATTGCCGAAAGAATTGTTAAGGATGTCATGTATCACGGCCAAATGGAAAATTTAACTGCTGATTCCCGTTTGAGTCTAGATGGAACTTAGTTAATTAATTAAATAAATAATTATCCCTACTTGTTTAATGCTAAACTACAAAACAAAATTTGATAAATGTTTTGAGTTTAAAATATTCTTCTAATTCATTGATGCTGCCTAAAAGCTTTAAAGGCCTTTGCAGGCGACATTAAGTCACATAAAGCAACTTACAGACTCCATCAGCACCCTCCAGTGGCACTAAAGTACATAAATGTTTGAATAAGAACATTACAGATTGTTGTTTGATGTGATTATGTGTTTACGCAGAACTAGATAAAAGCTGTTGGTTTATATCTTAGTTACCAATACCGTAACTATGACTTTATAACTAGTGAAGGCCTTTTGTATACTTTACAGCCCGCCGGGCCGTAAAATAGACACGTCTGGTTTCTGCTACCTGCCATCTGTTTTTATCGTTTTGATATTAAAAAACTCAATTACCATGTAATTTGGAATAAGCAACGTATTTTGATAGAGTTGTGCATGAAACGTTGTACGATGGATAAAAAAACATATTACACTCTCGGGCCAATGAATTCATCAAACTTTGTCCGCGGGTGTAAACTTACTTTCGGTCGTTGATCAAAACATTGGTTGAAATAGCAGATCATTTACAACTTATCATCTATGCATTTTGCTTGACGTTCCATAATAAAATCTTTCAAGAAAAAAAATTCAAATTAATTAAAAAACAATTTAAATTTGTTCCAACGCATTTCTCAAAAGCTAACAATGGGAATATAAAATATATAATGAATAAAATAATATGTTTATTATTATTATACATATTTATATGTAATTATTATATTTTTATATTAACATATAACAATATTTTGATCTTATTATTTTTTTCTACTTCATATTTATGGCACAAACGGCGGCTTATAGAAAACTGTGAGAAAGATCTAAAATAGAAAATTCGAGACATTTAATTGAATTCTTATAAGTTGTTAACATTCTAAGTTTATCTTAAAATGCGTCATCTAATAATTATAATATTATAGCTGCATTACATAAGTAATATATAACATGTCGATATTCCGTTACACTATACATATAACATAATTACGATATGCAATAGAATTCACTGTTTTGTGACACTTTTCTTAAATTTGGTTGCTCCAAGTCAACAATAAATCTTCACGAACCTAGGGCTCTTCCTTGTCAATAAATTCTAAAAAAGCGATTTACATGTTCCTTAAAACCTTTCTTAGTATTTTTCCAGACGCATTTTTGGGTATGCTGTCGATAAATACCACACCTCCTTCTAATTGCTTATATTTAGTAACTTTTTGCGCTAGAAACTGCTGCAGTTCTTCAGGAGAGACTTTTTTTCTTGCAACCACGAACGCTTTGGGGACTTCTCCCGATAAGGAATGCGAAACCCCGATAACGGCCACATCTTCAACAGCGGGATGACTTCGTAAAATTGCTTCGAGCTCAGCGGGAGCTACCTGAAACCCCTTAACTTTGATCAGCTCTTTAAGACGATCCGTAACAAAAAAATGGCCGTTTTCGTCATAATAACCGATATCGCCAGTTTTGAACCAACCGTCTTCAATGAAAACTTCCTGAGTCGCTTTAGGGTTGTTAAAGTATCCTTTCATTATCTAAAAATTTTCGGTAAAATCAGTTTGTAATTTGTAGCGAAATTACTTGAGGGCCTCTGAAGAGAAGTTCGCCACTTTGTTGAGCGCGCAATCCAATAGTTGACGAGCCATCTACAGGAATAATTTTTGCTTCTGTATTGGGAACTAGCAAACCACTTCCACCAGTCACGAGTCCATTATCCAAAAATTCAGTTTGTATTAGAGTTAAAGGAGAAGTTTCAGTCATTCCATAAGCTTGGAAGAGGTTGACTCGGTTCTTAGTTTTGGTACGGAACCTCTCGACGTCACTGCCACCTAGCGGTGCTGCTCCAGATACCATTGTTCTGATACAACTTAAGTCTTCAGGTGTGATGTGGGGGTTGTTGATAGACATATGAACTAGAATTTTGCAAAGTCAATTAACAATTGTTAGACAATTATTGATAATTAGCCACCTGTATTTGGAACTCCATGCACAACAGTTGCTTTGTACTCTTTCAATAGTTTGATAAAAACTTGAGAACCAAATTTTGGAATCGTAACTAACTTGCCCCCTTGAGAAATGACGTTAAACAGTACAAACATTAAGCCATATATGTGGAAGAAAGGCAAAAATGCCGGAACGACGTCTTGATAATTGTCTGTTTAAAGAAGAAAAGTTAAAACGAAGAGAACTTTTAGAGCCTCACCGGAGGTTTCCATGAGTACATTGAATTCTGGCGAAGCCGATTGTTGTAAATTGGCGACAATATTGGCGTGCGTCAACTCGACCCCCTTGGGCAACCCGGTGGTGCCGCTGGAATACGGGAGAAAAGCGATTTCATCATCGTTAACGTATACGGGGTCGCAAGTTTTACCAGAGGCAACTTCTTCAAAGCTGATAGCACCACTAGTTACATCATGATTCTAAAATTTTTGATAGAAATTTTTTGATAAAAACGAGACGATCTTACGTATTCATTTATAGCAATTATCGGAAGGTCCTGTTGGATAGTTGACACGGTTTTCTGGACAATTGGCAACAACTGGTTGGACGTAAATACTACTTTAGCTTCACAGTCCATCAACTGCTTCGTGATTTCGTCTGAAAATTAGTTGATGAACTTAAGAAAGAAAACTAAGTGGCCAATATTAAAAACTTCTGCTAATTTAAAATTCTATTTTTTATTAAAATTTTTATAAAAAAAAACATTCCACATTTTTAGAAGATGGGCGGCAATTAAATTAAATGTGGTAATTTTCTCTTACCTGAGGTATAGGTGGGGTTGCAAGTGGACACTTTTAGACCGGCTTGTAACGCACCCAGTAGCACTAGGGGGTATTCTGGTAAATTTGGTAGCACAACCATGACAGTGTCTCCCCTGTTTAATTTTAAGCGGTCTCGCAAGAAGTTTGTGACTGCAAAACTTTTTTTGTGCAACTCTCTGTAGGTGTAACTTCTTTGAGTTTCAATACAGACCTGACACCAAAGTTACTATTAAAAAATTATTAAAAATTTTAGTCTTACCGTAGCTATCTTGTCCGGCCATTTGTTTACATTCTTCCACACATATTCGTAAACCGGAACACTTGGCAATTCTACGGGTTTGGCCTTTGACCTGATTACATTAACTTTTTCGCTGCATTTTCTAATGATGTGGAGAGTTTTGTTCTCACAAATAAAACGCCGAAAGATTATCATTTTAAAACTTTAAATGATGAGCGTTCTGCGACTTTTCCGATAGCGGAGATGATTTTATCGTAGACCCCGCTTAATTTTGTGACCGTTGGATTCTGATAACAACCATAACGTGAATTGTTGTGAAGGTCGTTCCTTTGAGATTAGTAATTACAATAATTATAATCGTTAATGAGAGTTAGGTAAGCTGCTTTTGGCTCAAACGCATAAAACGAAGTAAAACTTGAAATGGCATAGACACATAAAACATAAGTAAGTACTAGATACTTGCTTAACTTAAGTGTATACCTACATGCTTGTCATTGTCTAGTAATTGGTTAAATTCTATAGTTAGTACTGGTTCTCGTATGCATAAAGCTAATACCACGTCAGTGAGTATTCTTCATTTACTTCAAAATTTGCTGTCCATTTTTGTATGTATCTACATTAAAAAATTGATTTCTATATTCAAGTAGAATCGATACTCAAACTCTCACGTCACGCCAAAGGGGTGCGAGTAAAGCACATAATTTTTAATTATGCGTCTATTCGAAAAAAAATACCAAAAAAGGTCGCAACAAAGAAGAAGACCAGCTACATCAACGCTGGTCAGAACGAGAAAACGTAAAAATTACAAAAAAATAATTTTATTTAAAATAACTTTAATAACAAATTACAAGTCCACAATACTATAAAGAACATAATTATTGTACTTTCAAGGATAACAGTATGATGATTGGAAAAAAAAACTATTATCAACCGGACGACTCTGTCTTGAGCTTATTGTATCCCATTTCTTCAAACTGGCGCGTGTAGAATCCGTTAAAATCCAATCTGAAAACCAGCCAAAGTTAGGAAATTTTTTCCGGAGACCTATAAAATTTCTCACCACGTCAAGGAAATGGAGGAAATCGGGGAAGGAATTGGGTTAATAAAACTTTCACTTGTTACGAAAACTATCAGAAAATTGATTGGTAGAAATGATTTTGTTAACAAATTAATTTACCTGTACAACAGATTAAATAGGCGATCGTGCTCGCTGGTGTCCCTGTTGAGGCCGTTAATTAGATCCAAAAGAACCATCAAAGCAGACGAAAACTCAACGTCAAACATAGCAATGTTCTCGTTGAAACTCGGCACGGTATCCACGGAGTTTTGCAAGAGTCCATCTTGGAACTGTTTTTCATTCTGTGAAGACAAAATGCCGTCACAACTTGGACATAGGTAGAAATATCAACGAACATGGCTGCTGGGGTATGACAAAACACATTCACATAAATTTTACAAAGCGGCAAATAATAACAAAGAATGTGGAAAACAAAAACAAAAAAGCTAGCATTCCTTAACGGTGACGTCTTAAGCTTAAGCCGATGAAAGGGGTTGTGCGCAAATACCTGGTTGAACGACTCATAACATGAGTTTGGCAATGAACCGAGCTCAGCTTCCACAAAGTATTGCTGCGTCCGCTATTGGGCAGTGAGTGAAAACATAAATGATCAACAACAGTTACTACAATCAATCACCTAAGTCGTCGCAACAATAAGCAGTGATTTTGTTGTCGTTTTTGTTCAAATTCCAGCACTTAAAGCTGCCAGCGTAATAATTAGCAAAACTGAGAAAGTTGTTACGGAATCAAACAAACTTTACCTGCATGAATTTGCAAAAATTAACGCAAATGGCGAGAAGCCTCATGATGGTACTCAAGATGGGCGGGATCGTCAACATGCAGTCCTTCAAACAGCTGTCCAGGAAGTCGCAATGGCACGCGAGTATCTCGTCGACATTGTTTACCTGGGAATATTTAATTATCGTTAATTTGAAAAATTACACTTTTACTTCTTTTGGACGAGTCTAATAGACTCTATGAGTCTTCGAATAATCGGTGAGAAAAAAAGTACCTTGGAGATTTTTTGTAAAAAGAAGCACCAATGAGGCTCGATCACCTCGACCATCATGTGGTACTCCAAATTTTGCACGCAATGGAGCATCCGCTGCCTCAAAGCGAAGGCACTCCTGTAGTGTCGAGCGTCGTCGGAATTGAACTTTTTCGCCACTTTATTGGCCCTCCACACCTGGCACACCATTCTCTCAACGTATTTGCAATAAAACAAATGCCGAAAGATCATCTGATAGCAAGCCAAAGACTTGCGATTCAGAATTAGCGACAACGGCCAATGGACCGCGTAACTGAAAGAAAACGAGTCGATGACCTGAAGCTTCTTGAGTTCACAAGTAGACCAAAATTCTGTAAAAAGTTATTTTTCAAATTCAAGTTGATCGGAGAAAATTTTCAGAAAAATACCTTGTTCGGCGTTGGTTTGAATGCTGAGTATTTTAAACATTTGAAACTGTAAATCGTATGGTAAAAGTTCAATTCTTAAATCTTCCTTGTAGGGATCATTGACGGCGCTCGATAACCGCAACGCCAGGTCCATCAACGACTCGATCCGGCCTTGTATGACATCGGCCACGTCTTTACGCAACTCCTTCTCGCACAACGTCAAGAAAGTTACTATAAAATCGCCCTGATCCAACAGCAAATAGTGTTTGACCGACCTAAGTCTGCCAATGAGATCTTCCTCTTTCACCACCAAATCTAGGAGGGTTTGACTCGCAAACTTGTAGGCGTTCTCAATGGCTTCTATGTGATGTTTTCCTTGGATCTTGTAGAAAATGGGATGGACCTTGTTTTTAACCGGTTTATCTGGTGTTTTTAAATATTAATTCTACATCTAGCTCTCGGATCCAGAAACCTACCGCATTGTCTTATCACATTCAAGTATTTTCCCGCTTTGAGGACGATGTCGGAAACGGAATCCAGAAATTTCGGCACCCTTTCCCGTCTTATCGAGTACTTTTTTTCCCAATAATCGGCGGAATAGTCGAGAGGCATGTCTTCTTTCTGGATCACTTCGTTATCTTCCACCAGGAACTAAAGCCAAAGGCGTACCCCAATAAATATAATACGCGTCAAAGCATGACGTCAGCTATGACTCGTGACGCAGTTTTGTAGCTAGAGGTATAGTAGAATTTTTCTAAGAACTCCACGATCGCATAAAACTGTTAGAATGCCGGCTACAAGCAACTGCAACACGCGTATGCATGTCTCTCTCTTACTCACAGAGAATTACAAACTTGTCCGAGTTAATCTCGACGCGGCGTGCTTCGGTGGATTTAAGTACGTAATCGACTGGTCACCTCCGTTGGTACCTTATTCTTAGTCACCTATTGAAGCACACCGCGTTGAGAATAACTGGGATAAACTTGTTCTCTGCGAGTAATAGAAACCGTCGATAAAACGCTTGGTGCAACTCGTTCATTCCGGCAGTATTATACGATCGTGGAGTTGTTAGAAAAATTCTATTATAGTGGGCTAGTTTGGGACTTTTAAGGCGTTTGAAGCAACAAAATAAACATTAAAGAACGAGTAACATAAACACATTTTAAGGCACGAGTTCAAGTTTAGAAAACGAGTGGCGCAGCCACGAACTTTATGAGGGACGAGTGCCATAAATACCTTATGAACAAATTCCTTAACTATTTTTTCTATTTTGGATTTTTCTTAAATAAATTCGTCATTTTAAAATTTGAGAAATTTGATCGTGGTTGGTAGGTACTACCAAAGTAAGTTAAATGTCAGAGTCGAAATTACTGGTGAATCGTTTCGTTTTAGCGTTTATTTGCTTTTTTAATTTTTAAAACTTTATGGTACTCGTCCATTACAAAACTCGCCGCTGTGCGGCTCGTTTTCTAAACTTAACTCGTGTAATAAAAGGTGTCTTATGTCATTCGTTCTTTATTGAACCCAAATAGAATTTTTAGGACTTCTTTTAACTGTCAAATGACTAATTGGAGACCATATTAGTGCATATTTTTTACAAAATGCCGCCGGCCAATTTTAACTGTTGCGGCCAGAAGACTGATAATCTGCTTAGATAACTTGTAAGTCAGGATGTTTAAAAAAATATTTCACTTCAAACGTAGGCCTTAGCCTACCGGTCATATTCTAATGGTGTTGTCGACTGTCTATTGTGTTGGGATACACGCCCATCTTCCATGTAGCCCAAACTGGACGGACCTTAATAGCAAGGTCCCAAATAAAACGCGAATTTTTATTTTTTAATTAAAAATAAACGGCCCGATATAAGAAAAAAATTATTTCACGCTTACGTCAGGGTAAATAGAAATATTAGTACCTTGTCATTTAAGAAAAAAAAAAGTTGCAGCAGGCAAGAATGGCAAGCGCCACTTTGTAAAAAAATATGTTCTAATATGCCCTCAAATTAATAATAGTTTAGAAGCAGAAACTTGGTTCCATATTTTTGACTAACCCTGTATATCTATTTGTACAAATAATACAAAAACATTGTCCCCATGAAACAATTTTGGGCGGTAAAAATTCCTTACTTCGCTAATGGGATCGGAAATGATCCCTCTGTAAATCCACATCCCCAACATTTTCATGTAGGGAACGCAAGCGGCCTCCATCAGATTCAAACACATTTTCTGAATTTTCTCATCACCAATTGACCCAGTTATCTCGTCATGCAGCAAACTCAAGACTTTACCTCCTTTAGCATCAGACTATGGAACAAAAGAATAACATTAACAATAAAAATTGAAAATTTAAACAGCTAATAATCACCTTGCTAATAGTGGACGCTATTCCAGCTGTAATCGCCAATGTTGGCAAACGTTTGTGGACATAGAACCACAACTTTTGTAACGTTAAGTTTCCAGCATTGAATTCATCTTCTAATTGTGTGATAAAAATCTGCATTTTTTGTTATTAATATTAATTACGACTTGACTTCACAACTTACCAAATGTTCTTTGAGAATCGTTCGCATAACTTCAGCGAGAGCGTTGTTGACCTGTCCGAACTCGAATCTCATCTTTTCCTCTGTAAACCTTTGAATAATGGAATAGTCACTAGCAATCGGCAAGATTTTCTTCACTAATTCCTTAAGCGGCAACGGAACATTATCGTTAATTTTAAACAATCTCGGCCCATAAACATCGTGGAGACCCTCGGGTTCAATATAGCAACCCGGAAGTCCCATTAAAACATTCAACAAGTCTTCAATAAGCATATTTTCGTGTGAAATCGTTGGAACAGCAGGCCACAAATTGTTCGAACTTCCCAAAGAAAAATCCCAGGACATGTTGGGGCGACGCTGCACCCATGACGTCAACGACGGAGTACTGCCAACAGGAAGGGTGGACACGTTCAACCCACTGCAGTGAGATTCATCCCCGTACGTTTTTGTCGAAACCGCCTTTTTCAATCGGTTTCTGACTAGTGGCAAATCGTCTTTGGTCAACACAGAGCCGTAGTCTCCCACTTTAGACTGCGTGGCTGTTTTATGCAACAGCGACTTAACTCGAGCGTCCTGGCTGATCTGTTGCAACAACTGGATGTAGGGACCCATAGAATCAACACTGCCGGCAAAATTTTACCGTTAAGAGTAAACTAAAACAATTGAAGCATACCGACTTTTTCTGGTTGAGTTCTTCGAATTTGGATTGGAACAGTTCAGGGTTTTTCAAGTCTTCGACGATTCGCTGCACGTAGGTCTGGATTGGCATTTGAGTGACGGAACAACCCTGACCGGTGCTGTTGTTGATGCTCTTCTGCAGAGTCTCCACGAGTTTATCTGGAGGGCTTTTCCCCCTGAATTGGTATGATTATTAACAATATAACCTCAAATTTTTGCCTCACCCCAAATAATCGAGCAGTTCAGCAACAAGGTGTTGCAGTTTAAATTCGCTCATTTTGCCGCTAATTGGTGATTATAATTTAAACGATAATTGCGATTATTGTTTAAATAAAAGCGACAAATTTGAATTCCAAATTACACAAAACAACAAATTTAAACAACTGTCAGTGTCATCTTTGACAGTTTTAACTGCGCAAGCGCGTGCGCGTCACATGTGCGCAGTGCGTATGTCTTATGTCAAACTCAAAAATTGGAGGGAAATTCTGCCATTTTATAACCTAACTTTTGTAGTCTGCAGTTGATAACGTTCGATAAATTTTGCAGAATGTCCGATACTGGCGACGATTTGGCCGACTATAGAAAGGATTCTCGAATGCCGTGTCGATATGGCGCCAAGTGTTATCAAAAGAATTCTGCTCACCGCGACAAATACAAGCACCCCCCACAGAAGCCTTCCCCAAGGGTAATGAGGGTATTTTTTCAAGTTTCGATAATAGCAAATTTTTTTACAGGGAAGTGACGACCAAGGGCCGTCGAAGAAACGAAAATTAAACAATGTGACTGAAGAAAAACCTAAAGTTGAGTCCCCAAAACAAGAATGCATTTCAGAGTCTGACAATGATTCAGATGAAATAACTACCGAAGTTAGCCCGAGAACTGCCAACAGTTCAAAAGACGTAATTTCGGAATCGAGTAGTGAATCAGAACCTGACCATGGCAAGCAAAAAATGAAAATTGAGGAGAGTGCAGCAAAACTTGAAACCGGTCCAGCTTTGAACCACAAAGATTTCATCAAGGCAAAATTTCTAGTCGACATGCCACCAGATTTCTACAACTTTTGGGACTATTGCAGAGAACTGAAACCAAATAATCCAACAGAGGCGCTGCGAGAAATTAATTTGAAATTAGTAGGACCCTACGACGTACTTGCGGGCAAATTTGAGGGCGTTACTAGAACTGACGAGGATTTCTTGAGACATTGGCGTTATTATTATGACCCTCCTGAATTCCAAACAGTACTGAAAGGCGATGACAAAACCGGCTATCACATTGGATACTTTCGAGATTCCCCCGATGAACAACCTGCACTGGTTGCTGGAAATCACGGCCTCAAAGACGGAGATTTCACCAAAATGGGCGATAATATTTTTTCTGCCGTTCAGTAAGTTTTTTTATTTATAAATGTGGTTTATTGAACTTTCTTTGTTAGCACGTACTTGGAACAATTAAAGAAAATTGGTGACCCGTTTACGAAAATGCACGTGAAAAAGTATCAAACGTCTCTCGCTAATAAAGCAAAAGAATTGCTTTTAAGTGTGACGTCACGTAGCGAGAAAATCAAAAAACGAGACCTGAAAGTAGTTGGAAGGACTTGTAATCGCCTCGGTTTAGTTGTGCCTTATAACAGAAGGTAACAACCTTTTCTTGTTTGTTTTTTTACTTTTAAATTTTTCACAGGACTCAGTTAGGGTATCGAGAACTTGCCATGTCAGACAAGGATCTCTCTACCATTCTGCGTAAACTTAAGGAAGCAGCTCCTGAACAGAAAAAGAAATACTTGTCGGACTTACAACCGGTTCTTACATACACCAGTATTGCCTTGGATGAATGTGATTTTGGAACTGGAGTCAAGTTGGGGTGGGATATTCTGTACCATGGCGTTGATACTTTAAATTTAACTGTGTCTAGGTTTCTTTCTACTTCGTATGAGCTGTTAAACAGGCATGCTTTTGCTCAGGTAGCTAAAGCGCATATGGAGAACAGGAAAAAGGGCTGTAATTTAAGCGTTTTGTAGAGTTTTTGGTTAATTTTTAGTTTCTGTAACATTTGACGTTCATATTTTCTTCTTATTTCATCTTACATTAAATTTTGTGATTATTCTTAATTAGTTACCTATTTCACATCCCATCATACGTGAGGAAAGATAGGAGGTTAGTGTAAGAAACTATTAAAAGTATGGACATTATAACGATTCCTTATATAAATCAGTAAATATTAGTCACAAGTTATGAAAAATTGGGCGCTTTAATTATTGATAAATTAGCTTTTAAAATTTTGTTTTAATTTTTTGACGGACGCCACTGTCACGGGTGTAAACTGGGCTTTATCATGTGAGGCGTAACCTTAACCGCGAAATTTGTGGTTACCGCTACAACACACGTCAATTTTTTAACAAAGGTGGGATGTGTCAAAACACCTGACGATTCTGACACTTTAACCATCAACAAAAATGATGAATTTACCAAAACATCGCATAAACATATCGTAATTGTACAAGATCAAATTTAATCAGACGGCCCATTGACCCCAGAACCAGCTCCCATCGGTACCGACCGACTTTTAAGTGATGTCCCCCAGGTGTCCATATGCAACTGTGTGACGTAATTTTCCGTTTCAGATGTGACCAGAATGCGAAGTTGCCTCCGCGTCTTCCCCAAGAACCCGCGTGAATGATGGACGACTACAAATTCCTGTTCAAAGTGGTGCTAGTCGGCAATGCCGGCGTAGGTAAAACTTGCCTAGTAAGACGGTTCACTCAAGGCCTGTTCCCGCCAGGACAGGGCGCCACTATCGGAGTGGATTTCATGATCAAAACAGTAGATGTCGACAACGAGAAAGTCAAAGTATTTTTACAGTAATAGTTCCAAACGTGAGTCGATTTTGGTGTTGCAGTTGCAAATTTGGGATACGGCAGGACAGGAACGGTTTCGGTCTATCACTCAGAGCTACTACAGGTCGGCGCACGCTCTTATACTAGTTTACGACATTTCTTGCCAACCCACGTTTGACTGTCTTCCCGATTGGCTAAGAGAAATCGAGGAGTATGCCAGCAGCAAGGTGCTCCGGGTGCTGGTCGGTAAGTGACCTGGAACACGTCACTCGCCATATTTTTCCCGCTTAAACTGCGGTTTTTGCAGGTTCTCTGTGCTTAAGCTCCAGCCTCCCTACTCCAAAGCTCCTTGTTACTCCCTGAGATCCGTTTCTTCTAGAAAATTTAAGTTAATAAAAGCTTCAATTATCTCTTCTAGTGTCTTCTAGTTATTTAGTTATTTTTTCAAGAAGGGCCATTTTGCAATAAGTCATGCCACGCGCTAGGATCTGAATAACAACACTCACAAGCAACACGGTTAACAAGATTTGAACTGTACCAGATTGTCTGTAATGTAATGTAACTAGCCAGGCGAATGAATTTTATATAGTAGAATTTTTCTAACAACTCCACGACCGCATAAAACTGTCAGAATGTACGAGTTGCAACAAGCGTATTATCGGCTGTCTTTATTGCTCACAGAGAACGACAAGGTGATCTGAGTTATTCTCAGCGTGGTGTGATTTGGAGTAACCTTACACCAAAGCTACATCCCTTAAATCACACCCTGGTTGGTGTCTCATTCTAATTCACTAAAATGAACGAGACAGCAGATTACAGGGAGGTGGTGCTTATACTCTCGTCTTGCTTAGTTCAATGAATAAGAATAAGACCATTCACGTATTTAAATCCACTGGAGCATGATGCGGAGAACTCGGATGAACTTGTCGTTCCCTGCGAGTAAAAGAGAGTCGATGCAATACGCGTGTCGGAACTGATTGCAGCCGAATTTCTGACAGTTTTATGCGATCGTGGAGTTGTTAGAAAAATCCGACTATAGCGTCCGGCCCATCGGGCAGCCAGTGGCGTAACTGCCATAAGGCGAGTGTATGTGGTGCGTGGGGTCAACGAATGTTTGCTGCCCTCTATTTTCAAAATTCTTAGTTTGTTCCTAGTTTCCGAATACCGAGTTGATCTATAATCATCTCGATAATATACAGGGCGCATATAAGTTGGCGCGCATTTCTTTTCTAGTACGTTGTAGAAGCACATGGGGCACATACATAGAGTCTGGAAAAAATGTAAACAATATTAACTGTCCTAAATACAGAGTGTCCCAAAAGGTCTGCACTATCTTGTAGGTGCGTTATCTAGAATAGGCCTTTACAGTAGTTTTTATTTTTACTATTTGAGTACGGAAATGGTTAGATGTGTAAAAAATATGAATGCTTGAGTAAGGGTAGATTTTTAAAAAAATCTCTAGTTGCAAAACAAGAAGAATAAATTAGTAAAAATATCAAGGAATTTAAACGACTGAAATCTTGGCGGCTCAAAGTCGCTGTTTAATTGGTGTGACGTCTAAACCCCTGTCGCCAATCGGCGTTGTTGCCAGGTGGGTGTAACCATTGTTGGTTTCTACGCTGCGAAACGAGAAAACGCGACATTGTTGAAACCGTCGTTCTTTCTTCCTCCTTAGCGACAAATGACAGGACGTACGTCGACAGCACCTCAGCTGTTAACGGTGCGACGCGGGACGCTGTCATCGAGTAATCTCGGCTGTTTATTGGGCGTGGGGTGTCTGACGTCATTTAGCGCGGGATTTGACTTGCGTTTAAACTCTATTGCATTTTTGTTCAAATTTGTGATTTTTTTAAAAATAGATAATGGCTGAAACATTGTAAGAAAAAAATACGGGTCACTTTATTTTTGCTAAAGAACCGAATTAGAGTAAAAAAAGGGGGAATATATAATTGCACTTTCCAAAAAATTTTCTAACTTTGTGCCAATAAACTTTAAAATAGCAAAACCACACTTTGCGTTAGGTAAAGTGTAACTTGAAGCTTACTCACTATAAAATGATACAATCGCACTTTGAATTGGGTACACTTAAGCTTTAACTCTACCCCTTATAAAATGAGAGAATGGCTTTTTGCACTACTAGCCGCTAGATCCCGCCGGTCCACGGTCATTTCCGCTGATGGAATATAGCGTCACTGTGGTTAAAGTGCCGTTAATGCGCGCGCAACGCGCAAGTGGTGTTATCACAGGAGACGAGACTGTACAAAGATCGAACACGCTTCGACTAGCGAGGTCGATAGAGCCGTGGAAAACCGATTGCGCACCAATGGACAGCCTTCGGGTTCAAATACTTGTTCAAACGATACTTTTTTTGGGAAAAAGAAGTTCTACGCAAGGTCAGTTCAGGGCCCTGTATTTTTTTTTTAAAAGCACGATTAAAAATTACTACTTGAAAAGAACTTTTCTAATCTTTTTTCTTGCCCTAACACACTGAAGTGCCCTCATATGGATTAACGGCACTTTAACAGGAAACCGTTTGACGGTACTTTAACGCCAGCGATATAGCGTTGGTTGGATATAGCAAACGATTTTCAAACATTTTTCCTTGCTTTAAGACTTATAACATAGAAAAATTAGCATAAACATGAGACGTGTTTATGTTTATTTTTCTACGTTATAAATCTTAGGACAATTGTTTGAAAATCGTTTGCTATATCTAACCAACGCTATATTCCGTCAGCGGGAATGACCGTAGACCGGCGGCGGTATCTAACCGCTAGTAGTGCAAAGTGCCATTCTCTCAATTTATAGGGCGTAGAGTTAAAGCTTAAGTGTACCCAATTCCAAAGAGCGATTCTATCATTTTATAGTGGGAAAGCTTCAAGTTACACTTTACCTAATGAGGAGTGTGATTTTGCCATTTTATAATTTATTGGCACAAAGTTAGAAGAATTTTCCAAAGTGCAATAATATATTTTTTACGTTATTTTAGTTTATTTTCAAGTGTATAAAATTCCAACCCGTTTATATTTACGTTTCAAAGTGATATGTATCGGTTTTTCGTGCAAACCGTATTTAAAGAGCGTGTTAAAATACTTTAAAGTGCATTCTCTTTCTTTAAAGTGGAAGACTATTACTCTAATATTTTCATGTTGTAACAGATTTTATACTGAGCTAAAGCTAGTTTTTACAAAGTGCGTTTTCTCTGTCAAAAGTGACATGTTATTTTTCTGTGTTTTACCTTTTATAAAAGTTTGAAATAGTTTTTTAATGTTTATTCACTTCTTTTTAACGTTATTTTGGTCTATTTTGAAGTTCATAAAATTCCAACCCAAAAAAAATAATTGTAAAATGTCTATTGTAGTAGAATGCTGGAAAATTGTTTAAAAAATTCTGTCATTTAGTTTTCAAGTTATGGCCCTTTATGAAAAGCACAATTAAAGTTTAAATTTAGGGGTATACGCGGTTACTTCAAAACGAAAGAAATATTTTGGAGTATACATAGTTCATTTCTTTTTAAAAAGTTTGAAGTTGAGAGAGTCGGAGAATTTATGCGTCCAAGGTTTAAAACCTTGAGGAACAATGAGGAAAACATGGCAGCATGGTCAGCGTACTGTATTGACTTGGTGCGAAATGGCCTTTACTACCATGTAAAACGCCGATCTCTAGTTGTTGGCTTTAAGTTAAGCAATGTTGGCGTGCGATAACTAAAACTGCCCTGTTAACTTTCAGGCAACAAGATCGACAGGGAGGACAGAGAGATTCCCACTCACGTTGGGGAGGAGTTTGCTGAAAGGCATAACATGTATTACTTGGAGACTTCGGCGAAGGAAGCGGAGAACGTGGAGAAACTCTTCATGCAAATCGCCGAGGATTTGATGAAAGTAGGTAACTTAGAGCTTGAACCTCCTGTAACATCGCGAAGTTCTAATGGTAGAGTTAAATTAAATTCGTCGATTTCCAGCAGGCCAGAAGCAGAGACCTGCCGAGATACGAATCGAATACGACCAGCATCAACGGTCGGACGTCGACAGTGAGCGATTCAAGTTGTTGCAGCAAGTTGCAATAGAGACCATCTTTATTTTTACCTCAGGTCATTTCGTACTTAATTTACGTTAATTGTACTTAAATCGGACGAGAAATACTTAATTTCAAATGGTTGTGAGTTTTTTGTGCTCAATCTTTTACGTTTTTTTCTTTCAATAAGTAGCAACTCAGAATGCATTGAATTGATTGGAACGCATAAATCTGTGCCAAGGAATTATTTATTGGTAACCTTTAACACACGCTTTGTTAGCGACAACGTGACGTTTTGCGGGGAGGTGTTGCTGTGACGTCACGTGCATGGAGCTGTTCACGCGCAATTTAGTGTTTGTAGCTGATGCGTTTCACTCATTGGTTGATGTCTAGTGGAGTAGTGCAATAATCTGAATATGTTTCAGAGAATCCTTCTGTTGTTCGCAATTAAATAATTAATATTGTTGTACAAAATGCTTTGACGCCTTTCGGTTTCAAGCATCACGATGTTGAAGCAACAAATCGCATTTATAATCGTACTGATTTTTTTCTAGAACTAGCACGTAATTTTTTTTATTCACGTTTGTAACGATGGTGTAGGTGACTTAACAGTTAAGATTTTTATTGTTTAAAGTTAATGTTTATTTAATGTTACATAAGCCAAAGAGTAACCATGTAAAACCACGAACACAATTAAAATTATACACTTTTACTTGGTTGAACTTTGAGTGGTTAAAATGTCAGTCGGCTCGCCCGAAATTCTCGATTTCCAGCAGTTTTTTGGTGAAGTTAAACAATTTTTCTTGCAGCTCCTCGGATTTGGCGTTTTGACTCGTCGAAAAAATCTTGCAATTGTGGATGTAAGTGCCTCCTTTCCCTTCAAGTTTCGGCGATAAGCACGCGTGGACAACCGGAATCGCGCCTTGTTCGGGCGTCTGAAATGATCAATATTTAAACAATCATTACGTAAATTTTCCAATAACAACTTTAAACATCAGCGCTGGCATCCACGGTGCTAAATTCTTCAAATACGTTCCATCGAACAGTTCCGTGTTGACTAACCCGGGATGGACCGAATGTGTTTGGATTGGCAACTTTTCTTTCTTGAACGTGGCGTCGAGGTAATTTGTAAACAGTATTTGGGCTAGCTTCGATTGGGCGTAAGCCTCCGCAGGAATGTACTGATTTCTGTAACGCCTTCTCTCTAATTTTTATTAAAACAAAGGGTTTTTATCACCTATTGTTGATGTCGTCGAATTTAATTTCGCCGACCATGTGGGCGCATGAAGACACGTTGATTATGCGTGATTTTAAAATTTCACTACCTGCCGCCTTCAGTTGAGGGAGAAGCATATGCGTTAACAGGAAATGGCCCAAGTAATTAGTGGAGAATTGGGCCTCGTACCCATCGCGACTTTCGATGTAAGGTCCGAACATTATGCCAGCTGCAACTGAATTCATTACGATTTCGAAAGATTTGAAACCGTAACTACCGTTGTTGATCAAGTAGTTGATTTTGGGGTGGCTGGCCGCTACGGTTTTTGCAAATGTTTTCACGGACTCCCGGGAACTTATGTCCAACTGGTGCACGGTGACGTCACCGCTGGTGATGCCTTCCTCCCGAAGACGCGAAAAGACCTGCTCACCTGCCGGAACGTTTCTGCATCCTAAACATTAAATAGTCAGAGGGTTTGGAACGAAGGGCTTATTTTAATGGAAGAGTAACAGTTGGTATACTTGCCATGGTTTACTTGATATTAAATAAAAATTGAAATTTTGGTTTTTATTTAATAGCTCTCCAGGTAGGAAAAATATCGCCATAAACGTTGCATAGCTTAAGAACAATAATTATTGGTTGCAGGGCCATTTTTTTGGTACTATAACAATTAAGCTGGCAACCACAGGAACAATTCTTGTAGCAACAATAAGAAAAATAATTGTTGCCACATGTACAAGAATTTTTTTAAAAATTATTTGAAGACATAAGTTATGATTATAGCTAATCTTCAGTAATGGGGTCGGCACTATAAGAAGTTCGAAAAGTGTAGAATACCTACATAAAGTGCTACCAACTCAAAAAATTTAATTTGTTTAATATTAAATTACCTTTTTTTAAATTATTGAAATTATGGGTGCGCTCCCTGGGGGAAACTTACCTATGACAACGTGTACGTCGCACTTGAGCAGCATCTTGACGACTTCGGCCCCTATCCCTCTGGAACCCCCCGTGATGACGGCGACGGTTCCTTTCAGAGGCGGCAGTTCTGAAAATTTCATTTGAGGGATTCGGCGCCAGAAGGTGAAGCTCACCTGTTTTGTTTTTGTTGCGCATCAGGATGTCTTGAAGGAGGGCTCGCGACCCCATCGCGTTGTACATTAATTCATATTTGGCTTCAGCCATAATTTGTTTGACTGGTTTTTTCGATCGCATTATGGCCACGACAGTGACAAAAACGATGATTAGAAAACCGATTATCAAAATCATCTCGGAAACGGGCGGAAATCATTAATTTTAACGTTGCGTTCGAAGTCAATGCTCAAGTATTACTGACTTATAAGAACTTTCTCGCTAGTTAACTTTCTACATGAAACAAGCGGCCTGGTCAACTAGGAGGCGATGGTGTAATGTTGGCGGAGTAGGTAAATTATTACGAAAAATCGTAAATAATTACTATTATAAAAAAATATGATAATATGAAAATGATGGGAGTTTTCAATTAACCAATAACGATAACCCAGAGACTGGAGGTCTAGAAATGAAACAAATTAGGTAAAGATAACTAAATCAAAAAATTAGTAGGTTACTCTTACAATTTTACTTAAATGTTGTGAAAGTAACCATTCTCAACAACGTGTTTGAAAAGTTATGAACCACGTCGTATTATTAGCAATTAGATCCAGATAATATTGATAATATGATAATGGTAATGAATGAAAATAGTAGTGTCCTCTATCGTCGATCAACCGAACTGCACTGCAGGTCTTATGGCCTGCTTTTTCACTTTATTTTTGTATAAATTGTTGTTTTTGTTATTTTATAGTCATTTTACTGCAAGAGATCAGAATGCAGTGGTTGATGTTCATAGCATAGCACTGATAGACAACAGAACGGACAACGGAACAGCTACGACGATAAATCCATGTTCCTCGTTACCAGTGGCGTAACAAAGCGATGTAGGTAGGCAAACCAATGATATAAATTGAAGTGAAATAATTAACTAATTTACTATCTAACTATTTATTCTTATTTAAATGGTAATTGATGATTCTTATTGTAATTGGGCCTGCCAGGATTTTTTACTATTTCTCAGAATTTCCTCTTTATCAATTCTGAGAAGCAGTAGTCCCTTGTAGGGACGCTTGAAAACGAATATTACTTACACACATTAGGTATTGAACATTCTGCAAATAATAATTCAATTATGTACTTACTTACGCCTATTATAGAGGTGAAATTGATAAATTAACTCAATACGATGTGGGCAATTCAATATTTATATGGAAAACCTGAACGATAAAAATATGAATTAATACCAACAACAACAACAGCAATTAAACCAACTGTAAGCAAAGTCTGGCAAAGCCAGGCCAGAGGCGAAGCCGAAGTCGAAGATAAAGTTGGAAATTTATGTGATTTTAATAAAGAAATTGATACATTTTTAATTGCAAATCATCATATAGGTACATATACAGAGTGGGGCAATAGTGCGTCCGATTTTGATAGCTCGAGTTCTATGATAGATAGAAATTTGATTTAAGAACGCAGATAAACTAGAGAAAGAAGTCTATACCCGGAAATTATTTCTGAGTATACAGGGTGAGCCAAGACAATTATACAAGGGCAAGTGACATTTTTTTAAATGGAATGTGGTGTGTAAAAAAAGATTTTTCGGAGCCTTTTCCTAGACTCTTTTCAATCCAACATTATTGCTGACTATTTCCAAACCACTTGGATGTAGCGGTTTTTTTTTTGTTCAAATAATGGCATCTTCAGATGCATGTTAAAAAAATCACTACATCCACAATTATGAGTTCTAAGAAAAAATTATGTAAAGACTATTTAGGAAACATCTGTAGAATGTTTTTAAATTGTTTTAACTTTTAAAAAATTATACAGGGTGGCTAAATTTAATTTTTTAATTTAGAACTTTTTGAATTTAATTTTCTCCATTTTTTCAAATGGAACACCCTGTATATTTTTTAACGATATTATGTAGAAACTAAAAACGAACATTTTTTGTATATACATAATATTTTTGATTTGTCACCCAATAATTACAAAATTCAAGAATAATCCTAAAAAATTAGATTGTTTTTCAAATTACTCGACAGATAAAATTGTAATAAGTGCTCCAGATGTTTTGTTTATAGAAACAGCATAAGTTTTTTTAGTAAGTTCACTTTATGTTTGTATCTTAATTATTTTTTGCTTTTTATATTATCCGACAAGCAATACACATGTATTGCAGTAACCTGTCCTCAGTTGTCATTTGTGTCAATTTTGAAACATTTGAAGTTTTTTGTCGAGTTATTTGGAAAACGATCTAATTTTTTAGAATTGTTCTTGAATTTTGTAATTATTTGGCGATATTTCAAAAATGGTTACAAATAGCCATAGGGATGCGCATACAAAAAATGTTTGTTTTTAGTTTCTACATCATATCGAAAAAAAAATGTACAGGGTGTTCCATTTAAAAAAATGGAGAAAATTAAATTCAAAAAGTTCTAAATTAAAAAATTAAATTTAGCCACCCTGTATAATTTTTCAAAAATTAAAATAGATCAAAGACATTCCACAGATGTTTCCTAACTAGTCTTTACATAATTTTTTTTTAGAACTCATAATTGTGACTATAGTGATTTTTTTAACATGCATCTGCAGATGCCGAAATATGTTTGGTTAATCAATTTAAAAGACATGATTTATGATTAAGAGCCAAATTTAATTATATTTTTTACGAGATGATTTTCAAGATATTTCTCATATTTATCAATAACTTTCAGGTGATATTTTAATAGTTGTTAAAAATTTATATTATTAAATTGATTTTCCAAGTTTTATTGTTAAAAGTGAATATAATGGTCAATCTATTGAAAATTTAGGAATACCAAAAGGAAAAAGAATTGATGCAATATTTAGAACTTATTCTGGAAAAACATATTCTATGATAAAGTCTTGTACATTGAGCTTGATGAGTGTTTGTTTAGATCAAAGAAAAATAACCTTATTTCATAGAATACCTTCAAATATAAGCAGGGTATTCAGATATAGAAATTTATATTTCTTCAAAAATAAAATGTATTAGGTATGAATTTGAATTTGATGATATTTCGAATACATTAGTTAAATCTGATAAATTTGACTTAACAGTTTTCGGATTTAAATGTTGTCTTATCGATCAAATAATAAAACTATGTAATTAATCGTCTGTGATTCATCTAAGGCAGTGGTTCTCAACCTTTTATCAACGGCGACACCTTCTGGAGACTTTCAATTATACGCGACACACTATCAAAAATTGTTTTATTTTATATGCTTAATACTTATACAATTCGAATGAAGACGCAATATGTAAAGTAAAAATATTTTTTTTAATTTGAAAATTAAGAGGAACGTTTCCGTCTATCACATGTGGTTTTTTCTCACTGTATGCCTGTTGACGTGCCGAGATTAGTTCTCTCATTTTAGATCACTGCATAAAAGGAAATGGAATAAATCAAGTGCAAGTAAATAACCCAGTTAATTTAATGGAGTGACGTCGCGGGCATGCATTGAGTACGCAGCTGGTTCACAGTGATACGCTCCGCCTTAATCCAGGGTTGGCTTGACACCAGGTTGCTATTTTACACGTCGTTACTTCATACTGAATAAATGTATTAATACAGGCCTGGTTTTCGCGCGCCAGTATAATGACTCAAGACAATATTCATAATGTTTGACGCGAAATCATTTTCAATATTCTGCAGAGTAATTGCACTACATTATTTCGCGCAGCCGTAAAGTGAGGCAGATGGGTATAACCCATTTTATGAGTGTCGAACAGAGAACGACAATAAGCACCAAATTCGTATTTTCAAATTTGCAAAAGCAACACGCATATTTTGAGTAATATAATTAGCCTTTAGTTTAGAATATTCAATAACGAATGGGGGATGATGAGGTTTACAGCAAACTAAAGTCAAATTGGACTATTTATTTAATGTTAAAGTAAACATTTGTATTTTGTTCATATTAACGTGCATGTTAACGTTCTTCAAAGCATCATCCCCCGGAGTCTCTATCGTGGCGTATCAGATCTTAAAAACAAAAGTTAGATACTTTTTACCTGTACGGAGCGATTTTGGAAATACGAAATGCATTTTCTCTCTTTTCAATACGTGCCCCTGCTAATACAAAAACTCACGTCAATGCATTTTGCTGACGTTCTACAATCACAGATGATAAAGCGGAGACGTTCTTCTTAAGGAAGCCAGCAATTTTTTTGTTTTTCTTTTATAAAAGTTATTGACGACGCGATACACCTAAGGACCGTCCACGACACACCAGTGTGTCGCGACACACCGGTTAAGAATCACTGATCTAAGGTATGCTAACATACACAATTTCATATGATATTTATGGACATGATTGGGAACATTTATCAATTGATAAACATGGAGATGTTTTTACTCTTGTAATGGGATCATAAATAATTAATTTTCTACTGTATAAATTTGTAAAATTTGTAATTTTTGTTAGGTATTAAATAATGAAATAAAAATTCCCAGGGACGCCTATGGTGGACACGTGACCTTCTCGCTATTGGCAGACGGAGCCTCAACCACCACCACGATTTCCAAAACGTCAAATTCCACCAAGCAAATGTCACATTTAATCGCGTGTTTATCGCAAAGCAAAACACGCAAATCAGCATCAAACAATTAAGAAGTTGAAGAAAAAGCACGTTCACGTCGCCACGTCAATCGTCAATTGCATTTTCGGTTTGTGCGCGTTTCTGCCGAGATTGCTTTTCCGTTTCCGGGCCATCCATCGGCTCCAGTTCCCCAATATCAACTAAAATTCCAGTTCCGGTTCAGTTGAGTTTCAGTGTCAGTGGTAAAAATGAGTGACGGCGCGGGTTCATCGGGCCAACAGAGGCATCGGGGTCTCAACTTGGACGCCCTCAAGTTACACGTCATCAATCACAAGATCGATTGTGGATTATGGGCAGTCAGAATTTTGACCGTCATCTTCACTTTGGGCTATTTCCTACCGGTTTTTGGGTGAGTTCCCTCGTCTTTCGGGTTCAAGCAGTGGTCAACCTTGGCTGTATGATAATTGCGCGGACAACCTGATAATCAACCGGTTGCTCTTGAAATTACCCGCAATTTTTCCTATTACGCGTTTATAGACATTTAATTAAGAAGGTCGAACGTCTGGGGTAATTACCCGGCGAACATGAACCCTAATTAAACGAGCTCTCCGCTCGTCCAACTCGCCCCCAATAAAACCAATTGATCCATCGATTGAGCGGTAGGCAACGTTAATGAATCTGATTTGGCGATTTCGCCCCCCACAAATCTCACCAACTTATCTATTTTTGGTCAAACAAACGATAATTCAGCTGCGTAAAAGTAGCACGCATCATCACTTTCTTTTTCGTTGACGCTTTCTCTAAATGTGAACTTTGTACTGTTGCAGGAGTTCCCAAAACGCCTATTACAAAGCACTTGTGGCCAATGCGGCGATCAATGCGTTGCGGCTGCACCAGAGGCTTGGACGAGTCCGGCTCAGCAGGGAGTTTCTGGCGGAGCTGCTCGTCGAAGATAGCTGCCACTACCTATTCTACTCCATGATATTCATATACGTGGCCCCAGTGAGCAGTATCCTTTTTGCCAGAACTTCCATTTGAAATTGTTCTTGGTTTTATCAATTTGATTTTGACAGGTCTTAAAAACGATTATTTGGCGAGAGACGCCACTGGTTTAGTCAGCACAAAGGGGATATTTAGCGTCAACTTAGGAGAGAGCTAGAAACAAACTTGTTTGCGATACTGGGCGATTTCTTATGAAACTTTTTTTTTTGTAAATCCACTTTATTGCAAAATATTAATGATCCGCTGGTTTCACAAACAACTTTTCTTTGTCTGCTATTTTGACGTACATATTTCCAAATTGAAATTTTGTGATGGTGTCATCCGTATAAAACTCTTAATGTTTTGGGTGTTAAAGGACGCTATTTTATCGACATTCGCGTTGTGTTGACATACAGAGTGTTCCGAAAAAAGTGTGAAATATTTTACCGACGGCTTCTACAATAAAAAACATAAAGAAAGTTGTCTATAAACATAGGGCTAAAAATTCTTCCTAAGGGAACTAGAACCTTCTAAACGTAAACCTCTGCTAGTGGTTTGTGTATAATTTTTTTTAATTATTTTTATTTCTACTGGTTACATACAAAAATAGTATTAGTTGTGCAAAATTTTATTATTTTAACTTGACTGGCTTTGAAGATATTTGTTGCAAACCACTAACATAGGTTTACTTTTAGAAGAATTTTTTGTCTTATGTTTATAGACAACTTTATTCATGTTTTTATTTGTACAAGCTGCCAGCAAAGTATTGAACACTTTTTTCGGGCCACCCTGTATAAGAGGCATTATAACCTTGCTTTGGTCCATTTTGTCTTGATCGTCGCGAAAACAGTCCTATTTGTCCTCAAATAAATTAACGATTAGGCGCCTTTATAGGGTAGATTTGAGTTTGTGTGACTTTGTTTGCTAAACGTAAAAAATGCTTTTGAGGGAGACAGCGATGAGTTTAAAGTAGCAATTTTGCAACAAAGGAATATCTTAAATAAGTTAAAATATTATCGTTCAGTCATAAATATTATAGATTTGAAGGAGATTTTTTTCTATCAATCTTATATCATTGAGTAACCACTATTAAGATGAACAGCCAGGTTGTTAAAATGGATGAATACCGCTAGATGTCGTGGTACTGATTTGTTACTTACGAATTTAAGGGTGGAAACGAATGTGTTCTGGACGTAAACAGTTCAGAGCCTGTCAAACAGATGGCGCGTTTCCCATTTATGCTATTATTTTGCACTTTCTTACGACGGCACTTTCTCAGAGGGTGTTATGGTAGACGGCAAGAATAGAAGTTCAACCCACTAGAGATGGAGGATTTCGTTCAAGATGTCGCATCCTCTACCATGACATCTGCCGGTGCGTAACGTCAGCAACCGATCAATTAATTATCATAAAGGGTGGGGAAACGAACTAAATTTCCGACCGTAACGACCCCGTACGGGCATTTTTTGCCGTTTGTCAATTGGTACCCTTAACATCAAAATGCTCTGAATTTAAAAACATTGACAAGAGTTGGTAGGTATTTTTAAATTAGTTGAGTTTCAAACATTTTGCTGTTAAATTATAGGACAGTGAGTAGGTAAAAAATTTAACATTAATTCTAACATTTTTTAAACTTTGCCGTGTAATGTGTAGCGAATCGAAACGGAACTATAAAATTTTGCAACTCGATTAAAGGTCGGCATCATTGTAAAAATCGGAAAAATTTAAATTAAGCGATATCTCGACGAGAAAAAATGTAACATCGTTGCGAACTCGATAGAGTTTTCATTACAATATTCAAAATACACAGCGAAATTTGCAGGAACTTATGAATTAGGCATAATAATTAATTATCATTAATAAACATTTTTTCATCTAACTTTCCAGCAAAAATATTAACATGCTTGCAAAACTACAATCAACTTGCTAAAATCGCTTTACAAGACTCTGTAAATTTGCAACTCTATTCGGTGACGGCATGGTCCATTTTTTATAATTTACAGCAAAATCAAGAGTTATTTCCATGTACACATTGTTACTTTTGTTTCGAATCGTTTTTACGTAAATAACTCTTGATTTTGTTGTAAATTATAAAAAATGGACCATGCCGTCACCGAATAGACTTGCAAATTTACAGAGTCCTGTAAAACGATTTTAGCAAGTTGATTCTAGCTTTGCAAGCATGTTAATATTTTTGCTGGAAAATTAGATGAAAAAATGTGTATTAATGATAATTAATTATTATGCCTAATTCATAAGTTCCTGCAAATTTCGCTGTTTATTTTGAATATTGTAATGAAAACTCTATCGAGTTTACAACGATGTTACATTTTTTTCTCGTCGAGATATCGCTTAATTTAAATTTTTCCGATTTTTACAATGATGCCGACCTTTAATCGAGTTGCAAAATTGTATAGTTCCGTTTTGATTCGTTACATATTACACGTCAAAGTTTAAAAAATGTTAGAATTTTTGTTAAATTTTTTTAGTTATCATGTTTCATGTTTCTATTCACTGGCCTATTACGAGACAAATTAGTTCCAGGACAGCTTGATAATAAAATGCAAATTTCTTTAAAATTAAGCAAAATTATTCTTTGTCACCTTTGTACTAATAAGCTAATTATAACTTGTTTTTATTTAACGCACGTACTTACCTTCGTTAAATAGAAATAATCTAAAGAACAAAATAAAAAATAAAAGTAACGTTTCTGACGCCAATTACATTGGCATGAAGGATTCTGTTTCATTGACATTGACATGAGCAACACTACGGGTACAGTGCCATCTTTGATCAAACTATTGGTTCAGAAACTTATAGGGAAACAAATTATTCAATGTTCAAAAAACGTTACGTAGTACAGCTTGTCCAAAATAGGAATAGATATGAAAATCATCAACGATCTTCAATTTCATTCAATATACCAGTTATGTTTAGAGTATGTTTAACGTGTATTGCTTGATGGAATATAATAAGTCAAGAATAAACTGCAAAGTAGGTGATATTCTATGTTGTTTGTTATATGGGTTTTCCGCATAGACTGTGCGGCCTAGCATAGAATAACCACAACATTCTTAGGTAGAAATAAGTTGATTTGACGCAATTTACCCTTTTTTCAAGACAATATGAAATATTAAGGTTTTCCAAAAAAAATTATTTAAAAAAATAATTTTAAGGTCATTGACAAGTTTAAGCATAGAAAGAACATTTCTTGAAGCTATCTTTATGACCTCGAACATTGCGTAAGTCACCTAACAACAGTCACTGTAACGTAAAACATAATTTTTTATCTCTAGGCTGACATGTTTGATTTTTTTACATAATAAAGAGATGTCGATTGGTATTATTTTCCGCATCTTGTAAAATTTTGATTGATACAGCGCGTGATTCACGTAGAATGTGGATTATAAGTTTTTTAAGTTGCAGTTAGGTTACAAACATGAAATGTGGCACGCAGTCATAGTCAATCATTCTCGCTTTATCTAATATATGTATTTTATACAGGTGTGCTAAAAGTCGGTACCAACTTTCTTATTTTAAATGGACAAGCTTTTTCACGTGGGGACAAACTCCTGTTATGTGAACTCATCTGACAGTTTTTGGCATAATGTCAATTTTTTTGAAAAAAATTGTCGAAGTAATAAATTGTAGATACCTACCTTATACAGGGTGATTCACGTAGGCTGTCCATTAGAAGTTTTTCAACTTCCAGTTGGATTAAAAATTTGAAACTTGGAAGGCAGTCATTATCAGTCATGCTCATTCTATCTAAAATATTTTGAGTTCTCTAGCTATACAGGGTGCGAAAAGTCGGTATCAACTTTCTTATTTTAAACGGAAACGTACCATTTTTTCTACATGGTCTAATTGGTCTTCCAACTCTGAGTTTTTATAACATTTGTTATGTAAACTTATTTGACAATTTTTGACATTATGTTAATTTATGTGAAAAAAAGGGTCGATGTGGTAGCTTACGAAAAAATTCGTATCTGACAGACGGTTTTGAATTTATGAAAACCAATTTGTAAAGTACTTAGTTCGAAGTCCAGACTAACTTCTGATATCTTAATGGTAGTTCCATTTTGTACCGTATGGGCGCAGACAATTTTCAAATATCGCACCCAAAAATGGTCAAAAAGTAATTTTTTTCAAATGGCACCTACAGATTTTTTTTACATCACTCGATAGAAAATTGTATTTTGGGATGAGTCACTTAAGCATTCCCTATACCTAACTTCATCCCCTATCAAATTAAAAATTAAAATCCAGAAATTCCATCAATCCTGCCAAGAGATTTTTTTAGTTTTTCAAGTATGCCATGGAAACAAAAGACAATTGCAACATTTTAATTATGAAATGAATATGTTACTAATTTTATAAAAAAAAAACAACAACAAAAACTACCAAGAACCATCTTAACAAAATTCTAATGTAGGTGTTCAATGTGGGCACCATTTTGATTACTACATACATTCTATTAATCCATTTTCAACAGATTGTGTACCTCTTTTAATTTCGTTGGGACCAAGACTGTCGAATGCTCTTATTATCTCCAGATCTTACCTCATTAGACTTTTATGTTTGGGGTCGAATAAAAGATTTAGTTTATACTTCACCACTTTGCAACATAAAGGAATTAAGCGGGAGAATAATAAGAGCATTTGACAGTCTTGACACCAACGAAATAAGAAGAGCTACACAATGATATAAAATGATAGAATGTAGTAATCAAAATGATGCTCACATTGAACATTTACATTAGAATTTTGTTAAGATGGTTCTTGATAGTTTTTGTTGTTGTTGTTTTATAAAATTAGTAAGATATTCATTTCATAATTAAATTGTTGCAATTGTCTTTTGTTTCCATGGCATACTTGAAAAACCAAAAAATCTTGTGCAAAATTGATGAAATTTCTGGATTTTAATTTTTAACTTGATAGGGAATGAAGTTAGGTATAGGGAATCCCAAAATACAATTTTCTATCGAGTGATGTAAAAAAAATCTGTAGGTGCCATTTGAAAAAAATGACTTTTTGACCATTTTTGGGTGCGATATTTGAAAATTGTCTGCGCCCATACGGTACAAAATGGAACTACCATTAAGATATCAGAAGTTAGTCTGGACTTCGAACTAAGTACTTTACAAATTGGTTTTCATAAATTCAAAACCGTCTGCCAGATACGAATTTATTCGTAAGCTACCACATCGACGCTTTTTTTCACATAAATCAACATAATGTCAAAAATTGTCAAATAAGTTTACATAACAAATGTTATAAAAACTCAGAGTTGGAAGACCAATTAGACCATGTAGAAAAAATGGTACGTTTCCATTTAAAATAAGAAAGTTGATACCGACTTTTCGCACACCCTGTATAGCTAGAGAGCTCAAAATATTTTAGATAGAATGAGCATGACTGATAATGACTGCCTTCCAAGTTTCAAATTTTTAATCCAACTGGAAGTTAAAAAACTTCTAATGGACGGGCTACGTGAATCACCCTGTATAGCAGACCGTTCTGAATTATGAATTCAAATTTGTGAAGCAATTAGCTAGAAGTTCTGAGTAGCTCCTGATATCCCAATGGTGGTTCCATGTTGTATGTAAGTACATACCATATGAGCGATTTTCAAATATTGCAACCAAAAATGATCAATAAGTAATTTTTTCAAATGATTTTCTTCATACCATTCAATAGAAAACTGTCTTTTAGGATGAGCCAGTTCAGCATTTTCTATACCTAACCTGTCGAATTATTCATTAAAAAATTAAAAATTTTTATTAGTCTTGCCCAGAGATTCTTAAGTTTTTCAAGTACTTACACTATCAACACAATAGACAACATAGGAACAGGAGTCAGTCTGGACTTCGAGGCAACCGCTTCACAAATCTGAATTTATAATTTTGAACGTTCTGCGGGATACCATTTTTTTGTAAACTACCACATTGACCAGTTTTTTCAAAAAAATTGTCGGTATGCCAAAAACTCTCTGATAAATTCACATACAGGTTGCCGAAATACGAAATTGGAATCCTACTGTAAAAAAAATTATATTTGCATAACTTAGAAAGTTAGTACTGACTTTTGGCACAGTCTGTATAGCCGGAGAACTTGAAATATTTTAGATACAGAACGGATATAATTTATTATAACTGCGTACACAATTTCTAATTCAACTGCTACAAGTTTAAAAAGTTTTAATGCACGGTCTACGTGAATCGTCTCGTATAAATTGTAAAAAAATTACTTCACGAGATGGTTATTCTTAATCTACCATCAAACAAACAACGTTTTAAGTAATGGATAACGCTCCGTATTACGACCTGCAATGTGAAAATTATCCGATTATGAGTTCTAGGAAAGATGAAATGAGGAAGTGACTAAGACAACGAAATATATCTTTTACAGACAACATAGCATTCCCATGTCTCCTTTGAATATAAGTGCCTATTATTAATGTTTTTGCTTATGTGGGTACTTATTATTGATGTCTTTGTATTTGCTGATGTATTAGTGAAGAAGATTTGTATATTTAGTAGATAAGTAATGTTATTTTATGTACACGTGAGTTAAGGAGAAGAGAACTTCACATTTTTTTTTTTAAATTTGGCCTTTTGGGAAATAACCCGTATTTTTGTATGACTGGTCAATGAATGCACGAGATTTGTTTCATTGCCCACGTATCGTTGGGTTCAATAGTACGAGGATACATAAACAGTTACCGCTGGATTCACTAAAAGGGCTTGAATTTTAAATCGGTCTAATGTCCGTTTGCGTCTTATCGCTAAACAACACTTTATTTTAAGCATCTATTCCATAAAGCCTCTGTTTACATGCAAAACGTCAAATTTAAGGAATTATTAAAATTTAAGTATCGCTTATAATACGGCGCGATCGGCCATAAGTTGACAGCTAACAGTTCAACGATCGGTTGCACTGTAGCAAAATGCAATGCACTGGTGGAAAATAGTGGCCAAATTAGATAAATAAGTGCGATTTACGTCAGTTGAAGACCTGAACTTGAGCTTTAGATTGGCTTAAAATTTGAACCTTCTATAATGAACCGGATGCGCTAAATTTATTTACTTTTTTACAATTCAAAAATCATTTACTTCCCATGTTTCCATTTTCTCACGTTCTCACAGGATGTGTCAAAAGTCGATATCAACTTTCTTATTTTAAATGGTAACATAAAATTTCTTTTAAGACAAACGTCTTCGCTATCACATGCGTTTTTTTTCTCACTGTATGCATTTTGACGTGCAGAGATTAGTTCTCTCATTTTAAATCACTGCATCAAAGGAAATGTAATGAGTCAAGTGCAAGCAAGTAAATCCCCCAGTTAATTTAATGGAATGACGCTGCGCGCATGCATTGAGTACGCAGCGGGTCCACAGTGGTACGTTCCGTCTTAATCCAGTGTCGTATTCACCAGGTTACTGTTTCACACGTTGTTACTTAATACAACCTCATTTTGGCATTAATGATCTCTAGAGGTCTTAACCGATGGAATAGAGTATAAGTTGTTAAATAACTTGCAGAATTTCCTTAACAGTTGTCAGTGGTTCTGCTGCCGGTTGTGTTGTTCGCTATCCTGCATTCGGCCAGCTATTCGCTCACCCTTTTAGACGTAATTATAATTCCCTGTCACCTCCTTCGTTAATTCAAATTTTGCAGACTATGGGCCAAAACTCGTGGTGGGGCGCTCGCCTGCTCATTTCGCTGGTCGAATTCCAGTCCCTCAACATCTTAAGACTCATCGCCTTCACCGAAATAATCTTGATGCCGTTCACCGTTGTCTTAGTGTTGATGTAAGTAGATACGAAAGTTTGTTGTTGCGAATTTTGCTAATTTTTACGTCTTTGCAGGGGTAGAGCGAGTTTGTTGACGCCTTTCATCTACTACCATTTCCTGACGCAAAGGTACACGTCTAGACGCAACCCGTACAACAGAAACATGTTCTACGAATTGAGGATATTGCTGGAGAGGACGGCCGAAAAACCCAGCTTGCCCGGTTTTGTTAAAGCGGCCATTTTGGGGGTGGTTAATTTTACTATTAAACTCGCGCCACCTCAAGCGCCCCCGCAACCCCAACAACAGCAATGAGCGGGTTGTTTTTGACCGATTGATGTGATTCAGATTCGTGCACTTGTTTGGCTCAACGCAGTTTGCTGTGTACTAATCAAATCGCACTGGTAACTGGAATTCTTTTTCTTTATATTAATTTTATTTTTACAAGATGGAATAGCGACCAATGTTAAGTTAGTTGTGGTTTAAGCGGTTATGTTATCTTGTTGCGTATTTGTAATTTTCATAATAAACTTCAATGAAATTTTAAAACTTTCGGCGTTAGCCGCCCACTCACAAGTTGCGCAAGTTTTTGTAACTTTGTCATTTTACATGTAAATTGCATGTAAATAAAGATATTTTGTTGTGTAAACAGTGGTACAAATTTGTTAACAGAACAATTGGCTTTCAAACACATCCACTCCCAAGTTTCACAAAAATAGTTTATCATGGCATCAACAAAATTATTATCAAATTTCACTACTTTTACTTTTGATGACTGTTTGACACAAATGTTGAGTTTCAAGTTACTGAAGATTATTAATGGCTAGTTAACCAATCAATTTTTAATTCGGTGAACTGTTGTAAATTTTTTTAAACTTAAACACAGCTGAGTAGCTGCCATGCACATTTTGTTACAAATTTTTCCGAGTTGTCGTTTAGTTGGTTGAAAACTAGCAGCAATGGGCATTGGTTCACCAACGTTTCTAAAGAAATTTACACTATTCAATGATTAAATTAATTCCCTTGCTTTCTAAATGTTCACTACTAACGGTGTTAAAGCCAAGATAATAAATTTAGTCCGTAAAGAAAAATGTAGCAAATGCTTAGACGGTTTGACTACTAAGTTACTCGACCATTGGACTATACGAAATTACTGGACCATTCGACTATCCTAAATTACTCGACAATTCGACTATACTAAACAAACTACTCGAGAATTCGACTATACTAAATAAACTACTCGACAATTCGACTATACTAAGTTGCTCGACAATTCGACTACACTAAATTATTCGGCATTCGACTACTAAATTACCCGATCATTCAACTGTACTAAATTATTCGAGAATTCGACTACACTTAATTATTCGATCATTAAACTGTACTAAATTACTCGAGCATTCGACTACTAAATTACTCGAGCATTCGACTACTAAATTATTCGATCATTCAACTGTACTAAATTATTCGAGCATACGACTACTAAATTATTCTAGCATACGACTACTAAATTACTCGAGCGTTTGACTATTAAATTACTCGAGCGTTCGACTACTAAATTACTCGAACGTCCGACTACTAAATTACTCGAGCGTTCGACTATTAAATTACTCGAGCGTTCGACTATTAAATTACTCGAGCATTCGATAATAGTAAACTACTCGATTATACTAAATCATTCGAGAATTCGACTACTAAATTACTCGAGCATTCGACTACTAAATTATTCGAGCATTCGACTACTAAATTACTCGAGCGTTCGACTACTAAATTACTCGAACGTTCGACTACTAAATTACTCGAACGTTCGACTCCTAAATTACTCGAACGTTCGACTACTAAATTACTCGAACGTTCGACTACTAAATTACTCGAACGTTCGACTACTAAATTACTCGAACGTTCGACTACTAAATTACTCGAGCGTTCGACTACTAAATTACTCGAACGTTCGACTACTAAATTACTCGAACGTTCGACTACTAAATTACTCGAACGTTCGACTACTAAATTACTCGAACGTTCGACTACTAAATTACTCGAACGTTCGACTACTAAATTACTCGAACGTTCGACTACTAAATTACTCGAACGTTCGACTACTAAATTACTCGAACGTTCGACTACTAAATTACTCGAACGTTCGACTACTAAATTACTCGAACGTTCGACTACTAAATTACTCGAACGTTCGACTACTAAATTACTCGAACGTTCGACTACTAAATTACTCGAACGTTCGACTACTAAATTACTCGAACGTTCGACTACTAAATTACTCGAACGTTCGACTACTAAATTACTCAAACGTTCGACTACTAAATTACTCGAGCGTTCGTCTATTAAATTACTCGAGCGTTTGACTATTAAATTACTCGAGCATTCGACAATAGTAAACTACTCGATTATACTAAATCATTCGAGAATTCGAGAAGAAGCTACATATTGCCAAAATTGGGATAAAATATGATATTCATATCAAAATTGGTCAATCTTAATTTTCCAAACTTTTATTGAAAATTACACTTAAACACCTAAGCTACCGCGATGGGCATTGGTGGTACAGCATCGGGCTTAATGGGTTTAATTTCGCTGCTGGGGAACAACGGCAACACTTCCTCTTTTGGTTCCACAACCGAAACGTTGTCGGGAAGCGGCTTCTTAGGTCCAGTCTTGCCACTAGGATCCCAAGGCAACATGATCTTAACCTGTAATAAACAACCATAAGAACTGCTAATCAATAAATAATAAAATTTATACCTTGATTCCCAAGACTCCTTGTCTCAACAAAACGTGGCGCGTGGCTGTGTCAACATAATCATTGCACGGATCTCCAGAGTGAATCATCAAACCATCAACGAATTTCATGGATTTTGCTCTTTGACCGCGAAGTTTGCCAGAAACAACAACTTCACATCCTACAATTTCATCTTGAATAAAAAAAGCAAATCTCCAAACAAATTTTCACCTTTAGCTCCACATTCCATGATGTACCTCAAAACACCATAGCAGGCACGACGTACCGCCAATCCTCCAATCAATTTGAAACGCAGCGACTCAGCCTGCGCAATGGCGCACAAACCTCGGTTGGCCACTTTCTCTCCGTACAAAACAACGGAATTTTCTGGGAAATTAAAACGTTTCTGGACAACGGAAGTTAGTTCCCGAATACGTCGATTTTTCTCTCCCAAAACCCGATCGGTACGTGTGGCCATAATGATGATTTCGGTACGGGTTGGGGTGACTCGCACCTCAACGCCGGAATACCCATCCTCAGATAATTCGCGAGTCAAAAACTCGTTTAATTCGGCTTTGAAGACGCCATCGCCAACGAACTGAAAGAGATTGAATTAATTTACGGGACGAACATGTGGCAGGAAAAGTGAGGTTATGTTGATAATGTCAGAAAATGGGAACAACCCTTATATTTCCCGTTATTTTTTCGGGTAGTTTGGGGCCAAATTTCGCGATTTTAGGGCTTTCTAACGTGATTTGACTGTTATTAACCAGTTACCTTGCGTTTTTTAGAAATGGGAGTCGCCATTTTGGAGCGTTGAAACACGAAAAGATAGAATGCACAACGCACACCGCGGAGGTAAATAGAACTAGAAAACAAATGACAGAATAGTGGAAGTGGGAAGTGGCTAACGCTACAATACTACCAACTGTCAATAACTCCCCTAGAGGGTTTGGGAAATTTAAAAATGTAGGAGATAAATGAAAAAGATTAAAAAAAATTAAAACCAATCAAAAAAATGTTATTTACTGTCTTGCGCGTAATTAAAAAATGGTCGTTTAGCGGTTTATAATCGCAACTTTATTAAAGGTTATCACTAAATTAGGTCATCACTAAATTGACCCTTTCAATCACACTGCGTCAAAATGTTTCGTAGTTGCATCTTACTTATTTTTCTTACAAATTTTGCGAAAAGTTGCGAAATTTCTACTTTTCGCGATACTTCAGTGACAGTAATAGGTGTTACAGGTGGTGTTAAACTTATCAATGGTTGTTTGTCTCCGGGAAAGCAGTTGGAAAAAGTCTCCCAGATCTATATAATAAATCAAACCGTCCCAATATTGTACGAAGACGCTGTTAATAATTTAAACGTGGAGTTTATCTTTCTGGAGCGTGACGGAATCGAAGAAATACGACCAGGAGCGTTTCGGAATTTACCGAAATTGCGTTTGATACTTCTCCAATTCAACAACTTTAAGCAAATTCGCGATGGAGTGTTCAACCACCTTCTTTTTTCCGAACTGGTTTTGACCAACAACGGAATAGAAGTAATTGCACCAGGAGCTTTTAATGATTTGCCTAATTTAAGCACAATTAAATTAGGCTACAACAAACCTAAAATTTTGGGAAAGCGTCTGGTTTCGGGGAAGTCCTCAAATTGTTGTCCTTAACTTCGAGCATAACTTAATCGAGACATTGCCTACGAAAGCCTTCCAGAACATTAATGATAAACTGAAGGTGTCCACTAGAGTTTTTTTGAATAACAATAAGATCAAAGAGATTAGCGACGGCGCCTTTGACGGTATCGAGATTTTAGGAGTGTTGTTTCTGCAACGGAATCAAATAGAAGAGTTTAATTTAAACTCACTAGGAAGCTTGAAGCGGATACACTATTTGCAACTAGAGTTTAACAAGTTGAAGTGCGTGCCTGAAGAGTTAAGGAAAATTGCACCCATCATGACCCTTAATGGAAACCCTTTGCGTGAAGATTGTGTCAAGAAACGACAAACAATCACCAGAGGACCTTATACATTCACCACGATATTTACTTAGCTAGCGGGCTCCTTGCTCCTTGATGAGCCGGCACTTTAGCCACGTGCGGATGCCTAGTAATTTTGTTTTCTTATTCGTCATGTTGGTGTCTTCAACAATCAATTTTAAGTCAAAGTGACGTTTGACGTTTCAGTTGCCTAACCTAAAAATGTTTTATTCTTTTAATTAACGAATAATGTTTAACGTTAAGAAATAGTTGTAAACAATAAACGAAATGTGGTTGTAACTTAAGTAGTTCTTTTTTAACGCTAGTGTGAAGTTGTCACAATCTTGTTTGATAATATGTGATAACGAAATTTGATAACAAGACAATGGCTTCTTGGGGTACTTATTTACAAATTTTGGCCCACGTCGCGTTATTATTCTTCATTATTCCCATAAAGATCGACGGTCCGACCGAAATTGAGGGTCAATTCGCCGAATACTTGACGAAATTTAACAAAACCTATGATGATCCCCACATATATCAAAGGAGACTCGAGGCCTTCAAGGTGAGCTTACACAACCACCAGTTGCCCTCTAACTTAACATTTCCAGCAATCACTAACAGTAATTGAGGCCCTCAACCACAACCGCACTAACCACTCGGCTCACTACGGCCTGACCAAATTCTCCGACATGCCACCAGACGAGTTCTTACATACTCATTTACAAGTAAATTTAAGCCAAAGAATCTTTCCGGACGGAAATTTGCCTGAAAGAAACCACATACGAAACAAACGTAAAGTTTTAAATTTACCAAAAAAAGTTGACTGGCGTCAAAAAAACGTTGTGACCAAAGTTAGAAATCAAAAGAAATGCGGAGCTTGCTGGGCGTTTTCCGCCATAGAAACCGTTGAATCGATGTACGCGATCAAGACGGGAAAACTAGAAGATTTCAGTGTTCAAGAAATGATCGATTGTGCTGGCTACACCAATAATGGTTGTGAAGGTGGCGACATCTGTACGCTACTTGCTTGGATGAAGGACAATAACGTTAAAGTGCAACTAGAGTCTGATTATCCTTTATTGTGGAAAACGAAGCAATGTCGAAGTAACGCGTCGTTTTCGGGGGTACAAATTGCCGATTTTGCTTGTGAAAGGTTTTTTGATTAACTGTTCTTAATGTTGGCTAAAATTATTTTTTTTAGTTATGTGGGTTCTGAGGATTTCATGTTGGAGCTTCTAGCGAAGAACGGACCGGTGGCTGTGGCTATTAACGCCAAAACTTGGCAGAACTACATTGGGGGAGTTATTCAGTACCATTGTGATGGTAGCCCATCACAACTCAACCATGCCGTTCAGATTGTTGGATATGATTTGACTGCTGATATCCCTCATTATATTGTTAGGAACAGTTGGGGGGAGGATTTTGGGGATCATGGTTATCTCTACATCGCCATAGAGAAAAATCTATGCGGTTTAGCTAATGAAGTTTCCGCTTTAACAATACTGTGATTATTACAAGTGAAAACTTCTGTTGGGATTTCTAAAAAATTGTTGAAATTTTACATAATAGACTTTATGTATCGCATTACTCATTTCATTATTATTATTGTAATTATTGATCCAAGGATGTAGTGTTATGCTCAAGTAGTTTTGTATTTACTGGGACCAATTTTGATATTAAGTAAAAATTAGTAAGAGTTTCTGCAGTTTTACTTTTCTTTTCGGCAAGGTGGCACAAAGGTCTACGTCAATTAATCTAGCAGATGGCAACTTAAATTTAGGCCGCCAAGTAATTTTTGTATACAGGATGTCCCGAAAAAAGTGTGCAATAATTTGCTGGCGGCTTCTACAATTAAAAACATGAAGAAAGTTGTCTATAAACATAACACAAAAAATTCTCTCTAAGAAAACTAGAGCTCTCTAAAGGTAAATCTCTTCTAGTGGTTTGCAGTGAACATCTTCAAAACCAGTCAAGTTAAAATAATAAAATTTTGCACAACTAATACTATTTTTGTATGTAACCAGTAGAAATAAAAATAATTCAAAAAATTTATACAGGGGTGTCTCAAGCGCAGAGCCTGTTAAGTGAGAATAGCCCTAACTTTTCTGTATGTACCATTTTCAATTTTTAACCCTGAGATTTTAAATATCTAGAGTTTTCTACATAAGAAAGGTACCCTTGTTGAATACCGAAGGGTATACCATTTCTTAGTCAAATCGATTTAAAGATTTTGTTACATGGCAGGTATTGCAAATAAAATGACATTTATTATTGTTACATACATACAAAATTAGTAATGGTTGGGCAAAATTTCATTATTCATCATTATTACCTATCATTATCATTATTTTATCTTGATTGGCTTTAAAGATATTCACTGCAAACCACTAGCAGAGGTTTACCTTTAGAGAGCTCTAGTTCCCTTAGGAAGAATTTTTAGCCCTATGTTTATAGATAACTTTCTTTATGTTTTTTATTGTAGAAGCCGTCGGTAAAATATTGCACACTTTTTCCGGGACACCATGTATTTCAACGGCTACCTAGGTCATCAAAAAACTCTGAGATTTTGCTTTTTAAGTTTTTAAGGTTATTTAAGAAAAATGCTCATGCATTACAAGATACTACCTTTTTTCAATATTTATTTAAAATATAAGATACGTTTTTATTTTCTCATATGTTTGGTTAGTTTAATCCTCCGTAATTAATTGAATACAGAAGGTTGTCAACTCTGTATATGTTGCTGAAGGTTAAAACTAGGAACCTAATTTTTCTGCAATAGAATTCAGCTGAAACCTGCGTTTCCAATTATTAAGTATGTATTCGTGTTTACGTATCATCAATAAAGTTTCCAGACAGTAAAGAAGTTAAAATAATTTTGGCTCTACAGCGAATCCGTTTTAAATCTTGATGCTGAAAGGCCCGCATCAAAACCAATTACGTCTGTCGTCAGCTGAAAAAAGTTCTTACAACTTCGGCTTATCCCAAAAATAAAACCGCAATTATAATAGCGAGAAATTAATTTTAAATTTTATCCCGAACAGCGAATTAAATCCAAGTGCGGATAAACCAACCCTAATCTTTCGAGAACACGCCGATGTAAAACTTTGTACTTGAACAACTAATTAGGAGCATAACTCCGAACAAGTTGTAGCAGTGTCAACACGACTTAAATTATTTTGCTCCTACAACTCATCGCAAAGTGAAACAAAACAGTTCTTAATACGTTACAAACCAGATAACAAACACCCACCTTTCAAATCTCGATCGCTTCAAAGAACAATAGCAAACATTACTGTTATAGCAGTCACGCTGATTTCAAATGAGTCATAATTCCGGTATTACCGCCCTGTAGGTGGCAAATTTCTCTAATGTAGGAATTAGTTGCGTCCACAAGATCTGGGGTCAGGGGTGACAGCCCAATCGAGCCTTCCTGTTATTTTGTTCTGAATCCCAGAAAAACTTTGAGAAGAAGTTATCGTTACTCATACACGACGGCAGTGGCGGCGCGTAAGCTGCAGTTTAGTGTGTTCTGCATAGTAGTTCATGGAAGGACTTGAGAATTTATAATTAAAACTTACTATATATTTCTGGTATAATTTGACTCACGGTGGAAGTTATTAAATTGTCGATTATAACCCTTCCGTCGACTAGAAGCTGTTACTTTTATTTGTAAATCAGGAGTGGGTTTTCCAAATGCTTTAACATTTATTTTGTCTTTGCGTACAAACGCAAAAATTTATTTTCTAGCAAAAACTATATATTGTTATAGCCACACGACACGTGAGATGAAATTGGAAGTTGGATGGAACGCATTAGTTCTTCAAGAGTCATGGTTGTTTAGGTCCGATTTGTTTTGGTAATAAAGTACCCAAGCTTTGTAATGATTGCGCTGCTTCTGTTGCAGCCACAAATTTGTGTTATAGTGCCATAAGCACCACGTGAGCGGCCAACCAATGAAATCACTTCTTAACCGAAATTGCTCGCTGTGAACACATTCGAGGCAACTAAAGTTTGCAGTAATCGAGAGCTATTGACGGTAGTATAGTAACGGGGCCAATATAAGTTGCAGTGAATTAATTTACAATTCCGTTCTCCTCTACCGTTCTAATTATGCACAAAGATGCTAAACCCTTTATGGTTTAAATATCAATTTTTATTTTTTTGATCATTTCGGTATGTGTTCTGCAGCTCCGCAGCTCTTACATACAAACCGCCACTGCACGACGGGTTCAATGGTCCACTGTCCACCATTGATTTGTTGGTGGAGAAAGTTAATAAATCTTGTGCTGCATTGAGAACTTATATGTAGTTACTAAAATAAATGAGGCAAAACTTTTGCACCTAACTTTTAACTTTTTTTTTTTAATTAATGCTTGGAACAACTTTTTATCAAGGAATTAAAAATTGATGTTGAAAGTCACGAGGTTTCTATCCGTTTCGTATTTAATTTATAACAACTCGTCTCTTGGGAATAAAAAAGGGGTTGATTACAAGGAGATTTGCAGACACAAGTTGATTGATTTTCAAGTTCAACTAATTAGTATTGGTTAATCTGTAAACACTGGGGGTGCAATGTTATCACCACGGAGGGGAAGACTTATCAAGAATGCCATTAATTTCCAAGTGTAACACCATACAAGAATTTGGGGTGCTTCAAGTTTGGTCTGTGCTATAACGCAACCTAATTCAATGTCCTTATCTTGCACAATTTTGAATACCTTATTGTTTCGAATTTTGCAACCCTTTATCCTTGGAAATAAAAAGTAAAAATAGTCAGAGTGCAAACTTGATAGTTATCCCCCCATCAATTACTACAATTAAATTTCTTGCTGCCATTATAATTGTTTAGCTTTGCATCATTTTACAAACTTAATTTACAATTTTGCACACCCTGGAATAGCGGTCACAGGTTCCTAAAAATTACCTTAATACAGACTCGATTTTCACGCCTCTATGTCGTCTTTCGAAAGGTAGCTTTGCTCTTACATAGGACCAGAACATAAATGGCACAATATACTATTGGCAACTAATTGCAGTTAGTTGGGAAACAAAAACTTTGTCGCGGCCTTATTTCTTCTCTAGAATTTCTAGACAAGCGCGGCAGAGTCCAAAACTCATCTACAGTCTAATTTTAAGTTGGACATTGCAATTAGTTGCAAGTTCAAGAAATGTAATAATAATGCCAGGAACTTTAACCTTTAGAGAATCGAATTGATTTAACACTCCTTCTTATTAAACTTTTAACTTACATTAAAAAAAAAATAGAAAGTGTAAGGTCTTTGCATGATGCTGACGGACCATTAATGTTTGTCTATGTTTTTTACTACTTTGATTGGCTATTAATTTATTGTTGCTATTGGTAGGTGGTTGGTATATTTCTACCTACTGTGCTAAGGAAGCCACAAATATCTGTTCGAAAGTTTATGATGACATTAATCCTAAAAACTTAAGTTATTCTTCAAAGAAAGTTGTTTTCCTAATATTTAGATAAATGTTTCGTTTTATTGTTTTACTTATTTTCCTATTCAAATTCAAACCACAAATATCTCCTTTAATATTATGCATTCATTGATACCTTAGAAATGTCTAAGTTGGCGAAACAGCTATTTGCCAAGAGATGGCGCATGTGTTTAATCCCAACACAAAATGATAGAAAGTACATTTTGCCGTGGCAGAACAGCATAGAACCCCACCACATAATTTTCTTGTCATTTCCAAAAATGAAGTCTGCAAAATTCGAACAGAGTGTGTAAAATTGCCCAAAATAAAAACATATAAGATTCAATTTAGTTGCATGAAAGATGGGAAGGTGACTGATATATCCTAAAAGTTTATTTCATTCTCAATCGTTAGGTGCAGTCAGTTTCAAAAGTAATGTCCATCTCACGCTTTTAAAATTTAAATTTCTTCTACAGATGATGTCCTAGCTAAAGAAAATCTAATGCATCTGTTTCATTATTTCATGTGGTTAGCATAAACATAAATTTTAATGTCTGTGTTGGTTTTATGCGGAAAATAAACGAGTTTAAAGTTTAACAGGAGGACATTACTTTTGAACTCGGGTATACAATAAACCAGGCAACCATTCATGGCCATAAAGACCCTTTATTGTTCAAGTGAAAGATAGCAAAGAAAATAAATTTTGGTAAGGCCCGGGAGGGACCAAAGAACAAGAACTCAAAGAAGACAATGGTTGTAGGCACTCCAACAAAAACGTCTGTGACAAGTGACTATCAATAAACAGAAAAGAAATAAGATATACAATTTTGAGATGCAGATCACCTGTGACAGGTGGTCGACATGTGTCAATAAAAATTTGTGCCGCCGCTGGTCAAAATTCAGAAGATAAACTTTCTATATAAACTCTTTTAAAGCCCTTTTCGCAAAGCGTAGCAATTAAACCAGAATTAACTTCTTTAAAAGAAAGCAATGCCAGCTTGTTTGCTTTTGATAGAAAAGCTTTACGTGATAATTATTGTCAACTCCAAGTTCAAAGAAGATTTGTAATTGTGGTGAAATAACGAATCGTTTGGAGTCTCAAAGTGACGACAACGAAGACAACAAATTTTTGTACGTAAAAGGGCGGAGATGTGGATGGTTGCTAAATTAAATCTCCATTTTTTGAAAACTTAAAAAAGCTTTTGGAAAATGTGCAGTTACTCAGTTACACAGTTTGTAGAGTTTCGTAAAAGATATGCTCATACTTACCTTTTTAGCTTTCTTATCAAATTAGTCTTTGGGTTTCTGGACCAGGTTATCGTGGAGTTAAAATTGACGTAATAAACCGCAAGAAACGTGCTCATCTGTTTTGTTTTTTAAACTTAAGTCAGGGGCGTCGCCTGGAGGCTGGAAGACGGGTCGAGTTACAAAAAGACTTTTCAGATCTTGTTTTCTTATTTTTAAATATACGTCTTAACAACGCTGAGTTCGAACGCAATATGTGATTTTTGAGACGTATCTAGTGTTTCCTGGGCAATTTCGGGATTGTGTGTGTTGGATTGTTTAAAATTTGTGTGATATATAGGCAGTCTATAGACTTTTTTTGGTGGCGGCGGGACGGTCTACGTCTACTAAATAAGATAGTAATGTTCAAGCAAACGAAATGCTTTATTAGATACACCACTGCAATAAATACACGCTTGTAACAAACTGATATGACTTAATCATCAAATGTTGTACCTACTCCGTGAAGAGTAGTAGTCTGGCTAAAAATGAGAATAAATAAGTATAAAATTGATAACGACGAGGCTGAACATGCGTCGGGACGGTGTCTGGGTTGCGGACGGTAACTGGAAAAAGCCGCCAGCAAGACATCACCGTCCCTCACAAACATTTCTTGTTGTTCGGTTTCCGGTTGTTATAACATCTAGCAGGCGCATCTTGTAACGCTTGTGCTATAGCAACGTATCGAAAGAAACAACTTCTCAATTTCTTAATAATATCGATGGAACTGCACAACATTTTTGTTTGTTTTTTAATATTAATTACTTCGTAAAATTGACCTGAACTCTATTGACTAGGCACACTTAGTTTATATAATAACAAGAAACTGTCCTATGAAAAATAGAAACTTCCGACAATCAAAGGAAACAGACAAATAAGTAAATAATCGGGCCGACGCCGGACGGCGTCGGTCTCACAACGGTTTCATTTTTTTCGATTTTTTAAAAATACTTTATCATTACAACATATAAATTATCAAGATATTCTTGTAACAGGACCAACAGTGTATACATGTAATGCTTTAGCCAGATAATGTGCTCCATAATAATCGAGTGACACTCACACACTAATATTGTTAATATAACGATCATATACAAAATAAACCATCTGTTCGGAATGTTCGAGTTCCAAAGAAAACTTGAACCGAGAAGAACACCTTAATTTTATCATCGTAACATTTTGATTTAACAACTTTGAAAATACTTTGGAATAGAGTAAGTTGCCAACAAGTGGAGTAAAACGTTATTGTCCACTGCCGCAATAAACGAGTGAGGTGCACTTGGTGTGGGGGTGCGAGGGCGCATGCACAGACTAGGCCAAGCGACGGTAGAGGCCACTACTGCAGCGTCAACGAACACGCTCAATTATTTTTTATATATATTTTTTTTTTGGTTATTTTTCTGTGTTTTTTTGGCTAATTTAACACCCGCTCGTCGAGTTGATTGATCATGTACGTAACAAACATAGCTCAAAAATATATATTACTCACAATATATATTGCCTTGATTCAATTTTGCAAATATAAAGTACCTACTACAACGCATCAGTCTTACAGTTGAGAGAAGAGCAAAAGCTTAGGCGCGGACAGCTCGCGGCTACTAATCTACGAAATCTACTGAAAAGCAGTAAACAACAACAACAACAACAACAAACACACATGACACGGACTATAAACGTTATATATATTTTTTTTCGGTTTTCCTTTCTTAGTTTGTTTGGTGGCGACTAACACATCACGAGAAGCATCAAGCGACGAAGGCGAAGAAGAAGCACATTATCGGGGGTGGGGCAGCACGGTGGCGCGATATGTGTCACGTGGCCAAAAACACACTAGACATAAAACACGCACTATTGCTATCAAATATAGAATCTGCGATTTGTCTGCGCGACCTATGGCAGGAACGATGATGACGGACAAAGCGGCTAATGCTATCTCAGTGGCGGCGTCCGGGGCACCCGCGAGACTCTCGGGGGCGGCGGCGACGCGACGCGTCCCGAGAGCCGCAACAGGCGCGGGCGCCGTGGAATGTGCGGCCTCACAACAAGAAAACACTCAATATAATACTCGTATGTAATTACAATAACCTTATGTAATGTTGATAAACTCGATCAGCCCTAACAAATACCTATACATTACTACCTTATTATCAAAGAGACGCGACGTAGGTACGTCACGCAATGCCTTTCAATAAATACAACCATAATAAGGACGTACAAAGCACATAAAAATACAATATTATCATTTGCTTTCTTTTGATATCAAACGACTAGACTAGATACGACGTAAGCTTCAGCTACAGCTACTAAACTCTTGGTCGGTCCGCGCGAGCTTTGGTCCGCGGGTTCCAGCCAACAAGCAAGGAGAATTGGTGTGATCAGTACAGTCAGTACAATAAGTTTTACAGTACAACACGTACATACCTAAATGCTTTGGTGTTCGTACTTTACGAAGAGGTGTGGTGGAAGAGCATACTTGACTTACGGCCTTTCAATAGTGACTCCGGCGGGGAGTCCCCTGATTCGAAACTGTTCACCGGGCAGGTGGAGTGCAAGGTGATAACATCGGGGTAGTTGGGGAAGGCATTTCCGATAATCACAGTCTGTTAAGAGGTTCTGTTCGAGCGCAATACCGGGAATTAGGTGCTCGGAAGTGTGGACTCTGCGGCGTGGCTCATTATTAATTAACAGTGCACAACAACAATCATCTACAACATGAGCAAAATGTATAAAAATTTATAATCTGGAACAACTCATGCAGCGAATAACAAGAAGATTGTGCGACGGGAATGTGAGTGCTCGCGGCCCCCCGTAACCAGGTGGGGCGCCGCAACTAACAACGGTTCGGACATGTAACATACACATCGGCGGTGACTGTGAGGAAGAAGACGAAGAAGAACAAGACGAGTCTCAAGCAAGGGACGTGCTAACCGGAGGAGACGACACTACATATGTACACACTCCACGTGGATAAAATAGAGTAATGTTCCCTAGAGTAATTGACATGAAGGTAAACGCAACATATTCAAGTGACGGCGCCGCGACGGCCGGACAACGACGGTCCGTTTTGTGCGTCGTCTTGCCGGGAGAATGGACAGTCGCCGTCCGGCCTCTCGACCACCATTGCATCTGCGTATCACTAAGTTCGTTACCAGAAGAAATGTGTTGTTGAATCAGTCTTACCGAAAATGCTTTTTTCTCATTTTTCTTTTTACTTTAATAAAACATCGTTTTACACCTAAAGTCATAGCGCCAGTCTCTTCATCGAGACTGCCTATACAAACAATCCTTCAAACTACCTTGCTACTAAGTAATCTAACGACTATGATACGAAAAAATCACACATGCCTATATATCTATACCTATATAGGATTTGCTTAGTTGGGCCCAGGAAGATTGTTCAATATCAATAGTTTATATATCATAATTAACGTTACACAAGCTGCTCCCGCAGGAATTACAGTATAGTAAGTAATAATCACGCTTACGTTCTAAGTATAAAAGTTACAGTACAGTAGTAGTACTACCAGAGAAGATGGAGAGCTGCGTAATCAACAGCCGTGCCGTGTTCGAGAAGGGGTGACCACTCGTGATGGCGATAAGGGACGTGGACGTGATGATGCTGTTTGGGGTAGAGAACGCCGGGAGCGGGAAGGAAGTGAGGGAAGAGGGCGATGCCAATACAACACGAAGAAAGAGCAAGAAGGTACGAGAGAAGAGAAAAATAAAAAAAATAAAAAATAACTGAAAACTGCGAGAACTGGTATTATTAATTAAAAAGCATGTACAACAAAAAATCAAAAGAAAACAAAACAATGTACATTTAATTTAAGAACAATTTTACCATTAAAATTAAGATAATAATATAATAACAACAGTTTAAAAAATGTAGCAATAACCGGACGCCGGTCCGGATCCGGGTCGTCGCGCCGCCAGTCTCGCGACGCCCCCCCGAGGCACGTCTAAGGAACAATAGAAAAAATAGAGCGTACTCTGAACAAGACAGTAAAAACAACATATAACACTTGTCGGTGGGGCGTCGAGAGAGACACAGAGAGAGAGAAAGAGAGATGGACCGGCGTCAGAGAGACCCGTCGAAGGGCGGCGCGACGTCCGTCACGGGACTGTTGGTATGTGGGATTGAGATCGCTCAGTCTCCGTGTTCTGCGATCATCGCCTCCGGTTTTTCAAAGAAAAAAACAACAATCATATAATATAAATAATAATACGAGAGAAAAAACGGAGACGGGCGGGCGGGACGTTCGAATTTTGATTGGCCGACTTCGCCGCCCCCTCGTCCCGACCATCTAACTAAAAAAAAAAAGAAAACCCTAGCTACTAAGTAAATAGTCTTCGTGTAGGGGGCGCTGTTGCGGCGTCCGCGAAAAACGGGCGCACGCACGCTCCGTGCGGCCCGCACTATCTTAAACTTGGCAGCATCAACAAAAAAAAAAAAAATATATATATATCAACTACTACAACTACAACTAATTAAATTGGAGATAGGGAAAGACGATTGAGAAGTTGGTGTGAAAAATTGTATTGCATGCACCACACGGAGTTGCAACTCTTTCTTGACTAACTTAAAAGGTATAAGAGGATAATAACTATTAATAATGATAACAAAACTAAAAATAAACAACGCCCGAGCGACTGGAAGTTGGGGGGCACGGCACGCGACGGTGGTGTCGAACAAGCGCGGTAATAAAAAAAAAATCGTAAAAAATAATAAGGGAAAACAGACAAAAATCGGGGGATAATAATAGTCAATAATAATAAGAACTACTACAAGTACAGTTCAGGGGTGACTAGGGTCGCTAACAACGCGGCATCCCGCAAACAACAACGCGCTATTACTAAAGGACATACACAACATCATACACGCATATTAAAATAGATCATCATATCATTGGAAACTGATGCTCGACTTAAATACAACAATGGCCCAGGCACCGCTATGCTGCTTGGTTATTTCTTGTTCTCTTTTAACATCGCTAATGTGAATTATAATATCCCTGTTTTAAATAGTGATAGAATTGGTCATTCAACACGGGTGACGGGCCGCGCTCCCGTTTGTAGGAGCAGGCAGGCTTCCTGTCTCAAACGCATCGTCAATATCGTACATACTATCAATAAAAAATATCAACATCGTGAAGTACAATACAAAATTATGACGACGACGACTTGACATCGTTACAATTTTGGACAACTCTAATGATAAATACAGTAAATAACAGACCAGCAATCCGACCACTTCGTTCAAAAATGCATCAACAAAAAGTGTTGGGAACGGCTGCTGGAGACCCTGTCTCGTGGAGCGGCCGCGACGCTTACATGCCCAAAGGTGGCACTTGCACGTAACGATAGATGTAGAGACGGTAATCCTTGCTGGCGAGGACCACCGAACCGTCGTCCATCAGTGCCACGTCGAAACATTGAGCGTGCTTCACCTTGCTCTCGAGCGCAGACACCAACTGTCCGTCTTGCGTGAAGATGGTCAAGTTGAAATTGTTGTGGTTGTCGGCGATCAAAATTTCACCGGTCGAATTGATGCCGACCCCGATCGGATAATTGGTGATGCCTTCGCCGCCGATCTGTCGTAAATACGCCCCCTCGTAACTGAAAACTTTGACGCAATGGGCCCGGTTGTCGCTGATGAAGATCTCTTGTTTGTCGTTGACCACCACCCCGTTGGGGAATTCGAGATGCTTCGAACAGCCGAATTTTTGTAATACAGAACCGGTCTGATCGAAAATTATCACGCGCATCACTTTGCACTCGACGACGACGATGCGGCCCTTGTGATCGACGGTGACGCCACGGGGATGCTGGAGGATGTTGGCGCCGAATTTACGGACAAATTGGCCGTATTGATTGTAGATTTGGATCTGGTGCGTCGGTGATCGTTCGGTTACTATGATATCGCCGGAAGTGCGAACGACGGCGACGCGATTCGGATACAACAATTGACCGTCGCGCTTCCCACATTCGCCGAATTGAAACTTGAAACGGCCTTCTTTGTCGAAAATTTGAATGCGGTGGTTGTTAGTGTCCGCTACTATGATGTCGTTCTGGGCATTGACCGCCACTCCACTAGGTTCCGTAAATTGCCCTTCCATCACTCCGAACTCGCCGAATTTGCAATGGTAGATCATTTTCTGTCGTTTGATTTGAGATTTCGGCGGGAAAATCGCCGTAGACATCAGTTTCGATGTGAGATCCATCATGGGGTCGTGCTGACTGACGTTGGTCAGCGAATAGGGATCTGTGGAACCGTCACGGAATATGGTGTCGGTGCCGCCACCATTGGACCACTTTTCATAGGGGTTGATGCCGTTGAGATTCAAATCTCCGATTGTCGCGGAGAACGGCCCTAAACTGTTGGCACTGCTGAATCGCTTGCTGATGATGTTCGATTCGAACGGTGACGTCGACTGGCTCGATCCCGTTATTGTGAAGGGACAATGGATGCCGCCGTTGAGACTCCCCGAACTGCCATTTACGCTACTGCCGCTCGAGCTGGACCCTCCTCCTGTTGGTCTAGCGATTGGCGGTTGCTTGCTGGGTCCCACAACTGCTTCCGAGTTGGAGCGAACGTAACCAAAAGTGTTTCTAACGCCAACCTGAATCGCTTGGTAGTTGGAAACGAACTCCAATTCGCAAGCAGACTGTACGCTTTGGTCGATGTTGTAGCTGAGGAGGCCTTGTAATTTCTGGTCTAACAATTTCCTAATCATTAAAATTTCAACAATTGTCGCGCATTTATTCAGTTTCTCCACAAACTCGCAAGTTTTGTAGATTTGCTCGACGGTTTCTTGGCCTTTCTGTGTGGCGACACCTAGCGAAATCTGTTTGGCCGAGAACACGCTCTCCAGCTCTTTCAACAGTTCTTGCTTGCGTTCCTCCAACATTGACCGGTAAAATTGGAACGTGTCGTTGATTTCGTTCTGAGCTTTGTGGTATTGCACCTGAAGCCGACTCGCCACGTGTTCGACGTTCTTCAAAATGTTTCGTATGTCGGTGGCTTTGGTTTTGGCTTCTTGAACGGCGTGCTGAATAGCTTCGACTTGCTTGGGGGCAGCCTCGCTGATATGTTCGTATTCGTGAATGCCCGCTGGATGTTCCATGTTCAAGCATTCTTTGCAAATGGGAATACCACAAGTGCGACAGAAATATTTCAATTGTTCTGTTTTGTGTCGCAGACAGTTGACGTTTTTATTTTCGCCACTGATGGGGGCGATGCCGTTCAAGATGAGGCCGTTTTTAGGTTCATCCTTGATTTCGCTCAAGTTGACAACCCTATGGCCTTCGAAACAGTGCATGAATTGGTGAGCCATGACGCAATTTGAACAAAGGTAATTGGCACAATCTACGCAGCGAGCTACCGCGTCTAGTTTCTTTGTCTTGCAACCCGTACAGCGTACTGTGGGATGGAAGGGTTCGATGGTGGTCGTGTCCGAAATGAACAGGAGACTGTTGAGGATGCCTTCGATGGACTCGGAGTTGCAACGGGGACACACCAGTTTGTTCTTCTCAAGGCAAGGAGTGCAGAACGTGTGGAAGCAAGCTAAAAGTTTCGGATCGGCCACTGGCTCTCGGCACTGCTGACAGTGAAGTTCGGAGGGGTCGCTGTCTCGATCTACGGAATCGCTGACTGGGGGCGAGGATCCGCTCACTGACACGGGGGAGTCCGCTAAGGGGGACAGGGACAAATAGTCGGCTTGGTCACCAAACGATCCAATGGAGTTTGCTCTTGGTAATGATTCTATGGAAGGAGTCGGAGATGCCATCTTCAATTACCCGTCATCCCTGCAACAACAACCACAATCAGCATCAAGAAAACAAACATCAGTCGAAGCGACGGTGCGCCCAAAAACCCTCACCCAACGCTATTACCGCCACTAAAGGGGCATGGAGCTACTCGACAGCTCAAAACTAGTAGACAGTGATGACAATAATATAGTTTAGGGATGATTTCATATTTCATGAGTCCAGTACCTAAGTTGCTAACTTCAACCAAGTTGTTGGTGATGCTGCCAAATGGTTAATCTATTCATTTCGCAAGTCTCATCCCTACTTCCGTCATTTCTACATTTGTCGATAAACAATCGCGTTCGCGGCGCGGAAGAGGGCATCGAACGCGACGGCGTCGTCGTCGTCGTCATTTATTCAGCGCCGTCCGATGAATCAACGGCGTCGGTCGACCGGGTGCATCCTGGGGCTGTCAATTGGCGTGGGGGCGAAGTGTTCAGACGAGTCTGGCGCGGGCAAGAGGAGGCGGCGGACGATCGATGTGCCGACCGAGGGGACTAATGCTGTTGCCACGGTAACGCTACGAACTGCGAGGGCTGCAACCCCGACTTGAATTATTGCTGCAACAAGGTGGCCCCCGCCGCCGCCGTCGTCCTTCGCCTTCGTTTCTCCGGGTATAAACACACACACCGGATCGACGGCGGCGTTTTTACAATTGATGCGTTTCTGTTTAGCAATGGCGAATGACTGCCGGCGGCGTACCGGCAATGCAGTCGGAGTTGATGCCGCCGCCGCCGCCAACGACTCGTCCGTTCGATATCGCTTGGCGGCGGACACTCCGCCCCCAGAACGTGTGAGTGTGTTGTTGCTGTGCCGCTACAACACACTGCGTCACTCACTAACCTGTTGCCAGGGGTCTAAGCAAATGAATGGACAGACGGACGGGCAAGCGTTCTATCTTGGTTCTCTCTATAGGTACAACCCTCCGCGCGCACAAGATGGCGAAGACGAAGAAACTAAAGAAAAAATTGTTCAATCGAAAACCGGGGAAACCCCGCCGACGCTATTGACTTTGGGTCACGTTTATAGGACAATTGCCTCGGTACGTTGAAATGGTAGATATAAAACAAACTGCCAAAGGGTGTTGAAATGAATCTACCAATAAAATAAGAAATAAAACGAACAAAAGCTGTAACTTCAACAATTATGATTATTTGATTACATTTTGGAGAAGAACCACAAACAAAATGAAAGAGAAACGGTCTGAGGGCTTGACAATTTATGAGAAAATGTTATCGATATTATCGTCCCAGCGCTTCCCCGGCGCTTTCACCCTCGACACTTCTCTTTATAGTTATCTTACGAAATCACGTTCCACCTTCACCTGCGCAGAGTCTAAGAATCCATTTTCTTACCGATGGCGCAATATTTCTAATCAAAGTTTTGGTTAGTTAAACATATTGAGTGACTTCTAATATTACAAAATAATCTGATCTGAAAAAATTCATACCATTCATTTTCTAACTGAAAATGTTTGTGGACTTTGCAGACATATTGCCAAGATTGAATTTTGTTGACAATTTAAAGTTCTTTTTTATCTAGAAAGTTCTACGGATATTCTTGAGACAATGTTATGGGTAATTTCATTTTACAACTTAAAAGTAATCAATGTTCTAAAACTCCCAGGAGGGCCAAAAGTAGCGTGTCTAATTGCAGTCAATACTGGCACCTCAGGCCTAGTACCCGACCATAAATTTTTATTGCACACTATTTTGTAAACGACGAGGTAAAGTTAGATTTATGATACCGAAACTCAAGTAAGTTACCGCTTTGTAATTTGCAGAATAACTTCATAAAGTGAAACTATGTATATAGGGTGTTTCAACAAAAATCGCCGGTGCTAAATTGCGTATTTCCAATGGAGTTAAAATTTGAAATTTCTATGGTGGTCCGTCTACTGGGGAGGATAAGTTAGACCACTATACAAATATCATTTGTTTTGATTTTTGAAAGTTTAATATGCCGCTTTCCAAATTATTGTTTTGGATTGTAGCTTAAATATTGTTACGTTCTGGTTGTTTTTGGAAAATTCTACGTTGTGAGGATTTTTTTTATGTGTTTATTGAGTTTTCAAAGTGTGGTCCAACTTTCTTTACAGTTTCGAATCTCTTCTCTTTGTCATTTTTTTTTTGTATACTCAGGCATATTTACTGCCCTTCAAGCAGCACGAGGAGTAACTAGAATCTTCGGAGAATTTACTTGTCGAAACCGACACCTCCCGTTGAGAGTGTTGTCTAGACGAAACCACCCACCTAAGAAAAACCTACTAAAATGGAAGACTTGTGGCTCCAAGAAATAATAAATAGTTAGCGGAACAGCTAGTAAATGTCAACAATAATTGAGCACCGCTCAAAATAAGTTAATATTGCCACATTACAAGATAAGTGGCTATATGGCCGCTATAACGTGGAAATGACTATAAAACTAAACTATCACGATTTGCATGACCATTTTTTGTTTAGGAAAAGAGAATTGCTACCAAAATGAAATATTGGCTGAGCGTTACTCATACTTATCAAGGAATTAGAACTATCAAATCGTGGACTTCAAATAAATCATGTTGGCATGTTGATAGAACTTAGTTTAGTACAATTATCATAACCGGTAATTTTAAGAAGATAAAAAAATCGCAATTAAGTAAATGTATTTCATTGAAAATAGTTGCATCTACGAGACATAAGGTAAAGACAAAAACAGTTAAAAAAATTCTTTGCATTTTATACTCAAATTTTTTTTGTTTTCATTAGGTAATTGCTTAAAAAAAACTTTGTCATAAATTTCTTATAATTAAATAGCAACATTAGGTATCAGTTTTTATTCGAAATTAACCTATTTTATCGCTTCTTGACTTAAAATTGGTGAAAAATAGTTCATACACTTAAATTACGGCTGAGAAGTAATTCCTAAGAGAGTTACCAGTTACCACCCCATAAAGCTGAGTGTCTTGAATTAATTATTTCTTTTGTGAATAATTCTGAAACCAGGCAAGAAAACGTGATAAAACTTGACAATCTTAGTAAACATTAGATTCTAAGACGGATGGTGTTAAAATATAGTTTTAAAATCTTATTTAAGAGTACCTCAAACTAAATAGAACTATAGATTCATATTTTGAAGCTGAAAAGTGAGAAAGTCTCATAAGTATAAACAAGTTGAGGCCATATTTGCCAGCCTCCTACTCTGTTTGAGATAACCGTGAATAAAACTTCACAACTATTTTTATACCGTCAGTTTATAATCATTCCAAAGTTTCGTCACTTTTTCCTAAACGGTTTTGAAATTTGAAACAAAACCAAAAAGTTTACGTTGAGGCGTTGGTAACTTCAGCAATTCGTTGATTCCCTATTTTTGATCATAGAATGGACTGGTAAAATATTGTAAACTAATTTCGGAACAGCCTGTATACAATACACTGGCTATAGGCTTTGTAATAATTTACGTAAAAACAATGCATGATTGTTGAATTCCACTTTTGTGCCTAACTACTAAGCTATAGGTTAAATGTTTGTTCTAAAAACAATAGTCTTTCCCACTTCTACACACAAATAACTCTCAAAAGCGAAGAGATCAATTCGAAGAGCACTATCACTATCAATCATTGTTCAAACAATATTTTCTATAAGGTCAGAAGCAGAGAAAATCTCGCAGTATTTGTCAAGAAAGTGCGTAATTCACAAAAAAGGAGGAAAATTTTTAGAAAATAATTTTGGCGCCGAAAAAAAAAAAACGTTACGAACAGGTAGTTACTTACAATTATACAAACTTGGGAAACACGTAAATCCAATTTTCGTTTTCATAGTACTTAAAGGACACTGCAGGTAAAAAGTAATAACAATTTCAACAAACCACAACACAATTATAACGCGTCTGTTTTAATCGCACAATTTCCACATACTGTGTGGGGCCTGCACAAAACGTCGTCCGTTCGAACCTCCTGCCTACCAAACGGGCAGATGTTAAATAAAATAAGAACTCCGACCGAGGGGATACAAGCGGGTATATTTCACCCCTCCCCTACGCGACTTGGCTCGAAAACTCACAGGGCTTTCCACCCTTTTCGACGTCAGGTAATACGTGCCGCTAATATCAAAACGAAATGACCAACTTTCCTGCCGCCGAAACGCACAATTAAACGTTAACTTGTTATTCAGCGGGCTTTCCCGCTCAAATCATCGCGCCATTTTCACGCCGGACGTTACAGACCGTTGCCACCATCAAGTGATGTGGCCCTGAAGAAAATTAAAACGGCGGCAAGAAAAAAAATTTGCCCGCCATCACCGAACGCGACTGTTGTTAACTTTGTTACGAATAATTTTGTTGAAAAGTGAAAGGTTATAAAAAACTGGCAACATCACCAGTGTGCCGCTTCCATGTCAGATGGCGTTCTAATTACTTTTCGCGCAAACATGACGTAATTGGCCGCCGATTACTTCTTGTAGGTACACTTGGTGCATTGCAGTTATTCCTTGACCACGGCGCCAGAACGTTTTTGTCGTCCGTGACGTGTTGCACGTTTTCCCGGCTGAATCACCAAGGCATGCATCAGGATTCCTCGTAAATTTTTTCCCCGGAACGTACAAGTTGTCGGACAAAAATTAACGTTTCGCGACCGAAACTTGTAAAACCGTCACGTCGCAGTCTTCTCGCCGTTAAATTATTTGAGACCCGATTCAATAATGTAAACTATGCTGAGACGGTTATAAATAAAATGTTTTCGGACGAGTAACCGAAAATAATATCAATATTTTTCTTGGATCCATCAAGAAATCTGGACGGTTCGGCATCCGGGTGCTGACCTAAATTTCGCATTCGAGAAAGCGCCCCTGCCCAAAGGGGCCGAGACGAAAGCAAAGGATCGAAGAACAACGGATGGGATGGCAAAAACTCTCCGTCAGTTGCAAGGCGACAGAATCACCCTTTCTGGCAGATTTTAAAATGACTCCACGTTAAACTGAATTTCCAACAAGAAATATTTCCATCGAGTAATTAATGTGCATGTGAAGTTCGTGGCTGATCTACTGATCTACACGGAACTGTCGGCCAGTTAGGTTCTAGGGTCACGCCAATTTAGAAAAGGCGGAACCGGTTAGAAATTAGAACCTATACTGTATAGAGCCCGTACTTTTTAGGACGAGGGTATCACTTGGCATCTGGCGTAGGAGGAGTCTTCGTCTAAAATGGAGCTGATGGTCTCATCGTTTTAATGGAGTTTGTTCCAAGATTTTTTCCAACTGCCCAGAAGGGCGCATTTCTACCAGGTAACTCGTCCTGAAATTGATGGCGGCTGCAACTACACTAATAACAACTATGCAAATAGTCGATTGTGTTTCGTCGTCTTCGGCTAACGGGATCAGG